>CM066736.1:73980851-75230851 GCA_033961575.1 Aselliscus stoliczkanus
ACAATTTTATGCCTATGAATTTGACAATTTAGAAGTCGGATAAAAAATATGATATATATAATTCAATGCCTATTCATTATATTTAAATACCTATTAACAAACAAAAAAGGGGAGTGACATTTCATAATCTTTTAAAAATTATCTAGAAAAAATATAGTATATGTTGTATTCAATGTAGAATTAGAAAGCTTTCCACGAAGAATAAGGAATGAAATGAGAATGTCTGCTATTACCACTTTTATGCATGTCTTATTCAATGCAATTAGACAAGAAAAAGAAAAATATCTCATAAGAGTTGGGAACAAATAAAGCTACCATAATTAGCATGATTAGCATAACATGATTGTATGGTTAGAAAATTTTCCAAAATCTATAGTTAGTGAAGGAAGAAATGTAACCAAGTATATTTCTATAAACAACAATAACAAGTGGGAAAGGAAATTTAATATTATCACAAACATCAAATACCTAAAAATAAATCTAATGAAAGATCTTCAATTCTATGCATATTACCTATTAACCACTATTGAAAGACATTAAAGAACTATGAGTACTGTAAATAGAGATATCCAATATTTGTGGATTGGAAGACATAATATAGTAAATATGTCCATTCTCCCCAAATAGATCTGTAAAGTAAATATCATTCAAATAAGTATCCCACAAGTGGTGTGTTTGTGTGCGTGAGTGATTGAGTTTATTTTTAAATGTGTGTGTGTGGCTGGGGATCTTAGAAGATGTTTTATGCTCTAAATGATGGACAAACAGACCACACTAAAGTGGTATTAGTATAATGTGTTTTAGCCCTTCAATTTTTTCATACCTAAGTTGCACAAATAAATCTGCTTCCATTTTGTGGGGGACAATATTCATGAAAAAGAGATACAGAGTATCTGTAGGAACAGAGTATAAAGATCTCTCTAAGAAGGTCCATGTCAGACTTTTACTCCTTCAAGCAATGACTTGAGCTATTGAAGATCTGGTAACCCAGGCAGGGACAGTAGAGTTTCATGCTCAATAACACAATTGTATCCATTACTCATTACCTACTACGTGAAACCATTTATAGATTCAAAGGGCGCTGAGCTCCTTTTTAATTTCAGAGAAAACTTAAAGACAACTACTGACTTTCCTTTATGTCACAAGGGGTCTTTCCCTTCCACTTGTGCTAAGTTGGGATTCAGAAGTACCTCTAATAGGGCCGGCTGAGTGGCGTGGTCGTTAAGCGCTGGCCTGGGAAGCCAGTGGCCCCGGTTCGGTCCCACATATGAGGGCCAGTGACACTGCTCTCAAAAAAAAAAAAAGAAAAAGAAAAAAGAAGTACCTCTAATAGACTAACACGTTAGACTAAATGATTAATATTTTAAATTGGATCCCTAGTGTGCTGGTGAGCAGTACTTACATCCCAGATACTTTAGGGAATACACTAGATGCACTATGTTCTGAGGATACATAAGACAGCATCTGAAGACGTTTTAAGAAACCTTCCAACGTTCATTTGAAATGCAGTCCCGACACAGCTTGGAGCTGCCTCTTTCAGGCGCTTGCCATCCAGCACACTGAGAATGCCAGGGTGGTCACTGGCTTTAGGGTCTGAGCCTGTTCCAAATCTTCCAGCCAAAAATGACTCATATTAGCTGAAAAGCAGATGACCAGGTGAGAGTTATTTGAGCTGTTTTTCCTAAGTAAGTGTTCACATCTCTCTGTAGTTGGCCAAGGAGTCCTGAAAGCAGTTTTTTTATAAGTTGTTCACCTTTTGCTAGAAAGACTCCCCAACTCTTTCCGGCAACCATGCTAATGTCAACCTGGAATTCAGCAATGGTTTCCAGTAGCAAAGTCGGGCAGCACCACTCAGACCGTTGAGGTGCACAATGTGGGGGACCCTGGCATCAGTCACATTAAAACACATGTTGCCATTCAGATGGATGCATTGCTGCTTCTGCCCTGGGTTTCACGGCACCTCCACCTGTCCCTGCCCTGTCATGTGAGATGAACTGAAAGTCCGTTTTAACCCACCTGGTGCAAACTGATCTTCCAAGGGGATCTCTAGGCATAATAAATTATTAGTGTTCTTTTGTTTTGTTTTGTTTTTGTTTTTGTTTTTGAGGGCAGTGTCACTGGCCCTCATATGTGGGACCGAACCAGGGCCGCTGGCTTCCCAAGCCAGCGCTTAACCACCATGCCACTCGGCCGGCCCTTAGTGTTCTTTTGAAAATATTATTTGGTCCATCTGTTTTTTATTTCTATATGTCTGATATTTGTGATATTAATATTTCCTTAGCTTAACAAATGATACCATTTTTGAACATTCCACTTTCAGATTTAGGTTCATATTATGTTTTTATCAAGCTGAGTCCATAAACCTTGATGAATTCACATCTGGCAAATGTTTTGGGGCTAGCACAGGGCAGAGGGGTAGATATGTCCTGTTTAATGGCAGGCTCAGAGTTGGCCATAGCAGGCCAACCCATTTTTGTTTTGTTTTGTTTTTTGATTTTTTTTGAGGGCAGTGTCACTGGCCCTCATATGTGGGACCCGAACCGGGGCTGCTGGCTTCCCAAGCCAGCGCTTACACCGCGCCACTCAGCCGGCCCCCAAGCCTTTTTAATCAATGTTTCTCCAGGGCCTTTTCCCATGGAAAATGTCAGTGAAGGAATTTCAGGTTCAATCACCTACTCTTTGTTTTCTTCTTCAGTTGTAACAGGAGATTCTTCTTCCTTATTTGAGAAGTTATGAATTTTTCATTTCACTATGTACACATTCGTCTTTCCTACTAGCCTATAATCTTCATATTCTAGGAGTTTTGTCTTACCTTAAAGACTGGGTTTGGGAGAGGGAAATCAAGAAGTCACTAGTACTTAATAAAACATAATAAGGATAACAATGTCTTAATTATTCTATTTATTATTTGAGGTAGAGGTGAAATCAAAGAGCCTGGTATAGGACTTTAAAATGCTGTGTGAAGTAATTGTAAGTTCAGGAAGTAATAGTGCAAGCAAGTGTCAGACAAGACCCAGTAAGAGAGACTACCATTTACCAGCATTCACTACAGGGGGCCATCCTGCACACATAACCACTTAATTTTTACTAAAACATGAGAACACTAGAAACTGCTTCCTCTACATGCTTATGTAGATGACATGTAACATGTTGAGATATGCTTGACACAATTTTCTAGATTTAATTTTTCAAAAAGTCCTCAAATGCATAACTATATGTACCTTTTTATTTATTTTTTAAATTTCATTGGGGAAAAGCCATGGTCATTGGTTACATATTTTTTTTTTGTTTTTTGTTTTTTGTTTTAAATGTATTTTAATTAGCTTCAGGTGTACAACACAGTGCGATAGTTATACTTTTTACCCCTCAAAGTGACAACGCTCCTCCCCCAATTCTCCACCCCACTCCTCCCCCCATATCATACTATCTATTACAATTCCTTTGACTCCCTTCCACCATATAATCCACATCCCGTGACTATCTATATGTTCAATTACAATTGGCATACAATATTATACAACATCAATTTCAGGTATACAATGCAGTGATCAAGCCTCTATTCCATCCATGAAGTGGTCTCCCTAACAAGACATGTGACCATCTGACACCCCACAAAATTTTTACTACATTATTATATTCCCCGAACTGTCTTTCATATCCCTGTGACAATACTGTAGTTACCTATTTATGCTGTCTAACCCCTTCTCCTTCTCCCTCATCCCCAGGTTACACATCGCTTTCATGCTACAATGGCACAGTTGACTTTTAAGGAGAACACAGCTCACAGTGGCCTATGCAGAGAACCAGTCAACCTTGGTGTTGTCAGCACCACACTCTAACTAACTGAGGTAATGGGTCACCCCCAACTATACATACCTTAACAGTACACAATATTATTTCCTTAATCTCCTTAGGATACATTATTTGAAGTATCACTGCTGGTCAAATGACACTTCTGAAGCTTATGTTAATTTACAACTTTACCTCTTTCTAGGATATGCTAGCTTTTATCATTGGTTTTCCAATATTTGATAATTTTTAAATGGTGAGTTTTATTTAGATTTTCACTTTTTGAATTTTTAGCAAGGTTAGATTATCTTTGTATGTTTATACAAATAGGAAATAAATCCCAAACATTAGATAATTTACCTAAACAGTGATCGGTGTCAAAAAAATATAAGTAGAATCACATCTCTGGTAAAAATAATTTTCTATATATAAGATGGTGAATATAGTTATAATATTGTATTGCATATTGAAAGTTTCTTGCATCTTACCCCAAAACACATCTACATTCCGTTAGATTGTCAGCCCCCACATGGTGTTTTCTATAGGCTATAAACCTAATCAGCCATTTTTACATCTTTCTGTATAATCTAATCAGCCATTTCCACTTCTTTGTAAGACATTAGCCAATCACAGGAAGAGGCTGTGGCCTTAGGTGATTGGAATCCCATAAAAGGCACTTTTTTCCAGAGACCACTTCTTCTCCAGGATAGCCTGACAGAGTTTGCAACTCCCAGCAGAGTGGACAGCTCTTAATGACCCTGATATCAGCTGGTTTTCCAGAACATCCAAAGGTGAGACAACTCAGAGTAGACTCTGATGAGTTTGGAATTCAGAACAAATATCTTCATGTCTATTTTCTCTTATACAGATACTTTTAATTTACCTGTCAGTGTGCTTGGCTCATGTCCAAGCAAACAAGCGGCTTTCCTATTTATTTAAAATGGCATCAATATTTAAAATATCTGTGACTAGAGCATTTGTAATATATTGATATTTGTTAAGTTATTTTATTATCTTTATTTTATTACCTTATGTTTCTAGATTTTTTAGATCCTAAAAGAGATTTTCATAGTTTTTATGCAATTATTGAAATCACAAGCCACCTAGAATGTTCAGCATAATGTAGGTATGTACCAATAGTCTTTATACACATCAACATGAAAGTAAAATGTACTGCATTAATTAGAAACCCTTGTAATGGTCCTATTCGCTACTCCTTTTAAAACCTTCAGTTTGCAGACTTGATTTGAAAACTCTTCAACATAGATAAGACCAATGGTAAGGATTCCCAGATGTGGCACTGGTCATAATGGGGGAATATCAGAACTAAAGATGAACTGGCTGTGCTTCCATGAACTGCGTGTCTGGACTTCCTAGTGTAGTGAGGACATCCCAGTGTTCTCATTTTAAAAAAAACAACAACAATTGATTACTTTTTGCTGATTATCGCTGTAGCTTGAACATTTACCCAAAATGTAAAGGTGCTGTGATAGTCTGAATCAACATGGAAAAATGTTTTTCTGAACTGGAAATAACAGATAATTTTTACAATTTATTGTTTGAAAGGAGGA
This sequence comes from Aselliscus stoliczkanus, assembly GCA_033961575.1. Lineage (NCBI taxonomy): Eukaryota > Metazoa > Chordata > Mammalia > Chiroptera > Hipposideridae > Aselliscus > Aselliscus stoliczkanus. The sequence continues at coordinate 73,986,212 of CM066736.1, forward strand.
GTTTTGCTATTAAAGTTAGAAGCATAAATTCAGCTGTTTTTAGTTTTAGGAGTTGTAAGATAAAGTTACATTGCTTAAATTAAATGAGCCTAAATTAACCTAGTCAGTTTTATAGTTTGATCTGTGAGTTCAGAGGCAAGAAACACAGAGACCATTGGCATAGATATGAAGTGTGTGTGTGTGTGTGTGTGTGTGTGTGTGTGTGTGTGTGTTACAGTCGTAGAGTCAGAGAGAGAGAGAGAGAGAGAGAGAGAGAGACCAATTAGCTAATAAAAGTAAATGGAATTATCCTAGCTTTGGCCCTCTGCTCCAATGATTCTTCTTGTCCAAATCAGTTAGGTATGATTGAGATCACTGGTTAATTTAAACAAAAAAGACACCGAGGACTCTGTTGTCTCATTTTCTCATTTCTGTCATAGCATAAACCCAACCTGTCCTGATTTACCACATGTAGGTTTATACTGGGGGTAAGTTAATAAGTAGATTAGGTACCTAGTTAATAGGTAGATAGGGCTCAAGTAGACAAGCCTTTGTCCAAAGACTTTTCTTTCCTCCTCTGGGAAGAATGACATTCTCTTCTCCCTCATTTTTATTTTTTTTTTAATTTTCAGAAACATGGATTCAGACACTTTGGAGTTCTTCCAGAATGAACTCACCTGCTCCATCTGCATGAATTACTTCCTAGACCCCGTCACCATAGACTGTGGGCACAGCTTTTGCAGGCCCTGCCTGTGCCTGTGTTGGGAGGAAGCCCAAACTCCAATGCACTGCCCTGAGTGCAGGGGAGTATCAGAGAAGCCAGATTTCAAAACCAACATCGTACTCAAGAACCTGGCTTCCCTTGCCAGACGAGCCAGAGCTTCCTATGTCAACAGCTCTGAGGAGCAGATCTGTGTGGCACACAGAGAAGCAAAGGGGCTCTTTTGTGAGGTGGAAAACAGCCTGCTCTGTGGGCTCTGCCCTCAACCCCCAGAGCACGTGACTCACAGCCACAGCCCAATGCAATGGGCTGCTGAGGAATGCAGGGTAGGTGATGCCTCCAAAGCAATGGGAAAGCTATAGGTTCCTAAATCAGAGAGATAGATGAGGACGATGATAAGGAAGGTAATGAGAATGGAGATGGTGGATGTGGTGATTTTTCCATGTAAATGCCAAGACATAAGTGTAGCCTCACAATGCTCTTGACCAATTTGAACACTATAATCGGAGCTGTGATGTGCCTTTAATAAGGGAGGTTTCCTTAGAAATATTGTTCAAATATGTAGAATCAGTGCGATTGTGGGGCTGGTGTTTAGAATAAGAAACACTGGTTTCTGATACAAGTTTGACTTCTTCATAGTCAGGTTATGTAAAAATCTGGGTGCATACTTCTCAGAAAATGGATTATATGATCTGTGGTTTCCTCCGAAAGGCTCTATTGCATGTTTCTGTCCTAAATATTACAATTAAATTATATTAATGTGAAAAAAGTCAGACCTTTCCATTCTAATTCAAGGTGACTTTTTTCAATGACTGCCTCTTACCATAAAGAAGGCGATGAAGTTATAAGATCATCTTCTATGTCACTAAAGCTCACGGTTATTTTGCAGGAGAATCTTCTAATGAAAATGGGCTTTTTATGGAATATGACTCAAGAAATGCATAACAGCCTAACACAGGAAACAAACAAAACCCAATCATTAAAGGTAAGAACAAACATGTTCTGTTTATTTTTATGCTGGCTTAAAATGATGGAATGCTGGCTTAGATTTTTGGCTAAATTCCAGTTATCAGTTAAAGGATAATTGTTTCTGTCCAGGAAAATGTAGTGCTTTCAAGTGATGTATCAGTAATCACAAATATACTGGCCAATACAAGTTAGTGTAAAAAATGCTAATCCAGATGACCCTTGAATGACAAGGCAGGTTAGGGTCCCACAGGCTTGCAGTCAAATATCCACGTATAACTTTGACTCCCCTGAAACTTCTTCGTCCCTTGGTATCTGCGGAGCATTAGCTCCAAGACCCCCATGGGCCCCAAATCCAGGGATGTTCAAATTCCTTGTATAAAATAGCTGAGAACAATGGAGAACAATGCATTCTCAGACCTCTGCATACACGGATTCCTAGCCTCAGATCAAAAATCCTGTTCTTGATACACCATTGGTTGAATCCATGGATAGGAAACCCTCAGGTACAAAGGGCTAACTGCATATTTATATTGAAAAAACACCTAAGTATTAGTGGGCCCTCGTAGTTCAACCCATGTTGTCCAAGGGTCAACTGTATGTGGGATAATCCAGGCTTGATATGTATTCCTAGTTCAACTTTCTGGGATTGGATACACCTTATCCGAAACTGAATATAAGACAATACTACACTAAGTTTGGTTGTGAAGGAGAGGACAGAAATAAAGATGTACCTAGGCCCAGCCAAGTGGCGCGGTGGTTAAGCGCTGGGTTGGGAAGCCAGCGGCCCCAGTTCGGTCCCACATATGAAGGCCAGTGACACTGCCCACAAAAAAAAAAAAAAAAAAAAAAGTAAAGAACATTAGAGAATTTTAAAAAATCTGTGTAATATGGTGTATGCGTAAATATTTTTAAATATGCAGAAAAATTGGGCAAAGGAAAAGAGAAAAAGAAGATTAAGGTAAGAGTAAATAATTGATGGTGTAAGAAGCCTGAAGAAACATCATAGAGAGAGCTTGGCCTTAGGGGTTTCAGTTTAATAGGAAAACACACCAAGAACATAGAGACAGGATGGACAGAAGGGCCAGCAAATGTTCAAGACATTTTGAGGGGTGAGGTACATGGTTGGTCAAGTAACTTTTTTTTAAAAGATTTTATTGGGGAATTGGGGGAGGGGAACAGTGTTGAGGAATTGGGGGAGGGGACCAGCTAAGTTGTTGTTCTTCAGTCTTCGTTGTGGAGCGTGCCAGTTGCCATCTGGCTTCCCGTCGACAGCTCATGGCCTCTAAGCTCAAGATGTTGAGTTCAGTCATAGTTGCAGGTACGCGCAGCCACCATCCATCCCATGCGGGAGTTGAACCAGCAGCCTTGTTGTTAAGAGCACACTCTCTATCCACTGAGCCTTTTGGGCTGCAGCTCAGCACAGGGTGCCGAGCTCAATCTTTAGTTGTGGGTGGGCGTAGCCCACCACTGAACAGGCAATCTTGTTGTTACACCAGCTGAGCCATCCTGTTAGCAGCTCAACGATAGCTCAGCTAGGGCGCAGCGTTCACCGGCCCATGTGGAAATCAAACCGGTGGCCCTGTTTCTCAGAGCTCGCGCTCTAAGCCAACTCTTTACCAACTGAGCCACTCGGCCAGCCATGGTCAAGTAATTTCTTGATGAAGCTAAGGAAATATTTGAAGTTTGAAGTTTCCTGTTCAGAGTAAATATAGGTAATCCCTTTCATCCCCTACCTTTGCAGGATTATGTGGCTTTAAGGAAGGTGATGATTAAAGCTGAATATCAGAAGATGCATCTGTTTCTCTATGAGGATGAGCACCTCCATCTGGACACAATGGAGAGAGAAGCCAGGAAAATCTTCCAACAACTCAAGGAAAGTGAATTCAGAATGGCCCAACAGAAAGAAAGCCTGAAAGAAATGTACAGAGAGCTGACTGAGATGTGCCACAAGCCTGACATAGAGCTGCTCCGGGTGAGAATGGAGGGTCCATCCTCAGAGACAGGAGTCCTTTTGGGAGTAAGGTGGCCATGACATTGAAATGTTACCTGCACATACCATTACTCTCAGCTGAGCAATGATGCCCCTTAACTCCTACCATTATGTTTGTCCAATCACTTATTTTCTCATATCCTGGTAATCTTTGGGAGATTTGTGTAGCTAACACAGGACTAAATTATTTCAGTGTAATCAAGAGTGCTATCTACACAGATTATCCAAAATCAGCAAATCTCTGTGGCCAGGGAATGTTAATTTTGCGGGGCTCATTCGCAATTTATGTTCCCCTGATCCACTGTCCGTCTCTGTTATCTCCACGAAAGCAACTTGCTGAAGATGCATTGAGGTTTTGCACATTGCCTAGGCAAAATTTGTGCATGTTTTAATTATTTTTATATGATTCCCTGTTTTGCTTTAATTGTTATCATAAATGGTCAGGTCTCTCCACGGGAATAAGATGAATCAATGAGTGACACTAGAAACCTAAATCTTGTTGCATCACCTCACACCGTTGCCTGACATCCTTCCTTCCTTGGTGCACCCTGAGGAAGCCCCTTGTGTTTGAGTTTGAGTTCTGTTATTAAGATAGCCTGTGATTGTTCTTTAAAGAGAATAGGAAAAAATACATTATCAAAATAAATCTAGCATGTAACATGACAGAACATTCATGATTATTTTTTTTTTCTTTTTGCAGGACTTGGGAAATGTATTGGTAAGGTGAGTTCATGCTAATGATTTCTAATTTTTGAGAAAGTCTTTGTCTGTTGATGAAGTATGCTTTGAGCTATTAACATTGTTGTCTGTGGCTATTTTCCATTTTGTTTCAAAAAGGCCTGAAGCCTCCTCCTTGGTCTCAGAAGTTTCCTTCTTATGTGGCTAAATACAAATATACCTAAAAACCATCTGACATTCTGGGCTTTGTTCCAGACACTCAACTCCATCTTCTACAGCCTTATCACAAACTTTCTAAAGGGTTCATTCTAAAGTATCCCAGAAGAGATACCTACACTACAGAGTTGGAAGGTGAAAAAGACAGGAAAGAAGGAGGTTTCCTAAGAGTGGGAAGGGGGTGTGTGTGCATTGTTCCCAGGAGTAGCACTGACTCGGCCTGTTCCATCACAGCACACCCCCTCCTATAGGCAGAACTCAGGGAGAATGGCTCCCTGGGCCCACTTCAGAGCAGGGCTGTCAGGCTGGAGTTTAATTCCCTTGCTTGGCAGAAAAGAGCAAAGCTGTCTGGCTCTGTGGACTCTTCCCTTTTAGATACTGAATGTATCGTGGTGATTACTTGCAGGCTCAAATTCCAGTTGGTTTGCCTGAATTTTGTGCTCTGTGTAAGACACCCAGGAATTTTGTATTCTAAGGCGGAGTAGGTAGAAGGGGTGATTCTCAGTAGTTTCAGAAATGGAATAACATATGAGAAGAATGGGGAAGTTGGAATTTGGTATAACTCGAGCATAAAGGCAAAGTATCATTTCTTACATCCCCAACAAGGTAGAATAGAGTGTATATGTATCCAATTAACCCAATATGAGAGAATTCTGATGAAATGCCTTGATTTAAAAGCTGCTATTTTTGTAACAGTTGTGTAATTAACCTTTGGCCTGGAATGTCTGATGTCATTCTTTACAGGACTGAATTGGTGCAGATGCAAACGCCTCAGCCAGTGAACCCAGACCTCACTTCATGGTGCTTCCCTGGAATCCTAGACATGCTGAACAACTTCAGAGGTAAGTGTCAGCCCTTTGGCCTTAGGCCTCAATTTCTTTCTTGGTTTTTGGGAATGGGCTTCTTCCATTTTAATTTTAGTTTTGCTGACATGAAGGTGGTACATGAATTTCCAAAATTGTCTCTTTTCCCTATATAGTCACATCACAATAACAAAGACTGAACTTTGCAACTTACAGTGTACTGAAAATGCAGAGCAAGGTACATACTTTTAATTACATCTGACATAGGCAGAACAAGAGAAGAGCAATCAGGTTGGTCACGTGGTTTTAAAGAGATAGGAGATTTACTTCCCAGAGTAGCCACCAATAGTGCGTGTTTATTTAGTTTACTCCACTCTTGAAAGTTTAAATACGGCATCAATGGCTTTTAATTTCTTCTATATTCCAACTGTATTTATCATGGTTTGCACAAAGAATATTTACTATTTATAAAATCAGAAAGTTATAACTGAAAAAATACCAAAATTGTCAGAAGCAGAACAATTTTAATGCTATTAGATCAAGCTCAAAACAGCTGGAAGAAGAAGGCTCTGAGCATGGCCCATGCATATTAGGCCATTCTGGAGAGCAAGTTGAGATCCGGAGGGCTGAAATCGGGATCAGACTAATGTGGGGTGCAAACAGATAATATAAAGATAGAAAAGTCTCTTCAGAAACTTTTAATCTATGTATAATGTGGATTTCCATCAAGTGTTTTGACAGGTACAGCTTAAATCTTAGTAAATACCCATAATAGCAAAGTGCAGTCTATTTATTAAACAACATCAAGTACAATCAACACAAGAGGATATTTCTAAAGTAAAGAAAAATGAGTTTTATGTGTGTCCTGAAACAAACTATCCAAAGGTTGACATTAAATCATGGCTTCACACAGTTCAAGATATGTTCCTCTTTTTTTTTTTTTTTTTGTCCTTTTCTTTTTCGGTATAAGTGGAAGGATTTCTGTGTGCTGCAGCGGTAGTGATAACTTTTGCCCTTCATAGATGCCAGTCAGAACTCTGTTGGCTGTCTTTATTTCGTATTTCCTTGGAGGAGGGGCAACTGAAGACACTCTGCCCTTCAGGACATGGAAATCCCACCGGTGACCTGATTTTTGCCTCTTTCTGCAGTGCATGATGTTCTGAGTCAGGAAACCACCAGTCACTGTATAAACCTTCCTGAGGACATGAGACGCGTGATGTTTGGAGATAACCATCAGGGCACATCCAGAGAGCCCCAGGAAGTGCAGAGTTTTGTGGCATGGGGGGCGCAGACCTTCACCTTCGGGAGGCACTACTGGGAGGTGGATGTGCCGCACTCCTCGAACTGGATCCTGGGAGTCTGTAAAGATTCCTTGATAAGCGATACTGGTATCACTATTGATTTTGAGGAAGCTTCTCTCCTGTTTTCTTCGAAGATGAACAATCATTATCTTTTGTCCACTAACTCCCCACCCTTAATTCAGTATGTAAAAAAGCCTCTGGGTAAGGTTGGTATTTTTCTCGAGTATGACAATGGCACTGTGAGCTTCTATGATGCTTGCAAAGGTTCCCTCATATGTAGTTTAGTTTATTCCTGCTTCTCTTGCCCTCTGAAGCCTTTCCTTTGCCTTGGTTCCCCATGAGAAGTCCAATGCTTAGACGAATTTCCATGTCTGAGGAAATTATTGTCCTGAACCGTCAAGTGAAGCAGCAGGATGATGCCTGACTGTTTTTGAGCACAAATGCAACTTAAGGGAACACAATTATTATATGTTTATGAAATGCATATCCACACTGAGTGTATAAATGTGTTAAAAATTATGTTTTAATAAAAATTATTTATAATTGGGCACTTCCTAGAATATAATCAATGGCTTTTTCTTTTTTTTTCTAGCTTTTTATTTTTATTTGTTTATTTATTTATTTATTTATTTATTTATTTATTTATTTATTTATTTTGAGGGCAGTATCACTGGCCCTCATATGTGGGACCGGAACCGGGGCTGCTGGCTTCCCAAACCAGCGCTTAATCACCGCGCCACTATGCCGGCTCAATGGCTTTTTCTTTTTAAAATAACAGTTGTATTAAGGTAAAATTCATATACAGTCACAATTTCCTCCTAAATACTAATATAAAATTATCATAAAAATTATAATTCACTGTTCCAAAACTTGCTTATCACGTCAGTATGCTTTTGCTTAATGATTTACCACATTATGTCACCAATTCTTCAAATCTTCCATTTTACATTCAATAACACTTTGCCTAATTTCACACAGTACAATGAAAGTGATCATTCTTTTCAAAACATAATTGTAAAATATGAGCTGCTGGAGTGTAATAGGTTCTGCCAAACTCTAGTAGTTTTTTAATAATAATCTTGGATAATTAATTTAAATTTTAAGGCAAAATTTTTTGAAAGTGTTACAAGATACATAAAGTAGATTTTTAAAATTATCTTTATTTTTTGGCATAGATATAAATTGAAGCTTTTTGGAAATTTACATTGGGTAAATAAGAAGACAAGTGATGCAAAAGATATTGACAATATTTTTAAAAATGCAATTATAATACACAACCCACGTATCCTTCAATGGATGATTGGATAAGGAGGTGGTACATTATATGGAATACCACTCAGTGACAAAAAGGTGGAATATTGCCATTTGCAACTAATTTGATGATCTTGAGAGTATTATGCTAAGGTGAAATAAGCGAGATGGAAAAGGCCAAAAACCATAAGATTTCACTCATGTAAAGGATATAAAACAGAAAGCAACAAAGCAAGCAAACCAAAACGAACTCATAGATCCAGACAATGGAATAGTAGCTACCAGTGAAGTCTGGTGAGAGAACGAAGAAGGTAAAGGGTGTCAGATATATGTTGAGAAAAGACTAGACTTTGGGTGGTAAGCATACCATAGAGCATAAAGATGTCCCATGGTAAAGGTATACCTGAAATTTATATGATGCATTAACCAATATTCTCCCAATAAATTTAATAAATATACAATGATTGTGATACACAAATATACAGACTGCTAATACAGTCTAAATACCCTGTTTCCTCACACACAGATGACATTTTCTCAACCAGTAAAAAATCGGATGGGTTTTAAACTGAACAAGTGTCCCTGATATCCTAGAACTGTTTCAACTGCTAAGAACAAACATGACAGTGACTACAAGAGACACTTCCTTTATCTCTGGTAACTTATACTGTTGTAAAAGTAAAGGACCATGTATTCTGGGTTCTCTAAAACAAAAGCCTGTCATGATCCTGAGGGTCAGTGAAGACTTTAATGTCAAATCGGTTATAAATCCTGAAGGTAAATAGATGTGCAGAACGGACTAAATCAAGAGGAAGGAGTAGAAGTTGGAGACTGACATGGTCATGATAGATGAACAACAGGTCTGCTTATGATATGCAAACTCTGTTTTCCTGCATTAAGACCATGAAGTAAGAATCACAGTCATATCTATTTTGGTGCCTCCAGCAAGCTCACAAAACAAGCAAGTAACCAAAGCATATATTCTAGATAATAAACTACAACATATGATTTTAATGTCAAGAAAATGAAACCTATTCGATTTTGCATTTCACATTATCGTCATATTGAATAACAATGAAAAAAGTAGAAGTATAAAAGACATTGGTTTGCTTCAACTGAGAAGGGCTCCCTCAGATAATAGGTTCCTGACTTATCTCTCTACTCATGTGTGGCCAGTGTGAATGAAAGGCCTGACAGGGAAGTTGAATATGCCCTGGGGGTATGCCCAAATGAGGGAATGCTTCACAACATCCACAAAACTCAAACTTCTCCTGTCAGCATTGAGGAACACACCAACCCTGCCCAGAGGTTTCTCTATGAACTGACGAGTCATTGGGGCCGTGGTCCAGAGAGTGTAACCATTATCCTCCTTCACACCTAAAAGAAGGAATGTGTACTGAGACCCAATCAGTGTGCCATTCTTCCTCAGACAGGACTTCTTACAGACCCCTACGGCCCAGTCCCAAGAGTCATCCACGTGCTGCTCCCAATAACGTTTGCCAGAGGTGAAGACCTGGGCTCCCCATGCAGCATAATAGTTAGATGTTCCAGGATCCAGAGAAGCATAAAGACTGTCACGCATAAACCTCAGACTTCTCATGTCATCAAACAGCTTGATATTGTGATTGGATATTTCATTAGTGAAGGAAATTTCCACTGTGGAGAGAAGAGAATATTCCAGTCAAAATCAATGTTAAAAATTTAATGTTCAGGGGGCTGGCCAAGTGGCTCAGTTGGTTAGGAGTTGGCTTGGGAGTGTGAGCTCTGAGCAATAGGGCTGTCAGTTCAGTTCCCACATGGGCCACTGATACTCTGCCCTCTACAGCTAAGATGGTGAACAACAGCTCAACCTGGGGACAGCAACTTTTCTGGTCCCCTTCCCCGATTCCTCAACACTGTTCCTCTCCCCCGATTTCCCAATAAAACCTTTAAACAAACAAAAAAAGTAAGTTGTCAGGCTGATTGAGTGGCTCAGTTGGTTAAGAACGCAAGCTCTGAGCAACAGAGTCTCCGGTTTGATTCCCACATGGGTCAGTGAGCTGTGCATGAGCTGAGGTGCCACTGAGCTGCCAACAGGTGGCAGGAGGGCTCAGCTGGTGAGAGCACGTGCTTTTAACAACAAGGTTCCCAGTTCGACTCCCTGGACTTGGGAGCCAAGCTAGCTGTGCCCTCCACAACTAAGATTGAAGGACAATAACTTGGCTGCTCCCCTTCCCCAATTCCCTGACACTGTTCTCCTTCCCCAATTCCCCAATAAAATCTTTAAAATAATAATAATAATAAATTGTCTACGAGAGAAAATGTCTCCTCAGTGTCTCACTAGGAAAGAAAAAAAAAAATCCAAGGATACAAGGGCTAGGCCTGACTGGAAAACACTGGATTCAAATGATGCGAGCATGTCTTCTAAAGACACAAACACCTAATTACAATGGAAAAAACTTTGTTAAAATTCAGAGATCAAAAAGGAGAGGGACAGCATGTCTACTTGTGGCTGGTCATTTTCCTGACACCAGAAAAGCTAGACACCTGCGCAGTGCCTCCAGTCCAAAGCAATATAATTTACCTCTACCACCCCTTCTCAAGGAGAAAAAAAAATACATCTTAGAACAAATATACTTGATCTTAGCAAAAGGCCGAGAAGAAATTAGAACAAAAATGGGAATATATTTCCCAGGATATGACAATATTCCAGTTAAGTACACAAATTGACACTGAAGAAGAAAACCTAAATATGCCTTCTTACAAGTGGTTTCCGAATAAGCATTGTCTGCCTTTGATAGCTGGTTCCACCTGAGTACTAGACTTCCTCTTTCTGCTAGACTCACCCTCCAGGTTTAGGTTTACCATGGAGCTTTATATATGGCCTCAGCCATCACCAACTTACTTCAGTGTTGCTCATAAATTCTTGGTTTCTGCATTAATGTTTTTATGTGCTTTTTTCCGTGTATATAATTTAAAGCATACATTATATTCAATTACTCAGAAACTTTAAAGCAAAAATATTTTTTAAATCTAACTCACTGCCCGTATTTGAAATTGGGATATCTGGTATTCATATCCAGTTTTCTATGGCTCAGTGAGCAAATGACTGTTTTAGGATAATATTTCTGGGGCTCAAGCAGCCCTTTTCTGGAGCATGTCCTACTTTTCATTTTATGAGTAGCCTATCAAATCTATAAGTAATTGATATAGTCCGAGTACCTGCATTGTTACACCAGCTTTCACTCTTTTCCCTTTATAGTGACTGATTAAGAAGCCCCACACATGCCTCTTTTCAGGCTGCTGTCTAAAAGATGAAGATTAAGAAAGAGGAAAAGTTCCCATAAAAATCATTCTGGAAGGGCCCTGCCAGGCGTTCCCACCAGTGGGGTGACACTCACCTCGGAAGCAGTTGAGCCTGTCCACCAGTCCAGTGATGGGTTGTGCAGGGAGTTGAGGCTGCAGAGGCTGCGGCATGTGCAGCTGCACCCGCTCGCTCCTACAAGGAGGAAAGTGCAGTTAACCTCTCTGGTGCCTAAGGCTCCTCAACCGCACATTGTTTAAGGAAAGTCTTCATCGTTTAACTGAATGCTCTTCATCTAAATCCTTTTCTGCACCATCGTGGGACAGGACTGTGACATTCTTAGGGATCTCTCTCACTTCCTCTTGGCCTGCTTCCAGCCCCATTTCTCAGAGGTACTTGCCTCTCTCACCACATGCCTTTGCACTTCCAGCTCTCATTGATTTTGAAATTTAAAATCATAAATAACCGCTCTCTCGCCAGTCGAGTGGCTCGGTTGGTTAAGAGCTCGCTCATGAGTGCGAGCTGAGCTCTGAGCAACAGCCGTTTGATGCCCAGCCTGAGCTGAGCTGCCAACAGGTGGTAAGACGGCTCAGCCAAAAAAAAAAAAAAAAAAAAAGTTTAAAATACATAACCGCTCTCCTAGAAACTGTTCATTGAGACCAACAATACAGAGAAGAAAAAGCCTACCTTGTCATCAAGGGGACAGGAAATCATAATCAGTAAAACATGCACAACATGTGCACACAAAAAGAATTGGATATAATCTGAGAAATTATATCTGCACTTTGTTAGAAGTAGCTCGATCTCTCTCACAGCCCGCACAAGCATTGAAGACGAAACTCACCTCATCAGTTTTTCTTCTAATTCCTGTCAAGAAAGAAAAGAGAAGCTTAGAATTGATTAAAAATAGTGTGTTCTGCCAACCAGTCCTTAGGTTTGGGGAACTTCAGAAAAGTACTAATTACCACCACCCAAGCTATCTTGTAAATTCATTTTCCTTTTACTCCCTAAAGATAATCTTGGTGCAATATATTGTCGGAATCTAAATTCTTAATGAACACAGAACCCTGAGGATGAGCAGAGAGGACAAGAGTGTGACTGTGCATTGCTGCCACCCTCAGCTCTCTACACACCTTGTCCATCCTAAGGCTTCTCCCAAAGGGGAATATGCCCCAAATTCATGACAAATTAAACCAAGGATATCCCAACAGTAAAAGGAAATATATTGGCTTTTACCAAATGTCTCCACGTTCCCTTCCCAATGATGGACCAAAATTGAACGTCCATGAATAGATTGTTCCTTTCTAGTGTTCATGAAGGAAGCCACAAAAGGAGATTTTGAGCAGAGAAATATTCCCTGGGAAATCTCCATGATCTCAGTTCCATCAAGCTTGCTTGTTTATGGTTAGGTCAAGAGTTGCAGCTCATTTCCAATTGGGAGAGACCTCTCCACCACAGATGCAGGAGATGAAGACATATATCTTTGTACCAAACCTGGAAGCCAAAGGTGTGGGCTTCTGATAACATAAAATATACCTAGACATGTGCTCACATCCTACCTGAAGCAGTTCTACATCTGGTTTATGGCATATGTCCATGAGCTCCTCATACATTGCTCTTAGGCTTATCTTCTCTAGCATTTCATCTCGACATTTCTTTAGTTGTTTAAGCATCGCTGGACCTTCCTCTTCAAGACTCTTTAAATATTGTTTTTCTTCCTGATGGAGGACCTCACGCAGTGCCTGATAAGCAACCCTGGTAATATGTTCATGTCAATACACATAACTCTGCAGGGAGATGGATTTTCTAGATCACATACTCAGGCCAACGTATGCTTCTTCACTTAAACAGCATCTGTTTGCTGATTGCTGATTCATGTTGTCTAACAACAAGCTACATATATTTTACGTTGAGGTCTACCTACTTGTCAGAAACCACAAACTCATTCCTTTCCTTTTGTATTCCATTCTTAACTATACCAACAACCAATACCACTCTTCCCTCAAACCACTTCCACCCACTTCCTGAGTTCCTGAAGCAACTGCAGAAAACTTCTCATTGATAATTCCTTTCACAATCATCCTCTCAAATCCAAAAGACTACATGCAACATTATATGCAATATTCTGATCCTTGGGTTAGTGAATTCCTCTCTAGCATCCAACCTCTGCACTTCACAACCTGGCGTCTCCCTCTTAGCAGCAATGTTGCATTTTATTCTCAGGATTAGAAATCATCAGAAAAGGTCTTTCTGAAATTCTCACCACCTGCCCTCAAACTGATGTCCATCCTCCCAGCCCTTTTCTGTCCCCCTTTCCTGTATGGAATGGGTTTCCATTCTCCATCTAAAGCCACAGGCTCCTTGTTTTGAAGGATTTTAATTCTCATTCCACTGCACATTTCCTACCAATAGTTACAAACTCACTATCTTACTTTCCAATTCCAGTCTTTTCCTTTACTTAATTTTCTCATTTCTTTTTTAACATGTTATATTTTCTCCTACTTGAAGCAATATCATTCTCTAGCTCCTGTGGTATCAGTTCTCACCATCATAGGAATAAATAAATTGCTGGTCACAGTTCCTTTACACCACTGGGCTCATTGTCCTAGTCAGACTGAAATGCCTGCAGTTCTCAGTGACATGCTCTGTAGTTTCTTGAATGTATGATATACAGAAATGTCAGTCTGAAATACCTGTGGATTTTTAACATTTACTTGCCCTACAGAACTGGGATCGCTTTTACACCTAAGGAATTTTGCCCGAGACCCTGAATAATGATTACAGAATTGTCCAAATCACTCTATGTGGCACCTTCTGAGATAGATAAATATTACTGACGGTTCTTTTTCAAAGTGATTGATACATTAGAGTCTAAAAATCTTAAGAGGCATGTTACCATAAGTTGAAAACATAAGCGTTTCTTATTTAACCCTCTCACAAACCTTTATGACACATGAAGCTTTCAGTTCAAATTATTAATGGGTAAGTTTCTAGCATGTTAGTGTCAACCTGATTCAGAGGGAAATAAAGGCTCATACTTACCATCCAATGGTCAGATATCCTGCCATCTTTATCGAGATTTCTTTGGATTTCTTGGATCTTCTCCCATAATGATGTATTTGGTTTGACAGCTTCTCCTGGAAAATAACTAAATTTTAGTATCAGAGAAGCAAATAGACTTAGGTTTCAGACCCCAAATGACAGATGCTAGATAAAAGTACTGTAGAGAGAGTTGGGAAGATCATCACATGAACCTATTGGCCCTCACTAGTGATCAATTTTAGAAGATTAAGATTTTAGAACCACAAATGAACTTATTTGACTAGGACTCAGTGAAATTCTGATTTTATTTTTTCAGATACTGCAACATCTTATATAGAATTTGTAGCTACTGATGCTTATATATTCTAATTCCAATGTACTATACCCTACTTCTTTGTCCAGTGTTAGTAAACATGTACACTATAGAGAATCTTATTTTCTTCACAGCTTGATCATTGTAACTGGTGTTGGGTAAAGAGGATTTAATCACGAGCCTCACATCCTTATCATCTGTTCACTGTTGTATCTCCCCAGCTTTCAAAGTGCTCTCGGAGGCATCACTTCCCCGGGATTCCTCAGCAGCCTCCTTGATGGCGCAGTGTCTGTGAGCCTCGTGCTCCTGGGAGCTAGAGCAGAGCAAACAGAGCAGACTCCTGTCCTCTTCACAGAAGACCTGCTTTGCCTCCCTGTGTAAAACACACATATGTTCCTCAGAGCTCAGGCATTCCCGGAGACTGCCTTTTCTGGAAAGGGAAACCAGATTTTTCAGGAGAATATTGGTTTTGAAGTTTGTTTGCTGTGATGGTTCCCTACAGAGAGGGTAATTAGCAGGGCTCTCAGCTTTCTCCCAGGAAACACAGAGACATGACAAACAGAAGCTGTGCCCACACCCCATGGTGACTGGGTCTGTCAGGTAATTCACGCAGATGAGACAGGTGAGTTCTTCTTAGAAGGCTTGTAAGATTTCTGAGTCCACTTTTCTGAGGGAAGAAAATCAGGAGTTTATTTCTCTGCCCTGGATACAAAAAGGTCTACAGCAAAATTTGACTCAGTTGTGACTCAATAACATTGTGTCTGGAGCAGAACAAGCTTGATATTGCCCATATCATAAATAGAAAACCAAGACATAGGAATACTCTCAATGTCCTGAGAAACTTCTTGTCTTTAGAACCAATACTACCCACTTCCTGCCCTGTTTTCTCCAGCATAAATAAGAACCTCAATTTTGGGGGGATCTTAATTTCTCCAAATAGATTGACTTTCAGGACTTTGACCCAAATTATAGCCCCATGTACTAGGTCCTAAAAGTTCTAAAAATTAATTATAATGCTCAATGTCAATCATTGATGTAGTATAAGATATTATTTTTTTATTTCATGTAATTGTGAGGCTTTTGGATGTCCTTTTTCTCCTCAGCCAGAATCTACATCAAAACACTGTATGAATACATGGAGAGTTAATAAAGAGGAAGCTAAACATTGTCAAATTGTGTCATTTTTTTTTTTTTTACAAAACACTGTATGAATACATGGAGAGTTAATAAAGAGGAAACTAAACATTGTCAAATTGTTCAAATTTTAACCAGATGCTTTGTACCTGATTATACCAATATATTGAATTTGCCCTCCTCTCTTTACTATCTATACCACTCTAATCAATGAAACCAAAATTAAAGAAAATGGCTATATCTTCCAAGTCTTTAAAAATGATTATCAAGAACCCCTTCATACTGTGACAAGATATAATTAGCATTAAAAAAATCATGGTTAAAATTTATTTTGCTAAAAAAAAAATGAGTTATCTTCTCTATACAAGCTAAATACAGATGTTTCTCAAATTTATCAATTTTCTGTATGGTCACTAGTGTCATTTTTCTAGCTGCCCAATCATTTCAAAGCTTCTTTAAAATTTAAGTAAAAAAGCTCATGTTCTTTTTTTATTAAGAAACAATGTTTACTTCATTTTCAAACAATAATTTCTCAAATCACTGAATGCTTATCTAGTTATATATTAGAAATATCAGGGTTGGCCGATTGGTTCATTGCTTCATTAAGAGTTGGCTTAGGAACGCGAGCTGAGCAACAGGACCACTGGTTCGGATCACACATGGGCCAGTAAGTTGTGCCCTCTACAGCTAAGATGGTGAATAACAGCTTGACCTGGAGCTGGGCTGCCGTGAATCGCCAGCGAAGGCGTAGGCAACAGTGGGGCTGCAGTGGGCTGCCATAAGCTACTGTAAGTGGCTGTCCAATGGCCGGTGACCAATCTGCCTTAGCAGGGAAGAGTGCAATGATCACAATACCGACATGGGTGAGTGAAGTGATGTCCTCTACAACTAGACTAAAGAACAAAAGGACAGCAACTTGCCTATTCCCCTTCCCCGATTCCTCAATGCTGTTCCCTTTCCCAATTCCCCAATAAAATCTTTAAAAAAAAAAAGAAAGAAATGTCATCTGTCCTGTGTATACAGGCATTCACCAAGTTTAGAGTAGACTGTAATGTGTACTACATACAGAATGAAATATTCATCAAAAAAATTTTAGGGTCGGGGGCTGGCCGAGTGCCTCAGTTGGTTAAGAGTTGGCTTAGAGTGCATGCTCTGAGCAACAGGGCTGCTGGTTTGATTCCCACATGGGCCAGTGTTGCTGCACCCGAGCTAAGCTGTTGCTGAGCTGCCAGCAGGTGGCAGGATGGCTCAGCTGGTGCAACAAGAAGATTGTCTGTTTAATGGTGGGCTACGCCCACCCGCAACTAAAGATTGAACTCAGCACCTTGAGCTGAGCTGCCACATGGATGGGTCAGTGGATAGGGCATATGCTCTTAACAACAAGTCTGATGGTTTGACTCCTACATGGGATGGTGGCTATGCCCACCCACAACTAAGACTGAACTCAGCACCTTGAACTGAGCTGCCACCCGGATGGCTCAGAGGATAGAGCATGCACTCTTAACAACAAGTCTGCTGGTTCGGCTTCTGCATGGGATGGTGGCTACACCCATCCCCAACTAAGATTAAACGCAGCACCTTGAGCTTAGACGGAAAGCCAGATGGCGACTGGTGCCCTCCACAACGAAGATTCAAGAACAACTTGGCTGGTCCCCGCCCCCAATTCCCCAACACTGTTCCCCTCCTTCAATTCCTCAATAAAATCTTTAAAAAAACAAAAAAAAACAAAATTTAGGGTCTACACCAAGTTCGAAACTACAACACATCTGACCACTTCCTGAGTCCTTATAATACATAGAAACAACTAAGGGATACATAGAAAACTAAAATTATCATGATATTAATTCCAACACACACACACACTGGATGCCAAAACAAAACAGGAATGAGACCATTTTCACTAAGTTGGTAAACAATGTCATTTCATACAACCACAGTTTGTGGATAAATTAAAATTAGGAAATAATTTTGTTTTCCTTTAGGAAAGTTACAGGAACTCCTCTGTGTTCAATTGTGTACTCACCTAGGGAGCATATCCATGGTCTATCCAAGGCTCACTGTGGAAGTGATAACATAAAGAAGTCAGCTCAGGGATCAAGCCTTCCAAAGGTGGTAGAGGTAGCTTGCAAAAGTCTCCCCAGCCAGGTGAGTTCCAAACACACTGTTCTGGAGAAGAATGAGTTTGGCTCCCTGAATCTCCTTATATTGAGTCTCTAAAGACCACACCCATTTTTTCCAAGTGATTACATTCTGGAAGTCTTCAGATAGGTGTTAATAATGGATGATTAGGTTTTTTCAAACAGAAGAAAGGATAATGTAACAACTTTGTTCATCTCCCTAAACAAACCTCTACAAACATAATCTACTCAAGGGCTACTGATTTTACCACAAAGCAACTTTCACATGCCACCTTTATATCTAAATTTCTAGACACCAAGCACTTTTATTTTTAACTTACAAAAGGTAGAAAGGATTATTTCACCAGTTAGTGATGTCTGAACACTGGGGAATATTTTAACTGAGTTTGGTTTAATTATGTTCTGTCATGTAGGATGTGCTTAATTTTATTTATTGGTATATTTCTGTATTTTAATATAAGAATTTAATGTAAGATGACAATGGTCACCACTCTTGAATGGAGATTCCTCCTGCCCTTCACAGTCCAGATATAGCCCCCCAAGGTCTCCCAGAAATAATACAACAGGGGATTCTCTGCTGGTGCTTCCCAACCCAGCCCAGGGGAGACAGTGGAGAAAAGACAAGAAGCCTGAACTTAAGGTAGAGGAAGAGGATTTGTACATGTGTAAATTTGAATTTATATCCACTTATTTGTCAGTCATTTTGTCCACTGATTATGGGGGCAGGAGCAGGTCATTATTTGCCATCTTGTCCCCTTGAGAAAACCTCCTTCCTAGTTACCATTGGCTTCAAATATCCTTCATGGAGTCATGGAAAACCAAATTGTGGGTTCCGAGGAATCAGCTCAGACCATGGCAAAGGGTTCTTGAGACACTGCCTGGGCAGTGCAGAGAACTTTGGGCCCAGAAACAGTCTGGGCTGTGTGAGAGACAGAACCAGGCTCTCTGCAGGGCTGGAGTAACTGCCAGGCAGAGAGAAAGGAAAGAGGGAGCCCCAGTTTCCAGGATGTCCCCCTTTGTGCACAGCAGAAGTTGGGTGAGTCCCCGATGAGGTCATTTGCCTAACTCTGGAGATCCGGAATTTTCCTGGGTTGAACCACCCAGGGATTGAGCAGGACGTGCCTTTTTTGTTTCAGGGACAGAAGGCAGGGACTGCCCTATGGGGAGACCCAGCTAGGCATGTATGTAGTGTGAGTAGAGTGGGTTGTAACCTTTTAGAAACTGCAAATCTCAAAAATCTCTTGACTCGCCAACATCAGTGCATGGAGCAAGTCCAGGGGAAGGGGTGGGCTAAGGGAATTCTGGAGGAAGGGAAGTGAGAGACTAGTAGTTGCAGGGTCGGGGATTACTTCTTTTGTCAAGGTCACTGGACAGAACATTTTCCCTTATTAACTTCAGAAACAAGCAATGGAGAGTGAAAGGGGCCAACAGAGTAGAGCACCCCAGGTTCTGTCTCCTAGAGCTTCTCCTATCAGGGACTCCCACACACTCTGCCTGAACCAGGGGTTGCCCAGCTTTTTCTTTCTGGTTTAGTTTTCCCTCGTGAGCCATGCCAGCAATCTGAAAAAGGTCCCGCAATTCTTTCAATCTAGCCTTCCACGTCACTATGATGGTGTATAGTATTTGTCAAAATGGGAGGATAACAGTTTTTATTGACAGCTATAGTTATACATTCTAAATATTTGGCATGCGGCATGTGGATCTCAATGTGTAGTCTTGCCCTGGCCTCACAAATATTAGAAGGTATTTCCAATATCACTGCCTTGTCCTGCTGTGGCCTTGACCTCACAAATATTTATTTTTTTTAAAGATTTTATTGGGGGAATTGGGGGAGGGGAACAGCGTTGGGGAATCGGGGAAGGGGAACAGAAAAGTTGCTGTCTTTTTGTTCTACAGTCTAGTTGCGGAGGACGTTGCTTCACTGGTCCATGTTAGTATCATCATTGTGCTCTGCCCAGATGAGGCAGATCGGTCGCAGGCCTCTGGATGTCGCTCACCGCAGCTATTGGCAGCTCACGCTGGCTGCCAACTGCTCACACTGGCTGCTGGCCACTCACTGTAGCCTATGGCAGCCCACTGCAGCAGGGGCTGCAGCCCACACCATCGCCGGGGCTTGCACAGCCCAGCTCCAGGTGGAGCTGTTGTTAGCTGTAGAGGGCAGTGTCACTGGCCCTCACATGTGGGATCCGAACCGGGGCTGCTGGCGTGCCAAACCAGCTCTTAACCAATGCGCCACTCTGCCGGCCCATAAATATTTTTAACATCTTGCTAAAAGTTAACCGTCAAAATAACCAGCTGGGTGCACCCTGTCCAGGTCCATAAGTGAAGCTTTCCCTTGACACCCACCTCTTCCCAGGCCAGTGCCTGCTCCCAAGACAGCGTCTTTGAAAATCTCACTGAAACCCATGACAACAGGGAAAAGTGACACAGAAAGAATATTTATAAAATGAATAATTCATATCTAGATCCTGCCAAAATTTGATGTTTAAACCTAGGTGTGTCCCTTCTCTGATGTATTTGTCACCAAACAACTCCTTCGTGGAATGCAAGGATTTTAGAATGAGTGGGAATTATTACCTGAATTTTAGAATTATGAGTGGGAATCAAACCTTTCATAAGGTAGGTATAGATATTTCAAGTGGATGATGCTACAATTGTAATTTTCAATTCCAAAAGCACAATTACTCTCTCCTGGGAGCCCACATTAGTAAAACACAGCCAAAGACTTTTTCCCCTTATTTTCTAAGCAATTTTTCTAGCACCATCTTTTCCTCAGTGAAATACAGAAATATTTTGTATTAAGAAAATATTATATATTATTCCAAAATATTCTTAAATATTTCTAGGACTAATGTGATTAAAGTGACTTCATTTTATCTTTTTGTTTTTTTCCTGTATTTCACAGCATGTCAGTGAGTAGCCTGTGATACTTGTGTAAGCAGAAACAATAAAATTTATATGTGTTTGTGCGTCCAAATTGTTTGGAGGGAAAGGGGAAGGCTGATTCTCATAGTGTTCGGAGACCTTTGGGCTGACCATTAGTCCTGCACAGAACAAGAAGGATCATCACCTTTCCTGAGAAAAATCTACAAAAAAGCCTTCAGAGATGGCTCTGGAAGGTGATCTCCGGGTGACAGAAAAGGTGCAGCTTTAAGCTTCATCTTCCTCTGAATTTGTTGCTGGAAACTACTGCTACCATCCAGGTGAAAATAGTAAGGTGGGCTGTTTGACAACCATGTTCTTATCACTCACTGATCAGGTATCTTTTCCAATAAATCTGGGAACTTGAACCCTGAAACCAAGCTCTAGGAAAACTGTGTGTGGAGGGTGAGGGGGGAAAACATGGGGGGAAGATAAGAACGGACAGTGCCAGAATACTGCAGTTTATAAATGTCAGTTTTCTCATCTCCAGCATGTGCTTTTCAACAAGAAAAAAACAGTTCATATTTGGGAAACCACTATTCAAGGAATGTCCCATCTTGGCAGACCGTGCAGGAACAGACCTGGCAGAGGCCTCCATCCCATCCCGAGGCAGAGAAAAAGGTGCCCCCCTGCAGCCTCCATTAGCCTCCCTTCTCAGCTGCATTGCCTGGCGGGTGGCGCGCGCCTGTAGTCGCAGCTACTCGGGAGGCTGAGGCAGGAGGATCGCTTGAGCCCAGGGGCTCTGGACTGTAGTGCGCTATGCTGATCTGGTGTCCGCACTAAATTCTGCATCAATATGGTGACCTCCCGGGAGCAGGGGTACCACCAGGTCCAGGTTGCCTAAGGAGGGGTGAACCGGCCCAGGTCGGAAACAGAGCAGGTCAGCTGGATGCTCTTCCCCAGATAATCCCCCTTTTTACAGAGTAATATCTAAGAAATTGTTCAAGATGATTCTAGAGCCTACAAACAATAAAGAATAGTGGAGGATGTACCCCACATCTCCCCAGGGTGAGAGAAAAATCTAAGAGGCCGTGGTCTCTATATCAACACTCTTCTACAATCGCAGGGATTCAAACTTGATCGGAAACCAACCTGGCAGGCGGTGCACACCTCCACCTGGTCCTCCCACGCCCATTACCCCGCCGGGATGGCGCCAAATGGTCCCGCGACCAAAGCCTATTTGCACAGCGACTTTCAGGTGCTTGCTCTGCCTGAAACCTCCGGCGGTAAACCTGGAGAGAGGGACCACGAAGGGTTTAGAGTCTGCAGGGAGATTTGGGATTAAAAAAACAGCTACAACAAAAGTACCGTAATAAGGGGAGCGAAGGCCTCTGGAACTGCCCGAGGCCTGAGAGTGGACTGTGGGCGCATCTCTGGACCCGAGAGCAAACGAAGACCCAGAAGGAGCCCAAGAGCCAGCAAGCGAAGGCTTGCAGAATGGGGAGTGAAGAGGTGTCGAGAGCGTGTCCGGTCCCGGTGACCCTCCAGGCTCTGAGCACCTTAGTTAGGGGAAGACAAGTACCCCCAACCGCCCTCCCTGGGAGGAGCCTTCTTTGGATGAAGTTAGCGATGACCTCGAAGATGAAGCTGATGGTTGGGGAATGAAAACGAACCTGGGACGGATCCAAATCACTAAACCAAATACGTGAGAGGAACTCAGAGTGGGAGCGTGGTCGTAAAAACCAAACCAAACGCACTCAAATGCGGACTCGGCACAAGCCCACCAGAACCTTTTCTGGGATTTCTAAGACTTTGTAGAAGGAACGCCCCAAAGGTTGCCTGCTACCTCTCACCCTCCTCCCACTCCAGGTAATTATGAATCTCTCTCTGTGGTAATTATAACTCCTCACATTTTACAGGAGAAAGTGCAAAATCTTCTAAGTGTTGAGAAACAGAGATACAGCTGCCCCTCTGGCAACGTTTCTGATGCATTCTCTAACAAATACCAGGGAGAAAAAGAATTGATTCCTTGAAGCCAAAGAAAAACAATAAAATTACCAAGGCAGGAAGGAAAACTGGCCACTTCTCTAAGAGTTGGGGTGCAGGAGCCAAGACAATCTTGGCTTCTGACAGTACCAGAGGGTTCCCGTGAGTCAATCTGCACCTTTACAAAGACTATACCTGCTGGGCCAGGATTTTCATCTCCCTTAGCAAAGTGCTAAAGCTCTTGCAAAGATTGTTCAGAGACAGAAACAAGAGAGAGCAAAAGATTTTAATAGGAGAGAAAGAAAAAAGCTACAGAGACACAGCAAAAACTATCCACACTTTCTTTCTCACAAGTCTGCCCAGACCCTGCAGCAGATGGTAGAAAGCAGTGTTTGTTCTACAGATCTCCTGGGAAAGTTGCAAAATTGCTCTTCACTTCTATGGATGTGCTGCCCTATGGCTAGCATCCTCATTCTAATTTTATCAATTTGAAAAATACAGAAAGCCGAGAATCAGGTACAAGCTCCCAAACTCTAATACACCTGTTATCTGTTCTTCCCATTTTCTCTATCTCTGTCTTCATTCTTTAACTCCCCTCTATATCTTTATTTCCATCTTCCTATACATTTTTTACTCTGGTAGCATGCTTTTTCAGTTATTTTTTTAATTTGAGAATTGGGGGAGGAGAACAGTGCTGGGGAATCGGGGAAGGGTAACAGATGAGCTGCCATCCTTTTGTTTTTCAGTCTAGTTATGGAGGACGACACTTCACTGGCCCTTGTTGGTATTATCATTGCACTTTTCCCAGGTGAGGTAGTTGCTAGCTGGACATTGGACTGCCACTCACAGTGGCTCACCACAGCTCATGAAAACGCATGCCAGCTGCCGGCCAGCCCCACTGCAACCTATGCCATCACCGGTGACTCTCCGCAGCCCCCCTCCAGGTCTAGCTGTTGTTCACCATCTTAGCTGTAGAGGGCACAGTTTAACTGGCCTGCATGTGGGATCAGAGGAGGGGCCTGGCTGCTCAGAGCAGATGTCCCAAGCCAACTCTCAACCAATGTGCCACTCAGCTGGCCCTCACTTAGCTTGTTTGTTTGTTTGTTTGTTTGTTTGTTTTTTGCGGATTTTTTTTGAGGGCAGTGTCACTGGCCCTCATATGTGGGTCCCAAACCAGAGCCGCTGGCTTCCAAGCCAGCGCTTAACCACCGCGCCACTTGGCCAGCCCTTCATTTAGCTTTTTTGACGCATGATTCACATGCATCATCACTTACCAACTTTAAGTGTACAATTTGATAACTTTTGATGAATGTATAGGGTTCTGTTCAAAAGCAAATGACAAACTGTAGCTGATATTTTAGGCTAAGACAACAAAAGAGATGATTGTCACTTGAAGAGGATCATGCTTATGAAATTAGGTTGAAACCTTCACCTTTAGTAAGGAAAATAAATGTTTCACAGAGTAAAAAAAAATTAAAAAGATTATATAAGCTAACTCCCGCTTCTGAGAAATTGCCATTCACTGAATGTAATTTTGTGTCTCTTTTATAGATGATATGGGGAAAACAAGCACCTCAGAAGAACCTGGAATCCATGAGGTAGGAAACCATATCTGAAAGAACATCTGGAATCACAGTAAAAGTATACAATTCCACACACTGGTCCAAGAATATGTCTTCTTGCCCAGAAGTCTCTAAATATTATGGAATAATAGTGAAGAAATTGCCAAAAGAATGTTATATTTCATAACACAAAGTTAACATATTCCCATATCCAGCTCCCAGTATTGCCTACCTTTTCCCAACTCTAAGTCCCTCTACTATAAAGGTGATCACATCCAGGTGATTAATATACCCTAATACTAATCATCGCTTCTTAAAATTTATATAACTAAAATCACATAGCATATACTATTCTGTGATTTATTTTGTTTAAAAGTACATTCGTGAGATTTATCCACTCTGTTGCGTGTAGCAATTGTTTTAATATTTTGTTTCACAGGATTCCGTGACATGAGTATACCACAATTTACTGACTCTACTGTGGATGAACACGTTCACTTCCCAGTGGGTAAACATAAATACTGCTGCCATGAAGGCACACTGCACATATCTTTTTTATTATTATATGTATACCACTACACAGATTTTCCTTTTTCTTCTCTTTTTTTTAATCATATGTATGCATTGCTATTGGGTGTGTAACTAAGAGTGAAATCATTGGGCCATAATGCATGACTTATGCTTAACACAGTGTTTGCCAAATGACTATGCCAGTTTACATACTTTTAAGTGATAGATGATTGTTTTGTTTCCTCCATTCTTTTGCTGGGCCATTACTTGTTT
Organism: Aselliscus stoliczkanus; assembly: GCA_033961575.1. Taxonomy (NCBI): domain Eukaryota; kingdom Metazoa; phylum Chordata; class Mammalia; order Chiroptera; family Hipposideridae; genus Aselliscus; species Aselliscus stoliczkanus. The sequence continues at coordinate 74,011,223 of CM066736.1, forward strand.
TAACACTTGTGTCATTTTGTGGTTGATATTATGATTTAATTTACATATACCTGATGACAAATGCAGTTGAACATCTTTTCATAGGCTTATCAGCCTTTTGGATACTGTTTTTTGTTTGTTTGTTTGTTTTTTGAGAAATGTCTTTCAGATCACCCCTCCCAACATTTTTCTACCATGTGGACTTGTATTTTTCTTATTGACTTTTGGAATTCTTCCTGTCTCCTCTATAGTCATTTGTTGGATGCAGACATGCCAAATATCTTCTCCCATTATAGCCTTGCATTTTCAATGGTGTCTTAATACACAGTAGTCATTTATTGTAATGCGTTACAATTTATTGTGCTTTATGTTTGGTAACTTATGTGCCTTACTTAAAAAAGCTTTCTGTTTTATGGGAGTGAGCAATTACAAATGTATTTATATGAATGAATAATTCATATTATATTTATTGTGCTTTATGTTCTAAGTACTGCATTGGGTAGTGGGAATATAGTAGTAACTAAGACCAATATCTTGTTTACTCTCAGAATCTTCAGCCTAATGGTAGTAAGTGTCTACAAGTTTGATGGAAGTTTGTGGAATATTATGATTAAATTGTATAACGTGCTCAGAGAGTGTGTAATAAGAGGAACTACCCTGATCTATGGAGCCAAGGAGAACTTCCTTAAAAAACTGTTATTTGAGCTGAGATGCGATGAATGACTAGGTTTAGAGAAAAGATGAAGTCTGTCAGACATTTGGATCTCCCCAACTAGGACAGACTCCAAGAGAAAAACTAAGCACTGTTCCTGTTGTTTATTCAACTGAGAAATATATCCCTTTATTCTTCTACCCAATCTAATTAAAGTTGCAAGTTAAACATCTTGCTTAAAATGTGGATGAGCCTTGAAAATATTATGCTAAGTGAAAGAAACCAGGCACACAAAAAAACCACACATCGTAAGATTCCATTTACTTGAAATGCATATAATAAACAAATTCATAAAAACTAAAAGTAGCCCTGTATCATTTCCTCCTTAAATTGCATTCTACAGAAACCACATCACAATTCCCACAATTGCTAAAAAAAAAAAAAAAACTGTCAGCAGGAGTGGTTTCTGTATGTTTTCTGCGTAGATTTAAAATCCAACTTAACTTAGAAACGAGCTGATTAGTTTCAAATAGGAAACTTACCAATGAAGTTTATTATGTATTAATACTTAGGGGCCCACCATGCCCCGCTGCAGACGGTGCTGAAGGGGGACAACGAGGAGGGTGTACAACAATCAGAGGAAAGCCTTCCTTGTAGGGCTGGTCCCAGGCACCGGTAAATTCTGCCTAATAAACAGGGATGGGGGTGGGGGTGGGAGGTGGATGAGGGTGGCGGAGAAGAGGTGAGCAAGGGAAAGAGTCCCTCAGCTCTAAAAGGGAAGGGCTGCATAAGCAAGGCCGAGGGGAGCTAGTTTTCACAGTATTGCAGAGTCCCGGGAACCCCCGCAGTGTTGCCGCCGGGTCACCCCAAAAGCTCCTACCAAGCCGGGTGCAGGGCCTGAAGAGCAGCCCCTTTTTCCTGGCTGGGCTGTGGCAGCCAGCAGGCGAGTCCCGGGCGGGGCCACAGCCCCCCTGCTCTGCTGCGAAGAGAGCTGAAGGGCCGGCAGGAAGGTGAAAAGGGTATTGTTGGGGCGCCTGGGTCTGGAGGTCCCTGATGTTCGCGTAAGGAGGGGCCGCTACCGCCGCCGCCGCCGCTCCAGTGACGAGTCCGGTTCCTGCTGCAGCCGCTGAGCCTGACCATAGAGCCGATTTCTGCGGTGAAGTCTTGGCAAAACGAAGCCACCAACCCCCGCTCCCCCCCCCCCAGAGCGGGGCCCTCCGCGCCGGGGTGCAGGGGCCCGGGGCAGCGGGAGGGCAGGAGCGGGGGGCCGGGGAAGGCGGGGAGGAGGGGGAGAAGGGGGCCCTGGCCGGTCACACACGCCCCCCGCTGCCGCCCGCTGCGGCATCCGCCCCTTGGTCCGCACCCCCGCGGGCCGGTCTCCGTGGCAATGAGACCCGGCCGGACCCGGGGCAGGAGGAGGACAGACATGACATTTCACGCAGTATCCTAATGGGCCGGCCGCTGGGGGTGTTTATCCTCCTCCCCAGGGGAAGCGGCGCCCTTCTCGGTAGCGAGACTCAGGGAAAAAAAACCCCACTAAAAGTAGATTAGGGGTTGACAACGGGAAAAGTGGTAAGTAAATGTTAAAATAATAGGTATTGGTTTCTTTTGGGGGCAATGGAAATGTCCTGGAATTAGGTAGTTATGACTGTTGCACAACTTTTTGGATAAGAGCAAAAATCACTAATTTATATACATTAAAGGGGTGACTTTTATGGTATATAACTTTTATTTTAATTATATATATATATATATATATATATATATATATATATATATAAAACCCACTGATTACATACTAGGAAGTGATGCATTAGGAACTATTTTTATTAAAATGTAATAAACGAATTTATATTCAGTGTGGTTATGCATTTTATAAACGTAATAATTGTGTTCCCTTAAGTTGCAATGTGCTCAAAGATTGTTAGGCATCATCCTGCTGCCTCACATGACGGTTCAGGACAATAATTTCCTTAGATGTGGAAATTCTTCTAAAAAATGGTCAAACATGACTTCTCATGGGGAACCAAGGCAAAGGAAAGGATTCAGAGGGCAAGAGAAGTAGGAAGAAACTTAACTACAAATGAGGGAACATTCACCAGCATCATAGAAGCTCACGGATCCATTGTAATCATAGAGAAAGCTTCCAACCTTATCCAGAGGCTTTTTCACATACTGAATTAAGGGTGGGGAGTTAGTGGACAAAAGATAATGATTGTTCATCTTCAAAGAAAACAGGAGAGAAGCTTCTTCAAAATCAATAGTGATACCAGTATCACTTATCAAGGAATCTTTACAGACTCCCAGGATCCAGTTCGAGGAGTGCGGCACATCCACCTCCCAGTAGTGCCTCCCGGAGGTGAAGGTCTGCGCCCCCCATGCCACAAAACTCTGCACTTCCTGGGGCTCTCTGGATGTGCCCTGATGGTTATCTCCAAACATCATGCTTCTCATGTCCTCAGGAAGGTTTATACAGTGACTGGTGGTTTCCTGACTCAGAACATCATGCACTGCAGAAAGAGGCAAAAATCAGGTCACCGGTGGGATTTACATGTCCTGAAGGGCTAGATTCTTTCACTGACATCTTTCCATGGGAAAAGGCTCCGAAAAAACATTGATTAAAAAGGCTTGAGTTCCGGGCCAGCCGAGTGGCACGGTGGTTAAGCGCTGGCTTGGGAAGCCAGCGGCCCCGGTTCGGGTCCTACATATGAGGGCCGGTGACACTGCCCTCAAAAACAAAACAAAAACAAAAACAAAACAAAAAGGCTTGAGTTCCTACTATGGCCAATACTAATATCACAAATATCAGACACATAGAAATAAAAAACAGATGGACCAAATAATATTTTCAAAAGAACACTAGTAATCTATTATGCCTAAAGATCCCCTTGGAAGATCAGTTTGCACCAGGTGGGTTAAAACGGACTTTCAGTTCATCTCACATGACAGGGCAGGGACAGGTGGGGGTGCTGTGAAACCCAGGGCAAAAGTAGCAATACATCTATCTGAATGGCAACATGGGTTTTAACGTGCCCGGTGCTGGGGTCCCCCACATTGTGCACCTCAACATTCTGAGTGGTGCTGCCCAACTTTGCTACTGGAAACCATTGCTGAATTCCAGGTTGACATTAGCATGGTTGCCGGAAAGAGTTGGGGAATCTTTTTAGCAAAAGGTGAACAACTTATAAAACTGCTTTCAGGACTCCTTGGCCAACTACAGAGAGATGTGAACACTTACTTAGGAAAAACAGCTCAAATAACTCTCACCTGGTCATCTGCTTTTCAGCTAATATGAGTCATTTTTGGCTGGAAGATTTGGAACAGGCTCAGACCCTAAAGCCAGTGACCACCCTGGCATTCTCAGTGTGCTGGATGGCAAGCGCCTGAAAGAGGCAGCAAGCTGTGTCGGGACTGCATTTCAAATGAACGTTGGAAGGTTTCTTAAAACGTCTTCAGATGCTGTCTTATGTATCCTCAGAACATAGTGCATCTAGTGTATTCCCTAAAATATCTGGGATGTAAGTACTGCTCACCAGCACACTAGGGATCCAATTTAAAATAATTCAGCCTGAAGTGTTAGTTTATTAGATGTACTTCTGAATCCCAACTTAGCACTAGTGGAAGGGAAAGACCTCTTGTAATGTAGAGGAGTCAGTAGTTGTCTTTAAGTTTTAAGGTTTCTCTGAGATTAAAAAGGAGCTCAGCGCCCTTTGAATCTATAAATGATTTCATGCAGTAGGTAATGAGGATAAAATTGTGAGTTATTAAGAATGTAAGTCCACTGCAGGTGCCTGGGTTACCAGATCTTCAATAGCTCAAGCTCAGTGCGTGGAGTGAAAAGCTGACATGGAGCTTTATAGAGAGGTCTTTATACTCTGTTCCTACTACAATTTCTTTTTCACGAATGTTGCCCCCCCCCCAAAATGAAAGCAGTTTTATTTTTGCCATTTAGGTATGAAAATAATTGAAGTGATAAAGCCCCTTATATTGATACCTCTGTAGTGTGGTCTTTGTCCCTTATCATTTAGAGCATAAAACATCTTCTAAGATCCCCAGCCACACACATACATTTAAAAATAAATTTCTCAATCACACACACACACACACACACACACACACACACACACACCCCACTTGTGGACGACTCATTTGAATGGTATTTACTCTATAGAGTAATAAAATGTTTTACAGAAATATAATCTGAACCCCATATGTAGTTTTTAACTTTGTAGTGACCACTTCATAAAAAGTCATAAGAACAGTTGAAATAAATTTTAATAATATATTTAACCCAATATATCAAAAACATTGTTTTAACATATAATTAACATTAAATATAGAAACGATATTTTACATCTTTTTTTATACTAAATGTTTGACATTGTGCATATGCTTACAACACTGCTCAATTCTGACTAGTCAGATTTCAAGCACTCAGTATTTGCCTGTGACTACGTGATTAGACAATACAGAATTAGACAAACCATCCGTCTACATGGGAGACACCTGGTTTTCAAATCCTTAGCTGACAGAACAATTTCAAATATTCTTAGAAAGAGAGGGCGGATGGGAACACACATTCTCTAAATTGCATACCAACAGATAACCATTATAAATGGTCTTATGATGATAGTTTTAGAGGGAAAATTGTCAAGGTTAGGTGGTTGCTTTATAGAACAGGATTTACTGGAAGCTATAACTTGGCATAATAATGACCACCTATGAGGGTCTTTATTTTCTGGATAATGGGAAGAACCAAATTTATTCTTTAGGCCTTTTGTAGAATTTCTAAAAACTTAAGATATGATACTACGCTCTAATGAAAGATTGTGTTATTGTAACTGTGAATACAAGTTCAAGTCATTTTCATTTGATTTACCCAATCTCTAATCTATTTAAGGAAACAAATACCTACTGATGGTAGATAATTAGATCAGTTTGCCTGATGCCATCACTTAATCTTACATTTTTACCCCCATATAAGGGGATTTCATGTATGACTTTCAATAATCTTTCATTCTAAACCTAAAATATCTTAACTACAATAGTATTTTGCATGAATCTTTTCTTAAAATAGGCTTTGCTTATAAATTGGTAGTTACAAAATAGTAACTGGGATGTAGAGTATAGTATGGGGAATATAGTCAGTAGTATTGTAATAATGAAGTATGGTATCAGATGGATACTAGATTTATTGGGGTGATCACTTTGTAAATTGTATAAATGTCTAATCACTATGTTGTACACCTGAAACTAATATAATATTGTATGTCAACTATAATTGGAAAAAAAACTATTTTAAAAAACAGACTAACTTTTTAGAGCAGTTTTAGGTTCACAGCAAAACTGGGGGGAAGGTATAGGCATTTCCTGTTCACCGCACACATGCATAGCCTCCCTCATTATCAATATCTCTCATCAGAATGGTACATGTGTTACAATTGATGAACCTACAACATCAGTACCTCCCAGAGTCCCGTAGGTAAACTCATCGTTTACCTTAAGATTCCCTCTTGATAGGGGATATATAGGGGTTCAGACAATTTATAATGAAATGTATTAAGCATAATAGTATACAAAGTAGTTTCACTGCCCTAAAAATCTTCTCTGTTCCTCCTGAATTCTTTGTGCTGATCATAAACCTTTTTTTCTTTTTTAGTGGAGAACATTTTTCTTGTAAGACAACTAAAAATAAATATTTTCTGATATAAATTAAAAACTGAGTTCTGTCAGAAAATTGTCCTTTAGGTTGAAGTGGGTTTTAGGCACTTGGTATGTATATGTTTTATTATATGAACTGCTTTTTCTGTTTCTGTTTCTGAACTTTTAAAAGTTAAAAATATTTGATAAAACAAAGTTTGAATGACTTTGAAGATAAATTCACTATTCAACAGCAGCATCATCTTTAGAGACTGAGTTACAGGTTTGATACTGTAAAAACATTGTGGATCATTGAATCAGTGTTCAGAAGCACAAATTAGTTGCGGTGACTTAGAAAAATTTTCCAAATAACAGAGCATAATAAATTTATAGATTGAAAGTTTGGAGTGGGTTAGTGAACTCTGAAACATAGTCTAAACCTTCTAAAATTATGAAAAACAAGAAAGAATCAAAATATTTTTGATGAAATGGGTCAGACTGAGTTGTGTCTACCTGGCATAGGGGCCCTTAAAACTCTGGGTCAATACATTATAGAGATTAATGTTTTCTGTGGCCTGCTCCTCATGTTCTCCTAATTTATTTTTGTTCAATAATCTTCTTGACTCTGCATCGAAGCTTGTCATAATGCCTCGCCCCCACCTTTTTTTTTTGCCTCTCTCGAATAATAGATTTATTTTCATCTTAAGGTTGTGGCTGTACTTCAAGAAGTGTAATGGTCAAAGTATGAAAATACTATACTTCTCAATGCCCAGCCCGAGATGAACTGCCATTGAGCTGCCAACAGGTGGCAGGATGGCTCAGCTAATAAAAATAAATAAATAAATAAATAAATAAATAAATAAATAAATAAATATGAAAATACTATACTTCTTTCTTTGTGGCCTTGTTTTATGTCTTTATTCCTTTTAGTTTTTTCTTCTAACTTGAACACACACACACACACACACACACACACACACACACACACACACACACTCCTTTAGGGGAGGGAGGTGGAGATTAATTATTAATATTGAACTTATTGATTTAAAAAAGCCTTTATATTAGATATGGTAACACTTTGTTATATTTATTGCAAATATTTTCCCCAGCATGCTGTTTTCTTCTGTTTACAAATAATTTACTTTGTGATCTTTCCAATTTTTAGGTTTAATAGGTCCCAATTGACCTAACTTTATTAAACCACACTCTCGTTTTCCTCTGATTTGATGGTGATATCCTTCACATTTAACTGTTTATTCCATCTGAAATTTATTATGGCATTTGAATATTTTAGATTGAATATAGATTGAACTATATTCAAACTATCTGATTATATTTATTTGATTAAAATATAAATGTGGGTATTCTGGAATGAATATAAATTTATATTATTTGAAAATTTTACTATTTGGCATTTGATTTCTTTACAAATACCCCTAAACGTCTATGGAACACCCAGAAGGATCTGATTTACTCAAGTAATTGTAGTAAACAGTGTATAGATTGAAATACGAGAAATAGTGATTAGCCCTAATAATCAGATTAAATTCCATCTCTGCTTGTCTTTATAACCTTTCCAGTTTTTCAAATCAGTGTATGTGCTTTAAACTTTCCTATGAAGCATACAGTACTGCCCTGATAGAAAAATAACTTTACTATATATACTTATTTTTTATATATGATTCTTGATACTTCATTATTATCAATATGTACTTATAATATTCCATTTATAGGTGGATGCTGTCAGAAAAGAGAATATCTTGAATATTTGTATTGGGAGGCATGTTCATAGGAGCAAAATACAGAAAACATTCAAACATCCACCAGCAGAAAAATGAACGAATACATTGTTATGTGCCAGTTATCCATCTGATTACTTCCAAATTTACTCTTCATTGACTGCGCTTCATAAATGGACCTGGACACTTTAAATATGTTTTCCTTGCCAAGAGGCATGATGTTAAACTTTGTAAACGGCTGGGGAAAGACATTGCAAGGTGTTTTCCTTCCTTGGTCCCATGTGCTCACTTGGCAGGCTCCTGCATGCAAGGGATTGCTCCAGCCACTGAACCCTGTAGCACCCATGGCTTCGCCAGTGCCCCCATCTGGTAGTACAGGCTGCTGCCGTAGCACCTGGTTCTTGCAGTTCAAAGTGGCCAGCCGAACCAGCAGCCAGAAGCCTTTTCCAAGGCTGCCCTTGGCTGTTTTTGTAGTTGAGTGCCTCTGGCCAAGACATTTCTCTATAAACACAGTCTGGCCAAGACATTTCTCTATAAACACAGCTTCCCACACTGGTCCAAGTTTCTGGGGAGTTCTAAAGTGTAGCTTTTCAGCAACTTCTCCTAATGCAGCACCACAGCAACTTCTTCACCATTCAGTGAGGTCCATGCAGGGGTGGAGGGAGGGGAGACTCTGTTGGCTGCTCTTTGTGGTCAGCCCTAGGGGCAGTGACCACCCCTTATATCTGTTATTCTTTTGAGTTCTCTATCTTTTACTAGATAGTACCTCATTGCTCCAATAATCAGTCATCATATTAATTTTCCTTATTCATGTTTCCTGTGTTTTCTCTGTCTTAACTGGACACTGACTCATTAATACTATATTGATGGAAGTGAATGCTTTATATCAGTGAAATCTAGTGAACTCCAGCCACAATGATGCATGGATCAACCTTCAAATTTGAGTGGAAAAAAAATCAAGTCCTATAATAGGAAAATATACATGGTATGATTTTATTTATAAAAAAGTTCAAAAAGTACACAAAGCCAAAACATGTCAGGGATGTAGCCATCTGTGGTAAAATTATAAATAACAGGAAAGATTAACATAAAATTCAAGAAAGTGAGTATGTCTGGCAGAAGAGGAAGGCACTCTGGTCAACAGTACCATCTGGTTATTGGTGTGTGTGTATGTGTGTGGGGATTATAAATGTTCATTTCTTTATTATTTTTCACTTCACATACATGTTATATATACCTGTTGGTATAAATGGAATATTTGCTAATGAAAAAAAAGTAATCAAGCCGATGGCATAGAGGGACTACATTTCCTGGCAGTGTGATTAGACCGGAGTTGTCCAACTACTGCTTTAAGCTAGTATCCTCTTAGCTTTGTGGGCTGGGCAGGGTTGAGGCCTCTGGTTTGGAGCAGCCCCATGCTGCTCCATCATACACTGTGATGCTCTGTCCGGTGCTCTATCATACACTGACACTTTCTTTGTGGGCAATGACAGGAGTAGGTCTGGAAATGTTGAATTAGACTCGATTCCCTGATAATGCCACATAAGAATTTTAATATATTATTAGGCTGTCTTTAATTTTAACATGTAGTTCAACTTCAGGATAACCTTCTGTAATTATAGAATAGAAATCACCTATCTCTCTTTTTTGATATGTAGGGAGAAGAAAAAATACTAAGAGACACACAACTTTAATTGTTAGCTTATCAATACACCCATCATGATTCTTTCTGAGTGACAGACCACACCAACTCAATATGGGTCCTCTACAGAAACGCCTTAGGTTACCTCTCTCAGAGTCCCTGCTGCGGCCTGCACTGTGAAGGCTGCAATAGAAATCTGTCTCTTCACTTCTCTCCAGGCTTTGGAAGGATCCTCTTTGCTTTCAATATCAAATAGAGCATCATAAATTCCTGGGAATGACTCCCCCGCATACTTGCTGTGGCTGCTTGGAGCGTAGATGACATGCCTGTTGAGAAAAATAGTTTGCTGTTCATTAGTCGTCCAATGATATAGACAAGAGAAAAAAAAGGAGCACACTGCAATTCCTGGATTGCATAATTCTAATTTTATGCTGTGAATAAGCCTATCAACTAAACTTATGAGTTCAGTCATCTACAAAAACTAATCTATGAATCGTGTATAAATTATGTTTTGACTTTAGACAGATGACAGTGTTCAAAGCAACAGAAATAACAATAATGATACCAATAACTTGTCACTTACTCTGGATCATGCTTAGTAGTACAGAATTGACCTACAATTTTTCTAATCCTTAAAAATAAACTCGACAGCAATACTTAGTCAAACCAACCTGGGGACAGTTGGTGTTTATCAGAAATAATTACAAGTAAATTAGAAAAAAAAAAAAACCAAACAATGAAATATCAGCATTAGGAGAGTGAGTAAATTATATTAATATTATATATGTATAGGTATATATGTATGTATATACATATACACAAATATATTTAAAATGAGAATGGGGATAAAATTATATATTTTCAATTATAAACATGATTTATAAATAACTAATGAAACTGAGGAGATTTTTATTTTCTACTTGTGACTTTTTGGGTCTTCTGAGTTTCCTACCATGGCAATATATTCTTTTATAATCAGAAACAAGAAAGATGTGTGGCGATCACATTACATTTTATGAAGAACCAAAATATTTATCATTTACTATGTAAATTTTGAAATTTTCTACTTGCATTCAAGAAATCAATTTTGATATTTTTTTCACAGTGAAAGAAATAGAAATATTATAATAAGGAATTTTTTTTCCTTACCTATAGAAAGGTCTGTCTGGTAACCCTAAAGGATCAATAAATGCTCGTTCCAGAAACATCAGTTGATCATTCATAATTCTCAACAATATTGGGCTAAAAAGGGAAATATAGTTGTAACATCTTGAAAATGTGTGCAATACCAAACAAAATAAAAATTTAGAACAAAACCAAATCATATTATTGTTTTAAATCCCTATACTATGCAAATTAAGAACAAAACCATACATTTTTAAAAAATACTAATCTACTGAGATTTATAAAACCACAGAGACGGTTATATGTGCCAATGATAAAAATAATAATTTTTATTTATATTGAAATAATAATAGATAAACCTAAGTATTTAAATATAAGAAAGGATTTTTTTCATCTTAAGTATCCTATTAATCTACTCATAGAAGTAATTTCAATATTGAAATCAGATAGTCTATAAATGTTTAGTAGGGTACCTGGAAAATTATACATAATTATCAAATGAGAACTAATAGGTTTTTTTTATTGTTATTAAAGGGGCCAGCCAAGTGGCTCAGTTGGTTAAGAGCTCGCTCAAGAGTGTGAACTCTGAGCAACAGGGTTGCTGGTTCAATTCCCGCCCGAGCTGATCTGCTGTTGAGCTGCCAACAGGTGGCAGGATGGCTCAGTTTAAAAAACAAACAAACAAACAAACAAAAAAACCACAATGGGCTGGCAGAGTGGTGCGTTGGTTAGGAACTGGCTTGGGACGCCAGTTCTGGCAGCAGGGCCCCGGTTTGGATCCCACATATGAGGGCCAGTGTCACTGCCCTCTACAGCTAAGATGGTGAACAACAGCTCCACCTGGAGCTGGGCTGCCATGAGTTGCTGGTGACAGCATAGGCTGCAATGGGGCTGCAGTGGGCTGCCATATATATAGCTACAGTGAGTGGCCGGCAGCCAACGTGAGCGGCTGGCAGCTGGTGTGAGCTGCCAAGATCCACCATGAGCGACTGTCCAGAGGCCAGCAACTGATTTGCCTCACTGGGAAGAGCGCAATGACAATACCAACATGGGCCAGTGAAGCAACATCTTCCACAACTAGACTGAAGAACAAAAAGACAGCAACTTGTCTGTTCCCCTTCCCCGATTCCCCAATAAAAATCTAAAAAATAAGAAACCAAAAAAACCCCAAAACATACACCTATAGTGAACACAAGAGATCGTGTTTATTTTATGCTTTCAACAATATTTGAATATTTGAATGCCTGTTGTGTATCAGACACTTTCTGCTTTCAGAGCTCACATTCTCACATTCCCAAGTGGGGGGAGGAGGGAGGAGGGAGGTGATTCAGTATCATCAAAAATTTATCAATAAGCCTTGAATAGTTTAACAATGAGTTCTTACATTCAACATATTAGCTATAAATAATTTAATTAACTAAATAAATAATCATTATGATAGGGAATAGATATTATTAATTATTATTAATATTATTAATTTATCTCTTAAATTTGCTATAATTTGGTTTTAATACTAACAGCTATTTATTAATCGATATGCTAATTACTATTCTGAATGTTTATACAATGTTATTTTTACTCTTCAGAACAACCTACAAATTAGGCACAATATTAGCCCCATTCTAGACTCAGATTACTCGGAGTCAGTATTAAATAACTAGCCCAGGTTAGTGAGTTTTAGAAAGTTGTAGAGTGAAATACAAGCTCAATACTGTTCTTTCAACTGCACTATGTAGACAAAAGGAAAATAGGAATAACTAAAGACTTCATAAGAATAGAGAATCAGCTTCATAGAACTTGTGGTGTTTGGGATCTCCTTAAAATTTCTCATTGCTGATTTTTCTTTTTTCTTTTTTTGCACATAAAAATTTGGAAAGGATTATAAACTATAACAAAAAATCTCCATCTTCAGTCTAAGATTGAAGTACAGTTATACAAATTGGTTTACTTTTTCTCTATGTTTGTTCAATAAAAATGTAATCAACTATATTTATAATTTTATACACTTTTTGTTCACTTCCTATTTTATTATAAATATCTTATTTTATTTCCTTTATAATCATCAATTTTAATGCTTACAAAATGTTTAAATTGGTAGACATCTAATTTGTTAGTAACATCTCTCCTCTTAAGTATTATTTTTAATTATTTGGTATTCTAATGCATATTTTTCTCTAAGAAACCTTTTTTTCCATTCAAACTGGAGACTCTTTCCTTAAGAAAAAGATTCAAGAAACAGCAGTACTACAGAAAAGTGTAAGAACTATGTAATGGTTCCTAAAAAACTTCAGCAATATGTATTTATATTTTTCAAAAGGTTAAAACAATTCACAATACTATCTAAAAATTTTGTTTAAATTATGTTTTATTTTTGTGATTTTTACACAGAATTAATTTGAAATGCTTAACATTTGGGAAAGAAAGGAGGGATGTTCTGGGAATAGGAGACTTTGGTTTGAAGTATGTAATGGACAGCTACCAAAAGAATAAGAGAGAACTGGAGAAAGCTTCAATCACACAGTGGAGGAACTTCAGTGCCAAGGGGGGGATTTTGTACTAATGAGGAGGCAGTAAAGGGAGACACCAGCATTTCTCAGCAGCACAGCTGCCACTCAGAAGATCAGCTGAGGTCTTGGAGAGATATAGCAGCTCTATATCAGATGTATTGTGTATATCAATAGGTCTTGGAGAGATATAGCAGCTCTATATCAGATGTGTTAGAGTGGAGAGACAGAAGCAGCAAAAAAAAGGCCAAAGATATTTCAGCAATAAAGATGTCAATTAGTATATCTTTTTAATGGTACCTATGACATGCATAATTTATATAGGTAGAACATACTTGTTTTTGTCCAAGTCTTGGAGTCTCTCACTGAAATTAGACGCAATTTCTGTAAAATTCTTCACTGCAGAAAACAGTGAATCTGAAAGAGAAATCAGGATCTAATGGTATTGTTCTACAGCTTAGCAAAGGGAGCAATATAGAAAACTGTTCTCCTTTGTATTTTACAAGCTATTTGTATTTTGTGTATTACAAGATAAGAATCAGTGAAATAGAAAATACATTTATAGATGTAAACAAAATATTTGATCATATGGAACAGCAATAAATAATAAATGAACCTAAGGTAGGCCATTACATTTTAGAGATTAATAATAATAGAAACATACAGATAATGAATTCTGAAAGAAGTATAAGCATACCAAATGACACACTGTATGTTTTCATTTCTTGTGGGTGTTTCATTGAAATATTGTAGATTTTGTCAGCATACTTTCTTAAAACTATAGCGTAATCTCGACAGTCAAAAGGGAGCACTACGGAATTGGCTAGTTCAAATATCATCCCTCCTCGAACCTGGGCCACAGCATGGTGATACTTAAAAGTTGGATCATAAAACTTTTCCACCAACTCATATGTTTCATAGACACTGTGATACAGCGGATAGCTGCTAAATTTGTTTATTGCCTACAAAAGAAAAAAGAATAAAATATATCGCTTGCAAGATAGCTTATAATAAAATACATAGTGCCATATTTACTATTAATATTAATGAGACTATTTTGGTCAGGAATGAATAAAGGAAAATACTTAAGTACCACTTACTAAAGCATCACTATACTATTAAAACTCACTCCAGGTTTTTACCAATTAAAAACTGTGTGTATATAACATAAATGGTATTATAAAAATTATCTTGGAAAGACCTAACCGTTTTGCCTTTAAGAATACAGGATGTGTGGAAATGTTCCTGAAACAAAGAAAAGATAATTTTGCATTTGAATAAAAATTTAAGACAGAACTTTTATAGGCAAGTAAATAAGCATTATAATGTATTAGATAGGGTAATTCTGCAAAATGTTTAATGACTGAAATTCCATGAATGAATAATTCCCTGACAAGCAGTGTGCTGAAGAGTGAAAAGTCTGAGCAGTGAGGGATTTAGCAGTGGATCCAAACTCTCACTAAAGAGAGAGAAGGGGGCCGGCCGAGTGGCTCACTTAGTTAAGAGTTGGCTTAAGAGCGCAAGCTCAGAGCAACAGGGCCACCAGTTCGATTCCCATATGGGCCAGTGATGCTGCGCCCGAGCTGAGCTGTGCCTGAGCTGTCACTAAGCTATCGCTGAGCTGCTAACAGGTGGCAGGATGTCTCAGCTGGTGTAACAACAAGATTGCCTGTTCAATGGTGGGCTACGCCCACCTGCAGCTAAGACTGAATTAGGCACCTTGAGCTGAGCTGCTGCCCAGATGGCTCAGCAGATACGGTGTATGCTCTTAACAACAAGGCTACTGGTTAGACTCCCGCATGGGATAGTGGCAACTAAGATTATAACACAGCACCTTGACCTTAGAGGCCACGAGCTGCTGATGGGCAGCCAGATGGAGACTGTATCCTCCACAACGAAGATTAAGGAACAACTTGTCTGGTCCCCTTCCCCAATTCCCCAACACTGTTCCCCTCCCCCAGTATAATATTTTTTAAAAAATTTAAAAAAGAGAGAGAAGGAATGCTCACACAGGCGTTAAAAAACAAGAACATACACAAAAGGCAAAAGGGAAGAACTTTTCAAACTATGAATTACTAATTTATGCCTTTTGCCCATTTTCTTAGCTGCTTATTTTTTTACTGATATAAAAGAACACTTTATACAGTGGTGTTTTGAAGAGATGGACACTGGAATGAGCCTGACAGAGTATGAATCCAGGCTCAGGACTTATTACCAAATAAATATGGGTGGTTATTAACCTAAAGTTTATTAACCATTCTTTGCTATAATTTTCTTTTTATAAGTAAAATGTAGATAATATTAGCATCTTTCCCTCATCACCAAACTTCATGATACCTTGCCTAACTTTCTACCCCAATGATAGATTAAAGATTTCCTGTCTGGGGTGAGTAACTAGACCAAGAGAAATGACCTATAGATTCTCAATGTTGGTTGCCTCCCAACGAAGCAACTACAATAGGACATTCTGGATCATTCTCCTGGGAAGCTTCTTGCGTACAGGGCTTCAATCAGCTTTTTAGGGTCTCACTTCTAAATGACATGTATTGATAAAGATGACCATGTATTTAAATGAACCCGTTAAATTCAAAGATACTGATCAAGTCCACAAACTAAAAATAAAATCAACTCAGAGTAAGGAGGTACTTCAGGGAATGGAGGGACACTTAACAAGAAAGATTTCAATAAAAAAGGGAATGACAGAGTTGAGAAAAAATATTCCAGAAAGTAGAAGACAGAGAGAAAGAGGAAAGATAATACAGAAAAAAAAAAAAAATCCAAAAATAATTTCCAAATGCTAAGTAATAGTTCAAAAAACAAGAAAGAGGGAAGAAATAATCAATGAAAGAAACATTTTCTCTAACTGGAAGACAAGTTTCCAGACTAAAGGAACCAGTTTGTGTATAGCCTAATATATGAAAAAAAATGGCACAACCAAGGTACATGTGTATACCAAGGACAACTGAGTCTTAAAGAAAAGATAGTAAAATATTCCTCTAAAACAAAAAATAAGGGCCCAGCCGAGTGGCTCAGTCAGTTAAGAGCAAGAGCACTAAGCAACAGGGTCGCCGGTTTGATTCCCATATGGGCCAGTGAGCTGCACCCGAGCTGAGCTGCCAACAGGTGGCAGGATTGCTCAGCTGGTGAGGGCATGTGCTCCTAACAACAGTTTCCAGTTCGATTCCCTCATGGGATGGTGGGCTATGTGCACCTGCAACTAAGATTGAACATGGCACCTTGAGCTGAGCAGCCGGGAGCTGCCTGCCGACGGGTGGCCAGATGGCGACTCTACTTGGGAGCTGGGCTAGCTGCATCTTCCACAACTAAGACTGAAGGACAACTTGGCTGTTCCTTTTCCCCAACACTGTTCCCCTTCCCCAATTCCCCAATAAAATCCCCTGCCCTGCCCCCTAAAAAAAACCCGAGACAAAGGAACTGGGATCAAATGGTACCAAATTTCTCAAAAGCAATCCTGAAGGCTGGGAAACAATGAGGCTGTGAGTTCAAAATTCTGAAGATACAGGATTTTCAACCAAAAGTTTTGTGCCCAGCCAAACTATCAAAGAATTATGTGTTGTATAAATAACATTTTCAGATATCCAAGGTCTTTAACTTTCAAACACCCTTTTCAAGAATTTCCTGAAGAATATGCTCCAAAAACAAGTAGAGAGTAAATAAGAAAAAGGAAGACAAAATCCAGGAAACAGAAGATCCAAAACAGGAGAGAAATGAAGGTACTTTCAGATTTCTCAGTGAAGAAATTTCACAGGCTAGAGTGTGCTGCAGGCAGAGAGAACCAGAAACCCCAGAGGAAGCAGAGAAGAGCCCCACAGGGGAAAATGAAATCTACCAGATCACCTGATATGTTTGGATAGACTAAGAGTTTGTGATGAATTAGTTGTGGATACGTGGAGGGGAAAAAAGGTGTTCTAATCAACATGTGTAGTGCAACCATACGCTGCGAAAATGTGATGAGGCTAAGTATTTGGGGGTTGAGAGAAGAAGTGATATAACAGAACTGAATGAAGGCCTACCTTCCCTATTAAGAAGTCAGTGGGCAATACATAAAACTAATTAGTAAAGAAATAGCAGAAGCAGTTTTTTAATAAACATGCAGATAGGTATCAGAAGAAATCGATAAAAAAGTTGAAAGAATTTTAATCTGCTGAACAGAATCAAAGGTGGGACAAGTATGAAAGTGGGATATGGGACCATGTTTTTCATTATAAACTCTTCTAGTGCTGTATGGTATTTTATGAACTATTTATCTATTAGTTTGGTAAAAGTAAAGAACTATAAAATTGTCCTTATCATCATCAGCAACAATAATAGGAAAAGAATCATGATTTGTATATGTGTTCATTGTTTGTTATGCCATTTGTTATTATAATTTTCATGTTTAATGATTGGAGATATATTGAGATAAAAATCCAAATATCTGCAGGTCACGATACTGATTAGTTTTGAATGACAATGGGTAAAAAGGAGTCCAAGGCAATTCCTACATTTCTAGGTTAAATAACTGGGTGAAAGCAATGTCTCCACATGAAACAGAAAATATGTTTAAGGGAACATGGAGGTTTTAGTTATAATGCTCAGAACACCAGATGCAGGAACTATCGCTTGCAGCAGTAGAGCCATCTAAACCACTGAGACTTCTGCCTTCTGCTTCAAATTCCTCTATTCTTCTAATGCTTAAGTCACTTTTTTTGATCAAAATTATTGATTTACTTAAAATATATTTTTAAACAATCTTGAAGTACTTATCGATAGACTTACCCAATTTTTAGTATACCGTGCTCTGCCTGATGCAATTCCGAGTCTTTGGAAGAACACCTCAAAATCATTACCAGATCCCAATTTGCTAATCCTTTTAAGAACAAAATTCAGGATTATTTGAGTCATTTCTTCATCAGCACAGATTAAAAGATTAATTAAATTAAGCTCCATTCTTACTATTATGAATATAATTTTCAGATGTATTGCCTTAGACAAGCAACAACAACAAAAATATGAGAGATATCAGTTCTGATCACAAAATAGTCACTATAATACTATTCTGTGTATGGTGACCATTGCTCCTTTGGGTACCTGGACCCAACTCCATCTTGTCAAGTGTGTATGTGGGGTGGAGTGGGGGAGCTCCCAATAGTAACATCAAGAAATTCTCAGGGAAACCAGCTGGGTATCCTACAATTCAGCTCAATTTTGACACTATCTACCTAGAGATGGCACTAGATTTCAAAGGTTGAGGGCTCAGTCCCACAAGGCTGCCCTCCTCCCTTCCTGGGCTTCACCCTCTCCTTGGGTTAAACTCATTTGCTAAAGTGGTTCACAGAACTCAGAAACATTTTATTTATGAGATCACTAGTTTATTATAAAAGGATATAACTCAGCAACAGCCAGAGGGAAGAGGTGCATAAAGCAAGGTATCGGAAAGGGCACAGAGCTTCCGTGCCCTCTCCATGTGCACCTCTCTCCCTAAAGCTCCGCATATCTATCAACCTCAGGCTCTCTGAACCTCATCCTTCGGGTTTTTGTGGAGGCTCCATTACATAGGTATAATAAATTAAATTATTGGCCATTGGTGATTAATTCAACCTCCAGTACTCTTCCCTCCCTCAAGGTTGGGGGTGGGATTGAAAGTTGCAACCTTCTAATCACATGCTTGGTTCTCCTGGCAACCAGCCCTCATTCTTAGGTGCTTTTCGAAGGGGAACTCATTAACATAACGAGAAACACCTTTGTCACTCTCAACACTTAGGAAATTCCAAGGGTTTAGGAGCTCTTTGGGACAAAGATTAAATATATACTTCCTATTATAAATCACAATCTCACAATTGTATAATTCGCTTTTTAAAAAAGATCCATGAAGTTGAGAAATATTTTCCTTCATATTTGTTGTACATGATACAGTTAAAAGAAGCATAGATTTTTCAGATAATTCAGATGTAAATCCTACCCTTATAATTTTAAATTATTTGTATTTGTTGATATCTATAATCTTAAACTACTGAGACATTTATTCCTCTTCCCTTGCTTGTGAACATACAACTGTGGACTCTGAGAAGAAAGATTCATTTAATATGAACCCCAAGAAGAAATTTATTGCTGAAATGGACTCTCCATGGTTAACCAAGGGTGCAAATTTTATAAAATTATTAAAGAGTCTAGTGGCCACTTGCTGACAGTAGTTTATCACATATTCTGTATAATGGGAAGAACCTCAGACTGAACTTTTACTTCCTGCATTATGCACCACTTGTTTACTCCTGCTGAGCCAATCACAGCCTAACTCTGGGTTCCTCTTTCTACCAATAACTGAGACCTGCCCTGTTCAATCAGAACTGCACAATTTGGATACCTCATTTACATAAAACAGACCTAACTGTGAACCTAGGTGGGAACTTTCACTGCAAAAGATGGCCTGCCCTTTTTCTCCTGGGAACACGATTTAGGTTGCTCCCTGAATCTGTGTTTTGTGGGCTGCATCTCCGTTTTTGCTCAAATAAATGCTTTTTATTCTCTAGTAGTCTAAACTTAATTTTTGTTTATACAACCAAAACTGAAATAATGCCTATACTTTTCTTAGCATAACTAAAATATTTGATGATTGTATGATGTTCAGAGAAAAGAAAATTTATAGTGACTAGGAGACAGAAATATGAGGGGTAATTAATTTCCACCGCTATAACTGATTTATGTACCATGTGTATATATCACCTATTCAGAAAGATGCATTTTTTGATAGCCTACAGATTTAACTGCAAATACATAGTAATATTTTATTTGTTAACCTCAGCATTGCTTTTCCTTTATCAGATGTTAAGAGTATTTTGAAAAATTAAATTTTTATTATTGATTGAAAAAAAATACCCTTTTATTTTCAACACAAGCCCACACTGTACTCTGTACAGTTCTGTCTGCCTGCTTGTTTGTCTGTTTACCTGGGCATGCCAATGAATTCTGGTGAAGGACTTTTTTCATTCCAGCTCTCATAGAGAGATCTGCCTTCAAAGCCTTCATCGGGGCTTTGGAGCTACACAAGTTAAAAAGAAAAACAACCAAAAAAAAAAAAAAAAGAATACTTACAAATCACATGTTTTAAAAATCGACATTTCCATTAACCAGGGAATAAATAGGTAAACTATATTCAGCAAACAAGGGGCGCAATTCATACACCAGCAATCATTAAGAATTACAATAATGAGTTTCTGACAATATGGCAAAATGTTCATGTTATTATGTATAAGTTCAACTACTATAAAAAATACATGGAATGCATGGAAAAGAAGTCTACACCAAATTATACCAAGATATTGTATTCAAAGGAATGGTCTATTTTTCTGAATTAAGGGAGGCTACTCTCAAAAACATATATTTCTTCTCTTATAAAAAAGAGAAAAAAAGAGATAGAAAAAGCTGGTTAAGGGAAGATATTTCTTTTAATATTCTTGTAATAAGGTTGCTAAAATCATTCAATACTATATAATAAAACAAACGCATTAATATTTTATTTAATTAATTGAGTACTCATTTTAATTGCATTAAATATTGGGCTTTAAAGTACATTTTCTGGTTTTACAGATGAGAAAACTAAAGGAGTAAAATATGACCTATTGAATTCAGAGCATTAGATGTTATGCCAAAAACAGCAAATAAGCTTTAATTAATGTTCCAGTTATTCACAGGTAATGTACCATACTCATATGGTATATGTTTCTTAAATTTTATATTTAATAAGAATCCTATGCTTTGCTTTTCAACCAATTTAATTTTTTAAAGTTTATAGAGTACCTATGCTGTTCAAGAATTATTGTGAATGTCAGGTATACAAAGCTCAGTAAGACACACTTTTTACACTCCATTAGAGGGAACTATAAGTAAAAAATGTGGAATTCAGTGTGGTGCTACGTGCTATAACAGAGGAATGTGCAAAGGACTGTGCGGACGCAAATATATTGGGGGTGCCAAAAAAATGTATACACATGACTTGTATTCATCTTTTGTTATCGGTATATATAGTATTACAATTTTAACAGTTTTTTCCTTTCTTAAAATGTATATACATTAGGGCTGGTCGAGTAGCTCAGTTGGTTAAGAGCTCATTCAAGAGTGCGAGCTGAGCTCTGAGCAAAAGCAGTTCGATGCCCAGTCTGAGCTGAGCCACTGCTAAGCTGCCAACAGATGGCAGGATGGCTCAGCTAAAAAAAACACAAAAAAAACACGTATATACATTTTTTTGGCATAAACATGGGGAGAGAAGAGTTATGTTAACATCTTAACTTGTAAAATATGAATAAATACAGCAACAAAGTAATTTCATTTAAGCTTATAAATTTACACATAACTTTCATAGAAGGAATAGTACAACTCCACTTACTCTAAGAATCGCAAATTGGAATGGTATAGAAATATGTTATTAAATTCTCAGTTTATCAATAAAAGTTGAAATGCTGCAAATTTCTCTCCCAAAACAAATAAAACAAAACCAAAAATTGCCAAGCATCACATAATTTCAAATTCGACCTAGGGAATAGTTTTTGTCCCAGAACGCCACCAATCCAGTTAGTAAACAAATATAACTGCCAATCTTCCTTAGCATTTAATTTAAATTATATGTGTGGTGGAAATTCTGTGATACACCATGTTTCAGATATTTAAATTTTTATGCATTTCATGGAAATTGATAAAACTGTAGGCAAATGATGACACTCTTTGGCTATGACATGAATAGATTTTTTTTTCAAATTAATTTTTTCTATTCCTATAGAAGTTATAAGATTAAAGGCCATGGTTTTGAAACCAAAGTTTAGTGATGTTTAAGTCTTATTTAAAATTCCTATCTGAAAGAAAATACCATGTTTTCTTGGCAATTACATTTCAGTTGGTAATTCTATTAAATAGACAATCTTTTTTTTCCTTTCCAATACAAATCAGGTAATTAGCAGTAACAACAAAAATCTGCCAGGCCAAAAACTTGTTCATTATGATGAACTTTAGGCATAGCAGGAGAACTAAAGTGAAGAATTGCCTGTCAGTCCTATAAGAATTCAGGTACCACCTCTCTGTCAAGTTCAGTATCTTGTGCTGCCGTTAGAATTAAGATAACTTTAGCTGTCAGCCCAGACCAGTGATGTGAAGTGGATTGGAGCCCAAAGTAAGAAGTCAGGAAGACAAGTAGATGGACTCCCCTAGCCTCTGCCCCAAATTGATTTGCCCCTAGCAATCAGTCTTTGGTGTGATTTTACTCATACTCTTTCTCAATCAGTTAGAAACTTGAACTCTTCCTGCATCCTGAGTTAATTGGTATCATTATATTAATGAGTATAAACCAGTTTTAAGATTAAAGTGTTAAACCACAGGACCAAGTCCAGATTCAGCTACTGTACACATTGTGTGGCATTGGTGGCTACTGCTTCTTAAGCTCAGTTTTCTCATTTACAAATGGGGATGGTAGATACATGCCACCCAAAAGCTGCCTCAGGATGGTGTGGGTAGAAATGGGGTAGTGTGTGTAAACAGTTTATTAAATGTAATGTTCTATGGAACGAATCTCTGCTATATGGAAAAAAAAGACACGTTATAAAACACAGATGCCTAACATAATAATACTGGTACCTCAAGATAACATCACTTGTAGAACTCAGATTTTCTATAATTATGTGTCTTTACTTTTACCTCCTTTGTTAGGTTGTATACCAAGCTGTACATCAGTGGGGTACAATCAACTCTCAGAGTGTAGTTCCCTGAAAGATAAATAGAGGATAGACTATTTTTAGTTTCATTTCTTTATTTTATTCTTTCATTCAAAGACCACTCCTAACTCCTTAGCCAAAATGATCCTTTTAAAACCTAAGTCCAATCAAACTTTCCAACTCATCACTCAGTAAAATCCATTATTCTTACTCTGGCCTCCAGTGCCATACACGAAACCACCTCAGGTCACCTTTCCAAATCTTCACTTCCCTTTCTGCCCTTCTCAGGGTCTCTGTGCGTGGTGTTCCCTCTGCCTAGCACAGTGTTCTGCATTAGATTTGCAGGACAAGCTCCCTCACTTCACTTAGACCTCTGGCCAAATGTCATCTTTTCTAAGAGGTTTTTCCTAAATGAAAAAGGCAAGTTGAAGAACCATTTAGTTGTAACATGATACCAAGAACATGCAAAAGGTACTGAGAGGCAATAGAATGCAGTGGTTAGAAGGGCAAAGTTGAAACAGGCCAGTCTGATTTAAGTCTCAGCTCAATCCTTTAAGATCTGGGTAAACTTGGGAAAGTTTTTTTAATCCCTTTGAATCTCAGTTCCCTCTTCTATACAGGAGAGATAATACTACTTATCTCATAGTGTTATTGTGAATATTAAATAAACTTTTACATGTGAAACACTTAAGACAGCTACATGATTGGTGATTTGTTATGAGCTAAATTCTATATATGAATGCCAACATGATGGAAAAAAACCAAACTGAGAACAGTAGTACCATTGAAGAGAGGGCTAGATTTGAGAGTGGTTATTAGGGAGCTTTGCTTTATTGGTAGATTTTTTTGCATTTTAACATGAGAAAGCCAGTATTATATTATTTGAGTAATGAACATTCGATAAAATTTTAACTATATAACAAAGTGAGATAAGTGGTGTCCCCATCTTAGAGTACTGTTTGTGCCATTTGTTCTTGGTCCCAAAAACAATGGGGAGACAATGTAGCATTTTAAGGCAGGGAAATGACATGATCAGCAAAATCCAATGATTAAAAACATCCATTAAAATAAGGACAGATGGGGACTGGCTGAATGGCTCATTTGTTAAGAACTAGCTTGGGGATGCCAGCTCTGAGCAGCAGGGCCACAGGTTTGGATCCCACATGGGCCAGTGACGCTGCACCCTCTACAGCTAAGATGGTGAACAACAGCTTGACTTGGAGCTGGGCTGCCGTGAGTCGCCAGCGATGGCGTAGTCTGCAGTGGGGCTTCAGTGGGCTGCCGTAAGCTACCGTGAGTGGCTGGCAGCCAGTGTGAGCTGCCTTGAGTGGCAGTACAAGGGCCTGCGACCGATCTGCCTCAGCTGGGAAGAGTGCAATGATCACAATACCAACATGGGCCAGTGAAGCGTTGTCCTCCACAACTAGACTGAAGACCCAAAGGACAACAACTTGTCTGTTCTCCTTCCCCGATTCCCCAAGCTGTTCTCCTCTCCCAATTCCCCACCGCTGTTCCCTCCCCCAATGCCCCAACAAAATCTTTAAAAAAAAAAAGCAAAAAACAAGGATAGATGGGATGATGATAAAAACAAACTAACAAACATACATTAAAAATCACATCTTAAAAAAACTAGCAGGGGCCGGCCAAGTGGCGCAGTGGTTAAGCGCTGGCTTGGGAAGCCAGGAGCCCCGGTTCGGTCCCACATATGAGGGCCAGTGACACTGCCCTCAAAAAAAAAAGAAAAAAAAGAAAAAAAATTGGAGTAAAGAGAACATTATTTTAACTTTTGAAGAATATATGGAGTATTTATTCTGTGTGGCAAAGTGTTTCATCTTATTATGTGTTTTTAAGGAAGGGTAATAATAATCCAAGTTGACATTTTTGAACATTTACTCTGTGCAAGGCATAGGTCTGGGGGTTTTGCTATTAACTATTCTTGTCCTTACAAGAGTCTTTGAGATATGTGTTCCTAGTAATTCTGCTTAGAGGTGAGAAAACTGAGACACAGAAAGTACCAATTTGAAATCACACAAGAAATGGTAATAACAGGGATAAGGCCAGGCCTTTAGCCATGAACCCAAGGAGGGAAGGATAACTGAAATGCACTGTGTAAACTAACTTAGGGGCAACGGAGTTCGCATAGGTGGACAAACAAGAAAATGTAAATGCCAACATGCCGCCATCAAAAGGCAATGTCTCAATTATCATGAATAATGCAAATTTACTAATACATTGAAGAAAAGATTCTAAAATTCCACCCTTCCATCCTTTATTCATTCATTTGTAGCACCTATGAGACAAATATTTAATGAGACATCAGGAATCCAGGAGTTATCCAGCAAGATCCTGTTTGTTCCTTGCAGAGGAAAATAATCTAGTAAGGAAGGCAAGTTTTAAAACAAATAATTAGTTAATGACAGTGACGAGTACTACAAAAATATGGCTCCCCTGAAAAAGCAACCTTTCAGGAGACACTGTAATGAGAAGAATTACACAGGTAGAGAGGGTACTGAACAGTAGTCCAAGTATAGAGAACTCCAGCTACAATGGCTGGGCAGTTGCATATGGTCAGGAATAGAAAGATTAGTGGGTCTTCAGTGTAGTGACAATGGACTGTTTGATCCTTTTGCAAACAGACCTGATAATGTCCTTTTGTTCACATCTCTGGTTCTTAAGAACAAATCTATTCTTAAAGGCCTGTCTCAAATGTCTATCTCATTTCTCAAGCATTTCCTGAAGTTGCTATTATTCTCTCCCCTGAACTCTCAGACCCAGTCTGCTTATATCCTCCTTACAGTACCTGAATGTATTCGGACCCTACACTGATTTATTTTATCGTCTATACAACACTGTCTCTACTAATGTGATTTCTTTGAAATCCTGGAAAGTACTCTGCATAGAGAGGTGCTCAGTCAATATTTGTTGAAGTAAAAAAAAAGAATTCAAGAAGAAAAACACTTGGTGAAAAGAGAATTCTGGGCATTGGCATTTTTTTCAAAATTTGTATATATGATATGATGATGAAACTGGGATGCCATGTAAATTATGCTGTTTTTGTTACCCCATTCTAAAATCACTGAAATCTTTAGTTCCATGATTTACTTCTTCGTTTAACAGGTGTTTACTGAACTTCTACCATAGACAAGACAATCTGCCAGATGAAAGGAATCAGAGTAGTGCTTTTCAAAATTAGCACTCCAGGGCTCACAGCTGTAAGCTGGGAGCAGCAGCATGGCAAAGCAGCAGCAGATTCCCTAAACACATGCTAATGAATCTGTCTTCCTTGTTAGCATATAATTTATGGCCTAAGTTGCTTCTACTACCATGATCATCCTTTCCTATGAGACCAATGATACTCACCTTCTATAGAAGAATCAGCATTAATATAGGCCACACCACGCTCTTGAAGGAGTCTGGAATTCTCCTAAAATACGGAAGAATGAAAACCACAAACATGTAGCCCTGACTTCCCCCTGAAAAAATGCACCCCTAATTAATTATAGCTTTCTGAATTAAGCAGGCCCAAATTTACCACAAATTTGACATAGAAGATTCTCAAAAGGATTTGAAAGAATTTCAGTAAAGATTATTGGTAAGACTAGCAAGCAAAACATTTTCAAGACTACAATTTAAAATAAAACTGTCTACATTGTTATCCTGGGAAATGGGAAAGGAGTTGATTTCTTAACCAAACTATAGTTTATCCTTCAAGAAACTCTCTTAGCAAACATGAACGACCTGACATCCTTTCGGTGTTAGTATTCCCATGAATATCTCATTATTCAAGTAGTGAATCTTACCTGATTCACAGGGAATGAGCTATCTCAAGTTTACAGGTTAAAAATAACGTGAATTGCAATCAAGTCTATACGCTGAAACTTGGTTAAATTCTCCTGGAGAATGGCACCACCTACTGGTCAACATTGATCACTGCAGTTTTAAAACTGAAAAGGAAGTTTTCAAAAAATTTTTTTTGAGATATCAAATGGACTCTGAATCTCTCAAAAGTGCAATTTCCTAAGCATCCTGACTGTAAGGAAGAAAATGGTGAAGAAATAGATAATGAAAATAGTTGGAAAAAGACAAAATCACAACGTCAACATATTTAGGCTCTTCCTGATGCCAGCCTATGTTTCCTGTCTACAAAAGCATTACTATTTTTTTTACCCCCCAAAAAATTGAATTTTACAGGGCTTCTCATAATTTCTGGAATATAATAGGATCCAAATAAATATTTACAGCATGGCTTGGAGTTAATGATATAAATGTCAACTTTGTATACATTTACAGCTCGCTAATGCCTCTATTACACAAAGCCAACAATTCATGCAGGTAGAATTACTTTTCAGGAGGCCTAGTAAATATTCTGTGGTGGAACTTTCTGTCTCACTTTCAGCATAATTTAATTTAGAGTAGGTCATTATGATATAAGAAGATAATTGTGAAAAATATACCTTCCTGCACAAGCTCAAAGGGTATTTAAATGTGGTTAACTAATTTAGGAGCTAATCTGGAAAGGATACCAGAAATATGGTATCTTATTTTGATGTTTCAATTCTAGTGAATTTATTTAGTCTATCATACTCGCAGAAAATGAAGATAAAATTATTTTGACAATTGACATTAACCGGCTCTAAATTTTTCAAATGGAACTTAGTTCCTTAATGACGAAGATATTTTTACTTTTGATTTTTGAACGAGGATATGTTGCTTCACATTTTCTGGGGGAAAGTTTGAATATTTTTTCACTGGATTCAGTTGTTATTTTCATATCCTTGGGAATTAAATACCAACTGCTTTGATTAGGAAACTGTATATTGTAGTAAATTACCGACTAACCTCTGCCCACTCAGTAGAACCAAGTAGACCAAACTCTTCTGCATCCCAGCTTGCAAACAAAATTGTTCTTCGAGGCCTCCATCCTAAAATATACGTGCATGCATGTGAATACAGGGAAAGTGCATAATATAGCCAAGACATTGCCAAGCCAAACAGGAAAAATAACAACAAATTCATCATTTTTTTTTTTTTAGGAAGCGTGAAATGTTGTGAGAGTCTTATATAATTTCCTTTTGTAAGGTATTACAGCTGATTGGTTAATACCAAATAGCACACTTTTATTAAAAAGGGAAAAATGTAGACATAGTAAAAATCCTGTAAGGTCACAAAATATCGTAATAGGTTTATAATGATTGGCTGTGGTTAAGAAACCACCTATGTTCTGCAGCTGCCTAGAGAAGGAGAAAAAACTGCTAGATGTGGTATTATTTTGAGCAGAAACTGAAAGAAAATCCTTTACAACTCTGTCATGTGGTTCTGGATCACATGCCTGTTCATATCAGCTGGCTGAATAATTTCACTCCACTCTCTGCCAGAATTAGTCAACAGAAGCTCAGTTAGCAATGCCAATGTCTGCTGCTGCTGAAAATTACATAATTAAATAGGGAGGTCTTATGGCTCAGAGTCATAAATACTGACCTTGGAGTTAAAGACAGATCTTATTTCACACCCTGGTTCTTTCACTTACTAGTAGTATGACCCAGGGAAAGTTATCCAAATTTACTAAGCATGCATTTCTTCATCTATATACCATGAATAATAGAGCAAAGATGAAGATACTGCTTAATTGCGAGGACTAAATTGAATGATATTTATAAGTATAGTACCTAGTAAGTGCTCCAAAAATTGTAAGTTGCCATTTTTTTAGAAACTATTTCATTTGTGTTAAGAATGCATACCCCTGGGCCGGCCGAGTGGTGCGGTGGTTGGGCGCTGGCTTGGGAAGCCCGCAGCCCCGGTTCGGGTCCCAAATGTGAGGGCCAGTGACACTGCCCTCAAAAAAAAAAAAAAAGAATGCGTACCCCTATGCTGAGTCCAGTGTCTCATTTCTGTCTAGTTTGTTATTAGTGTTATTCAAATTTCCTATTATTATTCTTCATCATTGCATTCTTTTGGCATGCTCTAGAATTGTCACAATGTTTCGTATTTACCACAGGGAATCTGCTTACAAAATCATGTGAATTTTTGTAATATTAAACACTACCTAATTCATGAACCATGTAATTCAGGTCTCCATAGTTCTATTTCCTTAAAATAGAAGGCAGCTGTGTGGAAAAAATAATAGAGTACCTTTACATTGTATTTTGTAGAGAGACACTGGTTTTTCTGGGCTGGTAGCCAGAAATTTGAGTTTAAGCCCTTGTTCTCTGATTCTGCCACACGCTAGATATATAACCTTAGGTGAATTACTTGATTCTGTATATCTTGGTTAGCTTATTCATAAAATGGGAACAGAAATAACTAGGTAAACTTCTCCCTGGTTGCTATGAGTTCAAATAGCACATATGAAAACTGTTTCTATGAAAAAACAAGTACCATGCAAACTTACATCTTTTTACCCGTTTTTATTATTGCTAAAAAAAACCCACGGAACATTACAGCCCCTAGACACCACATTTGCAGGATCATAAACAGAATGGATTTTCTTGTCTTAGTGTATAATAGTTATTCTAAAAAGCAACCATTCGAACTAAATTTTATTTTGGTGTTTATATGAAGATTCTAAAATGACTGAAGTAATGGTGCAAAGAGTATAAACCTATATTCTGGAGAGTAAACCAAAACAGGGGGTGTAAGAATGCAGATTCTGAATATTTTTGTTTGTTTTTGTTTTTTTGTTTTGTTTTGGAGAGCAGTGTCACTGGCCCTCATATGTGGGACCAAACCAGGGCCGCTGGCTTCCCAAGCCAGCGCTTAACCACCGTGCCACTTGGCCGGCCCCGATTCTGAATTTTTGACTGTATCCTGTTAGGCAAGAACACTAGTGTGTTTCTGAATAAGCCTTGATCGCCTCAGCTACTCAGTGCACTTGACCTGAGGAATGAGGCGGGGAGAGCTCAAGGAACATCTGCTCAGTTTTCAGACCAGGAAGCTTTGGCTTTATGACTTAATTCTGGTGTGTACTCTCTAGTGAAGAAACCCATCTCCATCTTAGTTGCCGTGAGTGACCACTCATAGTATAATTCCTTTATTTCATATTCTAGCTTAATATATTGGGTTGCGGAAAAGTCATGATGCATTTTTGCAACGAAAAACAATAGAAAAAAATATGTCATGACTTTTCCGACAGCCCAATATAAATATCAATCATGTAAATATTATTGTATAAATAAATGCAAAAATGGATAAGCAATATAATTAACTAATCACACAAGTCATACAGCCACTATTGAAAGCTACTCTGTGGCACTGCTAAGCACTCTGCTACTTAAGATGATATACATAGCCTGCATGTAACCTCTCAGGGCTCCTTACACAAACCTAGGAGGTGGCATTTTTATACTCATTTTATAGAGGATTAAGCTGAGACTTAGAGAGGTTGATCTTTTTACTTTTTGTTTAAATTACCTTCTTTTTTCAGCATTCCAAAACTCCTCACAATTTCATGAACAACAGCTGCTCCACTCTGAGGGTCAATGCCACCAAACACCCACGAATCACGGTGCCCTCCAAGAATGACATACCTGTCTAGAACGCATCATTGCAAAATTACTTGTCATTTCGGGTCAGTAACACAGCAAATTGCAAATGACTGAACAGCATCTAAACACAGAACCCTCAGAACTCAAAGAAAGACAGCAAAATTCCTGAAGACTTGTGTAAATATATTACTATTTTGTTCTTATTTTGATGTACAAAGAAAATATGAACGTGATAAGCAAATGTACACTTCAGTGTATTACAGTAATTATAAGTATATATGTATTCACAAGTATAAAAATCCTCATTCACATCTTTATTTAATTCTCTATTACTCCTATTACCAACTTACCACAAAATGTTTCCAGGATTTTCAGAGTAAGAGAACACAGTGGCCATAGTAAGTTTTCCACTTCCTAATCCTTCTATTCGATTATCAAGACACAGGTCAAAGATTTCACCCTCTGTAATCATTTCTATTTTCTACAGGGAAAGGGGATTACTTCTCTGCCCAGCTCCCAGTGCAATCTTTTCATACCTGATAGAGCATTTACCAAACACTTAAATATATAGCTCCCCTCCCAAACCATGAGCTCCTTGTCCCTGGTCTGTGTCTTTTTTTATCCCTCTATCCCCAACGCTTAGCACACAGCTGGCATAAAATAGGTACTTAGTAAGATTCAATAAATAGCCAGTTTGGGCTGGCCGAGTGGCTCAGTTGGTTAAGAGTTGGCTTACAGCACATGCTTTGAGCAACAGGGCCACTGGTTCGATTCCCACATGGGCCAGTGACGCTGCACCTGAGCTGGGTGGTCACTGAGCTGTCAACAGGTGGCAGGATGGCTCAGCTGGTGTAACAACAAGATTGCCTGTTCAATGGTGGGCTACGCCCACCCGCAACTAAAGATTGAACTCGGCACCTTAAGCTGAGCTGCTGCCCAGATGGCTCAGTGGATAGGGTGTGCGCTCTTAACAACAAGGCTGCTGGTTTAATTCCTGCACGGGATGGTTAGCTATACCCGCCCACAACTAAGACTGAACTCAGCACCTTGAGTTGAGCTGCCACCCGGACGGCTCAGTGGATAGTGTGCGCTCTTAAAAACAAGGCTGCTGATCCGACTCCAGCGTGGGATGGTGGCTACGCCCACCCACAAAAAAGATTGAGCACAGCACCTTGAGCTTGGAGGCCACGAGCTGTCAACTGGAAGCCAGATGGGGACTGGCACCCTCCACAATGAAGACTGAAGAACAACAACTTGGCTGGTCCCCTTCCCCAATTCCCCAACACTGTTCCCTCCCCCAATTCCCCAATAAAATCTTTTAATAAAATAAATAGCCAGTTATATATCATTTAGTATTCATTGTAACCATATAAACATTGTTCATGGCAGAACGAAACCAGTGGCTGCTTGTAAGAAAAATACGCAATTAAACTGAATCTGTTTTAGTCAGAAATATATAAACAAATAATTTCTAAGGAACTGGAACATAATGAAGTAAATAAGGCTCTGTAAAATATATTAATCCCCAGGTCACCTGGAATCCTATGGAAATCCTGTGTCTATATAATATTTCATCAACTTCGATGGAAAATAAAGCTATGTAAAAAATTCATTAGCTCAAGGTTACTTGAATTTTCTAAGAGTGCTATCTTTTATATATATATTTATAGTTATCATAAAGATATTTCCCCATGCAAAATATGTAGTACAAATCCAGCCAGCTCAGAACACCTAAAACCCATCTGTCCCTGCCCTGTGCCTCTTGATCATCTAAGTAAAGTGTGCAGTTTATCACTAACCTTGGTCATCTGACCAACCTAATCCCTCCATTTACTTCTTTTTCTTCACTACACGTATCACAATGCAAAATTACGTCATATTTATGTTTTTTTGTGTTTCTGTAAGTTCCACTAGGGCGGAAAGTTGCTTTGCTTTGATAGTGCCAGGGCTCAGCAGGACGTGGAACAGAAAAGTTGCTCATTCGATATTTGCTGAGCAAATGATTAACTTACCTGGTTCCACTGCCCCTCTGAGAGTTCCAATCACATTGTAAATTCTTGTCACTTTATTGTTGGAATGGATGTGCATCTTGACTTTTCTAACGCAAACATAAAGGACACATCTGAAAAATACTGCTTAACAGATTACCACTCACAATTTGTAAATCTTACATTGTTTAAAAGATTTCTAAAGGCACACAGGTAAAAATTACATCGGCCCACTGTCCAATTATAATGATGTAAGTGTAATACCCTTCTCAGTCTGTAATTTTGTTTCCTGCTGGTCCTACGTAGGTTTTACCTTTTCAGTCATCCTCCATAATTGCTTTTTTATTTTTATTTTTTAAAAAGGTTTCCTTTCTGTAAAAAAGAATTAAAATAAAAATAGTCTCTTAACTGTGTAGAAAAGTTTCCAGTAAAGCCAGGTCCGACATTGTAGGGCACTTCGAGGCTTCCTTTCCAGCTGCTATCTGGTGGTGCTGACCCGCCCATTTTTCTGTGGAACACAGAAAGTATTATTTGCTGAAGGAAAACTTTGAAGTTATAAGCTCAAGTGTCAATGAATTTGCTTTCTTGCGTATCAACTCATAAGAGCTTCTATGAATCTGGGATAGGACAAAGTGCTTTGCATAGGACATGCCATTTAAATCCTTATTACAATTCCTTAGAAGTCAGATCTATCGTCCCCACTTCACGGATGAGGAGCATGAGGCTTAGAGAGGTTAGGTAACATAGCAAAGTCATGCAGCCAATAAATGGTCTAGCTGAGATTCACATATTTGTTAAGAATTTGGACTCTGCGTTACCAATTTCCGATAGTAACCATGTGAAAAGTGCTCTCCAGAGCAAACTCTTTGAGACTTTCCATTGTTATTTCTCCCACTGATAAATATATTCAAAAAATATATATGGTCATCCTTTCCAAAGTACTTTCACACACGTAGATTAGACAGGAAGGAAGAGCAAGGAAAGATTTCACTTCATTCAGCAGCCCTTAAAAGCTTCATGCTGTTTCTACTTTTAAATTCAGAAAGGTACAAAGATTCAGGTGGACCAGCCGTACCTGTCACCAGCCCTGTTTATCTCTCCTCAGGGGACTGAGAAACAGAAAATGGAATGGTGGGGTTCTTGCAAGTCTACTGGACTGTGTTAAGAACATGGATTGATTTTTTTCTTGATTTGCATGGAAACCAAAGGAACTTTTGCTAAATACCAGCAGATAAAGGAATGTGGTTCAAGACAAACTTCGGAAACTGGAAAACATGAATCCATCTTTCACAACATCATTTGTGGTCACATGCTAGGCTTTGCCATGTAGCACTCTCTGCAGTTTCTTCCTCTTTCTGTGCCGGCTCACAAGGGCTTGTTTCTGCCTACATATTTGAGGAAATGTGAACAGCTCACCTTAACCTAGAATCTACTTCAAACCCAATACTAAAACAATGGATTAAGATTACCTTCTCATGAAAAACTAATTATAACTAATCTGTTTTTAAATGTTGTATCAGGAGTAAATGCTTACTTTCCTCTTTTCTATCTCACTAGGGAGTTTGGCTAATAAACATAATTTCAAATAATATAGCATCAAATGTATTTATCTACTCACAATAAAATTTCAGACAAAAAGGATCAAGTAACATGAATGGGCATTTTACTCTGGTAAAAAAAACAACAATCAATAGTCAGAACAGCAAAGTATTAAGTATGCAAAAAAGTTACAAAAGGCAAGTGAAGAAGAATATACATATGCTAGATAATACATAAAATATTTCTATAATATAAACTAATAACTGAATGCCTTTGGAGTGGAAATGAGTAAGAGGGAAAGTTTCTACCTATAATCCTCTGAATTTTGAACTGTGTAAATGTATTTCCTTTTACATAATTGTAATTATACTGTATATTGTTTTGAAATCTGCTTTTTTCACTTAATAGTATAGAACATACATGTTTCCATATCATTAAATATTTTTGTATGACAGGTATGCTAATGGTTTGCTAAATTCACTGTCACCTTTTAAATATCATGAATATTTAGACTTTATTTATAAACATGTTTAGACAAATGCATAATCTGTGGTGCCCTCAAAACTTGTGCCCAACCCTGTGGTAAAGCTAAAAGTCCCCAAGGAAAAAAGGACCAGTGGACTGTTCCTTAATCTGCTCTTAAGTTGGAACGATCCCTCCAACTCCGTGATGTTAGTCTCCTCACCTGTAAAAATAAGGGCACTGAACTAGGTTATAAAAACGTTCCATATAGATACTAAAATGAAATGATTGAGAATGTCTTAATCTCCAAGAAGAGAAGGACCTAACTGGCCAGTTGCGCTGTGGTCTCCAGCAATTCTTTCAGAGAAGTTAGCATTCTTCCCATCTAAAGGATGATGGAGAAGAAAGGATATGCAGACGGGAGAAAGCAGGGCAGGAAAGGGGGAAGAGTTCCAATGTCAGATTAAGCAATAACACACTTGGAGAGGTTTCAATAATGAAAGCAGAAGGGGAAGAGGAATAGAAATTAAAAAAAAAAAAAAAAAAAAGGAAGTCGCTCTCTCAGTTTGTTATTCCAGCTCCTACAAGAAGTAGACAGTGAGAGGGTTAGATAAGTCAGAGACTTATTAGTGGAAAGGCTTGTCAGGAAAATAGTAACGGAGGTAGCAAAGGCTGAGAAAGCCACCAGACTGCAATGCAGATCTGATATATGGGGTAAAGAGAAAGAGAAGGAAGAAAAGAGTGTTGGGTGGCAGCATCTAGTTGAGCAAGGCTGTCAGGGAGTCTTGAGCCAAAATTTCCCATTGGACAAGTCCTGTGCCTCCCAGTAATGGGCCTGATTTAGTATCCCTGACATACTCCATCACTGGGAGCATTTGTGGGAAGTGTGGCCTTGACACAAACAGGGTGATGCATTTCAAATCACAGTGGCTGGACCAATTGATCAATTTCGCCCCCTGCAGTTGGAGATCTGAAAGACTCATTTTCATGGCTATCACACACTAGATACCAATATATAAAGTAAATTCAAGAACAGAATCACTATTTTATGAAATGATGATAAAATTGGATGCTTCTCCCATGTCAAGTGAGTTTTAGTATCAAATACTGGAAATAAAAGCATAAAAGTTGAAGACTGCCAATGAAGAGAATTATGCCATCTGTTTGTTTCTTACAAACTTACTCTAGGAGCTTCTGTGCATCATAGTATCCAATTGGGTGAACAGGAATACTTGGAAGACCAACAGCCTCTGGGATTTCACGTCTATAAGCATATTCTGAAAAAAGTTGAACGTACTTCTGGTAAAAATTCAGTCGTTTTCAAAAGCTTCTCTGTAAGTCACATTAAACATATTCTTATATCACATCCACTAGAATTGTTAAAATAAAAAGACTAGCAATTTCCAATGTTAATGAGAACGTGGAGCAACAAGAACTCTCATACATAGCTTGTGAGACTGTAAAATTCTACAGTCACATTGGATAACTTTTGAAAAGCAATATTAAACAGACATACGCACTATGGCAGAGCAATTCCACTCCTCGGTATTTACCCAAAACAGATGAAAACATACCATGTGTCACACAAAGAGACCTGTACAAAATTTCTCATGACAGCCATATTTATATTAGCCAAATACTGGACATGGTCCAGGTGTCTGTCATCAGGACACCAAATGAATAATCTGTAGTATAGTCTCACAATAGAATGCTACTCAAAAATTAAAAGGAACAGGTTACTAATAAACACAATAATATGGATAAATCTCAAACCATTATACGGCGTGAATGCAGCAAAGCACAAAAGAAAGTATACTGTCTGGTTGCATTTGTATAAAGGTCAAAACCGAGCAAACTAATCAGTGGTGATAGAAATCAGAAAGTGGTTACTTTCTGAGGGGTGCAGTGAAAATGGACCAGAAAGGAGTACAAAAGAACTTTCTGGGCTCATAGAAATGAACTGTATCTTACTTAGAGTAACATAGATGTATGCAATTTAAAAAATTTATTGAACTGAACTCTTAAGAACTGTGCACTTTATTGCATGTAAACTCGATTTCAAAATAAAAACATGTATTCTGTCATTTCTTCAGATTTAAGAATAAAGGCGATTTTTCCATTTTTCTCCAAATTTTTAAATTATCTACTGAGAATTTTTTTGTTACATGATTGCAAATTGTTTTTTTCTTTTTATGGAAAAATAACAATAATATGTTGCATGGAATTGTTATTACTCTCTAGAGTAATAACAATAAATAAATAGGTAGATGAAGGGATGAAACAAATTGACAAAATGTTGATAATTATCTCTATTATGTATTATGTTATCTATTATATGTTATGTATTATATATAATATATTGTTTATGTTAAAACTATTTCATAATATAAAGCAAATTTTTAAAAAAGAAAAAAGAATAAGGCAAAGAAAGGAATTCAATAAATGTAAACCCCATAGGGATAACATGACATTCCCCCTCATTTTATGTTCATGATTTTAGCTTTGCATAACTAATAGAGCTTAAGAGAAGTTGTATTTTCTTTTTTTAACTTGGAAATAAAAAGATGAAGTAAGTAAAGTTGAAGTATACTTATGTGATTTTTATTATAGGATAACATGTATTGTTTAAACAAATAATGTATGACAATGTACTATGTTCCAAAAAATTTTACAAAGCAAAGTACATAAGCTTTAGCAAAATCTACAATTTGATTTTTTAAAAAAAGATAAATACTAATTATAGAAATGCCACAGAGACTTTGGCAACCTATTTTGTCCAAGTTATACATCTCAGTTAGTTTTAAACCACACAAAGTAAACGATCACCGATTTTTGTAAATGTCATCAAATAGCTGAGTACATTCAAAATAAATTAGCTCCCTTTGTTAATTATGTACAGTTTTACAAGGGAGCATTTCAGGTCAGGTGCAGGTTGATCAGGAGCTCAGATGAGCTCTCCCCAATCCTAGTTCCCTGCATCCCTTCTTTTTTTTTTTTTTTTTTTTTTTTTAGCTGAGCCATCCTACCACCTGTTGGCAGCTCAACGGCAACTCAGCTCGGGCTGGCATCGAACCGCCGTTGCTCAGAGCTCAGCTCGCACTCTTGAGCGAGCTCTTAACCAACTGAGCCATTCAGCCGGCCCACAAGGGAGCATTTCAGCACCAGACAAACACGTGGACTTTGGAACCAGACTAAGTGAATTTGATACCCAATTCCTCATTTACTGGGGTGATAATCAGAGACAGTTTGCTTCCTTCTAACCTCACACCCCTCCTGTCAGATAGAGATAATAATGATTAATGCATGTAAAGAGCTGGCATTTAGGAAACACTACTTGAAAATTATCACTATTGTCTTTATATAGCAAAGATGCAATAAGCATTTCCTGGGCTCTGTTCTAAACGTGCCATTTCAGGCGTTTATAGAACCTCTGTTCTACTGTCCCTTATCCACAACTGGATAAGGGACAACTGGATAAGAACTGTGAAAACCGTAAGTTTGGAGGGAATTTACTTGGCAACAAAATTCATTTGAAGTAAAATCTGACTTAAGCAGACACAGAGCTATTAATTTTACTTCTTTACCTCAACTTAGTATGATTATTCATACGTTTTGCTCTACAAATATTTATGTGCTTGCTTCCTGTATTCTGTCCCACCTCCTATGTGTTATACAATATATGGTACATGCAACATATTACTTTTAAATATCTGAAAATGTCTGAGTTCCAACACTCACCAGGCCCAAGGGTTCCAAATAAGGGACCTGAATCAATAATTTTTAGAATTCAAAACTCTTGAATTTATTTCTCAGGAGCAAAGAACATAATAAAGACAAACTTTGTTGTCAAAGGAAGTCCTTTAATAAAATCACTTAAAAATGCTGTTTCCTACAATAATTAAAGTCTAATCACTCACCATTTGCTGGGTAACCAGGTGTGAGAGGATCCCCTGCACCATTAAGATTTAAGATATTTCCACGTTGGACACCGCCTCCAGGAAGATTCCAACCATCTGGATAGGATTCCACCCCAGGAGCAAAGTAATCAGCAGGGTCTGAGTATAGAATGACTCCTTTGGCCCCTGCCAACTGGGCATTTTTAACCTAAAAAACACAATGTCTTTCTTACCTCAGGTTGGTTGTTCCAAATTTGGTCCTATCAATGTTCAAAATTGTACTTCAATAAGTAACCAAACTTTGTATCTTCAATCTTTTATCATTAGACATACAACAAAGGACATCTCACAGAGAACTGGCTTTTTCTTTTTCCTAGTACAAGCTCTAAAGAATTCCCAGCCCTCAAGGCAGGGGTCTTTGGAAAATGTACACATTAGTGGTAGTGAGGACTAGCTCTGTTTCCTTCCACTAGTCTAGAAGCACAATAAGGAAGTAGACTTCACAGATCAGATTCCAATTTCTTCTGTGGTTGAAATGGAATATTTTTGAAATATAATTTCACAAGGGAAACAATATATACATATTAACAAATCAGGTGATGCTAACTTTAAAAACTGTTATGTAGGTATAAACTGGTTTCTTTCATTGCCTATAATAGTAATTCATATTTAAAATTTAGTTAAGCAAGTATTTTAGAGATAATATTTAAAACAAAGATACTGAAGGCTAACAACAAATCCAATGCATGCTTCTTTGTAGACCATAGGTATAATTTGTAGGCATGGAAAAAAATCTGCTCTATTCTCCCTGAACTTATGCACTGGTCATATTCCAATGAGCCAACGTGAAAACCCCATCTACAGTCTTGTAGGTGTCCTCCCTATAAGGTGGGCATGTTACAGAATATGAGAATATCAGGGTCATCAGAAAGTTTTAAGGATATGGTTCTACACCAAGAAGATACAATATAACTTTATATTTGTGGAGAATGAAAAAAGCGGTTTTTACCTTGTTTCCTCTGAAAATTTTCCCGTATCTGGCAATCACAATCTTCCCAGAGCAATTGATTTTCATGTCTCGCTCTAGTTTAAAGAAGTCTTCAGTCTGTGCATAGTTAACATACACTAGATCACCCTGTTGAGATCACCAATGATTTAGTTCAAGGAAGATGAAACACAAGAGGTTTTTCTGCAGGACAATTATTTTGCATCTTTGAAAGAGACAAGAGGCAAGAGCATGCAAGAGGATCAGAAAAAGCATTAGCCTCAAGATAACAGATTCAAGGGAGATATGAGCTTCAATTGGAAAGGCAAGAGACATAGGAATTTAATGTTAAGTTTTGTTTGTATCTGTTTCCTCTACAGAGGTTATACGGAAGCATTCCCCAGGGAGGGGAAAAAAAGTATATGAATATACACATTGCTGCATGCAACTGGAAGGTGTCCAGGTCCCCTAGGTTAAGAAACTCTTGATGAGAGCTTTCTTCTCTTTGAAGCACATTCAGAAATAGTAGCTTAATGGGTCTTCACAACCACTAGGTAAGGAAGAAAGGTCAGGTAATATCACTGGTTTTCAGATCTGGTTTCATATCATTACTATGATTATGTGCAAATTTTATAATCTCTCTGAGCTTCAGTACAGTCTTGGCCACATAACGATGCATTGGGTCAGCTGAGGGTGTCTTTGAACTGTCATTCAGGTGAAACTTCTCACTCTGCTTATTCCAGCTTCCGTCCCCTCCTTGCCACAAATATTGATCCCAAGAGAATATTCTTTAATTAACATCTGGCACTCTAAATTCCATTTCAGTTTCTGTTATCTACGATCTGGATATGCCTGAAAATTTTTTTTTTTCCTGAAAGATTTTATTGGGGAATTGGGGGAGAGAACAGCGTTGGTGAATTGGGGAAGGGGAACAGACAAGTTGCTGTCCTTTTGTTCTTCAGTCTAGTTGTGGAGGACACTTCACTGGCCCATGTTGGTATTATCATTGCTCTCTTCCCAGCTGAGGCAGTCGCTTGCCAGCCATTGGACGGTTGCTCACGGTTGCTGTCCCAGTCACTCAAGGTAGCTCACGACTCACCGTAGTCCAGCTCCAGGTCAAGCTGTTGTTCACCATCTTAGCTGTAGAGGGCACAGCGTCACTGGCCCATGTGTGATCCAAACCAGCAGCACTGCTGCTCAGAGCTGGTGTTCCCAAGCCAACTCTTAACCAATGAGCCACTCAGCTGGCCCTGAAAATCTTTTATTAATCACTATCAAACCTCCCTTAGTTAAGAATACATATATAAATTAAATTTTTAAAAATAAAAAAAAATAAAAATAAAAATAATTATATTGCTATATGTGTTAAGAACATTTTTCAGGAGTAAGTTATTGTAATTATTAGTATCAAATTGAGTCTAATAACATCAGTACAAAGTTTTATAAAGAATACTTAAGCATACAATTTTATGTGAAATACATCTCAATGCTATGGAATGTTAAACATTAGGTCATTTATAAATGAATAAAGAATTTCTGGAATGAGACAGCACTCAGCATTAGTTGTATTCACATTCCTTGTTTTTAGACATAAGTTCTGAGAAATCTTGGGACAGGAATGAAAAAAGTTTTGTTATGAAATCTTCACTAAATTATTTAAATTCTTTTCACATTACAACCCCAAAATCATAAGCTAATCTATTATCCAAGTTAACTGTAATGATATCAGCTGAAAACTCATTTAGGCTCACCTTTAATTTTGTTCAATTGCAAACCATTAGACTTCCCAAATCATTTGTTACCCAGCTATTAGAGTCTTTCACTATCATCTCTTTGTTTAGAGCCCCAGCGATTTTTTTACAACTCAGAGATGCCCTTTATATTGTTTTAGGATGGGTGGGTGATGTCTTCCATTCATAAAATAAGAGAAAAATCACTATAAATAGGAAGGTGGGGACAGAGTATCATATCAGCAGGACCTCAACATAGGCTAGTTCTCAATTTCCTGAAAGAGTACACTGAGAAGTTGATGGTGCAACTCATTTCTCTAAAATAATCCCATGCCTGCCTTTGGAAAGTCTTCATATACCCTAGTTTGAAGCCCCTGCCTGGACAATTTCTAGTATCCTACAGTTTTATTTTGTTTATTGTTTCTCTCTTTTACTACATTTCTCACAGTATATGCACAACAATTTCATAATAGACACTAAAATAAAGTTGTTCCCAAACTGATTCTAGGATCCGTTTGACTAATTTATTGAAGACATCTCATTGTGTCCAGCAGTGTTCTAGGAATTAGGGGTATCTCTGTCCTTGAAGGAACTTACATTCATATGGAGATAAGATCATAGAGAGTAAAGTAAATAACTAAGTAAATTGTACAACATATTAAAAGATGAGCTGTACTGTAGAATAATTCAATAAAGTTTAAATACAGTAAGCAAACAATGAAGTGGTCCTCAGGCAGGTGCAATTTTAAATAAAAAAGAGGAAAATCTGTTGAGAAGGTGATATTTGAATTATGACTTCAGTAAAAGGATTACACTTAGCTCTTGTATTTCTTCCGAAGACCAATCAATATTAATGCACTATTAATGATGGTTCTGTATGTCTCATTTATCATTGTTAGCAACCTCTGTAGTTCACTCTTATTCTGTGAATACAGAGTAATTAACCAATTTGATTTCAGTGCATTTTATTTTAGTGAAAGTGTCCTACTTGAAATTTATCCCTATTTAATATCACCAACTTTGGGGAGACTAGTTTTTCAAATGTCTATAAATTGTAGTTATCTTTCAAATAATCTGCAATCCATACAAAACAAATTATGATAGAGAAGGGGTTGGAGAAGACATTAGTTTAAAAATGACAGTGGACTTTGAAAATGAAAACAAGTGCAACAGATCTGCAAGCTGTCGCTGTGAGTTAGAAAAAAGCTTTGTTTTCAGACAATGACCTTCTTGTAAAATTTACACTGTATCATTGTTCTATGACTGGGAATAAATACACTCTTGTACTGTTAGCCTAGAATTTTCTGTTACTTTCAAGCTTCCATTTTCCTGATCTTGTTAATAAGACAGAATTGAGAGGTAAGACCAGCGGTTCTCAAAGAATTGGTCCTTAAACCCTCAGAATCAACATCACCTCGGACCTTGTTGGAAACAATCTCTCAGGCTTTACCCAAGACCTACTGAAACTCAGGGAGTAGGAACCCGAATCTGAATTTTACAGACCCTCTCTGGATTATTTTGACACATGCTTAAGTTTGAGAACCCCTAGATTAGACTATATTTTATGGACACTGTCAAATTACTAACTTCAAATAGGCTAAAAGCAAAACCCACTGTTTCACACTCCAGGCCAAAGATCACTTACAGTGAAATATCTGAAAGATTAAATTATACATACAGACATGAATAATTTTATAAAGAATGAACACTCCACTGGATGGGTTACAGGTGATCAAATGAAGCACACCAGCCAGAAAAACTCATCTAATATTTGAACACAAACAATCCCATGCAGAACCACATGCTCCTTCTAGCTTCCCACTAATCTGGGATAGTTTAAGCCTACTTGAAAGATGTGAGTTAATAATCCCTATGGCTCTCTTATGAGTAGAAACATTCTGTCAAAGTTGAAAAATTAGTTTAGGGATTTTACCAATTATATAGTAAACCCACAACTAAGTTTCTTCTTATAACATTCTGTCCTCCCATCCAGAAACATAATTTGTTTCTTTGTACATAATATTTTCACTACTCAATAAGTTTCAGTGTTCTTTAACCAGTCTACACTCATTTAACTTTAAGAATTTTAAAGCGTATTTTATATTTTATGGATATCTAAATTAAATTTATTTGTTATATTTTCTGCTATTATATACTATTTGTTCATATATATATATATATATATATATATATTTAACTCACATCTGGTAATATCAATGTTATTTTAAAAATAAAGATGTATCAGTTAGTTTTTTTGGTATATTCTGGTTATACAGACATATCACTTTAAATAATGAAGGAAGGAATTAATCAAGAGGATTCAAAGTACAAAAATCATAGAGATCAATTAGACAATATCAAAATTAAAAATTTATTTCCAATAAAGGACAATATAGGCAATATAAACAATAGGTGAAAATTAGGAGAAGGTGTTTTCAATATTTAAACCTATATGGGATAAATAAAATATTTAAGAAACCCCTAAAGTTAATAAGAAAAAGGCTGGAAATTCAACAGAAAGAAAGCTATAATTAATCATTTCACAGATGGAAAAAAACAGAATAGCTAATAAATCTTTAGAGATGAGCACCTTGTTTGTAATGAAAAAAATATGAATTAAATAAATTAATTAAAAACACAGTAAAACATATTGATGGGCAAAAATTATAAAATTATATGATATCCACTATTAAAAAAAATGTGAGGAAAAAGGAACACATACAGTATCAGTAGGTATAATAAATGGCTAGTCTGGGTATTGTGAAATTAAGTATTCCCTATAAACCAGGAATCCCATGCCTGGCTTATTGTACACAGAGAAACCCTTGTAAGTCTACAGGGAAAGATGTATGAGCATATTCACTCCAACACTGTGGTAATTCCGATTTAGAGGCAAACCATGTGTTTGTCACTGAGAGAATGGTTAAGTTATATGCGGTGAGCACATAACATCGAATAATGTGACAACAAACTACCTTGACCTAAAGAAATTTGGATAGATTTTTAAAAGAGCCTTTGATTAAAAATAGTAAAAGATCAAATGAGAGCTAAAATACAATACTATTTATATAAGTCTAAAATACATCAAATGCA
The DNA here is from genome assembly GCA_033961575.1 of Aselliscus stoliczkanus. Lineage (NCBI taxonomy): Eukaryota > Metazoa > Chordata > Mammalia > Chiroptera > Hipposideridae > Aselliscus > Aselliscus stoliczkanus. Next base: position 74,055,379 of record CM066736.1, read on the forward strand.
AAACAAAGCCATGTATTTTCCAGAATACATACGAGGTATGACAATTAGGTTCACAAACTCATCCTAGAAAAAGTGGTATGTACCTCATTGCTGAATATCTCTATGGTCACCTTTGAAGTACTCCCCTTAGGAAGCTATGCACCAACACCAGTGACTAATCCAAACTTCAAAGCCATTTTGGAACTCTTTTTTGGAATGGCCATCAGAGCTGTCATCATATTACCCCTGATGTCCTGAATGTCATGAAAATGTCTTCCTTTCAATATTTCCTTTATCTTCAGGTAAAGAAAGAAGTCATTGGGGGCCAGATCAGGTGAGTAGGGACAGTGTTCCAATACACTTATTTGTTTACTGGCTAAAAGCTCTCTCACAGAGAGTGCTATGTGAGCTGGTGCATTGTTGTGATGCTGGAGCCATGAATTGTTGGAGAAAAGTTCAAGTCATCTGAATTTTCATGCAGCCTTTTCAGCACTTCCAAATAGTAAACTTGGTTAACTGTATCTCCAACTGGTGCAAATTCATAATGAATAATCCCTCTGATATCAAAAAAGGTTAGCAACAGAGTTGCAACAAGTTTGGGAATTTAACTGTCAGACTTTCGAACATTGCTAAGGACATAAATCGGGGTAGGGGTTGAGAAAGAGTGGGAAAAGAGGAATGAGACTGATAATAGGGATGACAGATGAAAGGAAAGAAATTAAATTAGGGATTTTACACGGACCCATGATGGTAACATGTCTTAGCCTGAGGAATAAGTCTAAGTGAGCTCAGGACATGTGACATTTAAAATATACTATCTCTTCATTTCCAACTGTTATACCCCTCATTTCTATCTCATGTCAACTATAAAATTATTAAATAATTGCAAGCATTCTATTTATGTGCTTGTTTTTAGGGAGAATTTTTCTAATATTATATCAAGTATAAGGTTAATTATTTATTTGGAGTAAATTTCATACAACCAACAGAAAAGATTCTTCTACGTTTGTGAAGTTTTCAAATTATAAATAAGTTAATAAATCAAATACTTTTGAAAATAGTAAAAATAATACAATTTTTTACCTTACCTATTAAAAAATATGGCATTGCCTGATATTAAAACATCCTTATAAATCCTAATTGGTGCAGATAGGTTTTTAAATATCAATTCAAATTTAAATGCAAACATTTTACTTAGGAGCTTTTCAATGATAGTTCAAGCTCTTACCTCTCTTGAATAATACTTCAGCACACCCAACTGTCAAATAGCAATTTGTTGTGAATATATCCTAGGCACCTACACTGAGTACGTCTGAAATTGAATTTACTTAACATGAAATATTATAGTAGGAGAGATAAGTTTTTAAAATATATTAATGAATTATATTCAACTCTTTTAAATTTAGCTTTTTTATAGAAAACAAAATATTGTACAAGAATCTAGGGATTGACTAAAATTTCAGATGACAGTTATGCACACTGCTTTATTGAATAAACCACATAAAATTTTCTAGAGTGGACATTCATGTTCTGTATTTGAAAATAGCAATAATACACTTCTTATTCAAATTCATTGAAAATTAATCAGTGCTATACAACAACAGTAAGATCTATAGTATTTTTGTAAAATGGAAATTACTTAGTAAAGTAAAAAGAAACAAAGTAATAATAAACACTAAAATGTGAATCTCACAGTCTCTATGCTTAGTGAAAGAAACTAGACACAAATGATACATGATATACGATTCCATTTCTATGAATTTCTAGAATAGACAAAGGTAATCAGGAGAATGGTACTTTCAGTGTGTGGAACTGATTAAGAATGGGCACAAAGATTCTTTCTGAAGTGATGATAATATTCTATGTTGATGGGGTTTGGATTACACAGGTATATGCATTTCTCAAAAGTCAATAAATGTACATTTCGGATTTCTGCATCTCACTGTAGTAAATTTTATCTTTAAAATGTTATGAACACAGGGCCAGCAGAGTGGCATGTTGGTTACGAGTTGGCATGAGACGCCAGCTCTGAGCAGCAGGGCCCTGGTTCGGATCCCACATTAGGACAAGTGAAGCTGCGCCCTCTACAGCTGAGATGGTGAACAACAGCTTGATCTGGAACTGGGGTGCCGTGAGTCGCTGGGGACAGTGTAGGCTGCAGCAGGGCTGCAGTGGCTGCCATAAGCTATTGTGCGTGAGCGGCTGGCAGCCGGCGTGACCTGCCAAGAGCCACCGTGAGCAGCCGTCCAGGGGCCAGCGATGTATCTGCCTCACCCGGGAAGAGCGCAATGATAATACCAACATGGGTCAGTGAAGCAACTTCCTCCACAACTAGACTGAAGAACAAAAGGACAGCAACTTGTCTGTTCCCCTTTCCCGATTCACCAACATGGTTCCCCTCCCCCAATTTCCCAATAAAATCTTTTAAAAAATGAAAAATATTATGAACACAAAATAATAATTTTTTTTCTTACTAATAAATTGTAATTTCATAAGTGTGGAAAAAAAGTGAATTTGGATTACATAAATATCCTTTCAATTACTGCCTGCATGTATAAGGGGGCTCTGATTGCTATTTTTATCTTACTGCATTGGATTTTTACCTCTGGCATTCCTTGTGAAGAGAAAGCACTAAAAGGTGGTACAACATCTGAAACATTTTCATATCCTGGAGGAGGTGGTTCAAATAATGATGTGTTCGAAATCTAGAGAAACAAAACACAATAATCAGAAGTAAATCAAGTAAAGTTTTATTACTACAATCAAATAAAGAAAAGTGTGCATGATCTTTTTTGTCAATAGAGGGTTAACCAATCCTTCAGTATTTTGAGAATTCATATCCAATACCCAGCACTTTGCTAGAAGCTGTGAGGCATGAGGTTTTGTGAGATGAAAAAACTACAAACCCTGAGAGGATCTATAAGCACCAGCTTTTGATTTAGTTGGAAAATTTTATTCCCCAAATAAAAAGTAACATTGCATAATAAGTTTACCCACTTAAAACAATGCTAAGATAATTCCTTAGGGACAAATTAAATATTAAATTCACGTCAATAAAAAATTGCACTTTAGGGCTGGCCAAGTGGCGTGTTGTTTAAGAGCTGGCTTGGGACGCCAGCTCTGAGCATTAGGGCCCTGGTTCGGATCCCATATACAAGGGCTAGTGACACTGTGCCCTCTACAGCTAAGATGGTGAACAACAGCTGGGCTGCCGTTGAGTCACCGACAATGGTGTAGGCTGCAGTGAAGTTGCAGTGGGCAGCCCTTAGCTACCACAAGTGGCTGGCAGCCAGTGTGAGCTGCCAAGAGTGGCTGTGAGCAGCCGTCCAATGGCCAGCGACTGATCTGCCTCACCTGGAAAGAGCACAATGATCACAATATCAACATGGGTCAGTGAAGCAACGTCCTCCACAACTAGACTGAAGAACAAAAGGACAGCAACTTGTCTGTTCCTCTTCCCCAATTACCCAACATTGTTCCCTCCCCACAATTCCCCAATAAAATCTTAAAAAAAAAAAAAAATTGCATTTTAGCAGGATCCATAACTGATAGTACCTAGACACACTGAACAACATTCACTCCGAAAAGAACTAAAAACACTGAGCCAAATATAAAATATTATATTTTTAAGTGCATCATTGAATTGGGGGGGAAAAAAAAGCAAGGAAACAATCAGAAGCCAAAAAAAAAAAAAATTACATTAAAACAGGAATTCTGAGATTAGCACTAAAATGTAGTTTTGCCTTAGCTAGGTCTTTCAAAGCCTAGGGCTCCCTGGGAGGGGCCCAGGAGTTAAAAGACAAGTCCAGACAAGGTGCAAGTCATGGAGCCTAACAGGAGACACCTGCATAAAAGCTGGGCCTTCAAAGAACAACATCCATTAGGATTAAGGATAAACTAGAAATAAATCTGTCTCACAAAAAGTGATGCCTTGTGGCAGAGGGAAAACAATTGCCCCAGGGAGTTCATAATTCTGTAATTATGTAATTACTGATATGCAGCACTCAAGTCAGCACTACCTTCTATTATATGATTTTTACTCCTCCTTTTCTTCCCCTAATGTTTCTTTTTTGGAAACTGAAAGATCCATTCCTGCTTAACAAAGTTACAGCAAATATCAAAATTCATGGTGAAACATTAAAAACATTTCCATCAAGTCATAGATATCTGCCATCACCACTTCTTTTCAACATTACGCTATAGGTCCTGGCCAGTGCAGTAGTAGAGTGTTGGGAGTTGGGGAGTAAATATGGCTGGCATTTTATTGTACTAACTAGAGCCCTAGTTCGCTACATCTCCTGAGGCTGATAGAATCTAAAATGCAACCAAATCAACTACTACCTTCCAAAAGCCCTCACATATCCCATATTTCCCATTTTTCTCTAATCCACATAGGATGCAAACTTATCTAAATCACTGGGAAAGATTATAAGAGAAGCTACACTAAACTGCAATAAAAATCCATCTAGAAACAGTCATTATTAGCAAGTCATTCAGCTAAAGAAGTATTTGGGCTTGTCTCAACTTGATTTGCCTTTACACTAATCTTCAATTTTATAGCACTGCCGAGCATGTGGATTTTAAAGCAAGTCTATGAGTTATTCTAACAACTAGCAAAAGTTTTTCAAGGTCATGGAAATAACTTTTTTTGGAGGGGTGACTCTATCAAAGGTAGACTATTATACAAGTGAGTATTGCTCTATTTCCAAAATTCACTAATATAGACTCAAATTAGGTATTCTGAGCACAACAAACAATTTAAGCTTACAAATTTTTATTTCCTTGTTAGGATAAAAAGGCAGTTTGTAATTCAATCTCTGTGGTATGTTATCTCTACATCAACCAAGAGAATAATGTGTCTGTATATATTTAAAGTATGTCTGGTAGAAGCTACAAAGCACTAATCATACCTGTTGCCTGTGGCAGGGAGAGCCTGTCTGTGTTGTGCAGGCAAGTTAACAGTTTAGTTTACAACATATCTCAGCTGTGAACAGTCACAATCATTAAAATGTACAGGAAGATGAGGAGAGAGTAATAGAGTGTTTGTAGTTGGGACAGAAAATGAAAATAGAGCTGAGCTGTCACAATGTCAAAAGATAATGCCTACATCTGAAACACGAGTAATATAACCATGTTATTTATGGAAATAGAGGCAAATAGCAGAAGAATCAACTCATGATTAAAGTGTATGTGTGTCAGGGAAGAGGGAAATAAGAGGAAGCAAGGAACCTTGTGGAGAACTGTAAGATTATGTGCAGGTATAACTTGGATCAAAATAAAAATGAACTAATGATATAACTTATTAAAAATTAAGAATCTTTAGGTAGCTAACACAATTCCGGAATATCTCCAAAATAAAACTTTTACAGGATCTGCTTATATTATGTGACAAGCTTTAGGGATTTCATAAGTGCTTGTAATGGCAAAAATAATGAAATGAAATAATAAAAGCAAAAGTACAGTCAAAATTGCGAAATGAAGAAGGAAAACAGAAATGAAAGTTTGCTAGTTTCCTCATTGTTCATTAGATAATCCCCAAATTTGATAGCTCAAGACAGAGGGTTAAGTATATGTATATTTGTTATCATATTGATCAAGCTTGGTGACTGATCAAGCTAGATATATTTGAAGCTATATATAATTTAGAAGTCCCAGATAAGAAAAAGACTGATGGAAGCTACCTAGATTGAAAGTGGCCATTTAGTTAGGTATGGTAGCTCTAAAACTAAGGTATGCTAATTAGGACTAAATATATGTTTATTTTATGAGCTTTCATACTGAATATATTTCACAATATACCTATTGTGTTCACAAAATACCTCAATTACTTGCATTGTCTTCTCTTCTTTATGTGCCCTAACTTGCAAAAAAAGATTGTCTAAGTTCTTTAGAGTTGGTATCATTTGATAGACTTTCTCTCCAAACTCTCTTCCCCTACAAATGCCCATATCCAAGTTGTGGGCATACAGCTGAACACATGATTGTACGAGACAAAATCATTAAGTACCAATAAATAACTTCTGGCTCAAAAAGCACACTAGGTCTCTGAATTTCTTAGCAACTCCAAGCTATGCAGTACCTTTTAGAGTCTGAACCTATCAAAAACGAATCTATTTCAGTTGCTGAGAAGTCTACTAATATATTTTATATTAGTGTAAAATAATAAAAATAAAAAATAGCGAGTGTTTCCAAGCATTAATTTTTCAGAATCTTTCCAACATCACATTAAATCCAAACATGGTAAGGAAATTGATACTGGTAATGAACTTCAATAATATTGATTTATGTCAATAATTGGAGATGTATGGAACATTCTTTCATAAAAAGGTATCTGAAAAGAATAAATGGGGGAGTTTCTTTTCTATTTTTTTTTTTTACCTCATTTCCATCTTGATCAATTATTGAGATGTAGTTGGGATGAGTCTTATTTGGATAGGACAACAGGACATCATAATGGGCTAACTCAACAGAATCCAGGCCAAATTCTTTCCATTGGGATTGAATTTGCTTTGCAAGCTGAAAGTTTTCTTCTGTTCCTGCTAAATGTGGAATCCGTGTAAAATTACTGGCAAACAAAAATGGAAAGTGGTTAGCAATTAATGTTTAGTCAGCCTTTGTCCAAATCAACAACCAAATAAGATAGATTAACATAAAAATACTTTGAAATGTGATACGTGGAAAAAGCAACATGGTAGTATTATTGCATCACACAGATTTTCAAAGCATACTTTGAAGTTTTCATGCTCTAATTTGTACTCATGCAAGAGAAAACCTGGAGCAATTGATCCTTATAAAGAATTGTTATGGCAACCCTATGGACATATCTCTGAATAGTTTACGAAGGACATGTCATATTCTTTCCTTGAGACCTATGCCTCTTGGAACTTTTATGGGATTACTGTTTATTTCACTGTGCAAAATATTTGAGAGATAAAATATTTTTATACAAAATATCAAGCTGTGACATGCCAAGAGTTACTGATAATTACATTTATTTTTAAATAGTGAAGTTATCATCAAATGAGAAACTTTTTGATTAGCAATCATTTATAGTGTCTTCATTAAGTAAGAAACCTGAATATATTTACACAAGTTCAGACTGAATCTCCTGTATTTCACCTATCATGCATTGTAATACACTTAAAAATCAATTATGAGAATTAATGTGACCAGAAATATCTTTAACAAATTATTAGGCCAAAATTTTGGCTGCTAGAAATATTTTCATGAGTAGGCTAATTTTTCCTTTAATATATCTAAATATTCATGCTTTTTAAAAAAAGTTTTCCTCCTGGAAATTTGTTATTTCCCTGGAGATTCAGCTCATTGGTATTTCCAACTTAAACCCCTTAAGGGGGAAAAAATAAAAGAAGAAAATTCCAAATGACAAAGCATCATATATCATGTAAAGACATTTATTTATTTCTAGCCCATGAACTCTTGAACTTCATGAATTTCTGGTTCTAAATATGTAAGTTTTACTAAAATTAACACACTTCTATCCTTACAGTGATTTAAAAAAAAAAAAAAAAAAGAAACACCCAAAATCTAATAGGCAACAAGGCTATGATGATCCCAATTTCAAATGTTTAATTCTATGTATATGAATTTTTGATTTGGATCTGACAAAGAAAATGACTCTCAATTTCATTAAAAAAAAACAAACACAGTTCCTGTAATTTTTATATTAAAATAATTTAAATTACATTTACAATAACAGTATTAAAAGCCTCCTTCAGTAAATTCAGTAAGGGCTTAACACCTTACATAGAATTTATAATGTGTATTTGCAAAATATAGTAACAAAAGAACACAATTTTTAAAAGAGAGCTGAGAAGTCTATGTAGCCCTTCATTAATGTATACCTGCGGTGGAAACAGAAAAACAGTTAATCTGTTGCTATTTTCTTCTGTACTATACAGATCACAAACTGTGACATTACTAAGGTGGACGAAGTTTATGCATATTGCCTAAGGGTTGCTAGGGGGAGTCTTGAATCTGCTCAAATAATAAATAAATAAATAAATAAATAAATAAATAAATAAAACTCATTGTCAGACTTCATTATCATGAGTGATTCCCTGTAACAGTTCTGTCATTACCAACTAACTAGGATACAACCACATGCTATGATCAAGGTTGTACCCACTCACCACTCATTTGGAGCAAAGGTGATCCTTAAAAAGGATAAATAAATCTGTTTCCAAGGATAAATAATCAGCATAAAACCATACAAATGGTGTATTAGAGGTTTGTCCACTAACTTGTGTAATCCTGGTCATGTCTTATATTTCTTATCTGTACATGGGGAGACTATTGCTATCTTACTACTTCACAATTTGAAGCTCTATTAGATAACTGATATTAAACAGTACTTCTAAAATATTTTGTTGTTTTAACCAATTGAGAAGTATGTCACAGTGATTTGTTGATCCTACTAGAATATCAAGTTTTTAAAAAAATGGTAATAATTTAGAAATTATCCAAAATAGCCAATAACTTGTATTGAAAACAATTGGCTCATACATCTTTGTCTGGTTAGAGCAGTTTCAATATGTTGCAAGTATCATCACATTATCTCAATTAATAAAAGGAGCTGTTGGTATTCCTGTTTTAATATATTTAATCTGGGCTATAAATAATGGACTACTGCTTAAAAGTTAGATGGCTTAAAGGCAGCTAATAAAAGGTGGAACTGGTATTCAACTATAGATCAGTGAAATTGTGAGACCACAGGTCTAAAACAATCTTCTAAAATAATCTTGGGCTGGCCAAGTGGCACGTTGGTTAAGAGTTGGCTTGGAATGCGAGCTTTGAGCAGCAGGGCCCCAGTTCGAATCCCACATGAGGGCCAGTGATGCTATGCCCTCTACAGCTAAGATGGTGAGCAACAGCTCGCACTGGAGCTGGGCTGCCATGAGTCACCGGCAACAGCGTAGGCCGCAGCGGGACTGGCCTGCAGCTGGTGTGCACTTTTGTGAGCCACTGTCCAACTGCCTCACCCAGGAAGAGCGCAATGATAATACCAAATGGGCCAGTGAAGCAATGTCCTCCACAACTAGACTGAAGAACAAAAGGACAGCAACTTGTCTGTTGACCTTCCCCAATTCCCCAATGCTGTTCCCCTCTCCCAATTCCCCAATAAAATTTTTTTTAAAATAATAATAATAAAATAAAATAATCTTGTCCTTCAGAACAGAATGGAAAAGGGCAGCTCTCTTAAAAAGATGCCAAATAGTAAACAGACATGAGAATCAACCAAGTGTTTACAAAACTATAGGGAAAGAGAACACTGTACCCCAAGGGAAACTGAAAGGCAGCTCCTGTTTAACCCTCCCAGCTAATTGAGAAGTAGTGGGGATCTTCCGTAGCAGAGCGAAGGGTTATAAAAGATGAGAGATCTAAACCTTTCATGATCCCCGACCTATGGGTATAATTAACTTGAAAGCTTTCTAATGGATGAATGGCAAAGTGGAAATCTGGAGAGTGTAGAAGGCTGGGGAGATTCTGCAGTCCTTGGAGGGATGACTGAGGGTTCTCTTAATCTTTTTCTTTTGTACGTTAATGATGAACGTCCTAGAATTCTGAAGAGTTAGAGGAATTTGGTCAGGGCTGTGGAGAGTAACAAAAAGCTGACTGCTTCCATCTTTCTCAAGGGTCCAGAAAGAGAAATAAATAAATGAATAATTTTTCTTCTTTGCTGGTCAGTCCATGCCATAGGTTAGGAAAGAAAGTAGAAGTAGAGCCAGCAGCTTTGTCTAGGAGTAAATATTAAGTCTCACAAGATCTCCATTTTCATTATAATATTATATATAATTATAGGGAAATAATAAGGGCATGAGACAGAGGAGGGATTTCCACAAAGTTTAAGCTTAAGAGTATCTCACTTGAAATGGCCTTTCCAAAGGCCTCGGAAGGGCACTAGCACATTTTTATTCATACTTTTAATTATATTATAATTAATAGATATATGCATTTATATGATGTGTGTACACATCTATGTATATATATGTATGTATATATAAAACTGTCTTTTATATAAAAGTATAACTTGTATTCACTAAAGAATCCTTCAATCACTATATAGGATTTCAAGTATTTTTGGACACATACATTAAGCCAATCGTTAAAAAGAAGGACTTTATGCTTTGAAAACCTAAATATTCTAATCAATTACATATAATCATTCTATACAAGTGTTTTTTTTGTTTGTTTGTTTTTTGAGGGCTGTGTCACTGGCCCTCATAAGTGGGACCTGAACCGGGGCCACCGCCGCACCACTCGGCCGGCCCAAGTGTTTTATTTTTAGTTGCTTTGCAAATGCTTTTTAAATTTACTCATTTACCTCTTTAGCTCTACACTAGAGATACTATTTCAGGAAATAGGGAGCTAGATTTTTTTTTTTTTAATGTTAGTTTCAGGTATACAAAGCAACATAATAATTAGACATTTACACCCCTCACAAGCTGATAACCAGGAGCTAGATTTTAAACTATGTTCACATATATGCTAATTTCATCCTCATCACAAACATCACTGTCTTCATTTTATAGAGGTGGAAAGGAGGACTCAGGAAGATTAAGTATTCACTCATAAAGTCACTGCTCTCAACGGGCAAAGATGATGGAATTTAAACTCAAGTACGTCTCACTCTGAGTCCAGGTTTATTCTTTTGACTACAATACACTATCTTCCTCTAAAACAGGAGTCAGCAAACAATATTCTACTGACCAAATCAAACCCACTTCCTGCTTTTGTACATCCCACAGCTAAGAGTGGTTATTACATTTTCAATAGGTGAAAAAAATCAAGAGGAATATTATTTTGTGACATATCAATTACATGGAATTCAACTTCTAGTGCCCATAAATAAAATTTTTTCAGAGCTGCCACACTTATTCCTTTATGTATTTTCTATGGCTTCTTCTGTACTACAATAACAGAGCTGTGTCGTGACAGTGATCAGCCTGCCTACAAAGGCAGGCCCTTTTCAGAAAGCTTCCTGACTCCTGCTTTAAAATGTCTGTAACGACAAAATTCAGCTGAAATATATAATCTCTCCAGATGAAATGTAATACAAGATCTTCAACAAATAAAATTAAAAAGAATAAAAGTCAGCTTCTGTATACAAAATATTGGATCAAAACTTCTAAACAGGACAATGAGTCTCCAACAAATTGTCCATATAAACTTTCTAGTATATGCTTACTATAAGAACTTCTTGATATTCTCAGCTTTCAATTCATCCAAAAATGCCTTCTTCACATGATGCTGTGGCACAATGTTAGTAGCTTCATTGGAGGATTTTATAAACCACCCTGTAGAATATAGGAATCAGAAGTGAGCTCATAGACAGGACCTATTTTTTCCTTAGTGTTGTATCTATCAAATGTAAAACAACATACATTTCCAATGACTTCTGGCATTAACTGAATTTTTCTAAAATTTAATTTTTCTTGCATATTTCCACCAGGAAAAGAAGTCATGCACACAGACTTTTAAATTACAAATCAAGGGCCGGCCGAGTGGCTCAGTTGGTTAAGAGCTCGCTCAAGAGTGCAAGCTGAGCTCTGAGCAACAGCTGTTCGAGGCTAGCCCGAGCTGAGCTGCCAACAGGTGGCAGGATGGCTCAGCTAAAAAAAAAAAAAAAAAAAAAAAATGAACAAGTTACAAATCAATTGCAATATATTTTTCTCCAATTTCTTTTTTTTTTTTGAGGGCAGTGTCACTGGCCCTCACATGTGGGACCAAACTGGGGCCGCTGGCTTCCCAAGCCAGTGCTTAACCACTATGCCACTCGGCCGGCCCTATTTTTCTCCAATTTCAATGATAAGATTGCTGCTATTCTAAGAAATGTTTTCTGAGGAAATCAGAACTAAAATTAAACATGTTTCAACTAATGGGGATGAATAAGATCTCTTGAAAATGAAGGCAAAAGGGAGATCCACCTTCTCGCCTTAAAGCTTCCAACCCCAGTGACTGCTCTCTGCTGAATAAGCATTTAGTCAATTTTTATAATGAATTATGAATACATTTTAAGTACATAAATTATTTCAAAGACTTGAAGGAAACTCATTTATAATTTGTTCAGGTTCTAAAACTAAAACAAAATATGCTAAGATTTTATGCTTGCATTTGAAGTAAGCTTGAGACATTCAATTTCAGAAAGGTCCAATGAAATTACAATTGACCTGGCATTTCTGCAAGACACCCAGGGCACACAGGCTGGTGGCAATGGTTAGCCAGATGACTTAGAGAGGTTTGGCTTTTAAACTGAGGGAAAGAGGGCAACATTACTGGGTTTATTTAGAGAAATATGATCTAGGCATAAAATGGTTATCAAAATCAGCACCCAGCCAGTTTTCATGGAGGTTTCTAGTTATCAATCACGTGCATACATATTCATAGGCATATTAAAATATCGGGTTGTTGGAAATGTCATGTAGTATTTTTTCTGTTTTTCATTGCAAAAATGTGTCATCACTTTTCTGACAACCTAATAAATGGTGGCAGCAAATGGAAATACAATTCCACCTGTACATATAACAAAGGATTAGCCTGTGGGGTCAAGGAAATCAGGAGAATGAACAAAATGAAGAGGCAGGAGGTATATGGGGGAAGGGAGAGCAGCGATCCCAGTGAAAAATAAACAAACATTAATAAAGAACCTATTCTATGTCAACCACTGAGCAGTGACTACAAGGATGGGGCTGAGGGCAATATTAGGAAGAATAAAATACCCTTAAGAGATGCAAAACATTTTAATCCCCATGCCAGCTATTTCCCATTGTTAAAGTTAATAAAATTGAAACTTAATTTGAAGAGTGTCCTTATCAACTACTTATCTCATTTAAGCCACACAACAACCCTAAGCAGTTATGAATACCCACATGTTAGTTCTGAGCATGGTGTGGCTCAGAAGTTGTTTTGTTTTGTTTTTTAATTGACTCCAAGGTAATACAGCAAGCAAGAGGAGAGCCAGGTTGAGTTAACCTTGCCGGTCTATGCGCTGGTTTCTAAATCCCAGAAAGGCATTTCAGAATTCAGAACACTGGCAAACTACCTGGCAATACCTTAGGCTATCCTATGCATTAATGTCCAAATAGAAGCATTTCCTCATCAAGAAGGAATAAAGGAAAGTGCCAATATCCCTAATAGTGTGCTAGGAACTTTAGATGCTATTTCACTTACTATTTCCAATAAATTGCAGATATTATCATCATCGTACAGGTTGGCAACCTGAGGCTGAGACTGGGTGACTTGTTGAAGGTCACCAAGCGGCAGTCAAAATTAGAATTTAAGAGTCTAAGTTTGTCTGTGCTGCCCTGGTTTTCTTACAGAGTTGGGTTAAGTCTGCAAATCAGTACACAGGAGACAATGGAAAAGAACTGTTGATAAAGATCTGTTCAGAGGGCTGACAATGTCAGGCAAGTCCCAAACGTACCTCTAGACTCCCAAGGTCGAAAGGAGAGAAAAGGGCTCCCTTGCTGTAGTGAGTACCGTGATGCCTACCTACTGTATGTATATACCTGAAGCGGCCCCAGGCACAGGACTAGATACCATCCCAAACAGGGAATAGTCTTCCTGCAAAGCGCCCTGCACGACGACCTGGTTCAATTGCACCAGAGACCTGCCGCTCACCCTAAAACCTACAAATTTCTCCAAGGGTCCAGGCGGGAGTACCTTCCAAAGTCCAGTTTCAGGGTCCCTTCTTTCTACCCCTCACCCTGCGTGACTGTCCTACAACGGCTTGTCCAGAACCCTCCCATGCACCGCCCCCAGCAACCCTCACCTAACTTGCCGAATCTCATCCCTACCTACCCCCCAAACAAACCACCGCTCCCGGGACCCCACGTGGCAGTGTGCCCGCGAGTCCTGCGAATCTCGGAACTGCGGGGGAGGCTGCGAGGGTGTGCGGTGAGCGCGCCCCTACCGAGGAGGAAGCCGAGGATGAAGAGGCCGGCGGCCAGCCCCACTGCCCCAGTGCAGAGCCAGCGTGGGCGACGCCAGGCGACAAAGATCGAGTCTGTTTCGTGAAGGGGATTCCACATCTCGGGCCGGGCGGAGAGGCCTCGCGGAACCTGTGCCTCTGCTGCGGTCCCGCTGCGGACCAAAGGCTTCCCGGGCTAGTGCGGGAGGATCAGTTACTGCCCTAAAATCCACTCCCAACTCAGGCTCCTACTTTCTCCGCCCTAAAACTGTTTCTGCTGACTCTCAACCAATCCCAGAGAGAGGGAGGCAACAGCAGTCTCCCGAAGGAGAAAACCCAGCCCCTTTGGAGGGGGGCTTTAAAAAAGTTTATCTTGGAAAGTGCTAGATCTTGTTTATTTAAAAATGAAAGGCTGCGGGGGTGGGAGGTGGGAGGAAGGAAGGGAGGAAGAATCTGTTCTCCATCCTTCACTCCCAGATCGATATCTGATTTCACAAAAAGAAAACTAAGGATTGCCCCTGTAACTCAATAGAATGCTCCTCTTTTTGTCTGTCTAGGAAAATACGTATGGACCTGGCTCCAGGCTAGTTGGTAGACTAGACTTATGTCTCAAGAACTATTTTTCAGCTCTGAAATCCTGTTAAATACCTTATAGCACTACAATGAGTAAAGTCAAGTAGAAAACTGTGGTATTCAGTTCTGGCATATTGTGTTGGATAGTCAAGGTGGTGTCAATGTGAATTACTACTGTGTCTTTCTCCTAATGAATATCATTGATGTTAATAAACTTTTAGGGAGTCATTCCCCTTTACATACCAAAATCATTATCTAAGAAATAATATTGGGGGCTGGCCGAATGGCTCTTTGGTTAAGAGTTGGCTTGGGAGCATTAGCTCTGAGCAGCAGGGCCGCTGGTTCCATCCCACATGGGCCAGTGATGCTGCGCCCTCTACAGCTAAGATGGTGAACAACAGCTCCACCTGGAGCCAGGCTGCCATGGGTTGCTGGAGACAGAGTAGGGTGCAGTGGGGCTGCAGCGGGCTTTCCTGAGCTGCCTTGAGCTACTGTGAGCAGCTGTTCAATGGCCGGTGACTGATCTGCCACAGCTGGGAAGAGTGCAATGACCATAATACCAACAAGGACCAGTGAAGCAACTTCCTCCACAACTAGACTGAAGAACAAAAGGACAGCAACTTGTCTGTTCCCCTTCCCGGATTCCCCAGCGCTGTCCCCTCTCCCAATTCCCCAATAAAATCCTTAAAAAAAAAAAAAAAGAAAGAATATTGGAACTTTCTGAATGCAAGTTCTTCAGTTCAATCATTCATTCGTGAAAGGTGTATTTATTAAATAGTTATTCTGTTCCAGGAATTATGGGTACAAATATATGTAAAATAAAGTCCTTGACCTCAGAAAAGATCACAATATCTGGAAAGATATACACGTGAATGCAGTTACAATGTAGTATAATAAATATTATAATCAAGAAAAACAAGAAAGTATCCAACTGCATTTGGCATTCTTCTTCTTCTACAAGTCCTTGTACGAAAAGTCATCCACCATCTTTCCTCTATAGTTAAAGAAGGAAGTATAATGTGGTCTAATGCTTCTCAAAGCAAATATGTACCAGTTTTTTGAGGGGAAGTTAACCAACTACACTAAACTTTAGTTTCCTCATCTGTGAAAGGAAAATCAAAATAAAAGTGACAATAAAAAATCTAGTGTGGCTTGCATAATCACCTAGAGATTTTGGATTCTTTTGGGGGAAGTCCTGAAAATTACATGAAATAATTCATGTAAATCACGTAACACAGTGGCTATCCAGTGGAATGTGCATGTAATATTAATTACGTCTTCCCCACTAAACTGTGAGCTCTACGAGGGGAGGAGGAATCCTTCTATAACATCTGGCAATGTTCATTCATTCTCTGAATCTTATACACTGATCTCTCTTTTTCTTTAATTTTAATTGTTAGTCTTTTGTTACACATTTTATTCTTTTATTTCCTTTCAGATTTTAAGCTCCTTGGCACAAGGGACCATATCTTATTTCTCTTTTCCGGAGTTACATAATGCCTACCATGGAAAAACATCATTTTGAATGAGAAAATGATATCATGCTCAGCAATGAAGCATTTATAAGGTATGAGAAATGATTACTGTTTTTGAAGCACTTTAGTCAAAGTGGGGAAGCCAGGGCCTAAATATTAATAAGATAAATAACAATACCAGAAAGCAGAGATACCAGAAAGAGCAGCAACAGCTTATGTTCAGGAGAGCATTATGGGCTCCTTATACATACCTAATGATTCGTAATAACCTCAAGAGCTCTTGCTGGAAGAACACCCGGAAATATTTCATAGTGCCATATGCACGTCCATACACAAAAAAGCGTGACACTCCTTTGCAGGTAGGTAAATAAGTTAACATCTAACCATCCTCTTCCTCTTTAAGTGCAAGAAATGGTAGATTCAAACTAGAACTATTACATAAAAGAAAGGTAATATACTTGCATCTGCGACTAGCCATCAGCTTTCACAGAATCTCTAGACTGAAAGCTCCTGTAGAGGAGAGGTTGTGCCTGGTGGTGCACTTGGCACACAACAGTTATACAATAAATACTTCTAAATGAATGAATTAAAGAACAACTATTAGATGATGAAAAGTTACTACCTAGTTACAAAACTCTTTTAGAGAATAGAATAGTATGGTACAAAATAAAAATATTTAACTTTAATTCAGTAATGAGAGAAAGCATTGTTGTCCTTTACTAATATGTACTCATGAAAGTATTTCATACAGTCTGAAAAGCATTTTTTAATTATCACTATGGGCCAAGTAACACTTTTGGGTCACAGAAACACCAAAAAATATATCTTTTTTTTGCTTAAGCTGGGGTTTCTGACTCTTGGAACTGTAGTGTTTGGTGAAAATCAGATGCTCTGTAGGTAGTAGACATTATAATCCCCACCTATTCCTGGCTGGAATCGGTTTGGCTTTCTGTTTTCATTTCTGCAGTTTCAGTTGCAAGTGGTCAACCATGGTCTGAAAATATTAAATGGAAAATTCCAGAACTAAACAATTTTTAAATCTTAAATTGAGTGCCATTCTGAATAGTGATGAAATTTCGAGACATCCTTCTCCATCCCACCTAGGACATGAATCATACCTTT
The DNA here is from genome assembly GCA_033961575.1 of Aselliscus stoliczkanus. Taxonomy (NCBI): domain Eukaryota; kingdom Metazoa; phylum Chordata; class Mammalia; order Chiroptera; family Hipposideridae; genus Aselliscus; species Aselliscus stoliczkanus. Next base: position 74,072,458 of record CM066736.1, read on the forward strand.
ATTTAGAGTATCCACACTGTAGCTGGCTGGGTTTAGTGATGCTGGGAATTTGAATATGCCAACGAGAAGCCATAAAGTGCTTCCTTTAAGAAAAAAAAAGGTGAAAGTTCTTGACTGAATAAGGAAAGAAAAAAAAAATCCTATGCTGAAGTTGTTAAGATCTACGAAAAGAACAAATATTCTGCCCATGAAATTGTAAAGAAAGAAAAAGAAATTCGTGCTAGAGATCTCACCTCAAACTGCAAAAATTACAGCTATAGTACATGAAAAGTGCTTAGTTAAGATGGAGAAGACATTAAATTTGTGAGTAGAAGACATGACATTGTCACAGCTCAATGATCTTCCTTCTGATGAATCTTCAGATGGTCAATAGTCGCCTTATGCTATATCACTATGCCTATGTCATTCACCCACTTCATCTCCTCACATTGGAGTTGTATCGCCTTACATCATTAAAAGAAGGGTGAGTACATTACAATAAGATATTTTGAAAGAGCCATACACATTCACATAACTTTTATTGTAGTATATTGTTATAATTGCTCTCTCTTATTATTAGGTGTTAATCTTGTACTGTGCCAAATTTAGAAATTTAACTTTATCATAGGTATGTAGGAAAAACATACTATATGTAGGAAAAACATAATATATACAGGGTTTGGTACTACCTGTAGTTTCAGACATCCACTGGGGGGTCTTGGAATGTATCCCTGCAGAAGGGGGTTGGAGTGGGTCTACTGTGCTGGGAGCCGACATCTGACAAGATCACATTGCCCTGCTCAGCCCTGGATATTAGAAGTTCTGCCTTAGGGTTGGTCATGTGAGGTCTCCTGCCTCTATGAACCCATGTGCCTTTCCTCCTATAGGAGACAATACATTCACTGCATTTGTGACAAGTTCTTGTGGTACCCTGATGATAGCTGGTTGTGTAAGCCAGCGACGGGGCTAGATTTCCTAAAGAGAAGGAAACTCCCTAAAATAGGCTACAACCTGAGGGGACCACTGAACTGAGATATTGGGGACTCAACCCCCTTGGAAACTGAGGCACAGACCTCTGACAACATAGGCCAAGAAGACTGCCTGTGGCCTAAGGGTCCTGCTGTGAATGGTCTCCTTGAAAATTAAAGGTCTTCAGGCCATGAGAGTTCCGGTAAGAGGCAGATCCTCCCTGACCATAGGGTATGTTAATTAACAACTTTGTTTAAATTCTTTAACAGATACTGAAGCTTTGACTGAGAAACTGATGTAGCCCTCCTAGGACAAAAGATGTTAAGTATTGTATTTACATAGGAATAGATTTTAGATGGTTTTACCCTAAGCACAGCCACTCCTAGTCCTTTTAGTATAGCCCTGTGAGTCTAGCTGCTGGAATTTGGGATAGTGGCTAGGTAGTCATGGTAACCACTCTTTAGGTGATATGTAGAGATAAGTAAAGACTGAGTACATCCTGGGAACTAGAAACCACCAAACTCATGTGATTGAGACAATGGTCAAGTATCCCTATAAAAAGAACATGCTCTGGTAATAAAGTGTGACACTTTTTTCTCTTTCTCTTTAACTCCCCCGGTGTCTCCACTGTCTCCCTTCTTTTCCTCCCTCGCCGACGCCGTCTCCACCTGAGGGAAACCCTGGTCAGCGGAGGCTGGTCCCCCGCACTACTGTGTATATAAATAAGAAAAAGTGACAATGTTGGCTAACCAGCTTTGGAGAGAGTATATATTATCTTACCTTTTTAGGCTGAAATGATTTAAAACAATCTTGACCAAGAAACCTTGAAATTTTCCTGTGAACTCAGATGGAAGAAAGCTTGAGAGCTCAGACACTTGTCAGATTAATTTTCCAAGGTCTCTGCTCTGTTTTGAATTTCCCAACTTAAACTATATGTGGATTCCAATGAACTATATAATGATTCTAAATTCCTTGACAAAGCACTGTAGGCTACCTACATTTTGAACTCTTTCTACCAGTATCCTTCATTAATTTCTTTGTCATACACTTTTATGTAATTTATTTCCTTTCCCTTTTCCTCATTTTACTCATTCAAAAATGAAAATGATAAAAGTTCCTTTTGCTCATATTGGTTAAAAGGGGTTAGTAAACCCCTTTTACTGGCACTTAGATAATTGTGAATGAGTGACAAATGAAGTCATTCCAAATTTTTAAAAAATTTTATAAAATCACTATCTTATTTGATCAAATCATTTTAAATAGTGCCTCATATATGTTGTACCCAGCAATCTCTTGTTTTAAAACTGAAACATTATCATTATGATAATCTAAAGTTAAGGAAAACCCATTCTTATGAAAACAGTAAATAAATACATTCCAAAGAGTAAAATGAAATATTTTATGCACAATAGTAAGATTTATTTCACAAATTCAAAGAGATTATGTTAGTAGAAATACAATGAGGATAAGATGAATCTTTCTTTGTACAGACATGAACTTAATCAGAGTATTACACTCATTCCTGGGATTTGCTCAAAAGAAAACAATTAAAATTATTTTAGTTATTTTTTTTTTATCCCCAGCCTCTAATGCATAGTTACTTTTCAATTTTTTTTTTAACTCCCTTAAGAAAAAAGTACTCTAATATTTTTTGACTTCTACTTAAAGTTTAAATACAGGGAGACTGATTAGTTCAGTTGGTTGGTGCTGATAACACCAAGGTTGCCTGTTGAATCCCTGCATGGGCCACCATGAGCTGAGCCCTCCTTAAAAGAATCAGCTGTAGGGCCGGCCGAGTGGCACGGTGGTTAAGCGCTGGCTTGGGAAGCCAGCAGCCCCGGTTCGGTCCCACATATGAGGGCCAGTGATACTGCCCTAAAAAAAAAAAAAAAAAAAAAAAAAAAAAGAATCAGCTGTGCTATTGTAGCATGAAAGCAATGTGTAACTAATGACCATGGCTGTTCCCCAATAAAAATAAAAATAAAGGAAAGTATAAATACAGCATTCCTGAACTCTAAATTACACACTAAATGGTATAGCTCAGGAAGATAATTCTAACTAACTTCTCCAAGTGATTTCATATATATATATTTTAATTATGTAATTTAATAATTTTGTTTTAATTGGAGGGTGGTTATATAAGTATAAACATTTGTCAAACTCTTTGGACTATACATTTAAAATCTGTTCATTTTATTGTATATAAATTATAAATCAACATAATTGATTTATACAATAAAATAGGGGCATAGAGAATATTTCTTACTGAATTATTTAAATTCTACTCTTTCAGAGTAATTCATTCTCATTCTTCTTATGCTAACTTCCCCTATACTAGGGGAATCTTTGCAGACAAATTTCTTTGATTTGGAATTTTGAGAAGTAGAAACTTAGCTATACTTTTTTCAATACAATAATAGGATGGAATAGTAAAACAACATTTTTAGGAAAAATATGTTTTAAATATTCAAGTAAAACATAGTTTTTCTGTTAATTTTTATTACTAAAATAAAACTTGTTTTTTATTTTAATAAATGTGTATAAAAGTATAGGAAGTAAAAACCTCAAGTAATCTTTTCTGCCGCCCCTCTGCCTTCTCGTACCATATCATCCTCCAGAGGTAAGTACTGTAAACATTTGGTATCAATCCTTCCCAGACATTTTTCTATGCACCCATACAATACTTTGAAAAGTTCAAAATGAGATCATGTCATGCGTTTATTTATTTTTATGAAAGCTTTTAGTTGATGTATGCATACATACAGAAAATTACACAAGTCATAATTATACAACTTCATGAACTTTTACAAAGTGAAAACACTGGTAATTCAGCATCAAGGTCAAGAAACATCACCAAGAACTCCATATGCCCTTCTCAGTCCCTTTATTTCATTACCCTTTACACTGTAGGGTACTCACTTTTTTCCTAGTCTGAATTCTAACACCAATGCTTAGCTTTGCCTGTTTTTGAAATTTCTATAAATGGAATCATATTACACACACACACACACACACACACACACACTCACACATCTGTGTTGGCTTCTTTCACTCAGAATTATGTTTATGAGAACTTTCAGTGGTATGCTAGTATATCAGCTCTGCCAAAGAGGGGAAAAGTCCTAATATGTATCATTTCCTGATTTCCATGATACAAATACTCCCACTGTGACAGATTTCAAGCTAACCATATGATGTAACAAATGTGCAGCTGGAAAAAAATGCCCATAATGCCTAATATGAGGTGGTAGCAGCAGGCTCCAACACACCACCAGGCCATATTTTTCCATGTAGCAATAGTTCATTCATTCTCAGTGCTGTGGACTAACTAATTATACAAATATGCCACAATTTATTTATGCATTCCCCTCTTTTTATTTATTTATTTTTAAGATTTTATTGGGGAATTGAGGAAGGGGAACAGACAAGTTGCTGTTCTTTTGTTCTTTAGTCTGTTTGTGGAAGACACTGCTTCACTAGACCATGTTGGTATTGTGATCATTGTGCTCTTCCCAGTTGAGGCAGTCAGTCGCTGGTCATTGGACTGCCAGGGTGGCTTATGGCAGCTCACGCCGGTTGCTGGCCACTCACTCTGGCTTCCAGCCATTCACTGTAGCTCACAGCAGCCCTTGCAGCAGGGGCTGCAGCCTACGCCGTAGCCAGACACTCATGGGATCCCAGCTCCAGGTTGAGCTGTTGTTTACCATTTTAGCTGTAGAGGGTTCAGCATCAGTGGCCCTCTACGTGGGATCCAAACTGGAGTCCTGAAGCTCAGAGCTGGCATTGCATGCCAACTCTTAACCAACATGCCACTCAGCAGGCCCTATGCATTCTCCTCTTGATAAACATCTAGATTTTTTCCCAGTTCTTGGCTCTTGGAAATTGTGCTTCTATGAACATTCTTGTGTGTATCTCTTGGAAATCACATGTATTTATTTCTGTGGGTATTTATCTAGAAGTCACAGGTATATTTATATTCTGCTTTAAGGAACAGGTCTATTTTTTTGTTTGTTTGTTTTGCTTTTTTTTGAGGGCAGTGTCACTGGCCCTCATATGTGGGACCCGAACTGGGACAGCTGGCTTCCCAAGCCAGCTCTTAACCACTGCGCCACTCGGCCGGCCCAACAGGTCTATTTTTTATGGACCACTCTTATCAGCAGTATATGTGACATTTCAATTTCTCCATATCTTTGCCAACTAATGGCTAATAAAATGGAGCACCTTTTCCTATGCTTGTTGCCCATTTGTAATTCTATTTTTTTTAGAGTGACTGTCCAGGGTTTTGTCCAATTTTTATTGGGTATTCTGCTTTTCTCTCTTTTGTAGAAATTTTTATATATACTTATATATAAAATTTTAAATTTGTTTTGCTCAATAATACAGAAATTTAAATCAGTACAGAAGTTGTCTCCTTTATTGTTTTAGTAGCTTTACTGTATAATATTTTAAAGAATAGATGTGGAAAATGGAATTTTCATTCTTACGCTTGCCAAAAATTTCTGCGTTATCTGATTTATATAAGAATTTAATATATTGGGCTGGCCGAGTGGCGCATTGGTTAAGCGCTGGTTTTGGGATGCCAGCAGCCCCGGTTTGGATCCCACATGAGGGCCAGTGACACTGCCCTCTACAGCTAACAACAGCTCCACCTGGAGCTGGGCTGTGCAAGCCCCGGTGATGGTGTGGGCTGCAGCCCCTGCTGCAGTGGGCTGCCATAGGCTACAGTGAGTGGCCCGCAGCCAGCGTGAGCGGCTGGCAGCCAAGCGTGAGCTGCCAATAGCCACGATGAGCGACATCCAGAGGCTGCGACCAATCTGCCTCATCCGGGAAGAGCGCAATGACGATACCAACAGTGAAGCAACATCCTCCGCAACTAAAACTGAAGAACAAAAAGACAGCAACTTGTCTGTTCCCCTTCCCCGATTCCCCAACGCTGTTCCCCTCCACCAATTCCCCAATAAAATCTTAAAAAAAATAAAATAAAATAAAATAAAATAAAAGAATTTAATATATTGAATCAAGCTGAAATCTGTCCTGGAAAATAGCACCAGAAATTTTGTCATGAATAAATATTTAGAAGTAAAGCATGGCCCTTAAAGAACTTGAAAAATGAAAAGTCATTCTCCAGACAGATGAAGTTGAAAGCACCTTTTTATTCTACACATAGCACAATAATCATAGAATGTAGTGAATTTAGTGTGGTAAGAAGCGAGGTGACTATGACTTGTAAGGAGCAACGTGAAAGCTGTTGAGATTTGTTTGTAATTAAAAAAATAAAAAAGTAAGAACTCAGCCAGAAGCTGAGTGGGAAAAAATTCTGGCAAAGATCACAGTTTTGAAGGTCACTCTTGGAAATTCTGAGAAAAATATATGATTAAGACATAAACGGAAGGAAATTGAGTTAGCACATGTATAAAAAAAATATTCTCTTCATAGCTCTTGAGAGAATATGGGGAACAGTAAACTGTAGTTTCAATTAAAATGCAATTTTATTGGGGGAAAAGGGAGTATGGATTGGAGACATGTTTTATTGTTTATTTCAAACTAGACACTAAAAGCTGGAATCTGTTTTTTGTTTTGTTGTTGTTTGTTTGTTTATTTAAAAAATAATTAACCCTTGTACTGTTGGTGGGAATGCAAAATGGTATGGCAGCTATGGAAAACAGTGTGAAGGCTCCTCAAAATTTTAAAAAGAACTACTGTGTGATTCAGCAATCTCACTTCTGGGTATTTATCCAGAAGAACTGAAAGCAGGCTCTCAAAGAGTTATTAGTACTGCCTTGTTCACTGCAGCCTTATTCACAATAGCCAGGATATGGGAACAACCTATATGTCCATTAAAGTATGGTATATACATACAATGGAACATTGTTTAGCTTTAAAAAAGAAGGAAATCCTGTAATATCCGAAGCAACAATATCAAGATGAAACTTGAGGACATTATGCTAAATAAAATATGCCCGTCACAGCAGGGAAAATATTGCATGCTTCTACTTACATGAAATATCTAAAGTAGTCAAACTGATAGGAGCAAAGAATAGAATGGTGGCTACCAGGGGCTGGAGTAAGGGAGAGTGGGGAAGTTGCTAATGAACGGGTATAAAATTTCAGTTCTTTAAGATAAACAAGTTCTAGAAATCTGATGTACAACATTATGCCAATAGATAATGTTATGCAATATAGATAACAATATTGTTTTGTACACTAAAAGTTGTTAAAAGGGTAACTCTCATAGTAAATATTCTTACTGTTGTCCGAGAGTAGGCCCTTCTCGGTGCGATGTCCAGGTTCTTGGTGTCTCAAGCAAAGCATTGAAAGAGATACCAAGGCAAAGTAGTGAAAGAGCAGTTTATTAGAAGAACTAGTACATTTGAAAGAATTAGAAGCAGGCCCAAGTAGTAGAGAATGGCTCAAGGGCCCATTATTAGAAGAGAAATTACACTCCAAAGAGTTTGGAGAGGGCTGAGTGTGAAGGTGAGGCTCAAAACGCTTTAAAAAAGGGGAGGGGGTCTTCTTAGGAGTTGGAGTTTGTATCCCTTTTTCTCTAGAATGGGCTGTTCCGCTCTGGGTATGGGTCTACTTGATTGGCACCTGTGATTCACAAGAGGCTATAGTGGAGAGGGGAGGTCTTGTGGGCCGGCACATTCTGTGGGACATGCAGGAATGCAGAGACCCAATGCCTGTCTCTAACTGCCTGCCTTGTTTTCCCCTTGAGAGATGTGATCCCCATAAAATCTCTATGGGAGTTTGAGGGACAGGAGGTCTTTTCTTCTGTTTCTGTTTCCTGCTGGGCAAGGGTGTAGAGCTTTCCCTGCCTATTGGGGGATTTATGGAACTCTCACCCTATCTGATCTCAGATAAGAGGAAGGAGTCTTGAGATCTGCCTGGAAGACCATGTTGTCTTCTATGGTTGTGACTGGTAATCTTGTTGGGGTATCATCTGTATCCCCAAAGCCCCTGAATGAGGAAAAAATTGATTTTAATTAATAAATCCAATAACTCTTATGAAGCCTGTGGCCATTTAGGTGTAACGGGTCGCTCAGGTGGCATCAATTGTCTGGGCCCAGAACGGGTTTGGAAAGAATCATTAGGCTTACTGGCTTAGGGAAATATTAAAACATATTTAGTCTCTGCGATGGAATTGCCCAGGAGTTAAGCCCCCGATGGTTTGGGGGATGTCAGGAAGTCACAGGCTTTTAAGTAGTTATCTGAAGTAGGGGTAGGAGATTTCTATGAACAATCTATTGTTTAGGATTAAGAAACTGATTTACAGACAATCAAGAATCAGTGGGATATGAGACTTCTATGATTCAGGCTAGGAACAATGGTTAGCCTAAGATTCAGAAACTGTTTCAAAAAGTAATCAAAGCCAGGAGCTGAGGAACTAAGAAACTAGGGAGAAGGAGACTTAATATTTCTATAGAAAAGAAAACAAAAGTTTTTCAGTAGGGGGAGGGGCTACTCGGTTAGCCCACAACACTACCACATTAAAAAAGCAAACAAACAAACAAACAAAAACCAAAAATACTAAATGGTAATTCTAAAAAAACCTAAAGGATGTTCAAAGGCCCAAATTATAATCAAGGCAATAAATTAACAAAAATTTAGCTTCTAAAATGCTGAATCTTAGATTCATTTAGAATATTCACCTAATAAAAAATAAACAACAAATATTGAAAAGACACAAAGATTCACACACACAAATATGCCAGATATATCTTCTCAAAGCCGTGGCTTTGAAATCATATATACTTGGTTGTAAATCTGTTACTCACATATGTGATTATAGGTAAATTGTTCAGTTTTATCCCTTTTGTAATCTCTGCCATTCCACAGGAAAGGCTCTTCTCAAAGTTACCAAGGCAGTGGCCAATTCGTTTTGCTTCTCTCAATCTCTCTCTCTCTCTCTCTGAAATAACTGAACTTGGTGACAGTGTATAGCTATGAGAGTTATCTAGACCTATAAAACATCTGTTCCTACCAAATAGCAAAAATATGACAGAAGTGTAGGTTTCCATCAAGATCAGAGGCACTTAGACTTATGTAGGAAGACAGTTTAAATAACACAGGAACCAAAGAAAATTAAATCCAGCAGTGTAATCGCCTGAATGGGGTTGCAGTCTTGTGAAATGAATTAGGTAAAATCGAAAACCAAGCATATAATCTACATGGACCATGAGATTAATAAAACGATTTAGTGAGTTGATATAGTGACTACAAAGAGGGAGTCGCAGGCACAGATGTCAGTATCCCTGGTCAGTATCTCAGGTAAATATGCAAATCCCAAACATCTAAGAGATTATCCATGAAGACTCTTTATGAGGACACCAATGTTTCCTTTGTGAGAAAGCATATTTTTACCTCTAGAATATTTAAATTTAAACATAGAGATGTGTAGGTAATTGAATGCATAAATTATAAGAGGTGTAGACATATTTAGTGTTTCAAAAATGTGATGCCTGGGGTCAGCCGAGTGGCGCATTGGTTAAGTGCTGGCTTGGGATGCCAGGGCCCCGGTTCAGGTCCCACATCTGAGGGCCGGGGACACTGCCCTCTACAGCTAAGATGGTGAACAACAGCTCCACCTGGAGCTGGGCTGCTGTGAGTCCCACGAGACAGCATAGCTGCAGCCCCTGCTGTAGTGGGCTGCCATAGGCTACAATGAGTGGCCAGCAGCCAGTGAGAGTGGCTGGCCGCCAGTATGAGCTGCTAAGAGCTGCTGTGAGCGGCCGTCCAGAGGCCGGCGACCAATCTGCCTCACCAGATAGGAGCGCAATGATGATACCAACATGGGCCAGTGAAACAATGTCCTCCACAGCTAGACTGAAGAACAAAAGAACAGCAACTTGTCTGTTTCCCTTCCCCGATCCCCCAACGCTGTTTCCCTCCCCCAATTCCCCAATAAAATCTTTTTTTTTTTTTTTTTTTTTTAAAGATTTTATTGGGGAATTGGAGGAGGGTAACAGCGTTGGGGAGTTGGGGAAGGGGAAAAGACAAGTTGCTGTCTTTTTGTTCTTCGGTCTAGTTGCAGAGAAAGTTGCTTCACTGGCCCATGTTGGTATCGTCATTGCGTTCTTCCCGCATGAGGCAGATCGGTCGCCGGCCTCTGGATGGTCGCTCATCGCGGCTATTGGCAGCTCACGCTGGCTGCCAGCCGCTCACGCTGGCTGCTGGCCTCTCTCTGTAGCCTATGGCAGCCCACTGCAGCAGGGCTGTAGCCTACACCATTGCAGAGGCTTGCAGCCAAGCTCCAGGTGGAGCTGTTGTTAGCTGTAGAGGGCAGCGTCACTGGCCCTCATATGTGGGATCCGAACCGGGGCCGCTGGCATCCCAAAACCAGCTCTTAACCAGTGCGCCACTCGGCCGGCCCCCCAATAAAATCTTAAAAAAAAAAAAAAAAAGTGATGTCTGATACTTCAGAAAATTTGGCCTATTTGATTAGCCTTGATTCTTATATAAGCTGTATAATTGAGTAACTAAGTTTATCTTTTGGGTTTTAAGTTAAAATTACCTACTGTATTTATATGAAGTTTTAGTGAAATAGAATATGCAAAAGGAGTTAAGATTTCCCATAATTATAAAATAAATTTATTAGACTTATAAAAATTAATTTAAGTACTTTAGAAGATTTGTTAGATTGAAATACCTAAATATTAATAGAATAAATTAAATGTATACATGCTGTATTAAATGTATAAGTGCTTTTTAAAATGTTTAACAGTATTTGATAAACTGTGTAAAATGAGATTGAAATTATAAAAGATCCCATGGTTATTGTTAAAATTTATCAGATTTATAAATAGAATTATATATATATATATATATATATATATATATATATATATATATATATTGAATTAAAGAAACTAAAAAAACAAACAAACCAAAAAAAACCCCAAGGTTTTAAAATCTTTTTCCTTAGAGAATAAAATTTTATTCTAAAAATCTTTCTGAGTAACAATGAAATGCCAAAAGGCAGTCATTATAATAAAATGAAAAAAAAGTAAGAAGAATTCGCTTTAAAATTTTTTTTCTGAGAAATACAAAATTATCACTGTTGTAATACACTGCCAACACTCACTTATCTATATTTAAATTATTCATTTTTTGGATTAGCCAAGGAAATTTTAAAATCATTGATTGGATTCTACTTAATATTTAGATATACATCTGGATTGCTTTTATCTTCAATTAAATACATTCTCATAGAATGCAAACAAAATTGAACATTTGTATAAGTAAACATAATTAGGAAAATAAATTTATGTTTAGGAAATGTGCTCCAAAGCAAAATATAGGTTTACATAACTGCTTCTCCCAATTTTTGCCCCAAAAAATTTTTAACCAAAAAAAAAGAAAAAAAAAAAATCTCAGTGCACTGAAGTACTGGTATTTAAAAGGAACAAATTATACTACCTATATACAGAGAAAAGACAAGTAAATTATTTAAAACCCAAAGCACAGAAAACCTTAAAGACATATAATGACATTTAGTACTTAAAAAGTGTTTTTCTGGGCCAGCCAAGTGGCGTGGTGGTTAAGCGCTGGCTTGGGAAGCCTAGCGGCCCCGGTTCGGTTCGGGTCCCACATATGAAGGCTAGGGACACTGCCCTCAAAAAACCCCCAAAAAAACAAAAGTGTTTTTCTATCTTCAACGTCCTAAAGAAACAAGTACTCAAGAAAATTTCAGGCCTGTCTACAAAGTTCTGACTGATTTGAAGTGCTGAAATATCAAGTATTCAGGGGACCAAACAATTTAAACTTAAATGGCCCCCATTTCTATAAAATATATCTTAAGTATATTTTGCAGATATGAAAGCAATAGTTGAAAGACCAGTTAGGGCTAAGTTAATAATATACAACTTATCTATTAGCCCACATCTTTTTTCAAACTAATGTAAGCACATGTTTCATAATATTCATTCCACTCTGCATGTGTCACATCCTGTCATATAGATATTTTGAATAATTGTTATCTTCCATATTCATCACATCAATTGGCCATAATGCACAGTGAGTAAAAATGATCCTTATATATCAAAATTCTTGATATATGATATTTTCTGTAAACCAAAAGCTGATCACAAAAGTTACATTTAATTCCTATTAAATGTAGGTGCATGTTCCTTAGGACATTTTAGTTCATTTTTAGACTATTAGAAATTGGTGTGATTTACTTTGATCAATTAAGATAGAAATACTATCTTTGTGGTATGACTATATGTATACATGTTTTGTCAAAAATTGAGTTTTGAGTGCCATAATATAAACTGTAAAACTGAAAACACTGCAAAATATGTTGGCTAATATTGGTGTCCCTTCAATACTGTGCTTTTTCTCACCATTAACATAATACAAAGGGAAGTGCCTTGTCCCCAGCAAGGGAGGAAGAGGAGTGGTCTGAAGAATTCTCAAATAAGGAGGCGGGAAGTTTGCTGTCTTAAAAATTCCCATTTTAAAATTTTATAAGAAGTTATTCTAAAATATGATGGAGTTTTAGTATAAAAATGCTGTTTTCCCAAATATTTGAATGAAATAGGCAGTATAGGAAAATGAGAACTTTTCACCCTGTAGGTTTAGTAGCCTGAGGGGAGCTGCACCACCCCTGGCTTGATAAACAGCATTAATCTATAGTTCTGACTATACAGAGTTCTAACTGTTGTTTTGGAATTCATATAAGCGGCTTTTTTTTTTTTAAGTTAGGTGTGTTTACACTACATTAAACATTTCTAGTTATTGAAAGCAGAGCTACATACATCTCAAAAATAGTTACTAAATATATAATTAACAGCTGAATATAAAATAATTTCCGGTGGTGACGATATTCTCACTTCTTATTTAATACTAAGAACTAAGTCGTTAAAACATTATTATGTTAAATATTGAAATTTGCTGAGGTTACACAGAGGAAACAATTATATCAACTGCCATTGAAAGCTTGAAAGAAGTTATTAATAAAAATCTAGGCTCTCCAGTGGCTTTCTAACAGGGCTAAGCTCAGGTATTGTTTCTGCTTTTATTTGATCTCTTTTTTTTTGGGGGGGGGGCGGAATGGGAGAAGGGTGCATTTTGTTTCCAAAACAAGTACTAAGCTCTAAAACATAGAATATCAATGCTTTTCTTTTTTTTTTTATATGCACCCCTATGTTTATTGCAGCGCTATTTACAATAGCCAATATCAATGCTTTTTTTTTTTTTTTTTTTTTTTTTTTTTTTTTTTTTTTTTTGATGTTGAAAGGTAAATAGTTTTAATATGAAGAGAGGCAAAAATATTGCTTTAGACCAAAATAGTTTTTGTTTTTTGAAGAAAATAACATGGAACCAGTTGTCCTTTTCTGAAGAAGATTCCTGTAAGTTTTAAAATAAAATTTTGATTAAAGAAACACTTTTGCAAAGTTGGTATGAAATTATAGTTTTTAGATGAAAATTTAAAGGGAGAATTGGAAGGGAAGGAAACATAATATTTAATAATAACAATGATAACTAATGTTTATGTGCCAGACTGCATTCTAAGTGCTTTGTAGGTATTATCAGTTTAACCCCTCACAATAGTTTTATGAAGCAATACTGTTATGATCTCAGTTACAGATGAGGAAACCTCAGGTCAGGTGGTGCTAGGATCTGAACTTGGCCTGACCTCAGAGCTCTTACTCACCATGCCAGACTATCAAAAGATCCCTCTTCTATGCAGCTGGCGCCAGGCCTGGCTGCTTCAAAGCTTTCCCCTACTGTTTTGGAATTCAAGCACCAACCCCAAATCTATACACAAGCACGTGCATTCTGTAGTAATTCAAAACACAACTCACCTGTTGAGTCACTTTTAAATATTCCCATTTAGTGCAAAAAACAAACTTACCATGAAATCTATTAAAAGTATCTTCGATAGTACTTTCATTTTTTTTACCTGAAAGTTGAATACCTACTTTTAAAGGAAATATAATATCCTTTGGGTTGACTTTCTCCTGGAGATGAAGGGGAATCCTGCCCTGGGAGCGAGAGGGCTGGGCCCCTATGCTGTTTGAGCCCCTACACTGTTTGTTGGGATCTGTGTGCCTCCCTCTGCTCTGTCTCTCAGCAGCGAGACCTTGGATGTGTTTGCTCATGAAGATGCAGTTTATGGCTTGTCAGTGAGCCCTGTGAATGACAACATTTTTGCCAGCTCCTCAGATGATGGCCGGGTTCTCATTTGGGACATCCGGGAGTCTCCCCATGGAGGTAGGTCACTGTGCCAAAGGCTGTTGGATTGTGTTGAAGAGTTTGATGTCAAGTTCATTATGTATTCAATTTACAACCTGAGTAACCTGGGTGAGAGTGATGTAAAGGGAGAGGAAACCCTTCCCTGAAGGTGTAGATGTATGTCTGGAGGTCCCACCCTACCCCTGCGTTGTCAGAAGTGAGCCCCTTGCCAGTCCTCTCCAGTCACCTGTGACTCGCCACTAACACTTGTACCTGTGGTAGACACCTCAGTATCTTTACATGGGGGTGTTTAGTGCCCCCAGGAACAGAGGTGGTGCCTCATTTTGGAGGGTAGCAGGGCACACATTCTTGGTTATTTACAGAGGGGGGTGTTATGCATTTTCTTGCATCCTAATGTTAGGCTTGATATTTTGCTGAAAAAAACCCATGGAACCTTACCTTTACTGTGGACAGGAATTTAAGATGATGGCAAATATTCTCTGAGTGGGAGGTGGGATTATCTGAGTGAACTTGCCCTCCAAATGTGCTCTTTGAATTTCTGAAGTGTAAAATGAGGAATTGTTTTGTTGAATTTCTCTGAAGTTCTCCCGGAAAATCTCAATGCTTTTCTGAAGAGACACTTAAACTAAAATTATGCTTAAGACTTGGATTACTCATAAAATTTCTACTATGTGGCACCAATAATTAGGATAGATCCGACCCTGAAAATTCAGCACTGAAATTCTTTGTGTGAGCAACAAGACAATCAATATCTTGAGTGCAATGAAAAGCTCCTAGTGTATGCCAAGATGGCAACATGCCCTTCAGTGATGATGTCTTCCAATTAGTGACCCTATGTGACCAAGGCTGTAAAAAAAGTGGGACAGGACTTGTTTTTCTTACTATATGTTTTCTAAAAGTGAGCATAACCACTGCATTAACCGAACACTCCAAATGTTCCTTAAAAACCCAAACCAAACCCTTTTTATCTTTAGTAATCATGAAAAATCTTTACATATTTATAAAGTATATTCTACATGATATGCATGACCTGTTTATGCTATTTTCAAAAAAAGAATATTGTCTTAAAGTAATTGATAGGGTTGCATCAATCTTCTTTCCATTGGTCTTTGGATTTCTTTAAATGATGGCATCATATTCATCAATGGTTCTGTACCAAATGCCTCTTTTTGAGTAGTACATTTTACATTCAATATAAAAAACATAGATAAAATTCCCAGTGTTAATGCAATAACACCAAAAAAGCTGATAATATCAAATTTTGATCCTTTATTTTCTTTAGAATGTACAGTTGCTGTGATTGTTATTATTGAAAAAATACATGTCACCTAACTATGGTGGGTTGTAGTCATCCTGGATGTTGACATCTGGGCTGTATTTTGTGAAACAGTTGTTATTTTTGGTGTAGACTTTAAGGCGGCGGAAGCCATTTGTTGAGACCCCTGGTGTTGTCATTTTAGATGTTGCTAAGGTTTCGAGGTGGTGACTGTCAGTGAGGAAATTGGAGTTGTGGATGGTTTCCCAGTGCTTTTGGAAGGTTCACTTGTATGGCTGAAGGGCACATGTGAGGTATTCCCTGATGGTTTTGTAGTGGGGCTTTCCATAAGTGTGTAAGGATTTCTTTTTGAAGATCCCACCGTTTTCGCCATCCACTGTGGCTTTCAGTGGCATCCTCACAATGAATAAGGTCAAGACAGTTTGCACACGAAGTCCCATTGTTCTGAGGGCAGTACACATGACTTCATGGGCCCCCAACCTAGGTGATGGTGGCGCCAGCGAAAGTGGCCCTTCTGTACATTTCAGCCTGCTCTGGGTACCCTTCTACCACACACACCTCCCCTCATGCCCAGGGTTTTAAAATGTCTAATTTCAGCCAAGCAAATACTGATTATAAAAATCAAAGTAAAATTCTGAATAGCTTTTTTTTCTATATAAAACCTGGCCTCAAGGACATTAAAAAAAAAAAGTGGTACAGTGCAGACACTCAGAGTGTAGCAAGTTAATTGATACTTCCCCAATTAACACTTTCTCTTCTAGACTAGATGACACCACGTCTCTCAAACTGACTGCCATTCCTGCTCAGTCTCCTTCAACTCCTCCTTCATCAGTCCTTTACACGCGGGAGTGTCTTAAGGCTCGGCCTTCTTCTTTCTAGAGTTTCTCTTGAGGGGGTTTCAAACTCTAAGTACCATCTATGCTCTAGCAGAAACTGGCTAGGAGTTTGCCAAACACATTTCCCTGTTTCCTATGGGGATATTAGCCAGGCAAAAATTCTCAGTCAGTCCTGAAGTTGGGTGGGCCCACATCACTGTGTACAAGCTAATAAAACATGGGAGGAAGTGATATATGTCACTGCTAAGGCTAGCCCTTTAAAACCTCCTACACAATTCTCTACTCCCTCTCTTCACCTCAATCATTGGCTGAATGCACAGGATCTAGCAGAGGAATCAGAAGCCCTAGAGGATGGTAATAGCCTCAAGATAGAAAGAACATGATTCCTGAATCGTTACTTGGAAGAGTGACCAACACTCAAGAATGCCCAGTTGGGCTTTAGATAAGTGAAAAATAAACTTCTATTTTTTTAATCCAGAAGCTGGTAAGTTGCAGAAGCTGGTAAATGTCACTGATCTTGATAGACTCTTCCATTTTTTCCTGTTTGTTTTGAGCCTAGATTTCACCCCTGAAATCCAGAATTAAATACTGAATTGCTTAACTGAGATCACCTGGAGGACTATCAGGCCACTTAAACTTCACGTGATCAAAGACAAGTTGGCCTACTACCCACCTGTATTAGTCAGGGTTCTACAGAAAAACAAATACAGTATGAGATATATATTGGGTTGTCAGAAAAGTCATGACAATTTTTTGTTGCAAAAATGTGTCATGACTTTTCCAACAACCATATATATATATATATACATACAACTATATATATATATATCCAGTAAGTCCCACAATCTGTTGTCTGCAAGCTGGAGAACCAAGAAAGCCAGTGGTATCATTTAGGAGAAGGTGTGTGTGTGTGTGTGTGTGTGTGTGTGTGTGTGTGTGTGTGTGTGTGTGTGTGTGTGTCTGGTGTAAGTCCCAAGTCCAAGGGCCTGAGAACTAGTTGCTCTAATGTCAGAGGGCAGGAAAAGATGAACATCCCAGCTCAAGTGGAGAGAGAGAGAATTCAATTTTCCTTCACCTTTTTGTGCTATTAGTGCCCTAGTCAGATTGCTGAGGACAGATCTTCTTTACTCAGTCTACTGAATCAAATGCTAATCTCTTCCAGAGACACCCTCACAGATGCACACAGAAATGATGTTTTACCAACTCTCTGGGCATTCCTTAGACCAGTCGGGTTGACACAAAAAATTCATCACACCACCCCCAACAAATCTATTCTTCACCTCCTCAACACCACCTCCACCTCTTGCCAGATTTACCTGTCTGCCCTATCTAAATAAATGACACCATTCTCCATTGCTATTCAGGATGTAAACCTAAGTCATTTTTTATGAAATTCACTTATGAAATATTTACCGTGTCTCCTATGCATCAGGAGCTATGTCAGGTGCAGCAGATAGAATGATAAACAAAGCAGCTTTGATTCCTGTTCTTTTTTTCATACCTAGCTACCACTTGTGTCCTCCTAAAACATATAATCATATCCATTGCTTGCATGAAAATGTTTGCCTTTACTCATTTTTCTCTACAAAGTAAAGTTTAAATTCTTCATCAAGATATTCACATTTGAGCCAGCTGAGTGGTGCGTTGGCTTGGGAGGCCAACTCTGAGCAGCAGGACTCCAGTTCTCATCCCACGTGAGGGCCAGTGACTCTGCGCCCTCTACAGCTAAGATGGTGAACAACAGCTCGACCTGGAGCTGGGCTGCAGTGAGTTGCCGGCGACATCATAGGCTGCAGTGGGGCTGCAGTGGGCTGCTGTGAATCTCTGGCAGCCAGCGTGAGCATCCAGGAGCTGCGAAGAGCTGCCAGCAGCTGCCGTGAGCAGCTGTCCAATGGCCAGCAAGTGACTGTCTTACCTGGGAAGAGTGCAATGATAATACCAACAGGGGCCAGGGAAGCTACATCCTCCACAACTAGACTGCAGAACAAAAGGTCAGCAACTTGTCTGTTCCCCTCCTCCAATTCCCCAATAAAATCTTAAAAAAAAAAAAAAAGAGATATGCACATTTTTTTCAAAACCTTGTACAAATTTATTCTTGTACTGGATATTGTGGGGAAGAGGAAGAATTCCCCTTCTCTCTTCTGGTTCTTTTTGGTTGGCCAAATAATCAAATCAACAGGAGACAGGTTGACAAGAGAAAATCAAATTTAGTCTCAAGTGCATGGGAACCCCACATACATGAAAATCAGAGACACCCTCATGCAGGAGAGATTTGGAGATAGAAAAGGGGACTGAAGCATATAAGACATCCTGAGATAGGGATGAGGTAAGGTGCGCTGGGCTTCAAAAGGTCACTGCAGGATGATAAGAAGAGCAGACCTTTAGTACTTAGTACTTTGTCCTGCCCTATAAATAGAACAAAAGAAGTTATCTCTGATAACCCCTTATGGGCAAGACCTTTAATTCAAATTCTTCTAGGTTATTAAAGGAGGGGGAGGCAGAAGTTTTTCATGAGCCTCAAGCTAAAATTGCCTTTAGCTCAAAGTAATCTGCATACCACAGAGGCACATCTTGGGTGGCTTGTGCTGTACCCTCACAACATCTACCTTGAAAACCTCATGCCCCTGGGCACAGTTACTTGAATGAAGAATATATACCTGATTGAAGTTGGAAGAAAATATTTTTGGCTGAGGTGTTGAAGTGGATTTTGCAGTGGCTGAAAGTTTTACATATATGGCCAGTCATGCCTACCACGTGAGTCCACAATTTCATTTAGCTTAGGGGAGAAGGCTTAAACAAAAATTCCCATCAGCCTCTGTCAGCTTCTAATTGGCCAACTTCTGATCACAGAGCTACTTTAAAAAAAAAAAAATTCTTTTGAATATCTTGTCAGGTTTCAACCAGGACAAACAGTAAATATTCCTGGCAGTATCGAACATCTTCATAGATGCAAGAGCTGCCCCAAAGAAGTACAGAAGATACTATCCTCCTGAAATTCAGAGCCACTCCCAAAGATAGGCAATGGAAAGGAAGACTGAGAGTTCTCCTGAGAGCTGACAACTGTGGTAGGAACCTAGCCACAAACGTATGTAGTACAACACACATTTCTACATTTCTGACTGGCCATAGGCCTCTAACCTGATGGTTGCCAAGCCAAGTTCTTAGGACACAAAACAAGACAAATTAGAAGGCAATAGCTGTTCTTGGGACAACCAATGGGTACCCAAAAACAAAATCACAAGTCACAATCCAAAGACCTAATTCTCACAAGTATTTTTTTCCTCTGCCAATTTGAATTTGAAAAGGAAGGGACTATGTGAAAATATCCTTCCTCTTTTGACCACTACAGGTAAAGGATCTGGAAGAGCTGACTTTGTTAAGAATTCTCACTCTTTGCTGGCTTCTGCCAGATTTCCCAGGGTCCCATCTGCAGGCTCTGGATAAGTGCATCTTATCCTAGTCATCAGAAACTGTAGAAGGAGATTCAGAGATAGAAAGGGAAGAGGGAGGTGTCTATAAGACATCCTGAGTTAGGGATGGGGATAAGGTGCCTTGGGGGCTTCCAAAGGTCATTGCAAGATGATAAGAAGGGCAGCTCTTTATTAAATGGGAGTTTGCCCTGCCCCATAGAGAGGTCAAAAGAAGTTATCTCTGATAATCTCTTACAGGCAAGGTCTTTAATTCAAATTCTTTTAGGTAGTTAAGGGGAGGGGTGGGTAGAAGTTTCTCTTAAGCCCTCAGCTAAAGTTGCCTTTAGCTCAAAACAATCTGCATACCACAGAGACATATCTTGGGGTGACTTGTTCTGGATCCCCACACTAGCTAAGATAGCTTTGTAGGAGAAAGGCCTCTTTACATATCAGAAATGATGGGAAAATCAAGTTCCTCAGATTTACCTATCTGTTTGTGACTCTAACATAGTCATACAAAGTGATACTGATGTAAGCTTTATAATTCAATTCATTGTTTCTTGTCCTTTCTGGTGAGGAACTTCATCTGTTCTGTCCTCACAGAAGGTAAGTCAAAGGACAGGAAAGAGTTGTGGGGGAAGGATAACAAGACATCAGAGTGAAATGGGGATGAGGGAGAGGGGGAAGGTTTTGGACAGTGTAGGTGGGTGACTACAATGTTGCCGCAGGGATATGGGGGCAGTTCTAGGAATGTAATTGATAATGTTGTGAAGAGACTATTATATTAAGTGAAATAAGTCAGTTGGAGAAAGACAAGTACCATATGGTCTCACTTATATGTGGAATCTGAAAAACTGAATGAACGATCAAAGTAAACAGACTCATAGACATAGAGGAAAAACTGAGGGTTGCTAGTTGGGAGGGGGGTGGGGATAAGGGGAAAGGGGAAGGGATTAGACAGCATAGACAATTACAATATTGCCACATGGATATGAAACACAGTTCGGGGAATATAATAATGTTGTCAAAATTTTGTGGCGTGTTAGATAGTCACATGTCTTGTTAGGGAGACCACTTCATGGATGGAGTAGAGGCTTGATCACTGCACTGTGCACCTGAAGCTGATGTTGTATAGTATTGTATGCCAACTGCAACTGAATACGTGGATGGTCATGGGATGTGGAGTATATTGTGAAAGGGAGTCAAAGGATTGTAGTGGATATGTATAATATGGGGGTGAGGAGTGGGATGTCGAACTGGGGGAGGGAGGTTGTCACTTTGAGGGGTAAAAAGTATAACTATTGCATTGTGTTGTACACCTGAAACTAATTTAAAAAAAAATTAAAACAAAAAAAAGACATCAGAGTGAGGGTTTCAAGGTGACTTTTTCCAGAAAGTCTGAAGAATTATGCCAACCTGTCAAAACACATTTTGGTGTTAAATTTGGATTAGATTTTTTTTCCCTCTATGTCTTTTTGTTCCAGTTTTTTAAAAGTTTCTCACTTAAAATGTTTTTTTTTTTTTGTATAAATTAGATAGAAAAACTCCAATATTGTCTTAGCTGAACTGACAGAACAAGGAATGTTTTCAGACTTCAGACCTAAATAAATAGGGGAACAGCTTATACCTAAGGTGGCAAAATAGGGTGGAGCACCCTCTTTAGAAAGCCCAGTAACAAGAAATTTGCTATGAAGTGGAAACCAAGAGTTTCTCTGCAAAATAATCCTTACCCTTCTGCTATAAACAAAAAGACTTAGTCCTTGGATTAAGTTCTAAGGATTTCCTAGTTACTGCTAATCAGGAGGGAACAGCTTTAGTTTCTCTCTGTAAGGACAAAGTGAGAGTTGCACATAGTTCAGTTTCCAGAAGACAAGGGGTTGCTGCCATGATTTGCCAAGATATCCTTTTATAGCTTAGCTTCTGCATAGAGTGCTCATTCCTGTCTCTTATGTACTCTTCATCTTCCTGTTTCTTGGGGAAGCTGCCCAAACCATCTGTGCTTCTGTCTGGATATTTGGCACTTACTATCTTCTTATTATCATATATTAATTGTATACATTCTACTGGAATTTGCTGTTGAATGGAAAGAACACTAGACCAGGAATCTCCTATGTGTCTGGGACTGGGATAAAT
Source organism: Aselliscus stoliczkanus (assembly GCA_033961575.1). Classification (NCBI taxonomy): domain Eukaryota; kingdom Metazoa; phylum Chordata; class Mammalia; order Chiroptera; family Hipposideridae; genus Aselliscus; species Aselliscus stoliczkanus. The sequence goes on from CM066736.1 coordinate 74,094,258, forward strand.
AATTTACATGGCCTGTTGGAAGTAAATGAAATATTAAGTGAGCAACAAACTATGAGGGTAGATATATATGATAAAATTTGGTTACAAAACAAAATATAAAATAAAATTGTCCGTAGTGTACATATAATCATTAGTGTGCTTTGTGTTTAGGCATAAGTGGGGAGTATTTCAGACAAATGTAATTTTTACTGTCAAGCCAAGTAACTCAATAGAAGAGAAGTCTGCATTTATTATTATTTTTTGTTAAGCCTAAGCAGCTGGATGTCTTCCTTCACTGAAAAAACAGTACCCACAGCCTGGGCATTGCAAGACTAGTATATTTACTGTCATAGATACGTAACACAGCTGAGTTATGCCCTTTGTTCAGAAGCCCCTGGGGAACATGGTGCTATATAATGGAGCATGATTCTAAGATTCTTAAAAGGGCAGAATGATTTTCTCATAAAGATTTCTTTTTCCTCTCCATTTTCATTATAGACTTTACATAAAGATGGAATAAGTTATTGATAGAAAGACTCCTTTCCGGACTTTGTCATCCCTGATATATTCTGTCATTCAATTAAAACTGCATGCAGCAAAATAATTTGGATTAACAAGCGAGTGGGACAGATGTTTGTGCTAGCTCATATTTCAACAGGTGGGATACCACTATTAGTAGTAGAGCTTACTTTGGTTTTGTACATTCTGGATACTGGCTTTGTGACAGCGAAGGTAGGATAAGGTTGTCACAGCCCAAAATATGGAGGAGTTCCATTACTCAGGACTTGGAAACACAATTAAGGATTTTTCAAAAGACTGATTAAAGAATTCTTTCCTTTAAAGAAAAGGGGAAAAAAATGCTATATTTTTAAACACCATTAATTTAAATGTCATTAGGGTCAATGTATTAACAAAGATAAATGATGGTGTTTTGTCTGAGCTAGACATTGCCCAGCTTTCCTTGGGAGACAAATGATACTCAAGGCGGATTGTGTACCCTGGAGTTGTTTGCCTTTGGGCTCTGGTCTGATATAAATATTTAATTGCATTTTAGTAATCCCTTAACTAATAGTGGCTATGAGACTCAGCTGTATTCTGGTTTGTTGACTTCTTCTTTGTTGCTTGCCCTAACCTAAATTCAATAAAGCCTCTTCTATATGTCTTCATATTCTGTTTGTAGCATACCCTTCACATTCAGATGCTTGTTTGTACAGAAAAGAAATTACCCATGTAAATGTACATGATTTTCAGAATTCACTGTACATACCCTGGTGTGCACGTTCAGTGCACCTCTAGTTACCCTGTCTCTGTTTCTCCCAGTGTGTGTATATCACTGTTCTGCCTGCACTATTTAAAATGCAGTTCTCTTCACGGAAAGTTTATTATTCATGGAGATCTCAAACAAAACAGTTCTTCCCATTGGACAGAAATGTGGATGACTTGGCACTTATATAACAACATTTAATATCGTCCTTTGAATCAGTTTAGAGTTATTATTTGTTATTTATTTTGTGCTCCATGTTAGGGAAGCATGGTAATTTAATACATCTTCCCTATATCCTTGTTTATTTTTCATTCTGTTGTATTTTGTGAATCTCTTGTAAGCCGCCTCCAATCTTTTTTTTATATATACTAAGCCTAGAAATGTGTCACTTCTATGCTCTAGCCAAATTTCTATGTACATGTAGGCTGAATGTGTCCTCCCAAAATTTATATTGAACTCTTCATCCTCGGTCTCTCACAATAGGACCTTATTTGGAGTGAGGGTGTTACAGAGGAAATCAAGTTAAAATAAGGCCATTAAGTGGGCCCTAATCCAATATGACTGAGTCCTTATAAAAAAAGCAAATTTGGACATAGACATTTATAGAGGGAGAATGCCTTCTGAAGAAGGATGCAGAGGTCAGGGTGATTTTTCTACATGCCAAGGAATGCCAATGATTGCCAGCATGCCACCAGAAGATAGAGTAGGGGCAAGGAACAGATCTTTCTCTCACAGCCCTCAGAAGGAACCAACCCTGCCAGCACCTTGACTTTGGACTTCTAGCTTCCAGAATGGTCAGACAATAAACTTCTGTTGTTGTTTTTTAAGCCACCCAATTATTGTATTTTGTTATAGCAGCCCTAGGAAACTAATACAGTGCCCCTACTAAAACAATTATCTTGTTAATTTTTTTTTTTTATTTGGCATTTTTGTTCCATACTGGAGTATGGATTCATCAAGAGAAGTAACATTGCCTGTCACATGCTTTACTCTGTAGTAGTTTTGTAAGGGATACAACATGTGAGAAACAATCTCAAATTTATTCATCAAATATTTATTGAGTGTCTGATGTAATTATGCAACAGGCACTCAGTCAGGACGTGGGTCATACAGTGGTGAACACAAGAGATGAACCCTACTCATGGAGCATACAGGCTAGAAGACAGCAGTGGGGTAGAGCATTAAGAACATACACAAAAAGAAAATAATTATACATCATAAGTAGCTTGAAGGAAAACAAAGCAAACAATGCTCTTATAACAGTAATTTCAGTGCATACAAATATGTGATGACTGTCAAGTAGGAAAGGAACAACTGTACATAAAGAAGAGATTGCACTGGTTACCCTTGGCCTTGGGATTTTCTGAAAAGGCCTCTGAGGATGGGCATTTGAGCTCAGCTTACAAAGAAGAGTTGATTTTGATAGCAGATAGGGAGAGAGCCCATTTACACTTGTCAAGATGGGAATGAACAAAAACCTCTGGGTCACCAGTAGTCCATATGTATGCAGTATAGAGAAGTAAAATAAATAGAATGGCATGGCAATGATAGCTATTATTATTTTTTGATTTCCAGGGACTGGAATACAGCTTTACATTATCTAACTTACCTTTACAGTTTTTGAGGATTTCTATAGTTGCCCCAATTTATAGATAAAGATGTTAGAGTTTGCTCAAGCATTGCTTTCAACTCATGTTATTATACCACACTACATACCACCAAGACTTATTTGTAGGGATAACTGTGATTTGGAATGAGGTCTCAGACTCCACAGCTGTTTGTTTTTTTTCTTTTTCCATGAAAGTGGACCATTCCCAAAATGCAGAGTCAGAGGATAAGTTGCAGGCAGATTTTAGAATACTTTGTGTACCTAATTAAAAATTGTAAAGTTTAGTTATAGTAACCAAAGGGAGAACTAGAACAGCAAAGTAGTGACATGACCAGGTATATGCTAAAACATTGAAGCCGGAAGAAATTTGAGGAAATAGGATCCCTTAACGCTTACTAAAGGGAAGGTCCTGATGAGAAATATAGATGTATTATTAGGATGGCTGCTTAGTGTGCACAAGAAGTGTCTGAGGTGCCTTTTTTTTTTTTTAAAGATTTTATTGGGGAATTGGGGGAGGGGAACAGCGTTCAGGAATCGGGGAAGGGGAACAGACAAGTTGCTGTCTTTTTGTTCTTCAGTCTAGTTGCGGAGGATGTTGCTTCACTGGACCATGTTAGTATCATCATCTTCCAGGATGAGGCAGATCCGTCGCTGGGCTCTGGGTGTCGCTCACCACGGTTATTGGTAGCTCTCGCTGGTTGCCAGCCGCTCACGCTGGATGCCGGCCACTCACTGTAGCCTATGGCGGCCCACTGCAGCAGAGGCTGCAGCCTACACCGTCACCGGGCTGGCTCTCGTAGCCCAGATCCAGGTGGAGCTGTTGTGAGCTGTAGAGGGCAGCGTCACTGGTCCTCATATGTGGGATCCAAAACAGGGCCGCTGGCATCCCCAAACCAGCTCTTAACCAATGCACCACTCGGCCGGCCCTGAGGTGCCTTTTAATAATCCCTACTTCTAGGCATCACCCCAGGGATTGCTAATGTGAGGAGGCTTGAGACAATATTCTGTTCTCGCCTAGCCAAAGCATTAGGGAGGCAGTGTGAACCAAACTTCCTTCTTCACAGTAAGCCTTTGGCCTGCTGGGAGGAGAATTCATTCATCTTTTTATTCCCTGTCTCCCAGGACCTGAAATCTTGCTCATAATAAGCATGTGGATGAATTGAATTGAACAGTCAGAATGAACGACTCTTTGACAAAGAAGAATCATTAGGATTGTGTGAATTGAAAAAGAACAAATTCAAGAAAACACAATTTTTAAGTCTGGGAGAGAGAACACATGGGATACAGGGATGGTGACACATGAGCAACAAAAAAGATTAAAATAAAATCCCTACCAATTATATTTGAGTGATCTGCTGCTTAGGGTGCATGATTAAGTTCCTACCATGTCTTATGAGTACTTTTCCTCCAGAGTCTGAAAGCATTTGAAGACACTGCATCACCATTAGGAAACAATATAAAGCACCACTTGATTAGAGTCTCCCACACTGGAAACAGGCAGGCACTGTTCTTACAGCTGAATGCCATGGAGAGGAAGCCAAGAATAGCTTTTTCCATTGAAAATAGCAGGAAGATAAACGAGTATGTAGAGAAGCACAATATGGTTTTCTGAGTTAGAAACTGGCTAGAACACAGGGATGTGAAGGCATGTCTTCTCTAAAATATGCTGGTTGTCAATAGTTGTGAATAACATGAAACCTATTCAAAGAAGTGACAGGATCAAATAATGCTGCAGTCTTTATTTGGTCCTCATTAATTGACCTGAATATAGTTGGCATTCCAATAAATATCTGGTTGAAAGAAAAATAAGAGTAATAAACAGGAAATGTGTGCTCTTAGTGGTTGTTGGTATGTTTTCCCATACCTGTTCTGTCACTGGATCTAGATGTAGAGACATACTCTTTCTTTTTTTTTTTTTCCTTACATGCGGGACCCGAATCGGGGCCGCTGGCTTCTCAAGCCGGCGCTTAACCACCGCGCCACTCAGTCTTCCCCAACCTAGATGTAGAGAGTTGTCACTGTTTTTCCTAGTTGACACTCCAGATCATTTTCCCTCTGTTCTCCTTAAATATTCCCCAACTTAGTGTTCATATGATTAGATTACATTACTTATTATTCTTCTCTATTGCCAAGATTTTATCATATGTGTGTGAATGTCAGTCTTCACAACACTCCGTCATAAATGTTGGTAAATGTCCATTGATTAAAATTCCTAAATCCTGACCTCTTTTTCAGACAACTTCCATTCTCCTTAAGCTACCCAGGTCCTTGGTTGTCTCCTAGAACAATAAAAAGCTCACTCCTCTGTCCTGCTAACACATCAACTAACCTGTCCTATCTATACATACTTATCATATCTTCATGTGACTACAGATGAAATGGCCATGATCCTATCTGGTAACATTGATGCACCGTCTCATTCTCTTTCACTGTAGCAAGTGGGTTCTCTCTCTTCCTTAAACAATATTTTTCTGTCACAACCAGATAATTCCCATAGTCATGCAAACACACTGTAATGTCTTATGTTTTTAAATAACCCCCCCAAAAAAAAACAAAAAGAAAAAACAAAAGAAGAAAAAAACAACAAAAGGAAAAAAGAAAATAAATAAATAAATAAAATAAAATAACCCTCAACTACCACCTGATTCCTCTCCTTCCCTATACATCAAAATTCCTTGAAAAAGATTTCTTGTATTTACTCTGTCCCCCTTTTCTACTCCCATTCTCACTCAAATCTACTGCAAAAGGTCTACACACATACAAGAAGTAGATCTTCTTAAGATTACCCATGACTTCCATAGTGCTAACTAAATTCAATGGTAAACTCTCAATGTTTTGATGCCCTGGATGACTCACTCCTTTCTTCACTTGGCTTCCAGAAACCACTCTCTCAGTTCTCCTATTCCTTTTGGTTGCTTCTTGTAGCTCCCTGTACGATTCTTCTCATCTCTCTACTGGAATTCACTGGGGTTTAGTTTTTAGATCCCTTCTGTACCAGCATTCTCTCCCAAGGGGATATCATCCAATCTTCTGGCTTTAAGTATTATCTGTATGTTGATAATGCTCAAATGTCCTTTACACTGAACTTGGGATTCTATTCAACTGCTACTGGATATCCTTACTCTGCCACTAATAGACATCTCAAATTTAATATATCCTGGTTGGTCTCTTGAGATCCAGCTCCTGACCTTCCTGCACATTTCCTGATTTCATGTAATGTCAACTTTTCCCAATTGCTTAAGCAACTAAGAGTCCCCCCACCGACAATAAACTTTTTTCTTTTTTTTCATATATATTTGATTCATTAATCAATCCTGCTAATTATACCTTTAAAATATATAAGTAAACTGGTTATTCCTCTCCACTGATAGCTCTCCTCAAAGTGACCATAATCTGTTTCCTGGATAAATACAATACTCTTATTTTGGTATCTCTTATTCAGCACTCCTTCTTATGGTCTATTCTGAACATAGCAGGTAGGCCAGATTGGGTACTGTTACCCCTGTATCCTAAACTCTACAATTGTTTCCAACCACCCTTTTTGTTTTTTTATTTTATTATTTTTTTATTAGTTTCAGGTGTACAAAGCAACTTAACAGTTACACTTTTAACCCCTCATAAAGTGATAACACCCCCAAAGCTAGTACCCTTCTGACATCTTATACAGCTGTTACAATACAATCAACTATCTTCCCTATGTGTACTCCACATCCCCTGACTGTACATATCTATATATTTAGTTATAGTTGACATTCAATATTATTCTACTTCAGCTTCAGGTGTATAGCACATTGGTCATGCATTTACACAGTCTATGAAGTGATCCTCCTAATAAGTCCAGTGCCCATCTGGTATCTTATATGATCTTTACAACATTGTTGATTATATTCCCCATACTGTATTAACTACCAATTTGCATTCTTAATGTCTTCACTTTTTTCACCCTGCCCCCAACCCCATTCCCATCTATCACCCTGATAGATCTACTACCTATCTGGCACCATACCTAGTTATTACAATATTATTTACTATATTCCTTATGCTATACCCTACATCCCCATGACTACTGTATAACAACGGATTTGTACTTTTTAAAAAAAATTTTCAGGTGTACAAAACAGTGCGATAGTTATACTTCTTACTACTCACAAAGTAACAACCCCCTCCCCAATCCAGTGCCCTACTTGCCCCCCACCGATATCATACATATCTATTACAATTCCATTGACTCCATTCCTCACACTATACTCCACATCCCATAAATATATATATATATATATATATATATATATAATTATAGTTGACATACAATATTATTCAATATCAGCTTCAGGTGTACAGTGCAGTGGTCAGGCCTCTACCACTTCCATGAAGTGGCCTCCCTAACAAGACATGTGACGATCTGACACCCTACAAAATATTTACAACATTAATTATATGTTGGATTCTGAAAAATATATAAAAATCATTAGTGATATAGCTAACTGAATTATATGAAGGTTTCAGAACAGAGAGAGAGAGAGAGAGAGAGAGAGAGAGAGAGAGAAAGATGCTTTTTTTTAATTTTTTTTATTTTTAATTAGTTTCAGGTGTACAACACAGTGCAATAGTTATACATTTTACCCCTCAAAGTGACAACCCCCCACCCCCAATTCGCCACCCCACTCCCCCCCCATATCATATATATCTATTACTCTTCCTCTGACTCTCTTCCACAGTATAATCCACATCCTGTGACTATCTATATATATTCAATTACAGTAGGTATACCACCTCCGCTTTAGTAATACAGTGCAGTGATCAAACCTCTACTCCATCCATGAAATGGTCTCCCTAACAAGACCTATGATCATCTGACATTCCACAGAATATTTACAACATTATTAATTATATTCCCCAAACTGTTTTTCCTATCCCAGTGGCAATATTGTAGTTGCCTATTTTTGCTGTCTAATCCTTTCCCCTTCTCCCTCATTCCCGTTCCCCTCCCAATTAGCAACCCTGATTTTTCCTCTATATCTATGAGACAGTTTCTGTTTACTTTGCTCATTCATACAGTTTTTCAGATTCCACATATGAGTGAGATCATATGGTATTTGTCCTTCTCTGACTGACTTATTTCACTCAACATTATAGTCTCTAGGTCCATCCATATCATTGCAAATGGCACGATTTCATTCTTCCTTATAGAGGAGTAATACTCCATTGTATAAATATACCACAGTTTCTTAATCCAGTCATCTACTGACGGGCATTTTGGTTGTTTCCAAGTCTTAGTTATTGTAAATTGTGCTGCTATGAACATAGGGGTGCATAACTTTTTTTGAATAAGTGTCTTGGTTTTTTCAGGATAAATACCAAGGAGTGGAATTGCTGGGTCAAACGGTAGCTCTATTTCCAGTTCTTTGAGATACCTCCATACTGACTTCCATAGTGGCTGCACCAATCTGCAGTCCCACCAACAGTGCAGCAGGGTCCCCTTTTCCCCACAGCCCCGCCAGCACTTGTTGTTTGTTGATTTGTTGATGATAGCCATTCTGACTGGAGTGAGGTGGTATCTCATGGTGGTTTTTATTTGCATTTCCCTAATGACCAGTGAGGTTGAACTTTTTTTCATATGCCTGTTGGCCATCTGTATGTCCTCTTTAGAGAAATGTCTCTTCATATCTTCTGCCCATTTTTGAATTGGGTTGTTTGTTTTTTTGGTGTTGAGTTTCATGAGTGTTTTATAAATTTTGGATATTAACCCCTTATCAGATATATCGTTGGCAAATATATTCTCCCATTCAATAGGCTTCCTTTTTGTTTTATTAATGGTTTCCTTTGTTGTGAAAAACTTTTAAGTCTGATATAATCCCATATGTTCATTTTTTCTTTTACTTCCCTTGCCCGTAGGGATGTATCAGTAAAAATATTGCTCTGGGTAATGTCTGCAAATGTACTCCCTATATTTTCTTTTAGGATTTTTATGGTTTCAGGTCTTACATTTAAGTCTTTAATCCATTTTGAATTTGTTCTTGTATAAGGCATAAGGAGGTGATCCAGTTTCATTTTTTTGCATGTGTCAGTCCAATTTTCCCAGCACCATTTATTGAATAGACTATCTTTACTCCAGTGTAAATTCTTGCTTCCCTTGTCATAGATTAACTGTCCATAAATGCCTGGATTTATTTCTGGGCTCTCTGTTCTGTTCCACTGATCGATGTGCCTGTTTTTATGCCAATACCAAACTTTCTTGATTACTGTGGCCTTGTAGTAGGTTTTGATGTCTGGTAGCGTGATCCCCCGACTTTGTTTTTATTTCTCAGAATTGCCGAGGCTATTCTGGGTCTTTTATGATTCCATATAAATTTTAGGATTATATTTTCTATTTCTGTGAAAAATGCCCTTGGTAGTTTGATAGGAATTTCATTGAATCTATATATTGCCTTAGGCAGTATGGACATTTTAACTATATTAATTCTTCCTATCCATGAGCATGGTAGGTGTTTCCATTTATTTGTATCTTCTATGATTTCTTTCTTCAGTGTCTTATAATTTTCTGAGTACAGATCTTTCACTTCTTTGGTTAAATTTATTCTTAGGTATTTTATAGTTCTTGACGCAATTGTAAATGGGACAGTTTTCTTAATTTCTCTTTACATTAGTTTATTATTGCTATATGCAAATGCCACTGATTTCTGAGCATTGATTTTATATCCCGTTACTTTACTGAATTCATCTATCAGTTCCAATAGTTTTTTGATGGAGTCTTTGGGGTTCTCTATATACAGTATCATGTCATCTGCATATAATGACAATTTTACTTCTTCCTTGCCAATTTGGATGCCTTTTATTTCTTTTTGTTGTCTGATTGCTGTGGCTAGAACTTCCAGCACTATGTTGAATAAAAGAGGAGAAAGTGGACAGCCTTGTCTTGTTCCTGATCTTAAGGGGAATGGTTTTAGCTTTTCCCCATTGAGTACGATGTTAGCTGTAGGTTTATCATATATGGCTTTTATTATGTTGAGATATGATCCCTGTATTCCCACTTTGCTAAGGGTTTGTAACATAAATGGCTGTTGGATTTTGTCAAATGCTTTTTCTGCATCTATTGAAATGACCATGTGATCTTTATCCTTCATTTTGTTGATGTGGTGTATCACATTAATTGATTTATGGATGTTGAACCAGGCTTGTGCACTAGAGATGAATCCCACTTGATCATGATGTATGATCTTCTTAATATATTGCTGAATTCTGTTTGCTAATATTTTATTGAGAATTTTTGCATCTATATTCATCAGGGAGATTGGCCTGTAGTTTTCCTTTTTTCTGCTGTCTTTATCTGGTTTTGGAATCAGGGTGATAGAGGCTTCATAAAAAGAGTTTGGGAGCCTTCCCTCCTTCTGGATTTTTTGGAATAGTTTGAGAAGAATAGGTGATAGTTCTTTTTTGAATGTTTGATAAAATTCACTTGTGAAGCCGTCTGGTCCAGGGCTTTGGTTTTTTGGGAGCTTGTCAATTACTGATTCAATTTCCTTGGTAGTAATCAGGGTATTTAGATTTTCTGTTTCTTCTTGCGTTAGCTTTGGAAGGTTGTATGCTTCTAGAAAATTATCCATTTCTTCCAGATTGTCAAATTTGTTGGCATATAGTTGCTCATAGTAATTTCTTAGAATTTTTTGTATTTCTGTGATGTCTGTAGTCATTTCCCCTCTTTCATTTCTGATTTTGCTGATTTGAGTCCTCTATCTTTTTTTTTTTGATGAGCCTGGCTAGAGGTTTGTCAATTTTGTTTATCTTCTCAAGAAACCAGCTCTTGGTTTCATTGATCTTTTGAATTGTTTTTCTGTTCTCTATATTGTTTATTTCTGCTCTGGTCTTTATTATCTCCTTTCTTGTACTCCCCTTGGGCCTCTTTTGCTGTTCTTTTTCCAGTTCCCTTAGGTGTAAGGATAACCTGTTGATTTGAGATTTTTCTTCCTTCTTTAGGTAGGCTTGCACTGCTATAAACTTCCCTCTTAGGACTGCTTTCTCAGCAGAAATATGCTTTTTGAGTCATGTAGATTCCCAAGCCCTTTTCAATATTCAGTTAAGAAGGTCTCATTTTCTCTGAAGACTTCCTAACTTCCCAGCCACTCCGTTCTCAGAATCTCTTCCTCAGCAGATTTTACACATATATTTAATTTTTGCTCTTATCACATTGTATTATCATTCCTCGTAATGAGTTTATGTCCCCGGGTAGGCAGTGAGGTTCATGAAGAAAGAGATAATAGATATCTATCTATCCCCAGTTGCTGGAACAGTTTCTGTCACATTATAGGTCCTCTTACATCTTTGTTGCCTAAATTAAGTAATTTAGGCTCAGTAGACAAGATAGGCAATAACTCGGTTATTATAAAAGAGAATCACTATAAAACATATTCTATTTGTAGACATATTAATAAAGAAGAGAACCATGAAAGACATCTTTAAAAATTATAACATGTCCTCCAAGTTTGAATTTAATCACCCTAGAAAAATATTAATAAAGGTACTAAGGTGCTTTATTTTTATTATTCCTATATTTTGTATTACCCTGATTTAGACACCAGATGTCACTAGGAGACTGTGGTCCATGTCACTCTTTGTATAAACAAGAAGGAAACAAAGACTTGACATTGAAATATGGAGCAAAATCTATTTCCTTTCAGAAACTCATTTGAATGTTAAGCCTAGTAGTTTTAGTATTTTATTTTTGAAATGATTTTGACATAGCATAGTGTAGAAGAAAGGACACTGGACTGGGAATCAGAAACCTTGAATTTTAATTCCATGTCTGACGTTTTCTAATTCTTTGACTACCCGGTATGTTTCTTCAACCTTTCTGTACACTGAAAGGGTTCCTCATTTGAAAATTAGTGTAGCAAAAAAAGATGACCCCCCCATAAATCTTCCAGCTCTAACTTCTGATGATTCTATTCCCTCCTCTTGCTAACTCCTCAGAAAGGGGCTCTTTACCTCTAGTGGTGACTGTAAAAGTCAACTTACATGAGAATTCTGGGTATCTATTACACACAGTTTTATTCTAAACACAGGCTTCCCTGAGTTGTGACCTACTGTGAAGCTGGAAAACCTTGATGTTCTTTCTTTCACAAAATTTACAGATGTTTGACATGTGTGAAATTCCTTTTCCATCTAGAAAATGCTCCATTTTTATTATAAAAACATTTGTTTAAGATGTCATATAAATATGACACTTTATTTTTTTTTTTTTTATTTATTTTTTTTTTTTTAAAGATTTTATTGGGGAATTGGTGGAGGGGAACAGCGTTGGGGAATCGGGGAAGGGGAACAGATAAGTTGCTGTCTTTTTGTTCTTCAGTTTAGTTGCGGAGGATGTTGCTTCACTGTTGGTATCGTCATTGCGCTCTTCCCGGATGAGGCAGATCGGTTGCTGGCCTCTGGATGTCGCTCACCGCGGCTATTGGCAGCTCACGCTGGCTGCCGGCCGCTCACGCAGGCTGCGGGCCACTCACTGTAGCCTATGGCAGCCCACTGCAGCAGGGGCTGCAGCCCACACCATCACCGGGGCTCGCACAGCCCAGCTCCAGGTGGAGCTGTTGTTAGCTGTAGAGGGCAGTGTCACTGGCCCTCATGTGGGATCCGAACCGGGGCTGCTGGCATCCCAAAACCAGCGCTTAACCAATGCGCCACTCGGCCGGCCCAAATATGACACTTTAAACAACAACCATTTTTGGGTTTCATTCTCACTGGGAAGTGAATTATTTATCATAGGTATTTTTGAGTACCTAGTCTTAATATTCTTCCTCTTTGTTACCAGTCCTCTGTACTGCCCACCCATCCATCTACCTAAAACACATACAGCTTAATTTTTTTATGCATATATTCCACAGCCACCTGCAATCATAAACTACTTGTAGAAGACTCTTTCTGTGCATATTTTTTGCATTGGTTAGGTATTTACATTGCACATAGTTCATTCCACGGGGAATGTTCTCGAATTCTGAAACCATTCCTTTGTAATTCTTTTTCTCAGGATTAAGCCACAGAGGAGATATTTTTGAGAATAGCCTCCTGAATTAGATGGATCCCTTAACACTTAGAGCCACTATTCCAGTACCCAGATTATATAGACCAAGTTCATAAATGTTTTTATAAAATTTATTCATTCCAGGAACATATATTGAATATTTACTAAGTGCTCTGCACTGTTCATGTTTGGGATTTAGGAAACAAATAACACACAGTGAGACATGGATACAGTATGACTAGGAATTGACACAGGAAAGTGATGGCTACTAAAGTGCAGTTATATGCAGCATACAGTGGGGAACTAGAGGAAGGCACACCTAACCTGTCTGGAAGAACCAAAGAAGGTTTCACAAAGGACTGACCTTTCACTTACAGACTTAACCTTGAACTGATTTTCAAAGAAAGTCAGAAGGTTTGGATGGGAGGTTGAAAGATTATTTCAGGCAGAGGGGGCAGCAGAGGCAAAGAAACAGAGGTATACTACTGCATATTAAACTGGAGAACTGCATGCACATGCAGTTTGGTTAATGAGAAGGGAGATTTGCTGGGGCATGAGATGAAATTGAGTTAATATTATCCACTGCTTTCTCTTTGAAATTTAGAAAATGCTCTCTTGCCTCTCCCTTTCTCTTATGTATTTTGGTACTACTCACTGTCAGTTCAGGTGTTTCTTAGGCAACTCTTCTTCATGATCTTTGTTAATTTACATAAAATCTACTCTTTACTTACATGTAGTTGTTAAACAAATATATGGCTCTTGCCTCAGATAGACAGTGAGTTCCCTAAGTCATATTTATACTTAGCAGTCACATTGAATATTATATGGAGGACGGAAGGAAGGAAAGAATGGAGGGAGGAGGGAAAGCAAGTAAGAAGGAAGAAAAAAGCTAGGAGGGGGCAGAATAAATGTTGGTAGTGGGAGATGAAATTGATATTTTCAAGGGTATGTTGGATTTTGAAAAATATATAAAAATCATTAGTGATATAGCTAACAGAATTATACGAAGGTTTCAAAATATTTGTCATACATAGTCCAGGACTCTGCTGAGCATGTGAAACAGGAGAAAGCCCCAGAGTAGACATACATATAACCACATACATGCTTATTGAATGGCTTTGTCAGGTAGAAATCGGGAACAACAGCCTGATGGAGAGCTCTGCTCCAAAATACTGGGCATGGAATTTAAACTCAGCATGTATAGATTATATAAAATAATATCACATTCTAATGTTAGATACCCAAAGAGACCCCTAGAAAGGCAATAGTGCATTGTACCCCCTTAATATTTTTAAGTCAAACTGCTCTTTGTTTCAAGGCAAAGTCCTTGAGGGGAAGCTTTTGCAATAGTAACTCCTAGAGATCAATAAGTTGCCTAGTGGAAAGGTTAGTTAGGAGAGGCTGAAGTCAGGCAGACATGGGTGTGGGTCCTGGCTCTAGAACTTGGTGGTTGTGTGACCTCGAGCAATGTGCGTCTATTCTCATGCAAGCTTCAATTTCCTTGCCTATTAAATGCAGATAATAAAAGGTTCCTACTATCTCAGGTTTGGTGTTGACTAAACAAAATGGAGTAACTGAAGAGCTCAGTATGTGCTTGACATATAGTAAGTGGTTGGTAAATAACAGCCATAATTATTACTGAGAAATATTACTGGACTGTAGTTTAGAGAATAGGAGGTCTACTTCTAGCTCCATTATTTACTTGCTATGTGACCTCTGTCATGTATATCCTTTTTCTCATCTATTCAATGGCGATTTCTACCTACTGTATCTACTTGGCAGCAGCATATGAGATAATGTATGCAAAACACTACATAATCTAAGGAACCATTTTTATTATAGCACTGATTTTTAAAAAATGCAGGGTCCCAGACCCTCGAGATTAAGCACCTGTGCCTTGTTCTGTCCGACAGCCTAGGACTGATATACTTACAGCATTTTAGTGCTCTGGTTGCTGAAAACAGCATCACATGGTATTGTGCAAAGTACAGTGTCCATTTCATGGGTGTATGGAGGTTCACATACCAAACTTGAGAGTCTAATTGGAAATTTAACAGTCCTATGTGGCGTCTTATGGTACTTCACATTTTGAAAGAAAATCATAATAGGAGATGTGGAGTTTGGTTGTCATGGTTATCATAAACTTTCTAGTCGCTATTGAGAATTATTCATTTGCAGGTTATTTAGTCAATCATCTACCTTCTATTCTTAGAAAATGATATGATGTAACGATACCACTTTTTTTCTTTGATTCTTTTATCTGTTATTAAGCAAGATGCACTAGCGGTGGTTTCTCTTATTAATGTCAATCTCACTTTCAAATGTCAGCTTTCATCCAAATCTTTTCTTTGAATAATATTTTAGGACTTCAAGAAAATGTGGAGGTCACCAAACCAATGCCACCCACTCTTTAGAGCTGAGGAAATTGAATTCCAATGAATTTTAGAGATTTATACTTACTCCCACGGTGTTAGTGGAAAAATGTTTTTCTTTTTTTAAAAAGATTTTATTGTGGAATTGGGGGAGGGAAACAGCGTTGGGGAATCGGGAAAGGGGAACAGACAAGTTGCTGTCCTTTTGTTCTTCAGTCTAGTTGTGGAGGACATCGCTTCACTGGCCCATGTTGGTATTATCATTGCTCTCTTCCTGGGTAAGGCAGTCACTCGCTGGCCATTGGACGGCTGCTCACTGCAGCTCACGGCAACTGCCAGCCACTCATGGTAGCTCATGGCAGCCCTACTGCAGCCTACGCAGTCACTGGTGACTCACTGCAGCCCAGCTCCAGGCCGAGCTGTTGTTCACCATCTTAGCTGTAGAGGGCTCAGTGTCACTGGCCCTCATGTCGGATCCTGGGGACCTGCTGCTCAGAGCTGGTATCCCAAGCCAACTCTTAACCAACGCACCACTCAGCCTGCCATCGTGGAAGAACGTTAAGTCTTCTTTTTTACATGTCTCCTCGGATAGATCATATTACTCTTGAAAGTAGCGTCATTTTTAAAAAATGTAGTTTATTTCACATTTGCATAAAATATGTAGTTAATTAATGCAGTAAATATCATTTATTTGTATTGTTACATTTTGTTTTGTTTTATCTGTAATAATTTATCGAATCTTTATAAACTTAAATACTTTACAAAATAATTCCACATTACTCATTTTGTTGTATCTTATCCATACTCATTTGGAGAACACAAGATACCTATAACTCTATTATTAATGTCATGTCCCTAATGATCACATTGAGGTTCAAAGAGTTTATGGCCTTGCACAATGTCACACAGCTAGAAAAAGAAAGTGCCAATATTTTAACACAATGTCTTCTGGCTTGAAGCTTACTGCAATCCACCAAAAGTGTCATTTCAATCGAAGTATTAGTTTCTCAGAGAAAGTAAACTTAAAGAATGAGGTTAATCAGTTTTAAGCTATTTCTGTGCTTTGAAGCAAAAGTGATAATTTTCATTTTCTTCAAAGTACTGGTTATATGTTAAAATTGGATACCTTTTTTCTCCTGAATTGAATTTCATTTTTTAATTTGAAATATTGTTGATCCTTAGGACATTAGACATAGTCAAGTTTACATATAATTTTACAAGCTTAGTTCAAAATTAGATGTAACATAATTATTTTTAAATTGTCTGTACTAATGCCTCTATCCATCAGAGCAGATAATTGAGGAGTCCTTCTAAATGTGTTTTATGTGTGGACTTCCTCAAACTGTCAATGTGGCACTTAACTTGGCTTCTTTATTTTGGAACGCTCTTAGCTCTTTCAGAATACTACAACACTACAACTCTAGAGGAAAATATAATTTTGATTATTTTGTGTTTTTATGAAGAAATAATGACTATTATTAAATGTTCTATTCATATTGAATTACTCTTAAAATACTACATCATGATTACTTAATTATATGCTGCTTTCTCTTAAAAAGACGGAAATGGCATCACATTTGCAGTAGATTAATAAAATACAAATACATATGAAAAACCAACAGTGGTTGAAAAATAATGCATGATGCTTGAATGAGAAGAAAGAAGAAATTTCCCCCAAATTCAGGCATTACTTATTCTTTTACAATCATAGAATTGTGGATCGAAAGGATTCTAGGTGTTTATGTTATTGAATACCATTTTTTTTATAGTTGAGGAAACTAGATGTAAATGTTTTGCCAAAAATCACACAGTCAATAGATACCAGAATGTAATTTATTCCTCAAATATATGCAAGAATCCCCTCCAACATTTGACTTCCTTAATAATATATTACTTAGTAATTTAATTTCACTTTAACTTCTCCTTTGTAATCCCCAAATACATTATACGATACAAAATCCGAAGTTCTGAAAGAATATATTCATGACCAATTTTTCAGTCTTTCATTTTTAAATAGCACTTAGCAATTTGCTTATGCAATGTGCATTGCAGATAACTACCATAAATATTATATATCACTGATACAACTCTCTCTTTTCTCTCTCCAAAGATGTGGTTGGGGGGACCATGTGAGATTTTCATCACAACATGGCTGGATTACTGGCTAGTACAGCTCTGAACCCTGCTCCCCAGTCCCGATTACTCCCAGCCACCATATTTTGTGTTCCTCCAGTCCAGTGGACTAGACCATCTTCCCAAAGTCTACAAATTCTCAGAACAAAATCGTCAATAATTCATTTAAAGAAATATTAAATCAAACTTCTAACATGGTTCTACAAAATTGAATCCCATCCACTAGTATTGTGATGGAGAGGAAAGGTATGCATGAGGCAGGTTTGAAATTTTAAACTGAAGAGGGGTAAGAGCTATTTGGGATCCTGATATTGAAATCAGAGGCATAATCCATGATGACAAAAATGAATCAGAAGCAATAGAGGCAAGATGCAGTCTTTTCCTGAGAGGAAAAGCTTGAGCTATCTTAGAGGAAAAGCACTGGTGGAGGTTCCCAAGAGCTCTTCTCCCTGGAGTGGCCAGGGCACCTGGCAGGTCCTGGGGAACGGACCTAGCCGCTTCAGTCAGTTGAGGTTGCCCAAGGTAAAATGCACACTTTCCTTTCCTTTTCAATCTCCAGAGTTTCCCTAAACAAAGCTTCACAGAATTCTTGGGCAGAAGGAGCTGTGGGCTATTTAAAAATGTTCTCTTGATGTACATACTTAGTGCATCATTAAGTGGAAGGCACCCCAGTTCAATCTTTTACCATGAGATCAAACATACCCATTTCAGGTACATATTAGAATAGTTCTTTGAACAATAAAAAAGATAGATGATATCTGAGGCTGTGAACACAGTGCAAGTGTGATAGGGATGGGTGTGTCAGAATATTATACACTATGGCATTCTGAACTAAACTAAAGAAGAGCCCTGCTCCAAAAGCACTTTAGGGAATATGCAAGACAATCAATTGTAATGTAAAAGGAATATATTCACACTCTGTTGATAATTATTTATATCTAAAATTAAAATAATTAAAATGTAATTTAGGTTTATTAATATTTAAAATAATATAGTAACATATATGTTAATATTACTTATATATGTTAGTATGTACTTCCAGTATAGAACAATGCATATATATATATGAATAATGTATATTGTGTATGTGTGTGTATATATATCTATATATCTACGTATCTATATCTGTATCTATATCTATATCTATCTATCTATATCTATATCTATATCTATATCTATATCTATATCTATATCTATATCTATATCTATATCTATATCTATATATTACATTCTCCAAAATGTTCTCTGATGTGTTGAAGCATCAAAGAAGTTTGGAGATTATGGAACACCTCATATGGTTATGAACCTTGCATAGCTATTCACTTCAGTATTTTGGAATGACACGTACGTAGATTAGAAATGAATTTGCTTAGCCTCCTGGAATAGCTAAGAAATGTAAATAGATAACAAAAGGAGGAGGAGGAGGAGGAGGGGGAAGAGGAAGAGGAGGAGGAGGAGGAGGAGGAGGAGGAGGAGGAGGAGGAGGAGAAGAAGAAAAAGAAGGAGAAGAAGCACTGAGGCCAAGAGAGGTTTATTCAATGCTTAACATAACAGACCTCTGTACAAGCAAAATAAACACTTGAATTCAGGCTTGTCTTCAAATCCTGCATCTTGCTAAGAGAACTTGCTGCTTTTGTTGTTTTACTTAAACTATTCTCATGACATGATAGCTTTTTTTCCATCCTTTCCTTTATCCAATCCTTCCTGTCCTTCAAGACTCAGCCCTTGTTCTCCACAAAGCCTTTACTGATGACTCTTGTGCTTATTAATCAGTATCTTTCCCAAACTCCTGGTGTGAACTTTATTTACTAAGGGTTTACACTTTGTTAGATAGATAGGCATTTAACAGTATCTCCTCACACAATACTATGACTTCTTGTGATAGGCAGAATAATGGCTCCCAAAGATGTTCACACCCTACTCCCTGGAACCTGTAGATATGTTAATCATAAGATGGATGGGGTGTTTAAGCACACTGATGTATTATATAGAATGTTGATAATCACTCCTGTCTTTTCTTCCCTGCCTCTGCAAACTTGCAGACATGTTCCTGGACTATGAGCAAGTTAACTACTTGGAGTGCTAGAAAAAAATGGAGGCTCTTCATCAGCAGTCCTTTTTTTCTTCTTGCTAAAATCACTGAAGCCATGTTCTTGGTACCCATGATGAGCTCTCTCCCTTCCTGGCTTTCATGGTGCTTGTTGTATGGTCTCTGTACCCCCTGCCTTACAGGAATTCACTGACCACTTGGTAGCCTTCTGCTATTTTCCAGTAACCTTATGCCCTCTCAAAATTTGTGGTCCAAAACCCTCTGAAGTGTCAGAGCTTCAGATAACAACTTCTTTTATTCTCATCATTGTAATCTCCTTTTCTTTCTCCCTGTATCATTTTTTTCTTTTTTCTTTTCTCCTCTCTGTCTCTTGCTCTTGTTTTTTTTTTTTTTTTTTAAATAAAGAGTCTCCTTCAGTTCCTTTTGGACCATTTCTTCTCACTGACTCTTTTAGAGGTTCTCTTTCCTATAGTACAACTCCATTAGATATTTATATAAGTTTTCCCCAGGAGAATGGGAATTCAGTTAGGTTTTCATTACATTCACATTCTGTTGGCATTCATCTTATTGACTTTTACCACCCAAACAAGAAGTACTAACATGACAATATTTTTTGCACTCTAAGAACTCTAAGCTAGCATTAGAATAGGAGATAGGCCAAGAGTCAGTGAAGAGGAACCTTAACAACATGTCTGTCCACGATGCAGTCGTGAGCACTTGTCCCTTTGTACAGTCAGGAGGTAGAATCCTCAGACCTCAAGTCAAAGTCCACATTTAAATGCTCAGCACTCAGCTTCCTGTGATGCATGCAGACACCCTTGCCCTTTGAACACAGTCCATCCCATAATAGTTGTTTTGCAATAAATGCACAGTTCCTAGAGAAGTGAGGCTACCTGCTAGCCTTCCAGTGCCCTGTGCTACACTTCTATAATAGGTCCGTGTTCATGGGCAACGTCGTTGCCTTTGTGTTTCCAGTGTTCAAGCACAGGCAGAACCATCAGTCATCAAGATAGTACAACATCCTAAAAGCACCTCTATTTCTTCCTGTTGGCAGTGTATCCCAGCAGGCTAAATGTTATCTCATTTCATCTTATCTTTGGCAAGGCCATTCTGCAAAAGATCTAGTATCTCAACAGCAGCCAAGCACAAGCAATCAAACTCAGGCTTATTATATTCTTAATCCCATTTTACCCCTTGATGCAGCCATGTTGGCCAGGCTTACACTGTGACTGAATGCCTGGGTTCTGGTTGTTTTCTATTGTCTCAATTATCTTCAAGTATAAGAATCATTAAAGGACCTTTTGCTCATCTCTCCTATTCACCTGTATGCAGTCTATGTTTCACTCTTGTTCTTACCTGCTCTTAGTCCGTAGCCTGATAACATCCCTAGAAATATTCTACATAAAAATGGCACAGATAAATTTGGTCAGCTGCCTCATTGCTTCTATCAAATTCTCTTCCCACTTTTTTTTTTTTTTTAAAAGAGGGCAGTGTCACTGGTCCTCATATGTGGGATTTGAACCAGGGCCGCTGGTGTCCCAAGCCAGCTCCTAACCACCATGCCACTTGGCTGGCCCTCTCCCCACTCTTAATACTCCAGCTTCCTTTCCATGGATAAATCGAATACAATGGGCCCTCATTACTGAGTGCAGGTGCTGAGAGTATGCTGGATACTTTGAGGCACAAAATTGATCTCACTGTAGTCATCAGAGCTAACAACCTGAAGTCAGGCTGCTTTTTTTTCATGGAGCAGTAGGGAGAATACCTCTCTCCCCATTTTGGTATGGCTTTATTCCACATGTGTATAAAACATTTATGTTTGTCTTTCAATAATTTACAAAGTTTATAATGAAACAACTCTTTTAGTTTTTTACTTATATTTCTCACTTTATCCAACATTTTTAGCAAAAATAAGAGTCCATAGGGCATTGAATAGGAGATCTGAGAGTGAATCTAATCTAAGTGTTAGATACCTAACACTAAAAATGTGTCGTTTTTTCTTCTAAGGTTTTATTTGCTTATTTTTTCCACATTCATTAATACCATAAGATAATATGCTCAATGCTGTGGGGGAAACAAAACAAGGAGCTTACTTTCTAGTAGAGAAGCTCAAAGGTATACAAAATTTATCTTAATATAAGAGAAAACATTAAGTGACATAGAAGAGATACAAATAAAATGTATCAAAAATAGAAAGCAGGGCCGGCCAAGTGGCACGTTGGTTAAGTGCTGGCTTGGGACGCCAGCGGCCCCGGTTCTGATCCCACATATGAGGGCCAGTGACACTGCCCTCTACAGCTAAGATGGTGAACAACAGCTCCACCTGGAGCTGGGCTGCTGTGAGTCCCCTGGATGGCATAGCTGCAGCCCCTGCTGCAGTGGGCTGCCATAGGCTACAGTGAATGGCTGGCAGCCAGCATGAGCAGCTGGCAGCCGGTGTGAGCTGCCAAGAGCTGCTGTGAGAGGCCGTCCAGAGGCTGGCGACCGATCTGCCTCACCCGAGAAGAACGCAATGATGACACCAACATGGGCCAGTGAAGTGACGTCCTCCACAACTAGACTGAAGAACAAAAGGACAGCAACTTGTCTATTCCCCTTCCCCAGTTCCCCATCGCTGTTCCCCTCCATCAATTCCCCAATAAAATTAAAAAAAAAAAAATAGAAAGCAGAGAGGGACTATGTCAGAAAGTTTTAGCAAGCTGATGACAAGAAGACCAGAGAGGTACTTTAGAAAAATTAGCTCTATAATATTGTATTGGATGAATTATAGTGATAGAAGAGAAGGGAAGAACAACGGAGAGGGGAGAGACCAGGACAAAGAGATGAATAGGAAGTTCAGAGACCAGGACAAAGAGATGCATAGGAAGTTCTTAGTATTAAAGAGATAATGTGAGTTAAAATATTGGCAATTGAAATACAGTAAAGATGTGGATCCAAGAAATACTGCAAAGGCAAAACGAATAGGTTGTGGCTGCTGATTGAATATGGGAAATGAGGAAAGGGAAAAATGCAAATAAAATTTTGACTCTTCAAGAAAGGAAATGCAATGCCAGTAATAAAAATATAGCAGGAGCATTTTCTATTCTTATTTATTTATATTTCTTTGCAACATTTTCCCACAACATATTCTGTTTTTCTAAAGATTTTTTCTTAAAATATAGCTCACATACAAGATTGTATTCATTTCAGGTGTACATCATAGTTATTCAACAGTACCCACTTGGAACTACACATAGTTATTACCATATTATTGATTATATTCCCTATGCTAAAGAAGTGATCACAATGATAAGTCCAGCAACTGTATCATGCTATCACAAAATTATTGAGTATATTTCCTGTGTTGTATAGTACATCCTCAAGACTTATTTGTTTTATACCTGGAACTTTGAACCTCTTATTCTTCTTTACCTTTTCCTTCTTTTTAAAATTTTTCAATTAGAGTTGACATTCAATATTATTTTCTATTAGTTTCAGGTATACAGCATAGTGGTTCAACATTTATATAATCTACAAATTGATGCCCCAGCTAGTACCCACCTGGCACTACACATAGCTATTACCATATTATTGATTATATTCCCTATACTTTACATCCTCATGACTATTTTATAACTACCAATTTGTATTTTTTAACTACTTCACCTTTTTCACCCTGTCTTCAACCCCCTATCTATCACCCCAATAGAACTAGAACCCATCTGATACCATACATAGTTATTACAATATTATTGACTATATACCTTATGCTATACCCTATATTCCCATGACTGCTTTGTGACAGCCAATTTGTACTTTTTTTTTTTTTTAAATTGGGGAATTGGGGGAGGGGAACAGTTTTGGGGAATTGGGGAAGGGGAACAGACAAGTTGCTGTCCTTTTGTTCTTCAGTCTATTTGTGGAGGACATTGCTTTACTGGCCCATGTTGGTATTGCAATCATTGTTCTCTTCCCGGATGAGGCAGTCAGTTGCCAGCCATTGGATGGCCACTCACTGCGACTCTTGCCAACTGCTGGCCACTTATGCTGGCTGCCAGCCACTAACAGTAGCTCACAGCAGCTCACTGCAGCCCCACTGCAGCCTACACCTTCTCCGGCCACTCGCAGCAGGCCAGCTCCAGGTTGAGCTGTTGTTCACCATCTTAGCTATAGAGGGCACAGCATCACTGGCCCATGTGGGAACTGAACCAGCTGCTCTGCTGCTCAGAACTCCTACACCCAAGCCAACTCTCAAGCAACTGAGCCACTTGGCTGGACCCAATTTATACTTCTTAATCCCTTCCCCTTTTTCACCAAACCCCCACCCCCCATCCCATCTGGCAACCATCAAAATGTTCTCTGTATCTATGAGTTTATTTCTGTTTCATTTGTTTGTTTAATTTAGTTTGTTAGGTCCCACTTATAAGTGAAATCATATGACATTTGTTTTTTTACTGTCTGACTTACTGCACTTAGCATAGTACCCTCTAGGTCTACCCATGTTGGTGCAGATGGCAGGATTTCATTCTTTCTCACAGCTGAATAATATTCCATTGTATATATGTACCACCTCTTCTTTATCTATTCATCCATTCAGGGACACCCAGGTTGCGTTCACCTCTTGGATTATATAAATGATGCTGCAAAGAGCATATGGATGAGTACATCCTGTCAAACTAGCATTTTGGGTTTCTTCAGATAAATACCCAGAAGTGGGATTACTAGTCTTTTATTGTCTCTTATTGTTGTCTTTGTTTTAAAGTCTATTGTCCTCTATAAATATTGCTACCTCAGCTTTTTGTTTGTTTGTTTCAATTTTCAAGAAATATTTTTTTCCATCCTTTTCTTTTCAGCCTGTGTCTTTTAATCTGAAGTGAGTCTCTTGTAGGCAGCATATGTAAGGGTCTTCTTTTCTTTTTAAAAAAAAAGATTTTATTAGGGAATTGGGGAAGGGAACAGCGTTGGGGAATAGAGGAAGAGGAGCAGACAAGTTGCTGTCCTTTTGTTCTTCAGTCGAGTGGGTCTTGTTTTCCTATGCATTCAGGCACCCTATGTCTTTTGATTGGAGTATTTAATCTATTTCCATTTCAAGTAATTGTTGGTAGATATGTAGTTATTGCCATTTTATTCATATTTTTATTTGTTCTTTTGTCTTAAAGACGTCCCTCTAAGATTCCTTATAATACTGGTTTGGTGGTGATGAACCCCTTTAGCTTTTTCTTGTCTGGGAAGCTTTTTATCTGTCCTTTGATTCTAAATGATAGCTTTGCTGAGTAGAGTAATCTTGGTTGTAACAGGTCCTTGTTTTTCATCACTTTGAATATTTCTTGACAATACTTTTTGGCCTGCAAAATTTCCGTGGAGAAATCAGCTGACAATCTTATGGGAGCTTCCTTATAGGAACTAACTGCTTTTCTCTTGGTGCTTTTAAGGTTGATTCTCTCTTTGTCTTTAACATTTGACATTTTAATATGCTGTGTCTTTATGTGGGCCTCTTTGGATTCATCTTGTTTGAGACTTTCTGCACTTCCTGGGCTTGTATATCTATTTCCTTCACCAGGTTAGGGAAGTTTTCTGTCATTATTTCTTCAAATAGGTTTTCAATTCCTTGCTGTCTCTCTTCTCCTCCTGGTACTCCTATAATGTGAATGTTGTTAAGCTGGATGTTGTCCCAGCAGCCCCTTAAATTCTGCTAATTTTTTTGGATTCTTTTTTTTTTTTGCTGTTCTGATTGGATGTTTTCTGTTACCTTATCTGCTAAATCACTGATTTGATCCTCTGTCATGTAATCTACTGTTGATTCCCTGTAATGCATACTTCATTTCCATTATTGTATTCTTTATTTCCGACTGGTTCTTTTTTATGTTTTCTATCTACATTTTTATATTTCCTATCTCTTGGTTGAAATTTTTCCTGAGATTGCTGGGCATCATTATAACCAGTATTTTGAACTGTTTGACTGGTAGATTACTTGTCTCCATTTTGTTTAGTTCTTTTTCTGAAAGTTTGTTGTGTTCTTTTATTTGGGATATGTTTTTTTGTCTCCCCATTTTGTCTGCCACCCTGTGTTTGTTTCTATGTATTACATGGGGTTGTTATATCTCTTGATCTTTATAAAGTGGTCTTTTGTAGTAGGTGTGCTGTGGGATTCAGGGGCACAGCCTTCTTTGTCACCTGAGCCACACACTCCAGGTGTGTCCCTTGTGTGTGCCCTCCTTTTGTAGTTGAGCCTTGGTTGCTATTTGCTGTAAGTGGGAGGGGTTGACCTTCAGACTCATTGATTGTGAGGACTGGCCTGACTACAGTGGAAGAGTTGTGGTGCAGGGGCTGACGCTACAGAGCAGAATCTGCCTCAGCAGAGTTCTGGGTGCCTGCCCAATCTGCCCCTCAGGTGTGTCATCCTTGGAGGCATCTGGATGATAATCCAGCTCATTTAGAAGCTGGTCACTGGGTGCACCAGCCTCAGGGCTCCCTGGGAGGGGACTCGCTGAAGGTCCAGTTTAGCTGCAGACCTGGGTCCACCCAGCAGAAGCCATAAAGCAATCCACAGGTATCCACCACCCATGCCATGCTTGGAAGTGCCTCGAGAGGCCAAGCTGCAAACCAAGGCTGGCTGTCACTAGTGCTGGGCCTACAGCTGCTCAGTCAGTGGTATGGATACACTCAAGCCAGATGCTGCTTGTCTCAGTTTCATGAACCATTGATAGACCCTAGAGAAGCCTGCAGCATGAGCCAAGGCAGGAGTTTGTACAAAAAAAGCCACTGGAAGTGGCTGGGTATGCCCAAAAGTTGTGTGGGGTAGGGTCTCAGAATCACCAAGGTGTGGTGAATGAAAGGCGTTAGCCAGCTTGATGGAGCCTCAGATATGGTGATTGCCTGCATCTGTGCACTGGGAAGGGGGAGAGCTCATGAAAGAAACAGTGGCCTCTGTCAATTCCTTCGTCCAGGACAAAGCTTCCCCTCCAGCCCCCCTGTCAGACAACTCAATTCCCCACCATATGTCCCTGCCACCTCTCCAGCTGCTGCCCCAGTCCTGGAGCTCAAAGCCAGTGATCTGACGGTGAGTAAGTCTTTGCATGGTACCTTTAAGAGGAGCATCTGGGACTCCAGCCGCCTTCCATTTCACTCTGTCACAATATTCGCTGGTTTTCACAGCCAGAAATTATGGGTAGTTCTTCCCCTGGTACTGGAACCCTGGGCTGAGCAGGGGCTGGGACCACTTGCTCCTTCAGGAACTGAGATATCCCTAGTGATGTTTAAATGTGGGACCAGCCCATTCAGCATCTCTGCCCCCACTTCCAGTCTTGGGGTGGTTTCTTCTGTGTGTCCTTAGTCGCAGGGCTTCAGTTCATCAAGATTTCAGGCAATTCTCAATGATGGTTGTTTTGCAGTTTACTTGTAATTTTGATGTGGTTGTGAGAGGAGGTAAGCACAGCATTTACCTACTGCTCCACCTTCACTGGAATTCTCAAAAATGTTTCTTAATGAAGTCAAATTCTGATTCATAGTGGGAAAAACCTGTTTGCTTATGTCTGCCCTTTATGGTAAGTCTCAACCTAACTCTACTCCTGGGAGACACCACATAAAATTTATGAACTGAATGGTAGTGATAGAGCAGGGAGTGTGAACCTAGATGTAATGTGATCATGGCAGAAGTCACAGGGGCCTGAGAAGAAAGGATTATAGAGGGGTGGTATGAAGAAAGAAGCAGAATGATCATAAAGAGATTGCCAAGTCCATATCAGTTACCAACACTCAGAAGCTGTTGGATGTCAACATAAGACTGGTAGCCCTAAGCTGGTGGCCACTCACAGAGCTACTGCACATCATCTATGTGAGGTTCCATGTTAGCTATTCTCAGCACTGTTGTACAGGGCAGCCCATCATCACTTACCTGCTTCATGTGCAAGAACCTTCCAGCAGAAGTGCTGATCAGCTATGCAGGTGATTTGTTCAGTTCACCTGAGCTGTCTTGTTGTGGCTACTCCTCACTTAGCTTCCCAGGATATTTCTAAGCCCTGAAAACAGAGGACAGTGCCTTTGACCAGTAGTACTTTGAAAGAGAATTCCCATTCCACCTTCAGCACCTGCATTTGGGTAGAACAAGACCACAGTAGAAATAAAGTCCATTACACAAATATTAATTACACAGTCTGACTCTTTCTTAAGTGACAAGGAGCATTATGTTTCTGTTTTGATCTTGAAGGAATGAAGACATACTCTCACCAGTGTGTATCATGTTCTAGCTGAACTGGCAATTTAGGTGTTGGCTTTAATTTTGTTTGAGTTTGTAGTGGTACTTCTTTCAATCTTACCCTCATTTAAAATAGAAAACATGCTTATAAAAGTGTAGCATCTGTGCTTAGCTGATTAAAATGTCAATGTATATACTCTGAGAAATCAAATTGTATTGCAAATCAAAAGCAGCATAAGTAAGTTTTTATTAAGTTTAATTCCTTGGCAATAGTTGTTTCTCCCTGCCTTTTAAGACTTAACCTAATGCTTTGCAGTTGTTTTATGTGCAAAAGCGTTTCTTCTTCTTTTTTAATATGAGTGATAAGTGCCGCTGGATGATGCAAGTGGCACCGTTGAGCCTAATTATGGTCATTACCTTACTCCTAAATGGCATGAAACGTAGAGTACTTAAATGAAAGAATTTATTTTCAATATCCTCAGGAAAGCTCACTCATTAATTTATTAATATAGAAACATTTATTTTGATGGTGGCCTATTTTTCAGCACATTTTGCAAAAGGTGCTGAGGATACACAGTGAATAAGGCATAGACTATTGCATCAAAGAGCTTATTGCCTAAAGGGAGCTAGAGACAGAGATGATAATAGCATATGTCTGTGTAGCCCTAAGAAGATAACATTGGTGGGTTTATAATAGTTACTAAATAAAAACTTATTACATGATTAAAGAAGTGATTTGAATGTTACTATAAGATTTAGTTGATACCACTTATCACCATTACCCATCTTACCCTGTGAATATTAGTATGTTCAGGTTACCCTCAGACTGTTTTTCAGGTCTTTAATGAAATCTTCCTTTGCCTTGTCAGTACTATCTCCCAAATGGGATGTTTGACCTTATCTAGCACACTTAACAAATGTCTCAGTATGAGAGTATTGCTCTGGAGCAAGTACAAAAAGACTGTCTTCTTCATTTGTCCCTTTTAAACTTACTGACTTTTTATTTGAAGATTTATGTATGTAGATAATAGCAGGTTAGAAGGTTCACATCTCTTTTTTTGATATAGGTCTGTTGGTTTTTAATGTTAAAGAAAAAGTTGACACTCACGCACACATATCTCAAAGAAGGCAAAAAGAAAAGAGAAATTATGTTGAATCTTTTTCTTTTCAAAGTGCATTCACATATATGAGCTAGGATGTTCTCAACAACCCCTGTGGCATGGTGGAACTGAAAGGGCCTAGGAAAAGGGAAAAAACCTAGAAAAGGGAAAAAGACCTAGGCCTCAGCTCTATCCCTATTTAGCTCTGTAAGCATGTCAATATATGTAGAATTGAGCAGACCTACTTCCATTCACCAGATAACATCAGTTGTGCAACCTTAGCCAAGTTACTTAATTTCTGTGTTTCTTGGTTTTCTCCCCTGTAAAACAGGGATACTATTAGTACCATTCTCACAGAGTTTCTGGGAAAATACTCTTATTTTAAATATTTAAATGTTTAAAATAGTGCTGACACATGAACTATTGACATGTTAATCATTATTATTTCATTTCTTATAATGTATATGGGGAATCTGGAATTTGGGAGAATCTCCTCCATTTTCCATAGCCTTTCACACATAGGCAAGTTGTCATAGTTCGACTCTAGGAAGCTGACTTTGAGACAGTTTAGTGCCCAGCATTTTATTAGGAAGTGCCCTTGTGATCAAGACCTGTGGTGGAAAAGGAGAGGAAGCAGCACTGGGCAGAAAAAGGCAAACTGCAAGGCTGACCTGGTGAGAGCCCTGACAGACCCCACAGGTAGCTTCAGAGCTAGAAGGGCTGAAGTCACTCCCCACTGAGCCATAATAATTGTGTCCTTACAACCCCACCTCATTTATTGGATGTGGGTTGCCCAGGAAGGATATGACTATGCTAAGGGGTGCTCAGATCTGAGGCACTTCCCAGGGAGCTGACAGCCCCTTTGTAGAAGACTGTCTACAGACAGCACTCTGGGAAATGAGAACACACATCCTTCCTTGAAGGGAGTCTCTGGGTGGTTCATCTCTGTATCCATCAAACATGTGCTAACGTTGTCTTGCAGGAGAGGCAATACAAGGTGGTGATTATAGCATTGACCCTGGTGCGGGATTTAGAAACCTGACTGTCCCTTACTGTACAAGTTAATAAGTTTCTTTTTCTCTCCCTTATCTGAAAATTGGAGACAAAAACCTATCTTACTGGCTGTTGTAAAACTAAATCAGTATTTATAACCATACTTAACACTTAGGCTATTCTATAAATGTTAGTTATTTCAGCATTCTACAGTTCTGCAAACTAGATAAATTGTCTAGTAATCTGTCCTGTTTTCAAACCACTGAAGACTTCCCATCCTAATTTTCGTTTGGAAAAGGGGGTTATCATAGTTTTCTGTACATTTACTTTAGACTTTTCTCCTTATGTTTTATACTAAGCCCATTTACTTTCTCTACAATCAGCTGGAAGCACAAGATCTTTTTCTTGGACAAAAATCTGACAGATACAGTATGTCATATTCACTCCATAGCATGACATGTAAAATGTGACAGTGTCTCACTAAGCTGGCCTTTTGCATATTTTCTTATTATACTTCTGAAAGACTTTGCCATTTCTTATCTGCAATATTTCATGTATGTGTAATCAATATAGGGGTGGGAGAGAGCATGCATATTCAGCATTTCTCTTGAAATCCAGTGTCTTAGTAACTCAGCCATTGGTTTTCTAGAATGTGCATCATTCAGGTGTCCACAAAAAGCACTAGACTACATCTCAGTCGTTTCAGTAGAAATCAATTGCAGGCGTGTCCTAAGAAACCAACAGTTGTAAATAAATCTTTTCAGGAGATAGGATGAGACAATGGGATCAGAGTTTGGACTTTGTTTTTAAAAAAGAAGCTCTTTTTATTCTTACATTAGGTCCAGGAAATTTCTTCTAGGCTTATACCTTAAAATATTTTATAGAGATTAAATCAATTAAGAAACTTTTACTAAAACGGAATCAGAGAAACATTGTAAGACACTTTGAAGAGTATTTATGTTTCTTAACCCAAATATGGAGGGTGCCAAAAAAATGTATACACATTTTATTATTTTATTTTAGAAATTTTCTTTTCTCTAATTTATTTTATATATAGAATCTATATATAATCTATAGAATCTATATATTATCTATAGAAAATAGAGAAATTTTATTTTCTCTAATTTTTTTTTTTTTTGAGGGCAGTGTCACTGGCCCTCATATGTGGGACTCGAACCAGGGCCGCTGGCTTCCCAAACCAGCGCTTAACCACCGTGTCACTCGGCCGGCCCTGTATACACATTTTAAGGAAAGAAAAAAAAAACTATTAAAATTGTAATACTCAATATATACCAATAAAAAACATGAATACAAGTCACATGTATACATTTTTTGACATCCCCGGTATATGGCAGAAGAGACAAGTATCTGAAAGTTTATACTCTGGATTCCAGGAGTATGAGAGAAGACTCAAGGGAAGAGAGGAGTTGCTGTGTGGCAACCAATGTCCCTTAGGAAGAAGATTCAAGTGTTAGCAGGTAGAACTCCTGGCATATAGGAAACTGACCCAGTTGATACTCTTACTCAATACAGGAGAAGCCCCTGTTCAGCCTCAATTTCCTATCAAGATTGAATTTGCAGGCAGTGAGATTAACTGACGACTTCTAGTTGCTAGCATTATCAGGGTAACCTGAGCCTTTGAGTGGAAGTCACACAATTTTGGGGGTGGTCCTTGGCCAATGAATGGACTGTGATACAAGGACCTAGCAATTTCTGCTGAATATAGAACATTTCTGATAAGGAATAGTTGCTCCACAATTTCCTGTTGGGCTGGCAGAGATTTTGTTAGATTGGCATTACATTGGGCTCTCTATGCCCAATCCTGCTTTCTCCTTTTTCCTAGCACAGGTGTTGCATCTCTATGAAAGTTTTCAGTCTTACTCAGTGTCTGCTTCCGAGAGAACACAACCAGTAGCATCCCTTAAAGGGTAGACTGTAAGCTCTGTGAGAGCTAGGACTCTTGTCTACTTTGTTCAGGGCCTATTTCCAGCACCTTTCACTGTGACTGGCTCGAAGTGGACAATGGATAAGAATGATGAATACTGAAGGAATAAACAGCATTCAGACTTATGGTTAGCAAACCTAGTAGCCACTGATTGTCATGATTGAGACATGCTCTATAGCCTGACCTTATAAGTTCAAAGTTTGGCTCTGCTGCTAACTTGCAAATTTAGATAAGTTCATTAACTTTTCTGAAATGTATTGTTTCATCTGTGAAATCAGGATAACAGTTATATCCACAAGATACTATTTTTATTATTGTTGCTATTTGAGGATTAATGTTATAAAGCACTTAAAGAATGCTGATTAAGTAGAAAGTTCTCAATTAATTTTTTTTTTTTTTTGAGGGCAGTGTCACTGGCCCTCACATGTGGGACCGAACCAGGGCCGCTGGCTTCCCAAGCCAGTGCTTAACCACCACGCCACTCAGCCGGCCCTCAATTAATGTTAATGGTATTATACAGTGTGACTGTTTATGGTGGTAGAGTGCTCACTTCCTCATAAGGTGGTCCTTATTAGTTGTAGAAATTTTCTTTTCTCTAATGGCCTTTTCACACTCTCCACCAATATACTCTATCATAAAAGCCTATTTATTCTCTTCAGAGCACTTAACTGGCTCTGAAATTATCGTTCTTCAGTTTAATTGTTTTGTTTTCCCATTTGAAATATAAAATCTGTAAGTAAAGGAAACTTTTCCATCTTGTTAACTATTATTGTATTCCTAGTTCAAGAAGAATGCTTAGCACATAATAGCTACTTAATAAGTATTTATTGAATGAATGCATTGCATCGAGTAAATTGTTTAAGATGTTTTCTTATGTTGAGTCAAATTTGACCTCATCGTTTTATCCACTGATTTTAGTTCAGCTCTCTGAAGCAATACACAATGGTTTTCCTTATGAAAATCCTTTGGACATTTGAAGACAACTATCATCTTTTTATTTTTTATTTTTTTGCTGTATTTTTTATTGTTGTTCCTAAGGTCTTCTTTTTCTGTGTTAGGTTATGGGAAATAATATGAATTTGGCAGAAGTAGAGAAGGCATAGGAGAGAAGCTCTAGACATAAGAACTGCAGGTAGCAGAGATGGATGGGTACTTTGGAGAATGGGGTTTTAGTAATAATATCTCATTCTTTAGAATAGTCCCATCAGCTGTAGAATGATGTGTTCCATCAGACAGAGGGATTAATTTAATGAGAAAGATTTTGACCCAGGCAACAAGGAATGAAACCATGGAAGTACAAAGGGAAGGTCCGAGATAGCATCTGTGCAGGTGGCCCAGAGGGCAGAAGGACAGAAGATTTCAGGAGGGAGATGTATCAGTCATTTGTGTGTGAATTCTTAGCCCCAAATCCACACTTCTATATGCAACTCTGAGATACTGGGGTGGAGGGGGGACTCCACAAACCACATTTCAGAGATTCATGATCCAGCACTAGCAAAAGATTGGAGGGCTAGAGCTGGAGAGAAGGTCTTCCTATTTCTTGCTGCTCCTGTCAAATATCACCCTAACCATGGTAATTGGTTTCCACATCCTGCAGCTAAATCTGTATCACCAGGCATACATACCTGCATTTTAAGAATCATTGTTAGTTAAGTTTCATCTATCTACCTGGATAACACTTGGTGGCCTTTCAAAATTCATATGCCATTAGACAAGCCTTCCTTACAAACACAGAAGAAAACAAAACACAACAAAATTAGTATATCCACAAACTTTATTGACTTATCTATATATAAATTGATTTACTCTAAGTAATGTAAGAGTCTAATTTCTTTATGAAACTTTGTTATAAAATAAATATCCATGAATCCATACTGATATAATACTATTTTTATTATTATTATTATTATTATTTTTTTTTTGAGGGCAGTGTCACTGGTCCTCATATGTAGGACCGAACTGGGGCCACTGGTTTCCCAAGCCAGTGCTTAACCACTGCGCCACTCGGCCGGCCCCATACTGATATAATAAATGGTTGTATAAATAAATAAATGGGAGGAAATGGATAAATCTCACATGTAGAAGAATTCCAAATAATTTATATAGATAGTCCACTCTCAAGGTGGTGGAGCAAAAGTCTCTGTTCCTTAAGTACGGGCTGTAGATAGTGATATTTTTTCAAAAAGTACAATGTGGAAAAGGGGAAAAAAAAAAGGATGTGTACAAAAGAAAAATCTGACAAACACTACCTCAGCCACATGATCCAGGTCAATATCAATAGGAATTAGTCATGTTTATAGTATGCATCCTTGATGTGATGTGATGAAAATAGTACTTCATTTCTGGGATCTACCCTCAAACCCATAACTCTATTCTAATTATGATGAAAATATCAGTAAAAACTCAGTTGAGGGGCATTATACAAAATACTGACCAGTATTCCTCAAAATGGTCAAGATCATCACAAACAACAAAGATCTGAGAAACTGTCATAGCCCTAAGGAGATATAATGACTAAGTGATATATGATATTCTGGATGGGATCCTAGAACAGAAAATGAACAATGGGTAAAAGCTAGGGAAATCTGAATAAACTCTGGGCTTTATTTAATAATAATGTAATATTGGGCATGACTCATGAGTTATGACAAATGTACAATATGAATGCAAGATATTAACAGGAGGGTAAATTGCATGTAGCTGTACAGGAACTCAGTGTACCACCTTTATACTTCTCCATAAATCTAAACCTATTCTACAATCGAAGGTCTAATAAAAAATAAGTTGAAGTCTCCCAAAACATTTGTTGACCAGAGTATTCTCACATCTGTCTTTTGTGATTATCAGTTCGTACAGATCTCCTTCCCATGCTCCTTGCTTATGGTAGGTGAGTGAGTTTCCTTTCCGACTGGCTCTGTCCTTAGCCATGTGACTCACTTTGACAAATAGCAGGATATGCATGCATGACATGGCTCAATCCCAGAGAGTGGTTACTACTTTTACCTGCATTCCAGGATGAGGAAACAGGTGGAGTGGAACTGAGCTGAGCCACGTCAAGCTGCATACAGTTCATTAGAACTCTACCCATATCATAGTCTTCATGTACTATGAGTAAGAAATAAATGTTTCCTGTTATAAACTACTTAGATAATGGGAACATTGGCTACTAGAACAAAATCAGATTAATACTCTTATTGATACTTTTCAAATAAGATTCGGGTCTTGTACTGTCTCCTTTACAACACCTTCTGTAAGTGTCTTTATGACTCATGTATACTTTCCAGATTTAGCAAATAAAAACTGATATTGATGCATTTAAAAATATGTATAACCCTTCATGATTATAAGCTCCTTAGAGCAAGTTTCAACCTTATTCGTACATTCAGCAGTATATATCAGGCCCCTATTATTCCCAGCACTTTATTAGGCTTTGGAAATATAATAGTGTGTGAAAATGAACAAGAGCCTTGCACTCTGAAAGCTTTTAAACTGCCGGAGGGGACAGTAATTAAACAAATAACCACAATAATAAATGTAAAATTATAGTTCTAACCAATGCTATTTAAAGTTAGCAGTGCGTGGTTCTCTGGGGATTTATCCATGGGAGATGTGATCAAATTTTAATTCCAAGGCAAGGAAAGGCTTTCCTGAAGAAGTGAAGAGGCAGGACACTGGGAAGAATAGTCCAGACTGTGAACACCCATGGAGAGAAGTAGCCAAGGTAGCTGGGGAAGAAAGAGTGACGCTCCTGTGAAATGAGATGGGACAGGAGGATGGGAGACAGACATAGCATTTCTACCTTTAATACAAAACTTAGCATCATGCATTTAGTATGTGGTCAGTGAATAATGATAACGATATATGGCTTGACTCAGGTTAGCTAAACTTTTTAACATACATACTAGATGCCTATGCCCAGGTGATGGAAGCATAAATATGAATAAGGCATGGCCCCTATCTTCGAGGAGCTAGAGGTTATAATAATCAATGAACTACCAGCCACTCTTGATTTCTACGTGAAAAAAAAAAGCCAACTTCAACTTATGAAAAACAGGGAAATTGCTTTAATTGACGTATGGAATCCAAACAAATGTTAAACAACCAAGCTGCAAGGAAAGAAATATAGCTATTCTTAGGAAAGACCTGGAGCAATAGACTCAAATACTCCCAGAACTCTCTCTGTCCCTTGTATCTGTTCTTTAATTTTAGACTAGCTTTTTCCGCATAAGGGTATATTGCTGTTTTCAGTTTGTGAATGCTATACTTCCTGACTTAGGCATCAGGGAGTCTGTACTGAAACTCTTTCTGTTTGAACTTGGCCCAGTGACCCATCCTTGGACCAATCACAGCATATGAGTCACAAAGTCATACAATCAAGGCCAATAAAACCATCTGAAAGGAAGGAATCCTGACACACACAGCAACAGAGATGAATCTCAAAAAGATTATGGTAAATGAAAGAAGCCAGACACACACAAAACAACTATTAATATATATTATATCATTTCCTTTATATGAAATTCTGAAAAAGACTAGACTATAGTGAGAAAAAGAAGATAAATGGTTGCCAGATATGGGAGGAGACTGAATGCAAAGGAATGTGAGGGAACTTTTCAGGGTGATGGAAATGTTTTATTTTTTTAAGATTTTATTGGGGAATTGGGGGAGAGGACAGGCCAAGTGGTTGTTCTTCAGTCTTCATTGTGGAGGGCGCCAGTCGCCATCTGGCTTCCGGTCGGCAGCTCGTGGCCTCTAAGCTCAAGGTGCTGTGTCCAATCTTAGTTGCAGGTGGGTGTAGTCACCATCCCATGTGGGAGTCGAACCCGACAGCCTTGTTGTTAAGAGTGCATGCTCTATACTCTGAGCCATCCAGGTGGCAGCTCAGCTCAAGGTGCCGTGTTCAATCTTTAGTTGCAGATGGGTGTAGACCACCATTGAACAGGCAATCTTGCTGTTACACCAGCTGAGCCATCCTGCCATCTGTTGGCAGCTTAGTGACAGCTCAGCTAGGGCGCAGTGTTCACTGGCCTCTGTGGAAATAGAACCAGTGGCCGTGTTGCTCAGAGCATGTGCTCTAAACCAACTCTTAACCAACTGAACCACTCAACTGGCCCTGGAAAGTTTCGTATTATGATTTTGATGGTAGTTACATCATTTTATAGATTTGGCAAAACTCTTTGAATTAAACTTTTAAAGCTGGTAAATTTTATTGTATAAAAATTATATCCCAATAATGCTGACTTTTAAAAAAGCAATAGAAACCTGTGCATGGGTGACAAGTAGTTCTGAGAGAGAGAAGGTCCTGGACAGAAAAATACCAAAAATATCCACTACAAATACTGTTTATCTAGGTAAAATCAAAGCTATCTAGCAGGGGGTGGGGTGCTAAGAGAGGGAATTGATTTACATACAAGTGAGAAGGTATCAAATGTTTGCTTTATCTGTGATTGAGAACAAGGTTAGTAAGAAGCTGTTCCCATGAAGATTCCTAGATATTTGGTGAAGTTAAGCAAAACAGACATTTCAGAGAATGTAACTAGTTAAGAAAATGATGTATATATGGAACATGTTGGAAGAATGGAAATGGGTTAAGAGAGCCAAAGGGGAAGACGTTAGAATGGGCTGAATGAGAGAATCTCTATCCTACGAAGAGGAAGAAAGACTCAGTATTCTCAGGCAGAAAGGAATGTAGAATTCTGTTTCTTTTCATAAAGAAAACCAGAAATGGGAAGACAGAGTTATAGTGTGGAAGACTCCAAAGCAGCAAAGTTGTTTTGTACAGGAAAGGAGAGTTATTTCTAACTCTAACCATACTCCACAACTTTATACCTGTCAGCCTAAGATGGTTTCTATTGGGTTTACCTCATTTGCTTAAGTTTGAGCTTACTTAGAAATCAAGGCCAGAGAGTAACAGAGACATTCTTCTTAGAATTACAAATATTCTACCAATTAACTAAAACTTATTTACTGCTAACATTTCTTTTCTCTTCACGCTTGGGGAATGCCCTTTCTCCTTAGGGAATGTGCAGAAGACACTTGATATTAAAAGTCTTGTAAGGACATTGCACAGACAGGAAGTAAGAGCCAGAGAGAAACTGCTGAATTATGCTACTCTTGCACTGTCTGTGGTCGTGAATTTATCTTGACAGTTCCGTCTTTTAATTCTTGTAAACTGCTGCACTTTAGGAAAACTGTGGTGTGACTTAATGAGTTCTAGGAATCAACAACCTGGATTCTCATGACTGCACTTGTGCTCGTTTTTTTTTCATTCAATAGAAATTTAAGGAGCACTTACGGTGTGCCAGGCACTGCTAGGTAGAGATGCAGTGGTAGAAAACACCTACCCTCTTATGGTCTAGCAGGCTAATAAACAGGTATACAAGTAATTAAACACATGTAGTACAAGAATTATGTTTGTGCAAGGAAAGGGAATTGCAAGAGCTAATGGCAATAGCAGCTAACAGTGTTAGAAGAAAGACACAAGACTTTCTGTTGAAGTTAAAATTAAGAAATGAAGACATACACACTGAGCGGAAAGAGGTAGAAAGCCTGGAGATGAGGAAAATCATGTGGTCTTAAGAAACCAAAACACGTTTATTGTTTGAGGCATGGACCGAAGAGAGTAAAGTAGGTAACTTGGAGAGAACATCTGGAGTTAGACTATGAAGAACCTTATGATTCAACAAAGGAGATAAAATGTTATGCTAAACATCTCTGGTTGTTTGTCACTAGTTTTCCTAATTTCCCTCGGCCTAAATTTCCTCATTTGTACATTGCAGGTTGCATTGGCCATACATCATTTTTTATTTGCTCGTTCTTTCTTTCCTTGACAAAGCAGTTCTTTCCTATGTAGCTGTAAATGATCACCATTGCCTCCTCCAAATACAGGCATCACCACATGACAGTCTAAGTGCCTCATCTTTTTGGCCATAGCTTGTGGTTCAGAGATGAGAACCTGACCTAACCAAGGACACTCACTTACTATGAAATTTGATATGTTCATGTTCAGAGAAAAGGGGTTTCTACCTTTTGGAGAGAATCTATAATACAGGCTAAGGGCTGCTGCAGTAACCATATATCTCACCCAGTGGGTAGTGAATATGAAGCCCAAACACAAAATAACTCACTGTAGAAGGAAGGAAAGAGAATA
This sequence comes from Aselliscus stoliczkanus, assembly GCA_033961575.1. Classification (NCBI taxonomy): domain Eukaryota; kingdom Metazoa; phylum Chordata; class Mammalia; order Chiroptera; family Hipposideridae; genus Aselliscus; species Aselliscus stoliczkanus. Next base: position 74,133,041 of record CM066736.1, read on the forward strand.
AGTTCCTGGATCCAGCCATGACTGAAGCAATGATCACCCTTGGACTCCTAGTTATGAACCAACAATCTTTCCTTTCTCCTTAAAGTAGTTTGAATTGAATTTCTTGAAATTAAAACCTTTTTGATTAACATAGAAGTGATTCTGTCTGCCTACAAGGCTATTGTGAGGATCAACTTTTAAAATTTATATATATGAATAAATTTTAAACTCTAAGGAATACCCATCATTATTATACTTTTAACACAAGTTCATTTGGCTATGGAGGAAAAAAAAATTATAAAATAGTTATTTTCACCAAATTGTGGTAAGTTATGCTCTTCATGAACTAAACAACAGCAAAAGATTTTTACATATGCTGTGAGTTGGAATCGTAACTGATTTCAATTGCCTGTGTGTTGGGCTTAGTTCTAAACACTATTCTTTGTTTTTACTAGTGTACTAAACTAGCAGGTATTATGTTTATTCAAGTGCTCATGGCAAAATATACTTAATTACTTAGGACAAAAATATTGTTTCTATCTGAACATTGTTATTTTACATAGAGAGACTGGGGCACTAATTTTCTTTAATATGATTGTGATAATAAAGCTATAAATGTGTTTTCACAGCCGAGCTTCCTTGGAGATACTTATATTGGTTAGATTGTAAACTGAGCCCCTGTGTTTCTAGCTTATTTTTTGATCGAAAAGTATGGGGTTTCCTGGCATTGCAGCATATTTGCTATCTCCATTTGCTGTCTTACCTCCTCTATCAAATATTTCAAGTTCTCCTGTGAGTCGTCTCTCTCTCTCTCTCTCTCTCTCTCTCTCTCTCTCTCTCACACACACACACACACACACACACACACACACACACACACTGTCTATTTTGCTCCTCAAATGGTATATCATTTTTCCTGTCATACTCTGGAATACACACTCCACCTTTCTTAGATTCAAAAGCGAATACGTCAGCATTTCCAGCCACTCTGATGACATTGTTAGGGCATAGATTGATACACTATGGCTGAATCATTTACAATGCCAGATGTACTTGGCAATATTTTTTATGTGAAAATATATCTGATATATTCAAGAAATGTAAAAAATCCTCAAGTTTTCCAATATCTGATATATGTTTCCCAGGTATTTCTTCAGTAAGCCACCTGGATAGAACGATTTTTCACCCCAAAGTTTGGAATCTTGCCTTCAAACACAAAAGTACCGTAAGTCCTCACTTATGTTAATTTGTTGTTAGGTTCTGCAACTTTCAGCAAAACAACATATAATGAAGCCAATTTTACCTCAAGCTAATTGATACAAATATGAGTTAAGTTCCTACAGCATCTCATCAATGTTATAATAAAACAATGTTGAACAAAACATTATTCCAGGACCTGCTGTATAATATATTTTTTTCTCTCATTCTCCCTTGGTAGAAACTCACCAATGTAATGAGTCTGAAAGTCTCTTTTGAGGGCTTATTACATACATTCTGAGATGTTAAAATAGAAATGACAGTTTACCAAACAAACTGTACTATGATTTGCATATCAAATTACTAAACCATGCCATGGAACTACATAAGCCCAAATTGCTTTAACAGCACCTCATTCAGACCCATATATCCTAAGAGAAGACCACAAATGAATTGGTTCCCCCTAACTCTGAACTCATGTGTTTCAAAGAGAAGACCAGACTGTTCCACTAACTTGTCTCATTTATAAATTCTCCCCACCCCCTGCCCAGACCATGCTTACTAATTTCTGCTCTAAAACCACTATGTCTACCTCCTTCCCCCAAACCTCTAAATCCTGTAAGTACCTTTCCGTAATTTTTTTCCTTTTGAGAACTGTTTAGCCTTGTTAATGTTGTGCTGTTGCTTACTCAGCAAACTTAATAAACTCGGCTTTATGGGATCACCAGTATCCCTGGTTCGGGGCTTGGATCATTCATACACAGTGGCATTATTTTCCTCATCATTCATCATGGTGCCCACACTGCGCTCTTTGCTCCTAGTATTTAAATACTTATAACTAGGGATATAACATTCGGTCCCCTCCTATTAGTTAATGGGAAGGTATCTGAGAAGAGATGAAGACCAGGAACTTATTCATGTTCAAACTCCATATTCATTGACTGAGGCCATTCAAAACCAGGTAGCAGCCAACTCTTTTTTGAGTAATGGCCTTGTTTCTACAGAATCTATAAAACAGAGCTACAAATAAATAACAGTGATGCATTTTTATGCTGTCAACAAGCAAGCACTAGCCTCTGGTTTTCTTTTTCTTACAGAACACTCCCAAGGTTGGAACTAGGTAAAAATGTGCAGAAGCTACATAAAGGGGGCCCTGGATAGCTATGCAAACAGCTGACAGCTCCCTTTGGCCACATTTGCTGTGAAGAGCTATCCTTTTCAATATAAATAATGTCTTCTCCATCATGACCTCTGTGGTTGGACTACATGATTGTCAGGTCCTTTCCAAACTTAAGTCTACTTCAGGTCATAAAAATTGCAAAGTAGGTAAACTCTGACTTTAATGATTATCCAGTCTATTTTTCCCCCACTCTCTTCACATTGGTTCTGTTTTGCTACTCTTCACCGCTCTTTGTTGATGTTTTTATTGCGTTCATGTTGCCCTCATTGCCCAGGATTTTTATTTTAGGTCCCAACCTATCTCAGGGACAGGCAAGCACTTGCTGAAGAGCAAGTTCAAAGGGTCATCCAAGAGCAAAACGTCATCCTCATTCACATGATTTTATTTCCTGTGCTGTAACCAAAACAAGCAGAATTAACTTTTTAATAACTGAAGGTTATAACTCCAAGGGATATTTGATTTTATCAGAGTATTCCTGAAAGAAGCAATCACTGAACCAAGGACTGGGTGTTGGTACTTCATGTATTAGCTATAGAGCAGTTGCCTACTTTCTATACACCTCTGGTTAGTCCTGTGCAACAGTATTTTCTAATTTACATTATGAGCACATCAAGTATGCAAACATCATGTCTTTCAATCCACTGCCTTGCAGGCATTTGTTAGGCCTCATATTCAAAAACTGCATGTGAAAATTATATTGGCTTATGTTGAACATAATTATGTGCTAAACAATGTATTTTACTTGTTTATTTTATTAAATTCAAGTAACCTAGAGAGAATGGATTTATAACCCCCATTTTCCATCTTGTTTTGTCTTGTTAGGTTTTACAAGGTAAAGTAACTTGCTCAATATTACATATTTGGTAAGTTTTAGACTTTGTTCTTAAAAAGCTTTCAACAAGGCTGAATAAATAACAGTATTCATAGAATAGTTACATAACAACATAGGAACAAAGACATGTCACAGGACAGACCCTTATTAATTGCCCCTACTCAATTTGTGGAATCTAAATTTCCTGAATTCAAAGAAAGGAGAGGTTCCGATGGTATAGACTCTATTAGAAAGCTTCCTAAGGCAGATGGATAATTACACTGGATTTCAAAATAGGTACAATGGCAGAATGTTTTGTGAGGAGAGGAGTTGTGGCAAGAAGAGGAACAATACATTCTTGAAAGGAGAAACTATCAGGAGCAATGATTTGGATTACCAATTTACCAAAGACATTTTCAATAGCTAGTGAGGTCATTAGTGGGGCATGGAGGATGATGGGGGGAGGGATGAGAATGAGTAACTATTAGTGTGGAGGAAGGTAAAAAGTATAATTGGTAGCCACACTGCCCCTTCTCTCCAGGATTCACTGGTGCTATAAAAAGATTGGCAACTCAGGTTTATTCTAGTGGAATTCATTTGTACCTACACTAAGAGTTACAAGAGCCACATTTCAAAATAGAACTCGGAAGACTAGCCTGGCAGCATACAAACATTTAGAAAGCAGAATAATTTATTAGTCTGTCTGTAAGCTTGTTTTTGATGTTTGCCTTTTTCAGTTTTCGGAGAGGTAACAAGGTAGAAATATGAATAGCTGAAAGTAAAAGAAATAAAAACAAATAAATATATCACTATAATGTGGGTATGGTAAATGAGAAGATAACTGATATTTTTAAGTGCTACTGGGGATCACAGACTGTGATAAGATTTTTTTTTTTTTGTGGGGGGAGATCTGCATACATTGTTTTACTTAAATCTCACACCTGTAAGAAGTAGGTGTTATTTCCCCTTTTTTGCAGAGGGTAAAGTTGAAGTTTAGGAAAGTTTAATACCTGGCCCAAAGCCATACAGTTACTAAGGAATAAAGTGTTTATTTAAGCCATATCTTATTGATTTTGTTGATGTAACTACGTCCAAACCTGTAGAGAATTTTTATAAAAATTTATTTGAACCAAAACAGAGCATATGCCTAGAAGCAAGATTTCATCAGACTGAGAAAACTGCTTCCAATTATGATAGTTTGCAGCTTATTTTATGCATTTGACAGCAAGGAACATGACATGAAGATGGGAGAAAGCAAGCTGGGGATTAGATTACAGGATTAATAAAATTATGTGTTCACTCTCTGAGGGAAATGAAAAAGAGTATTACTCTGGCATTTCCAAGGTATGTTAACCTGCATGCACAAGAATAATGGACAGTGCTGGCTAAAAACAAAGATAAACCTTTTACTAAAAAGTTGCATATTTGGGACATGACTACCAACCATAAACTGCCCAGTTAGGAATTTATGATTAGACTACCCTGTGAGGTTACTTTCCATAAAACCCCTTTTTCATCCACAACTTCTATGTCCATGCTTTCTAATTAAAGGAATTTCATAAGTAATCAAATAAAGACTCAAAATTTTAGTGAGCAAGCACCCTTAGGAAATTTAATAAGCAAAATAGTCAGATAATAATTCAATTAGTGTTCCAGTGTATTGCTATGTTACACATCACCCAATACTAAGTGACTTAAAACAACAACTTTAATAACTTTTCATTATTCTGTATTAACTGGGGTTAGCTGGATGCTTCTGCTACAATGGAACAGGTGTGAGCTGGTTCTGTAGTTATTTGGAGGCTCTGCTAAGCTAGAATTTCTAAGATAGGTCATTCAAATGGATGCAGTTGGTGCTGGATGCTGTCTTGGATCTCAGATGGAGATGGGGCTGTTAACCACAGTGCCATGATTCTTTTCCACGTACTCATAACCTCTCCACAGGGCTTGGGCTTCTCACAGCATGGCCGCTGGATTCCAAGAGGGAGTGTCCAAATGCTCAAAAGTATAGGCTGCAGATCTGGTTAGATTCAGTCTTAAAATTTATACAGGGTTTCCACTGCCCTGCTATTTTTTTTAATTTATTTTATTTTATTTTATTTTATTTTATTTTATTTTATTTTTAATTAGTTTCAGGTGTACAACACAGTGCAATAGTTATACATTTTACCCCTCAAAGTGACAACCCCCCACCCCCAATTCACCACCCCACTCCCCCCCATATCATATATATCTATTACTCTTCCTCTAACTCTCTTCCACAGTATAATCCACATCCCATGACTATCTATATATATTCAATTACAGTAGGTATACCACCTCCGCTTTAGTAATACAGTGCAGTGATCAAACCTCTACTCCATCCATGAAATGGTCTCCCTAACAAGACCTATGATCATCTGACATTCCACAGAATATTTACAACATTATTAATTATATTCCCCAAACTGTTTTTCCTATCCCAGTGTGCCCTGCTATTTTGGTCAATCATTAGGCCAGCCCATACTAAAGGATAGAGGATGAAACTCTACCTCTCAAAGGAGGATTGGCAAAGGGTTTGGGATTATTTTTTAGTCAACTACAATTTACTTGCCTCTAGGGAAAATGGAGGGGGGTGAAGAGGTGAATATCAAAGCAGAGCTCTCCACAGAGACTTTAGAACGTTGAAAGTATGTATTTGGATTCCAAGACTGAAACTCCTGATGGAGATAGAAATAGGAAATTATTGCAAATAAGGCAAATGATTGGAAACAGGGCAAATGGGCCTTTATAGGCAGTTTTTCATAGTTTTCAACACAGGCTGTAGATGCACAATTCATTTAACATATTGTCTGCTAGCTAAACTTACCCATATATTGGTTGATTAGATATCAGTAGAAGTTTAAGAGATAATTATATTTCTAATATTACTGATGTTGAACCCCTCTGCAACTAAATGTTATTAATTTCATGTGTATACGTGCTGACATTGATACTATAATTTTTACCCATGTGAACAGAAACCCTGCCCCTTTTCATAGCACTGGGTTGATTCTTCATGCTCAGTAAATGTTGTTGACTTGCCCACAGATTCAACTTGTTCAGACTGTTGTAAAAATAAATGCTGCTCAGGAGACGTCTCCTTCTCATCCTCAGGTGACCTCCTAAGCAACAGGAAACAGCATGAAAATAGCCAACCATTTGATTTTACAAAGATCACTGTCTAGTCATTTCAAGCAATGACCTTTCAGTTAGTATTCTCAGTGCAGCAGCCTGCAGCCTATACCCGGGTAAAAAGTTCCATTCCACATTAACCTATCTCAGGGACAGACAAACACTTGCTGAAGAAGCAAGTTCTCATTATTAATTGGTAATTCATTATTGCACACTTGCAAAGGAACATTCTGACTTTTTGAGACTTAAAATGGGCACAATCATTAATGTTTTCATCATTTCTGAATAGGAAACTATTTTAGTCTAACGTGCATGATTTCTGGAATGCATTTCTAGATGCTTCTGTTTTTTTACACCATTTTCTGAAAACCACATTATAATCATTTTAGCTTAACATGATTACTCTTCCCTAATATTGACACTTAAATAGCATTTGCTACTTAATGAAAATTTCTTAATTTTTTTGCTAGGAACCTAAATTTATTTGCATTAGAAAAGTCAAGCAACAAAAGTTTAAACTCAATATTTTGAAGTTTTTAACAAGATTTTAAAAATGAGATATTTTTTGTTAAATATTATATATGTTTGGCAGAATAAAGTAAGAGCAAATGAGTATTTAATCACTACTGAGAAAATAACTATAATCATATGGAATCATAGAAATAGAAAGCATGAGCTTAGATACAAGAAATAATACAGAAAGCATTTGTTATGGTTTTTTGTTTCATAATCAGACAGCAAGTATTGCAATGAGAAAAATAAAGCTACTGATGATTGCATTTTCATATAAAAAATCATCATAAAGCATATTGAAAACGTAGTCATCTATTCTTTAGTGTCTCTGAAGTCTAAAAATAGTGCACATTCAAAAAATAAAACCCAAAGGAAAGTTGTTTATATTGGTATACATATACAGAGCTATTTTGATGCAAATCAATATAAACGTATTATAATATTTGATACACAAAGTTGGCACAAAAGTACTTTTAATTATTCAACTAAATCATTGATTGATTTCTGTCTCCAAAATTCCAGTGAAGTTGCTTGTAAACCACTAATCCAATAGCTATCTTGGTTCTTGCTCTGTTTGAAACTTTTTTCTTTTTCTTTTCTACCCCGTCTTAAAATGCTCTCTTCTCTTGACTTAGAGGACAACTCTGTGACCTGGTTGTCTTCTACTCTTTGATCTCCTTTATCTGGATCCTTTAAATTCTCCTTTGCTAGGTCCTTTCTCTTCTCACCTGTGTTCCACGTGCTTGTCTTCACATCATCCATTCCTACTTCATTTCAAAGCTGAGTGAGAGAGAGAGAGAGAGAGAGAGAGAGAGAGAGAGAGAGAGAGAGAGAAGGAGGAATTATATAGATAGAACTATATCTATCATCTCTCTATCTATCTATCTATCTATCATCTATCTATCTTTAGTCATGTTTTTTTAGGCGGATAATTTTGTTTTGGACATTTCAACTGCTGAATGTGTTGAACTACACATTTCTACTTAGAACAAATGTAAATGAGACTATACTAAAAAATTCATTATTTATCTATATATGATTACCTCAGTTAGCTTAAGACTGTCCATTGTTAACTGGCTTTCAAACCATTGGACCTCATGTTAATTAAATTATCGAAAGTCAGCAGTATATTCATTATCTGTGCTATATACTTATAGTTGATTTACCACAGGTTTCAGACATCTGTTACTACATTGCAATAGTTATTTGTTGATGTGGTCAATTTAAAAGGTTAATTATCTATGGTGTGAAGATGACAATAATAAAAACTATATTCCCTTCCGTTGTATCTATGAACATATAGAATGTGTCAAGGGCAGCAAATTTAAGTCCAGAGATATAAAAACACAAGTGAATAACCTTGGAATGACACATAAAGATCACACTTAATTTTGACGTAGGGCTTAGATAATGTTGGAGGAGAAAATGACAATACCATGTGATAAGTAATAGTAGGAGTAAGTATAAAGTGCTGCCTGAGGGAATGAGAAGGAGGGGCTTCACAAAAAGCGTCACATTTTGTTCTAAGAAGAATGAGTAGGAATTCACTGCCCAAGAGAAGAGACAGTGCTTGGCTTACATTACTTCTACCATACAAATACCAGAAGGAAACAAAGAAAATAAAAGTCAAGTTAGTTTTCAAAGGCATTGCTGATTTTGAATTGTTACTCGATTTCAGATGCATATTCGGTGGAGTATTGATACAAGTTTGTTTATTCATTTTTCCTTTATCGATTCCTTCATTATTACTTTATCCTATTTGTTCAAAAAAGTATTTCTTAAAACACTGTTGTGTGCAAAGCACAGTAGTAGATTCTGGGTAACAAAGATGCAGCCCTCAGAATGTTCACTCATGTTGGGAGACAGACAACAGAGGAACCAAAGCAATGTCTAAGGCAATGCTATAAGAGATGGGAGCTGGTAATGAAGCCATCAGCATTGCTCAGGGGCAGGTCTGAACTATGGAGGAAGCAACTTATTAGAGAAAATTTATTACAATATTATTTTTTATTGGAAAATATTAGATGCTCCTTTCAGGATAAATTCCTTTTACGTAGCAAAAAGGCTACCAGAAAATGATAGCAAGAAAAATTTTGTTTGCTGCAACATGAAGAGAAGCAGTAAAGGTTTTCAAATATACTGCATAGTACCTCAACGTGGAAAAGGAATTAGTTTAGCTAATCAGTTTTATTTTTAAAAGCTTATAAGGTTACTGCACTTATCCAATTCAAAAAGGAAATTACTGCTGACCTTAAAAGTCTCGTCCAACACTGACAGTCTGTTAGTTAATAACTATTGGGAATGTTAAAAATAAACAATATTAAGTTTCACCTGAGTTTATTCAGTGCTGAGGATAAGTTTTCTTAGACATCAGAATGTTATATCAGAAATACCTTGGATTTCCCTAAGATAGTTTATCATATTTTAAAAAGTAATTAACTTTCAAGTACATATTTTCTGATCATGTTTAAGCCAATTGACTTATAATTTAAAAAGGAATCATATCACTATGCAGTTTTTAAGGCAGAAAAAAGGAAGTAGTGTTATTCTATGTGGGTATTTTTAAATTTAGTAGTGTTCATTTGCTTGTGTATTTTTAAATTTAAAAAATAGATTATTTTAATGTTATATTCAGTAATATCTTGGGAGTTGCTTGTGTATGGCTCAGTTATTTATAGCAGTCTGGGACCAGACCTAGAAGAAATATTTCTATAAAGGAGGTGCAGTCACTGAGTATAGAAACTGAGTGATAGGTGCTAAGAGGAAGGGCAGCCTAGGGGACAGAATGTCATATTCAGAAAAGTGCACTGACAGTGGGAGTGCAGAGGGCATGAGACAAAATCTTTTAGGTAGCAATGTTTAGACATCCAGAAGAACCATCTTAGGAATGCCTGTCAGCAGGTGGTTTGCTGGATTCCAGGCATTGGCCTGAGTAAACTCTAACTTCCAGCAGGGACCCTGGGGGAGCAAGACATCTCAGAGAAGCTGAGTTCTGAGAAATGCGACAAAAACTTTTTAGGCACAAGGAATAATTTAAGTGTCTGGTTACCAGGTACAACATATTGGAACGTCCCAGGGTCTAAAGAAAAGCACAGGGCCGGCCGAGTCGTGCATTGGTTAATAGCTGGTTTTGGGATGCCAGCGGCCCCAGTTTGGATCCCACATATGGGGGCCAGTGACACTGCCCTCCACAGCTAACAACAGCTCCACCTGGAGCTGGGCTGTCTGAGCTCCAGCGACAGTGTAGGCTGCAGCCCCTGCTGCAGTGCACTGCCATAGGCTACAGTGAGGGGCTGGCAGCCAGCGTGAGCTGCCAATAGCTGCGGTGAGCGACCATCTAGAGGCCAAAGACTGATCTGCCTCATCCGGGAAGAGCGCAATGATGATACCAACATGAGCCAGTGAAGCAACGTCCTCTGCAACTAGACTGAAGAACAAAAAGATGGCAACTTGTCTGTTCCCCTTGCCCGATTCCCCAATAAAATCTTTAAAGAAAAGCACAAGTGGATTAGGTGGTTAATCTTTCTTTGAACCATGACTTTTTCATCCCTGCTGTTGCCCCTTCCCTGTCAACTTCTGCTCTCCTACAAAGTGGATTAGAGGAAGAACCCAATTAGAGGTAGCAAATCAATGGTTATTATGATCAATTCATATTTGTGTATTTTAAAACCAATACCTTTAGGTTTTTAAAAATTATCAATACTGTCTAAGAAAAGTACAATTCAATTATTCATTAGTAAGCATTTGTAGAGCTCACACACTGTGTACCAGTTATGTATTAAGTGCTGAAAATAAGATGAACAATCTGTCCTTGACGATCTCATGTCTAGAGGGCAAATAGACATGAAAAATTATAATGCAGCAAGATAAATTCTATTATCACAAAAGAGATGAAGAACATTCATTTTCCTAAAATGTAACTTCTTGTTCAGAAACCCAGTATCTCCCCTATCAATTTCTAACTGAGTGAAGGACTAACATTTGACCTTGCTATGTTCATGTACCATATAACTAACCCTTACCCACAGTTTCCTTAAAAATTCTCCTCTCCACTTTGTATTTACATTCTTGTGATCTAATCAAATGGAATCAACTGCCAACCCTTAGATATGATTCATTCTTTTCTATACCTCCATCTGTGTGGAAATTTCCCTCATTTTTTCTATTTTTTTCCTCTCTATCTTTCGAATCCACGTTAAGTCCATCAAAAATATTGCCTTCTCCATGAAAACTTTTCTAAATTCTCCAGGTAGAGACAATTGGTCCTTCATTTAGATTAGCATAATAAATTCTATGTTTTATACTTACTGCTTACAAACATTGAGCACTGACTAGAGTTACTGGAATACTTGAATTATTTTATTCAACACTTTTTCATTGGACCATACTTCAGGATTCAGAGTAGGAACCATACTTTGGTGTCTTGATTAATTTTTATCTGCCTCACAGTGCGTAACCCACAGCCCAATGTAAGATTACACTCAAAAATACCATAAATTCCTGGGGCCGGCCGAGTGGCACGGTGGTTAAGCGCTGGCCTAGGAAGCCAGCGGCCCCGGTTTGGTCCCACATATGAGGGCCAGTGATACTGCCCTCAAAAAAAAAAAAATACCGTAAATTCCTGAATATAATGTAATTCCCCCAATTTGAATATAATGTAAATGTAAAACCATAAATTCCTGAATATAATGTAAAACCTCCATTTTCCGAATGAGAATTTTATAAATAAAAGGATCTTAGCCAAGAAGAATCTAAATGTACTTATCAGTTAAATGTACATAAGGTAGTGTAATAACGAGTTGTTTTGTGCATTGTATTAAATTAGTTATACTTACATATTTAAACCACATATTTTTCAAACAGTATAATTATAAATACAGTAATACCTTGGTTTGCAAGCATAATTTGTTCCAGAAAGAAACTACTCATATTGCAAAACATCGCTCATTTACCAAGTTAAAATGTATTAGAAATGTTTGCTCGTCTTGTGGAGCACTTGCAAGCCAAGTTATTCACAATCTAAGGTTTTACTGTATCATATATCCTCTCTCATATTACATGGAAAAAATTTACTCAAACTCTTACGTGAAACCCCATCATGGTGCTCTTCATCTTTTACATTGCAGTCGTCATCATCATTATCCAGGATTTATCAACTTCATTGAAATCGAAGAATTTTTTGAATATGTGATTCTGATGGTCTCTAGAAAGTTTAGTTCAAATAACAAAATCCATTTGTATATCTTTCAGTCATATTTCAAAATTTGATTTTTGGGTGTATACTCATAATCTTTACAACATAAACATCTGCTATATTTTTAAAACTATTAGAATATATTTTTGAGTAATTGTGGCTTACTGAAAAATTGAGTGGAAAGTACAGAGTTCTCATATTCCCTTCACTCTCTCCAGATTCCCCTATTCTTGACATTTGGCATTAAGGTGGTACATTTGTTTCAGTTGATGAGCTAATATTAATATAACTAAAGTCCATAGTTTACATTTGTGTTTCTCTTGTGTTGCCCTTCTATGGATTTTAGACAAGTGTAAAATGACATGTATCCTAAACTACATTACCATTCAGAATTATTGTCACTGCCCTAAAAATCCTGTTATCCATCCACTCATCCCTCTCTTCTTCCCCTCCTGCCCCTGAATTCCTAGAAACCACTGACCTCTTTTCCTGTCTCCATAGTTTTGTTTTTTCCAGAATGTCATGTAGTTGAAATTGTAGAGTATGTAGCCTTTTCAGATTGGCTTGTTTCACTTAGCAATATGCATTTAAGGTTCTTCTATGGTTTGTTTTTTTGTTTTGTTTTTTTGTGACTAATCAACTGACTTCTTTTTATTGCTGAATAATATTTCATTTTATGGGTGTACAACAATTTATTCATCTATTGAAGGACATCTTGTTTGCTTCCAAGTTTTAGCAAATATGACTAAAATTGCTGTAAATATTTGAGTGCAGGTTTTTGTGTGGACATGTTTTCACAGTATTGTTTCTAATGGAAGATTTGAAATAGTTATTTACATTAATATGTAATATATATATATATATATATATACCATTTTGAGGTCAGACTCCAAGGAATAATTACTGATTTTGATTTAATGTGTTTACATTTCTTTACATTATTTTTTTTCCGTTGATCTCATTAAGTTTGTGGGTTCAAAACTGATTGATGTTGTTTAGAGCTGTAGAGCCTTCACCTTACAGTCAAATAGCTTTGGGCTTGTTAGTTGATTGTATCATTTACAAGCTGTATGATCTCATGTACGATAACCTTCCTGTATGTTAGTTTGCCTATATGTAAAATTCCAGCAGTGCTTACATTTCAGGGTTGTTGAGAGTATTAAAGGTAGTAAATAATGGCTATATATATTAGCAATAATTTAAGTAATAACTTGGAACATGAGGCATGTATAAACATTTGTAGCATAGTGTTCAAAAAGAGCAGGCTTGGGAATATCCAACTATGAAAATCAATGTGGGCCATAAAAACTCATCTTCTTGAGCCCCAAGAAAACATATGATATTGTGTAATTCACATATCCAAACTTCACCAAGCAAACTCCCACAAAATAAACAGATGTATGTACATCAATACATAATTTCAAACTTAGTTTCCATCAGAAATTTGCAATTTACAGAATTAAAAAATCATACACATTCCTCAGAGTATTTTATAATCCTTGGGAAAGAACATTTCTCTGGACTTGTTGGTAAGTATTTTATTAATATATTAATGTAACATATACATATGTGTTAATTATTTCATTCCTGCATTTCCAAACAGATTGTAAACCAATTGCAGAAGGTTAAGGCAAACACTGACATCTTGAGAGGCAAGTCTGTGTTGCAGAGTGGAAGATGTTTGGGCTCTACAGTCACAACAAGCCAGAGCTGAATCACAGCTCAGTGATTTACTATTTGGCAGTCGATTTAATCTTCCTGAGTCTCAATTTCCTATGTAAAATTGAGATAACGTTTCTTATCTCCCTTGGTTATTTTATGAGTGGCAAGTAATATTTGTAAAGTTCCTGATTCAGAATAAATAATCTTCAAATAGGAACTATTGCTTGGATCTCTTTATCTAATTCTTTATCTGAGCGCTTTTCAGCATTTTATTTTCAGCAAGGTATATAAGTGGCTTAAGAAAATTGGCTAATGCAATAAATGTTTTAAAAAATAATTTTTTTAAAAATAAACTTTGTTTGTATATCTTATGAATTAATCTTCTAAATTTAAGTATATCTGATATAGAATCACTGAGAATGAAATAAATAAGAATAGATTATCAAAACTATAGAATTGTTTTTATATTATTTAAATGTATATTATTTAAAATTTTCTTTCTCTTTAGTCAAACCTTTTACTCTTAATAACAAAGCTGACTACTAATAGTTGCTAAGCTTTATTTCTTGCAATTTGGCCTCTAGAAAGATTACTGACTGCTGCTATGTCTGATTCTAAGTCCAAACATTTCAGAGAAGGGAATCTTGTTAGCCTGGGTAATTTGCCTAAAACTGGACCAATATTTGTGGTCAGACAGAGTTGTATAGGAACATGGAAAGTCCATAGACTTATAGACTATTGGAATTACAGGACATAATTAAATATTTCCTTTCTAATGACTATATTTTATAGATTAGTTAAGTGTGACAATGAATGTTCAACATGCCCAAGTGCTGACACAGGGATTGGAATCAGAAGTCAGGGTTTTTCTGATACATAAAGGTATTAAAAGGACAATGAAAATAGATGAAGAGGAATGTAAGGGAAAAGAAAGTGACGGCAAAGAGGGGAGGAGGAAAAGGAGGTAAAGAAGGAAGGAAAGAAGTTTGAGAGGGGGAAAGAAAGGGAAAGGAAAGGAAAGAAAAGGGAAGAGGAGCTGCCAATGTAATTATATTGATGGAATGAGTGGGAGAAGAGGTTCTAAGAGTCTGGGCATTGGGAAGCAATGCCATACTTTCCATTTATACCCACCTACACCTATAGGCAATAAACAAAGAACAAATGCCTTACGTGGTATATGTAACAAATAAAATCAATAGAAACATTTATTTGGTTTAAATTGTCAATTTTTAACGTAATTTATCTCAGTTTTGCAATAGATGTGCTTCTCCATTTTAACTTATCAATCATCTTCCCTTTTATCCTAGTATGGATCCATAGGCTGCTTACTCATAAAACTGATTCTTAGGTGGACCAAACTCTTGGTACCATCACATAAAGGAAAAAATTACTTGGTTCTGCCTAGTTCAGAAAGTCAGTGTAAAATTTAACACTTGTTACAATGCACCTCAATTCCTTAACAGGTACTAATTTTCATTAGAAATATAAATTTCAGCTCTTGCTAGTAATATCTTCAGTGATTCCTTGGTATATCACATAATAATTATTTGAATTATTAAAACACTGCCATAGAAACAGTATGTTCTGTCTTCACCAAGGCTTACCTCTAAACATATGGACCTGTGAGATAACACTATGTATTGTGGTATTTTCCTTGGAGCTATTCTAGTATGGTGAATGATTTGTTCAACAACATTGACTTCTTGTCTACTAAGTCCCAGGCGAGTAATTAAGAGTGCAAAGGAAAACAAAAGAGTTTTTTAGGAATTGGTCTAATTGAGAGAAAACGGCTTGTAAAATGTAATTATTGATTTTTGGTAATAGCAAACTAAATATTTTGAAGCAAACCTCCTGGATAATATAACAAAAAAGTTGAAAAAAAAATGACATTTTAAATTTTAAGTCATCAGAAAGCTAAGAAAGGAATAATAATAATAATAATAATAATAATAATAATAATAAAAACAACAACCAGAAATCCAGAGAGAAAGGCTAGTTTTCAGAATTGCTTCTGCTCTGTGGACATTTGCCAATCCATCTGACAAGTTGAGCAGCATTTTTGGAAGGTTCCAGGATCTGCAGAGAATTAAATTGGAAGCCATTGTTACTAAAGCCCACTTTATAGTGAGCTTTGTTGCTCAAGGTGATGCAATAAAGGTGTCTACCCTCTATGAAGCAAAATATGCCCTATGTGCAAGCTGGGTTGAGAAGGAACAGGCACTCAGATCTAATTGTAAGCATTTAATGAGTAATGGAGTGGTCAAGAGAATGTCAGAAGAAGGTTATTCCATGTTTTATAGATTACACTAAAGTCTTTGCATGGACCATGAAAAGCTATGGGTTGCTGGGAAAGAAATGGCGTGACTCAGCATTTGCTTGTCCTGATGCATTAGCCTCTATTGTGGACAGAAAGCTACTGTCAGAACAGAATTTTTTCCTATAGGCAAAGGTGTTGGGCATGGTCCATTTTATCTCCCTGTTTATTTAATCTATATGCAGAACATACCATATGAAAAACTGGGCTAGACTCAGGACGGAGTAAAATTAGTGTAAGAAATATTTATAACTGAAGATATGCAGATGTCACCATATTACTAGCAGAAAGTAGCAATAATTCAAAATGACTTCTGAAAGAAAGTGGAAGAAGGTGGCAAAGCATTTGAACATCAAGAAGACAAAAATCACGACTACAGAAGAAATACACAACTTTAACATAGATAATGGAGATAGTCATCAATTTCAATGGACACTGCAGCTGAGAAATCAAGAGAAGGCTGAGACTCAGAGAGCAGCAATAGAAGAATAAAGGAAGATCACCAAGAGCAAAGATGTATCATTAGAGACCAAGGTTAAGATCATCTACAGCCTTGTAGTCCCAATTACTATGTATGATGTGAAAGTTGGGCTGTGAAGAAAGTGATAAGACAAAAATGGATTCATTTGAAATATGGTGGTGGAGAAGAGAGAGCTCTACAGATACTCTGCGTCACCAGAAAGAAAGACAAGTGTGTCATAGAGCAAAAATTAATACTGAAACATCTCTGGAGTAAAAATTACAAAGTTGAAACTATCCTACTTCAGACACATAATGAGAAGCAGAATTCTTTGGAAAAAATAGAAGGCAGCAGGAAAAGAGGAAGACCAAATATGAGATGGATTCACTCCATAAAAGAAGACATTGGCAGGAGTCTACAGAAGCTGAGCAGGCTTTTGAGGATAGGATACTGTGGACATCACTCATTCAGGGTCATCAGGAGTTGGAGCAGACTCAAGGACACATAACACACACACAACACCCACAGTACCTCTCCTGTCTCCCTAAACAGTAGAAACTTCTGATCATTTAGCAGAAAGGTATTTATAGGTCATCAGCGAGATATCAAATGCTGAACAACATCAAGGAAAATCACTTAGCTTCACACAACACCACTTCATGCTAACAACGTCCTTTCATTTTCTCATTTGTATAAAACCTTTTCTTTAATCTTATCAGAAATCCTAGCTCCTGAACCACCTGTCTTTCCCCAGAATATCCAACTCACAGTCTTTCTCTTTTTCCTGCCCTACTCTAATTGTGTCTCCATAATTATTTGAATAAAATTCTTACCATCTATCCTGAAGTCCATTGCTCACTTGTCATTCTTCCTGACCACCCCTAAATATAATTCCAAGTTAAGTTGAGTCTAACAATCCATCTATCCCAATATGTACAGAGAATGAGTAGGAACCTCTGAATTCAGGTATATTCCCAGATTTACAGAGTGGCCAATCCAAGATTGGATTCTAGGATTTGAATACTAGGTCAGCATCTTTTCTATTAAATTGAACTTTTATTTTGCAACCTGGTTAGCTCACAAATTAGTTTACCACAGGGCTTCCTATACTTTTGTCTTATGGATACCAATGGATTGGAAGGCAGTGCACTGGGGTATAAATCTATGTTGATTTTTGGAGGGCATTGATGGAAAGCCCAGCATGGGAGAACTGTAGCTTCTGTCAAGGCAAGCACATTGGCTTCTAGCTCAGCAATCCTCCCTATAAAAATGTCTCCAGACTACCTGAAGGTGAACTAAACTAACTGCAAACCTGAGAATTATTACTATGGTGAAATCTTGATTAAATTTATACCACCCACTGCATTCATAAATATATTATAGGAAAAGACAGATAAAATTAGACAGTAGCCCAACAGTCAATTTATTACCAGCTGTTTTGTATGAGAGCAAGGAATGAATATTAAATTCAGTGCAACATTTTTGCCACAAGTAAGATCATTGTCTTTCCAGGAATTAATTTGTCTTCTGGGGTTATCTTTATGGCTCTGGAGTTTCAGCTCTAATGTTCAAGCATGTATTAAAATCTGCTGAGCTTATCTCACATTTCTAACTGATAGACTGGAAGTGTAGCGATAGGCATACTAAACTTCAAAATTATCCTCTTTGTTTCATCACTATAATCTTTGTTAAACCCAAAGACCTAACTACTTATCTGTTCAGTGTAATTTTTTTTTTTTTTTTTTTTTTTAGCTGAGCCATCCTGCCACCTGTTGGCAGCTCAACGGCAACTCAGCTCGGGCTGGCCTTGAACAGCTGTTGCTCAGAGCTCAGCTCGCACTCTTGAGCAAGCTCTTAACCAACTGAGCCATTCGGCCAGCCCTGTAATTGTTTTTTAATCTCAAGCACTTTGTTTTATTTGAATGGTTCCTTCTTTACTTCTAAGACTGTTCTTCTCTAGTTTCTTCTCAAAATCACTGTCAGTGTGAATTCATTACTTATTTCTTTAATTAGAGCTCATTGGTGCCTTCTCATCTGTGCTTGACTGATTCAAGATGAACTTTTACTTCATCTGTTACTTGGACTGTCCTAGACTAATTTCTCTAATCACTAAATTTCCTCAAAAGCTGTATGTTAGGGTTTAATATTGTTCCA
Organism: Aselliscus stoliczkanus; assembly: GCA_033961575.1. Taxonomy (NCBI): domain Eukaryota; kingdom Metazoa; phylum Chordata; class Mammalia; order Chiroptera; family Hipposideridae; genus Aselliscus; species Aselliscus stoliczkanus. Next base: position 74,151,658 of record CM066736.1, read on the forward strand.
AGAACCATAGTAGTTGATAATGGAGTGTTGAAAATAAAACATGGGGACTCTTCTGAGAAGATTATGATCTAGAGTACAGATAGAAACATCAAAAAGTAAATAAAACATAGGTGAAAATTTCCATAGTAGAACTAATGCCATGAGATTATAGATAAAGGAATGGTTCATTCTACGGGGCTATCAGGAAGGGCTTCATAAAAGAATTCATCTTTGAGCTGGGCCTTGACAGATGATAAGGAGCAAGCCATAATTTCATGCAGTTAGCTCTTGGACCACGTGAGGGTAAAAGCAGGGTCTGAAATTGAGACCAAGTTTTGATGAATCTTATTAGCCATTTAAATACTTTAGTCTAGAGGGTGATAGGAGTAAATGAATGGATTTTTTAAACAGCGGAGAGACATATGGGCAGGTTATTCATGTTAGCATCATCAGGTGGGATGGATTGGAGGAGGCTCAGACTATAAATAGGGAGATTGATTAGTTGTAAAGGAAGACAGTCCAGAACCTCTGCAGTTTTGAATTTGATAGAAAATAAGCTTTGGTTCAGTTTTTCTGAGGATCGTCTTCTACTTGCAGTTATCTTTTCTCAGTTACTGCCTCTACCATCACACTTGCTTCTCTGTTTTTGATTCCTTAGCCCAGACACAGATAAAATCTTTCTCTTAAGTTTCCTTTCTAACAGCTGAGATAGCATGAAACTTTCTAAGAGTCTTTTGCTAAATATGAAGAAACAGGGCTTTTGAACCTTGCTGTATTCTACCTGTTGTCCTGAGATGTTTTTATTAGCCCCAAAAGACTAAAACAAATTGAATTGACACCTAGTCTGAATTTGTTCTTACCTACTCTTCTTTAGGAAAGGGAACTACTAAGAAATGGCACATGAAAGAAATTATAGAGCATATTCGTGGAAGAGCAAGAAACAATACTCAATCCCACTGAGGTTTGTTTTTTTAAAAACCAGCACACCACTGCCTCTGTCAATTGGCACTTGTGATGCTAGAGGCTCCAGACGCTCTAGCACACTTTCCTAGGAGAAAACTGCCCTTCACCAATGGTCTGTTCAGAAGATTAAATGTCCTGCATGCCACCACTTTACATGGCTCATTTCCACAAATGATGAATGCCTAGGATGGTGTAGACAGTGGTGGAATCAGGTAGAGGTTGGAAAGAGGGAAACTATTAATGAGGCTATTTTAATGATTTAGGTGTGAGTTCAGTAAAGTCATAAATATGTGAACTGAGCTAGTGATAATAAAAAAGGAAAAGATAGGAGGAGAGGGAAGAGAAGAGAATGGATGGATATATGAGTTTCATTGGGATGTATTGATTGATATTGATGATGCTCAAGTGGGTAAGAGAAATAGAAAGCTGGGAAAAAGGATTGGACTGATTAAGATAGCCTTTCATTATTCCATGATCTTGTTTGGGCTGTTCAAGAGACAACTTTCCAAGTTCTCTGCTGCAGCCAATGGAATTTTACATTCCACTTCCTACATAAAAGCTTATGTGGAATTTAGGCATGGGAAAGTTTTTCATATGGTCACAATTTTTCTTCTGACTTTCTTAGTTCCCCCAACTCGCAATTGTTTTCCTATTTTTCAGTTACTTGTCTCACGTGCACTTATGTCTGCATTGCTACTCTTTTCATCATACTTTATAAAGAAGAATATTTATAATTCATCTAACACTAATATTTAGCATGCATCAGATGAATATAGGTGCTTATTAATTAATGCCTTGGAAGAGGGTGTCCTAATGACTAGAGGTTCCTGGAAGTAACTTTTTAAATCTCAACCACACTCACCCTGTTGCTCTTCTCTAACTAAACAGGCACTGCTTCAGTTCAAAGTACTTGTCCTTCTTGTTCCTTCTGCCTGGGATGTTCTTCCCTTAGACATCTGCATGGATCATTCCTTCATGATCTCCAACATTACCTTGTTCCTGACCATTCTACATAAAATAGGAGAGGCCACTGCTCACCATTTTGCCACTCCCAATCCTGCTTGGCCCAGCTCTGCGGTTACTGCATAGCACTTATCACCATCTGACCTTCTCAGTGTTCCCTTGTTAGTCAGTCTTTCTTACTAGGATGTAAGTTCTGCCAGTGGCCCCGGTTCGGTCCCACATATGAGGGCCAGTGACACTGCCCTCAAAAAAAATAAAAAAATAAAGACCTAGGATGTAAGTTCTGCAAGGGCGGGGACTTGGTTTGGTTCACGGCTGCATGTCTGCCTCATGAAGCACAGTGTCTGGTACAGCGTAGATGCTTGGTAAATACTACTGAGTAAACGAATAAAAACAATTCCTATATTACAGATGAAAAAATCCACACAAAGAAACTGAAGGCTAGAACAGTTAATCAGTTTGCTGTCTATAACCTAACCAGGTTAGCAATTATTATCACTGTCATTATTTTAGTTCCATTTTTAAGCACCTAGGTTTTGATATCTACATTAGCTCCAGTCATCACAGCAACACTACAGGATGGATATCCTGGTCAGTTACATAGGTTCCTCAGGGTCAGTTGACTAATAAGTGGAGGAACAATTTTCTGACAAAACAGTGACCTGTTATACTGGGACAGAATCCATGTTTCCTAGCGATTTACCTGTGGGTTGCACAGTCTGCCTGTGTTCCTTTGCTTTCTTCCACCTTCTGCTGCATAGTGCAGAAGTGCAGAATTGTCATTATATTTTTTCCTATTGATTAAATGTATTTTAAACGTTTATGAAATGGCCATAAGAAGCCTTAAGAGCAGGCTAGAGCAAACAGAGATAGGTAGTGTATTACTTGGCTGGGACTATTGTAACAAAGTGCTACAAACTGGGTGGCTTAAAACAGCAGGAATTTACTGCCTCAGAGTTCTGAAGGATAGAAATCAAATGTGTCAAAAATCACCCAGAGGTCCAAAATCAAGGTGTTGGCAGGGCCGTGCTGCATTTGAAACCTATCGGAGGGATTCCTGCTGGTCTCCTCCCAGCTCTCAATGGTGGCCATCAACCTTCCGTGTCCCTTAGCTTGCAACTGCATCACTCTAATCTCTGTCTTTGTTGTCACATTGCATTCTCCCTGTGTGTCTCTGTCTTCAGGTGGCCTTCATCTTTTCTCTCTAAGTGTAAGTGTCCAAATTTATCTTTTTTTTTTTTTTTAAGATTTTATTGGGGAATCGGGGGAGGGGAACAGACAAGTTGCTGGCCTTTTGTTCTTCAGTCTAGTTGTGCAGGACTTCGCTTCACTGGCCCATGTTGGTATTGTGATCATTGTGCTCTTCCAGGGTGAGGCAGTTGATCCCTGGACATTGGACGGCTGTTCACGGTGGCTCATGGCAGCTCTCAAAAGCGCATGCCAGCTGCCGGCCAGCCCTACTGCAGCCTTCACTCCAGCCAGCAACTCATGGCAGTCCAGCTCCAGGTGGAGCTGTTGTTCACCATCTTAGCTGTAGAAGGTGCAGCAGAGTCACTGGCCCTCTGTGTGGGATCCCAACAGGGGCCCTGCTGCTCAGAACTGGTGTCCCAAGCCAACTCTTAACCAATGTGCCACTCGGCCGGCCCCAAATTTATCTTTTAAAGACACCAATCATATTGCTTTAGGGCTCACTGCCATTGACATTATCTTAATTTGATTACATGCAGAGACCCAATTTCTAAATAATCCCATATTCACAGATATCAAGGGTTGGGACTGCAACGTATCTGTTTGTGGAATACAATTCAAGTTATAATAGGTGGACAGCACCAGCCTGATAGGATAGCAAATAACGTGTTTAATACACCAAGCTCTTTCTCAATTCAGAGACTTCCCATGTGTTATCTCCTCTGTCTGTATTACTTTGGTGTCCACTCTTTGCTTGTGTTCCAGTGGTGTGCTGGAGCCAGCTCACATTAGCCACTTCTTCAATTTTCAGAAGCTATTTGCTAAAAATGGAAATTCTTAAAAATGAAATTATATAAACTTAGAATTAATTAAATTTAAAACAGAGGTAATAAATTCTCAACACTGATAATTTTCTAATTATTTTTCTATATTTGACTATTATCTCCATATACATATTCTTTAAGTTATTTACATCTGTTGTATCTGCATGGTGGAAATACAAATTATGGTGTTCATATCACTTCCTAAGTTCACATTCAGTGACATCAACTTGGTAGTTTTGAAACTAGCCACAAAGGGAGTGCTTATACCACAGAAAGCCATAACACTACAGATCAAGGCTTCCCTACTTCCTGCCCCATCCCCTATGGAAAACCAACTGTTAAAGGCTTACCAGATACTACTGGTTAAGTCCTACACTGCAGGCCTCATCATCATTTCCTTAGACTGGCTTTCCATAGCACTCATTTACATTAGACCTTTTCCTCCCATTATTCTCTCTTTCTTAGTTCTTCTTTCTGTTCCTTATAGAGCTGATATAAGTATTTAATACTTGTGTGTATGATATTTATCTAGTGAGAGGTTCCTAGGCTGTAGTAAATTTACTCTAATCACAGAATCTGGAAATCGAAGAAAGGAATACAGATTAGCCTATGACATCCAAACCTACTTGTCATGCATCCCAGGCAATCCTTAGGTGACCTCAATGTCAGGAGCTGCCTGAAATGAGGGTGGGCTCACCATAGACACTAGAACAATAGGTACCTTCTCTAAAAGAATCAGTCAACAAGTCTGAGGGGCTCTGGGATACTACCAAACCTAGATGATAACATAGGGACAGAAGAGGAAGTATGTATCACTGCTGGCTTCCAGGTAGTACCTACGTATAGGTAGTAATACCTGTAATTAGGGAGCAATTCATTCCAACCCCAGACTTACTTACCAAAGGGCTAGACTCAGGAAGCATGGTAGAATGCAAAGGCAGGAGTCTTGAAAGTAGCAGCACCAAGATATTAAAATTAATTTTCCATTTACTGAGTGACTTTCAGCAATTTACATAATCTCTGCCGTTTGGTTTCCTTATCTCACAAATGGAGGCAACAATACAAAGTTCATGGGGGGGTGGGCGGCACCACCGCTAACCTTTAAGGAAAGTTTGTGTGAATTAGTGAAGAGCATCTAGTCTGAGCTGATGCAGTTCCTCTAGCTGGTGGCTTAGTAAGGAAGTGGCCCTTTTGTGTAAAGAAAGAGGAATCTCTTATTTCTTCCATCTAGTGGCCATAGTCGGAGTTCAAGACTACTTGCCCCCTAGTGTAGGAAGCAAACTGCACAGCCATTCATTGTGGTCCTGGGGTTGAGGTAAAGATGAAACAAGATCATATATTAAAACATCGAGCTCTGTCTGAAAGAGAAATAGGAAACTGTCACAAATGTCAGTCCCCATTCCTAAAAGCCTGTTCTCCCTCTGTCCTTCCCTGTGCCATTGTCAAATAGGATTTCCTAGCCCTTAGGGAGAAAACTAGGTCAGCCCTCTTCCCCTGCAAGAACCTGAATCGGACAATTGAGTCATAGCCTGCTCTCACTTAGGACGCCCCTACCCCATGTCATTATTTCTAAAGTGTATTTTCCCTTCAGGGTATCCTAGGGAGATGCTAAGGGAGACAAGGTTAAAGGAACATGAGCTACAGCTCCCTTTCTGCATATGCCAATAAACTTGGTCAGTCTCAGCTATAAAAAACAAATAGGCAGAACTTGTTTTCTCTTGTTACTGAAATTTTGTCAATGCCTGGCAGCTGTTTATGTGTAAAGAGTCAACAGAAGGCAGACAAGGGACCAGGGAACATGATAAGTGTTTAAAGGATGCAATTTACTACTCAGCGATACGCCCACGATGTGGCATGAATCAAAAATAAGGTCTTCCAGGAGAAAAGATTTCTTTAGAGATGTAATTAATTGACCTGGCTTGGGTCTCTCCTTTCCCAGAGAAGTAGCTGTCAGTGAAGTGCTCACAACACTGCCCTGACTGTAATTGTTATTCAAGTTAATCCTGCAAAGTCATGTTGACTTAAGAATTCTAGCATTCACCACCAAAAAATTCATAGGTTAGGCTTTTGTATTGCCACATGCCTTGGGATTTATTCTCGGATTTAGGAAGCAAATGTAGCCAGCAATTATTTTAAACATTTGTTTTCAAACTGAATTTTTCTCTTCTCTGCCAGATTTGGCTCAAGGTTCTTTTTCAATTTAATCTTTGTTAGCATCATGAAAAACTGTTAAGTTAAATGTTCAGGCATAAGCAAGTCGTTACTCTATATCTGAACTCCAGAGAGCCACTGGTTGTCATGGTAATGTGACTGCACATGTGAAGTTAGTATTGGCAACTTCACATTTTCATAAAAATATCACACACATTTGCATGAACTTCTGCTCAGAGCTTTGTTACTGTGTTGATTCTCCCCCTACCTTCACTGTCCCATAGTAGTACCAAGGGATTTCATATTTCAGGGCCAAACTTTTTAGAGTTCACTGCATTTAGTATTGATCTGTGTATCATGGAAGTTGAGCTATATTCAAAGCACAAAATATATGAAGAGAGATGATGATTATATGAATATCTATACTGTTAATCCTACCAAATACTCTTCCCCTGAATCCCATTTTTTTCTAGTGAATGATTTTAATTTGTTTCTTTATGTTGCTTCCCTTCCCCCTCCCCCCCATACTAGGATGTCTTCTTTAAGTATCTTCTGGATTTGTAACGTTGCTATTACTCTTGAAGATGTAGGTTTCTTCCTTTTGTGTTTTCCAACCCCTCCATACCCCACACCCCTTCCATCTTCCCTGGGCCTTCTTCCCAGACCTCTCTTGGCTTAAGGCTAAGATCATACTTATTTATTCATTTGACCATTTTGTTTATTCAGTTGATAAACATTTAGTGTATGTTTACGTATGGTAGGTAGGTAGGTACTGGGTTCTAGGTACGTAACAATAATAGTTGATAAGAAATATAAGCTTTTGCTGACTATCCTATTCCTGCTCAAATAGTATATATTTCAGGGATGGCAGCTACCTTCATAAAGGTTTATAGCACAAAAACATTTTATTGAGTCCCACAGATTATTAAATAATATGAATTTACTTTTTGTTCCTGTGTCATTGGTCATTGTTTATACATTCTTTTGTTAAGCTGAAGGCTTGTATAAATCAACCAACCTCTAAGAAGTGTCAGAGCAGAATCAATAGGTTAATATGCAGATGATAATACTCATTAAATATGATATAATACACATCAATTCCCATTCTCTGCTTACACACACATGGTAAGAAACAAGTCTCCTGCCCAATAATGAAAGAGTTGCATTGGGGAGAACTTTACAGAAGTTCCATATGATGCCTTATTGTACTTCTGTACATGCTTCTGTTCATCCTGTTCTTTTTACTTGACAGATATTTCCCATCCCAAACTCCCACTGAAAACCCGCAGAACATTTCATCTTTCAAATATCTGTTTAAATATCACTTCTTCTTTGAAGTATTTTATAACAATAACAGGAAATAAAAGGATAAGTAATAATACTGAAACATTTTTTTTTTTTTGTAGAATTCTGAGGGTAAATTCCAGCAGAAACAGCCAAGACAATAGAATTAATTATATGGTCTGACAATTAAGTTTGTAAACTCATCCTAGAAAAAAGTGTCACGTACTTCATTTCTGAATATCAACATGGTCACCTTCAAAGTACTCCCCTTGGGAAGCTATGCACTGATGCCTAGTCCACCCTTCAAAGCCATTTTGGAACTCTTTTTCTGAAATGGCCATCAGAACTGTCATCATATTACCCTTGATGTCCTGAATCTCATCAAAATTTCTTCCTTTCAATATTTCCTTTATCTTTGGGTAAAGAAAGAAGTCATTGGGGGCCAGATCAGATGAATAAGGAGCGTGTTACAATACAGTTATATGTTTACTAGCTACAAACTTTCTCACAGGCAATGCCATGTGAGCTGGTGCATTGTCATGATACAAGAGCCATGAATTGTTGGCAAAAAGCTCAGGTCATTTTCATCTAACTTTTCCATGCAGCCTTTTCAGCACTTCCAAATAGTAAACTTGGTTAACTGTTTGTCCATTTGGTACAATTTATAATGAATAATCCCTCTGATATCAAAAAAGGTGAGCAACATCATTTTGGCTCTTGATTTGGGCTGACAGAACTTTTTTGGTCATGGAGAATTGTGCACTTTGACGCCTTGTTTCAGGGTCGTATTGGTACACCCATGCTTCATCACCAGTGACAACATGGCCCGAAACATCATCTTGCCTCTCCAAAAGGTCTTGGCAAACTTTGACTCTCCTTTGCTTTTGTTCATTGGTGAGGTAGCTCCTTCAGGACCATTTTTGCACACACTTTTCTCATGCCAAGGTTTTCAGTTAAGATTTCTTTGACTGTTTCTCTATCAATGTTTACTTGGTCTGTTATGCTTCTTGCAGTCAGCCAACGAGTTTGACACACAATTCGATGAATTTTTGCAATGTTTCTATCAGGTCTACTCATTACTGGCGACACTGACCTCTCTTCATCAGTGATGCATTCTCTCCCCTCAGAAAAACGTTTAATCCATTTGTACACTGCCGTTTTCTTCATGGCATTATCTCCATAAACATGGACTAACATGTCCCTGATTCCACTTTCACTCTTGCCAAGTTTAACCAGAATTTAATGTTTGTTCATTGCTCTAATTCACGCTCAGACATTCTCATGATGGCACACAAAAACACACAACAATAATGAACGCCACTCAGCGAGACACCGCCACATGTCAACACAAATACATCTGTGAGACTGATATACCATGGTTATGAAACCTTACTGAGCTGTTTGTACAGTTATGCCAATGTAAGTGCATGGTGGCAAGTTTGCAAACCTAATTGTCCTACCTTATACTTCTGGGCAAAGAGCTTCAGGGAAGGAGGAGTAAGACAGGAAATCAGTTTCTCGTTACAGACCTTAGCACACTATTAGGCTTTTAAAATTATATATATTATTTTGATTATTAAAAAGATAAATTTACAGTAGCCGTGGTGAGCGACCATCCAGAGGCCGGCAACCGATCTGCCTCATTTGGGACGAGCACAATGACAATACCAACATGGGCCAGTGAAGCAACTTCCTCCGCAACTAGACTGAAGAACAAAAAGACAACAACTTGTCTGTTCCCTTTCCCCGATTACCCAATGCTGTTCCCCTCCCCCAACCCCTCAATAAATTTTTTTAAAAAAAATAGATAAATTTAAAATATTCTATATGCTAACATAAAAAGCATATTAGTTAATCTGTAGTATTTCTCATCAAATTACTTTATCTATTTTGGATTATTTTCCCACTGTGCAGAATCAGATGCACAATAAAGCATAGAATTTGATTTCAGTATCTGGAACAATCACTTGATGAGTTATATCATTTCTGTGTATATGTCTTCCATTACAATCTGCTAAGAAGACATTGGATTAGTTTTTAAAAATGTAATTCTGTAAAAGCCTTTCTACCTAATGCTAACTAAATGTCAAGGTCTACCATGTACTCTTGGCACCCTTAAGAATATGAGAGAGTCATAGATTTAGAAAGATATTTAATCCTTTCTAAAGATAAGATATTGAATTAAGTAACATCTAGAAATCCCTTACATCCCACTTCCAAGAATCTATATCTTTGTCACATCTACATTTTTTCACCTCTCTTTTTCTCTCTGGATATAAATACAGATATAGATGTCTAAAGAAGTGCTTTTTTAAAAAATTCTGGACAATCTGCTTTTCAATAAACTTGGCAAAAATTAAAAACCTAAGACTATCCAGGAATCACCTGTAAAGAAGGGTAATAACAGGGAATAGAGCTATCAGATATTAAAGCATATCGTGCAGCATGGTAATTTTAAAAACATTATTTAATTAGATAAATAGATAACTTTAAAGGAATAAAAAACTCACTAATACAAATGAAAAAGGTAGTTTATAATAAATGTGAAATTTCAAATCATGATAAAAATTTTTTCAATTGTGTTTTTTATTTGGAAAAATAAAACAAAAATTTTAAGGGCTGGATCTATATTCATGACTTATAGAAAAATAAATTGTTCTCTTTTATGCTGCCATTTCTCTTCAAATATGTCAATAAAGATTTTTCTTTCATGTTTTTTCTTTAAAGTAATAGTTGCTATAAAGACAAAAATTTTAAATATGAGGTTTAATTGTCCCCGTTGAAAATAAAAAAGAGAACCTCAATCCTTTCTTTTTGTTAGACCATTTACTTCAGAGAATTTGTAATTTTAAGTACTTTTTTAAGGCCTTTAGTCAGCTTGATGACTCAGGAAAGACCTTCTCAAGGACTTGGGAGCCATCTCCTGGAAAGGTCAACATTCAGAAAGATAGCACCCCTATCTCCAAGTTTCTGTGAGAGGGTAGAAGCTTTACTGGGGTGGGTGACTGGCTTCAAGTTGTAAAACCACCTCCTGTCATAACAATATAAGAAGTTTGCTTCTCCTCTGGATAAAGTTAAATTGCTAACACAAATGGTCACTCTAGGTACTGCATAAATTTAGGAGATACTGTCATGTCCTCTTATTGGCATACATGGATTGTATCTGCTTAGCACATAAAGGTTAAAATTTCTTTCTGTCTGTAATCTCTTTGTGGATTGTCTGTGACACATATCATGTTCTGTTTAATGATTATTCAATAACAAAACTGTTTCTCTATCAAATTTGTAGAGAGGATTTCTAGGTTGAGAGGCAGTTTGTTTTTTGTTTTGTTTTGTTTTTTTAATTTCAGGTGTACAACACAGTGCAATAGTTATACTTTTACCCCTCAAAGTTACAAGCCTCGTCCCCCAATCCGCTTGCCCCGCCCCCCATATCACACATATCTATTACAATTCCAGGCAGTTTTGTTTTAATACATTTCCCCAAACATTACAAGTATCTAATTCTTCTGCAGTAGGTAGCCCTATTGCAATATTGGCTCTTTGCCTGACTTGGGATTCTGACTGGGATTCCCATGTGGGATAGGGTACGTGGGATGGGACAAGTTAACTGGCATGCTTTGCTCTGGGGTAAATAGGTGCAGAAGCCTATCAGCTGGGATCAAAACCAAGCAGCTAGAAGTTCTTACTGCCATTTTAAACTGAAGTAAAATGGTGGTTTGGGTCATGGTCTCTTGCCTAACTGGTATTGGGATAGTATTGAAATATGGAATAAAAATGTATAAGTCTTGAGAATTCCACTGTCTTAGTGATTTGGACTCAGCACTGAGCATTGGATACAGTTTGTTCTGTGGGTCAGAGATTGGATTCCCTTCAGCTTATTTCCAGTAAATATAATGGAGTGTCTAGATTCTGCAGACTTTCATCCAAAGATGAAACTGAATCATATGAACTCAAGGGAACAATCTATAAGTAGTTATTAAATACCTATTCTGTGTCCAGATCTGTGCTTGTGACAAAGGAAACAAATAAATATAATTGAAGCATTCTTCTTTCTCTTTGATTCAGTTGACAATTCACCTAGAAGATGAATGTGAGTGGGCAGGTCTGAAAGCAAGAAGAATAGGAAGCTACAGTAATAGTCTGAATGTGAGACAATGAATTGTAAGAGGATCATCATAATAAAAATGGAAAGAGGTGGGAAAGCAAAGTTACCAAACTAAAAAATGAAATAAAGGAACTTAATTCTTTATCCTTCTTATTCAAAAGATAAATAAAAAGATCAATGATCAGGGATGAACACAAAATACATTCAATAAGATTATGGATTTTGGTGTCTGTGAGAACCGAATTTAAGCCCCAGATCAGCCATTTTCTCGATTCAAAAGTTACATGATTCCTCTCCATTTCATTATGTGTAAAATGGAACTGATAGTATTTGCTTCAGAAATTTATCATAAGTTTAGTATTTCACAAACTACAGATTGTAACTTGTTAAATGTGAAATTAATTTCACAATTTAGCGAGAAGCAACCAGCATTTTCACAAAAATGATTTGGAAGAAAAAAGTAGAAGGCATCACACACAGTAAGAATAAGTGTTTCATAACACTTTATTCCAGTGATACACACACACACACACACACACACACACACACACACACACACACACACTTAGTCACCCTCTGTCTCATCTAGTGTCTTGTAAAATTATCAACTTCAACTTCAGAAGTCAAATTTCTAAGGCTTTTTCTCTGTTTAGTTACTTTTGCTCTGTGGAAGTTTTGGCCATGTCTCTGTGGGGATAGAGGGTGACAAGAAAGGTCCATATGTTTTTGGTCCCATACATGAAAGGGTACAGAGAAATGCTGGGGATCTTTTGCTATGTACTATAGTTATACTCTGCCAGCTGAAGTTCCCAATCACAGCTGTATGCTAGGATTCCCCGGGAAGCTTGAAATAATACACATGCCAAAACCCATCTCAAACCAATTAGATTAGAACCTCTGAGCATGTTTCCAAAATATCATTTGTCGGTATTATCCATCATACACTTACTGTGTCAAACACTTTGCTATGTGCTTTACATACATCATTTCATTTCATTCTCACATAAACCCCACAAGAGATATGTACTGAAAAAAATTGATGAAATGACTCCGAAACTCAGAAAACTAAGGGAAAAAAAATGTATCTTGATTCAGGTCAAGATGTAGCTAATAGTTGGTAGAGCTAAGTTGTTGTCTGTCTCTTTAGTCCATGCTTACTTAAATCCATGCTACCGGCTTGAACGGAGAGTCAAAGACATGTTTTAAACAGAAAAAACATGATCAAATTTTTTCACATCAGAAAGACTGTCCTAGCTGTATGCAGGAGAGATTGCAAAGGGCAAAAACAAACGCTGGGAGACCAGTTAGGATTCCTCCTCTGAGTTGCTATAATTTCATAGGTTTATCAGTATCATTTGAGAACTGAGAATGTGTCTTACTTTTCTTTTCAATACCAGTACCTAACACAGTGACTGAAATTTTGTAAGCATAAATATTTAGTGAGTGAATAAATGATTATTCTTATAATTATGTAGAAGAGAAACTATGACTGCCTAAACTAAAGCAGTGACAGTGGGGTTAGAGGTTAAAATGATTAAATATCTAGTTGAATAAATTTCTGCCAGGCTAATAAATCCCCGTAACTTTTTAACAGCCAAAATGTCTGAAATTCATAGAGCTTTTCTAATACACTTTTTAATTAAATGTATTGGGGTAACATTGGTTAGTAAATTTGTATAGGTTTTAAGTGTACAATTCTATATAATGCATCTACATATTGCATATGTTACACCATCCAGATTCAGTTCTCTTTCCATCACCATATATTTAACTCCCTTTACCCTCATCTACCACTCGCCTTCCCCCTTACCCTCTGGTAACCACTAATCTCTTGCCTGTATCTATGAGTTTTTGTTTGTTTGTTTGTCTTGTTCTTTTGTTGCTCTCCATTTTATATCCCACATATGAGTGAAGTCATATGGTTCTCTATATACTCTGTCTGACATATTTCACTTCATGATAGGGTCAAGGTCCATCTAGGTTATCACAAATGGAAGCATTTCCTCTTTTCTTATGGCCTTGTAATATTCCATTGTGTATATGTGTACCACATCTTCCTTATCCAATCATCTATAAAAGGACACTTTGGTTGTTCCCATATCTTGGCTGCCATAAATAACGCTGCAATGAACATAGGGGTGCATATATCTTTAAGAATAAATGTTTTCAGATTTTTTGGGTAGATACCCAGAAGAAGGATTGCTGGGTCATATGGCAATTCTATTCTTAATTTTTTTTTTTTTTTTTTTTTAAAGATTTTATTGGGGAATTGGTGGAGGGGAACAGCGTTGGGGAATCAGGGAAGGGGAACAGACAAGTTGCTTTCATTTTGTTCTTCACTTTAGTTGCGGAGGATGTTGCTTCACTGTTGGTATCGTCATTGCGCTCTTCCCGGATGAGGCAAATCGGTCGCTGGCCTCTGGATGTCGCTCACCGCGGCTATTGGCAGCTCACGCCTGGCTGCCAGCCGCTCACGCTGGCTGCGGGCCACTCACTGTAGCCTATGGCAGCCCACTGCAGCAGGGGCTGCAGCCCACACCATCACCGGGGCTCGCACAGCCCAGCTCCAGGTGGAGCTGTTGTTAGCTGTAGAGGGCAGTGTCACTGGCCCTCATGTGGGATCCGAACCGGGGCCGCTGGCATCCCAAAACCAGCGCTTAACCAATGCGCCACTCGGCCGGCCCCTTAATTTTTTTTTTTTTTGAGGAAACTTCATACTGTTTTCCACAGTGGCTGTACCAATTTACATTCCCACCAACAGTATAATGGGGGTTCCTTTTTCTCCCCAACTTCTCTACCACTTGTTATTAGTTGTCTTGTTGATAATAGCCATTGTAACAGGTGTGAGGTGGTATGTCATTGTGGTTTTGATTTGCATTTCTCTAATAGTAGTGATGTTGAGCATTTTTTTATATATCTGGAGGCCATTTATATGTCTTCTTGGGAGAAGTGTCTGTTCAGGTCCTCAGCCCATTTTTATTTTTTTTAATAAAGAAGCTACATATTTTATTTTATTTTATTTTATTTTACTTTTTGAGAGCAGTGTCACTGGCCCTCATATGTGGGAACCGAACCGGGGCTGCTGGCTTCACCAAGCCAGTGCTTAACCGCTGCGCCACTCGGCCGGCCCCTCAGCCCATTTTTTAACTGGATTGTTTGTTGTTTTGTTGAGTTGTATGAGTTCCTTATATATTTAGGATATTAGCCCCTTATTGGACGTGTTGTTTGCAAATAACTTCTCCCATTTGGTTGGTTGACACTGTTTTGTTGATGGTTTCTTTTGCATACAGAAGTTTTTTAGTTTGTATAGTCCTATTCATTTATTTTTGCTTTTACTTCTCTTGCCTTTAACGTCAAATTTATAAAATCCTCTCTAAACCCAAAGTCCATAAGTTTAGTACTTAGTCTTTCTTTTACGCAATTTATTGTTTCAGGTCTTATGATCCATTTTGAGTTAATTTTGGTGTATGGTGACAGACAGCAATCTAGTTTCATTCTTTTGCATGTGGCTTTGCATTTTTCCCTGCACTATTTATTGAAGAGGATTTTTTTCTCTCTATTGTATGTTTTTGGCCCTTTTGTCAAAAATTATCTGCCCATATACATGTGGGTATGATCAAAAATACAATAAATGTTTAAATTAAAAGATATATATATTACAGTAAAAGATACATTGTCATTAATCCCCTTCAAAATACTTCTCCTTACTTTGAACACACTTATCCAATCATTCTTGCCACTTTTTGAAATAGTTCTGGAAGTTCTCTTTCTTGAATGTCTTTATTTGCACTGTCGTGGCTGCCTCAATGTTCTGAATTGATTCAAAACATTTATCTTTCATGGTCATTTTGACTTTGGGAAAGAGCCAGAAGTTGCACAGCGCCAGATCCAGTGAATAAGGTGGATGAGGACATAGTGTAATGTTTTTTATTTGACAGAAATTGCCATACCAGAAGTGATGTGTGATACATAGAGTTGTCATGATGGAGGATAAAACCATTTGCCCATTTCTCAGGCTGTTTTCTATACACATTATTTCTTAAACACTCTAATAAGCCCTTATAATATTTAGAGTTCACCATAGTGTTCCTGGGTACAAACTCAGCTTGCACCATTCCATCAAGGTCAAAAAACACAATTCACATCACCTTGATGTCTGATTTTGTTTGACGTGCTTTTTTCTCAGGAGAAGTGGATGATTTCCACTGAAAACTCTGAACCTTGATCTCAGGATCATAACCATACTCATCGACCCAAGTTTCATCTGCTGTGATGACATGTCTTTAAAAGCTGGAATCTAACCGGCCGAGTGGCACGTTGGTTAAGAGTTGGCTTGGGACACCAGCTCTGAGCAGCAGGGCCCAGTTTCAGATCCCAGGTGAAGGACCAGTGATGCTGCGCCCTCTATAACTAAGATGGTGAACAACAGCTCGACCTGGAGCTGGGCTGCTATGAGTCGCTGGCGACAGTATAAGCTGCAATGGGGCTGACCAGCAGCCAGTGTGAGCTTTCGTGAGCTGCCATGAGCCACCGTGAGCGGCCGTTCAATGGCCAGTGAGCAAATGCCTCACCTGGGCAGAACGCAATGATAATACCAACATGGGCCAGTGAAGTGACGTTCTCCACAACTAGACTGAAGAACAAAAGGACAGCAACTTGTCTTTTCCCCTTCCCTGATTCCCCAATGCTATTCCCCTCCCCCAATTCCCTAATAAAATCTTAAAAAAAAAAAAAGCTGGAATCTGGGGCAGCAGAATTGTGCAACTTTAATGAAATTGACAAACACTGTTGCTTTTGTTCCACAGTCAAAGCACATGAAACAAATTTCACACTCACTCACCTCCTGTTTAAATTTGTTATTAAAATGCTTTGAACAGAACCATAAGAGATGTTCACATCCTCAGAAATTTCTCTAATAGTCAATCACCTGTTTGATCAAATCATTTTGGTTACTCTTTCAACATTCTCTTGGGTTTTTGATGTTGATAATCTCTCCTCATCTTCAATCGATTTACAACCATTATGACATCCAATGAATCACTTATAAACTGTCTTCATGGTCACTGCAGCATCACCAAAAACTAATTATAACAGTTCATGTGTTTCTTTAGCATGTTTTTGTAGTTAGAAAATAAAACTTCATGTTAATGTGTTGTTCATGATCCATGATTTATGGCACACTTAAAATACACCTTCTCTCAACCATAACTCATGCCTGACTGACTGCACCGAAGAAGTTGAAATTTGTCACACACTGTTACTAAGGTGGTCTGCACTGCTTGCTGTATTGATGATCCTTGCTTTTCTGTTTGATGGTACTCGGCAGCAGCATTACCATATTTTTTAATTGCACCTCATATATGTTGGTTTACTTCTGGGTTCTCAATTCTCTTCTATTGGTCTGTCTGTTTTTTGTTTTTTGTTTTTTTGAGGGCAATGTCTCTGGCCCTCATATGTGGGATCCGAACTAGGGCCACTGGCATCCCAAGCCAGCTCTTAACCACCGCGCCACTTGGCCGGCCCTCTTCTATTGGTCTGTGTATCTGTTTTTCTGCCAATACCTTGCTGTTTTGATTATTGTCACTTTGTAATACAAGTTGAAGTCAAGAAGTTTGATACCTCTAGCTTTGTTCTTTTTTCTCAGGATTGCTTTGGCTATTCAGGGTCTTTTGTGAGTCCATAAAAAATCTGATAACTTTTTGCTCTATTTCTATAAAAAAATGCCATTGAGATTTTGATGGGGACAAACTCTGATGGTGGACATATCACATACCACTGGAAGATAAAACAGGAAGTAATGGGGGTACATGAATGAGCCTATGGATGCCCCTTAAATAGTTCCATGCAGGCAGCCTCATGCTAGTTCCAGATCAGGCAGTGGGGGTACAGATTAGGAAATGGGGTAAACAGCTCTGATTCTGAAGTCAGAAGACTGGTTTCAAGTCTCTTTTTTGTAGGAGTAAGTATAGGACATTAGTTAAATAGAAACCTCTCGTTTCTAACCATGATGATGGAGTATTGTTGAAGGGAAGAGATGAAATAACTGACAATAATCTTGTTAAAACAGTATTTTTGCTATCTAAATTTGAGTATTAATTAGACTGTTTCTAGTGTAAGGGCTGCACTGCCTCATATGTATTTATAATTGAGGTTTTACGTGTAAATCTGGTGACTTCTTGTCATCTGTAAATTTCCCTATTGTGACAATATTAATACTGATATTGGAGGTTATTAAAACTGAATATAAATATATTATAAATGCCACAAAAAAACTTTTGTGTATTTTAAATTTTCTATAATGAATATATATTATTTTTATAATTTGCAGAGAGCTGGAATTGTCATTTTTGAAGTCTCTGGGATGATATTTGCCAGTGATTTTTTTTGTGTGTGTACATGTGTGTGTTAAGAGTTTATTGGGGAATTGGGGGAGGGGAACAGCATTGGGGAACCAGGAGAGGGGAATAGACAAATTGCTCTCCTTTTGTTCTTCAGTCTAATTGTGGAGGACATTGCTTCACTGGCCCATGTTGGTATTATCATTGCGCTCTTCGTGGGTGAGGAAGATCGGTTGCTGGCCTCTGGGTGGCTGCTCACAGAGGCTCTTGGCAGCTCACACCGGCTGCCAGCTGCTCATGCTGGCTGCTGGCCACTCACTGTAGCCTATGGCAGCCCACTGCAGCAGGGGCTGCAGCTATGCTGTCCCAGGTACTCACAGCAGCCCAGCTTCGGGTGGAGCTGTTGTTCATCATCTTAGCTGTAGAGGGCAGTGTCACTGGCCCTTGTATGTGAGATCCGAACTGGGGCTACTGATATCCCAAGCCAGTTCTTAACCAATGTGCCACTCGACCACCCTTGCCGGTGATTTTTACTTCAGGAATCATGACAGAGAAGAGGCTTAGAAATTTAAAATGAGAAAAGTCATTTTTAGTGCTTTAATATATAGATTTCAAAGTTTAAGGCACATCGATCAGTGGAACAGAACAGAGAGCACAGAAATAAATCCAAGCATTTACAGACAGTTAATCTATGACAAGGGAAGCAAGAATTTACACTGGAGTAAAGATAGTCTATTCAATAAATGGTGCTGGGAAAATTGGACTGACACATGCAAAAAAATGAAACTGGATCATCTCCTTACGCCTTATACAAGAACAAATTCAAAATGGATTAAAGACTTAAATGTAAGGCCTGAAACCATAAAAATCCTAAAAGAAAATATAGGGAGTACATTTGCAGACATTACCCGGAGCAATATTTTTACTGATACATCCCTACGGGCAAGGGAAGTAAAAGAAAAAATGAACATATGGGATTATATCAGACTTAAAAGTTTTTTCACAACAAAGGAAACCATTAATAAAACGAAAAGGAAGCCTACTGAATGGGAGAATATATTTGCCAATGATATATCTGATAAGGGGTTAATATCCAAAATTTATAAAACACTCATGAAACTCAACACCAAAAAAACAAACAACCCAATTAAAAAATGGGCAGAAGATATGAAGAGACATTTCTCTAAAGAGGACATACAGATGGCCAACAGGCATATGAAAAAAAGTTCAACCTCACTGGTCATTAGGGAAATGCAAATGAAAACCACCATGAGATACCACCTCACTCCAGTCAGAATGGCTATCATCAACAAATCAACAAACAACAAGTGCTGGCGGGGCTGTGGGGAAAAGGGGACCCTGCTGCACTGTTGATGGGACTGCAGATTGGTGCAGCCACTATGGAAGTCAGTATGGAGGTATCTCAAAGAACTGGAAATAGAGCTACCGTTTGACCCAGCAATTCCACTCCTAGGTATTTATCCTGAAAACACCAAGACACTTATTCAAAAAAAGTTATGCACCCCTATGTTCATAGCAGCACAATTTACAATAGCTAAGACTTGGAAACAACCAAAATGCCCGTCAGTAGATGACTGGATTAAGAAACTGTGGTATATTTATACAATGGAGTATTACTCCTCTATAAGGAAGAATGAAATCGTGCCATTTGCAATGATATGGATGGACCTAGAGACTATAATGTTGAGTGAAATAAGTCAGTCAGAGAAGGACAAATACCATATGATCTCACTCATATGTGGAATCTGAAAAACTGTATGAATGAGCAAAGTAAACAGAAACTGTCTCATAGATATAGAGGAAAAATCAAGGTTGCTAATTGGGAGAGGAATGGGGATGAGGGAGAAGGGGAAGGGATTAGACAGCAAAAATAGGCAACTACAATATTGCTACTGGGATAGGAAAAACAGTTTGGGGAATATAATTAATAATGTTGTAAATATTCTGTGGAATGTCAGATGATCATAGGTCTTGTTAGGGAGACCATGTCATGGATGGAGTAGAGGTTTGATCACTGCACTGTATTACTAAAGCGGAGGTGGTATACCTACTGTAATTGAATATATATAGATAGTCACGGGATGTGGATTATACTGTGGAAGAGAGTCAGAGGAAGAGTAATAGATATATATAATATGTGGGGGGGAGTGGGGTGGTGTATTGGGGGTGGGGGGTTGTCACTTTGAGGGGTAAAATGTATAACTATTGCACTGTGTTGTACACCTGAAACTAATTAAAAATAAAATAAAAAAATAAAAAAAAAGAAACAAACAAACAAAAAAAAAGATTTCAAAGTTTAGACTGACCACATTTTTTCAAAGGTTTCAGCTAGACAGGAGCAGCCTCATTTCTACAATGGTAGTCTAGGCAGGAAGACAGACACAGGAATGAATGCATAGTATCTGATATGATGACCGTTTGTTGAATAATCATTTGAAACAGCACTTGTTCTGCAATAACTGTAGTGTTATGTACAGACAGAAACAAGGTAAAAGTGAACGTTATTTTGGTTTCCTTCTATTCAGCTTCAAGACCACATCGGCCTGAGCACACATCACCAGCTGACCCAAATACAAAAGTTCATGAGAATTTGCTGAATACTCCTGTTCCTCAGAACGCATAGAGCATCTGGGTGATGCTGCTACTCAGTCTGGTCATTGGGTGGGGTCACAGGATATATGTTCTCTTTTTTTGCAAATTATAGGGCATCATAAAATGATATGAGTTAAAAGAGAGTTTAAGGACACTGCAGCTTTAAAGTAAGGTAGATATGAATTCAAATCCAAGCTCTGTCTTTCTAGCTGGATGATCTAAGACCAGTTACTGAACCCACCTCAGACCTTCATTGCTTTTACTGTAAAATTGGGGGAGTTATAGATACCTAACAGCATTGCTGTAAAGATTAAGAAAAATTGTGTAAATTAAGAAACATCTCTTCTAAAGCTTCTTAGGTATTCAATACATATCATCAATGCAGGAGTCCCAGGCAGATGACATCTAGACTCCATTTGCATATTTTAAGTATGGCTGCTATGCAAAGCTGTCCATTCTATTTTTAAACACTTCCTTTACTTTAAGATTTCTGTTTGGTCATTTGGTTAAAGTTCTCTGACTCTCTGACCCACCTACTAGTTTTTAGTTTTACATAGGCCTGATTTTACATTTAAGAAATTACTTTAATTCTATCTGGAGGAGGAAAAAGCTAAAAAGTGTTAGTTTCTCCCCTTATAGAGTTTATAGTCCAGGAAAGAAAGCTAGGCAATAAATAAACACATAAAATGGGAATGGGCACAGAAATAAGGTAGATGTAACCGAAGCTAAGGAGCTAGGAATAACCTTTTAAAGAAAAGAACATTTAAGCAGAGACCTAAAGGAAGAATAGAATAGTTTTAGCACAGTAGAATCTTAATTATTTGTTGAAATGTATTGTGATATATTCAACCAAATCATTTCCTATGCATGAGTTTGAAATTTTAGAAACATAGTCCTTAATATTATGAAATATTTTCAAGTAATAGAAAAATGGCCCTTATGATTGATTTATTTTCAAAATAATACATCTATGTGTTCGTAAAATGAGAGCACAAGATTACATAAAATGGAAAGGAATAGATTCCCTTTTTCTTTTCATCTCCATCTTTACTATTTGGAGGCAATTACTTTTCGCATTTCTAATTTTATTTCTTCTAGTGGTCAGCTCTGTTATTATTAACAAAATGTTTGTAATTCTATTGATTAATATATTAAATTCAGTTAGTATCTATTTACTTTGCACAATGAAAAGTGAGGAGGAAAACTGACTTACACTATTTGCCATCCACCTGGCCATCCTTTGCCAGTTTTTTTTTTTTTTTTTTTTTTTTTTAAAGATTTTATTGGGGAATTGGCGGAGGGGAACAGCGTTGGGAAATCGGGGAAGGGGAACAGACAAGTTGCTGTCTTTTTGTTCTTCAGTTTAGTTGCGGAGGATGTTGCTTCACTGTTGGTATCGTCATTGCGCTCTTCCCGGATGAGGCAGATCGGTTGCTGGCCTCTGGATGTCGCTCACCGCGGCTATTGGCAGCTCACTCTTGGCTACCAGCCGCTCACGCTGGCTGCGGGCCACTCACTGTAGCCTATGGCAGCCCACACCATCACCGGGGCTCGCACAGCCCAGCTCCAGGTGGAGCTGTTGTTAGCTGTAGAGGGCAGTGTCACTGGCCCTCATGTGGGATCCGAACCGGGGCCACTGGCATCCCAAAACCAGCGCTTAACCTATGCGCCACTCGGCCGGCCCCCTTTGCCAGTTTTTGATAATTCTATTACTAAATATCATAATTCCTAACATAACTATATAAATTTATAAAATGTACTACATCCTATTTTTTTTCAGTGTTTTTCTCCAGCTTTATTATGGTTAAGTTGACAAATAAAAATTCTATATATTTAAGATGTAAAGCTTGATGTTTTGATATACACTGTGAAATAATCACCACTGTTTTGATATACACTGTGTTT
This sequence comes from Aselliscus stoliczkanus, assembly GCA_033961575.1. Classification (NCBI taxonomy): domain Eukaryota; kingdom Metazoa; phylum Chordata; class Mammalia; order Chiroptera; family Hipposideridae; genus Aselliscus; species Aselliscus stoliczkanus. The sequence continues at coordinate 74,173,974 of CM066736.1, forward strand.
TGATATACACTGTGAATTAATCAAGGTAATTAAAATGTTATCATTTCTCATAGCTATCATTTTCTTATGTTTTTTTCTCTTTGTGATGAGGAACTAAAGATCTATCTGCTTAGCAAATTTCTAGTATGCAATACAGTTGTTGTTAACTATAGTCACATTACTGTACATTAGATCTTCAAAACTAATTCATCTTGCAAAACTGAAATTTGTACCCCTTGACCAACATCTCCCGATTTCCCCCTCCCAGCTCCTGGCAAGAACCATTTTATTCTCTGCTTCTATGAGCTTTACTATTTTATATTTCACATATAAGTGAGATGATACAGTATTTGTCTTTGTGTGTCTGGCTTATTTCACTTAGCAGAAGGTTCTGCAAGTTCATCCATGTTGTCACAAATGGCAGGATTACCTTCTTTTTTTAAGGCTGTTAACATACCAGTGTGATTATATATATATATATATTCTCCATATGTATAATATGCATATTTTGTATATAAATGTATTATTATACAATATATTTATGTATAATTTATATTTGTATATATTTGTATTATAATTATATATGTGTATATTGTATATGTGTATTATATAGTATATGTATGTATGTATATTATACACATTGCATATGTATATGTGTGATACATATATACAATACAATATATAATATATAACACTGTGTATGTGTATATATGTGTGTGTGTATATATGTATATATACATATATATACACACAAATTTTTCATTCATTCATCAATGAATATTTAGGTAGTTTTCATATTTTGGCTATTGTGAATATTGTAATAAACATGGGAGTGCAGATATCTCTTTGAGACACTGATTTCATTTACTTTGTATATACATATACCCAGAAGTGGGATTTCTGGATCATTAGGTAGTTTTATTTTTAAATTTGTGAGGAACTTTCATACTGCTTTTTAAAATCTCTATACCAATTTGCTCCCACTAACACTGTATGAGGGCTCCCTTTTCTCCACATTCTTGCCAACATTTATTAACTCTTGTCTTTTTTTTTTTTTTAAGATTTTATTGGGGTATTGGGGAAGGGGAGCAGTGTTGGGGAATTGGTGAAGGGGAACAGCGAAGTTGTTGTCCTTCAGCCCTAGTTATGGAAGGCACAGCCAGCCCAGGTCCCAAGTCCAGTCGCCATCTGACCACTCATCGGCAACTCAGGGCAGCTCAGCTCAAGGTGCTGTGTTCAATCTTAGTTGTGGGTGGGCACAGCCCACCATCCCATGCGGGAGTTGAACTGGAAACCTTGTTGTTAGGAGTACCCGCTCCCACCAGCTGAGCCATCCTGCCACCTATTGGCAGCTCAGTGGCAGCTCAGCTCAGGCACAGCTCACTGGCCCATGTGGGAATCAAACCATCAACCCTGTCACTCAGAGCTCCAGCTCTTAACCAACTGAGCCGCTCGGCTGGCCCATCTCTTATCTTTTTTATAATAGCCATTCCAACAGGCATGAGATATCTCACTGTGGCTTTGATTTGTATGATTTGTATGATTTTGATGATTGCTGATGTTGAGCACCTTTTCATAAACCTGTTTGCCATTTGGATGTCTTCTTGGGAAAAAATGTCTATTCGGGTCATTCACCCATTTTTTAACTCAGGTTATATGGTGTTATTTATGTTGAGTTTTATGAGTTTATTATATATTTTGACCATTAACCTCTTATCAGATGTATGGTTTGCAAATATTTCCTTCCGTTCTATAGGTTGCATTTTTACTCTGTTTATTGTTTCCTTTACTGTGCAGAAGCTTTTTAGTTTTCTGCAATCCCATTTGTCTATTTCTGCTTTTGATGTTGACTGTGCTTTTGGCATCACATCCAAAAAAAACTATCACCCAGACCAAAGTCAAGAACTCTGTCTGTTTTCTTCTAGAAATTTTACAGTTTCAGGTCTTATCATTAGGTCTTTTGTCTGAGTTCATTTTTGTGCATAATGTGACAAAGTTCTAATTTCATTCTTCTGCATGTGGATATCCAATCTTCCCAATATGATTTATTAAAGAGACTATTCTTTCCCCATTGTGTGTTCTTGGCACCATTGTCAAAGATCAGTTAACCATAGTAAGTGAACTTATTTCTAGGTTCTCTATTCTGTTCCATTGGTCTGTGAGTCCATGTTTATTCCAGTACCATATTGTTTTGATTATTGTAGTTTTATAATATATTTTGAAATTGGGAAGTTTGATGCCTCCAACCTCATTCTTTTTTAATACTATATTAGCTATTTGTATCTCTTGTGGTTCCATATGAATTTTAAGATTGAGTTTTCTATTTCTGTGAAAAATGCCATTGAAGTTTTGATAGAAATTGGATTGACTCTGTCAGTTGCTTTGGGTAGTTTGAACATTTTAGTAATGTTAATTCTTTTGATCCATGAACACGGGATGTCTTCGATTTATTTGTGTCCTCTATAATTTCCTTTATCAATGTTTTATAATTTTCAGAGTACAAGTCTTGCACCTCTTTGGTATTTCTAAGTATTTTATCCTTTTTGTTGCTATTGTGAATGGGATTATTTTCTTAATTTCCCTTTTTGGATAGTTTGTTTTTTGTGAATAGAAACATGGCTGATTTTTGTATGTTGATTTTGTATTTTGCAACTTTACTGAATTTTTAAATTATTTCTAAGGGTTTTTCTGTTGTTGTTGTTAAGTCTTTAGGATCTTCTACACATATGATTTGTTAAACAGAGGTAATTTAATTCTTTCTCTGTTGGATGACTTTTATTTCTTTTTCTTGTCTAATTATTTTGGTTAGGACTTCTAGTACTGTCTTGAACAGAAGTTGCAAGAGTGGATATTCTTGCCTTGTACCAGATCTCAGACAGAAGGCTTTCAATTTTTTACTGTTGAGTATGTTAGCTGTGAGTTTTTCATATATGCCCTTTATTGTATTGAGAATAATTTCTTACTATAGCTATTTTGTTGAGAGTTTTTATCATGAAAAGATGTTGAATTTTGTCAAATTGTATTTCTGCACTTATAGATGATTGTGTGTCTTTTTTTTTTCCCTTCCATTCTGTCAATGTGGCATATCACATTGATTGATTTGCATATGCCGAACGATGCTTGCATCCCAGGGGTAAATTCCACTTGGTCATTCTTATGGTTAATTTTATATATCAACTTTACTGGGATAAGAAATTCCCAGATATCTGGTAAAACATTATTTCTGGGTGTATCTGTGGGGGTGTTTCTAGAAAAGAGTAGCATTTGAATCAGTAGGCTACATAAAAATCTCCCTCACCAATGTGTGTGGGCATCATCCAATTTGTTGAGGACTTTAGTGGAACAAAAAGGTAGAAGAGGGTGAATTTGTTCTTGTTGCTCGAGCTAGACCATCTTCTTCTGCTCTTAGATGTTAGCCCTTCTAATTTTCAGGCCTTCAGTCTTACATTAGGATTCACACCATTGGCTTCCCTGGTGCTCAGGCCTTTGGACTTGGACTGAATTACATAGCCAGCTTTCCTGGTGTTCTAGCTTGCAGATGGCAGATTGTGAGACTTCTTGGCTTACATAATCATGTGTGCCAACTTCTATAATAAATTTCCTCTCATACAGATACATAGCCTATGGGTTATGTTTCTCTGAAGAACTAATTAATGTAGTCATGGTAGATGATCCTTTTAATGTGCTGTTAAATTTGATTAGCTTGTATTTTATTAAATCCTCTCTTTCTTGTTCTACCAAATTTAGATAGTATTTCTCAACTTCCTATTCTATAAAATGAAGGCATTAGCATTTCTATAATTCTGTCATTTTTACCTTCCTCCTTCCCTTCTCAAAATTTCTGCCAGAAATATACATTCCTTTTCCATTTGGGAGAGGTAGTGGTGGTGATTAAAATGTCTATGTTTTGGGCTGGCCGAGTGGTTCAGTTGGTTAAGTGTTGGCTTAGAACACGAGCTCTGAGCAACAGGGCCACCAGTTCTATTCCCACATAGGCCAGTGATGCTGCACCCAAGCTAAGCTGTTGCTGCCAACAGGTGGCAGGATGGCTCAGCTGGTGTAACAACAAGATTGCCTGTTCAATGGTGGGTTACGCCCACCCGCAACTAAGATTGAATTTGGCGTCTTCAGCTGAGCTGCCACCTGGATGGCTCAGTAGGGATAGGGTGTGCGCTCTTAACAACAAGGCTGCCAGGTTCAACTCCCATATGGGATGGTGGCTATTCTCACCCACAACTAAGACTGAACTCAGCACCTTGAGTTGAGCTGCCACCCAGATGGCTCACAGGATAGAGCGTGCACTCTTAGCAAGGCTGCTTGGTTTGACTCCTGCATGGGATGGTGGCTATGCCCACCCACAACTAAGACTGAACACAGCACCTTGAGCTTAGAGTCCATGAGCTGCCAACCGGAAGCCAGATGGTGACCAGCACCCTCCACAATGAAGCCTGAAGAACAACAACTTGGCTGGTCCCCTTCCCCAATTCCCAACACTGTTTCCCTCCTCCAATACCCCAATAAAATAATAATAAAAAAAGTCTATGTTTTTCTATAATCCAAATTGTCTTCTGAAATTTAGAAGACTATAATTATTTATTTGTTTATTCTGAAAATGGAAAACCAATAAATAAAATAAAAATGTTGCTTATTCATGAGCCAAATAATATGTAGACCAATAGAGAAAGCAATATAATCCTATATCACTAAATCTTTACTGTTTGAACAATAATATTCTAACTGCCAATAGCACATGGAATCTCCTTTCTCACATCTTATCAGTTCTTGAAAATCATTGATGGATAGATTGAATGATTTTTAGTAAATGCTTTCACCCCATAATTTAGCTTTTCCATCTTCCTATTTATACTATCAAAGTGTGGAATGGAAAATAAGAAATTTCATACTTTTAAATGTAATCTATCTTCTACTTGATGGCATTTTCTCTAGAGTCTTCGACTTCTTACTTCAGTGAAGATTTACTTCTTTGTGAGGATTTCAGTATAACTTCTCCACTTCAAATTTAGCAGTGTTTCTTATATCTAATATCTTCCTTGAGTTTCTTTTCGGTTTTTTTCTTAACACTTTAAAATTTCAGTAATTGAAGGTCTGGGTTCCTGCCCAGGTTGTGATCCTCAATGCATGGGCAAGATCAGAGAATCCTTGTTCTGTAGTAGAATAAAGGAAAGGGATATGAAGAAGAGGATAAAGGGCACTCCTCAAAGCTCTCCCATGACACTTCATCTTATATTTCCTTGACTAGATCTTCTTCTTATAGTCATACCCAGCTTCCAGGAAAGCTAGGGAATAATCTCTATGCTGGACAATATGTGCATGGTAATATTGTATTATTTTGGAATAAGAAAATAACGAATACTAGATGACAATCACAATCTCTGCCAAAACCTCAATGAAACACTGACATAATGCCTAACTTTAAGCAGGGTAAGTTCTAAGTAAATTCTCCTCAATAAATTTGTTAAAAATAATGCTTTGAGTTGTCTGAATGATTGATCATTTGTATATTTGGTTACAAGCCAAATAAATAACGGATGACATCTGTCAGAAATGATTGTTTTCATTTCAAAATTATTTACCTTGAGTCATTCTTGGGCAATTATTAGGAAGCAGAAGCAATTGCCTGTTGAGCATAAGCTTAATATGTTACAAAAACATTCGTTCTTCAGTAGAAATAAATATTCACCTTTCTCTGAGAAGATGGGAAGCAATCATGCAATAGGATTTTTAAAGAATAGTTTGAAAGTTTTTGCTACAGTGATCTTGTCATTTATTATATGGTACAAATATATATCTATGTATCTTTTGGCTTGGTAACATTCTTTTACAGTGAACACTTTTGGCATCAAAGATTCTTTAAAATTACCTATTTATGCATATTTAGTAAAAAATTAAATACTGAATTTCCATTTCTCAAGAAAGTTGATGAATATATATAATTGATACTGTGGGGAAAGAGGGGGCCATGTACTAACCCTGAGAAGCTCAGGGGAGGCCAGTGTGGTGGGTTGGACAAATCAGAGACCAAAATTAACCACATAGGATGGCCTAAACATAAAAATTCCCAACTAATAACAGGTCATGGTGGGTAGTCACATTCTGGGCAGAGCTTTCTTTTTTTTTTTTCTTTTTTTTTTTTTTAAAGAGGGCAGTGTCACTGGCCCTCATATGTGGGATCCGAACCGGAGCCGCAGGTGTCCCAGGCCAGCTCTTAACCACCGCGCCACTCGGCCGGCCCTGGGCAGAGCTTTCTTGACAAAGATTAATCTTTACCTTAAGTGAGCCTGTCTGTTATCTTTTTGCATCTAAGATAACATACCCTTGGAATGTCAGAGAACCCTATTTTGCCACATATAATGCACACTTTATGCCCAAATTTGTGAGGGAAAAATAAGGATGTACATTATACATGGGTAGTACTAATTCCGTACCTATATAAATGTTTTTAGTTCTTTCATTTATGTTTATGGGTTACTAATAAAAGTGTAACTCTAGTACTCAATAACGATATCCCTATGCAAAATAATACCCTGGAATAGGATTATCGGTTTTGTTGCACTTATGTTGAACTTGCAATGTGGAAGAGTTCTTGACCTTCTATGATATGTAAATATCGTAAATTTGTTACCGGTACATAAAATTTCTTGTACCTCATATCTTCTTGTGTTTTATAATTATTTGTTACATAAAATTTCTTGTACCATTATATATTAAAAAATTAATGCTAAAATTCCTTTATAATACAAAAAATAAGTACTAAATGTAAACAGATAAAAATTTGAATTAAAAAATTAAAACAAAAGATTGTTTTTCCCTGAAAATTTGGGCCAAAAACATGGATGCACATGATACACGGGAATGCATTATACACAGCAAAATATGGTAATTGCTTTTTCTGAATCCTTCAGGACACAACCCACCACACCAGGGCCCAAGACCACAGAATCCCTCATTGTTATCTTGTATCTTTATGTGCTGTTAATGTTAATTACTAAATATCTTGTACCCATCAATGTAAAATAAGTATGCGTCTCTCCATTTTCCTTTTATCCAGCCCCAGAGATTTCCCCACTTTGCTTTCTCCCACCATCTTCATCTAGCAGCAATGGATTTCATGTAACCCTTTTTACATCTCCTCCTTTGATTCTAATGTATAAAATAAGCTGCAAAATTACCATTCTCCAGAGAGCATTTTCTTTTTTTGAGTTTGTCTGTCTATCTATCTATCTATCTATCTATCTATCTATCTATCTATCTATCTAGTTTTGAGGGCAGTGTCACTGCCCCTCATATGTGGGACCTGAACCGGGGCCGCTGACTTCCCAAGCCAGAGCTTAACCACCGCACCACTCGGCTGGCCCATCTATTTATTTATTTTTAAAATTAGTTTCTGGTGTACAAAACAAAGTAATAATTAGACATTTACACCCCTCACAATGTGATAAGCCCCCTCCCCTAATCTACTACCCCTTCGACATCGTATAGAGTTGTTACAATTCCATTGACTCTTCCCTATGCTGACCATATATATATTAAATTACAGTTGACATTCAGTATTATTCAGCTTCAACTTCAAGTATACAGTGCAGTGATCAGGCATCTACACTGTCTATGAAGTGGTCTCCCTAATAAGACAAGCATTTTCTTAATCTGTTGAGATTTTGCTTCCCAGCAATTGTCATCAGTTTGGCTCAAATAAACTCATTAAAAGTTCGCTACATGTTTGGACTTTTTTTACATTGACAATATAAATTATTTGTCAATATTTTATATCTGTATGAGGAACAATGGTGATAGCTGAAAACCTGAAAAGACATAGCTCCTGAAAAGCATCAATATATACTTCAAAAATTAGTAGTTATTTTATGAAGAATCTAGCCTGGCAGTGGGGTGCTATTATAACAAAAAACTAAAATACGCAGCATTGACTTTGAGAGCTGGTGATGAGAAGAAACTGAAATAACCTTGAGGAAATAGTTGATGAAGCTTGAAGGAAAATGAGAAAAACATTAATGGAGACTGGAAAAAAATATCCCACAACAAACCAACTCTTGTATAGTGGTGGAAATTTTGACAGCATTTGTCTTCAGTAAGGTAGAAGATAGAAAAATGTACCCACTAAAGTGAAGGATCTAGCTACAGTGATTTCTAAGCAGAGTAAAAATAGATCTAACTGCTTATTCTAAGTACCTAGATAATAAAATACAAGTAGAGAGATATGAACTAAAAAATAAACCATTTAGTTTTCAAACAGAATTTTAAAAAAATTTAGTGGGCCTTGGGCCTATGTTCTAGTCAACAAAAGTTTATTTAAGTGAAACATTATCTCAGAGAAAAGGGAAAATTAACAACTTTAAACTACATTTTTAAGTCCTCAGAAAAATGAAGCAGTACTTTAGTGACTCTTTAAGCAAAGGGACTTTATTAGGGTCTAAAGGAGTTTGTCTTTTTTCATCTTATTTGCTAAACACTATGATTCCTCCTAGGAGACCTGAGGTAAAGGAGGACATATTTCTGATCAAAATGTGGGTATCGCTTTTGTCTAATAGGGTAAATTCTAATTTGATAACCAAGAAGCTCAAGTTTATAAAGAAATGATGAGTGTGGCATGAAAGCAAGAACAGTCAAAATAAAAAATGGCCTTTGGACACCTCATCTATTACAGGCAAGAAAAGGCTGAGAAAATGACTTAGTTGCAAGTACAGTCCATTTTTAAAAAAATGGGAAAATGACTTGGAGGGTGGAAGCAAGCTCCCAGACAGTAAAGCTAAAGGGCATGAAGAATTATTCCCAGTCGAAAGGATGATAACATGGACTAGCTTGATTTTAGAATTGTTATGGATTAGGTATTTTTATATGCCTTATTTTTCTTTTTTTTTTTTGAGGACAGTGTCACTGACCCTCATATGTGGGACCCGAACCGGGACCGCTGGCTTCCCTAGCCAGCTCGGCTGGTCCATATTTTTTCACTTTTTTAGTGGGAACATTTACTGTGGTTATCTTATGTTTGCTTTACTATTATATTTTATGTTATGTGTATAGAGGCACAGATAAGTGTCTCTTTAATTAACAGGTTTTTATAATGAGAAGAACCAAACTTGAGGTGCCTAATCTGCACTTGGGCCTGACTTAGATGATGAGATCTTGAATGTCAAGCCTGAGTCTGGTCCTGTAACTAATTGAATATATGGCAGGACTTGGGAGAGAGAGGTTGCATTTTATAGTGGACGATTAAGTAATTTGTGATCAGAGGGTGGCTTGAGATAGAATAAAATGGCTGCAAATTCTTTGACACATCTCCCATTCAGAGATGGGTACATAACTTCTCACCTCGTGCTGGGTGGGCTCTGTAACTGCTTTGACGGACAGAATTGAGCAGAATGATAGTGTGGCAGTTTCTGGTCTCAGGTCTGAGGAGTACATCAGCTTCTACTTCCTGTCTCTTGAAACACCCTTTCTTGAAGCCCTGAGTCATGATGTAAAAAATCTAACCTGAGGCTTCCATACTCCAAGGAAGCTAGAGAAACAGAGAGAAAGAAAGAGGGGGTGAGTAAGAAGGAAGGAAAGAGACAGGAAGGGAGGGTGGAGGTGGAGAGGCCAAGTATCTTAGTTGGTTAGAGTTTCCATAAGAAAATACCATAGACTGGGTGGTTTAAACAGTAGGAATTTATTTCTCAGAGTTCTGGAGATTGGGAAATTCAAGATTAAGGTACCAGTCAATTTGGTCCTGATGAGAGCTCTTTCTGGCTTGTAGATGGAAGTCTTTTTGCTGTGTCTTCGTATCACAGAGACAGCAAACTCTCTGGACTCTTCTTATAAAGGCACTAATACCATTATGTAGACTACCCTCCTCACCTCATCCAACCCTATTTACCTCCCAAAGACTATCTTCTAATGCCATCATATTGGGGGTTAGTGCGTTAACATATGCATTTTGGGGAGATGCAAACATTGAATCCTTAACATCTATCCCCCCACACCCCCACCCCCACCCAATATTGTGGATCAGAGACAAGCTATCCTTACTGTATCTTGTTAATTCCTGATCTAGGAAATTGTGAAATTAAGAAAACAAGTTGTTGTTTTAAGTCACTAAACACCGAGTTTTGGAGTAATTTGTTACATAAACAGAATATGTATAGTAATACATATAGTAATACATATAGCAATACATAATCAGAACCAAAACAGAAGGTCAGAGAGGCATTTACATATCACTTTGTGAATAGCATGCTTTCCCATCAGATTAAATGAGTGCTTCAAATTAATTTAATTCACATTTAATTTCAAGCTTTTCTTGGTATGTTTCAAAATTGAAGTTTTAGCTATTATGTGTTGGCCCCATTGTCAGAAGCAGAATTTCAGAAACAGTTTTATGTCAACGTCATCAAATACTTCTAAAAGATAATCATTAAGCAAACTCAATGGGTTGAAATTGTGAAGATGATTGTCAGAAATCTAATGAAAAAAGAAGTAAAAGTTATAAAACCATATTGAGGAGTTCTCTGTTCAAAATATGGACAGTAGCTGGTCAGTCGAGTGGCAGTTGGTTAAGAGTTGGCTTGGGATGCCAGCTTTGAGCAGCAGGGCCCCTGTTTGGATCCCACATGAGGGCCCGTGACACTGCGCCCTCTACAGCTAAGATGGTGAACAACAGCTCAACCCGGAGCTGGGCTCCTATGAGTCGCCAGCAATGACGTAGGCTGCAGTGGAGCTGATGCTATGAGAGGCTGTGAGTGGCCGTCCAATAGCCCCTGGATGACTGCCTCACCTGGGAATAGCGCATGATAATACCAACATGGGGCAGTGAAGCAATGTCCTCCACAACTAGACTGAAGGACACAAAGGAGAGCAACTTGTCGGTTCCCCTTCCCCGATTCCCCAACACTGTTCCCCTCCCCCAATTCCCCAGTAAAAATAATAAACAATTACATGAAACCTATGTAGAAAAACCAAATACAGGCAAATTTTAGAAGTTGTTCAGCCCATAGATGAAGCGAACTGCATTTGGATGAGTTTTCCCATTTTTGTGGCTTTTAGCATAAGGGCAGGTGACATGCTAATATTGTAAAGAGACCAGCAGAGGGTCTAGAGGAAAAGAACGAAGAAGCACTAGTTGCTCTGACTGTGTTCTGGTTTAGTATTGGATGTGGAAAATAAAACAGATGTTCTCAAATTAGATGGTGGGTCCAGGGAAGCTACCATGGTAAGAAGGCTGAAGAGCAATGTGAGTCAGAGCTGAGATGAAAAGCACATGTGCAACTGGCCTCCTTTGCATCATATGTACTCAGATATAAACTCAACTTCCAGGATTAAGAGCTGACCTCAGAATGAAATAATCATTATGTGTCACAGATTTTTTTTTTTCTTCCAATTTTGATAGTATAAGTGAACATCTGTAAGTAACAATACTGGATCTAAAAATGGGCAGTTTGGTCTTAAGGGGGGATCTATGCTTTTTCCATAAATTTGCAATTCAAAATTAAACTTGCTTATGATAAGATGGGGGGGAAAAAGGAAACATGGGTGTTTTAAGTCCAATTGCTTTTATAAAATATGTGTAAGGGTGTTTATAAGCATCATATAATAATAAATCAAGGGATTTTTTTCCCCTGCAAATATGAGTATGCTTTTTAAATTAAAAAATCTTATTACATATTTAATGCTCAGTATGAAAAAGATTGAATAATATATGCAGTAAGTCAAAATGTTTGTGTAACATCATTTTAGAACATTACAAAAATAAAGCAATTCCTAGTTTTGACTAAGGACATTGGCTGACATTTTACTTTCAACATGTTACATTCTGTCTTTATATTTTTAAACAATGGCAAAAATTCAGAATATGAAGAACCAAGCTGCTCTTGTTGGCTCTGGATATGCTTTGCTTTTTTGGATTTCAGTCAAATATTTGACACCAGTTCAGCTTACTTTTAGTTTGTTAATTTTCAGAAGTGGGCATAATCCCATTTATGTAGTTCAAATATACATCTCTAAATTCTCCAAGAACTATGTCATTGTTTTCAAAAGAAGATTCACCCACACACCCTTCTTATTGAAATGATTATGATATAGAAGAAAGAGCAAGGTTTTATGTCTGAAAGCCTGGATTTCAGTTCCGGCTTCCTAACGTTTAAATCTTAGGCAATTAATTTAAGCTGTTCTAGTCTTATTTCTTTGAGTGAAAAATGCAGATGGTAATATGGTTCTAGTTAATCATACTCATAACCATAATCGTAGTCAAAATTGATGGGGAGGAGGAGGAAAAAAGTAAAAGCTGTTGTAGAAGGAGTAGTAGCAGTACTAGTAGAACTAGAAGTAATGTTAATAGTATTTACAGTAGTATTTATTGAATTGCTTTAGATGTACCAGGTACTATTTGAAGTATTAGACTGTTTAAATCAATGTAATCTTTGCAGCAATCTTTCAATCCTAGATCATTGAGTAACTGAAGTGGGAGTGGGAAGAGGAGGTAAGGGAGAGAGATCACATTATTATGAAACTACAGAGACAGAGAAGAAACCAGGTTAAGAAAGAACTGCTGAGGTTGTTTAAAAATATAAAGACAAAATGTAACATGTTGAAAGTAAAATGTCAACCAATGTCCTTAGTCAAAACTTTATTGAGTGAGTGACAGTGTTCTGTCAAAGGTGTAAACAGGAGAGAAACATGATTAGAAAGATAACCCCAGGAGCAGCTTGAAGGCAGCGTTTACTAGGTAAGAGAAAATTCAGGTCTGAATTAAGAGACTGTGCAATGTTCCTTCTCATTCAGTGCTCCAATCTTTGGAAATTTGTCTTCCTCTGTGGCTGGAACAAATATGCTCTTCTTTTTACTATTGATTTTTCAATGGTATTTTTAGAAATAAAAATTCATCTGTAATATATTATGATGTAGTGTGGCTATAGTTAATTTTTCATGTTGCTGCTATCTAGTTTGTCAAATAATTTTCTTATAATTGTTCATTTAGATTCTCTTTAAATACTGTATGATTTTGTTAAATGGTCACTTATATTCTGTCTTACGCATCTCTGTATCCTCAAGTATTATTAGCACAGTACCTGCTCCTAGAAGATGAGAGAGAGAGAGGAGTACAACTGAAAAGTAGAAAGTAAGGAGGAAAGGCTGATCATGAAAATAAATTACACTGTGGATCTGATGAAGACTTTGTGCTATAGCATCTAGTGGTTCATTGTCATTCAGGTCATTTTTGAGGGAGGTAGAAAAGATCAACTTTCACTCCTCTAGTGGATAAACTAATGCTGGTTTTTTTTTTTTTACAATTATGTGGTCTTAGGTTTCACTGAAAAATCGGTTAGCTCCCTCTTGGAGAAATTGCTGATGTATCTCTTGACTCAGCATTTAGGTGAAAGGCAGTTGAAGGGCAAATGTTCAAATAACTAAAATTCCACATGGGGTAGGATAATTTGTTACAATGAAATTTAAGAATACTATGGTCATAATTTTGTTTGTACATCTTGCATTCTTAAAAAAAAATGGCTGGAAGACAATAGAAAAATGCTAACTAGACGGCTGCTCACAGAGGCTCTTGGCAACTCACACTGGCTGCCAGCCACTCATGCTGGTTGCCAGCCACTCACTGTAGCCTATGGCAGCCCACTGAAGCAGGGGCTGCAGCCACACTGTTGCTAGCGACTCACGGCAGCCCAGTTCCAAGTGGAGCTGTTGTTCACCATCTTAGCTATAGAGGGCAGTGTCACTGGCCCTCATATGTGGGATACGAACCGGAGCCACTGGCATCCCAAGCCAGCTACTAACCAACACGCCACTTGGCCTGCCCATTGAATGATTTTTTGATTGGCTTCTTTTTCTCCTGCAATGTGCTTAATATTACTTTGATAAAGAAAGAAATGTAATAAAAATAAAAATTTAAAAAGTATTTTAGGACTGCAAATGTAGATCAAGTTCTTGTAAAGAAGCTCTATTTTAAGTCACTTCTCAGTTTTGTAAAATTAGACTCCAAATTCAAACAAAGCACTGGAGTTGGGAAAGAGTTAAAAATCTAAGACCTTACTTAGAGACTTCTCTCCCAAAATTGACAGTTATCATCTACTTCTGTGCACAAGCAGTCATATCTTAAACAGCTCTATGTGCAAAATATACTGGAACTGAACAGTGAAATCAAAAAAGATAACGGCACAGTGAGAAGAAAATTCAGTAAGGACAGCCAAAGTTGCAAAAGCATCGTGTCTCAAATGTTCACCTAGATCAAGTGTGTTCCCAGGCAAGATTCTTGAGACCCCCAATCTAATGAGTGGAAACATTCAAAAGGGCAGAATCTGGGAGAATTCCGAGACAATTCTAAGCTAATTTCCTTTCTAACAAGACTCTAACTCAGAGAATTGGATCTAGCCCCAGGGAGACGGTCTGGAAAGAGCTGTACAGAGAAATCCGAACCTGGTCCGATGGGATGGGATATAGAACAAAACAAGATTCTATGTGAAATTTGGTTATTATGAGGATGCACCACATTCAACCATGGTGTGTGTGATAGTGTGTTTGTTTGTTGAAGAGGAGGGAAGGTGGAGTGGGAAATGCAGAGAGTGAAGAGAAGGATGACGACTAGAGACTGCCAATAGAAGTAGAGAGGAAACTGTAAACACTAAGTGAGAAAAAAACAAGGCCAGTGCTTATGCCCATAACAAAAGCATGGCTAGAAAAGTCTTCCTGTTTAATCTAATCACAGGGCAGTGTCACCAAATGAGCATGACCAATGAATCCTTGGAGAATTAGGAAAAGCAAAAAAACAGAAGTTGAGATTTCAGTACGTGGGAAAGTGGAATTAAAGCTGCCCTTTTTGTAATAAGGGCTTTGTTCTATTTGTCCTCCCAACATACTTGGGCAGCCAGAGACAAGATACGCTGTGAGGTGAGTCAGGTGATATAATCATAGGGACCTGTGTTGGGGGTAGGATGTGGAGAGTGGAGAGAAAAGCAGCCAGGATAGATCAAAAGGAAGGAGTCAGGACAACTGTGTTGAATCAACAACACAACTAACACAAACAGTAGTCATAAACCTGTGCAGAAAAGTGGTTCCTGTGTCTCCATGGTACAGGTATCCATAACCTGAGGGCTTGTGTTCAGAGATGGGGCTTTGGTTCTTGGCAGCTAAATTAGTCAATATATAATAATTAATATTAGTAATGACAACCAAGAACTCCAAAATCTTAACCACTTAGCAGAAGAGAATTTTATTTTTCACTCACAATGGGTTGGAAGCACATCTAACAACAGCTTTCCTGAGAAGCTTTTCTGCAAACAGTGAACTTGGGAAACTGGAGCGCCAGGTATTTCTTCTGAACCTTCAGTGTGAGTTAGGTGTTCCTATGCTGTGTCACCTTAGCATGGGAGCTTCCCTCTACTGTTACACCAGCCTGTGCTACTGTTCTGCGGTGAGATTTCTCCCACTGGACCCTCGAGACAGCAGCTATAGCTGTAGTTTGTGTTTTCAGGTAGTCAAAAATGTTTGAGGCAGGAAAAAGAAAAAGAGAAAGATGGAAGGAAGGAAAGGTGGCAAGACTCTGATATAAAGGAAGATTAAATAGAAATATATAGAAAACCAATTTAAGGAATTGAAATACATGGCAATGTCACTTATTAGAAATAGGAAAAGAAAGTCAGAATTGTGGAAAGTAATTTAAAAAATGCCACTTATTGAGTGTCTACTATATGTCAAACACTGTTATGTACTTGACATAGTTTGTTTCTAATCCATACAGCCATAATTAGGTAGATAGTATTATTTCCATTTTTAAATATCTAAGGTTTAGTGAGACTAAACTGATTTTTACCAAGATCACTCAGGCAGCTAACATCTGGGATTCAAATTCAGATCTGTTTCACCCAAAGTTTGTGTGGGTCTTAATGCTGACTTATTTGAATTATTGGTCTAGGTGTCTTAAAATCACAGTTGCCTAGAAAGAGGTTTAGTCCTCAGCATGTAGGTGAGATCAAATGTGTGGCCTCATGGGTCTCATAGAGAGAAATGCAAAGTTAAAACATCTACCCAGATCTTCAGAAGAAAGGACCGAAGCCCCTAGTGTCACCTTGATGTTTGAAGCCACTGCAATTTTGCCTGTGTAAACAGAGTTGATGCAACTCTGACGTATTTGGTACTAGAACTGTTGGCTTGCCAGTAAAGAAAGCCAGCTGGAGCTAACTTAAGCAAAACAGAGCAACAGACAATAAGGGAACATCATAGAGTCCAAAGGAAGAATGTAGCTGAGCCTCAGGAAGGGGTAGGATTGGGTTCTGGGAATAGACTATTGAGAGCTCAGGCAGAAATCTCTCTTTCTTACATCTACTTTTCTCTGTACAGATGGTTTTTCCCTTTCTCTACAGTTTGGCATTCTCTGCTTCCCGGTCTACAAAGATGCCTCTTAATTTTATTCATTTGTCATTCATTTCAAAAAGCTAGCGAAGGGATTCCAATTACCTTGGCTTGTATCAGGTGCCTACCCCTGAACCAATAAACTGGCTAGGCAAGTGACAAGTGGTGTACATGAAGTAGTGAAATAAATCATAGTCTAAAAACACAGACTTCTCTTGAAGAACCAGCCTAGATCAACTAAGAATGTATGTGTGTGGGAAGAGAGGGGAAAGCCATTAAGGGGTCTTTATGAGTTAGACATTCTGAAAAGAGTCCACTACATTGACCATACCTATTGCCTACAGCTGAAAAGAACATGGGATTTGGTGCCAAGTAGATCTGAATTTGAAAATTGTCTCATCAACCCATGCAACTGTGCATGGAATCAGTGTACCTCTATTTAAAACAAACTTTGCTTTGTTTTTCATTTATAATATTAAGATTGTAATTCATATTCTTCAAAATCACAGGGATACTTGACAATAAAGGATGTAAAGTACCTAGCATACAGTGGGTGCTGAAAACGTATTTGGCATTATTAGTTCTGCTCATGTATTTTCATTTCTTTTGTGTGTTCTAGCTATATAAAAGAAAGCTCCATCCCCCGCAAAAACATACAGGCTTTATAGTAACATGAAAATCCAGTGAAATGGAAGACTTTGTGCTATGACTACTATCCACAAAGGTTTCCTTATCATGTCCAGTCTTTGAACATTGTATCTAATTTGGTAAACAACCTTGATTTATTTTCCAGCCTTCGATATATTTACCAATGAAAGCTTTCCAGTGTGTCACTGAAAAAAAAATGAAAGCATTAAACTGTCTAGAGACAGGGATTTAGAGTTTGTATATTCCCTCTTGACATAGTTTATCTTTTTAAAAAAGATTGGTGGTTGATATTTTGTCTTCCTTAGAAAGTTTCTTCAAGGATCTTGAGTTTCTAAACATCTCAGGAGACACTCTGGAATTAACATGAAAGAAAGTATCCAAACATGATAGATGTGGCTTTTTAACAAATAATCTTTGGCTTCAAGACTGTCTAGGATCTGTTCACAGGTATTTTTACCTGCTTGAATGTCTTCTAATACTATTGGTTATGTGACATATTGAAGGTAAGCATATTCAGGCACTTGTCCTTGGTTCCCCTAATGAATACTTTTCTTTGCCCACTCTTACACTGACACTTTGGTTTTAGTTAACTTGATTATGGTTGTAAATTGAATAGATTTACACTTTCCTGTTTTGCCTTAAAGTCAGTCTTATCACAAAACCACATTAAAACTAAACACAAATCTACCTCCAAAAACCCTTGGAGAGGAATGTAAATCTTTACTTAGGGTCTCTTGAGGACACTGAGAAAGGGGTTAGACACAAAACTAAGAATCCTGCTTGTCCATCATCACTACCTCTCAAAAGTCAGCCTCATTATAGGCACACACAGTTCTTCCTCTTTTTTTCCTCTTTCTCTGAGTCTCCCCACACATGCTGGAATTTGGCTTCCTGCACCTGTATTCTTTTCCTCTATCTACTCACAAAATGAGTTACCTATGTCAGACACCACGCTTCATGGAAAGAGAGGGAGAAGAGATTGCAATAATTATAGTTTAATATTCTGTCCTGTCATATAGTAATAGCCAGCATAATTCAAAGCACAATGATAAATGCCATATATATATATATATATATATATATATATATATATATATTCCTTATATCACGCATGAGAGATTGCTATTTTATCTCCATTTTATAGAGAAGGCCAAAGTTCATGGAAATATGCTCAATGTCACATAATTAGGATGTAGCAAGATATGATTCCAGCTCAGGTGTGTGTAATTCAAAACTCCAGGTTTGTAATCATTATATATAGTTCATCACTGTGTAATCCTTAAAGTATGTCTATTCTTCTCATACTCCCATTCAAATATGAAAAGGTGTAGAAAATATTTATTGTCTTTAAACTTCCCTCTAAAGATCCCCCAAAGAAGGAAATTATCTTTCATGAAACATCTTGATAAGCTCTGAAGGCATCAGGAGGGCCTAATTACTCAGCTGTCAGCAACGAGGGATTCAGAGAGGAAAAATATATTGTGAGCTAAAGATTTTTGTTTGGAAGGATATTTTCACACACTAGTTTCTGGCTCCATGCATTTTAAACCTTTTTTTTCCTCCATTGTACCCATTTTACCAAAGCCAGAGTAAGATTACATCATAAAAGACCTTTTGATCCTGTCCCTTAAGATCACAAAGTTGGGTATATTGGCATAGTGGACAGTAAAATATTCCTACATCAGGAAAGTTTACAGTAAAGTAACTATAATGAAAGTGAACTATAAAAGTATTTGCCACTAACCTCAAACCAAATGAATCTTAACCCCAGTTTGCCTAGTCACATCAAAAACACCTGACAGCACACCTGGACTGGCCGAGTGGCGCATTGGTTAAGCGCTGGTTTTGGGATGCCAGCGGCCCCGGTTCGGATCCCACATGAGGGCCAGTGACACTGCCCTCTACAGCTAACAACAGCTCCACCTGGAGCTGGGCTGTGTGAGCCACGGTGATGGTGTGGGCTGCAGCCCTTGCTGCAGTGGGCTGCCATAGGCTACAGTGAGTGGCCCGCAGCCAGCGTGAGCGGCTGGCAGCCAAGCGTGAGCTGCCAATAGCCGCGGTGAGCGACATCCAGGGGCCAGCGACCGATCTGCCTCATCCAGGAAGAGCGCAATGACGATACCAACAGTGAGGCAACATCCTCCGCAGCTAAACTGAGGAACAGGGGGACAGCAACTTGTCTGTTCCCCTTCCCCGATTCCCCAACGCTGTTCCTCTCCACCAATTCCCCAATAAAATCTTTAAAAACAAAACAAAAACAAAAACAAAAAAAAACACCTGACAGCACACCTATATTACACTGAAGAACATAATAAGCTGTCTCATACAATCGCTAATATAACTTAATATTGCATACTTTTAGAAGCATATGAATTTTTAACAAATATACAATTGAATCAAACAATATATAAAAAGTCAGGGCCGGCCGAGTGGCGCATTGGTTAAGCGCTGGTTTTGGGATGCCAGCGGCCCCGGTTCGGATCCCACATGAGGGCCAGTGACACTGCCCTCTACAGCTAACAACAGCTCCACCTGGAGCTGGGCTGTGCGAGCCCCGGTAATGGTGTGGGCTGTAGCCCCTGCTGCAGTGGGCTGCCATAGGCTACAGTGAGTGGCCCGCAGCCAGCGTGAGCGGCTGGCAGCCAAGCGTGAGCTGCCAATAGCTGCAATGAGCGACATCCAGAGGCCAGCGACCGAACTGCCTCATCCGGGAAGAGCGCAATGACGATACCAACAGTGAAGCAACATCCTCCGCAACTAAACTGAAGAACAAGAAGACGGCAACTTGTCTGTTCCCCTTCCCCGATTCCCCAACGCTGCTCCCCTCCACCAATTCCCCAATAAAAAAAAAAAAAAAAAAAAGTCAATATATCGTGAGTAAGTGTGGTTTATGTTAGAAATGCAAGGTTGGTTTAACATTCAACATCAATCAATATAATTCGCCAAATTAACAAAATAGTGAAGAAAAATTATGTGAGCATCTCAATACATGCAGAAAAAGCATTTGATAAAATTTAACATCCATTTATTTAAAAAAACTCGTTAGAAAATGATGACTGAAAAAGAACTTGTTAACCCAAATAAAAAGTGTCTAAGAAAATCCCAGTATTATCATCATATTTAAAAGTAAAACAAAGAATGTTTTCTTCCTAAGGTCAGAAATAAGACAGATGTTCTCTCTCATAACTTCTACTCAACATTTTACTGGGTCTTAACTAGAGGTCTTAACCAGGTGAATAAGGCAAGAAAAAGAAATAAAAACACACCAAATGTAAAGAAAGCAAAACTTTTATTTGCAGGTGACATGATCATAAATGTAGAAAAGTCTAAGGCATTTACAAAGAGGCAACTAAAACTAATACATGAATTTAGTGAGGTCAGGATATAAGGTCAATATAGAAAAATCAATAGCATTTCTATAAAATAACAATGGCAATTGGACAAAAAAGAAAAATACAAATTGTTTTCAACAGCATCAAAAGCATGAAATACTTAGGAAATAATTTAACATAATATGTGCAAGACATATACAATAAAAACTGTAAAACATTGTTGAAAGGAATTTAATAAGGCCTAAATAAATGGAAAGATATGTCATTATTGCTTTTTGGAAGACTGAAACCTTGTTAAAGTGATTTTCCCCAAATTGATCTAAAAATTAAATTCAATCAATATTGAATCAATTCAATCAAATCACAATCAACATCGTAGCAAATTTTTTTGTAGAAAAATTGACAAGCAGGGCTGGCTGAGTGCTGCGCTCGCTGGTTAACAGTTGGCTTGGGATGCCAGCTCTGAGCAGCAGGACCCCGATTTAGATCCCACATGAAGGACCACTGACACTGTGAGCTCTACAGCTAAGATGGTGAACAACAGTTCAACCTGGAGCTGGGCTGCGGTGAACCCCCGGAAATGGCTTAGGCTGCAGTGAGGGGGCAGTGGGCTGCCGTAAGCTACCATGAGTAACCGGCATCCAGAACGAGATGTCATGACCTGCAGTGAGCAGCCGTCCAGTGGCTGGCGAGAGACTGCCTCACCTGGGAAGAGCGCAATGATAATACCCACATGGGCCAGTGAAGTGACATCCTCCACAACTAGACTGAGGAACAAAAGGACAGCAACTTGTCTGTTCCCCTTCCCCAATTCCCCAATAAAATCTTTAAAAAAAAAAAAAAGAAAAAGAAAAATTGACTAGCAGATTCTAAAATTTATATGAAAATTCAATGACCCATATTAGTCAAAACAATTTTAAAATGAGAAAACAAAGATGAAGGACTTACACAACTTGATTTCAAGACTTATTGTAAAGTTATATTAGTTAAGATAATATGGTATTAGCATCAAGGGGAAAGAATAGAGAGTGTCCAAACTAGACACACGTATATATGGTAAATTTTGGGCAAAGATATCAAAAGAATTGAATAGGGAAAGAGAGGCTTTTAAACAAATGGTGCTACAAAACTGAATATTTGTGTAAGGGGAAACAATGAACATCAACGTTTACCATAAACCATAAAGAAAAGATTGAATTGCAATGGATTATAGACATGAATGTCAAATCTAAAATATGAAATTTATAGTAGAAAATGTAAGATAAATCCTTGAAACCTTATAGTAGATAAATATTTTTTATCTAACACACAAAAACCACAACCACCCAAAGTGATAAATCAAACTTTCACAAAATTTGAAACTTTTATTCTTCAAAAGACACCATAAAGTAAAGAAAAGACAAGTAAAAATTATGAGAAAAACATTAGACATGTATTTGACAAAGGGCTTTAATTCACAATACATGGAGAACTCTTATAACACAATAAGAAGACAGCAAACCAATACAAAAATGGACAAAATATTTAAAGTGAGGCTTTACAAAGAAGATTTTAAAATGGTCAATAAACACATAATAAGTACTTAACTTTAGGAAGTGCAAATTGAGACCAAAGTGAGATACCTTAACACATCCAGTAGAATGGATAATTAAAAAAAATAAGTCAATACCAAAAATTTGCAAAATATAGAAAAACACTCTTATTCACTGTTGTTGCAAATGTGAAATGGTAAAACCACTTTGGAAAATTGTTTGGCAGCTTCCTATAAAGTTAAAAATACACTTACAATATTACTCAGCTATCCCATAGCTAAGCATTTAATCAAGAGAACAAAAAGATATGTGCACATAGAGATTTGTACACAAATGTTCATAAGTGCTTTATTTGTAATAATCCTAAACTGGAAACTAGGACCAATCTAAGTATCAATCAACAGATGATTGGATTAAAAAATGAAGTATGTATGTCTATATAATTCATACTACTCTAATTAAAAAGGACAAATTGCTTTTATACAAAGCAGTCTGTATTAATCACGAAAAAATTATGCTGAATTAAAGAAGCCAAATGCATAAAAAATATAATTCTATTCATATTCTTTTTTGAATATAAGTGTTTACATTCACCATAAAAATATACAAGTTTATATTCAATATAAAAGTATAAAAGTTTGCATATAAGAAATCGCAAACTATTCTATCATGAGAGAAAGCAGATTAGTAGTTGACTAGGGCCAATGATAGGAGTGATTAACTGGGAATAGCATTAAAGAAATATTTGGAGTAGTGAAAATATTCTGTATATTGCTTGTGATGGTGATTATACAAGCATATAAATTTAATAACTCATTGGAATATGCACTTAAAGTGGGTATATTTTACTATCCAAGTAATGTGTACCTCAATATATTAAGTAATCTTATATAGAAATATGGAGCAAAGCTCTGAAATGATCTGAAAGCCAGAGAAAATTAGAGAAATTTTCTAAGCCTTCAATTTTTTCACTTATAATATGGATTGTTACCTCTATTACATTGAGGTAAATGTAAGCATAAGTAAGACATTTATACCTAATTGGTGGTTGGTACTTGTTAGTTTTTCCCCTTAGTTTCTCTTAAATAATTACATTTCTTAGTAAGTCTTAAATTAAAAGAATCCTCTCAGATATTGTTCAGGAAAAAAACAAACTATCAAAAAAACAGCAAGAATTTGAACCTACTTGACATTTGTAGCAACTAGGTATGAACAATGCTCTACTTGTGTTGAACAAATTTTCAGAAATACTTGGTTTATTTATTGATATAGAATTTATAAAGAAAAAAACCAGTATTGATTTAAACTATACAATCAGATAAAATTTTGGCAGATGTGTACACCCATAAACCACCACAGAAATCAAATAAAGGATATTCACATCACTGCAGCAAGCTTTCCTTGACTCTTTTGCAGTCCATCTTCCCTTCAGCCCTGATCTATTTTTTAACACCATGGATTGGCTTATGTTTTCTGAATTTTTATGTCAATGAAATCATATCATACATATTCAGTTGTGTCTACTTTCTTTTGTCCAGTACAGCAATTTTGAGATTCATTTATGTTTTTGAATATATTGGCAATTTGTTCCTTTTTATCGGTGTATCATATTTTGCTTATCCATTCACTCATTGTTGGACACTGAGGTTGTTTCTAATTTGGAGCTATTGTGAATATAAATGCACTAAACATACATGTGGCAGTATTTGGTATGGATAGCTGTTTTCATTTCTCATGGTTAAGTACATAGGCATGGAATATCTGATGAAAAGGTCCTTTCATTTTAACTTCTACAGAGGAAAAACAATAGAGGGGTATACTCAAATAAGGATCAGTTAAATAACAGAGTCAGGTTATGTATCTTCTACACAAATAAAATATTGTCATTTTTCTGAGGGCATCTTTTAACTTGTCTGTTTGGGTGCCATCCTTTCGCCCTCAAACTACTTTGCCTTTTTATATTCTCATTTAAGTCTCTTCTCATTGTTGGGATTTATTTTGTCTTTCTTTGTGGTTATCAATGTGTCTGAAAATGAGAGTTTACTTTCTGATCTATGGGATCTAATCTATTATTCCAGGATTCCATCTAGCTAACTTGTTATAAATGACATTAATATAAAGACATAAAAACCAACAGTGAGGCCTTCTTGTTAACTAAGAGCATGAGTCTAGAGATATCTAGTTTAATTTCTTGAAGGACTTTGTTTTCTTTCCGTATTCTGGATAACTGTGGTTGCTGAGAAGTACACTGTGATAAACTGAATAAACTACTATGCATTGGCTCTACTTTACTTAGTAGATATTGTTATATTTAAGAAAATTTAAAAAGTTTACTTTTACTTTGTAGAAAACCTTTTACAAACCCTTGAATCAATTTCCTAAGTATTTTAACAGTCCACATTCAAAAGCTCTAATAATTTTCTTATCATTTTTTAGTATTTTTTAATATGTTCATTTCACATTTTATTTACAGATTTCAAACAGTCCTTTTACTTCCAAAATGTGTGTTTGTGTTTGCTGATGGGGTGAGGGATACACGTTTTGGAATATAATTCCTAAATATTTTGTTTTGGTGAGACTATACAATGAAATGTTATTGAATGCTTGACATTTGGAGAATCATTAGTATGTTTCTTTTAAAAGTCAGTAAATATTTATCAAGCACTGGAATGACAGTATGTTCTTTCACATGTAGCAAGAGGGGAAACACTTTAAGACTTTTTGCCACTTTTTTTTTGTTTTGTTTTCTCCATTCCTCAGGGCAACAACTATCCTTAGTCTTTGTGCCTTCCCAGAATCTCCACCCTCCTAGAGAGCTACCCCTCCTTTAACCCTTCTCGGTTCTAAAGGGAGCACCGTCCACAGTGCACTGTCTGCTCTCTGTCCACCATGGTAGAAACTCAGGCCTGGCCAAGCATCATAACCCATTTCACACTTCACAGTGATTGGTCTAAGTAATGTACAAGGAAACAGTAGAGTCCTTCATCATATCTGATATGAATGTTAAGGGACAGAAATAGAGAGGGTGAAGATTTTGTATCTTCATTGCTAACCTCTAAAGATGTTGGCTTAGGGATGGGTGTACCAGAAAAGAATTCAGTCACCACTTTTACATAGAGAAGCAGAGATAATGAGAGCCAAGAAACCGCAAGCGTGAGGGAGACTTGATGACATAATTTGTCTCTGAATAGAAATGTATCTGATACTCGAAAGACACACCCTTAAACCCCCATATATGTAAGCCACGGCAGTCCAGTTCCCTACTACAGGATTTGGTAAGTGACATTGTTGGCAACCCACTAGCTCTTGGCTGAATAAATTTCTTCTTGAAATGCTTTCCCTTTTTCTTTAAATACCAGCTGATGTGCTACAGTTTCCTTGAAGATGTCCTTGATTTCTTTATTTGAAAGAAATTTCCACTCTTTCAAAATGATAAAAACCTGTATAGGTTACTTTTTATGTCACTTCTTACTTTTTATCCAAAACCTCATTTATCTGCATTTTATCTTCTGTTCATTATCACCTTGAAATCAGAGATTGTTTAGTTGCACCTGCAAATCTCTCTATTGTATGTAGCACAATTTCATGCAAAAGACATCACTGACCTTGAAAAACTTTCCCTAACTTCCTGAAAACCAGGGGAAGTGATTTTTTTGGGGGCTTTCAAAGTACTTGACATTTGTTTTCAAATCACAGTACTTCCACACGTTCAGAATTTTTCTGTTGGCCAGCCTCTCTTATTTCTTTTTTTTTTTTTAGATTTTTTTTATTGGGGAATTGGCGGAGGGGAACAGCGTTGGGGAATCGGGGAAGGGGAACAGACAAGTTGCTGTCTTTTTGTTCTTCAGTTTAGTTGCGGAGGATGTTGCTTCACTGTTGGTATCGTCATTGCGCTCTTCCCGGATGAGGCAGATCAGTCGCTGGCCTCTGGATGTCGCTCACCGCAGCTATTGGCAGCTCACTCTTGGCTGCCAGCCGCTCACGCTGGCTGCGGGCCACTCACTGTAGCCTATGGCAGCCCACTGCAGCAGGGGCTGCAGCCCACACCATCACCGGGGCTCGCACAGCCCAGCTCCAGGTGGAGCTGTTGTTAGCTGTAGAGGGCAGTGTCACTGGCCCTCATGTGGGATCCGAACCGGGGCCGCTGGCATCCCAAAACCAGCGCTTAACCAATGCGCCACTCGGCCGGCCCCTCTCTTATTTCTTTATCATTTAATTGAGGACTTATAGTGTGTTGATTACCATTTCATACCCACAGCTTAACAGAGTACCAAGCAACATAACAGACACAGTAAATATTTGTTGAATTAATAAATAAATGTGATCCTACATAAGGACTACAGATACTTTTTACCATCTGCTCATTTTTAAAATTAAGCCCAATATTCATCTTTTCAGTAAAGTTTTAGATCACAAACACAGGTTGATCTTTAAGTGGAAAATTATCTGAATGATAAATTAAAAAATGATAAAAAGTAGAATATATCTTAGTGTCATCTTGTTGAGTCCTCTTCTTAGACAAGGAGAGCACTGAAGCCCTGTAGTTTAGTGAAATGCTTCATGTCACACGGTTCATTAAGGTCAGGATCTTCTCATTTCCTTTTCTATGGCTCCCTCTGTTAGTTATACTGTATAGCATTTCATTTAGCACTGGATTATCCAATTTAGCACAAGTACAGAGCAGTGATTTTAGATTTTTTTCTCCATGGAAGGGGAACTGCTGTAGACTCATGTCTCAGTTACTCGAGTGTCAAAGGAATACAGTTAACCCAGACCAAAATGCCTCTGACATACTCTTGCAAGGAACATCAATATGGCTACTGCAGATCACTTTTTTAAATATATAGGAATCACTAAAGTAGAATCTCAAAATAATCGTATCATTTTAGTTTGCATAGCTACGAGTTCAGATTATGTTTTACTCTGATTTTTACTGTTTTTAATTATAAGCAAGTAGCATTTTTGTTCCACCCCCACCTCACCCCACCCCACCCCACCCCCACACCACTTCTACCCCACTGATTTTCTATAGGTCTCCAGAAAATAAATGGGTAAGATTTTGGTACTAATTTGCTTTCCCCTGAAGTTGAGTACTTTTTATCCACTCATTGGCCAGTTTTTAATCTTGTTTTGTAAAGCATGACTTCATATATTTTGCAAATTTTTGTACTGGGTTGTTTGTCTCCTTAGTGTGTTATAAGAGTTCTTCATATATTGTAGATAAAAGTCCTTTCTCAGATATATTTTATATTTCCCATTACATGTACATTACACATTTGTAATCGACCCACAGGTGTTAAATATTCTATTCTTTCCTTTTCCTTTTCCTTTCCTTTTCTCCTCTCCTCCCCTCCCCTCCCCTCCCCTCCCCTCTCCTCCCCTACCTTCCCTTCCCTTCCCTTCCCTTCCCTTCCCTTCCCTTCCCTTCCCTTCCCTTCCCTTTCTTTCCCTTCCCTTCCCTTTCTTCTCCTCTCTTCTTTTCTTTTTTATTCTTTCTTTCCTTTTCTTTATCTCTGCATTTCAGTTTTGGAAGTCTCTATTGACATTTCTTCAAGTTCACCGATTGTCTCTTTGACCAGTGTATTGATGAGTTCATCAGAGGCATACTTCATTTTTGCTACAGCGTTTTTGATTCCCAGTGTTTCTTTTTGATTCTTTCTTAGTTTCCATTTCTGTGCTCACATTGCCTATCTGTTCTTGTATGCTGTCTACTTCATCAATTAGAGTCTTTAGCATTTAATCATAGTTGTTTTAAATTCCTGATCTTACAATTCCAAAATTTCTGCCTTATCTGAGAGTGGTTTGAAACTTGCTTTGTCTCTTCAAACTGTGTTGTTTTGTCTGCTTTAGTACGCGTTGCAATTTTTTTCTTTCTAAGCCAGACATTATACACTGGGTAAAAGAAACTCAGTTAAATAACCATTAGTGTAAGGTTTTATGCACATCTGGCTAAGGAGCAGACTGCATTTATGGTTTGCTGTAGCTGTAGGCGTCAGAAGCTAAAATCTTCTCAGGTGTCATTATTATTTCCCTATTGTCTTTAGGATTTCCTAGAGATTTCTAAAATAAAGTCTGAGACAAACAGTTTCTTCAGTTGTATTCCCTGTTAGTTTACAGAGGCCCTATTGATGTCACCGGAAGGTGTGAAGAGAGGATGAGAATTCTGTAGCCCATGATTTGGTTTCGATCTTTCAGTGAGCCTGTGCCCCTAAACTGTTAACTTTCACAGTAGTTTCTCAGTCCCTCTGACTTTTAGTTAGACAGCAAGGCTAAGAGGACGATAGTTGGATATAGTTAGATATTCCTCATGTGGAATAGAGGGTAGAATAGGTTGCTGTTAGTATTTCCCTTCTCCAGATCGGTTAGGCTCTGGGAAAATAGTTTTGTTTTTTTTGTTTGTTTTGTTTTTTGAGGACAAGCCTTGTCAGGAACATTATCCTCTGAGAGTATTACAGAAAGGCCATATATCTATACATCTGTAGAGTGAACAATTTGGCAATAAAAAGGATTGAGTTACTGATGTATGCTACCATATGGATGAATTTTCATTTATGCTAAGTGAAAGAAGCCTATCCTCAAAGACCATATATTGTATAATTCTACATATGATGAAATGTGCAGAGTAGGCAAAAACTAAGCTACTGTTTGTTGAAGCCTGGAGGTTGGGAGGCTAGGGGAAAAGAGTGGATGGGGAGTAACTGCTAATGGGCAAAGGGTTTCTTTCTGGAGTGATGAAAATGTCCTAAAATTAGAATATGGTGATTGTGGAATAACTCTGTGAATGTACTCAAGGCATTAAATTGTACACTTTAAACATCTGAATTTTATGGTGTATGGATTATATTCAGTAAAGATGTAAAATTTTAAAACTGAAGAAAAAAAAAACCCCAACACTTTAACTATTACCTGGAGCCATAAGTAGAGGGAGGGTTGACTACACAGAGACATGAAGAAACTTATAAAGTTTTTGTAAGTATCCTGGAAATATCGTAAATGTGGTGATGGTTCCATGGGTGTATACATTTATCAAAACTTACTTAACTGTACTATTAAAATTAATGCAGTTTATTGAACATAAATTATATCCCAATAAATTTAATTTTTTAAAAAAGTCATATGAGTAGCAGGAAAAAAATTAATATATTGACAAGCACATGGATTTATATCATGGCATATATATATATTCAATAATCTTGGGAAGACTACTTACCCACCCTGGACTTGCTTTCTCCTCTGTAAAATATATACATCATAGCTTCACAGCTTTGTTCTGAGAATATAATAAAATAGAATTTTTAAAGCACCTTATTTATGTTATGTCAAATAAGGGGGACTTATAAATTGCATTTTTTTTCCCCTCAAAAGGTCAATGTTTATTTCAGGCCAATTTACTTTTAACCAGCATCAAAGTAATTGCAAAAATTAAGATCTTTAATAGAAGTTCTAATTTAAAACGAACTGCTTTAATGACTGAAAACACATGAAATTTCCCTGCCTACCATCATAATCCCCATATTCTTAACAAACTATATAATTAGTTATTGAAATCTTAAACATGCCTTTATAATGATATCCTTACCAAGAAGTTTTTCTATTTCCCATATGCTGTGACTAATGAATTCCTTAATGACAACAATCATATTGAAACTTTATAGCCAAGTTTGAATAACTCAATATAAATTGTTACATTGAGGGATTTATAGCAGCCTCAGATTCTTGGAGAAGGAAAGGAATGAGAAATGTCTTTCAGTAACCTGTCCTGGGACACACAGCCATTCAGGGATTGGAGGGAGAACAATCCACAGGTGTGTCAGTGTCTCCCAATTTTAACCAGCTAAACTTCTCTGATGTCACTCTGTGTAAAGATATACAATATCGGCTTAAACTCCTCTTTCTCCTTTATGCCACTGCTAGGCCTCAAAATTCAGAGATGACCAAGGACTGGTTGGTAGTAGAAATATGCACAACATCCTGCACCAGATACTGTACTACAGAGTGGTAAGTAAAGAGCCAGCTTCCTGCTTTCTTCCTGAGAGCCTGTGTCTCTTCTGAAGGAAGTAGACCTTGGTTTAATCAGGAGACATGTATTGGGTTGTAAGAAAAGTCATGACACATTTTTGCAATGAAAAACAGGAAAAATACGTCATGACTTTTCCGACAACCCAATAGTATTGACTTATGAGCTGGCTGCAGGTGATGAGACGCTGTTATGGTAAGCGGAAAGATGGCAATCCACATTATGCAGAGGCAAAATAGTTAAATGATCACCTGTAACTATATAATAGAAAATGTACTGTATGAACTCATAGATCTAGAAAAGAGGTTGGGAAACCAAACACTAGTAGTGTGGTTTGGCTATAGTTGACAAATTACTACAAGAAAGAAATGATCTCAGGAAATATGTGCATGGTAGCAAACAGAAGGAAAGAGAATTAGAAAGAATTCAGAAATTCAGAGACTTGTTGGGTTGGAAGAGGCAGCACTTTCCCATTATCAACTTGTAAAAGACAAAACTAAGAAGACCTTTTAGTGTGGGGATGGAGTCAATGGAATTGTTATATATATATAATATCAGGGGTGGGGGAGCAGTGGATGGGGGAGGAGGGAGTCACTTTGTAAGGAGTGAAAAGGATAACTATTACATTGTTTTGTACATCTGTAACTAATAATAATAATAATGAAGGCCTTTTAAGGGATCGAGGGTTTTTAGAATACATCCTTGCTGCAAGACTCAAAGGAATGTTACAGATGCCATAGCTGTTGCTAAAGCATCTAAAGAATTTAGGTGCCAAGCTGCAAACATTTCCCCTTGGGGGAAAAATAAATGGCCCAGTGAAAGAACATACGGGCATAATTTCTTAGATCATACAGATGGGTTTAAGCCAAAAGAGAGAACTAAAAGAAAGGCATGTGACTATCTGAGTGTGACTATCAACACCTCAAAATGAATAACTCAAATAAATAAGAACACTAAGGGTTTTGAGAAAGTTGTGCTATCAAGGAAGCCAAGGGCCTGAATCTGTGCTCTCCAATTCTCCAATATAGTAGCCACCAGCTATTTGGGGCTATTGAGTATTTGAAAAAAGGCTAGCCTGACTTAAGGAGTAAAATTTAAATTTTATTTTCATTAATTTAAATTCTGATGCCTATTAAATATTTTTTTTTTATTAAACTTAACTTTATTATTTGGAAGGACTATAATTCCTTTCATTAGCCATTCAAAATTTAGCATCAGAATTGAGATGGGCTTTAAGGGAAAATAAACACTGGACTTTGAAGACAGTGTGAGGAGAAAATTAAGTACATCTAAATAAGAGATATCTAAAATATTGGGCCAGCCAAGTGGTGCAGTGGTTAAGACCTGGCTTGGGATGCCAGTGGTCCTGGTTCAGATCCCACGTATGAGGGCCAGTGACACTGCCCTCTAAAAAACAAACAAACAAACAAACAAAAAACTAAGCTAAAATATCTCCATCATTATCTTGTATTGACTACATGTTAAATATAATATTTTGCATATTTGGGTTAAGAATAGATTGGTTAATTACGCTTGTTTCTTTTAAACTTCAAAAAATGGGAATTATAAAATTGTATAAGTGACCTGAATTGCATTTTATTGGGTAGTGTTAACCTTGACTGAAAAACAGCTCTGTGTGTGTGTGTGTGTGTGTGTGTGTGTGTGTGTGTGTGACTATTTAATGCAAGTTGAGTCTCCTACATAAGCAGACCCAGCACAAGACAGAAAGATAAGTCTCCTTTGTAATTCTGGACAATTGTTGCCCCCTACAAGTACCATTACAAATGGCAGTTGGGTCTGGGCAAGGCAGGCAGCCCAGACAGGCCCCTAACAGTTTATGACATTGCCCTTTTGTTCCTGTGAAGTCAATTTTTATTCCAGACTGAGACGATTTTCAATTAATTATGCTAGTTAATATCTAAGAGACATTATCAGTTATATTAGTAATCAAGATAAATTGTGTCAGTTGTACTTCCATTATCTTTTGGGCATGTAATTCTGTTGGAAGAAAAAAAGTAATTAGGTTTGCTCAGAATGATTTATCCTTTACAAATATATCCCGCTTATTGTTTCTGGTTCTATTGTTTCTTTTTTTGAGGAACAGAATTATGGCCTTCATCATTTAAAGAAATACAGCAGCATAAGACATATTTTCATAAAATTCTCAGTGACATCATGATCTGAATTTGTATCTGAATTATGTTTCCTGAATAATATGAAAGCCCTAGTGTTTCTTCTGTGCTGGATCTTTCTGTCCGGAAGCTGCATAGCACAGTGGAAACCCTTTGCAGTCATATAACCCTGGGTTTATATAAGAACTCTGTTACTTTGTTGCTTTGTGAATTTGGCCAGTTTTTCAATCTGTGAAATGAGGTTAATGGTAACTACCTTTCAGAATGCTATACACATTATATAATAGGACATCTATAATAGGCCTGGCAATGTGCCTGATAGATTGTTGACATTAGATTTTTCTCTTCTCTCCTCTCTCTGTGACTTCACCCTCATAAATCTTCAGAAAGAAATGTCCCTATTTGGGCAATCTCTGACAAAGTCTGAGAGTATGGGAATCTATGACATGTCATTTATTACATGATTACATCTTATTTCAGTGGTTAGAATCTGGCACAATCCTGGGCAAATTACAAATATCATAGTTTTTGTTTACATATATATGTGTGTGTGTTACATATACATACACACACATCTGTGTTACATATACATACACACACACATCTGTATATACTGGGGGTGCCAAAAAAATGTATACAAGTGGACACTTTGGTCAATATTGCTCAAGCAGTAGTTTGCTGTAATCAGAAATGTCTAGATGCTGATAGTAACCACTTTAAGCACCTTTCATAATTTCAGAAGTCAAACGTTACTTGTATTTTCTTTTGTTATTGGTATCTATGATTACAATTTTAATACAGTTTTCCTTTCTTAAAGTGTGTATACTTTTTTGGCACCCTCTGTACATACATTTATATAATCAAGAAATATATATAAAACTGTCCTTATATTCTCAACATGAGTAATTTTAGAGAATCTAAAGAAAAAATGGTTCAGAGGTGCTGATGATTAAAGTTACCATCAAGTGTACTGGCAAGCTTTGAATATATAGGATACTTGTGACCTAGGCTGTCTGCCCACAGGCCCGCCAGAGAACAGCACTTTTCAGAGAGCTAGCACTCATTCACAGGACACATGACATCCACAATGCAACATACCAGCTGTGGGACCTGGGGCAAGATGCTTTTGAGCCTCAGTTTGTTCTTCTATATAACCAAGGTTTGGATTTTGGTGGCATAACTGCATGTTATTAAGATTCTTATATCTTATATCTAACAGTACCCTGGGTGTTAGGGGAATGTTTATTTGTATACTAATAATTATTGTATTAATCCATTTTAAAAGCATGTTTATTTGATCTTCCTGGTTGTATATATTCTAAATGAATGGATGCTTACTATAAAAATAAATCTTCCTCTATGTAAACTATGAGGGCAGATGCAAGGTTTAAATTGGTTTAACTGAGAAAGAATGCTTAACTATTTGGATTTTACTTCCAATCTGTTTAGATTTTTTAACCTCTGAATTAAACTATGATTTTCCTAAGATTTTTTGTTTTGTTTTTCAAGTTCCATTACTGCTATCCTTGGGGGAGAATTAATTTTCCCTAGAAACTTACTTTTACTAAACTCAACTATAAATTAGCTAATATTAACTGTGTGCAAAGTACTCAGCTGGGCACTGCAGAAAAAAGAAAAGAGTAAATAAAAGTAACTACAATAAAGCAGAATATTACACAAGAGACATTCTAATGTGAGGTAATCCTGTCCTAAAAGGATACTGAATTGCAGCATGGGATGGATTTGAGGATGACTTTGAACAGAAAGTCACTTATATCCCTTTACACACACACACACACACACACACACACACACACGCACACACACACACACACACACACCTTTAATCCTCTTTATATATATAAATATATATATATCAGACCTCATCTCTCTCTCTCATATATATATATATATATACACACACACATATATACATGCTCATGTATATATATATATATATATATACACATATATACATGCATATATATATATTTGAGAGAGAGAGAGACAGACAGAGAGAGAGAGAGAGAGAGAGAGAGAGAGAGAGAGAGAGAGAGAGATGAGTTCTGACAATTAAGTTCACGAACTCCTCCTAGAAAAAATGCTACATACCTCATTGCTAAATCTCACTACAATCACTTTCGAAGTCCTCCCCTTGGGAAGCTATGTATTGATGCCAGCACATAGCTCACCCTTAAAAGCAATTTGGGAATTCATTTTCTGAAATGACCATCAGAGTTGTCGTCATATTACCCTTGATGTCCTAAATGTCATCAAAATGTCTTCCTTTCAATGTTTCCTTTATCTTCAGGTAAAGAAAAAAGTCATTGGGGGCCAGATCAGGTGAGTAGGGAGGGTGTTCCAAAACAGTTATTTGTTTACTGGTTAAAAACTGCCTCACAGGGTCAGCCAAGTGGCGTGGTAGTTGAGAGCTGGCTTGGGAAGCCAGCGGCCCCGGTTCAGGTCCCACATATGAGGGCCAGTGACACTGCCCTCAAAAAAAAAAAAAAAACCACAGAAAAACAAACAAACAAAAAATCCCTCACAGACAGTGCTGTGTGAGCTGGTACATTGTTTTGATGCAAAAGCCATGAATTGTTGGCAAAAAGTTCAGGCCTTCTGACTTTTACAAGTAGCTTTTTCAGCACTTCCAAATACTTGGTTAACTGTCCAATTGGTACAAATTCATAATGAATAATCCCTCTGATATCAAAAAAGGTTAGCAACACTGTTGGAACAAGTTCGCGAACTTAATTGTCAGATCTCATATATAACGTGTATTCTTTTATTTATTATATACTCATATAATGTTATATATTATTATATATTACATATGTATTATATGCATACATATACATACATAGACACATAATTTTATTGATGTATATAGTTTGTATAAAACAAGCTATACGAAGTATAGTTATTTAAAGGACACAATTGGATGAATTTTGACATATGGCTATATCCATGAAACCACCACCACAGTCAGAATAATGAATATATTAATCACTGCCAAAGGATCCCTCAATGTCCTGTGTAATCCC
This sequence comes from Aselliscus stoliczkanus, assembly GCA_033961575.1. Lineage (NCBI taxonomy): Eukaryota > Metazoa > Chordata > Mammalia > Chiroptera > Hipposideridae > Aselliscus > Aselliscus stoliczkanus. The sequence continues at coordinate 74,209,023 of CM066736.1, forward strand.
TCATTGGCACCCCTCCTTATCCCATCCTACCCCATACATAGGAAATCACTGATGTATTTTCTATCAATATAGAATATAGTTGGCATTTTGTAGACATTTCTAAAAATTGCATAATATAGTATGTACTCTTTTATGTCTGCCTTCTTTTACTCAGAATAATTATTTTGAGATTTATATATGTTAGAGTATGTATCAAGAGCTTATTCCTTTATATTTGTGAACTTGTGTTCCATTGTATGACTATTCCTCAGTTTCCCTAATACTGTTTATTTATTCCCAGTGCTATATATAATCTCTTATTCTTAGATATTCTCATAGTTATCTTGTCATATTTCATTGTAGTTTTAATTTACTTTTCCATAATGTCTAATGGCGCTTAGTATCTTCTCCTATGCTTTTTACAATCTATATAACTTTTTTGGTTAAGCATCTGTGTATTTTTCATTGAATTATTTGTTTCCTTATCATTAAGTTTTGAAGTATTTTATATATTCTGGATACAAGGCCTTATCAGATATATGGGTTGCACACATTTTTTCCAAGTTTGTGACTTATTATTTCATTTTCTTAACAGAGTCTTTTGAAGAGCAGAAATTTTATATTTTGATGAAGTCTAATTTTTCAATTTTTCCTTTTATACAATAGATCATGTTTTCTGTGTCATATTTAAGAAACTTTTTCCTAACCCCATGTTACACAAATGTTTCTCTATATTACTTCTAGAAGTTTTGTAGTTGTAAGTTTTACATTTAGGTCTATGATATACCTTGAATTAATATTTGCATATGATGCAAGATATAGATAAAAATATCTTTTGTCCTTTCTTCCTTTTTTCCTTCTTCCTTCCTTCCCTTTTTCGTCCTTTTTTTCTTTTCCTTTTTCTTTATTTTGCATGAGTATCCCAATGTTTTAACACCATTTTTCAAATAGTCTCCATTTTCTCTACTAAATTGCCTTTGAAACTTTGTCATGTGAATCAGTTTTCTATATATGCATGAGTCTATTTTTGTAGTGTCTATTCAGTCCATTGCTCTATGTCTATATTTATTCTAATATCATACAACCTTGATAATTGTAGCTTTATAATAAGCTTTGAAATTATATAGTACTAGTTTTCCAATTTCATTCTTTTTTTGAAAAGTTGTTTGGGCAATTCTTGGTCATTTTTATTCCCATATAGGTTTTAGAATCAGTTTAGACAATTTCTACAAACAAGCAATGATTTTCTTTTATTTAGAGTGCTTTGAATCTGTAGATCAATTTGGAGAGAATTGACATCCTAACAATATTCAGTCTTCCAATCCATGAACATGGTATATCTATCCTTTTATTTTGATATTCTTTAATTTCTCTTAGATATGTTTTAGTGTTGTTTTTTTTTCTTTAAATTAGGCTTTGTATTTTAAGAGCACTTTTAAGTTCACAACAAAATTGAAGGGGAAGTACAAAGATTTTCCATATACCTCTTGCCCCCACACATGCATAACCTCCCCCATTATCAACATCACCTATCAGAGTGGTGCATTTTGTTATAATTGATGAACCTACATTGACACAACATAGTCGCCCAAAGTCCATAGTTCACATTACATTTTACTTTTGATGTTGTACATTCTGTGGATTTGATCATTATAGTAATATACAGAATATTTTCACTTCCCTAAAAATCTTCGGTGCTTAGCCTATTCTTCCCTCCCCATCCTAACCACTGATCTTTTTACTCCCTCCATAGTTTGCCTTTTCCAGAATGTCATATAGTTGGAATCATATAGTATATAGTCTTTTCATATTTACTTTTTTTACTTAGTAATATGCATTTAAACTCCTTCACGTCTTTTCATGGCTCAATAACTTATTTCTTATTAGCAATGAATAATATTCAATTATCTGGTTGTACCACAGTTTATCCTTTCACCTACCGAAGGACATCTTGGTTGCTTCCAAGTTTTTGTAATTATGAATAATTATCCAGTCAAACAAGCTCAAGTGTTTTTTTTGTTTGTTTGTTTGGTTTTTTTGAGGGCAGTGTCATCGGCCCTCATATGTGGGACCTGAACCAGGGCCGCTGGCTTCCCAAGCCAGCGCTTAACCACCGCACTACTTGGCCGGCCCAACCTCAGGTTTTTAATTGGTATAGTCAGATCATGTTAATTTAATGCGATTAATTTTGTTTTGTATTGTTCCATCTGTTCTTTGTCCAATATTTTTTTTCCATTTTAGGCATTATTTGGGATTCACTTAGTATTTTTAATGATTTATTTTTTTCCATCTGTGTTAGTAGTTATTTATAACTCCTTGTTTTGCTATTTTAGTGCTAGGGTTTATCATACACATCTTCCATCTTTCACAATCTACCTTCAAGAGATTTTATACCACTAAACATATTGTATAAGAATCCTACAATGGACACTTTCTTTTCTCCCCATCTCAAATCTTTAGCTACTCTTGTTAATACATGTTACTTTTATATATGTTATAAATTCCCCAGTGCATTGTTAAAATTTTTGTTCAAACTGTCAATTTATCTTTTAAGGATATTTAAATAATATGAAAAAAATCTTACATACTTATCCACAAAATTCTCATTTGCAATGATTGCTATTCTTTTGTATAGATTTATGTTTCCATCTGGTATCATTTTCCTTCTGCCTGAAGGATTCCATTAACATTTATTGTAGTGTGGGTCTACTAGTAATATATTTTTTCAGCTTTTGTGTATCTGAGAGAATATTTATTTCACCTTAATTTGTGAAAGATATATTTGCCAGGTATAGATTTGCTGCCTGGTACTTTAGATATTAGACACTGTATTCTACCTTATTTGGTGTTGGATAGTTTTGTAGTGCTATAAATATTCTTGAAAATTTTGTTTCTATGTGACAGTTAAGTTTCATGAAAATAATGATCCTTTTGTATATTAATTTTAAGTTTTGTTTGGTGGGCTAAATGATATTTAATCTAAGTTTAATTTTTCTTCACAACTAACATAAGATTCTTCTGTGTATTCTATCCAATATTCCGTGAATTACATATTAATATTTCACAGGCTGAATGGTAGGAAGAGGCACTAATCAGGCCCTGTTTCACCACTGGGTGTAGTTCCCTCTTATCTTTTTGGGTAGTTCTCCAATTCTCAGGCAGTTTCTTCATGTGCATACACTGATGAATACTCAAGGGACACCTCTGAAGATCTTTGTGATTCTCTCTTTTTTATTATTTTTACAGTTTTATTTTTGTGTAATGGTTTGCTTAACAATCACTGCATTTTTAGGCCAGGTTTAGGCAATTGAAGAGCCTTTATAAGTAGTTTACATTGTCTAGAACCAAGGTATGGTGCAAACCCAGTCTGGAGCAAAATGGGAGAATAACATCTTTCTAAAGATAGGCTTAGAAATTCTGATCCAGTAAGTTAAGATGTTTCCTTTCTCTGGTAGCAGGGCAGAGGCTGCTAGACCACCTTTCACAGGTATAGTCAAGAAAACTGTACAGACCACCAAAAACAAGACCAACAAATCCACCCCATGTTATGGTACAAGTTTCACAATTCAAATCACTTGTATTCAATGGTAAATTTACAAAACCTCTGTAAGATACATTTGCTGTCAAAAATAGGATCATTGCCATTGGTAAGCCTGCAGCTATACAAGCCTTCTTAAATGTGTCACATTTAAGAAGCAACATTTAAGAAGCACCAAAAAAGATTGTTTGTTATTAGGCCACAGAGAGCAGCATTAAGTCCAATATATGTTGATCCATGCTCAAATAGACCCCTTTCTGCCTCTGGAAGTTGGATAATTTTTCTGGTTATGATATCGAAAATTTGGTTTTTTTTTACAGTATAACTTGGTTCATGATTTTCCATCTTGAGCCTAGTGCTGTCCTCCCAGCAGTCGATGCTTCCTCTCGGCTTCCTCAGCCGCTAAGGCTCACAGCAACTTCTGCACAACTCTCCCTGGCACAGCCATCTTTGGCGGACATGTCTGTAATTCTTTTTGCGCATCTTTTCTTCTATGTGAAACCCCTAGCCTCCTAGATTCTCAGCTCCATGCTGTCAATTCACTAAGTCCATTGTGCTCCATCTGTGTTCTACTCCCCATACCTCAACCTAGAAGGTTTCTGAGGGGACTAGCTGGGGCAATTGTAGGACTCACCTTACTTTGTTTTCCATTTCTAGGATTCACCATCATTTATCACCTCAAGTCTAGTGTCTTGGAAGCCATTGTTTTACATGTTTTATCTGGTTTTTTAGTTGATTCAGGAGGAAGGCAAAATTTATTTCCTGTTTCACCATTTTGGCTGGGAGCAGAAGTCTATTTAATTGTAATTACAATTAGTGTTCCTATTTTGTAAAGCTGATATCAATCAAGCTTTTGTTGCACTAGTAAGTTTTCCAGTTTCAAGATCCTTGTGTTTCCCTAACATTACACTTACATTATATAGCACACTATGCTCACTCTCTCCACTTGAACACTCCCTCCAGATGTGTCTCCTCACTAGCTGTACTCTAGCCTTACTCTAGCCTTACTAGCATGCTAAACCTCAGAAACCTCTCCCACTGCCCTCTCTTTCCTGGAATACCCTGAACCCAAATTTCCACCTAACTACATTCTCCCCCTCTGAGTCTCAGCTTAATTATCAGGTTCTCAGAAAAGCCTTTCCTGACCTTTATTTTCCCATTATTCCCATATTATTTCCTGTTATATACTTTTGTTGTTATGTCATTTCTGATTTTATATTTACTTTTTAATATACTCACTTCACAATTATCTGTCTCATTTAAGTTTAATCTCTCTATAGCCAAAGATTTTGTTTGTCTTTTCCCCTCATGTGCCCAATTGTCTTAATGTATTTTGTATTTAGCAGGGAAGACAGACATTAACAATATCTAATTTAAAAAGTGCCGTGAAGGAAAAAAAAATTGAGATGATACAGGAGTTTATAATTAGTGGGTCTAATCTTCCTGTGTTAGGCTTTTCTGAGACTGAAGTAGTAGTTAATCTGAGACCTAAAAGTAGAGCAACAGCTAACAAAGAATGGGGAAAGAAAGAAGGAATTCCTATATTTAGCCTGAGGAAAGTATGTTTGGTGTGAAAGCAAGGTAGGGCTACAACAAAGGTGATAGTGATATAGCTACTTTGATGTGTTTGAACTGTTGCCATTTCAAAGAGGAATTTATCATAATCTCTATGCTTTGGAGTTCAGAGGTAAAACAGGGGAGTTAGGGTGGTAATTAAAGTCTGGGGATTTTGACACAGTATCAGGAAGGTCTTTTTAATATTTGGAACTATCCAAAAACCAATTGTCCTGGAAATGCAGCAAATCCTCTGAAATTGGAGATGCTTAAATAAAGGTTGTATGACCATTTCATAAAGGAATAAATAGGTATATTTCTGCATTAGTTCAAAATATAATATTCTGTTCTCAAGTACTCCGAAAAACACAATTTATGCTGGGACTTAGACTATCAATTGAATTTACTCATTCATTTATTCAATGATTATGTAATGGAAACCTACTATACGTCAAATTATTGTTCTAGGTACTAAATGACCAGAGGTGTTTAAAATAGTCCTTAAGCTTGAAATCTAGTATCAGTCCAAATATTGCAGCAAGGCTTCACATTCAATATTTCTCATTTGAGAACTAGTTTTGAAACATCTTTGTGTTCCTCAAGGTGGCTTACAGTACTGAGCTTTTGTTGAATGAAAGAAACATTATATGAATGAATGTTAGATTTAAATACCTCTCACATACTTGTTCTTTTGTCTGGAATTTTTACCTGGCTAACTAACCAGTACTTCTCCTGTAAGACTCAGCTCAGGTGTCACCTCCTTCTGTCAGTACTCCTAGCAGATAGTTTAGTGTTTCCTCCTCGATGGTCAGTGCTGGCCCAAGACAAATGGTCATCCTGGGCAGCAGGATTTGGCATCACTTAAAAATTAACTCTTCAAATTTTTGTTAAACTTTTATTTAAGGATAGAAGAGACTGAGGCAAGGGTAGAGACAGACAACATTTCTCATACATAATGACATTCTTTTCCCTTTAATTTACATCAGCCCCTACTTTGGCCACAAACTGAGCATTTATACATCTCAAAATTGCTCCAATTAAAAAACTCTAATTTTGTAATCCTCTTAACTGCAACATCCATTGTTTTGGAGATCAGCTTCTGAATTATTTATATTAAACCTCTTCTGTCATCCAGAATTCTATAGTATCCAGTTAAATGTCTTATTTTTCTCTTTACCCTTCAGCCTCCTCTTCTTCCCTCCTTATATATCTAGCAAACAGTCTGTAGTCCACTGTTTTAAGCACTTTTCTCATCTCTATGTTTCTTTGCCCCTTTGCCCAGCAACTCTCTCCCTGGGTTTCTGGCTCCATGCTCTTGAAATTCACTTAAATAAAACTGTACAACGAAGCAGACAGGTTGTTCTATGATTCATGACTATCCATTTTAAGTCTTAACAGGGTCTGTCAGTATTCCTGTGTTTCTATAATCAGTGCCTTTCCAACTTTCTGAAACTACTCTTTTAGGCCTTCTTCACTCTCTTCAAACTTCTGATCTCTTGCTTTGCTTTTAGCAATTTCATTAGGTGAAGCTTTTTGTATTTTGCAGAAAAAAAGTGGAAGCCATCATAAGGGATAATTTCAACTTCCCGTTTCAAAATTTATAAATCTTTCTGAATCCCCACAATCTTTTCCTCCTTCTGTTCTATTAAAGGATATGTCCTGCCTCCAGTTAAACTCTATCTGTGTTATGGATCTCATTCCCATCTACGTTTTTAGGCAATTTCCTATCAGCCAGTCCTTTATATCTTTTTTTTGGTATTATGTATGTTTATATTGAATCCTTTACATCAACATTTAAACAAATTCTCTCAATATTTAAAAAAAAAAGTATCCATGGGTTTTCTTATCTCTTTATAGCCAAACATCTAAAAGAGCACCCTTTTTCATTTCTTCTATTAATTTCTCAGTCCATGCACTTCTGATTCTACCACTCAATCAAAACTACTTCTACTAAACCCTTCAGTGATCCCTGTGTGAATTATACCAGTAGATACTTTCAGCTCTCGCTTTATTTGACTTTTCAGCAGCTCTCCATGACCAACATAGTTGATCATGTTTTATTTCTCAAAGTATCATCTTAACTTGACTTCTTGACACTAAATGCTTTTGTCCAACCTCTACTACCACCAACCTCTGCTACCGCCCCATCACTCTTCAGTTTGCTTGGTTTTTCTACCTCATTTATGTGAGGGTTATCTGTTGAATATCCTCAGTGCTTTGTCCTTGGCCTTTTCCTTTTTCTTTTCCTCCCATTCTCTTCTTCTCTTTTCATAGTTTCTGCCTTGACAACTTAATCCACTCTCATCATTTTATTTCAATATGTATGTTAACAACTCCTAACTTAATAATATATATAGTAATATATAATATAATATAGCATAATATAATATAAATATTCCAAATATGTCTATTAAAATTTAGACCTCTGTATATAAATGCTATTCAACATTTTCCTTGGGTGTGTTGCATAGGCAACACAACACATTATTCCAAATTAAAATAATAATCTCTTCTTCTCCATAGTGATCATTTCTCTAGTAAAATCCAGTTTAGTGTATATTATCTATATTTATTAGCTGCCAAAGCCTGAGAATATGGAATGACTTGAAATTGCACACTTTTTCAACATCGGTATCCAAATGAATCACAGTTTTGGTAGATCCTAGCTTCTAAATATCTCAAAAAGCTATCAGTATATTTCCATTTTAACTAAAGAACCTTGTTAAAATCACTATCATCTCTTACCTATCTGCTATAATAGTCACTGATCTGGGCTTCTTATATCCCTAATTGCCACCAACAATATTCTGAAATAATACAGTAATATTTTAAAAGCAAAACTGATCACATTGGGGCCAGACGAGTGGCATGGTGGTTAAGCTCTGGCTTTGGAAGCCAGCGGCCCCGGTTCGGGTCACACATATGAGGGCCAGTGACACTGCCCTCAAAACCAAACCAAACCAAACCAAACAAACCAAACACCTGATCACATTGTATCCTTACTTAAAACCCTTGTATCTCTTCCTATCTATCTTTGTACAGAGTCCGAAGTTCATATGTGTTTGTCTTTAAGGTTCCAAATGAGCTGACCTTGCCTATATCTCCAGCCTCATTTTGCACAACTTTCTCCCTCATTCTGTGTGCTCCAGCAACACTGGCTTGGTTTCAGCAACTTAACGGGCAACGGACTCTATTCCATCACAGGGTATTTGTTCATGCTCTGTCCTGTTTGGATTTCCCCTCTGCTCCCACTTCTCTGTGTCCGGCTATTGTCCCTAGGCCTCAGTTTAAACATTTCTTAATCAGAGAAGATTCCCTAGCACTCTAGACTAGACTGTTTATTTATTTTATATCTTATAGCATTGTCTACCTTTCTTGGTAGCACTTCTCACAAATGTAATTAATTATTTAGTGTTATAATTATTAATATCGTCTGTTTTCCCACTTGGCTGTAAGCTCCAGGAGGACAGGAAGCATGTCTATCTTGGTCATTAATCTTCAACTTGAATCCAACATGGTGATTAACACAAAATTTATTGCTCAATTAATAGATGTTGGATGAGTTTTCAATATTATATATAAGGTGGATTGGAATAGTTCCAGAATCACAAAACTTTACAAACAGAAAATACCTTTGTAATCATCTAGACCATCCTGCTAATATTATAAATGAAGAATGTGAAGCTTAGAAAGATTAAATTATTTGTTCAAAGTAAAACACATAAAGTGTATTGGCAAAGCCAGGATGCAGATGTAGAAGAACCCCAGTCTTCTAACTCCAAATTAATTACTTTGCCCAATATATCAAACTGCCTCCCTAACAGCATTTTCAGTTCTACAATCTGATTTTTTCCCTTACTGAATAAAACAATATCGTATCCAGTACTAATGACCTTGAAGTAAGGAATGCAATGTGATAGTCAACAGGAAAATGAGTGGCAGTTTTTCCTTCCCTTGTGTCAAATATTGTGGCCCAGTTATATTATTCCTGTTTTCTCCACATATATCTTTTATTTATATTCTGTTAGTAACCATATTAATGAATTTTTCCACTCAGCTAGTTATCCCAAATAGAATTTGATGCTTTTCTTGTTTAGATTAAGTTTGTGTGGAAGGGGTTATTTGAGGACTTATTTCTGTATGACCTCATAATATTTTTCAATACTGCACTGTCGTATGGAATTTGCCATTGAAAATTTGGCTCTGGGATTATAAAAATATAAAAAGGAAGTTATAAACCTTCTATAAACAAGCACATTTCCAGACTTACCAAACACTTAGTCTGGTATTGTTCCAAATATGCTGTTAAAATAAATGATTCAAATTTTCTAGTATAAATAAATAGAAATCAAGTGCATTTTTTCATGCACATAGGATAGATAGGAAGAATAGCAATTCAATTCAAATCTTGATGAGAAGGTACTGGACTAGGCACTAGGAAACAACTACAATTCATAGGTAAAGGAGGCAGAATTCATGTTCATTTAAAAAGCCATTTGAATCATATAATCATTCTCATTTTGCTATTGTCAATATGTGAATTGTTTGACTAATTTATTATGCTATTGCCATGTCAGGCAATAGCATAAATGTTATGAAGATTTAGATATAGTCCGTTACTTATCAGTAACTTTAGATGTAATGAAAACATTTAGAATGTAAATATGGCTTTGTTTCTCAATATCAAAAATTATCCTCCATCATGAACCCATATCTTTATAATCCAATCATGACAGTTAAGGTATAGACTAAGCTATTGTAACATAAAAACTCTAAAAAATGCAATGAATCTATAAACGTGGTAGATTCTTTTCTCACTCATAGAGGAGTCCATACAATCTTTGCCAGCAGGGATTTTGCTCCAGGAGATCACTCAGGGACCCAGTTACTCCTGTTGATATTCTTAGCTATCTTCTAGGATGTAATCTTCATTCTCCTGCTGAAAGACATTTCATCACCCATCTTTGTTCCAGTCCTGTGTAAGGGGAAAGGAAAAGGAAATGAAATGTATGCAATTTTCTATTTAATGGATATAACTAAAACATGCATCACTTACTTCTACTAACATCTGTTTGTCCAGAACTTAGTCACCTCTCTCCTACCTAAAAGGTAAGCTAGCAAATGCAGTCTCTTTCTGAGTAGTTCTATGCTCAGACAAAACTCTGGGGCTTCTATTATTGAGTGAACTACAGGAGAATAAATATACTTGGAAAATTAGAAGACCCTGTCACAATTTTGCCTTCGAGTCACTTGTATGCATCCTCATCTTTCCTCACAAATACACTCAAACCTTCTATAAGGGAGTCCACCTAAAATCCTATCCAGTAATTCTGTGTATGTAGCTGAAAATCCAGGACCAGAGTGTAGTATAGTCTTCTCCATCAGGAGAAGTATCTTCTACAAATATCTCCTTAGGATCTGGTAACCCATCAACTAAACACAAGTTATATGTCTTCTGCAACTATAATATACAAGTACAATAGTAGAGTAGGAAAAGGATAACTGAATTAAAGATAACCCAGTTGAGATATCCTGAGGATGCAATATCTCCTATGGAAGATTCTAGTCAAGAATATATATATGATGAAATATTTAAGAATGCAGTTCACTGGCATTAAGTACATTCATACTGTTGTGCAATCATTACCACCATCTATCCAGAACTTTTTCATTTTCCCAAACTGAAATTCTGTACCTATTAAACAATAACTCCCCATTTTCCCTTCTTACCAGTTTCTGGTAACCCCCATTCTACTTTCTTTCTCTATGAATTTGACTCTTCTAGTTAAGTTATAAAAGTAGAATCATACAATATTTGTCCCCTTCTGTCTGGCTTATTTCACTCAGCATGTCTTCAAGGTTCATACATGTTGTAGTATAATGTCAGAATTTCCTTTCTTTTTATGGCTGAATACTATTTCAACATATATATATTCTTGACTGGAATCTTTCCTGCCCCTTCTGATATGGTCTGACATGTATGATATGCAATATATATATATTTTTGTTGTTGTTGTTGTTGTTGTCGTCGTTTGTTTGTTTGTTGTTGTTTTTTACTACAAATGTAAGGAATTGAAAGTTCAAAGTAGTTTTTGGTCCATAGCAAATGTTAAATTCTCTTGGGCAGAAATTATGAAAGCTTCCTGCTGGTGGAGTAAGTTCTTTGGTTAACTAGTTTGCCTAGCCGTGAAGTATCTCTCTTGTTCATTGTTCCCTGTGGCTTGGTTTTTTTACTTTTGGGGAGCTTTTCTCTGTGGACCATGCATATCAGAAGGGGCAGGAAAGAGTGTGCTTTACTTGGGGGAACTTTAAGGCACTGAATAGTGTATTAGAGATTTAGCAATCATAGACTCTTGAACACCAGGTTTGTGATTTATTTGGTAATAAAATTCCTTTAAAACCTTATTAGCCTTCTTGTCTATTTGCTTCTCGTTAGTGCCATGTGGAATAGCCACACTCAAACACCTCTTCTGGACAAATTTCCTTAGAGCTTATAGTCTCATCTTTAATTTATTTTCTTCTCTATTCTGTTCATCTCTTTCTCCCTTAATTTAATATCAGCCTAGTGCCAGATAAAACTAAATTCTTGGGACTTGGTTGGGAAGCCAATAATCTTAAACTGATCTTTGCTCCTGTCTGGCTCTGATGATAATCTTATATCATATTCTTCAGGGAATAGAAGGAGTTGTCTTTTCAATCCTCTAAGGTACAAAATTAATGGTATTTTAATCCCTTAAATTACATTTCTCAGGCAGAGAAACTCTCCATTAGCAGAGCTATATTCCCTTCCATCTCTATGTTCAAATGGGCCATTTCTTGTGTAGCATTATCTCAAGTACCTAGCACTTTGCAAAAAATTCCAAGTATCTGCCAACATACACCAAAAATCTGGCATATTTTTTTAGCCTATTTCCCTAGAGCTACAGTCTTAGAAGTGATGTGGTCTGTTTCCAAGTTAGGATATATTTTCAAGCTCCATAACCAGGGGCACATCTTTCTAGCCTGAGCATGGTCCTCTCTAACTGCTTCATAACTTGCTAATGGAATGCCACATATTTTGATTTTTATGATGCTGATATCTCACTTCTAGGAGCCAATTTCTATAATGATAGGGCACACTCTAAGCAGATGTAACCTAAAATATAGTTCCTCAAATAAAGTAAAATTGTTATTTCTTTCTCTCCCAACAGTCAAGTAGTAAGCCATATAAGGGGGTAGCTATGATTCACCCACAAGGGTATCCAGATTCTTATTTCTTCATTATTTCTTCATTATCACTCAAAGTGTTGCCCTTAGTTTTCATGTTTGAAGCCTGTGGGAAAGGGAGAAAAGGGAAATGGAATGCAGGCAACTTCCTCTGTGATAGAGATGTACACATTCCTTCTGCTCATATTGCATTTGTAGAAACATAGTTAATGCCTACTCCTGACTGCAAGAGAAGCTAGAACATGTAATCAGGAGCTGGGCAGCTATGATCTAGCTGAAACTCAGGGTGATTTATTACCAACTGAACAAGAGGAGAATAGTGGAATGTTGGCAGTCTCTGCCACTCCAAAGAAATCCCATTGATTTGAAAATATTTGGATCACAAATAATTGCTTCACAGTGTAGTAAATGGTCATGTGTAAGTTTTAACTAGGGACTATGAGAGATCAGAGGAGGCATAGTGTTGCCTTCAGGAAGAGTCTGATGCAAAAGAAGGTCCAGAAAAAAAAATTGATAGAATTTGGAGAAAGGCAAAGAGGAATTAAGGATGCAAAATGTTTTTCTTAACCAAAAGTTTCAGTTGTAGAACATGGATATGGAACTCTAAGATGTAAGATCATTCTTGTTTTTTCTTTGAACATTTGATCCTAAACAATATTTTTCCAATATATTGATTATTTCTAATCAGCTAGGCTATACATAATTGCATATGTACACACAAATGTTTAAGTTGCTATGTCGATATAAGTAAGAGTGAGTCAATAAGTGAGAGTGAGAATAATAACAAAACATTCCTTGAAATGCTCAGTCTCAAATTCCTGGACAGTAAGAAAGAAGTTTGAAGGTTAAATTGCAGGGAAATTGTTCAGGCGTAGGTGCACAAGGCAAAAGTCAATTTTTTTCTTTTTTATGTTCCCGGACTTGTTTTCCTATCAATTCTAACCTAAAACTTTTGCTGCACTCTGCAATAAGAAAAAGATTTGCTGAATGCTGATTTTTCATTTTGCAAATAACCTAAACTGTTATTGCATGCTAGACATTCATTCATTCATTCGTTTGTTCATAAAAATATATTTTGAGCACTTACTAGGTACCTGTCTTTAGGTAATTAAGAAATGTTCCCTGTCCTCAAAGCACTCCCAGACTAGTTGGAGAAACAACGTAGGAAATACATCGGCAAAGGCAGCCTGATAACTGCTCTGACAGAGGGCTGCACAGTGGACTTAGGCTCACAAACAGGAGGTTTCTGGTCCAGCTGGAAAAATCCAGGTGGTCTCTAAGAGGAAAGAAAAATGATCATGAGTTTGGAGACTGAGGGCATAGCAGGAAGCAAGAATGGCATGCACTCATGGATAAAGATGTGAGAAAACAGGATATATTTGGGGAAAAAATAATTAAAGAAGTACGGAATACCATGTCAGTGTGTCAACATTACTGGAAGAGAAGTTGGTAAATCTGTTCTTCTGGCTTTCATTTCTTTAACTCAAAATAATGACGAAGCACCTACTCATGTTGGTTCTGGGAAAATAAGAATGAACAAAAACAGATGTGTAGTTTACCTTTGGAGCATTCACATTTTATGACAGCAATAGACATTCATCAAATAAGCTCCTGAATAAATATGTAAATACAAACTATCAGGCTGTGCAGAGGCCCAGTGACATAGAGGAGGGGGGTTGTTGGTGAACTCAAAAGGCTGAGAAAAAAGCTCCAGCTTCCTCTGTAATGAATTAAGTGAAAAACTATACTGTTCTCCAAAGCCTTTTCCTATTCTGATGTTTTTAATGACTAAAATTCATATCATTAACATGAATTCTAATGGTTATGGATTAAGACTTTTATGGTATGTTCAGAAAGTGAAATGAGACTAGGGAAGAAGTCCAATCTTATTTGCTCAATATTTCAAAGCTGTTTGAGGATGCAACCAGAGGTATGGAAGCAGGTGTTAAGAACATAATTTGGCCTCCTGGGATACTTCTATTTAAAACTTTAAGGACAATAAAATGACACAAACATCCAGGAATTATTCTGTTAATTCCTCAGGAAATGCCATATAGTAAAAAGAACAAATGACATCATAAATAATAGATAAGACAGTCTTTTGAGAATGTGCACTGTCTTGGCAGTACAAAGGCCCGCTGGTAAATCCCTATACACCTCAGATTATTGGAGACAGTCTACAACTATAGCTCCATTTGAGGTTTAAAGTGTTACAGCTCCAAACACATGGTGGTGCTAGTTCAGAAATGACTGTGTGGCATAGAGGAAGGGGTAGGTGTATTGGCATCTGGGCATCTACTGCTTTATGCCTTGGTAACTTTGGCCAAGTTCGTTATTGTCCATATGCCTCAGTTTCCTCATGTATAAAATTAGGGTGAAAATAAGGATGGCACTTATAGGAGATATTTGAAGATCAAATAATGAAAAATAATCTGAGAGAGAGAGAGAGAGAGAGAGAGAGAGAGAGAGAGAGAGAGGTGAGTTTGTATGGAGGCTAACGGTAGTATTTTTTACAATTTTTTTTATAAAAATAAAATTTTCTTGAATAAACATGCAGTGTGCAGCATTTTTGGTTTTTATTTTAAAATTTGTCCTTACTTGCAGCAAAAATTTGGATAGGATAGTCTACGTTGGTTTCCATTTTTTTTGTTTTTGTTTTTGAAATTTTATTGGTCTATTAAATCCAGAAGTTTGGAGGAGTGTTCTGTGCAGGGCAATTGTAAACAAAAGTTCATTATTATTCAGTTTTATTCAAGAAACTTCTATTGAGAGTTTTTTTAATCTGGCACTTAAATTGTCTTCACATTTGTAAGCTTTATTTTCCAACAAAGCATCTGATACTTGAGGGCATACGAACCTCTCCAGTTTCGTTAGTATTTCTCAAGGAGCTGACCTAGCTATCTGAGTGCACCATAGACATTCCTGAACAGCTGAATCAGATGATGGTCTATCCTTGTTTTCGTATAGAAATGACAGTGAGTCATTGTCTGGAACTTGTCCCCAGACTTGTGAATGCTAAGCCTTGGGGCCATTACTCACTAGTTCTCTGGGGGGGTGGGGAGTGGGGAGTGGAGGAGGGAACTTCTTCCAGCCAAGGGTCTTAGGGTCAAGGTGTAGTTTCCTTTTCTCTTTAATGTAGCTGCCAGTTACTCACACCTCTAGGCTTCTCTGAACAATTTGCTGCATACGGGATAGTTTTCCTCTTTTTTGTTCATAAGGAAAACACAGAGGTTCTTTTCATTTTGAGTTTAATACTAATCACTACTGAAAATCAATTAGTATGGGAT
Source organism: Aselliscus stoliczkanus (assembly GCA_033961575.1). Taxonomy (NCBI): domain Eukaryota; kingdom Metazoa; phylum Chordata; class Mammalia; order Chiroptera; family Hipposideridae; genus Aselliscus; species Aselliscus stoliczkanus. The sequence goes on from CM066736.1 coordinate 74,224,587, forward strand.
AACAAAGATAGTAAACTCAACCAAGTCACAAAATTTAAGAAATCTCACCTAGTTCTAGCTAGACATGGTTCCTAGTTTATAACTTTTGACTTCTTAACAGAAATGCTAACTAGAAGTCCAAACTTTTTATTTCCTTTTCAATTAAAGTACAGTCAGGTGTACAACATGGTGATTCTAGGTTTATATACCTTATGATGCGATCATCCCAATAGGTCTAGTAACCATCTGTCATCATACAAACTTATATTTTGGACTATATTCCCTGTGCTGTACATTACATTCCTGTGAGCTAATTATTTTATAACTGAAAGTTTGTACCTTTTATTCCCCTTCACCTTTTTCACTCATCCCCACCCCTCTGCCCTGCGGCAACCATCACTTTATTCTCTGTATCTATGAATCTGTTTCTGTTTTGTTTTTTAAGATTCCATACATGAGTGAAACCACACAGTATTTGTCTCCCTCTGTCTGACTTATCTCACTTAGCATAACATCTGCCAGGTCCATCCATGTTGTCACAAATGGCAAGATTTCATTCTTTCTTACTACTTCAAGTGGATTTCCTCAAAAATTCTACTCTAAGTCTGCCATATCTAATCACGGAAAATTAACATGAATTAAATTAATTTAGGTTCAGTAGTAGGCTGAATAATGACCGTCCAAATATACCAGGCACCTGTAAATGTTACTTTATAAGGAAAAGGGGGTTTTCAGATGTGATTAAGTTAAGGATCTTGATTTGGGGAGATTACTTTGTATTATCTGAGTGGACCCTAAATAGAATCCTAGTGTCCTTGGAAGAAAGAGGAAGAGGCGATTTGACATACACACAGATAGAAGAGGAGATGGCAGTGTGACCATTGAGACAGAGATTGGAGTGATGCTTCTACAAGTCAAAGTAATGCCTGCAGCCACCAGAATCTGAGAGTTAAGGAACAGATTCTGCCTTAGAACCTCAGAGGGAGTGTGGCCCTGTGAACAACTTGATTTTGACCCAATGGCCTAATTTCAGATATTTGGCCTCTGGATCAGAGGAATACATTTCTGTTATTTTAAGCCACTAAATTTGTAATAATTTGTTACCGCATCCTCAAGAAGTTAATACAGGTGCCCACTTGTCTCAAATGCATATCCTGTGACCTGTGCCATAAGTGACACTTTATCAAGGGGTCTTTGCCCCATTTGTCCTTTTCTGCTAGTTCATTACCAAACCAAACAGACACTTTCTTACATTACTGGAAAGTTACACTTGAGAAACTGGAGTTTTAGAGGCACAGAAAGAAGGACAATATATTTAATTCGTTCATTTAACATTCTGTCAGTTCTTGTTATGTGTCAATTTGTGTTATAAATCCTGAATTAAAAATGAATAAGGCAGGATCCTTGTCTGTGAGGAGGTCGGTTGATGAGGAGAATTAGACCCACACATACCTGTGCATACGATTAAATTACTGTGTGGAAAATGCAGTGATGATCACGTGCATGGAGTGTTATGAACATGGACACGTGCACAGAGAACGGGACGAGTGTGTGTGAGCATGGAGGAGAGGTGGGTTAGGAAAAGCTTCATGAGAAAGAGATGCCTCTGGGTCTACGCATGAAGGTGCAGAGTAATACTGCAGGCAAAAGAGGCAAACATGTATCAATTTTCCCCAATAGATTTCATAGTTTGAAGGATGCTGTCTATCAAAAGAGAAAACGTCTGTGTTTATTAAGTAATAAATAATAGATCAAGAACATCTCTGACAGAGTTTATAATCAGCATAGGAGGATCACTATTCTCTTCCATTATTTCAGCCAAGAGCAAAGGTATTTGTCATTTTATTTTTTCCTGTGAAGTTTTTTCCTGACAAAAGTATGATTTTTTTTTTTCATTATGACTTTTTGGAATTGTGACATAGCTACAGAACTCTGTCCTCATTCCTTTTGAGGACATCCCTTCCTATCTTGGGAAATACAGTACTACTTGCACTGAACAAGCTGGTTTACAGAAGATTATATTGAAAAGAAACTCAATAATGAGAGTTCCCACATAAGAAGGCGATAGCTTTGTCTACTGGGGATAGTTTCCTTGTACGGCAACATAAGCAGGCAGATCCTAAGCCCCTTTTACAGAGCTACTATAAGATAATCGTGATAAATATAATCAACATTTGTATAGCATTCTGTCATTTTACAAAAAGGTTTCACTAAAGTGTCTGATTATGGGTTGTCTGAACCGTAAGTCAACACTGTTTTACCATTTCAGGCAAGGATTATTAAACAAATTTTATTGTTTTCATCTTTATTGTGATGTTAACATAATATTTTCCCAGTTTTTTTAGATATAATTGACATATAATATTATGTAAGTTTAAAGTGTACTATGTGTTGATTAGATACACTTATATATTGTGAAACAATTGCGTTAGCTAACATTTCCATCACCTCATATAGTTATTATCGTTTCTTTTTTGTGGTGAGAACACTTAAGATCTACTCTCTTAGCAATTTTCAAGTATGTAATAAAATATTCTTAACTGTAATCACCACGTTTAACTTAGATCCCCAGAACTGATTCATCTTATAATTAGAAGTTGGTACCCTTTGACCAATATCATCCCAATTCCCAATCCCCTTGAAACAGAGGATCCTTATGACTTTGATTAAATTTAGTTTTAAATCCTAACTCTAGAAATCATATGCCTCTTTCTCACTATATACCCCAGAGACGTAGCCTTTCCCCATAAACATCAACCCCCTTAGGCAGTAGAAGACTGTAGCCCAGACCTGACTAAAGAAAGGTCACAGAGGTCTGGACCTCTGGCAGGCTACAGATAACATCGTGACCCTAAGTTATGTTTCAGCTCCTGAGCCCCAAGGTGGAATTGCCCCCTGGATACTTTCCTATAAGACTGGACAGAGGGACTCCAGAAAAAAACCTTAGAAATGTCCTCAAGACTCAAGACCTGAAGAAATGATTCATTACCTTTACCTCACCTCTGACCAATCAGCTCCCAGCAGTCCCCCAAACCTGTAACCCATGGTGTCTTGTGATTGTGCCCTATATAATCTGTAACCTACACACCATCAGGGAGTTTGGGCTTTTGAGCATTAGCTTCCTGCTCTCCTGGATGGTGCCATTCATGATAAAATAGCCAATATTTCTCCACTGTAGTTCTAAGTGGTTAGTGTTTGGCTCTGCTAGAGCAGGGTGAATGAACTCTTTCTCTTCAGTAACACCCCTAGGCAAGTTTATTAATCTATTTTATCTTCAGTTTTCTAATCTTTAAGCGGGGCATAGACATCCGCATGGAGGGCTATTATGAGAATTAAGTGAGATTCTATATATGAAGTAATAAGGACAGCCTGACTCCTAGTAGGTAAAAGGGAAGAGCTAGATCCAATATTTTTGTCTTTTTCTTTTTTTCTTCAGGAAGTAGCTGAACTTTTAAAATACTGTCTTTTATTCTACTATTATTCAATTGCTTCAATCCTCCCAACTCATGACAAGAACCAAGCCATTTTGGGACCCTCCCTACATCCCAGTTACTGAAATTATAGCTGTAGGATGGTTACTTAGGAGAGTACTGCATTGTACCATGTATAATGTGCACTTTTTGGCCCAACTTTGTGAGTGAAAAATAAGGAAGCTGATTTACATATGGGTCATACTACTTCCGTATCTATATAAATAAATGTCTTTAATTCTTTTATTTATGCTTATGAGTTAAAAATGTAATAATAAATAAATAAATGCTAAAATTCCTTTAGAGTAAAAAAAACAAACAAACAAGTACCTAAATATAAGCAAATAAAATTTGAATTAAAAAACTAAAATGAAAGGTGTTTTTCCTTGAAAGTTTGGGCCAAGAACGTGGGTTCCGGTTATACACAGGAGTACATTATACACAGCAAAATACGGTAATTTGAGGAGAACCAGTGAGTCCCAGAATTTAAACTTCCTCCAGTAGTGATTCTCTTTGGGTTCTCTGTCTGCTGGTTTTCTGCTCCACTAGGTATTACATGTTAACAAGAACAGGATGTTACTTATAAATAATATGTTCCCTAACTCCAGAAATATTTGAGGCAGTTTTCAGGATTTGATCACACATAAAACAGGCAAGTCATATATCAAAGAGAGATGACAGAGTATTAGAAATAGAACTTGGTGACATGTAACAGGGCTTAATATGGATTCATTCAAGTTTTGAACTAAATCAGTCATTAATCAGTTCATGAAATTAACTGAGATAAGTAGATTACATTTGGTAAGGGTAATAGGATTTTATGAAATTTTAATTTCAATTATATATTATGGCATGTGTTGTAAAATGCATTTCGTTTAATTAAAAAGAGCTTGAAATCCATGAGATTAGGCTACTAGTGGTATATTTTTTCAGCCACTTGTTAGTTGTCAAAGTTGGGCAGGTCCTGATTTCACAAACCTTTATTGAACACTTATTTTGCATCAGATATTCTTTTAACGCGGCTGATTTTTTTTTTTCCCTCTTCACTAACACTGCTTTGTTGCAGGGTAAGATAGGTGGACTGCGTTCTCACCCTTCACCTGGCCTCTGGTACAAGTCTGAGAGGATTCCTATCACTGAACAGATTCGGAAGCCAGGCAGTAAACGCGAATTGCTAAATAGAGTGAATCTGAGCTTCCCTAAAGCCCCTGAGAATTACATCAGCTTTTTTTTTTTTCTTTTTTGCCACCGGGCTCTTTGTATGCAGACTTTTCTTAAAAGCTCTGCATCAGTACGGGTTGGAGTAGAGATGGGGGATAGAGAAGAGGGAGGCTTTAGGGACGTGTGGTGACAGGGTTCTTAGAGGGGCGGGATGGGCTGCTGAGGTTGGGCAAGAGACCCGGAACGCTGGTACACAAAAGGCTATTTCCGGCCTTAATTTCCTTACCAAGTCTCTTTAAATTGAACATTTTGGAGGAACACGACCTGTCCAAAAGAACTAAGTGTACGTCTAGGAGAGGTAGGCCAGGGTCGCACCCCACATCTTTGTCGTCTTTCGGCACCGGCAGGCAGGCCGGGCTGGGCTGCAGGGGACGCCTCCTAGCTAGTTCCCAGCCCGGGACATCCTGAGCAGCCGCAGCCACAACAACAGGCTCGCCCCAGACAAAGGGGCTGGCGCGGCGGTGCAGCCTCGTGCAGCCCGGGCCGCGGGGGCCGCGGAGCGCGCGCTCGGAGCGCGGGGCCGGAGCCGCCGAGTGGGCAGCGCAGACCCAGCGCGGGCCAGAGCCGCGGCGCCCGGAAGACCCGGCTCCGGGGCGCAGACCCCGCCCGGGCTGGCTCGGCGCCGGCCTCCGAGCTTCCACTCAGTCTTTGACCCCCCTCACCCCTCCAGTCCTCACCCGGCCCCCCCCGCAGGCCGCACCACTGTAACCACTCCCCGGGTCTCCGCCGCTCTTTCTCCGGCCGGCCGGCGGCGAGCGCAGCGCAGCGGGGCCGGCGGCATGGCTGTGTCCTGGAGGAGCTGGCTGGCCAACGAAGGGGTTAAACACCTCTGCCTGGTAGGATGGCGGGCAAGGCTCTCCCTGCGTTTTGTCTCTAGGGCAGTGATTTTGATTCATTCTCTGAGTGTGAGGGGGTGGGGAGGGGGGAAGCTGGAAGTGGGAGTTTTGCCTCTAATTAGAACATTTTCAACTAATAAAACTTTCCGCTGTTAATACCTGGAGATAATAGCGATCCCACTCTTCCTCCAAATGCATGAGAACTTTCCTACCCACTGATGGGGGAGCGGATGTGGAGAAAGGGAGAAAGGATCACTTTAATGAACACAGATTTTTCTTAACCCTTTCATCATCTTCCCTTTTTTGCTTTTTCCCCAGACTGCTTTTGTTTGATGTTGTATTGTAATAACACAGAACGCTTGGGACATGGGGATGTCGCTAATTTCTTAGTCTTATTTTGTGCTGCAGGCGATATCTGTAGATCTTTCAGGAGACCTGTTGGCAAATCCAAATGCTTACTCTCAGGTGCAAGGGCTGAGTGGGATCAGATTCCTTTTCCTCGGGGTGGTTTTCAGCTTGCTGGTTCATTTGAGTGTGCTTTCTGCGATTTACCAATTGAAGTTCCATGTAAAAAGTGTTGTGTCCAAGGAATGTACTTGAGGTTTCCATTCATTAGGTAATGTTTACTTTTAATTTTGATTTTCTCTCTCCCTTTGTATGGTTTAGCTGATCTGGCTCTCCTTGAACGTCCTGTTTTTCTGGAAAACCTTCCTGCTGTATAACCAAGGGCCAGAGTATCACTACCTCCACCAGATGCTGGGGGTAAGTGGGATTTGGGTGACCTACTGGAATGGGTTTCATGTGGGCAGAAATTGCTACAGCCCTTGGTCAGTTCTTCCATTCATTAAAGACACATTGGTTGTTCACTATACAAATAGTTGTTATTTTCTAAAGTGTCCAAGTTTTTCTTGATGTGTCATTCATACTTGTCCGGGTTAAAATGATTGACTAAGAATCAAGATAATATCTGCTGGAATGAAAGGGGCGAAATTGCCAGAGGAGGTTAGGCGTGCCTGAGAAAAGTTGCGGTTTCTTGTCAGCTGTGAATTGCCAAGAAGGACCTGCTTCCCCAGGAGGACCAACCCATGAGAGGCTTTTAGTTTTCAGGAATCACGACTTCAGCCTGCCTCCAAACTTATCCAGAGGATTTCTGCACTGTTTCCTTTTATTGCCAGGTCTCACAAAGTATGTGTCTAATACAGTATGAAGTCATAGACATTGAGAAGCAGTTAATTCTCAGTAGTTGTCCAAAATCTCTGCTTTCTTTTGGAAGCCACTATTTATTCAACTGTTTTTTTATACCAATAATATACCAGGCGCTCTACAAATATTTTGTTTAAGCCAGGAAACTATTTTTCCCATTTCACACACGGGGAAAAAGAGGCTAAGAAAGCTGAATGACTTGCTCAAGTCCCTTTGGAAGGTCATTGTCAGAGACAGGATTTGAATGAAGTGGTGGTGGCTGGTCTTTGGCTGTCTTCTCATACTACACAGATTTTTCTAAATTACTTCACTAGTACCTCTCAGATACTTATGCCACTGGTTAGTATTATTACTCTTTATCAGTGCTGCCCAATAGAAATATAATATGAGTCATAAATAATTTAAATATATCCAATTGTACCTTTAAAAAGTGAGAAGCATTAACTTTAATAATGTCTATTTAAAATAATATATCCAAAGTATTATAATAGATTGAAGTATTCAACATGTGGTCAATAATTTAAAATATTGAAATAACTTACATTATTTTTTTGCCTATTAATTCTTTGAACTATAGTATGTATTTTACACTTATGCACATCACAATTCTGTCACTAAATTTTCATCAGAAATACTTGACCTGTGTTTAGATTTCATGAACTTTTACAGATAAAATAGTGGATTCACATACCCAAGTTGTTCCAAAAATATTTAAAGATTTTCCAATAACACGAATAACAGCTTTTAAATTTAAATTGATAGAATTAATAAACTTAATAATGCAGTTCCTTGGTGGCCCTAGACACATTTTGCATGCCCAGTAGCCATGTATGGCTAATGGCCACCATTTTAGACAGTACAAGTGTAGACTATAGGGGAAGATATTCGTACCTTCATGGCCATATGCACTGATCATTCTGCTTTAAAGCAAACAACTAGCCACTAATTAGCACAATAAAAAGACCGCAGGATATGGGTGGTCCTCATGCTTTTCCTTTCCAAAATAGGAGTTGATATTGGAGGGGAAGCTATGGGCTGTAGTTATTGGCGTGTAACTATAAAAATATCTCTGATTTTCTCCCTAATCTGGTGGTGGGATCCTTTGAGAATGAAGGTGAAGGTATTTAATTTTCAGAACTGGAGTATCCATTTTTATTACTAGTAGGTTAGGTAACGGTTCTGAGATCAAAATTAAGGATTCAGAAACTGCATAAGAACTGACAGGGAAAAGAAGATTTTAAATGATGGAAGATAAAATAATGTTGGGATTAATATGTCTGAGTAGGGGTTTTCATCATGATTGTTGTTTCCCAGACTGGTCTGACCCAGACATGGAGGCAACATGATCACGGGTAGTTTATCTCTGAGTTAATGTGTGAATCAGACTGTGCACTTCCTAGCAGATGTTTAATTATGACATGCTGTGAATATTGGAATCCTAAAATTATCTAAGATGGAGAAAAAGGTCTTTTGAAGAAAGCCAAAATAACACCCAAACAAACCAAACAGTAACTTCTTCTTGGCTTCACATCCAGCCCAGGCAGTTTAATTCTGCTGAGAAAGAATATATGCTGCATGTCAATTTCAGAAAAGGCTTGATTATTAACTTTTTCCTTTCATTGCACAGAATACTGTGCTTTCAACTCAGAGAATGTTTTTAACTTAGTGTGTTTTTTTTTGTCTGTTTTTATTGTTAACATTCTGCTGTTTGAAAACAATTTACTTCCTGTTTTTTGACAGGTGTAATGGATTATATTACTTCGATGCAATCATTGTATTTTTAATCTATTTACAATAGATAAAGACTCATAGAATTTTAGATGTAGAAGAGAGCTTTGATATCTTTGATTTCTTCCTCATTTTCCCAAATAGAAAAATGAGGATGAAGTGATTTGCTCACTGTTACCCACTGAATTAATTGCCTTGTCGCCATTTTGATCTACTGACACTCTCAGTCCAATATTTAGCCTATTATAATGAACAACTCTATGAACATATGCAAGAACATATTAAAGCCCATACTCTATAGAACACTAGCTTTTCATCTTATTTGAAATGATGTTTAAAAATGTTTAGCAATTTGTAAGGAAAATCACTGATTTATCCCTAAGATAACATATATTTTCAGCATTCCAGTTGTTTTAGACTTGTCTCAGACAAGTTGTTAAGGGATTATGACTTTTTTTTTTTTTTAAAGATTTTATTGGGGAATTGGGGGAGGGGAACAGCGTTGGGGAATCGGGGAAGGGGAACAGACAAGTTGCTGTCTTTTTGTTCTTCAGTCTAGTTGCAGAGGATGTTGCTTCACTGGCCCATGTTGGTATCATCATTGCCTTCTTCCCGGATGAGGCAGATCGGTCGCTGGCCTCTGGGTGTTGCTCACCGCAGCTATTGGCAGCTCACGCTGGCTGCCTCCACACACTGTAGCCTATGGCAGCCCACTGCAGCAGGGGCTGCAGACTACACCATCGCCGGGGCTCACACAGCCCAGCTCCAGGTGGAGCTGTTGTCAGCTGTAGAGGGCAGTGTCACTGGCCCTCATATGTGGGATCTGAACCGGGGCCGCTGGCATCCCCAAACCAGCTCTTAACCAATGAGCAACTTGGCCGGCCCATTACTTATTTTTATTTAAATATTTTTTCCACAATATTTTAGTAGAATTTTAGCACTTAATGTGTCATCTGTTTGTTTTATACAGCTAAATGGGCACAGTATAATTCTTTTATTTCGGAGATTTTCAGATGTACTTCCTTCATTTCATTATTAATATCAATATTAATAATATCAATAGCAGATTACACTCATTAAGGCCTGGCTAAGTACCAGGTATTAATCTACGAGCTCCGCATGAATTAATTTATTTAAACTTTTTGTCGATCCTATGGAGCAGATGTTTTCAATTTTGTAGCTAAGAAACGGAATTAGGAAAGTTCTGTAACTTGCTAGTGAGTGACAGAGGTAGGACTCTAACCCAAACGTCCTTATTCTAGAACTTGTATACTTAACCACTGTGCTCTTCTGCCTCTATACAACATTAATATTAGGCTTAACCATATAGAATGGCCATTTTGATAGGAAAAAATAAACAAGTAGCCATTTCATGAGGTTCATGAGTAATAATAACAATTATTACTATTTATTAATCACATACTATGTGGCAGATGCAGTTCTTTGCTCGTGTGTGTGTGTGTGTGTGTGTGTGTATTTTCATTTAATTAAATCCTTATAACAACCCTAAAAGATAGGAAATACCACTTTGCATAGAATTGAAAAACTGAGATTCTGAGTGGTTAGGTAACTTTCTCTAGGTCATATAGCTAACAACGAAAGAAGCCCAATGTGAGCCCGCTTTTTCTGGTACCAAAGACGATGTTCGCAATCACTTTGTTCCACAAGGGAGGTTATGAGACAGATAGGGCTAGAACCTGGAACTTTCTACTCTAATGACTATATTCCCCTTCACCATTTTCTCCCATTCCGTAACCCTCTCTCCTCTGGCAACCATCCCTTTAGTCTCTGTTCCCAGGAGTTTGTTTTGTTGTTGTTGTTTTGTATTTTAGATTCCACATATAAGTGAAACCATACAGATTTGTCTTCCTCTATCTGCTGGATTTCACTTAGCATAATAACCTCTGGTTCCATCCATGTTGTTTCAGATGGCAAGATTTTATTGTTTTTTATTGCTGTGTAATAATATTCCATTGTCCATTGTGTGTGTGTGTGTGTGTGTGTGTGTGTGTGTGTGTGTCACATCTTTATCCATTCATCTATCAGTAGACACCTAGCTTCCCTCCATACCTTGGCTATTATAAATAATGCTGCAGTGAACATAGAAGTGCATATATATTTTTGAATTCTTGTTTTTGTTTTCTTCGAATAAATACCCAGAAGTGTAATTGCTGGGTCATATGGTAGATCTATTTTTAGTTTGCTGAGGAATCTCCATATTGTTTTCCATACTAGCTGCACCAGTTTGCAGTCCCACCAACAGTGCACAAGCATTCCCTTTTCTTATTCTTAAGCCTGAGGCAAACTTGTATAGTCAGTAGGTATCATTTAGGATATTTACTGTATTAATGAACCTACATGATCATCCTAAATGATACCTGTTGTATTGACGCACTCAAGCTTCCATAACAAAGTACTATAGACTGGTTGGCTCAAATGACAGAAATTTGGAGACTGGGTGTTGTATGCTTTCTCTTGGGAAATACCTAGTCTGAGGAATAGGAGCCTATAGAACTGTGGAATGTTATAGGGACCTTGGAGATTTTTCTAGTTCATTTATTTCATTTGATACATCAACTTGGTATAGTTAAATGCATTCTATAGCAACTCAGTGGAAAGCTCAATGTGGATGGTAGGTCTTCTAACTCTAGTCAATGTTTCTAGTTCATCAGATCAAGCATTGCATTTATCATAAAGCTGATTTTCAAAGTGCCTGGATAATTCTGGGGAGGAAAATCAAACCACCCTAATTCCTTACTGAAAAGCTCATGGGCTTTGAAGCTATATGGGAGCTTGAATCCTGGCTCAGACATTTATCTTCCTTTATGATTATGACAAATTACTTTTCTGAGTGTAAGTGTTACTCATTTATAAACTTGGGTTAAAACTTTCTCTTAGGTTAGTCGTGAAGATTACATGAGAAAATGCAGGTAAAAAGCTTAGCACTTGATGCATATGCACTTAGCAAAAGATAAGCTATTGTTGTAAATATTAATGAGTATCATTTGGTATTAATGGTATTAATACTATGACTAATACTAAATTATTTATATTTATAAGTAAAAATATTAAAAGGAATTTAGAGAAATATAAAGATAGAAGGAAATTGCTGAGCACATAGCAGATGACCTTAGGACAGAGGGACTTATTCTTTCCTGTCTTTAACCTCCAGCTGCTTCCCTGATCCTTCTGGACAAAGGAAGGCTATCTGTTGCTGTTTGTAAGTGGCACAAAATTTATGGCAACTTGGTTATGATTGCTGGATGGAATTTCAGCTTGAAGTAGAGTGCATTTCATTCCCAAAAGCACTTATTAATCTTTGAATCTTGGAGTCTTCAACAGATAAACGGGGAATAATGCCTACCTCACAAGATTATTGTCAAGCTTAAAGAAAATTAAAAGAAATAATATTAGTAATAGCTCAAGTCAATATTCATTGACGTACTGTCATGGACCAGACATTGTGTTAAATTCTTTATACATTCAGTGTCAGAATCTCGTCTAGTGTACTAGGTAGGTTCTGTTACCTAAGAGGAAGCTAAAACACAGAAATGATCAATAACATGCTCATGAATTGAAGTTATTAGCATAAAGGCCATTATATAATGAGTTCCAAAAAAATGCCAGTTTTTCTGTTCCCTTCCCTCTTCTCTTATCCTTTTTAGCCATCTACAATTCACTTAACTGTTCTGTATTCCAAAGAAATTACCCTCCTTATCTCAGAGTACTGTGCTGAGGATTAGAGACCTGAATGGATATGAACTACTTTGAAGAATTCAAAGCATCACTGATGTTAAAAAAAAAAAAAGGATTGTTATCACATACTGTTTCTCCTGTTCACTCTTCCCGGTTTTAAGGCTCCAGCCATGCAACAGAGTGACTTCTTCACTTCTTAGCATCCATGTCTTAATGCAACTTTGTAATAGGATAAACGAGGCGTAATGTGATACAAAAGTTACTTTTGTGAGAAGTAGTTACTGTTGAGCTCTGGCAATGGGACTAAAGAAAAAAGTAGATAGATTAAGAAAATGAATGTTTTGTGAGCAACAGAATTTGTTTACATTTTAGAAACTGGAAAGTTGAATTTCATAATGACACCTATCTATAGATAAATGAATCCAATACATATTCTACAAGGAAAAACTGCATACTTTAATGGTTTTCATGGATTTGGGAATTGTTAAAGGTCTCCAGATACATCAAGACTATTAGAAGTCTGACACAGTTTAAGGCAAGAAGAGATGAGTGATGTAGACACAATGAAAGCATTTTATATATCTGAGATTTTTTTTTTTTAAAAAGTGGGCACTTCACCACTAAGATAAATTAGTGAAATTGTCTATTGTGAAAGCCCTTGTGACTATAATTCCTTTTTCCTATGATAGAATTATCAAATGGCTGATTTCAAAGTGCAAGTTAATTTTATTTCATGTAATCTTGGAAAGCTCAGGTCCATAGGAAGGATTTGAAGTGGTAGGGATTCAAAGAAGTTTTGTTTTTTTTCTCATGCTATACTTTGGTTCTCTTTGTTAACTTCCTTTTCTCCAGTATACTCTTTTATGTGCCTTCCAATTAGCATCTTATCCTGCGTGAACTCCCTGTCACCCCATCTCCTGTGGGAACATGGATTTTAAGGTGGGTGAGGGTGCCATAAGAGTCAGTTTTGGAACAAGAAATAAGAACCACCTATAGAGAATACAAATGAGATACGGTGATGAGAGTGCTTTCACCGTCTACTGAATTCCTTGACCAAATTACTTTTGGTAAGTTACTTTGGGCCTTTTGAACTTTGTTAATTCTTTTGGTTTGAAAAGCATGGGCCCCAAAGTACATTTGTAACTTGATTTGAATGATGCAAATAAAGGTGAAGAAGCATTTTTCTTTTCTTCTCTTCTTCTCCTTCTCCCTTTTTTTTTTTTTTTTTTTTTATAGCTCAGAATATCTTGAGGGGAAATCAAGCAAATATCATCAGTGGTCTACTCTATACTAATGGATTCCAACCGGAAAACAATGACTCATATTAAACCACAGAATGTAGATGTTCAATATGAAAGTTCTCCCACTTGAGAAATGATACTTGTTACTTGGCATTGTTTGTATTAAATTTGTTACCTACCATGGATTTTTCTGGGGGTTGGGCCTTGGCTTGCACTATGTTGAATCCATCATTGAACTCCTCAACTATTTTGTTCTTGTACATTTCTTTTAAAAACATAAGAGGGTGAATGAGTGATTCAAATGAAAAATTTGGAAGAGTTTAATTTCCTGGATCATAATGAATCTACAAGGTTTCTTTAATTTTGGTTTGCCTGAAGAAAACTAGTTTTAGATGTGTACTACAGGCTTTAAAGCTTGAATGTGTCAGGCTTACAAAAGAAAATGCATTTTGTTCAATCTGCATATTTACATATATCAAATTTAATTTTTTAAAGTTTTGAATGACATTGATTCTAATTCTTGTTGAAACCAAGCGTTTGCTATTGCCCTGGGGCATAGAGCAATTATTAATTTAAATTTCAAATATCCTAATTCCAGGATTAATTGAAGAAAAGAAGATGGATTTTTTTGGACAAATTGACTTAAATTGAAATCTTGTCTATACATCTTAACAACTGCATATTTAAGTAATTATTGAAAATTTCAAACCCTTAGTTTCCTCAATTTTTAGTTGATAATTATATTATTAAATTTAACTACATGAAAATTCCAATATCAAAAGATTTTTTGACTTACAAAAATGTCATTTTTGCCTAGTTTCACTTAATTTGTCTCTTATAGGATTGTTTTTGGACAGGATTCAGATAAGGAAAAAATGAGTGTGAGCACCTCAAAAAGTGTTACTTTCCGTTTTTCTAATAGAGAGTTGTAGTAGACAAATTTATGATAATGCTAGACTCATTTCTTTCAGGGAACACTGTTGACATTAAGAATGTTTTGATGCTGAAATCTATTTGTAAATGTTTGCTAATGACTGAAAGTTTCCAGTAACTAAGAGAGGTTTATTCCTAATTTTGTGCAATGTATACATATTGAAGAATTTTAAAAGACATTTTGCAAATGACACTAGACTTTTTCTGAACTATAATTTAAAAAAAAATTAAGATCACAATTAATTGCTTTTCATTTTGCATTGGTTTTCAAAGTTTAGCTCCAAATTTCTTAGACTTTTTAAACTTTCTGTTTAGCAAACCAAAGTTTGAGGTGCACATGAATAAGACTAGTTTTGTAGAACATTAGCAGTGAAACCTCTCTGTCAAAAGAAAAGATTAAAAAAACCTATGATTTTGATGTCAGATACAGAGTATTTAAACATATTACCTTGGTTCATTGCACATTATCTTTATGGGTCTATGACCCTGTTTGTTCTCTTCTTCATTCATTTGTTTATCAGCTCATTATTTATCATTCCCCATTTTCCAATTCCTTTTTCCTCCCTACATTAGCAACCTTTCTAGCAGTGTGCTGACATGTATCCTTCTGTTGGTGTTTTATGTGCTTGTTTCTTTCAATTCACAAAAATGGTATTGTGCATAGGACTCATTCTGTTTCTTGTTTTTTTTCCTGGTATTATGATTTCAAAATCCATCCATGTGACTGTGTGTTTCTTTGGCCCTTTGCTTCTTACTGCTGAATCGTATCCCATAGTTTTGCTTATCTATTCTCCCAGAGTAGACATTACCTCTAATTTCCTGCTACTTTAAATAGCAACATGATGAGCATAAAATATACTGTTATAGTGTAAATATTATAGGGTTGTTTGCTTGTTTAAAGACTTTGCCTACTAGGTTTCCTTTAAATGGAGGACAGCTAATTTGTTCATATTGCAGTACAATATATGATTTTTGTATTTATTTGTTATACCAGTTTTAGATTAAGGTGAAGGTGGCAATGTTATCATGAGTGGAACAATTCTAAAAAAAAAATAAGACATTTGGTTATAATAACTAGCGTTCAATGAGAAATCTATAGAGTATTGGGTGACTGAAGGGATGAATGCAGTGGGTATTTTTTTTCTTAATATTTTTTTCAATTACTGTTGACATACAATATTATATTAGTTTCAGGTGTATAACATAGAGGTTAGACATTTATATACCTTACCAAGTGATCATGCTGATAAGTCTAGTACCCACCTGACACCATATATAAATCATTATTACAATATTATTGAATATATTCCCTATGCTATATAGTTTACATCCCTTGACTATTTTGTAACTGCCAATTTGTACTTCTTAATCCCTTCCTCCTTTTCACTGATCCTCCAACCCCTCCCCTATCTGGAAACCATCAGTTTGTTCTCTGTATCTATGAATTTTTTCTCTTTTGTTTATCGTTTTATTTGTTTTTAGGTTTCACATATAAGTGAAATCATTTGGTATTTGTCTTTCTCTGATTTATGTAATTTAGCATAATACCCTCTACTAGGAAAACTATAAGACACTGAAGAAAGAAATAGAAGATACAAATAAATGGAAGGCTATATACCATGCTCATGGGTAGGAAGAATTAACATTGTTAAAATATCCATACTACCCAAAGCAATCTACAGATTCAGTGCAATCCCTACCGAAGTACCAACATAGTGGTTATTTTATGTATTAATTTCTATATATACATGGCTTTTTTTTTATATATTGCTCACAATATTAACCATTTAAACAAAAATAGCCATATAAATGGTTACAGTAAAAGCAACAAAATAAGAAATATAATGTTAAACTTGGAAATGCTAGGAAATGGAATAAATATAGGAAAAAACATGAAAAGGATAGGTGGGTACAATGGAATGCATTATGAAAAAAAAAAAGATAGAAGTGTGACAGCAACAATTTACCCTAACTTCTGAACTGCAAAGTGCAAGAGAGAGTCTGTACCAACCCAAAAGACTAAGCAAGGTTGGCAGGGCTGTGAGATGGTGCATTAGTGGAATTTTTTGTTTGTTTGTTTCTTTGATTTTTTCAATTTTTGCACATGGCAGCATATTAGGGTTTTCTGTATTAAAATTTAAAAATATGTTGAAATACAGTATTTTGTTTTGTTTTGTTTTCAGAATCTGTTTGGTAAGTGTCTTATCAATACATAAGCTAACCATGCTGTAAGAAAATGAGATGGCACCTTTCATAAATAAACCATAGGTTGAATGATATTTAATGTTTTGACCCCATTTAAGTTGCAGCAGTGTTAAAGAAACTTTGTCTCTTATGCCCTCCCATTACCCCAATAGAGCTTCTTTACATTACCTGGAACCTCTTTTATCCCTTGATAGCTGTAACGTTACTCATTATAACTTCTTCTCTCCCCTATTCATTTCCTTTACTATCCCATCTGATCTTATCCTATTGATCCTATGCTTTAAATGAATATATCCTCATTTATTAAAGGCAAGATGAAAAGAGTCCAGTAGCTTAAATGTCCTTCTTATGAAAGTTTCCACCTTAAGCCATGGATATATTTTCAAGATAATTTCAAAAAGTTTATCATTTTTCATCATAAAAATACATATAATCGGGCCGGCCGGGTGGTGTGGTGGTTGAGCGCTGGCTTGGGAGGTCAGCGGCCCTGGTTCGGGTCCCACATGTGAGGGCCAGTGATACTGCCCTCAAAAAAAAAAAAAAAAAAAAAAAAAGTACATATAAGGAAGGGGGAAATTTGAAAAATGTACAAAAGTAGAAATAAAAGGAAAATTGCCACTCACATTTTCATTCTTTAAAGATAGTATTACCCATCAACTTGTACTTTTAAGGCTTTGTGTGTTTTATTTTCTTTAGAAAATAATTTTTCTTATGACTTTCATACTTGTTAAATAATTTTTACATTTATTATAGAAAATGCCAAAAAAAGTCACATATGTCTCAGCATCCGCTTATAACCACTGCTAACATTTTGGTTTATTTCCTGAATCTAAGTTTTTTAAAAATAATAATATGATTATTTAGAATAAATCGTTTTGTAATTTTTTTCTAAAATATAGCATTAACTATTATATTAGATTTTTACCAATTATTGCAAATTCATTGTTAAACATGTGTTATTTATTTTTAATATTTCACTGAATAAATATAAACACACCTAACTTAAACATTTATTATTTTTGGACATTCAATTGGCTTCTGTTACTTCAGTTACCTAGAAAATGTGGTGAAAAACATCACTGTGCAAAATATCCCCTTTGTTTTTACAGTTGTGTTGTCTGGGCATGCTATTAGAATTTCAAAGTATATTAACTAGTTTTGTTTCATTTATTGTATATTTTTATTGTTATTTATTCATTTAATTCTTGGTACTGAAATGTTAAAAAAAAGTAGAAAGTTCCCTTTATATCTAAGAGGTAACCACCTATGTTTATATAATCCATGTTAGTGTTTACATATATATCTGTGCCTGTATATATAGATACACATATATACACATGCATATTATTAATTAAATAATATATCATGAATATTATTTCATTTTCATTATATGAGGTGTGATCAAACAATATCTTAAATGTTTAAATAAACAAAAAATTATTACAGTAAAAGACACACTGCCATTAATCTCCCCAAAAATATTCCCCCTCACTTGAAACACACTTATCCCATTGTTCTTGCCACTATCTGCAGCAGTTCTGGAAGTCCTCTTTCATGAGTGTCTCTAGCTGCACTGTTGAGGCTGCCTCGATGTCATGAATCATTTTGACTTTGGGGAAGAGCCAGAAGTCACACGGTGCCAGATCAAGTGAATAAGGTGGATGAGGACATACCGTAATGTTTTTATTTGACAGAAATTGCCATATGCCAGAAGCGATGTGTGACACAGGGCATTGTCATGATGGAGGGTGGTTTACAGCACATTTTATTTTATTTATTTATTTATTTATTTATTTATTTAAGATTTTATTGGGGAATTGGGGGAGGGGAACAGACAAGTTGCTGTCCTTTTGTTCTTCAGTCTAGTTGTGGAGGACGTTGCTTCACTGGCCCATGTTGGTATTGTCATTGTGCTCTTCCCAGATGAGGCAGATCGGTCGCCGGCCTCTGGGTGTCACTCACTGCGGCTATTGGCAGCTCACGCTGACTGCCAGCCACTCACGCTGGCTGCCGGCCACTCACTATAGCCTATGGCAGCCCACTGCAGCAGAGGCTGCAGCCTACACCGTCGCTGGGGCTGTAGCCCAGCTCCAGGTGGAGCTGTTGTTCACCATCTTAGCTGTAGAGGGCAGTGTCACTGGCCCTCATATATGGGATCCGAACCGGGGCCACTGGCATCCCATGCCAGCTCTTAACCAATGCGGCACTCGGCCGGCCCATGGCACATTTTAAAACACGCCTCCTCTCAACTGTAGCTCACACCCGACTGACCGCACCCAACAGGCAGAAACTTGTCACACACTGTGACTGAGGTTTGCTGTGTTACTTCCGGTATTGAGGATCCCTGCCTTTCTGTTGGATGGCACTCGGCAGCACCATCACCGTATTTTGTGATCACAACAGAGCGGCTCTGTATATGGCAATTTCTGTCAAATAAAAACATTACAGTGTGTCCTCATCCACCTTATTCACTGGAGCTGGCACCATGTGACTCCTGGCTCTTCGCCAAAGTCAAAATGACCATGAAAGGAAAACATTTTGAATTGATTCAGAACATCGAGGTAGCCACAACAGCACAACTGAAAACACTTACAAAAAAAGCTGACTTCCAGAACTGATTCAGAAAGTGGCAAAAATGAGGGATAAGTGTGTTTGAAGCAAGGTGGAGTGTTTTGAGGGGGATTAATGGCAATGTGTTTTACTGTAATAAATTTATTTTAATTTAAACATTCACCACATTTTTTTTTTATCACATCTCATACAAATTTAACCTATTTTTATTGGCTACATAGTATTCCATAATGTGTAACATGATTTGTTTTACGTTTCTCTACTGTTGGCCATTTTAGGCCTATTCTTTTTTGTTTTCGTATCACAGATCATACTGCAATGAATATCCTTGTAAAATTTACATGGATAAGTATTTCTCTGTTGTTGTAATTTTTAAAGAAAGGCCACAATGTGATATTTTAGTGTTACTCAATTTTAGTTTTTTAAGAAAAAAATAAATTTAACTTACATTTTCTATAATGTGTCATCTTACATTTGATTTACTGTACTGTTCTACCAGCAGATGGACAAGTGTGGCCAACTGTATGTTGACCAGTTAAACTCTGTGAAGAGTTTGTTTGAAGAGCCTAATACTTAAATACAGTATCCACCATCTGTGGTTTTGCTTTCTATGGTTTCAGTTACTTGTGGTCAACCGAAGTCTGAAAGTATTACATAGAAAATTCCAGAAATAAACAATTCATAAGTTTTTAATTTTGTGTCTTTCTGAGTAGCATGATGACATTTCTGTTGCGTTTTGTCCTGCCCTGTTTATCCTTCCCACCCATTAGGCATTGTGTAACCCTTTAGTTTATCACATCAATCAACTGTCATGTTTTCAGAGTGCTTGTGTTCAAGTAACCCTTCTTTTACTTAATAGTGCCACATTCACATCACTTTTATTACGGTATATTGTTATAATTGTTCTATGTTATTATGAGCTATTGTTGAAAATCTCTTTCTGTGCCTACTTTATAAATTAAACAGTCTCATAAGTATGTACGTTAAGTCTGTATCCATGGGAGTGTGGTTCTGGGACCACTAAGGGTACCAAAATCTACAGATGCTCAAGTTCTTTATCTCTTTATATCTGCAGATGCAGAACCCACAGATACAGAGGGCCAACTGTACAGGATAAAACATAGTATCCATAGGTTTCAGTGCTATCTGCTGTTTCAGGCATACACTGGGGGTCTTGGGACATATCTCACATGGATAATGGGGGCCTACTGTATGTGTGCATCAGGAAGCTCAGGTAGTCTGTACCAAATGATCCATTCATTCAGTCCGTCTTAACTGAATACATATTCTGTTGGGCATTTTTATGCATCAAGGGTTCTTTCTCTTAGAATCAGTAGGTTCTTGGAGACAGTATTTTTTTTTTCCTAAAGAAAGACTAGAAGAATTAAACTTGGTTACAAGTTGAAAGTAATGGTTTGAAGACATGCAGAGTTAGCTGAGATTGCTAATAATTTGATGACAAAGATAGAATTTAAAGCCAATTTTATAGATTCAAATAAGAATAGTTATTAACAAGTAAGATTGAGTTCAGAAGGTGTCAAATAGATATGTTTAAGTAGAGTATGCTGAACAGACATGAGAGAAAAGTCTTATTGGGTTGTCGGAAAAGTCATGATGCATTTTTGCAATGAAAAACATAGAAACAATATGTCATGGCTTTTCTGACAACCCAATAATATTGAATATCTATATTGAATATGTGAGTTTTAATATATTCATGATGGATAGTGTGATTAAAATTCTAACCAAGAGAAGGGGTACCATCTTTATGAGTATTGTTTCTTTTCAAAATTATTCCATGTGGTCAGGCCACTAGTATACCTGTTTTGTCTTATAAAGTTTAGAAGGAATGTTAAGAAATTAAAAATAGTCTACAGAAGAGGAAGAACGATGCAATGTTCTGGAATGATTGTTTCTGATGAAGAGTAGCTGAGAGGTGAGTGAATGCTCAGTGATTGTGGTCAGATGTGCTGGGCCTGTGATGTAAGAGACACAAAGCCTGTCTCAGCTTTCTTGACAACTGTGCTCTGCAAAATTCGTTTCACTCCTTGGCGCCTTTCCCTGGGCATGGATCACTTCTGTAGGAGAAGGGAATGTCACAGTGACATGAAATCAAATGCTTTATAACTCTTCAGACCCTTGTTGTTGTGCCTTAGAAAGGAGTAAAGCATCAGGGATGGGCATGAATAGCCACAGGAATTTCACAGGTAAATAAATAAATAAATAAATAAATAAATAAATAATAAAAAATTCATTTTAATGTTTGTCAGCTAGAGAAGTCAAACCGTTTTCACTTGATATTATTTTTTTTTACTTTTTAGAATAGCTCTCTGAGGAAAGTGGAGGAAGTTTTTTTTATCGTTTGTTAAATTTTTCAATTCTAGCTTTGAATCAAGTGACCTTCGTAAAGGTCACAGTGTTAGCTGTGATAAAAAATTTCATACCTTTTAAACTGGTTACCTGTTCACTAGATACTATTTTCTTTAGAAACCCATGAATGTGTTTCTATGTATTTTGAATCCCATTTATGTTGAACTTTCACTTTTCTAGACAGACCACCGTCTAGAGGTGAATCTTTTTTGCTCTCTAGGCTTTTGGCACAGGAAAGACAAGGTAGACAAAATCAGGACTGAAATATCATCTTACAATCTTGCTTTCTTCTTTCTCTGTAATAGCTATATTTTCTTCTGACTCATTATCAACTTCTAAAAGAAGACTCCATTTCTACTGAAATTGAAAGAAAGTTCTTTTCTAGGAAGGGCACAATGACATAGAAAAGGAAAGATTTGAGTTAAGCATAAGGAAATATGGGTGTTCCCTTGATGAACACTATACTTTTGGAAATCCCTTCAGTTATATGGAAAAAAAAATTTCCTCAGCTTCTTTCTTTAGAATGGATAGCTTCTTTTAGAGATGGTGTTAAAGAAGTTTGAAAAGAAGTTTATAGATGGGAAGAGAGATCAACTTGAGTCAAAAATGTCATCATAGTTAAAAGTCTACAGAGCAGTTAGTTGACAGAAACCAGCTAAGATCATTTGGAATGAATTATAGTTTCTTATGTCATGAAGGGACATTCATGAACTTTTGGATATACCCCAAGAGTACTGAATTGGTTATTTATTTGGGGATTTTTTTCTTTTTTTTTTGAGGGCAGTGTCACTGGCCCTCACATGTGGGACTGAACCAGGGCCGCTGGCTTCCCAAGCCAGCGCTTAACCAACGCGCCACTCGGCCGGCCCTATTTAGGGATTTTTTAAAAGAAATAATTACTCCAGTTATTATAAACTGCTTTCTGGTTGCTCATGACATGTTATTCATTATTGCTTTTATATGAAACCTTATCAAAATAGTTAGGTAATCCCCTTTTGGAGTTTCCTTTCATTGAATTATCATTTTTTAAATGCTTAAGTGCAGTCTTGTTCCCATGGAATAGGCATCATATTCTAGATTATAATACTATATATATTAAATATAATGGTATATATTATGTTATACTATATTATATTATATGCTGTATATAATGTTATATTAATATTACAAACTAAACATTTAAATTGGCTTATAAGTTTGATTTATGGGTATACAGGAAAATAAATTGTTCTGATTTTCTGCCATTGACCCTTTTGGTTCCTGTTAAGACAATTTTAAAAGCCTACAATTGCACCTTGGGAAATTATATAGAGTACTTTGAGGGTTTTTTTTTTTTTTTTTTTTTGAAGATTTTATTGGGGAATTGGGAAAGGGGAATAGCCAAGTTTTTGTCCTTCAATCTTAGTTGTGAAGGGCACAGCAAGCTCAGCTCCAAGTCCAGCCGTGCTGCTCAGCTCAAGATGCTGTGTTCAGTTAGTTGCAGGTGTACATAGCCCCCATCTGGAACAGGCAACCTTGTTGTTAGGAGCATGTGCTCTCAACAGCTGAGTTATCCTGCCACCCATTGGTAACTCAGCAGCAGTTCAGCTTGGGCACAGTGTCACTGGCCCATGTGGGAATCGAACTGGAGATTCTGTTGCTCAGAGCTCACACTGTTGAGCAAGATTTTAATCAACTGAGCCATTCGGCTGGCCCTGGGGTGTGTGGGGTTTTTTTTGTTCATATATCTGTCTCATGACTTCATTCTTTGGCTTTCATTGCTAAAAATATATTTTCCTCAAGGTGTATTTTTTTGAAATAATTTTCTATATTAATGGCCATGCATTTTTGAGATCCCCAAAGGTAAGAGGCAGTTTGAGCTTTGCCAGTTTCTGGTGCTGCCATTTACTAGCTTTGTAGGGGGAGAAAAGGAGATAAATAGGCAAACCATTACAATATAATGGGCTAAATGCTCAAAAGGAGATATGAAAGGCACAAAGGAAGCGTTGAGAAAGATGCTCCAGATTTTTCAGAATATTTGATAAAGGGGAAAATTTGGAGGTGTAAATAAGGGTATGGTTAGGGATGTCAGCCTTAGCAAAGACTGAGAAAATAGTCTCTTGTGCTAAGACTTGAAGAATAATGAAGAGTTTTTCTGGTAGTTAGCATGGAGGTTGGAAGAAGGGGAATGCCATCACAAATAGAAGAAATGGCAGCAGCATGAGCTATGGATAGGGAAGTAAGTATGCAGTAAAAACTTGGAGTAGCTAATCTGAGTCAAGCATCCAGGAGTGAACTGAGTGAGCCATATAACATAAAAGTTTTGATGAGTGACCTGATGTTATTATCAGTATGGCTTATTTATAGACTTCTAATATTGAGTCAAAAAGGTTAGACTAGATGACCTACACAGTCTCTCGAAAGAGCTACAATGGTCCTGAGCGTTTTTTCCAAGTTGGGTGTTGCTGAGTTCTACAGAATAAATCCAGTCTCTAGAATGATGGGGGTTGGGCAAGTGGCAGCAGAGTTGCTATCCTGGGCAATATGGCATGATGGAAAGAGCTGGTCCTGAGTTCTGATCCTAGATATGAACAAGATAGGTCTCTAGATAGTAATCACTTTTGGTTTTGATTCTTTTTCCCTTAATTTCCAAAATGAGAACACTGAAGCATCATCTCATAGACTCATTCATTCATCTACCATATATTTATTGAGCACCTAGTTTCCTAGAACTTGCTTTGAATTCCTTAGATAGAGTTGAGTGGAATAAAGCTCAGCTCCCATAGCTACAACTATAACCTCACCCTGTACAGCTGGCAATGGAAAAACAGTCCTGGAAAGAGTGCGGGAAGCCATGCCATGAGAGCATTTACATTTTGAAACTAGGTCTGGTTTGTGGATGGCCAGGAACAAGGATGATGATAAAAGATTATGTCGATTTTTTTTTACTATATGCCAGCCACTGTACCAAGTGCTATATATGCTAATCTAATACAGTAACCCTTTGGGGTAGATGTATTATCAATTTTTTTTTCATTTTATAGATGAGGAAAATGACAGTGAGGGTAAGAAAATTACCCAAGGCCACACAGCTACTAAAGGTGCTTCAAACTCAGGTTTGGTTGACTTCAAAGTGTATTGTAAAACAGTGATTGCCAAGCCTGGTGGTACCTCTGGAGGGCCCCACTCTAGATCTCAGGAATCAGAATTTCAGGAAGCACAGAAGATATATTTATTTTTAAATAATCCATCAAGTGATATTTCCCTAATCTGACTGTGTGCAGTCAGATTAGGGAAATCTTCTGTAAAGGTTTACACAAAATGACAGGAAGACCTACTGGTTGGATGAAAATATAAGCAACTGCAAGTAAGAAAGTATTATGATTTGGAAAGAGCACTAGACAAGGTATCTGAATTCGCATCTCTGTTCTCTGGAGTGAAGTGTTGTTAGAGAAATGACAGAGAACAAGGAGGGAGCCCTGGGTCTAGTTCTTGCTTCTTTACAAGTTAGTGGTAAGTGGAGGCAGAAAGAGGTTGGACTAATGACTTGTAAGGCCTTATGAAAGAGCTACAGTTCTATGATTATAAGACATGTAAAAATTAGGTGTTCTGTAGGCTTCATTTAGTTTGATTAAAATATTTCCTTGGGGGGGAAAAATCTAAAAAATTGATCTTAATTAGTACAAATTTATATGATTTTAGACAAACACAAAATACTAAATTAGAATGTGAAAAAATCTTATGTAAACTTCTAATTTTTATTTTTATTTTTTCCTGGAAGTGACTAATTCTTGACACACCAGGAGGTTGCTAGAAAAATGACCAATTATTATAGATGATTATTGATACTTCTCTGGCCTTTATGAATACCTTTGAACAATAGTTTTATATAGATATTTACTTGTAAAATGTCATATTTCCCCCAAATTTTTGAAAAAAATCCCCAGTTGAATGGAAAATGTTTATTTGAAAGTTAATTTACCATAAATGGTACTCTGCAAGCCCTCTGTAAACTATTTCAACAAAATTTTGTTTTACATTTTAATAGCTTTTTCAAGAACTTGGATGAAGATGTAGAAAACGTAAAATTTTCATCTAAGGCAAATTAAGAAGGAAAAAATATCAGAATATAGGATTCATACCCAATATAATATAATGGGCTAAAGCCAATAAATTCTTGCATTTATGTATCTACTGTCTTACACCTCAAATTTTTTTCCATGATAGGACACAGGAGTCCTTGTGAATAGCAACTCATGTGAGAAAATTTATATGTTATAAACTCAAGATGAGCCATTGTGTAACATAGTTGCCTCACAATGTAATGCAGACTTAGAATTAGCAGATATGTCTGAATGAGGGAAATGATGATCTTCAGTCCTGCTCTGTATAATTAGTTTATATCAAGCATGTGGTGAATTCTGGTGGATTGGGAAAGGTAATGAAGATGACAAGGGAGTCTTAAAATTATATCAAGAATTTTATAGCCAACTAATTATGTTTAGCATGAAGAAAACAAGATTGGGCTAGGGAACCATCACACTTTTATCTTCAGTGTTTGAACATCTATTTTAGGAATATCTAGAGTAGCCTCATAGGTGGAAATTATAGAGACATAGATTTCATCTAAATGTAAGGAAACAAAATAGAAGCTTTTGACAGTGGAACAAGCTGCTGTCTCTTGAGAAAATTCAGCCTTTGGTCAGGGTTGTCATAGAACTGGGTATGACAGCTGGGTGGATAGTGGGATCTGGCTTAGGCTGTTTTAGTTCTCTAATTTTAGAAGTATTGTTTTAGTGAATTATTTAGCAAAATGAATTTACTGATATGTGAAATATTTAGTCAAAACTGAATCCTTTTTGTAAGACATAGATATAATTTTCATAAAATGCAGTCCTTGTCTCAAACAAAATTTTACTTTTGTGATGATTACATAATATAATGTAATTGCCAAAATTACTTCCTTCTAATTTATTATCCACACATCACCCAGAGTAATCACTACCAAATACTAATCTCTTTATACCACCTCCACACTTAAAACACAATCACTCTGCATTAATTTTAGGATAAAGATACATTTAAAAAAATATTTTTTTAATTTTTCAATTACAGTTGACATACAATATTATATTAATTTCAGGTGTACAACATAGTGATTAGACATTTATGTAACTTACGAGGTGATCTCCCTGATAAATCTAGTGCCCATCTGACACCATACATAGTTATTACAATATTATTGATTACATTCCTTATGCTATACTTTATATCCCCATAACTGTTTTGTAACTACCAATCTGTAATTCTTAATACCTTCCCTTTTTTCACCCCCCTCCATCCCACCTCCCATCTGGCAACCCTCAAAATGTTCTCTGTGTCTATGAGTTTGTTTCTATTTTGTTTATTCATTTATTTTGTTCTTAAGATCCACATTTAAGTGAATCATGGCATTTGTCTTTCTCTGACTTACTCCACACAGCATAATACCTTCTAAATCCATTCATGTTGTTGCAGATGGCAAGATTTTATTAATTTCTAAGTCCATTCATGTTGTTGCAGATGGCAAGATTTTATTAATTTTATGACTAATATTCTGTTGTCTATATGTACCACTTCTTTATTTGTTCATCCAATCAGGGACATCCAGGTTGCCTCCATATCTTGGCTATTGTAAATAATGCTGCAGTGAACATATGAATGCACATGTCCCTTCAAAGTAGCATTTTGAGTTTCATGAGATAAATACTGAGAATTGGGAAATTGGGATTACTGGGTCCTTCATTCTCTCCTGTTATAGCCTTTGTTTATTCCTATTCCAGTTTTTATTTATTTATTTTTTTTCATTTCCATTTTCATGAAATATCTTTTTCCACTCCTTTACTTTCAGTCTGCATATGTCTGAAAATACATACTGAACTGAGTCTCTGGTAGGCAGAAAATATAAGGATTTTGTTTTCTTATCCATTTAGCCATCCTATGTCTTTTGATTGGAGACTTTAATCCATTTACATTTAAAGTAATTGTTGATAGATATGTTGTTATTGCCATTTTATTATTCATAATTTTAATTTTTTTTTCCTTATTCTTAGAGAAGTCCCTTTAATATTTCTTGTAATACAGGTTTTGGGGGATGAACTTATTTAGTTTTTTATTGCCTGGGAAGCTCTTTATCTGTTCTTCAATTCTAAATGATAGCTTTGCTGAGTAGGGTAATCTTGGTTGTAGGTCCTTGTTTTTTCATCATTTTGAATATTTCATGCCAATCCCTTGTGACCTGCAAAGTTCTTGTGGAGAAATCAGCTGAGAATCTTATGGGAGCTCTCTTGTAGGTAACAAACTGCTTTTCTTTTGCTGCTTTTAAGATTCTTTCTTTGTTTTTAAGCATTTTAACTATGATGTGTCTTGGTGTGGGCCCCTTTGGATTCATCTTGTTTGGGACTCTCCGCTCTTCCTGGACTTGAATACCCATTTCCTTTGCCAGGGAAGTTTTCCATCATTATTTTTTCAAACAGGTTTTCAATTACTTGTTGTCTCTCTTCTCTTTCAGGTACCCCTATGATGCAAATATTGGTATGCTTGATGTTGTCCCATAGGCCCCTTAAACTCTCTTCATTTTTTCAGATTTTTTTTCTTTTTGCTGTACTGGTTGGATGTTTTCTGTTGCCTTATCTTCCAAATTGCTGATTTGAACCTCTGCTTCATCAAATCTACTGTTGATTCCCTGTAATGTATTTTTTATTTCAGTTATTGTATTCTTCATTTTTAATTGATTTATTTTGTGTGTTTTCTATCTCCATTTATATGTTTTCTATCTCTTTCTTGAAGTTCTCACTGAGATCATTATTTGCATCTTGTAGATTACTTATCTATTTTGTTTAGTTCTCTTTCTGGAGCTTTGTTCTGTTTTTTTATTTGGGACATGTTTCTTTGTCTCCACGTTTTGGCTGCCTTCCTATGTTTATTCCATGTATTAGGTAGCGCTTCTATGCCTCTCAGGCTGAGTAGAGTGGCCTTACATAGTAGGTGTGCTGTAGGGCCCAGTGTCACAGTCTGCTTGGTCAGCAGAGCTGGGTAGTTCAGGTGTGTGCCTTGTGTGGGTTGTATTGCCCTTCTGCTGCACTTGAGCCTGGTTACTGTTTGCATGTGAATGGGAGGGAACCTAGGGCTGATTGGTTTTTAGGACTGGCTGTGACTACAGTGGAGGAGCTGTTGTGCAGGGACTCATGCTACTGAGCAGGATTTGTGTTATCAGGGCTCTGGTGCCTATCCAATCTTCCCTTTAGAGGTGTTGTCCATGTAGGCAGCCATGTGGTACTCTGGCTGGTTCCAAAGCCAGACACCAGGCTTCCTGGGAGGGCCCCTACTTCAGGCCAAGTTCAGCCATTTCCTCTGCCTTGCCTGGGGCCACCTGGAATGAGCCACCGAGCAATCCACAGATGGCTGCCACCCAGGCTGGGCTTGGAGGTGCCTGGGAGAGGCTAATCCTCAAACCAAGGCCAGATGCTGCTTGTTTGGGTTTCGTGAACCTTTAAGAGATTTTAGGAAAGTCTGCATCATGAGCTAAGACAGGCCAATTTTATGTAAAAACCACTGGAAAAGTTTTGGGTGGGCCCACAAGTTGGGTGGGGCAGGGCCCCAGGGGGATCACCAGGGCAGAGCAATTCACCACGTTGACAGAGACTCAGACATGGTGCCTACCTGAACCTGCATTCTGCAAGAGGGGAGGACTCAACAAAGGTACACGGCTTCTGCCAGCATTTTTGTCTGAGAGAAAGCTCCCCCTTCAGCCCTGGCCCTGCAGTCATGCAATACAGTTCCTCCATGTGTCCCTGGTGCCTTTCAAGCTGCTGCCCCAGCACTGGAGTTCAGAGTGAGTGAGTCCATCAGTGACTAAGTCTGTGTGCAGGCCCTTTAAGTGAGACTCCAGCAGCCCTCTGTGTCACTCAGTCACAGTCTCTGCTGGTTTTCACATACAGGAGTTGGGGTAATTCTCTTCCCAGCCCTTGGATCCTGGGCTGGGGAGCCTGGTGTGGGTCTGGGAATCCTTGCTCTTCCAGGGAGACCTCTGCAACTGAGATATTTATCCCTCCCAATTTTTAATTGCCATACACTGGTGTGACATCAGCCAGTTCGCATCTCTGCCCCTTCTACCAGTTTCTGGCTTCTTCAGTATGTCCTTATTTGTAGGACTTCTGTTCAGTTAGACTTTGGGCAATTCTCAATAATAGTTGTTCTGTCATTTAGTGGTAATTTTGGTGTGGTGGTCAAAGGATGCAAACACAGCATTTATTTACTCTGCCATCTTGCCCTAAATCCTAAAGGTTTGTATTCTTAACATGACCTACTAAGTCTAGCAAAGTCTACCCCTACCTGCTTCTCTGGTTTTATGTTGTATGACTCTTCATTTCCCATCCAGTCACATTGGTCTACCATTAATTTCTCATTATACACCATGCTCCTATTTGCTACATATCAGTTCTCATGCTGGTTTTTTTCCTGCATGGATGCACTTCTCATTCCTAGGTGATTTCTACTCTCTTATCCTCCAGTTCTCAGTTCACTTTTTCACTTACTCAGGGGAGCGTTCCTGGTTTTCCTATTTAGATCTCATAGCCTGTTACACATGCTCATACTATGTATTTCTCATTCACAGCATTGATCTCTTTTATATTTGATTTTGTAATTATTTAATTTAATATCTGTTTCCCCTACTAAAATATAAGCATCCTAAGATGAAAGACATTGTCTGTTTTTAGCTCATTATTGAGCTCCTGGTGCTTTGCAATATGTGCATGTCACAATAAATAAGTGTTGAATAAATAATGTAAGTGGAACAATTAAAAGAGAACATTTAGAGAGAGGATGGGATATAATGGCCCTAAGGCGATAAGTTAATTTTCTATAGTGCTTGCATTTTTAGACTGATTTTCACAAAAGTCCTAAGAGCAAGGAATATTATAATTATAAATTTTGCATATAAATACATTCCTCTGAGCTTTATAGATAAGGACAGTTAACTAGCTCAAGACTAATAGTTAATAAGTGGCAGATTTAAGATTAGAAACTAGGCTTTTGAGATTTTAGGAAAATAACCACCAACTTGATATACCTAGATGTTATATTCTTATATAGCTTGCTTTAAATGGCACCTTTTTTTATAATTTTCTATAAGACTGTATTGTTGGGTGGTCGGAAAAGTCATGACCTATTTTTTCTCTGTTTTTTGTTGCAAAAATGCATCATGACTTTTCCGACAACCCAATAGTTTGGGACTGCTATAACAGAATACCACATACTGGGTGGTTTAAATAACAAACATTTATTTTACATCTTCTGGAAGCTGGGAAGTCCAAGATCAAGGTACCAGCAGATTTGCTGTCTGGTGAGGGCCCTTTTCCTGGTTTGCGATGGCCACCAGGGTGCTGTGTCCTCTCATGGAGAAGAAGGAGAGCTCTGGTATCTTCTCCTTATAAGGACATTAATCTTATCATGGGCTCTACCTTCGTGATCTTATCTAAACCTAATCACCTCCCAAAGTTTTACCTCCAAATACCTCACATTAGGTTTCAACGTATGAATTTGGCATGGGGACACACACACAAATATTCTATCTATAGCAAGGACTAAGCTATGTTTTATTTATACCTACTTACCTAAAATATATTTATACTTTTAAAAATTACGTATGGAGTTCTTAGTTAATTATGTTTTAGAAACCTTGACAGGTAGGATTTGAAATGTGAAAGTAACACTGCCATCTAGTGACAACTAACCTGAATGATATTCAAAAACTGGACTGGCAGGTTCAGCTCCCTAGGAAAGGTAAAACAAGCTATTCACCCAGAATGGATCAGGCGGATAACTTAGGGCAGTCATGTGTTTTTAGTGAATATTTGAGGCAGCTCATTCTTATGAAGGTCATGAATGGATAATGACTAAATAAAGCAAATGCTTGTCTGTAGAATATTACCCATGTAGTAAGATTGTGCCACTCGACTAGGATCCATCTCCGTTTCCCTCACTCTCTCCATTGCTTCTGAATGAGGGAATTTGTACTTGATTACCTAATAAAAATTTTTCATCTTAGTTTAAAATGCTAAATATATTCAGCAACAAACATATAAAGAAAGGAGTCTTTGGTAAAATTTTTGGTTAGATTTTGCAGCCTCATAAGGAAGAAGTGGAATGCCAGAATAAACTTAGTTGATCCCAAGGGGACACTTAAAGCCACTTTGTATTAAATTACTATGTGATTTAATGTAAACACAACAATAAAGCACTTGCAGACATGCAAAAAAATGGTTAGAAAATCAGGAAGTGTAAGAATTTTCTTTAAAGCATTGAACCACAAAGGAAATTTGGATAAATTATTTGTACCTCTTAAGTCCTAAATTTAATATGATAGATTTCAGCTGATGTATTTCAAATGAAGTATTGTCCTGGTACATTAAAATTGCAAATAAAAACATCATCAAAAATCCCTTGAGCTAAAATATTCTTATCATATGCAGATGCCAGATCGAAAGAGATAACAATTATTTTATTTCTCTGGATGCCTAAACAACAAAAACCTATCACTTTCCAATGTTAATAATTTTTCTGATTGAGGTGAGAAAGTTATATTTAATGTATTTTTTAAAGATAGTACAGAGGGGGTTATTTCTATTTGTCCAGTTACTGGTATATTCAATAAACTGTCTCCATACAGTATTCTAACTCATGGTGTAGGAATAGATTAACCGGAAATATTAATTACTTTTTATATAAGTCAGTGAAAATTATTGTTTTCCCAACATTACTTGTTACCTTGTCTCCCCCTCAGGAACAATATTTCATATGCTGGCTATAAACACTGTGTAACAGAGTTGCTATTTGGCCAAGACAAGTTGGAAGTCTTAGGGAACGTGAACCATTTCAAGATGAGAGAAGTATCTGACTCTTATCCGTTTCTTAGTCAATATCCTTAAAATAGTAGTCTTATGTTTATTTCAGGACAAGTGTACAGACATGACCGTGTCTCTTGTTTTCATGTGGTAAACTATTCATATGAAGACTGTGCACAATATAAGATAATAGCAGATGACAATCTAGCAGGAGATGGAATAAAATTAGTTGCCAAAAAGTATTGCATCAATACTGAAGGGGGCAGTTCTTTGAAAAATATGTTGTACAATGTGGTTATGACTAGCTTTGTCTGAGGCACAGCTGATATGGGATCTCCTAGTTTTGGGACAGGGATGAATCTGAGAGGAGTTGTGCTTAAGACAAAACCCGAAAGATGGGTAGACTTAGTTAGGTGAAGAGATTAAAGGCTGGCGGTGGTGTGGAAGAGGGTTGTCTGGAGGCTTGGAGTGTTCTAGAGAGAGAATGTTAACTGTAATGGAAAAAAAAATTAAAATAGAGAGAACACCGATGAAAAAGCTTTGTTTGAAATTCTTGAAACCTTACCCATGAACAAAAGATTCAACACTGCACCATCGTGGAAGTGCAGAGCATACTGAAGCTCTTTATACCCAGAACAGTGTGGTGGGGACGAAACTAGAAACTGACTTCGTGCTTGAAGAATGCACTCTAACACTAGAAGAAAGGAGAGTTGACTATGTTTCATGGCAGTGCAGAGCAGAAGGAGACCAGTGTTTCTCTGGGGTTTTTGGTGAGAGGAAAGTGGAGGGTTATTCAAGACTCTTGAAGGAGTTGACATTTGCCATGAACCTTAAAGGAGGAGCAGGGTGAGGTCTGCAGCATGCTTGTAGTTGATGTTTGTCCTTGACTGTGTTTTGACTCTTGCCTTATTTGTTCAGCTAGGATTGTGTCTAAGCAGAGCCTCCGCATCTGTCCTGAACCTCAACTGTAGCCTTATCCTTTTACCCATGTGCCGGATAATCTTGGCTTACCTTCGAGGATCCCAGAAGGTAAGAAAAAAAAAATTTAGTCACAGATTGCAGTATAAAAATCAACTGTATCACTGGCGTGTTGATCGTGCTTAGTTTTTCATGGTCTGACTTGCTATTAGAGTGATTGTTTCAAAGATTCCAGTAAAGACCATGTCACCTCTCAAGATGATCAGTGAGCTGTTTTAGATAACAACAATAGATAAAGGCAAAGATGAATAGGAAAAGTTATTAATAATGGTATCAGGCCCTGTGCTAAGCACTTCACATGTATAGTGGTGAATCCTCACAATGATTTTGCAATCAGGTGTTGCAGATAAGGAACCTGAGGCATAGAGAATTTAAGTGACTTCAGAAGATAGGAGACTAGTGAATGGCAGCACTAAGACCGATTCCAATTTTGAGTTCTCTTCACTATATTATGCCTCATTGAGATCCTAGTTTTTTAATTTAGTTAAATGCAGGCAAGTAAACTCAAGCCCTGTGGCCTTTGAGCAATGAATAGAATGACTGCTGGTGTTGGTGGCAATTTATCGCTTCTTAAAACACAGGCCTATTTTGAGACATGTAATAGGCTCGGAAAAGATGTCTTGATTACATAGTGCTATCATGTGTTGTAAAATAAAGGATTTGAGAAAACAGGAATGCACTTTGAAAATTAAAACTCAACTGAAATTCTTTTGTTTTCAATTCTCTCTTTCTCTCTTTTTCTCTCTGTGTTTATTCCTTTCTTCATTAAGATAATAAGGCATTGCTGGGTAGATACTGATATTTTAAAAGGTGTTATTAACATGAGGTCACTTTGATGTTTTGTGAAGTTTATGAGTATTTTTACTACAGTAAAACTTCTCAACCCTTTCATGTAATTATATTCAGAAATGCTTTACTTTTAATGAAATAATTTGTAGAAATAGCTTTTTCTCTTGGTTGCCTACCATTGTAAAATGCTAGGTTTTGATTCTGTGGCTGGCCATTGGCTTGACATGAAGAAAGAGAAGATAAAAGGCAGGAAATGAGAAGTGCTCACCTAAGTCTTTCAGTATTTAATAAGTCTTAAAGAATTGGCCCCCAGTATAAAACAGGTATTCAAAGATGCTTGACATATTATTTTTCTGTAAGATCAAGCAGGCATTTAAAACCATACATGAAATTGCTTCATTTAAAAAAATAATCTTATTTTTGACTACAAAAGGAGATCATCTATATAGTGAAATTCAAAAATTCCAGAAATTTGCAAAGTGATCAGTTAAGATTTCCCCTAATATTACCCCGCCAGAACAACTGCTGATTACAATTTGGAGGTAAAAGCCTGCAGATGTGTTAAGATATAATGCCATTAAGTTTAAACAATATAGGATCATAGTGCAGTTTATGTTTTATAGCTTTTTTACCTAACAATATAGCTTGTACATCTTTCCATGTCAATAAGCCTTTTCACACTCTCTTTAATGGTTTCAGTGTTCCACTGACTTGATATAATTCATCTCACCATGTTTAATTGATAGGCCTCTGCCATATTTCTAAAACTTTGATATTACAAGCAATGCTATAGTGTAAATCTTTTACATGTATTTCATTTGATCCATCAATTTTATCATATTAAATGATTTTATTTAGGTTCCAAGCAGAAGAACCAGAAGACTGTTGGATAAAAGCAGAACATTCCATATAACCTGTGGTGTTACTATCTGTATTTTCTCAGGTAAGAAAACCAAAAGATGTTAAATGTTGTTTCAGAACAACATACTTTATGCATGGCATTTTTATTGTTTTATAAATTATTTACTGTCACCAACTTGTGATTTTCTTATTATGTAGCTTAATTTTCTCTCTCTTTTTTTTTTTTAAAGAGAGTTGCTATTACCACTGAAAAAAATTGGTGTGTCTTATGCATTATGTACATGCATTTTTTTTACATTGTAATGTACAAAGTTTGGGCCACAAACTGGTAGTGATTGTTTCCTAAAAGTAAATAATTTTATTTAGAAAGACTGGAGGAAGCAGACTTAAAGATTTTAAGCTTTAAAATAATGATATGAGGGATTTTCTATCAAGATAGCAGAGTAGGTAAACACTGGGCTCACCACCTCTCACAACCACATCAAAATTGCAACTAAACTACAGAACTATCATTATTAAAAATTGCCTGGGGCCAGCCGAGTGGTGTGGTGGTTAAGCTCTGGCTTGCGAAGCCAGCAGCCCCGGTTCGGGTCCCACATATAAGGGCCAGTGACACTGCCCTCAAAAAAACCAAAAACCAAACAAACAAACAAAAAATTGCCTGAAGTCTAGCTGAACCAAAGCCCTACAACTAAGGACATACAGAAGAAGCCACCTCAAGACAGGTAGGAGGAGCAGAGATGCGCATAGGGCTGGTCCTGGACCCGTGTGTGACCATTAAAAATAATGAGGGATATATAAGCTGTGCTCCCCCCCACCCCCAATAGAGGAGTGAGGGGTCCCAGCCCCATACCAGGCTCACCAGCCCAGGGTTTGTGTGCCAAGGAGAGAAACCCCCATAACATCTGGTTTGGAAAACCAGCAGAGATTGTGGCTGGGTGAGACAGAGAGTGGCTGCAGTCCCAGGTGTTCCTCTTGAAGGGCCTGCAAACAGACTTACTCACTGGCAGAGTCACTTACTCTGAGCTCCAGCACTTGGGAAGCATCTGGAAAGGCACCAAGAACATACAAGGAGTAACTGAGCTGTCTGGCTTTAGAGTGAGGGCTGGAAGGGCAACTTTCTCCTGGATGGAGGGGCTGGTAGAAACCATGGTTTCTTTGTTGAGTCCTCCCTCTTCAAGGTGTGTAGATGCAGGCAGACACCATATCTAAGTCTCCAACAAACTAGCTAACATTTTTTTATCTCACCCCATCCAACTTTTGGGCACACCCAAGCTTTTTCCAGTACTTTTTCGTATAAACCGCCTGCCTTGGCTCATACCACAGACTCCTGAAATTTCTAAAAGGTTCACAAAACCCAAACAACCAGCATCTGGCTTCGGTATGTTCTGTACCTCTGACTGAACAGCCCTAAGCCTGGCACTAGTAACAGCTGGCTTGTCAAAGGTTGGCCTCATGAGGTACCCCCAAACCCAGTGTGGATATAGGCTATGTGCAGATACCTTGTGCTCATGCCAGGTCGCCCCAGGAGGCATAGGCTGTGGCAGAATGTGGTCTGTAGCGGGTTGCCTCACAGGTGACCCTGGGGCTGGCAGGCCCAGTGGCCAGCTTTGGACCTAGCCAGAGCACTACCCACCTCCAAGGATGACACACCCAAAGGGCAGGCTGGACAGGCACCAGAGCCCTGCTAAAGCAAATCCTGCTCTGTAGTGTCAGCCCCTGCACCAGAAGTCCTCCACTATAGTCACGGATAGTCCTCCATCCAATGAGCCTGAGGGTAAATGGGAATTGACGTGCAAATAGCAACCAAGGCTCAACTACAATAGGATACATACAGCCCGACTCTCATGACCAGGCAGACTGCACCGCTGGGCCCAACAGGGCACTTACTACATAAGGCCACTCTGCTAAGACTGGGAGGCATAGGTGCCCTGCCTAATACATATAAACAAACACAAGGAGGCAACCAAAATGCAGAGACAAAGAGACATGTCCCAAATAAAAGAAAAGAACAAAGCTCCAGAAAAAGAACTAAACAAAGCAGAGACAAGCAATCTACCAGACACAGAGTTCAAAACACTGGGTATAAGGATGCTCAATGATCTCAGGGAGAACTCCAATAAGGATATAGGAAACATAAAAAAATGGTGAGAGAAAACATAAAAAATAAACCAGTCAGAAATGAAGAACACAATAACTGAAATAAAAAATATATTACAGGGAAAATACAATAGATTCGATGAAGCAGAGATTCACATCAGAATTTGGAAAACAGTAGGAGAAAACATCCAGTCAGAACAGCAGAAAGAAAAAATTATCTGAGAAAATGAGGAGAGTTTAAAGTGAGTGCATCTGGGACAACATCAAACATACCAATAGTTGCATTATAGGGGTACCAGAAGGAGGGGTACACAGCAAGGAATTGAAAACCTATTTGTAGAAATAATGATGGAAAACTTCCCTCACCTGGCAAAGGAAATGGATATTCAAGCCCAGGAAGTGCAGAGAGTGCCAAACAGGATGAACCCAAAGAGGCCCACACCAAGACACATCATAATTAAAATGCCAAATGTTAAAGACAAAGAGAAAATCTTAAAAGCAGCAAGAGAAAAGCAGTTAGTAACCTACAAGGGAGCTCCCCTAAGATTCTCAGCTGATTTCACCACAGAAACTTTATAGGCCCTGGACTGGCATGAACTAGTCAAAGTGATGAAAAGCAAGGACCTACAACTGAGATAACCTAGCAAAGCTATTGTTTAGAATTGAAGGACAGATAAAGAGCTTCCCAGACAATAAAATGCTAAAGGGGTTTATCAACACCAAACCAGTATTATAAGGGATCTTAGAGGGACTACTTTAAAGTGAAAAAAATAAAAAATAATGAAATGGCAATAACTACATATTTATCACATATCTATCAGCCATTACTTCAAATAAATGTAAATGAATTAAAGACTCCAGTCAAAATACATAGGGTATCTGAATGATAAGAAAACAAGACCTATATATACATGTGCTGTCTACAAAAGGCTCACTTACAGACTGAAAGTAAAATGATTGAAAAAGATATTTCATGAAAATGAAAAAAAATTAAAAAAATAAAAGCTGGGCTAGCAATACTTACACGAGACAAAATGAACTTTAAACCAAAAGCTGTAACAAGAGACAAAGAAGGACCTAGTAATCTCACTTCTGGGTATTTATCTGAAGAAATCCAAAACGCTACTTCTAGGGCATATGTGTATCCATATGTTCATTGCAGCATTATTTACAATAGTTAAGATATGGAGGAATCCTGTGTGTCCCTGAATATAGATGAATGGTTAAAGAAGATGTGATACAGATATACAATGGAGTCATAAAAAAGAATGAAATCTTAACATCTGCAAAAACATGATGGACCTAGAGGGTACTGAGTTGATTGTAGTAAGTCAGACAGAGAAAGACTAATGTCACTTGATTTCACTAATAAGTAGAATCTAAAGAACAAAATATACAAACAAACCACACAGAAATGAACTCATAGATACAGAGAACATTTTCATGGTTGCCAGATGAAAGGGGGCTTGGGAGTGGGTGAAAAAGGGGAAGGGATGAAGAAGTACAAATTGGTTGTTACACAGTAGTTATGGAGATGTGGAGTATAGCATAAGGAATATAGTCAATCATACTTTAATAACTATGTATATGTCAGGTGGGTACTAGGTTTATCAGGATGATAGATGGGAAGAAGTTGGGGGACTTGGTGAAAATTGGAAGGAAAGAAATACAATTTAGTAGTTACAAAATAGCCATGGGGATGTAAAGTAAAGCATAGAGAATATAATTAATAATATGGTAATAATTATGCACAATGTCAGGTAGGTTCTAGACTAGCTAGAGGAATTATATTAATGTCTAACCACTATTCTGTACACCTGAAATTAATATAAAAAACAATGAATGTCAACTGTAATTGAAAAATTTAAAAAGAGGAGAAAAAGCTAAAGGGGTTAAAATTTCCAGGTATAAAACAAATAAGTCTTGGGGATGTAATATACAACACAGGGAATATAGTCAGTAATATTGTGATAGTGTGGTATAGTGTCAGGTGATTGTTGGACTTATGGTGATCACTTCTTTAGGTATATAAATGTTTAATAACTATGGCGTACACCTGAAACTAATATAACATTCTATGTTAGCTATATTTTAGTAAAAACTCTTAAAAATTAAAAAAAATTAAACATGTTATAAATCTAAAAAAATGACACGAGTTTAAATGCATCAAAATTACAATGCAAAATGTACATTCATAGGATATGATCACCCAAAATTATATTTGAGATATGTTATTTGATATTAATACTTGGATAAAAGTGAATGACAGAAATTTGTGGAAATTTATCCCACTCGATTTCAAGTTAAAATATAAAGTGAGACTTTTGATTTTTAAGAGTCATTTTAAAATAGATTTTTATCATGAGCATTTTTATGATACTCTTCAAATTTTTGAAATGAAAAGTAATAAAAGTGTTGATTGAGCACATGGAATTTGGAAATGGATTGTGTAGCATCTACCCCCAGCTACCCTGCCTTATTGTGTGACGTAACCTTTCTGATCTTTAGTTTGTTGTTAACTCTAAAATGGACAGTACACCTACTGTCTTATTTTAAGACTAAAATAGAAATGCATATGAAGTTCTGATGATAGAATTAGTTATTATAATTTATAATATCAGGGATTAATTTTTGTCAGTGGTATAGCACCTGACATTTTCATCTGGTCAATATCGGATACGGCATAGCTGTTTTGATACTAGGGACATGTGGTCTGGATATTTATGTATGACCATTTTGAATCAGGAGTGTTTTGATACATATATTACCATGAAATATTTAAACTTTCAGCTTTTTAAAAATGCCTATTGTTGAAGCAGGCATCTTCACTGTTTTATCCCTAAACATCTTCCCATGGGTAGTTCCCATCTATGCAGATGAGAGATGGGGAGAGGCTCAGGGGTGGGATTAGAGCTCCAATATAGCTCATGGCTGGGGATGGAGTAAGAGTCCAGGATGAAATGAGTACCAAGGGTGTGGTAAGGGTTAGGGATGGAACGGATTAGAGCAAGGGTGGGTGAAAGGTCAGAAATGGAGAAGGATTACAGAACGCTGGCACATTCATAACTTGATTTGTTCTAAACTGTACTTGTGTCCACATATTCTGGTTCAATTGGAGAACAACCACCAGAAGATTAATAATGTAGAGTATTGCCGTGAATGAGCATATGTGCCAGAAGGTCTGCATTCTGCCACTTGCTAGTGGTTTGACCCTAGCTAAGTTATCTTTCTAACCCTACTTTACTTATCTGTAAAATAAAGATGATTCTGTCTACCTTATTGTTTTGTTTGAGAATGAAACGAGAATATCTTTGCAAAGTGACTGGCATAATTTTCTCCTTGCTGCCTGAAATTAGAAGTCCTGAATTCTTTTTACCTAAAAGATCTGTCAAAAAAGGTGAAATAGGGGCTGGCCGAGTGGCACATTGGTTAAGAGCTGGCTTGGGACACCAGCGGCCCCTGTTCAGATCCCACATGAGGGCCAGTGACACTGCCCTCTACAGCTAACAACAGCTCCACCTGGAGCTGGGCTGCACTAGCCCCGGTTACTGTGTAGGCTGCAGCCCCTGCTGCAGTGGGCTGCCAGAGGCTACAGTGAGTGGCTGGCAGCCAGCGTGAGTGGCTGGCAGCCAGCGTGAGCTGCCAATAGCCACAGTGAGTGACCATCCTGAGGTTGGCACCAATCTGCCTCATCTGGGAAGAGCACAATGATAATACCAACATGGGCCAGTGAAACAACTTCCTCCGCAACTAGACTGAAGAACAAAAGGACAGCAACTTCTCTGTTTCCGTTCCCCGGTTCTCAACGCTGTTCCCCTCCCCCAATTCCTTAATAAAATCTTAAAAAAAATAAAAGGTGAAATATCTATCCCTTAAAGATGTATCTCACACAGCTTTCACCTAGGACTTTTGGGCAGGAAAATTCATAAAGTATGGCAATTCCTGTAAGAATGCCTTTGCATTTATGAGCCATAAAGCATGTAGTTAACATATAAACCATTCGTTTAAAAAGGGGGAATTTTTTTGTTTTACTGTAGATTTCAGAAGTGATAAAGCTATAGACACAGTTTTGCTTAAATGATGTTTTTTTTTTTTTTTTTTTTTTAAGTTCTTTTATTGTGAAATAAACATTTTTTTTTAATTTTATTTTATTTTTAATTAGTTTCAGGTGTACAACACAGTGCAATAGTTATACATTTTACCCCTCAAAGTGACAACCCCCCCACCCCCAATAGTTTCAGGTGTACAACACAGTGCAATAGTTATACATTTTACCCCTCAAAGTGACAAACCCCCCACCCCCAATACACCACCCCACACACCCCCATATCATATATATCTATTACTCTTCCTCTGACTCTCTTCCACATTATAATCCACATCCCGTGACTATCTATATATATTCAATTACAGTAGGTATACCACCTCCACTTTAGTAATACAGTGCAGTGATCAAACCTCTACTCCATCCATGAAATGGTCTCCCTAACAAGACTTATGATCATCTGACATTCCACAGAATATTTACAACATTATTAATTATATTCCCCAAACTGTTTTTCCTATCCCAGTAGCAATATTGTAGTTGCCTATTTTTGCTGTCTAATCCCTTCCCCCTTCGCCCTCATTCCCATTCCTCTCCAAATTAGCAACCCTGATTTTTCCTCTATATCTATGAGACAGTTTCTGTTTACTTTGCTCATTCATACAGTTTTTCATATTCCACATATAAGTGAGATCATATGGTATTTGTCCTTCTCTGACTGACTTATTTCACTCAACATTATAGTCTCTAGGTCCATCCATATCATTGCAAATGGCACGATTTCTATTCTTCTTTATAGCGGAGTAATACTCCATTGTATAAATATACCACAGTTTCTTAATCCAGTCATCTACTGACGGGCATTTTGGTTGTTTCCAAGTCTTAGCTATTGTAAATTGTGCTGCTATGAACATCGGGGTGCATAACTTTTTTGAATAAGTGTCTTGGTTTTTTCAGGATAAATACCTAGGAGTGGAATTGCTGGGTCAAAAGGTAGCTCTATTTCCAGTTCTTTGAGATACCTCCATACTGACTTCCATAGTGGCTGCACCAATCTGCAGTCCCACCAACAGTGCAGCAGGGTCCCCTTTTCCCCACAGCCCCGCCAGCACTTGTTTTTTGTTGATTTGTTGATGATAGCCATTCTGACTGGAGTGAGGTGGTATCTCATGGTGGTTTTTATTTGCATTTCCCTAATGACCAGTGAGGTTGAACTTTTTTTCATATGCCTGTTGGCCATCTGTATGTCCTCTTTAGAGAAATGTCTCTTCATATCTTCTGCCCATTTTTTAATTGGGTTGTTTGTTTTTTTGGTGTTGAGTTTCATGACTGTTTTATAAATTTTGGATATTAACCCCTTATCAGATATATCGTTGGCAAATATATTCTCCCATTCAGTAGGCTTCCTTTTTGTTTTATTAATGGTTTCCTTTGTTGTGAAAAACTTTTAAGTCTGATATAATCCCATATGTTCATTTTTTTCTTTTACTTCCCTTGCCCGTAGGGATGTATCAGTAAAAATATTGTTCGGGTAATGTCTGCAAATGTACTCCTATATTTTCATTTAGGATTTTTATGGTTTCAGGTCTTACATTTAAGTCTTTAATCCATTTTGAATTTGTTCTTGTATAAGGCGTAAGGAGATGATCCAGTTTCATTTTTTTGCATGTGTCAGTCCAATTTTCCCAGCACCATTTATTGAATAGACTATCTTTACTCCAGTGTAAATTCTTGCTTCCCTTGTCATAGATTAACTGTCCGTAAATGCTTGGATTTATTTATGGCTCTCTGTTCTGTTCCACTGATCGATGTGCCTGTTTTTATGCCAAT
The DNA here is from genome assembly GCA_033961575.1 of Aselliscus stoliczkanus. NCBI lineage: Eukaryota > Metazoa > Chordata > Mammalia > Chiroptera > Hipposideridae > Aselliscus > Aselliscus stoliczkanus. The sequence goes on from CM066736.1 coordinate 74,267,508, forward strand.
ACCAAACTGTCTTGATTACTGTGGCCTTGTAGTAGGTTTTGATGTCTGTTAGCGTGATCCCCCCAACTTTGTTTTTATTCCTCAGAATTGCCGAGGCTATTCTGGGTCTTTTATGATTCCATATAAACTTTAGGATTATATTTTCTATTTCTGTGAAAAATGCCCTTGGTAGTTTGATAGGAATTGCATTGAATCTATATATTGCTTTAGGCAGTATGGACATTTTAACTATATTAATTCTTCCTATCCATGAGCATGGTAGGTGTTTCCATTTATTTGTATCTTCTATGATTTCTTTCTTCAATGTCTTATAATTTTCTGAGTACAGATCTTTCACTTCTTTGGTTAAATTTATTCCTAGGTATTTTATAGTTCTTGACGCAATTGTAAATGGGACAGTTTTCTTAATTTCGCTTTCCATTAGTTTATTATTGGTATATGCAAATGCCACTGATTTCTGAACATTGATTTTATATCCTGCTACTTTACTGAATTCGCCTATCATTTCCAATAGTTTTTTGATGGAGTCTTTGGGGTTCTCTATATACAGTATCATGTCATCTGCATATAATGACAATTTTACTTCTTCCTGGCCAATTTGGATGCCTTTTTTTTATTTTTGTTGTCTGATTGCTGTGGCTAGAACTTCCAGCACTATGTTGAATAAAAGAGGAGAAAGTGGACAGCCTTGTCTTGTTCCTGATCTTAAGGGGAATGGTTTTAGCTTTTCCCCATTGAGTATGATGTTAGCTGTAGGTTTATCATATATGGCTTTTATTATGTTGAAATATGATCCCTGTATTCCCACTTTGCTAAGGGTTTTTAACATAAATGGCTGTTGGATTTTGTCAAATGCTTTTTCTGCATCTATTGAAATGACCATGTGATCTTTATCCTTCATTTTGTTGATGTGGTGTATCACATTAATTGATTTACTTGGATGTTGAAACAGCCTTGCACACTAGGGATGAATCCTACTTGATCATGATGTATGATCTTCTTAATATATTGCTGAATTCTGTTTGCTAATATTTTATTGAGAATTTTTGCATCTATATTCATCAGGGAGATTGGCCTGTAGTTTTCCTTTTTTGTGATGTCTTTATCTGGTTTTGGAATCAGGGTAATAGAGGCTTCATAAAAGAGTTTGGGAGCCTTCCTCCTTCTGGATTTTTTGGAATAGTTTGAGAAGAATAGGTGATAGTTCTTTTTTGAATGTTTGATAAAATTCACTTGTGAAGCCGTCTGGTCCAGGGCTTTTGTTTTTTGGGAGCTTGTCAATTACTGATTCAATTTCCTTGGTAGTAATCAGGGTATTTAGATTTTCTGTTTCTTCTTATGCTAGCTTTGGAAGGTTGTATGCTTCTAGAAAATTATCCATTTCATCCAGATTGTCAAATTTGTTGGCATATAGTTGCTCATAGTAATTTCTTAGAATTTTTTGTATTTCTGTGATGTCTGTAGTCATTTCGGCTCTTTCATTCCTGATTTTGCTAATTTGAGTCCTCTCTCTTTTTTTTTTTTTTTGATGAGCCTGGCTAGAGGTTTGTCAATTTTGTTTATCTTCTCAAGAAACCAGCTCTTGGTTTCATTGATCTTTTGAATTGTTTTTCTGTTCTCTATATTGTTTATTTCTGCTCTGGTCTTTATTATCTCCTTTCTTGTACTCCCCTTAGGCCTCTTTTGCTGTTCTTTTTCCAGTTCCCTTAGGTGTAAGGATAACCTGTTGATTTGAGATTTTTCTTCCTTCTTTAGGTAGGCCTGCACTGCTATAAACTTCCCTCTTAGGACTGCTTTCGCAGCATCCCAGAGATTTTGGGTCGTGGTGTTTTCATTTTCGTTTGTCTCGAGGTATCTTTTGATTTCCTCCTTGATCTCATTTGTGACCCACTCACTATTTAATAGCATATTGTTTAGCCTCCATTTATTTGTCAGCTTCCCGGATTTCTTCTTATAATTGATTTCTAGTTTCATAGCATTGTGGTCAGAGAATACAGTTGAAATGATTTCAATCTTCTTAAATTTATTGAGACTTGTTTTGTGTGCTAACATGTGGTCTATCTTAGAAAATGTTCCATGTGCACTTGAAAAGAATGTATATTCTGTAGCTTTGGGATGAAATGCTCTGAAAATGTCTGTTAAATCCAGCTGGTCTAATGTGTCATTTAAGGTCGCTGTTTCCACATTGATTTTCTGTCTGGAGGATCTGTCCATTAGTGACAGCGGGGTTGAAGTCCCCTACTATGATAGTGTTACTGTTGATCTCTGTCTTTATGTCTGACAATATCTGTTTTATATATTTAGGGGCTCCTATGTTAGGTGCATAGATGTTTACTAGAGTTATGTCCTCTTGTTGGATCGATCCCTTCATTACTATGAAGTGTCCTTCTTTGTCCTTTGTTATATTCTTCAATTTAAAGTCCATTTTATCTGATATAAGTATCGCTTACTCCAGCTTTTTTTCTCAGTACCATTTGCATGAAATATTTTACTCCATCCCTTTACTTTCAGCCTGTATGAGTCTTTGATCTGAGGTGAGTCTCTTGTATACAGCATATACTGGGGTCTTGTTTTCTTATCCATTCAGCCACCCTATGTCTTTTTTATTGGAGCATTTAATCCATTTACATTTAATGTGATTATTGATAGGTGTGTATTTATTGCCATTTTCTTATTTGTGTTCGTAGTCTTTCATAGGTTGTTTTTCTCTTCTACTTAAAGAAGCCCTTTTAGCATTTCCTGCAAGCTGGCTTGGTGGTAATGAATTCCCTTAACTTATTTTTTCTGCAAAGCTCCTTATCTCGCCTTCGATTTTAAATGATAACCTTGCTGGATACAGCAATCTTGGTTGTAGGCCTTTATTTTTCATCACTTTGAAAACCTCCTGCCACTCTCTTCTGGCCTGCAAAGTTTCTGTAGAAAAGTCAGCTGATAATCTGATGGGGGTACCCTAAGTAACTTGCTGCCTTTCCCTTGCTGCTTTAAGGATTCTGTCTTTGTCCTTAACCCTTGCCATTTTCACTATAATGTGTCTTGGAGTGGGCCTGTTTGGAATCATCCTGTTTGGAACTCTCTGCACTTCCTGGGCTTGTATTTCAATGTCCTTTGCCAGGTTAGGGAAGTTTTCAGACATTATTACTTCAAATATATTCTCAATCCCTTGCTCCCTCTCTTCTCCTTCTGTTACTCCAGTGACCCTTAGGTTATTGCGCTCTGATGTTGTCCCCCAGCTCTCTTTAAACTATTTTCCATGTTTTTCATTCTTTTTCTTTTTGTTGTACCGCATGGGTCATCTCTGCTATTTTGTCTTCTAAGTCACTGATTCGATTTTCTGCTTCATCCAGTCTGCTAGTGATTCCATCAAGTTTGTTATTTAATTCAGTAATTGTGTTCTTAAGTTCTAGCTGGTTGCTTTTCATGATTTCTCTATCCTTCTTTATATTTTCATTAATTTCCTTGAACATTCTAATAATCAGTGTTCTGAACTCTGTCTCTGATAGGTTGGTTACCTCTATTTCCTCTATTTCCACAGATTCAGGACGTTTCTTCTGTTCTTTTATTTGTGTTATGTTTCTTTGTCTCCCCATTCTGGCTTACTCTTTGTGTTTGCTTCAATATAACAGATAGATCCCCCAGATTTCTCAGTCTTTTCTGGGTAAACTTATATGGTGTGTGTTCTTTATATTTGAATTACTCAGTCTCCCTATTCTCCTGTGCTTGTATCTGAGGTGTTCTTGTGTCGTAGCGTCCTCACTTGTTGAAGTTTTAGTTTTGATTACTTTTGGTTTGTCAGTAGGTGGGATTGACTCCCAGATTGATTAGTTGTGAGATCAGCAGCGTCTGCAGTTTATGAGCTGCTGTGAGAGGATTGACCCCTCTGGATGAAACTTGGACCCTATGGGTCTTAGTACCTGTAGTAACTTCTTTTTGGGTGTGACTTTGTATGTCAAACCCAGAAATGCTCTGGTTTTATCTAAAGTTGGCCTCGGGTATGATGATTCTTGTGTCTGTTTGTTTGGACCCACTGCTGCAGAGTGATTTTAGAGCATAACAGATCAACAAGAACAACCTCCGCAGCTACCAAAGGAAACCAAATGCTCGCACAATTAAAAACAACCAACCATCAAACCACAGTCAACTGGTACAGAAATATCAATCATACTAATGAAGAAAACAAACAGAAAAAAAACAAAAACCACATACTCAATAATAACAGAAGAGGAAACAAAATAAAATGCAATATCCTAAAATAAAAAATAGAATAAACATGAGAAACCGATTAGCTATACCTAAAAAATAAAAAATAAAAAATAAACTAAAATAATAAAAAAAAAGTAAGAAAAATTTAAAAAATAAAATTTGCAGAAAAAAGGAAAAGAGGAAAAGTATAGCAGTGAGAAGAATGAATAAAATAAGAGAGAAAGTGAGGGTGGGGAAAAAAGAAAAAGAAAAGAAAGAAAAAGAAAAAGAAAAAAGGAAAAAAAAATATATATATATTTGTCTACACACCCATATATATGGACATATATTCACCTATATACACCTATATATATATGCCTATATTAAAAACTACAATATGATTATAATGAAATAGAAATAAAAAACAAAAACAACCAAGATAAGCAGCCAATAAAGGGAAAACAAAACAGAATAAAACCAAACAAACCAAAAATACCCGTGCTGGTCTAGGCTAAAGTCCACCAAGCTCTCTTCAGTTTGTCTGCTGTACAAAAATTCCTGTGCTGCCTTGTGGGAACAGTAGGCCACCTGATGCCTAGCGTGATCCTGGCACTGCAGGTTTGCTGTACTTGAGTGTGGTTGTGACGTGTGATTGGTGGTTTTTACAAAGTCACTGCCTTTTTGCTTTTGCCTGTCCCAAGGCAGGCTGCACCCCCAAAGGCTCAATGAGTGTCTCTGGGCACCCTTTGGGTTGACAGCCGTGGAGAATTAAAGAATTCCTCACTACCAAAAGCCTGCTGCTAAGAATCTGTTAATTAGTGCCTCAGCAGATGAACCTGCCCTGCCTCCCAAGCCTTGCCTAAAGGTGGGGGCGGGGTGGGTAGTCTCACTCTGCTGCCTTTACTGGGTGGAAATTCTCAACCCCCTGCAGGTAAAGATATCTTCCTAGTCTGCCCCTATTGCTCCCTTCAGGAGTCAGTTTAAGACTGTCTTGGCGGGGGACAAAGTTTGTGGGAGTGGGTGAGTTATTGGGTTTTTTTTTTTTTTTGCTTTCTGTTCAAGAGTAGAAAAAGGGAAAAAAAATAAAAAACATAAAAATAAACAAAGCCACAGTTCCAACACTGTTTCAAGCTAAGGCCTTTGCCTCTTATGCTCCAGCGGAGTTCCTGCTGCTCTCCCAAAGGGTCTGCCGGGATTTAGGGAATTGCGCGCACCCTACCGTGTGGCCAAGATCCCCGCTCTGCGTCTCTCGGGGACCTGCGTCTCCACCCGGCGCACTGCTTGTCCGATCGAGTCCTCTTTACCCCTGCTCCCGGGTTCCAGGCTTCTGCCCGGAGCCGGGCGCGCCCGCGCGGAGCTCCTGCTGCTCTCCCAAAGGGTCTGCCGGGATTTAGGGGACTGCGCGGACCGTGCCGCTTGGCTCCGATCCCCGCTGTGTCTCTCCGGGATCTGTGACTCCGGCCGGCGCGCTGCGTCTCCGCGGGCGAGTCCTGTGTTTCCCCTGCTCCCGGGTTTAAGGCTTCTGCCTTGGAGCCGGCGCGCGCCCGCGCCGTTCTCCTGCTGCGCTCCTGGAGGGACTGCGCACACCTTTCCACGCGGCTCCGATCCCCGCTCCGTCTCTCCGGGACCTGCGTCTCCGCCCAGCGCGCGCTGCTTCTCCGCGGGCAAGTCCTCTGTTTTCCCCTGCTCCCGGGTTTCAGGCTTCTGCGCTCCGCGGGACCCGGTGGGCACAGAGACTGATCCCTGAACCGGGAGGGTGCAGGGACTGATCTTGCCCTGTCGCTGCGGGGCTCTGCACCCTGCTTCCTGGGGACCCGGTGAGCCGTGGGTGCAGCTCGTACCTCTGCACAGTCGTCTCCTCGCTCTCCTCCCGCACTTGCCCGGCCTGAGCTTCTGCCTCAGACTGCAAACCAACGCGCTCTTGCTGAACTCTAGGTGGGCTGCGGGCCGCAGGGAGCGAGCCGGGGCAACACTCACCGTGACTCAGCAGCCGCGGGTGCGGGCTGCACCTCACGCGTCTCGCCGCCTTCTTCCCCTACTCGCCCAGCCTGCCCACCTTCCAGCAATCCTTGTGTGGAACTCTTAGTCGCTCTGTGTGATGAGTAGATGTCTCTTTGAAGCGTATTAGAAGTTCAAATTGTGGATATTTCCAGGGGAGATTTCATGGAGCCCTCCTCACAGCCGCCATCTTGCCCCTCCTCCCTAAATGATGTTTTATACCTGAGCCATAGTTGAGTCTCATGTAGACACCCTTTGTTTTATTCCTTTGGGACCCTGTCCTTGCTTGCTAGTTAACTCCCCCCTCCAGCTCTCTCTTCATTTTTTTTTTTTTTTAAATTTATTTTACTGGGGACTTGGGGAGGGGAACCGTGTTGGGGAAGGGGAACATTGTGTTTTTCCAGGACCCATCAGCTCCATGTCAAGTTATTGTCCTTCAATCTTAGTTGTGGAGGGTGCAAGCTCAGCTCCAAGCCCAGTCACCGCTTTCAATCTAGTTGGGGATGGGGGCGCAGCCCACCATCCCATGAGGGAATCAAACTGGCAACCTTATGTTAAGAGCACGTATTCTCATCGGCTCTGCAACAGTTCATCTTGGGCACAGCTCATTGACCCATGTGGGAATCGAACCAGCAACCCTGTTACTCAGAGCTCGCGCTCTTAGCCGACTGAGCCACTTGACCGGGCCTCCCTCTTCATTTTTTTATGAGACCCTTTTCCCTCTTCTGATTTGATCACTGGCAAGAGCTTATAAATTCTTTAAAAAACTTTTCAGTTATTTACTATTCTTGTCCTTCTCTCTCACTTTCATGTGTCTTTGTGAATAATTTAGAACTCTCATCCTACCTATATCTTAAATGCTAGGTTGGAAGGTGTAGAGTTTTCTAATCTCCAGGTCATGTCTTCATTTGATCACTACACGCCATAGATTGCTGTAAACTATAATGGTTTATTAGGCAATTTCAGGTTTCTTAGCTCATCTCTTATTTCTGCTATCATTTTACAGAGAAATAAACTGAGATGTTGGTAGGCAAGCTTTACTATGGGTAAGAAGCCAGGTTTTCCAACTAATTATCTGTTGTTCTTCCCAGTTCATTATAATGTGCTGTTAATTCAAGTCTTATTTCATCTACAAAGGAGGTTAGGAAGGGAGGAGGGCATTGTAGTCCAATGCACAAGGTCAGTGCTCCTCTTATCTAACCTCCTCAAGATAATTTCATTTATTCTGGTTTTTAGATTTCTCATATAAGTTAAAAAGTTAAATCATATAGTACTTGTCTTTCTCTGTCTGCTTTATTTCACTTAATGTCCCATGAAGTAATTACCAACACTTTTGCTATTGGGTTTAGGACAGGTTTGAATTTGTGGTTTGTGAAAAATTTCAATTAGTTAAAAGATTTTCAGTGGGCCAGTATTTTAAGTTGAGTAGCAGTGAGGTCTACAAGATATATAAGGTTTGGTTCCGGTCCCACATATGAGGGCCAGTGGCACTGCCCTCAAAAAAAAAAAAAAAAGATATATAAGATTTGAATTATGGGAGAGGTGCAATGTATGGAATATCTAAAATATTTAGGAGCTGCTTAAATAAATACATACATATGTACATACATACCCATTTAATTGTATATTTGCATTAAATGTGCATGTGTGTGCACAAACATGCATGTGTATTTTTTTCTAACCCTGACTTTCTAGGGTTATTGTATTCTAACCTTTGAAAATTTGGTTTCTTTATATAATTTTTAATACTAAAACTGTCTATAATTAAGATGTTTCATGCCTTTAAAACTTCCCTTTTTAATTTACTATCTTATGGCTCATACAGCTGTCAAAGTTTGCCCTGTATTTACTTAAGGAGAGGAACGGACTCTTATTCCTAGCGCATCTCTGACTAGCCCACTGACTTGCACCTGCTGTGATTGGTTCTGTAGGTGTGCACGTGGCTGCCCATCTGGTAAATGCCCTCAACTTCTCAGTGAACTACAGTGAGGAGTTCGTTGAACTGAATGCAGCAAGATACCGGAATGAGGTGGGTGGCCTATTTCCTCCTTTTCCTTCTACTTGTCATGAGCTAACTAATAAGGGTCTGTGATTTTCACAGAAAATTTGTACCTTGCGGCTCTTTTTGAGTGCTTTTGAAATACAGTTGTCAAGTTGAGTTTTATTCCTTTTCAAGAGGAAATATAGGTAATTACTGTTTCACAGTCTCTTTTGCTGAAAATGGGAGTTTGGAGAGTATCTACTTTTTATATTCTGCAGTGTTCAGATGGTTGCCACTCAGGCTTGCCTTCTGCCTGCCAACGGCTTTTGTCTGATCCCTGTCATACAGTAGAGATTGTCAACAGTGCTATTTGAAGGGAACACTCCTTTAGTCACTCAGACATGGTGCTTGGGGGAAACAGGGCAGAAACGCAGGTTGATAACCAGTTTATTGGATTTAAAAAATGTTATTGAGTTTTAATGGTTCTTTGGTTTGGTTTGGTTTTGTAATCCTCCAAATAGGTGACCTTGAGCTGAATCCTGTAGCAGGCAATATCGTTCCTAAAGGTGCTTGGCTCCACGTGAAGCTACCCATGAAATGACACTGTATGTGCAGGGTGCCAGGCCAGAGTCTGAGGAGTCTGAGGAGCAGCATAAGCACAACCCTGGTTAAGCCTCTGCAGCTCAGGATTTTCATCCTGGCCTCAGGCTGCCCTTGCTTCACGCCATGGCTGCATTAAAATCCAACCGCTTGGTGGCCTATTTGGTCAGAACTTTGCCCTGTTCCGCTAAGTCTGGTAGTGACTTAATAAGACTGTTCCCCATCTCCCCCTTTCCCTTTTCTCCTCCACATATCACTGGGCTTATCTAGATCAATAGTACTGTGATCATGTGTTTGACTTCTCTCCCCAAACAAAACAAAACAAAAAGCAGTAGCAACAAACACAGAAGAGAAATCAGAAAACCCAAATAGCAAGCAATCTTTGATAAATCTTTGGACTATATTAGTGTTTTTAAAACCATTAATATGATTTAACTGATCTGGATTGATGTCAGACATTGTGATTTTTAAAAAGCTCACTGGCCTGTATCCAGCATTGAGGACCACTGAACAATCCAGCTTCTTAGCACACCAATGGGAGCTCTTCTGTAATGATTTTGGACCTGAGTCACCCCTTCTCCCTTTTTCCCACTACTTATATCCATTCCTTTACCTTCCCCTGCCCATATCACATGGGGTTACTTGTTTTCTACTCCTGCCATACAATTTCCTTTTTTTTTTTTAAAATAATAACTTTTCTTTCTTTGCTTCTCTCTTTTGTTTTGTAACTCGTATGTCTTTAATAACTATAATGATTATATCATTTTTAAAGTAGTATACTTTCGCTTAATATTGCAGTATTTTTAGTCACCTTAGGGTTTTTAGTTGTTACGTTTATTTCATTTTGAGAGGGATATATGCTCAGGATATAATATTTTAAAACTTCCAAGTACATGAAAAGTGAAAGATTTTCCTTCCCCAAAATAGCCACAGTTAATAATTTTATGTTTTCACTTGAGATATTTTGAGTGATATTTTATGATACATATTCTTCAGCAATTTACTTGTTTCCATGAATATATGTATTGTGGGTTGCTGTATCATGATGCATAGATCTATCTTGTTCTCTTTATATTAATATGCTATAATTTGATTTTAGCCTTTTCCTTATTCACAGGTGTATAGGTTGATTTTTAGATTTTGTTATGATCTGCACTCCAATAAATTGATTTTTTTGTACACTACTGCTAGGCAGATTCATAGAAGTAGAATTTTGTTTTCAAAGGTATGCTCATTTTTAGTTTTGATGAACATTGACAATTTGCGTTTCAAAAAGACTTCACCAGTTGACACACTTTTACCAAGTTTATCAGAATGCTTATTTCTACACCTTACTTTTTAAAAATTTCTACCAATCTGATGGATGAAAAAGGTAACTCATTATTTTAACTTATAGTTTTCCTTTCTTCACTTTCTTACTTTCTTTTTTTCTCACTCGTTTATTTCTTTTAATAAATATTTTTGAGCATCTTGTAGGTACTGGTAATGTGCGAAAGATCACACACACACACACACACACACACACACTGTATACATAAACGGATACATTCTTCTGTGAATTGTCTTTGTAAAGATGGTTTTGTATCACACACCTTATTGTTCTGGCTTTGTGCTCTCACTCTGCCTCATCCAGATCTCCAATGATTCATCCTTCAGCTTATCGTGATGGTGGCACATTCTTGATGGCCTAGCTGAATCTGCCTCATCTTGTCATCTGGGAAACGGTCTCCTACTCTCACATTCCATCTTTATTCCTTGGCAATATTAATTGATCCATTTTCTGAGTTTCCATAGCTTTATTCATATTTCTGGTATTACCACTTTGTTCAGCTGTCATGAATTTTTTCTAGTTGTTTATATATTAGGTTACTCTAGGTTACCCTTTAGCCACATTTCTAATGCCAGGTATGGAAGTCATGTGACCTAAGCTGGATGAGGAGCTATTCTTGGGAAAGTGGTCCTTATTCAGGGCTCCTGAAATTGTGTCATATTAATAGCTTCCTACTTTGTAGATAGTCTGGCTTGATTCAATGGAGGTGTAAGGAAACAAATTTAAAAGTTGTGCAATATTAAGTGCCATTAGGATGAAAAAATAAATCCAAAAATTTACTAGGGATTAATCTAAGTTTTCCAGAAGATAAAAAAGGAGATGACTGAGATCCATGATACCATAAGAGATGTAGTTTAAAGAAAATATTACACTGAAAATATTATACTAACAATATTAATGTTTTATATTTCTGAGTAACAGGAACCTCTCTTCCTTATATATCATCACTACTTTTCACTGTATTTGAAACAGTGTAAGTTCTCAATAGGTATTCTTTGCACTGAATTTACAGAGTACAACCCTTCCTACATATTTTCTCACCTTTGATTCCCATTGTCTTGACACATGGTATGTGTAGTTGGTAGACAAAATGTATATTAATGTTTCCTCATTATAGTAAAAAATATTGAGTTTTAATATGGTTAAAGGGTGGGCTTCAGGCCATTACCACTGGCTTGTAATCAGCCATTAAAATGGAAGCCTGTGCCCTTTGACTCCCCATCCAGTCCTCTTCCTTTCTCAGATGAACAGACTTCTCTGACTTGGATTTTGTACTTGTGATAATATCCTTCAGCATCATGAAAACATTACAAAACTTAGCTGAGTCTTATTTCCATTGGGAGAACAGTATTTTAAATGCCTAATATATGGATCTTATATCCAGCAGATTCCTTGTACAACTTTATATTATCAATGTTTTACCTTTCAGTCAAAATTTTTTTCCTCTTTTTCATAGGATCCTAGGAAACTTCTCTTCACAACTGGTAAGTTGTGATTCATTGCTCTTTCTTAAGATTTAGGAAAATCTTTGAAAATAAGCCTCATTAAATTACATAGCAATTAGATATATGTTAAAATATAGCATATGAAAAAATTTCCATATCAGAATAAATATAAGGAGTTCAAGCTTAAAGTTGCAATAAAAACAGAGGGACAAGGCAAACAATTGGGGTTCTAATGAAGAGTAAAAGTAAGTAAATGCATGTGTCTTTCATTTGTTTCCCAGTAAAACCAATGTAATGCTGTATGCTTATTGGGGACCTGCTTTGTGCACACTGCCGTGGCCAGTACTACTGGAGATAATGCTTGTGGAATGGGTTCCTGCCCTCAAGGTGTTGGAAAGAAACACCAAATACTCTAAATATCAATGCACTTCTTATAATTCAGGAATTTAGTAGGATATTTTGTGATCTTAATACCTATAAAAAAGAGGAGAAATAGTCATGAAAATCTGTTTTTATTAAAATGTGTCTCCTTTTTTATTTGTAATTTACTTTCCCTTCTCAAGCATATTGTCCATAAAATCTGAGTCTAGACTATTAATTTGTTAAAGTATGTTTGGATATCCCAAAATTTTGCTGTGATGTTAATATAATTCTTACTAAAATTTCTTTCTTTTTCAATCTTACATTTATACTGATGAAAGGAGAAATCTGTGTTTGGGGGATTGTAGCACATATATCAGGGACAAAGACAATTGGGTAGTTGAGATGGTCTGTTGTAAAGGCTTGGCTGTAACATCCTATTAAGGATCAGAATTGCATATGGGATTGAGGCTTGGCCCTGTTAAATGCATTGTTTCTCTTTTCAATCAATTTTATGATGAAAAACAACAAGATTTAGGTGTTTTTTCCATCCACGTCACAACTATATGTTTACCTGATAAAATACATTTTGTTTCTGCCTTATGATATTTGCCACTTGCAAAGTACTTCACGGTTTTCTTTAGGAACACAATTTAGTTTCATTTGCAACTTTGCTCATTGTAAACATGGTTTTATTTAAGCCTTAAGATTTGGATGAGAAATTGAAGAGGGAAAAAGCAGAAAACCAAAACCTTATGTATAAATGAATGTATTTTTTTGGTTCATATGAATTAATTTAAGGGATAATTAAGAACTTTGTTTTAATATTATTTTATATAGCACAAAGAATAGTTGGAGCTTTGGAACATTTGAAATGTTTAAAGAAGTTTAGTTTACAAAGATATAAAATTTCTTATATGACAAAGATATTACATTAAGAAATTTAGTATAATTAATACTTCTGAACAGGTGATCTCACCACCTAAGCATGAAACCCCATCACCATTTTTTCTTTCTCAGAGGTTCACATGAGTGATGTTGAACTAAGTAGAGACAACACTTAAAAACACAAATTTCCAGGCTCTTTCCTGGGGATTAGACCTGGGATTGTGTTTTACTAACCTTCCCATGTACTTTAGGAGCTCTGTTTTACCCTTACTGAGCATCTCATATACTCTTGATTATAACTTCTCACCACCACCTATATTTTGCCTATTCTCTTTCCTTACTGTTTGTTTTTATGTGGTCAACTCCTGCTCATCCTTTAAGTCTCAGCTGACATGCCCCATAGTGCATACATTTCTCCCTAATTCCATTAGGCTTGGTCTGGGTCCCTAAAGGCACATAGTAAAAATATTCTGTTGTAAAAAATATGTTTCCTTAGATATACTATCTTTTCCACTTGAAGGGGAGCTTCTCCAGGCTGGGGCAGGTCTGCCCTGAGGGCATGCAGAGACCGTGCCAAATTTTTTTGTGGAGTTCTGTCAATACAAACAACTTTTATCACCCCCAAATTAGCATGTCAGCAGCATTTTGGTGACCCAGTCTTTATCATTTCATGAAAGAATTGCTGTGCTGGTTGGCAGGTGCCATCCACTTCCCAGGTCGTCAGCCTGTCAGTGGGGCCCCCTAATTATTAGTCTAGACCTCCTAAGGTATCTGATTGACCCCACTGAATAGTAGTAGAATCTAAGAATGGTAATGGGATGAGTGACACTGTTTTCTACAAATAGACTTAATCTAGCTTTGTATTACTAATACATCTCTGAGCAAAACAATTTCATAACTATATTTGAATGTTATCAAACATAGCTTCTAGGAAACAAAATCAAGTTCCCAATGAAGGAATCATACATGTTTTCAGCTGTTCTAGTGATAAAGAATATTTTTTTCATTAGTTGATATGTTTCTTGGATTTAGTTTGTTTAGTGTTACATAGTCTTCTCTTTCTCTGTCTTAAAATTTTTTTTCAATCTAACCTAACATTGAGAAATTAAGATTGTCTTACAGAAAATAAATTTTGTGACAGTACAAATGACATAAAATATGGTCATTAAATATGGACATTAAACTTACTAAATAAGAAATGTTAAAAACATTCTAATTAAGAATTAAAATATAGGGCCGGCCAAGTGACACGTTGGTTAAAAGTTGGCTTGGGATGCCAGCAGCCCCAGTTCGGATCCCACATATTATGGGCCAGTGACACTGCCCTCTACAGCTAAGATGGTGAACAACAGCTCCACCTGGAGCTGGACTGCGAGCCCTGGCGACTGTGTAGGCTGCAGCCCCTGCTGCAGTGGGCTGCTATAGGCAACAGTGAGTGGCTGGCAGCCAGCGTGAGTGGGTGGCAGCCAGTGTGAGCTGCCAATAGCCGTGGTGAGTGACAGTCCAGAGGCCGGCGACCCATCTGCCTCATCCAGGAAGAGTGCAATGACCATACCAACATGGGCCAGTGAAGCAACGTCCTCCGCAACTAGACTGAAGAACAAAAAGACAGCAACTTGTCTGTTCCCCTCCCCCAATTCCCCAATAAAATCTTTAAAAAAAAAAAGAATTAGAAAATAAAATAAGTTTAAAAGATTGGATTATTCAGTCATTTAAAAATGCTTACTACATAGCACCAAATTTGGTAGTGCCTTGTATGATGAGAATAAAATGCACAATATCCAATTTCTATTAGAAAAACCCTCATAAACAAATACAATTATGTTTCCAGTTATGTTGGAAAAAAACAATATAATGAATACAAGATGGTATTTCTGACCACATCTGCGTAAGGATGAAAATGATCTCTCAGTTATATCTAGAAATGGCAGTATGGTGAAATCATTCATTTCAAAGGCTACTAATTAAAGAAAAGCAATAAGAATAAGCATTCATGCTTGTTTTTTCCTAAGGAAACAGGTATAGATTTTGCCTCATAACCTGAAGGACTCATACAGTTCACAGTATACTTCACTTTGGCCAGTAACTTTGCCCAGTGAGGGTAAATTAGCATATTAATTTCCAACTTGACTGATGGAATACGTGTAAAATAGAGGCTAACATATTGGGATTAAGCTAGGCTGTCATTTAAGTCTAGTTTATGGTACCCTTTGATGTTCCTGAAAAATACTTGATGCTTACCTCTCTTTTAGCACATAATGCCACCATATGTTCCAATTACTTGCTTATCCTGTCTCCCACATTAGACTGGAATCTCTTGTAGTGCAAGATTCACTTTTTTCTAGCCCTTAGCAGTGTACTGCAGATGTACAGAAAATATTCACTGAATGGGGAAAAGCCATTTGTTTAACTGTACTACTTGATGCATAGACCTTCTCTACAATATCCCAGATAATCTGTTGGCCATCCTCTGTTTGCTTAATTCCAGTGACAGAAAATCATAACTTCTTAAGGTATCACTCCACCCCTTCTTTTGGACCACTCTAACTGTAATACATATATTTTTTCGTTGCTAAAATTATAAGCAAGTTTTTCTTCTTCACTGACCCAAGGTCCATTACTTCGTAAATTATAAGTTTTGTTCTTTTTTAACTTCTAGGAGACAAAAAAGAAAAAAAAAAAAATGAATTCTTTTTTTTAAATTTTTTTTTAAAAGATTTTATTGGGGAATTGGGGGAGGGGAACAGCGTTGGGGAATTGCTGTCTTTTTGTTCTTCAGTCTAGTTGCGGAGGACGTTGCTTCACTGGCCCATGTTGGTCTTGTCATTGCGCTCTTCCCAGATGAGGCAGATCGGTTGCTGGCCTCTGGATGGTCGCTCACCATCGCTATTGGCAGCTCACGCTGGCTGCTGGCCGCTCACGCTGGCTGCCGGTCACTCACTGTAGCCTATGGCAGCCCACTGCAGCAGGGGCTGCAGCCCACACCATCGCTGGGGCTCCTACGGCCCAACTCCAGGTGGAGCTGTTGTTAGCTGTGGAGGGCAGTGTCACTGGCCGTCATATGTGGGATCTGAACCCGGGCCGCTGGCATCCCCAAACCAGCTCTTAACCAATGTGCCACTTAGCCAGCCCAAAAAATGAATTCTTTAAATAAAAAGATAACTTCATAAATCTGAAAGAATATTAAAAAGCATTAAATTGATTCTCCTTAGTTTACAGATAAGATACAGTGATATTGGAGTTTGGCCTAAGGGACAATAATAATGGGACTGTAATGCCAGAATAAACATACCATTGGTCAAGTTGTCTGGGGCTTCTACTTCATCTTCAAATGGCTGAAGTTAACTATTTTACCCCCTCTAAGTCTTTCCAATATGTTTTCCATGCTGTGTTCTCTAGTTAAATGTTTGAGGGAACATCTGTTCAAATTTAAACTGGTTTCTTGATTATCGTACTTCTCAGAGACTTAAATACACTAATGTATCCTGTGACTCCTCAAAGAATGGTTACAGCATCTTTGAGTACTGGTAATTAATACCTTAAGAAATTAATTTTCAATTAATGCACTTTGGAAATTATGCCTCTCTTCTAAACATACTCAGTTTTTTTCAGGTGTCCTTCTGATCTGCAAATATTCCATAATTAGTCTTGGCATATTTAGAACCACATAGGAAACCTTGTATATAGACACAGCAGACATTAATGAAGCTCCAATAAAATTATTGAAAAGGCCTCTAACCACAAATTCTACATTATGAAGCCATCTGGGATTCTATCATTTATTTATTCATTTTGTCAAATAAAGAGTTTTGTTTTTTTTTTAATTACTTGAAGCCAGACCTCCTTTTATTTCTTCTTTAAATGTATTGAGTTATAATTGAAGAATACTAAACTAATCTATAAATTATGCTGTTTGATTGGTTTTGACATATGTGTACACATGTGAAACTGTGATCAAAATCAAGATAACAAATACTATTCATTCTAAAAAAATTTTTATACCCTTTTATAATGCATCGTACTTTCTACCCTTCCTAGCAACTGATCTGTTTTCTATCACTAAAGAATGGTTTAAATTTTCTAGAATGTTATATAAAAGGAATCATAGATCTTATACTCTTTTTTTTGAAGGGGTCTGTCTTTTTTCACTCCGCCTAATAATTTTGGGAGTCATCTATGTTGTTGCATATATATCTACAGTTCATTGTTTCTCTCTCTCTCTCTCTCTCTCTCTCTCTCTCTCTCTCTCTCTCCCCCCCCCTCCCTCCCTCTTCCCCCTTCTTCCTCTCCCTCTCTCTTTCTCTCTCTCTTTCTTTTCTTTTCCTTTTTCTTCTTCGTCTTTTCTTTTCTTTTTTTTTTTTTACTGCTGATTACTTTTCTAGGTATAGATAATACCACAATTGTTAAAGTGTCTATGAAATTTTTGAATGTTTCTTTGTGGGGATATATGTTTGTGCTTCTTTTGGGTAAATAGCTTGGGGGTGAAAAGACTGGGTCATTTTGTAGGTATGTTGTTCCTTTTAAGTAGTATTTTTTTCCATACACTGGTGTAGCTATCTTGCTCTTCTCTTACCCCAAGGAAGTAAGTACTCACCTGGGACAATGGGAAAGATGATAGGAAAGGGAGTACCCTGAGGAAGAAGTGTAGAGAAGAGATGGTTTAGATTAGATCTATCAGGGAAAGGCAAGAGTTGTTAGACTTCCAAATCTGTGTATTGGGAAGAGTGAGGAGGAAAGAATATTCAAATATTAAGTATCGACAGACTAGCTCCCTTATTTCTCATGTGGCCCTTTACAAGTAGAAACTTGTTTCTACTTTAATGAGATTTCTAATGTTATTTTCCAATGATTCTAATCTGTCTGGCATCCTAATGATGCACACCTATATTGCTCTTATATCGTTCCCAATGTGTCTGCTTCTGTAGTGGCTTGCAGTTCACGATGGCCCTTCTGTTTCGAAGGTAGTTCCTTGACAAGAAAAGTGGGATGTCTATACTTTTGGAGACTGAATTGTTTCATTAGCTTTTCTATGAATTATTAAGATGGAACCTCTCAGTGAGGATATTTATGACTTACTTTTATTTGTATGACTGTAACAGTAAATAAAGATACTTATAGACAGGATGTTTTATTTGGTAGCAAAAAGCTAATAAGAAATGAGACTTTTGATTGTAACTCTTTTTGATATATCAACTATTTATTTTAGACATGCTTTATGAGCTAACACTGGATTTGCAGCAATCTATCACATCAGTATTAATTATGAAAACTAACGTTTGCACATTTTCTTCTTTTTTTTAAAAATGAACATTACATCATATCAGCAGCATTGATTTCTGTCTGTTTTCCATACTAGGAGGAAATATGTTTGCAAGTTTTCTTATACTGCAATTTTTTCCTTGAAGTCCACCATCTTCAAGTATAGAAGTTGTGGTTTTTAGAAAGCTTTAGATTTTATTTATTTTTTCTTCAAAATTATTCTAGATAATGAAGCCCAAAAAAATTATTTGAAATTGAAACAGAAAGAACTACTAGTTCCATAAAAAGGGGGAGGAGTGAGTAAGAGAGATTCGTACCATAGTAGAAAAAATCAAAACAGTGAGGATGTTGAATATCAACTCTGTCCCATGTATTAATTGCTAACATTTGTTATAGCATGCACCTGTAGAAGGATGTACATATTCACCCTTCTGAGTGGAATATTTGAAAATACAAAAACAGACTCTTTTGTTAAAGGTAGGAAAGACTCTGCCTTGTTTCCAGTACCTCGAAATTGTGCTATTTTCTTTTTTTTAAAAAAACTTTTTTGAGAGAGAATATACAAGTAGATGTGTGATTTGAATTGGTTTCCCATGGAGCAGCATAATACTTTGGATTTTAAGGCAATAAGTTTTGGTACTGTATTTCTTAGTATGACTTAAGTTAAAATGTACTTATGTACATTTTTATAGTTCCTGGTCTGACTGGGGTCTGCATGGTATTCGTGCTATTCCTGATGATTACAGCTTCTACATATGCAATACGGTGAGTGTTAGACTCATGATTTTGATGTTTAATGATATTTATATTTTCTTTAGATTATATCCATTTTTATATGTACAAAAAAATGTTGATTCACCAGAATGCTTAGCCAATGCAATGTTCTGGTTAATGGACTATTCTAGGTAACTGAGTGATGTATATCATTTCCTATTTTTGAAAAATCTCTTTGTTTTAGTAAAATATTCTATATTGGTAAAGAATTGTGTATGAAGACTTTTTGAACTGTGGAAATTTGAATTCTTCAGAGTCATCCTTTTGAAGGATATTGGCTCTCTATGAGACATGGGGTTAAATTCATTGTACATGCACAAGAATATATCACTTACAATTATTGTATAACATAGTTCCTGATGTGAGTTTGTTGTGCTGTGACTTAATGTAGTATTCTAAACAAAGCTTTGGAAGCATGGTCAGTGGACATCTGCTAAAATAATCAGAAATATGTGCATTCACATTTATTCTTCTAGTTATGAGAGATTGAGTAATTTCAGATATACAATTTTATGAGCACTTCACATGTTCTTTCTGATGGACATATTCTGTTTTTCACATTTTACAGTGTTTTATATTACTGGGCAAATTTCTTGGTTAAGAAAGCAAAAAGAAGAAAAAATATATGGTCTTCAAAAATCCTAAGTCATTCTACTTGTTGAGATGGAAATTTAATAGAACACACACACACACACACACACACACACACACATACTTTGAAAACAGTTGCCCTACAGCATACTCAAATAAGTCTATCCTTGAACTTCTCAACACATCTATGCACACATGCACATACTAATAACCTCACAGGTAAATTCACCATTCAGAGATTATCACTATAAACTATCTGGTGTTTGTGTTTATAGATCTTATATCTTTCTTTTGCTCGCTCATACACCATCTCCTGCTTCCACCAAAATTACTGTCTTTCTCTCCCTTTCACACTCCTGATCTCTCTCTCTCTCTTTATCTATCTACATATTTTACTAAAATAGGACCATATTATACATACTGTTTTAAATCTGCTTCTCACTTAAATCTTGTTATGGACATTTTTGCATACTAATAAATATTTCTCTATCATTGTCTGCTGATGGCACAGCATATCACCATATAGATACACATTACTCCCCCAGTTCCCCATTGTTGGATGTTTTAGGTTGACTACTTTTTTTTCAGTATTTCAATTGTGAAACAAACACCCCACCCATATGTCTTTGCAAAATTTTTCAATTATATATTAAGGAAAAATACCTAGATGTACAATGGCTTAGTCAAATGGTAAGCATACTTTTAAGACTTTTCATAAGAATTCAAAATCACTTTACAAAAAGGTAAATCTCTAACATTAGTGCATGAGTGTGCCAATTTTGTGAGGAGAAATTTTATTTTAGTTACATCAAACATTCACTAGAAAAACCTTACTTTTTCAGTTTTAGAAGTTCTCAAAGTAAACATCAGGACATCTGACATATTTATTCACAAGACTGAATATATATGAATGTTCTACATCCAGGAAAAAACCCTTAATTGAAGGATAGTTTTGTAAAATGGAATATAGAGATCAACTGAGCCATCACATTTGTGCTCATAAATAATTTGGTGAACACGTCTTAATCTTTAGTTTTTTATCATTTGTTTAAAAGAGATTATAGGGCCGGCCAAGTGGCGCATTGGTTAAGAGATGGTTTTGGGATGCCAGCGGCCCCAGTTCGGATCCCATGTATGAGGGCCAGTGACACTGCCCTCTACGGCTAACAACAGCTCCACCTGGAGCTGGGCTGCTGTGAGTCCCCAGGGACAGTGTAGGCTGCAGCCCCTGCTGCAGTGGGCTGCCATAGGCTACAGTGAGTGGCCGGCAGCCAGCGTGAGTAGATGGCAGCCAGCGTGAGCTGCCAATAGCCGCGGTGAGCGACCATCCAGAGGCTGGCAACCAATCTGCCTCATCCGGGAAGAGTGCAATGACGATACCAACATGGGCCAGTGAAGCAACGTCCTCCGCAGCTAGACTGAAGAACAAAAGGACAGCAACTTGTCTGTTCACCTTCCCCTATTCCCCAATGCTGTTCCCCTCCCCCAATTCCCCAATAAAATCTTTAAAAAAAAAAAAAAGAGATTATAAAACTAACTCTGCTTTTCTCCAAGTTTTATTATGAGAATCATGAATTTCTTAAGTGGACCATGGAGATGATCTTCTAACCTTTCTCTTTACTAGTCAGGAAATAAAGCTTTAGAAAAATTAGGTAAATAAATATGACTCCAATATTTGATTTCTAATAGTTGAATGTAGTCTCTTAATTCACTGATGGTGCAATTTGGGTCATTCTATTAAAATAAGTAATATATCCTAATAAGAGATGACAAAAATACAAGTATATTTTCATCTCAATAGATTTTTAAAATGACAATTATTAAACCGAAACTCTAATATATGGGTTAAAATAATTAGAGTAAACTAGAAATTAATTTTCTTTATAGAATTAAAAAATATAAAAGCCAGAACTGAAATCATACTTACTTACCTGTGAAATATGAGTTGAATTCCTAAGAAAATTATGAAAAAACAGAAGTGATATTTTTAATTCCATTAAAGCATACCATTATTTACATATGATAAGAAGTGAAACATTTAGAATTATTGAAAAGAATGAAACAACAAATCATTAATCCCAGAAAATCCAAGAGAATCATGGAAAAAAATTAATGTTATATCACATAAAAGAGTTGAAATAAGTAATTGAGTAAAAGAAAAAATTAAAAATAGCTTTTTTACAGAAAAGCTATTATCAGTTTGAAAACAACAGAAACATAAAATATCTAGGAATAAACTTAATAAGAAACTAGGTGAAAGCCATATAGAAAACCCCCACAATTTCACTGAGAGAAATAAGTTGAGATTTGAGTGAAGACTGCATATTGTAATGATGGAGTTCTTCCTCAATTATTTTTGTTTGCTGCAATTCCAATCAAAATTCAAGATAGGTTATTCTGTTTGTTTACTGAGTTTAGCAAAGCAATTTTACATTTCATCTGAGTGGACATCCAAGTTTATGTCCAAAAGTAAAGTAAGAAAAGCATGTGGCTTACTAAACATTAAAATGATTAAACTTCTGTAACTGAGAACAGCATAAGACTTGCAAAAATGACCAAGACATTGCACTGATGATAGAGTTGATAGAAAGCCTTTTAAGAAACTTTGCCGTATATAAGAACTTGCTAAATAATAAGGGTGCCACTACAAACTTATGAGGAAAGTAAAGCTTAAGTGAATAAAATTCAAGATAACTTGCAAAGCTAATTGTAAAAAAATTACACCATTAAAAATATAAAAGAAACTTTAAGTGGATATTTATCAGGTCTCATAATAAATAAGGAAAAATATAGGAAATATTTATCTAAAAATATACTAAAATTAGCATATAAAAAACTAAAACAATATACATTATAAAAATTGAAATATAAATATGTTATTTGGCAAATTATTACAATTATATAGAACTAGTACATGCTTAGAATTTGAATAGTTTTCTCACACAACAATTAAGAAAAATTCACTATAGAGATAGGTAATTATTATGAACAAATAAGTCACAGAAAAATTAAAAGTGTGTAACACACAAAGGAAATAATACCCAATTCCACTTATACAAAATAATGAAAATTTATAAGTTTGGGGAAACTGGCACTCCTGTTCTACAGTTGGGTTTATAATTAATAAACATTTTCAGAGAGCAATGGCAGTGTGTATCAACAGCATTGCAGGGGCTTGCCGAGTAGTTCAGTTGGTTAAGAGCTCGCTCGAGAGTGCAAGCTGAGCTCTGAGCATCAGTAGTTTGATGCCCAGCCCGACTCAGCTAAAAAAAAAGAGCACTGCAGATGTGTGCCCTTTAATCTAGCAATTCCACTTCTAGGAATTTAAATTAAAAAAGCATCAGATATGTGCAAAAAGGCATATGATAACAAGGATGGTAATGATTTTGTTTATAGTAGCAAAAAACTGTGAATGAAGTAAATGTGAAACAATTGGCTATTGCTTAAATGCGGGGTTCTAAAAAGTTTAGGTATTATAACAGAATCATATCAAAAATTTTTATTAATAGCTGCCATCCACCTCCAAGATTCTAATATATGATTATTCACCCTGACATATGAAATAAAATAACTGTTAGTCCTTTTTTTTCTCTCAAACATTCTGTAGATTGTTTATCATACTCCCTCCTTTTCAGACTCTTGTTCTCCTGCAGACAATAACACAAGGTGTTATTTTGAACACATACACTGTCCAGGGAAAGAATATAAACTTTAATGAGCAGTTATTTAATTTCTCTCCATTTGAGTTTCCTTCGAATTACTCTCAAAATATGTGTTGGAATAGGAAAATTAGTTGTTTTAGAAGTCATTTGAAAATGAGAATATTAAAAAATGAAAAACAAAGAAAATGAGAATATTGGTAAAAAGGACAGCAAAAGTACTTATTAGCAGACTATAACTGCTCCTTAGCCTTACACCATAACTTGAAAATAAACACTTTATTTTAAGTCTTTCCATGTATCTTTATTTGAAATACAAAAAACTTTCAAAATGATAAAGTGTTATTTATAATTTTGTCAGCTCTTTTTGCATGTTATGTTAATACTTTGATATTTACAGATACATTTCAGATGAATTCATATCTTAATTTCCTTCATTTATGACACGTATTTGAAATGATGCACGATCTTTTTAATGAGACGAGATGTAGAATGACATTGATGCTAAGTTATTTGCTTTTTCAGAGTTTCTAATTATGACATCTTCTGGTACACTCACAATCTCTTCTTTGTCTTCTACATGCTGCTGATGTTGCATGTTTCAGGGTAAGTTATAAAAAATACTTTTAAAACCGTGTGTGCCTAAAAATGGGGTAATGTAAGATACATCTGCAGGAATTTTCACAGGGAGTGGTAAAATTATTTGGTTACTTGGAATTGAGGATAATGTCACGAATGGAAGAAATAGTTTTATTTTTAGCATAGCATGTTTTAATGGAACTAGTATAAAAGTGTGTTAAAACTGAAATCCAATGTTACTTCTTCCACAATGTGGTAGTTTTTATAACTCTCTGTAGTTATATCCTGATAACCTCTGAAAGAAATTCAGTAGAAGTGAAGGACTTCAGGGTATTTTAGTGTTTATATTTTCAGGAATTCCTTATGTCTTGAGGCTGTGGATTTCGAAATGATGGAGTTACCAGTTTTTAGTTTAAAAAGGCCTAGAGGCAATAATAGTTACTGAGAAAGGCAAAGATTTACAACCAAAGACAAGGATCTGTCAAAAACACCAGAAAATCTCAAAGGGAAAAATGAAAGTATCCTTAGCTTGTTATGAAGAATATACTCAAATATATTGACAAGTATGTGCACCGAAGCAGTGTTCTCAAAAGTATGGTGCTTGAAATCATTAGGTTAGAGGAAGGAAAAGATATCTTTTTGCCTATGCATATGTCTGCATGATCACCAGAGTGGACTTGTGGTTTTTTTCTTGATACTCACACTAATGTAATACAATAGGCCATTGTCTGGCATCAGATTCTCTTGGTTTAGCGAAAGGACACAGGACCCAAAGCATTGAATGTCAACAGGATGATGTGAGGTGTTTCTTCAGTGGGAATCCTTCTTGTTCAGGAACCATCTTCCACCTCCTCTCCCTTACCCACCCCCCCTCCACCCCAGTGTAACTCAGTTTTGAGAAGCCATAAAGATAGACATGGAGTACTTTGCCTTGGATAAGGTTTATACTTCACAGGATCCTGGTATATCTTGGTAACAGCCCTCAAAGGATGCCCTCAGTTGCAAGAACACACTGCACATAGGAAGCTGAGGTGTGTGAGTCTTAAATGATTTTATAGTTCACTCACAGTCCTCCTGGTCCAGATGCATTCCACCAATAATAAACAATGTTGCCTGGTAACAGCTGGCTCTCCCCATTTATCTTAACCCACAGTGTTCCCAGGGGAACAGTGTTTGGAGAACAGTGCGGACTTGCTATTAATCTTTCCTTCAGAATGTTTTTAATGTACTGTGTCAGTACATTAGGTCACATTCATAAATTTTATCTTGATGTCAGGGTGCATGTTCAAAATATTTTTCTCCCTGATTCTGGAGACCACTGGCTTAGAAAGCAGTATTAGATGGCTCTCTATCTCATAGGCCTTGGGTTATTTGTTCTGTACCATAGTTCTAGAACATATAGTTGTAGAGCATCAAAAACATGACTGCACATTATAATCCCAACTTTCAGCCAGCCATTCTTGTCACACAGGAAAGAGCTATGGTCAATGAAAGCTCTGGGTTCCATTCTTTTCCCTTTGTAGGGATAACATACTCTGTGGAGAATTATGACATCAAAAAAACCCATGGTAGATATTCTGTTCTTTAAATGGTTTATTGCCTGCTCAGGGCTATTATCATAAAATGGACTATGAGTAAGTAGATACTACTAATGATAATAACAGTAATTTAAGACAATTACATAATGCTTACTATGCCAAATATAAATTCAAAATAATTTAGATGCTGTATGTCATTAAATGATCAGAATTTTATAAGGATAAATAATAATGTGAAACCCCTTTATAGGTGGGAAAAGTGAGGTTTAGAGAAAGTAAGGAACTTGCTCAAGTTTCCTTTACTAATGGACCTGAATTCAATTCCAGGTATTCTGACTCAAAAACTCATGATTTTTACTTATAGGCTGTATTTTAGAGAGCTCTGTACTTCTGAGAATTTGATCTTAAGATGACTTTAAAAGGCTAATAACTTTTTAAAAATAATTATTTGTTTTTCAGTTACAGTTGACATACGATATTATATTAATTTTGGGTGTACAATGTAGTAATTAGACATTTATAAAGCTTATGAAGTGGTCACCCCGATCAATCTCATACTCATCTGACCCCATACATAGTTATTACATATTATTGATTGTATTACCTATGCTATGCTTTACATGACTATTTTGCAACTACCAATTTGTGCTTCTTAATTAAAAAGATTATTATCTTGATTTATGTGGGATTGTGATCTCTTTCTCCCTATCATCTATGAGAGATGAGAGAAAAATACAATTATTTGTTAGCATAATTAGTTGTGAATTCTTTTGCCTTATGTTCTACTGTTAAAACTCTGAAAAAACTTATCTTTGCAATTCAAAATAGAGCCATTAAAAAAAAAATGATTCAGGGGCCGGCCGAGTGGTGCGGTGGTTAAGCGCTGGCTTGGGAAGCCAGCAGCCCTGGTTCTGGTCCCACATATGAAGGCCAGTGACACTGCCCTCCAAAAAAAAAAAATGATTCAGGATGGTAGGAGAGGGTAAAGGGAGTCAAATATATAGTGATGGAAGGAGAACTGACTCTGGGTGGTGAGCGTACAGTGCAATATATAGATGATGTATTATAGAAATGCATAGCTGAAACCTATGTAATTTTACTAACCTTTGTCACCCCAGTAAATTTAATTTAAGAAAAAAGGTCCAGGAATTCAAACAGACTTAAATTTAAAAGGGAATTACATTGAGAGTTCTTCCTTTTTTTGGAAATTAAAGAAGAACTATTTAAATTTTATTTTTGTTGAATAAGGGTCATAAACAGAAAGTGACTTATAGAAAGACATAGCAAGAGGTATCTACAGGCTGAATTATATATAATCAATATATTGTGCCAACTGAACTAATAGTTCTTTACATATTATCAGTAGAAATGAAGAAAAAATTTATTCTAATACAAAAATAAGTGTCATGCAACAAGTACACAATACTATAAACTTTCTAGAATGTATATTTTTATTTAATCTTTTTATTAAAGCGAAATTGACAAATAAAATTGTATATATTTAAAGTATACAATCTAATGATATACGTGTATGTTGTGAAATGATTACTACAATAAAGTGAATGAACACATTCACAGTTTTTTTTTTTACTTTTTTTTCTGGTGAGAATGCCTAATATCTACCCTTTTAGAAAATTTCAAGTACACAATACAGTAGTATTAGCTATAGTCACCGTGCTGCACATTATTAGATCCTTAGAATTTATCCATCTTATAATTAAAAGTATATAACCCTATGAAGTCTGTTTTGAATAAATCTACATAGATTATGCTTCTGGTGTGGGAATAATTACTACTGATAAATCGTACAGCTTTCTCAAACTGGAACATTTCTCAAAACATTCTTTTTTTTTTATTACTAAAGGATCTATCTATAAGTAAATCTGTTGAAATTATTATCATTTCTTCCAATGTTGAGGATTTAGATATATCTTTACTTATGAAATTCCCTGATAATTTCATTCTGTAGCTTTTGGATATATGAGTAAAGTACAGTTACTCAAGACAAGTTTCTTGGATTTATATCGATATTTTTGTTAAACAGTATGCTTTAAGTTTGAACAGAAACTCACTGTTTGCTGGGCATTTAATCCTCTGTTTATCACTGGGCTACATACTATAATAAGGTACAACAAAACAATTTAATATATGGTCCTTAGTCTTCCAGCATTGGTAATTAGCTTGGGATTTTAAAAATTAGTTGAAAGAGCTAGAGATAACTAACATTAGATTGAATGTTTTTCTTCTGTAAACATATTTTATTATTAAGAATCCTAATAGTTTAGGGATTTAGAAAATTTTAGGCTTTCAGGATGAAGCAATTAGAAATTGTTGGCTGATTTCTCTATTTAAAGCAGACTTTTGCAGAGTAAAAGGAGCAGTTGCTTCATATGATTTTCTAAGGTCAGTGTTTTCTTTTTATAGAAACTCAAATTTTGAAGGAAGCTTGAAAGACATCTTGACCAAGACTCTTTGCCTCTCCCCTATAATATGTCTAAGTAAATATTTAATTCTGAAAAGCCCATTCTGTCATTGGGAAGCTGTAGTTTTCACAAAGTTCTTTATCTTTTGAACCAGAATTTATTTTACTTTATTTTCTGGGTAGATTTTTTAAAAAAAATCTCTGACTTGAGAGGCCATGAAAATTGAGTCAATCTCCTTTCTAAATTCTGTTTATTTCTTGCATGATGATATTCTGAGTCTCATCATTATTACTAACTTTCTCCTTTGAATATATTAATAGTTAATATTCGTTGAGTACTTAGCATGTATTGTACTAATGTTTGATCTTATTAAATCCCCCCAACAACTCTGGTAAAAATCTGCTGCTGCTCCTCCTGTTGTTACTCCTGGGAACAGGGGCAGTGACTAACTTGCTGAAAGTCAGGGCGAGTTAAGTAGAGAGCTTGGGTTTTACCCCAGGTATCAGATTCCCTAGCCCACATTCCTAATCGTGAATTAAATTATGCTCACTGCAGTTTGGCACAGCTTCATGGTATGGCTTTTAAAGCTGAAAACCAAATTAAGTGCAGTGCTCATGGGGTATGTGATCTGACACTGGCAAAGTGGAAGTCTTACCTTGTTTGCTGTGAATATTGCAATCAGTATTACTTAGGACCCAGTTATCTTGTTCTGTGATTATTCTTGCCCTTAGACCTAGTTTTCATTCCTCTTATCTATGTTTTAGAGGTTTTTTTTTATTATTTATAAGCAAATCTATTGCATGACACCCTAAATAAAACACATTTTACATACATTAAGCTCAGATGTTTCTTTTTGGTGTCCAAATGGATCTTTAAATAAGTTAATTTTCCTTTCCAAGAGATCTGTGTAGCATGGCAATTAAGAACATCACTTAATAATTGTATGACAGATAATTTGTCTTTTATTTTTCTTATTTATAAGATGGTATTAATAAAATCACTTACATCATAGGGTTCTCTCAGGTTGAAAGAAGTAGGTAAGTGTAGGTGGAATACAGAGCCACTCAGTAAATGCTAATAGGAAAAAATAACTATTGTTTTATGGTACAAAAACTTGTACCAATGTTAATGGCTGTGTAAAGAAGAAACTCCACAGTTAATGGTTTGAAGAATAAGCTTTTTTGATTCTTGAAAAATGCACAGCACTTTTGAAGAACCCGTATTTTTCTATTAGCAAAGTAATTTGAAAATATAATGGAAACTGCTTAGCAGGTTAATAGAATGTTCTTTGAAAAAGCAATACGTTTATAACATTGTTAGGTTTCAAAAATTCAATTGATTTTAACAATCAAAGTTTGTCTTGGGATTTGTAAGACAAGCCTTTGCCTGAGGAAATTTTTTCTTCTAATTTTTAACACACCTTTCTGGGAGGTTGCTATTTGTGTGCTACATTAAAGATATTTCAATTCATAAGATATTTGGGGGCGAAGATGGGTAAAGCCCAAACTGTTTCCTCTTTCCAGAAATAAATGTAGCCGGATTTTTCTTTCTTCATTTTCATTTGAAAAACTTATCAGGAGGAGTTATACACTGCTATTCACACTTAGTGATAAAAAGGATATTGGAGAGAAAAGCAATTAAGAATGTCAGAGAGCCTCAGCCAAGAGTCCAACCCTAATCCTTTCAAAGGCCTGTGGAGGGGATGCATTGTAAATGAGATTTGGCACCCTAACCTCTCATTCTTTCCGTAGTCAACACTCCTACTTGCTTTAGCTCTGAAGAGTTGAGTGGGTAGTAATGGTATTTTATTTATTTTTTATTTACATGAGAGAGGAATTATAATGTGATAATTTTGAAAAAGAGAGGAGGAAGGTCCTTCTCAAAATGGATGGCAGTGAGAACCCATTAATAGTGCAAGTAATTTCTTGTGCCAGCTCTGCTGGACTTCTCAGACCTTATTTTATTATATAAATGATACCTGAATTCTTCTTTTAAACAGCACTCTCTGCCATTTGGGACTCCTTTTGGCAAGAGTTCATTTATATTCTGCTTGAATCATTTTGTCTAGGGAATTTAAAAGGAATGGTTTTCTATGTGCATGTTTCTGAAAACTTATTCTTTAAAACTAAGGGACGCAGTGGGGAGCTTTTGTCAACAATGATGTTAATGAACCAGAGGAGCTGTTGGCTTCAGGCTCAAGGAGTTATCCAGGGTTAGACAAATACTTATGAGGTTAGGCTTATTGCACTGGTTTATCCTCCCTCTCCTTTGCCTCTATTAGGAGGAAATTAAGAATATGCAGTTGGAGGGCCGGCTGAGTGGCGCGGTGGTTAAGCGCTGGCTTGGGAAGCCAGCGGCCCCGGTTCGGTCCCACATGTGAGGGCCAGTGACACTGCCCTCAAAAAAAAAAAAAAAAAAAAGAATATGCAGTTGGAGACTGGAGGTATTTATGCAATATGATTAAGAGTTAAAAGTTGCTGATTCCCAAGTACCTTCCCTTTTAGTAGCCACTTGCCCTGAGGGCTCTTTTCACCCACATTGATGTAGCAGGAGGAGAACCTGTGTGATCCTCCTGCTGGGGAGAGGTTCCTACTCTTCTTAGATCCTCAATCGGGTACTCGGTAAAGCCCAGGGAAAAGAAGGCCCAGAGGTTGTATGTTAAAGAATCCTACCCTAGTATTGAAAGAGAAAAAATTATTTCCCTGTATTTTCTTTTCAGTTTCCTTGTCCTTGCCACTCGATTTGAAGTGACTATATAATTTATCGTTCAAACCAGATAATTCTGAGAATGAAATGGGATACTATTAATAATTAAACGGTGGCTGTGGGTAAAACAGCACATATGGTCATTCTACCTATTCCCAGGCATAGAGGAAAGTTCTAGGAAAGCTGATGGATTACTTTTAAAGATAGGCTTTGAGCCAGAATCACAAAAAAAGACTTTACCTCAAATGTAGGTTCTACTTGGGTATCTGGGAGCCGACATCCTTAAAATAATAAACATGGTAGATTTACCTAGCTTTGTCCTACTTTAGAGATTGCATTGGGTGTCCTCTAACATGGTAGGTAAGAGGTTGAGGATTTGCATGTTCATGGTCATGGTTAAATCTTTGGTACACTGTCATCACTCTTATAGGTGATCTATTCTGAATGCTTTCTAGATGCTTAATTTCTGATGGGTCTGATGTAATTATTATGAATTGGATGCCTATTATTTCTACTATAAAATCCTACTTCTTCAGTAAAATAGAAGTTCTCAACTTGGATTCATACTCTCTAGGAATAATTGAATGGATGCAAGGGATGCATGAATTTCTGAAATATATATATATATATATATATATATATATATATATATATATATATGCATGCTGGGGTGCCAAAAAATGTATACAAGTAGACATTTTGGTCAACGTTGCTTAAGCAGTAGTTCACCGTTATCAGAAGTGTCTGGATGCTGATGGTAACCACTTTGAGCACCTCTTGTAATTGAAGAAGTCAAACGTGACTTGTATTCACCTTTTGTAATTGGTATATATTGAGTATTACAATTTTAATACGGTTTTCCTTTCTTAAAATGTGTATACGTACACACATAGTTTTTCTTAAATACAGCACTATGAGGTAAGCACTGTGATTATCCTCATTTTATAAATGGCAAAATGAGGCACGGAAGGTTAAATTCAATGTCAACCCAAAGCCACCTAGCTAGTACTTGATAGGGCTGGGGGTTGAAACCAATGTCTTACCCCAGAATCTAGGCATTCAATTCCTACTCTTTTCTTGAATTACTGAATTGTTTATTCATAGTTTGGAAGGTACCATTGCTTAAAAATGAAATGTATTCATGTCATTTGAAGATCTAGGATATCATTCCAATTTATCTGTACAAATTGGTGAGTGTGTATATGTGTACGCTTACGTGATTGAACAAGAAATTCAAATTTTTTACAAGTTATATAGATAACAAGAGTTTGAAGATAAAATTTAGTTCTCCCAGAAAACTAAGTGAGAAGAAAATGCCGTCTTCTTGGTACTGCTTTATAAATATTTCTTAAAATGTACAACCTCATTATGATAAATATGATAACTTTATAATAAGTCTAAAAGTAAAATTTATGTGGCATTTTGATTTCCAAAACTCTCCACATAATTTGAAAATAACAATGAAAAAAGCTAGGGTCTAGACTAGAACCAATAAATATACAGTGGAAGAGATACTCTTATTAGCATTCTTATTGCTATGCTGTGTCTTTTTAGCTCTTCATTCAGGGAACAGGTTGCCCACACCTTTTAAAATCTGTTACCAAGTCTCAGAGTGGTGTCTGCCATTGCTGACAATATAGAACAAGGATAAGAATGGGAATTGCACAGAAAAAAAGAAAAAAGAAAGAATCTACATACCAGGGGTGCCACAAAAATGAATACATGTGACTTGTATTCATCTTTTGTTAGCATATACTGAGTATTACAACTTTAATACAGTTTTTTCCTTTCTTAAAATGTGTATACGTTTCTTTTGGCCCCTCTGTATATATACTCTTTGAAAGTGTCCAGGGGAAGAGAAATTCACATAAACATCATATATTCAGAAGGGTTGGTTTGTGTTTTTTTTAACAGAATATTATACACTATATGAAACCTTAGGTAAAAGGGAGAAAGTCAGGTTATAGCTGAGTTTGTAGTTGAATAGTGGAAAATTCCAGTGTTATCGTCTGCCTATTCCCATTATGTACCTGTGAGTTCCAATATAGAAGAGGAAAGAAAATACAGCTGAGTGACAGATCTTAGGTAAACTAGTGTTTTTGAAGATAGGAATGTTTTTACCTATCTTAATCAATGGAACCTCTCTCACATGTCATCAGTCAGTATTTGCTGGATTAAGTGAAATTGTATTAATTGAATTTTAGCTAAGAATATGTCATCCTTCAAGGCTCTTCCAATTTTCCTGAATTATCAAAGCATTGCAGATAGTAATAAAAAATAAACTGTGTATTTGTTTAAATGTAACTTGAATTCCCATTTTGGAACTGTCACTTTATATCTAGTGTTATCTAGGTCGTAATTTATTATGGCAACTAGTCTATCAACTCCAGTGCCAGAGGAATTAGCTATTAAGTCATGCCTATTTTGGTTACATTGTAGACTGGCACATTTTTAATGGGGATTTTTATGTACTTCTGAGGCTAAAAATTTTTTGGAGTACAGAAGAGAAAAAAATTCATTTCTCTTTTTGGTTTTTGAATTTTCACTTAAATATATAGAATGAATAAAAATCCCAAGGAAGTAAGTCTTTGTTATATGGCATCCTAATACCCCTCAGTAATATTTACATATTTACCATATGTTAATAAACATAGTGTTCTATATAACTATGACCTTTAAGACATGTGTGAGATTCCCACTTGTAATTTCCCATTTGTAGGATTTATTTTTATTTTTATGTAAAAATGATTTTTCTGTATAACAATTCTGGACTAAGGTTTATTTAATTTTGCTGATATTTTATCCTGAAACCTAGATGGGGGCAGGAATTGATGTTATGTGTCATTTTCTTCTATAAGGTCTGACAATTAAGTTTATGAACTTGTTGCAATGATGTTGCTAACCTTTTTTGATATCAGAAGGATTATTCATTATGAATTTGTACCAACTAGACAAACAGTTAACTAAGTTTACTATTTGGAAGTGCTGAAAAGGCTGTGTGTAAAAATTAGATGACCTGAACTTTTTGCCAACAATTCATGGCTCCTACATCACGACAATGCACCAGCTCACATGGCACTGTCTGTGAGGGAGTTTTTAGCCAGTAAACAAATAAGTGTATTGGAACACCCTCCCCACTCACCTGATCTGGCCCCCAATGACTTATTTCTTTACCCAAAGATAAAGAAAATATTGAAAGGAAGACATTTTGATGACATTCAGGACATCAAAATTAATAGAACAGCTCTGATGGCCTTTCAGAAAAGAGTTTCAAAATTGTTTCGAATGGTGGATTAGGCACTGGTGTAGATTCATAGCTTCCCAAGGGTGACTGTAGTGATATTTAGCAGTGAGGTAGGTAGCACTTTTTCTAGGATGAGCTTGCAAACTTAATTGTCTGACCTCGTATATACCTCTGAAGTAGAGAGTAACAGGTACTATTTTTCTTTTTCAGCTGAGGAAACAGTAAAATGACCTATATACCTTCACATACTTAGGGAAGGTTCAGGTCTTGATCCTATGTCCTTAGACTCCAAAGTTTAGTTTTGCTCTCTGCATAGTGTCTGTGGCAGTCTACTTAATTTGTGGGGCTCACTGAGAAATGAAAATGTGTGAACCCTTGACCAAAATTATTAAGCAATTCAAGATGGTGATAACAGATGATTGAACCAATCACAGGGCCTTTCTAAGAGCAGGGTCTCATGAGACTGAACAGGTCACACCCATGATACTGGCCTGGACTGTGTTGCCTAATCTTGTACCTTCAGCAGTGCCACCAGCAAGAGCTAGACACAATATGTGTCAAGCTGAAGGATGCAGATACAGGGAGGCATCATTGGCAAGAACCCAGGAAAGGATGCAGTGGCAAGAATCTGGCTACACTAGACAAAATGGGGATGAGAGGAAAAGCTCTGCTTTGAAGGGTACACAGGTGCTTAGGGTTTCCGTGAGACACATTGGGTCCCTAGCTTAAGAAGGCACTGTACTGCTAGATGCTGCTAACAGGAAGGCTTAACTCTTTTGATAACTTGTCTGCTTAGGTTAGACTTGGTTCAGGGTGAGGGCATAACTGAAATCTTAGGTTGAACTTGGCAGTACTGAAGGATGAAGAGGGATAATGTAAGTTGCAGACTGATTTAATGTTGTTTTCTACAACAGGAATGTACATACATGGTTTATTTTACTGAATACTATTGCAAAATCTAGACATCTTATTTGAAGTTAGAATATGAGTTCAAACTCACTTCGGTGTTTGTTAAAACCAGATGACTCCTCAATCATGTGTGTCAACAACCACCACCACAAAAAGTTGTTTATATACTTTCAATCATTTACTAATTCATTCAGTGAATATTTATTGAACCATTTCTGTAGATCATAGGCACAGTTCTAGGCACCATAAAAACAGCAGAGGCACAGGACCAATTCTTGACCTTAATCAGTGTACAGTCTAGAGTTTTTACAGTTAGATTTTGTGGGGACTTCTCCTCCTGGCACTGGAACCCTGGGCTAGGGAGCCTAGTGTGGGGCTGGGACCCTCAAACTTCAGGGGGATATGAGATATCCAGCTGTCCTTCCCAATGCTCAGCTACTACCTGTGGGTTTGATGTCATCCTACTTCACATCTCTATCCTCCTACCAGTCTCGATGTGGTCTCTTCTTTAAATCCTTAGTTACAGGGGTTCTGTTCAGCTATTCTTCAGATGGTTTTTTAGATTGATTATTGAAAAATGTAGTTGTAATTTTAATGTGGTGTTGGGAGGTATCTGGCATAGCATTTACCTATTCCACCATCTTTTCCCATCCTAAAAATGTTTAACAAGCAATTAATGTAGGGATGATTTTGTGATTCTTCTTTCAGTAGGGGTTGTATTTTGTAATATTTAACTTTTGCCATATCATTCTTTATGATTTGTATGTTGTAACTTAGTAGGATGTATTTTGTATACTGTATTTTTTTTATGATTTTGTCACAGCCAGGCATTAAAAAATGATAATATAAGTATAATGCCTCCTGAAGAAAAGAAGGAAAAAAAGGAAAACCTGTTTTTAGAAACACTGTGGAGTGTTGAAAGCACATCTTAAAATCCTTGAGTCCAAAAGCAATAACGTTCACCACCTTATATTTTGATACACCATAAAATCATTGATTTCTCATGATAGAAGAACACTACACATTCCAAGTATACTTCAGAAAGCTTTCTTTTGGAGCACAGTACACTATAACTAAAAAAATTACTAATAAGCATTCCTGTTTCCACTTACCCAGTGTATCTCCTTTCGCAACCCCCGACTATATAACTATCTTAACTTGGCAAGACTCTCTGTTTACCATTCACTAAAATCTTTTCCTTTCCTGTTTTTTGCTTTCAAACTATTACTTAATTATGAAAGCTACAGCAAGACATACAAGAATGTTCCCTTCATTTTAACTTTTAGGTATACTTGTTATATTCAAACAAATTATGTGGTTAATATTTGCTTTTAAAAGCAATTCACTAGAAATGCATTGAAGATTTGCTATGTGCAAGGAACTTGCTGCATGGCTGATGAGGTTAGGCAGTGAGAATGGACATATGAGGATTACATAAATGAATAAAACATAATCCCTTCTACTAATTTGGGAACAAACCATGTGTCTTTCTTTATCCTTGTTCCCATATTGGAATGCCATTCTCCTATTCTTTAACCATTGAAATCTCCACATTCTTTAATTTCATGAAGTTTACCATCTCTATGTATTTCAATTGCTCAATACCCACATGTAGGCTCATGGTTTCGATTTTGGACAGCACAGATTTAAACTTTTCTCACCGTCACAGAAAGTTCTGTTGGACAGCAGTACATTCAATTATAAGCTTCTTGAAGGCAGGGCCCATACCATTTAAATTAATAAGGTTCAAAACAATAAAATCATAGATGTAAAATAGGTATATCTCAATGGTGATGTGGGGCAAGAAGGAGGAGCAGGATAGTTTGGCACATAGATGCAGAGCTGCATTTGGGAAGATTGCATTAAACACTAAAGAAACATGTATGTTATGTCTGCTAAAATAAATGTAATTCCTAGGGATTCAAAACAGTCATAAAAACCACACATAATATGTAACTCAATTTTAACAAATGTGGTCACAGTGAAGTAAATGGATTAAAGAGATGATATTTGATTTTTATCTAACAATCCAAATATCCGTAATGTCTTCTCTATATTCCTATTCAAAATTCTTCAGAATAAAATTATTATAATGCTCTTGAAATACAATTTTAAATAAATATTATATTCTAAGAATGCATGCTGCAAGAATTCTAAGAAATGCTGCATTAGTACCAAATGATTACTTCTATGTTTTAGTAGTAGAATGAGAAGGAAAGGCATTGCATTTAATTGAACTTGAAAAATAACATAAAATTATTGGTTTGTTAGACATATACTACCTCCTTTTCCGGATCTACTACATATGGATCATACATTTTTGTTCAGTTCATACACTGGTCTTTAATTTCCGAGTACTCTCTATAAGTAAGATGGGAATTCTGCAGGAGTAGGTCTGAGGCAGGAACATGGCCTAGGACTCTGACACGGCCAGTGACTGACAGTGTGGTCTTGGCGGTACTTCAAGTGCTGAAGGCTCTCACTTATTCTAAGATGAGGCCGCTGATCTATACCACACAAATTTGTTATGACGTTTATAGGAACAGACAACGAACGAAGCATCGAAGCACCTGTCTGGCAGGCCCAGGACCTGTTCTTTCCATACTGACTTCCCAATCTGCTAGTGTCCTTCCTTGTGAACCCGCCTGTAGCTTTACCACCTAATTTAGCCAAATGATCTGCGATCCCATGCTTTATTTTTTTCAATGAATGACATTTTTTGTTTGCTGTCATTGTCTGTCAATAGATCATTTCTCTCTTACATGTTTCTTTGATGGCAACAATCACTAAATGAGATAATGAAAAGAATGATTCAAAGGGGTTTTAAGACTTAGGTGCCTATGCCATTTACCTTGAGATTACCTTTCAATAGCATAAAGCTCTCAGAATTGAAAGGGATTTTAAAATATTATGTGCCACTTTATATACCAAGAATGGCAAGAATGGCAATATTATTTATTTGACTGAGCTGGCCTAAAGATGTGCACTGCATAGTGATGTCATTTATCATTTTGAGGACCATTATTAACACATGGGGTGGTATCTACCTGAACACTGTTATAACTTAGGAGCAGGACTAAATAACATTCCTTTGCCTGATGTTAAGCAGCCCTCTTGCATCTCTCTCTCTCTCTCTCTCTCTCTCTCTCTCTCTCTCTCTCTCTCTCTCTCACACACACACACACACACACACACACACACACTATCTGACCTTATTTCTATGTTTTTATCCTTTTGAACCCCTTTTTTGATCTTCACTTCTTTAACCAATGGATTTGCTTTGCATAGTATAGGTTTTTTGGAGTGAGGGAAATGAGGTTCTGAGTCTCAGAATGTTTTGACTACTACTTAGTTAATCTCTTACCCAAACAAAGACTTAGGTTTTGTTCATCTCTATAATGGGAATGAAAACATTTACCTTGTATTATTATTTTGTTTTGAAGTTTAAGTGAGAAATAGATGATGAAAAAGTCCTGATATGCTTTCTTAATAAATATTAGCATTTCCCTGCTTTACCTTTTAATAGGTACGTTGTTAGGATCTAATGACCTAACTTGCTGTATAGGGAGAGGTAAAGAGTATAGAATTGGAATCAGACCTGGGTTCAAATCTTAGATCTGTCACTTCTCAGCTGTGTGACCCTGGGGTATTTTTTAATCTATTGAAATGGTATCTTCACTTGTAAAGTGGGAATGATAATTCCCATGCAGTTGTGGGGAGGTTAATGTGCAATATATAGAAACTGCTCTGTGTTAGACCTGCTGTCTATCAGACATTACTAAACTATTACTAAAATACTCTATTCCAATTATTATCTGTGGTCTAACTTATATTCAGCTTCTCCCAGGATATCTTCTAAACTAGATTGTAAGTTTCTAGAGGGTTAGGGGCCAGCTGTGACTTCTTTTTGAACTCCATAGAACCACCTAGAGTAGTGCCAAGTGCATTATGCCTGTGTTGGTTCAATTTCTGGCCAGTAGAATAAATGCCTGAGATATTTGGCCTACCCACCAGTCAGCCACCTCCCTTGGACGGCCAATAGAAGCAACAAGTTTGGGTAAACCATTACTTGTAATGGAGGCTGAATCAAATTAATAGGTTTTTCAAGCATAATGCCACAGCAATTACATTATAGGACTAGAATTCTATGATAGTTTATGTTCTTGGCTCACATTAGTGTAATATCCATGAATTTATTCTGTACCTAGGCCATATCTACTGTATTACTTTAAAATATGTGTGGACTGGCTGAGTGGAACGTTGGTTAGGTGTTGGCTTGGGACGCCAGCTCTGAGCAGCACATCCCCTGTTCTGATCCCACATATGAGGGCCACTGACGCAGCACCCTCTACTGCTAAGATGGTAAACAACAGCTCTACTTGAAGCTGGGCTGCCGTGAGTTGCTGGTGACTACGTAGGCTGCAGTAGGGCTGGCCAGCAGTGGATGTGAGCTTTCATGTGCTGCCATGAGCTGCCATGAGCGGCCGTCCAAAAGCTGGCAAGTGACTGCCTCACCCAGGAAGAGCACAATGATAATACCAACATGGGCCAGTGAAGCGACGTCCTCCACAACTAGACTGAAGAACAAAAGTACAGCAACTTGTCTGTTCCCCTTCCCCAATTCCCCAATGCTGTTCCCCTCTCCCAGTTCCCCAATAAAATCTTTTAAAAAAAAAGTGTGTGTTGCCCACCATGCATGTTATGTAATATGTTCCACGATTTAGATGCTCCTGACTACTGTATGCTCTCTAATGACTCCCTGATGATGACTAGTTAGAAAGAAGAAAGTAAAATGAAAAGAAGAGAGATAGGGAATTGAACATAAGCAAAAGGGGAAAAGAGAATAATCAGGTTGAATTGATACATTCCACCATGACTGTCTTGGTCATTTCTTTTCTAACTTTCATATATGGAATCTATTTAATATCATTATTCATGCTATGGTTTCTGTTGTTTTAAAATATTATCTTCTTAAAATCATTATACCTGTGATACACTTAAAGATATTCCTTATTAACATATTAAAATTAATTATTTGGGAGCATGAAGGGTAATTTAAAAATGTACTTTTAGCTAACTAGGAAAAATAATTTTGGAAATAAAAGTTTTAATATCTTTAAAATAAAAAGAACACACACTAAAAAAATGTCAATGCTTTTCAAAATCATACTTTTTTCTTTTTATGCAAAAATAAAGTGATGTTTTGTACAATCTATCATTTGATGCATGAGGTAGTTCTTACTTAACTCCTCATTGATAAGAAATAGAGAGTGGAATGAGTTGTCTTAGAATGTCACAGAATATGAAAGAATCAGAGTTGGATTTTAGGGTTTTAGGCTCTCCTACCTGATTTCGTATTTTGGCCTTTTATGTGATCTTATCTATGAAGAAATTGAAAAGTAAACAGGTTTAGGGTCTGATTGCTATGTATGTTTACAGACCATAAGAGATGCAAGCTTCCAGTTCCTGTTATTATATTTAACATTTTTCTGTAAATCAGCAAGGCATATTTTATCTAGTCTTAGCCAAATCAAATGTAATCTCTATACTTTTTCATTTGTGTTTGAAGATATAGCAAAAGTACACATTATTCTAGTATTTATTGAAGTGAAAACTTGTATATGATTATATGAATGCCTAATAGATTGGAAATAAAGGCTGTCAAATTCAAGAATACTTGGAAAGATATCACATGTTTCTCTACCATGCATTTGTGGCATATTCTTTTGGCGGGGGGGCTAAATTTTTTGGTAGTTTGATAGTAAAGAATTTATTTAAAATTTTATAATTTCTCAGTTGCTCCTAAGATACATGAGGAACATCTTTTGGATAAATGCTATGTAAAATTAACAAGAATAAGAGGTTATTTTCTTATACTGTGTCCCTGATTCTAATCATTTTTTCCATCTCCATGTTTTTATTTTTTTCTTAATTTTATTTTAGAGGGTTGCTGAAGTATCAAACTAATTTAGATACCCACCCTCCTGGCTGCATTTATCTTAATGGATCCCGCTACCGGAATATTCACTTATCAGAGTATCTCTCAGAACATTTTCATGAATCTTTCTCTGGAGGATTTTCAAAGCCAGATGAGCTTACCCGGAAAACATTTGTGAAGATTTGTATGGAAGAACCCAGGTTTCAAGCTAATTTTCCACAGGTTAGATTAATTTTGTGTATGATGTTCTCTGCAAAGTCCATATTCCCATCATAATTGATCAATGTTGCATTTAAACATGTTTTTGAAGATATATAAAGTAATTATTCATACAGAATTGAACATTTCAGGATGTCTCAATAGCAAATTAGTACCTATTGTTCCTTTATAGAAAACTGACAGTTCAAGGAGAAAAACCTGTGATATTATAGAATATAGAAAATTCCTGCTTAACTAACCCTCTAATCTATGGTCATAGTGTGTATACTATGACACTGGTGTTTGCCACAAGAAAGACAACAAAGATATTTTCCCTATCCATTGAGAAAAATAGATTGAATAATAAAAACAAGTGAAAGAACTAATACAAATAATATTTATTGTTATAGTATAGCATAATATTATGGTACAATACTATATATGATAAATAATAAATTTTAAAATCAATTGACTGCTTAATATGACCTGCTAGGCACTGTGCTAAAATGCACTGTATGCATAATTTATTTTAATATTCACAATAATTCCTTGAAGTAATTTCTATCATCCTCAATTCTCTGATGAGGAAATTGTGGCTTAAATACATAAAATATTTTGACCAAACTCTACAAGCTCAAACTAATAAAATGGCATAAGTAGAATGTAAAACAAAGTCTTTGACTAAAGTGCTTGCTCCTGGAAAATGTATTCCCCAAATATCCATTGAGTATTTTGATTAGGGCCCTGACCTTCCCTTTTGGCTATGGGAGCTGCCCAAGTGGGAGTTACACCCTGTACTCTATGTCCATACCAAGTGAATTAGGGGAATAATGATAACAAATGTCTGTTTTAAGAAGAGAAAGAGAATAAATAAAAAAGAGGGTCAAACACAAGGTGAAGGAAGGAGACTAGACTTTGGGTGGTGAGCACATAATAGAATATATATTAATAGCAGTTGTATTATAAAGATGTATACCTGAAATTCCTATAATATTATTAACCAATGTTATCCCAATACATTTAATTAAAAAAAAGAAGAAGAGGAAAAGAGACGAGTGAAAAGGTAGAGTGATTTGTAGATGACTTTGGAATGAGTGTGTTAGTCTTGTGTTTATTATTAATAATAATCCTGTAGTTTTCTATCAAACTTTATGATTTTTCAAACTTTTATGGGCTTCACACAATGCTATATGTCAGGCAGGGCAAGCATTGCCGCTCCCTGTTCTACTTATGTGGGATCTGATGCCCAAAAGGTAAGTGATGGTACCAAGCTTGTAAGGCTGCTGCATTGTAGAGCTTGTCCTAGATGCCTCCTCTTCACACAGCGTCAAATTAAATGTCAGGCAGAGGCATGATCTGTCTGCATGGAAGGAGAAATTCTGAAATAACTATGTACATGAGGTTCAAAAAAGTGACCATTAAAATAAGTTTGGGTTAGTGTCCCCCAGGTACTGAGGGAGATATAGTGTGCAGTTGTAAGAGAAGGAAGGGTTGGCTATATGTTTCTGTGTTTCCCAGTTACCCTGGGATCAGGGCTATCCTCTCCACCACACATGCAACATTGTTACGCTTTCCAAGTTCTAAATGTTATCTTCTTGTTCACATTCATTATGTAAAAGTAAGTTGTAAACAACATGCCTAGTATATCCTATATTTAAAAACATGTGCGTACATTAAGGGAACCAGCTTTTCACCTCCCAGTCAAAAATAAATAAATAAAAAACAAAAACAAAAACATGTGCATGTGTTTTACATCGTATATACATTTTGTATATGTACATTATGCATTAGAATATCTAAGGTTGTTTTTAAACAAACGTTGAACTGGTACATTTTTTATGGAAATCATATTCAGATTTATTGGAGATTTTAACTTCTTTTTAGAGAAAGGTATTGTTTATATGCATTATATATTTGTTGTGTGCACAGGAGGATATATGAAATGATATATGTTTAATTGTTAATGGTAGTTATACCCTGGGCAATGGTTTGATACTAGGGTCTTAATATTACTTTCCCTTTTATTTTATACTTTACTTGCCTTTGAATAAGTTGTAATGAGTATTTGATTTTTTTTTCACTTTTTATATTTTATTTAAAATAGCAGATTAAAATATTATTACCATAATATGTAAAATAAACAATTGGGCAAGGTATAAAGATTCCTAAAATACAATGCAAGTATTCCTTACAGCATATTTCAAAAATTTTCCATTAGACCTGGCTTTGGATTTCTGGTCCTTTGTGCCTGTATTGTGCTGAAAGACTTTATAGGTGCATCCGGAGCAATAAACCAGTCACCATTGTCTCAGTCATAAATCATCCCTCAGATGTTATGGAAATCCAAATGGTCAAAGAAAACTTCAAAGCAAGACCTGGCCAGGTGAGTCAGTGTTCAACAACTTTTAAAATACCTTTTATCCTTATATAATTTTTAAAAATTAGCAGATGTACCATCATTGGAATATTTGAACTTCTTTCTTGATCATTTAAAATTTATGTTTGTTGCTTTTTAGTATATTATTCTACATTGTCCCAGTGTGTCTGCATTAGAAAACCATCCATTTACCCTCACAATGGTAAGAAACTTGTTTTTGTTTTTGTTTTTCTAGAGTGAAATGTATCTCTTCTTTTGTGTGTATGTGCATACTCCATCTCATTCTATAAATCATTTAGGCTATCATTCAAATTATACTTAAGTTTAACTAAGCTGTCTTTTTACAAAGAAATAGAATTATCCTTTCAGAAACTTTGTAACAATTTATTGCTTATTTTCTTATTTTCTACCACTTTAAAATTCAGGAAGTAATATATTTAAAATTTATTAAATCTTGTTAATTCAAACTGTAGAAAATTTCCTGGATATTTTCACTTTTCCTTTTATAAAGCACATACCAAAATATAATATGTGTGCAATCTTCTTTCGAGAGATTGAGTTTAAGGAAAAAGAGGGTACTCTGAGTTGAGGTGGAAGCATAACAAAATCCAGGCAGAGTTTGGAAAAGTCCAGTGTGATTGGTACCCAGGTTGTGTGTGGAGAAGGAAAAGGAAAATAAGGTCGAAAAAATGAAGTGGAATAAATACATAATGGCGGGGGAGGGGAGGAGAGTCTAGCTAAATACTGACGTAACCAAATATTTTTAGCACTTTTTTTTTTTTTTTTAGCTGAGCCATCCTGCCACTTGTTGGCAGCTCAACGGCAGCTCAGCTCGGGCTGGAGATCGAACTGCTGTTGCTCAGAGCTCAGCTGGCACTCTTGAGTGAGCTCTTAACCAACTGAGCCATTCAGCCAGCCCTTTAGCACATTGTTTAACATTATTTGATGCATTATAAAAATGGCACAAACTCATTATAACAAGAAAACAATTTACAAGTAAGCAAGGTAAAATGTGAAGGAATTTTGTCTCATTTTCCCCACTTCCCAATTTTTTTTCTTCAGAGTTTGATATATGTTCTTTCAGATATTTTCATATATACTTTAACATATGTAGGTATTTGGCATTTGTTTGCTAGCTCATTTATTGTAGAATTTTCTCTTTTTTACCCAACAATATATCATGAGCAACTTTCCAGGTTACTATATTTATGTATACCTCATTTTTTTAATGACTGCATAATATTTCACAGTAGGAAAGCACTGTAATTTATTTAATATTCCCCATTGATTAGGAGGTTAAAATTTTTTACTTAATTTGTAATGAAAATAACTGAGAACAGGGATCACATGTTTAAATATATGCTTAAGATATGCAAACTAATTGAACAGACAGACGGGCAGAAAAATAACTGGTGTCAAAGTGCTGAGATATGGGTTTGGGTTGTACTGGAATTGGAACCACTTTCAAACTTGATGTATTAGGCAAGTTGAAAACTTGGAAACCTTGGCCAAATTATATTTCTCCAGTGTAATATTGTGATAAAAACAATACCATTCACAGATATACTGTGAGTTTAAATGAACTACTACACATAAAGCATATAGAACAAAGCTGGGAACATGGAAAGTGTCAGGTAATGTAAACACATGTTAGCAATTATGATTTTTATTTTCAATATGGGTTTTCTCCTTGAGAACATGTACTTGTGAAGACAGCTAGGCCAGAAAAATCTATATTTAATGGATAAAAGAAACAGAAAGTAAGTGTCA
Source organism: Aselliscus stoliczkanus (assembly GCA_033961575.1). Classification (NCBI taxonomy): domain Eukaryota; kingdom Metazoa; phylum Chordata; class Mammalia; order Chiroptera; family Hipposideridae; genus Aselliscus; species Aselliscus stoliczkanus. Next base: position 74,312,254 of record CM066736.1, read on the forward strand.
GATGGCTAGAGGAAAACCAGAAATTATTTATTCAATAGTAGTCCTTGAAAGAAAAAAAAATGTTTTTGCTTCATTGCTCGAAATTTTGCACTCTGTTTGTACATAGCAAATTTATTTATTAATAAATTAAAATTAATGACTAAGGAACAGTAGTTTGACATCTAGTGGAATAATTAACAGCATTCTGTTTTATCAAGAAAGTTTGAAGTTAAGGAGTGCATTGGATGGAGGCAAAGAAGTTGGATGCCTGGAATTCTGTATTCATCAATTTTTCTTTTCATCAGACCATCTGTGCACCACATACCGTGTAGCCTTAGGAAATGGTTTATAGCTTTCCCAAATTTTAAGGGATTACTAGCTGGGTCACTCATACTATCCCCAAAGGGAGTTTCTGTTTTCATAAAAGGGAAAAGAGGCTGCTGCCAAGAAATGAATTTGAGTTACAGCCAACATTTCTAAGCTAAATTTCACATTATCGTCTATTAATTTACTATTGTTGACCTTAAACAAATAGACAGCCAGGTATCTCTCTATAAAATGGGTTTATTCAGGAAGAAGAAACAGTTGCAACTCAGGGCATATGGTCTAATGGTGAGTCACACGCATGTATAGAGAACAAAGGAAAATAACTTTTTGACATAGAGGAAAGGGGAAGTTCAGAGGAGCAGTTGTAAACTAAGAGTCTCTTGGAGGATACTGGGAGTTCAAAGTGTAGTGGCTTCTCACCAGACGAATTGTATCAGCCTTTCATTGGCTGAGTGGTTGCCAGGTGAGGAAAAGACGCTCTTTCTTCCTGCTGGAGTAGTAGATTAGAAAACCACTTTCCTGTGGGAGACTGAAAGCCTACCTCTTCCTGTTTGGGGTAGATGACTATGGTGATAAGTGAAAGTTCCCCCTACAGGTCCTCAAAACTGCAATTTAAGTGAGGTTTCTGCTTATTAATCTTCACACTATCTTTTCCTGCCATTTTCTTCGTTTGTCCAATTATTTCTAGTTGGCACTTACATGTAAAATGCATGCTTCTCAAACATTTCTACTGGATAGTTCCCTTAAAGGTTCTTTTGAAATAAAACAAAGAAAAACAAAACAAAACAAATTCCAGTATGCTGAGTCCCACTAAAAAGTGTGTACACACCCCATCTTTGTCAAAGATAATGAGTCCCTACTAATTAAACGCCTAAGAGATTTCCTTATAAACTTTGAAAATATTGTATTTGTTGAGTTTTAGTGTATTCCTATGAGATGTGTATTACTAACTCTGTATGATGCAGAAAATGTGACTCAGAGAAATGAAATAATGTCCCCACACGCACACAGGCAAGATACAGACACAGACACAGATCTACCTGGCTGACAGGTGTTGTTAGATTTCTGTCTCTCTCCGGCCTCACCACTCATCGATGTATAAGGCATTCATATTTCTAAAACTCCTATTGCTTTTGTACATACTTTTTGTTGGTCAAAGAACAACAGCCACAACCACAACCACAACAACAACAACAACAACAACAAAATGAGCATTTAGGAGAGAACTTTACCAAAACTATAAAAAGGTATTTTCAAGAGAAATATGCAATTAAAAGTTTTGAATTGTCCATACTGCCAAGCTCTTCAAGCAGAGGTGGAAAGTTGAAAGTCAAATAACTTCCCCTGGTAGGAAAAGGTCTAGTGCTTATTTTCAAATATTGTACCAGTATAAAGAAAAATCAAGTCTATAAAATATTCAGTGATCACAAATTTGGTAGTTTGAATTTTATCTCATTTTTTAAAAAAATTGAGATTAAGCTTTTAATACTGAAAATCCAAAAAATAAGTACAAAAGATAAGGCACAGAAGCACTATAGCATTTTTCACAATTCTGTCAAGGGAAAGCTAAGTTTTGAGTACTGACTTAATTAGAAACCTAAAGGTTGGAGATTTAATTACTTAAGGTGCTTCACCATTTCTTAAACTTGACATTGGCTTTCCTACACAAGGATGAGGCGATAATTTGGTGAGCTTTCCCAGGAAGGTGTGATTGTTTTCTCCTATTGTACCTGCATTCTCTCAGGGCAGAACCAGCAGGCCCATTTGCTGACAAGACTGATGGAGGGAATTGTGTAGTATTAGACTATGGACTTGGAAATCCCAGACTGCCTGAGTTGGAGGTGCGGATCCCTCATGTATTCCTACTATGACATTGAACAAGATAATTAACATACTTACCTTTGGTTTGCTTTTTAAATAAAATGTGTATCATAATTAATAATAGTAGCTTCTCTATGGAGTTACTTTGAATATGAATTAAAAAGATGTAACCTAATGTTCAGCATGGTTCTTGAGCTATAGTAAGTTCTCAGTAGGTTAGAAGTTGTTAACCAGTGCCTTGTCCACATGTCACATTTCAACATTTGTTGACACTTCTCCATTGTTATTGTTACTCCCTGAGTCACCTTTCCTAGTGGGGTTTGCATTTTCATTTGTTATGGTTCTTTCAGATAATGAGTGTAGAACCAAGACAGGGTTAAACTGATTTGTTTTGCCTCAGTCTGCAGCATGTAGTAAGTGGCTAAGCTCTGGACACAGACTGGTTTAGAAACATTTGGGGGCCTGATGATTTATTAGCCTCTTGTGGTTTATTAGCCATTAGGATGAATGATGGACCTTGATTGGCTTCAAAGCTGGGTAGAATTTTACATGTTGTTCTTCAGCTTTGTAGTGGATCTCCAAAAGTGTTTTCCAGCTATGCTCTGTAATGACCGAACTTTGAATTTTCCATGAAAACACATCTATTAAGATACGCACTCATTTAATTTAGATACATAAATCAGATATGAATTTTAAAAGTCCCAAATTAACCTACTACTTACTACAAAATGTAGCATCCCCTAGCATTTAACTGACATAAACATGAATTACGCTCATTAATATTTCTCATGGATTCTCAATTAAAGAAGTAATGTAGAATCTGCTGTGGTAGTAATAGATTAAAGTTCACATAAATATCTCTGTATCCTTTCATTATTATTTTTACTCAGAGGTACACATGTGCTTTCCTGACATCTGTATTCTAAGTTGTGTGATTCATTATTTTGAAGCTTGGATAATCTGATTTCACATATTTTTCCATGAGTCAGAGGCAAGTGTAACTGTTAGTTTGTTATTGTCTGTACTTTTACATAGCATGCCTGCACTTGCCATCATTTTTCTGCTTTGTGTTTTTAATCTTTCAACCAGTCACTTGGGAATAGTCTTTCCAGTTTTCAATGAAAACCAGACAAGAATGGCCATGGATCTCTTAAAGATTGGAAATGTTTTTTTGTTATTATTTATTGAATTTCATGAGTTTAAATATAACCAGGAATTCTTCATTAGCTGTTCAGATCTTGGGTCTTGCTCTTATCTAATTCTTAAAAATTGCTTTTCTCTAGGGTTTCACAAATCTTTTGCTTGGACAGCTTAGAAACTCAGCTGGGATAGATGATACATTAGCAAGGCAACAGTGTGTCTTAACCATTGACCAGAGATAGTGATGGAAATTGCCCCAGAAAGTCTCAAATGTTCATGAAACATAACAGGACATTTGAATTCTCTGAAAATTAAATATCATCTAATTGCTCTAGTTTTGCTGTTTTTCCAGGGGAAAGAAAATATTTCTTCAGTGCCTAATGAGAGCCTGCCTGATAAATATGAACTTAAATAGGTCATGGCATTCAAAGCAAACCTGAAGTTTAATATTAAACTTTATTTATTCAATTGGTATTTTTGGTTGAAATGATAGATAAAAGCCCTTTCTTGACTCTTATCTCCTTCCAACCCCTCCCCCATTTCTCAGTTCTTCAGTTCCTTTCCTCTCATTCTCTGGTAAATCCACCAACTTTTGCAGATAGCACTCTACTAAAACATTTCCAAGGTCAACAATGACCATGTTACTGTGAAGTCCAATGGTCATTTTCCAGTCCTCAATGGCCTTACCCTCTCAGCTGTATTTGGCACAGCTGAACACTTGCTTTATTAACATGTTTTCTTCATTTTGCTTCTAGGACATCCACTCACCTTTTTTTCCTCCTAATTTTCTGGCTACTTTTACCCCTCCACCCTCTTTGTTTTGGTTCCTTGTCACTGTCATGACCTCTAAACACCATCATGACCTCTAAACTACTCCAGTGGCCATTCCTTGAATCCCCTTTCCTGTCTAGCTAAACTCATTTCTCTAGTGATTTTATCCAATCTCATTAATGCATCTCTATGCTATCATCTCCTACATTTATATTTCCATTCCATCCCCTAACTCCAAAATTCAGGGTCATATATCCAGTTGTCTACCAGCAACTTCCACTTGGATGTCTAAAGAACAACTTCAGTTAACATTTTAACATTGAAATCCTACTCTTCAACCTCCAAGAGGTATTCCACTCATAGTCTTCCCCCATTTCAGTTAGTGTCAACTCCATTGTCCAAGTTGCTCAGACTAAAAACCTGGACGTTAATCGTGACTTTTATCCTTTTTAAAAAATATAGTCAACAATCTGTCCACAAATTTTTTTAGCTTTACCTTCAAAATAGGTTCACGATGTTCATAGTGCCCACCCTGATCCAATCCACTACCACCTGGCTAGCTTCCTAATTGGCCTACCTCTGTCTACCCTTACTCATCTATTAGGCAATCTTAAAAGTAGCCAGGATGATTATTTTAAGATGAAAATCAGAGCATGTCATTTCTCTGTTCAAAAACCAGGCAGGTTTTACCCTTAATTATACTTTTATACTTGATATGTGCTGACTTTGTGTGTGTGTGTGTGTGTGTGTGTGTGTGTGAGAGAGAGAGAGAGAGAGAGAGAGAGAGAGAGAGAGAGAGAGAGAGAGAGAGAGAATGTCAGAGGTCAAGGTGACTGGAATGCACTATGAAAAAGGAAGAATGGTAGATGGTAGGAGATATCAGAGAAGTCCTGGGGAGTCAGATTACGTGGGGTTTAGAGGACATTGCCAGGGCTTTGGCTTTTACTTTCAGTCAGTAGGGAGCCACTGAAGGGTTCTGGATAGAGGAATGACTTGATCTAACTTACTTTTTACCAAGGTGATTCTGGCTGCTATGTTAAGATTAGATGAAGGGAAGCAAGCAGGAGCAGAAGCAGGGAGACCAGTTAGGTATGGTATGATGTTATGATAATCCAGTTGAGGTATGATGATTGCTGGACCTAGGTCATGACAGTGGAGCTGGTGAGAGGTATCAGATTCTTAATATATTTCAAAGTGAGAGTTAACAGGATTTCTTTATAGACTGGGTATGGAATGTGAAAGAAATAGAAAAGTCAAGCATATTGTCAAAGATTTTGATCTAAGCAACTGGAGCTGCACTAACTGAGTTAAGGAAGGTTCGGGGAGAGCAAGTTCTGATATTTGTAGAGCTCAGCTTTGGATAGGTAAATTTTAGGTGGCACTTAGTGTGCTTTTAAAAATGTTTGCTGAGGAAATGAATGGCATGTCAGCTCTACTTTCCACTGTGCCAATTTTTGCTGCATGTGGAGCCCTTTTTATCTCACCTCTACTTGTTTTTGGGCTTGTGGAGTATTTGCCTGGTTTGAGATTTAAGTGGGGTGAATCTAGGAGTCAAATTATCCCATAGATAGACATGAACAGTTCTTTTTTTTTTTTTTTTTTTTTAATCGTGAGCCCAACCCCAGCTCTTTTCTATTATCTCTGAGACCTAAGATTTCCCAATGTTGTGAGGGAAAGATGGGCTTGCTTTTCAAGGTGATCCTCTTTTTGAAGGTAATGGGATTTAAGCTTTGTTTTTTTGTTTTTTTTTTCAGTCAGCTCCCAAACCACTGTCTTATACACATTTCACCTTTCAAACTTTGTTGATACCCCTCTATTGTTGTTAGCACTCCCCATGTCACCTTAGCTATTGTGGCTTGTATTATTATTTCTTTAAACTATCATTTTAGTATTTTGATTTTTTGAGGGAGTTGAGATAAATTCATACATTTCATCAAAGTTAGTAAAAATCCATTTACATACTACTCCAGGATCTTCCTGTTTAAGACTTAGTGTATTTTCATCAAGGAAATATACAAGTAAGCACTGTTTTTTTTTCCATCAAATAAACAAGTAAACATTAAAATATTATATTTGTCAAAATATTTATAGTCATGATGCCTCATTAATTATGATGGATTCTATGCTTTTGGCTCATTATCTCCTCTCTTCCTTTTAAAACAATCTTTATTTGTGAAATTACAGGAGCTCATAGTATAGTCTGTTGAATGTTTTGAGTACTCAATCCATATTTATTGAATGTATGAATAAATTACACAAAATTAAAGACTATAATAAAGAGTATAAAAGTCAAATAATTTGGGGTTCTAGGGAAGTGAGGAATTTTCATGGCAAGGCAAATAAGGATTTTTTTCATGCAAGTGGTAGCATTTGAGAGGCCTTAAAGAACTCCTAGGGTTCAATATAAGAAATGGGAATTAAGTCATTCTAAATGAGTCAACTGGTAAGTGGAGAAATGAAAGGACTGGAAAATGTGTTAGTTGATCCATGTTGGTTTATCTGGATTAGAGTGAATCAAGGAGGAACATGGAATATAAATTTGGAAAGAGGTTGGAGCAGATGTGATTGGCCATAGACTATGGGGAAAAAAAAACGGTTGTGGGTGTTTTTCCCTATGGAGATTCAAAAGGTGAATCAATAGGATATTGCTGTGATCAGACACTTTTTTTGTTAAGATTACTTGAAAGGACTTGAAAGTTGATTGAATGTTGGCGGGAGGAGAAATACCTTATATTGCTCTGAGATTTGAGCCTCTGTTCTGATAAGAATGTGGAAGGTCTATATCTAGACATACGGGAATGAGAAAGGGAAGATAACTTGGGAAGTAAGATAACAGATATTTTAGATATATTATATTTAGAGTGAATATCAGGTAGCAATGTCTTGCAGGAGTAGAAAATGTGAAACCAGAGCTTTGGAACAGTTTAAAATGAGGACTTGACAATAATGATTAAAGAACATTATGTTCTGTGATCATTTTCTCTGGTTTAATAAATTTAAAAACAAACACATTGTGGCTTTTAAATTTATTTTCCATGTTGAATAAATCCTTGAGCAGTGACATCATTTTTACAGTTAGTTCCCAAATGTAAGATGCTTACATAATTTCTGTTTATATTTTTGTCAGACTGTTATAAAAGTATTAGTCTTTTGAGCACATTTAAAACCCAAAACCATAATGAACAAATGATTTGAAGGAAAAAGTTATTTTTTTCTCCAGGATAGAAAAGCACACGTTCCCACAGATCTGTTGTCATAAATGCTGTCACTTTATTGTATTATCATTAAACTAGATGATGTGTATTCTGGTACTTATATTGAGGTCCACATGAGCCAAACTCCATTTCCTTCATCTAGGAAATTTAAGTGAGGCTAAAGAAAGATTCAGCAATGTTTTAATATTACTTTTAAATTTAATTTTTAAAATATCTAAAAATATAAACATTACGAAGGCTAATAATAAATTTAAAAACATAGATATGTATGAAATTTCTCATTTTCTTTGTTTTCAATTTTACTTATCAGAAGTTAATAGAGTATTATATATTCTCTTCTACTTATTTCTCTATATAGAAAAAAACAGCAATATCTGTTTTTATTTTAATAATGGGAACTTAAATACACATATTATCTTGCAACTTTTTTAACTGAAAAATTGTCATAAGCATATTTCTTTATTAATGTTCTAGAAAAAGCAAGATAGCCATAGATATCAATACTTTATTATTTTTTCCTTTGAAAAGTTTTCTAAACACTCTTAAAAAGATAGTGAAAAAACATTAACGAATCACTACACTGTACTTTAAGCAACATTAGCGAATTTGAACATTATTTGTCACAAAAATATGATTCTAAGATCTTCAGTCACTATTTCGAACCACACAATATGCAGCCACTTGTGTTTTATTCTGTACAGCCCCCTCCCCCGCCCGCCTTCAAATTTGAGGTGATATGATTGGGCAAAGACTATGCAAAAATCTGTCTTCTTAATTCCTAGCTAGTTTGAGGAAGTATAAGTAACTTATAAAGCTATCATTCCTAAGAATATGAGAGAAACAATATTGTGTTTTATCTATGCAAAACCAGATCAGCCTTAAAAGCTATACTGATGCATTTGGCTAGCTCTTAAAGAAGAAGGTTTATAGGCTCATATAAGACCTGAGAGGATGTTAAACATCATATATAATTACCTTTTATAATGCCTGCAGTGAAAGAATACAACAGAAAGATATGAATACTTGGTAAAAATGTATGTTTTCCTTTAGAATACATTATGAGATTAAGTCAATCCAGATGCACACTCAGTCACACAAAGACAAATCTTTTTGCTCCCTATTCTGATGTCTTCTTGGCTTAGATCTTTTCATAACCCCAAACAATAAGGTAAACATCAAGCAACATGTGGTCAATCTAATTGGCAGCTTGGAATTCTGTTGGGATTCTTGCTTTCTGCAAACTACAACTTTTACTGGATAGAAACTCTGGCCAGCCTTAAATAGTGTGAAGTAAAAATGGCAGGTGTTTTTTACAGATCAAACAATCTTATTTGGAGATTTACTAACGACAAACCTGATTAATGTCAGAGTTATTAAAAGACCATATTTAAATGAAATAATTAAATATTAGAGCCATAATTATAAATGAACTATTTTAATAGTGTAAATAGTATTCAAATTATATTTTTATTTTTCCTGTAATTTGTTAGGTTATGAGGTATACAATGATATCTGGAGAGAAAAAGACACGAAAACTACTAGTCTCCATTTTTTTCTTTTGTGGTTCAAAGCTGTGTCCTCTTACATATCTTAACTCAAAAGATATTTCAGTAAGATTTGTAGTTTGATAATATACTAGCAGTTTTACACTGTGTATATTATATTGTTCTGTATATATACTTATGGGTGTTTAGAGAAATGTATCTTGTCATATTGACTAGTTGACATTGCTTTTCTTCTTCCGCTAATGAAGATCTATATATACATTTTTAGTCCATTCCTTCTTATTCTCTGTTGATTTTGGGGATTTGCTATGAGAAGTTGTAATTCAAGCTTACCTAGTAATACATAATTATTATTCAGAATTGATTCTAGTATTTATTTTTTTAGTGTCCTACTGAAACCAAAGCAACATTTGGGGTCCACCTTAAAATAGTAGGAGACTGGACAGGTATGTAAAACATAGAGTTTTAAGATTCATGCTTTGAAAATAATGGACCATGCAATAATATTGTTGTGTTTAATTAGTAGAATTACCAGCATATATATAAATGTGTATATGTTTTCAAACTTGTTTGTTTTCTTTCTTTGCTTGTACAGTTTTGACATGTATGTTTTGTCTTACAAGATACATTTTAAGAATTAGAATATATTGGATATTAATAATTGTTAATAATATATTCACTGTGTTTGCAAATCAAAGGTTTCTGTCTACTTGTTAGAGGTACTGGCAATACTGGGAACACTAAAATGTGTTTTTTATAAAACACGATTTTAAAATCAGCGGTTGGTTTTACTCTCAAAATAATCAACACTTGGGATTGATATCACAAAAATCTTCCAGTTCTTGCATCGCCTTTTGTGTGGTATTATCAAGTCCACAACATGTTTGGAATAGTGGTCATTTTTAATAGCAGTTCTATTGGTGGTAATATTTTACTTATTTATTCAATAAATACTTTTTTTTTTTTTAAATTTTATTTTATTAGTTTTTGGTGTACAACACAATGCAATAGTTATACTCTTTACCCCCCAAAGTGAAAACCCCCCTCCCCCAGTTCGCCACCCCACTCCCCCCGCCCATATCATACATATCCATCACAACTCCCCTGACTCACCTCCACAGCATACTCCACATCCCGTGACCACCCACATATTCAGTTGCAGTTGGCATACAATACTATACAACATCAGCTTCAGGTGTACAGTGCAGTGATCAAGCCTCTACTCCATCCATGAAGTGGTCTCCCTGACAAGGCATGTGACTATCTGACACGCCACAAAATTTTTACAACATTATTATATTCCCCGAACTGTGTTTCATATCCCTGTGGCAATATTGTAGTTGTCTATTCATGCTGTCTAATCCCTTCCCCTTCCCCCCATCCCCACCCCCCTCCCAACTAGCAACCCTCAGTTTTTCCTCTACATCTGAGTCTGTTTACTTTGATCGTTCACTCAGTTCTTCAGACTCCACACACAAGTGAGATCACATGGTACCTGTCCTTCTCCGACTGACTTATTTCTCACAACATAATAGTCTCTTCACAACATTATCAATTACATTCCCAGAACTGCCCCCATAACCCTGCGGCAACATTGTAGTCCCACATATACTATCCAAAACCTTACCCCTCTCCCTCTTCCCCACTCCCTCCCAACCAGCAACCATCAGTTTTTCCTTTATATCTGCTTGATATGACATCAATCTTCTTAAATTGTCTCTCTGGGTTAGCTTGTTTACCCCTTTCTTTTGTTTAAAAAAGTCCTTTTAACATTTCTTGCAATGCTGGCTTGGTGGTAATGAATTCCTTAAGTATATTCTTTTCTGAGAAGCTCTTTATTTCTCCTTCAATTTTAAGTGATAGCCGTGCTGGATAGAGCAATCTTGGTTGTAGGCCTTTATTTTGTGTCACTTTGAGTATCTCCTGCCACTCCCTTCTGGCCTGCAGAGTTTCTGTAGACAAGTCAGCTGTTAGTCTAACAGGAGTTCCTTTGTATGTAACCTGCTGTCTTTCTCTTGCAGCCTCTAGGATTCTGTCTCTGTCTTTAACCTTTGCCATTTTCACTATGATGTGTCTTGGTGTGGACCTGTTTGGGTTCAGCTTGTTTGGAACCCTCTGCACTTCCTGGGCATGTATGTTGATTTCCTTCACCAGGGTAGGGAAGTTTTCAGTCATTATTTTTTCAAATACCTTTTCAACCCCTTGCTTCTTCTCTTCTCCTTCTGGTATCCCTATGATTCGAAGGTGGTTGCACTTCATCTTGTCCCATAGGGCTCTTAAACTATTTTCATTGTTTGTTATTCTTTGGTCTTTTTGCTGTGCCAACTGGGTGAGTTCTGCTATTTTATCTTCCAAATCGCTGATCCGCTCCTCTGCTTCATCTACTCTACTGGTGATTCCTTCGAGTGTGTTCTTCATTTCAGTTATTGTATTCTTTAGTTCTAACAGGTTGTTTTTTATGGTTTCCCTATCTTTCTTTATGTCCTTGCTAAGTTCTTTAAACATTCTTATCATCAGTGTTCTAAACTGTGTGGCTCTGAAAGGTTGGATCCCTCTGTTTCATTTGGTTCCATTTCTGGAGGTTTCTTCTGATCTTTTACTTGTGACATGTTTCTTTGTTTCCCCATTCTGGCTGTCGCTCTGGGATTGCTTTGATGTATTAGATAGATCACCAGGAGAGCCCTGGCTGGATCACGCAGGCACACAGCTCACGGCCCAACACTCCCAGGAGAACTCCCAGTCTCAGCCTGTCCCAATCAGCCGCTCGCAGATCAGGCCGAGCAGCCCGACAACCAATCACCAGCCTGGCAACTCTGCAAGCGCAGTGTGGAAAGCAGAGACCCAAGGCGGCTTGCGTGCTCCCGCGTCTCAGTGAGCAGCCTGTTGGAGTCGAATCACTCCCACTAGGCATTTCCCTGGCAACACAGCACAAGCCGAGCGGAGGGTGGGGATCCAAGGCCGCAGGCGCGCGCACACGCACTTCGCCAATTCCACCAGACCAATTAGGTCTCGGACCTGATCCTTCGTGGGAGGGCCCAAGCCTGACAAAATGGTGCCCTCACACCACTCACGTGCAAGCTCCGCACCACGGGAACAACAATCCAAAAACCTCCAGCCTTTGCACCAAAGGTGCTCAGCTCAGTCCGTCCCTGCAGGCTCCTGGCTCACACAGCCACTCCCTCCATCAGGAACCAGGTAAGTGCTCACCGGCGAGCAAGCCCGGGCGCCGGCCCCACTGATTCTCCAGCCGCTCTTAGCCTCACCGAGCTGAGCAAAGAGAGTCCTTACTAATTTATTGCCAGCTATCGTAGAACTCCTCTTCCCGGCAAAGGAGCTCTGGGCTGGTGAGCTTGGGGTGCAGCCGGAGGGTCTCTCCCCCAACCAGACAAGCTTCCCACGGCTGGGGCTTCCCTCACGGGGCTCGCCCTCTCTCGTCTCTGCCCGTCCTACCAGACCCGACGTGACCTCCTCTTTAAGTTCTTCGTTTAGTGGTTCTGTTCCTCCAGTGTTCCGGGGACCTCTAGGGTTGAATGCTGTATAATTTGCTTGTAATTTTGGTGTGATCCTGGGAGGCAGTTAGCACAGCGTCTGTCTATTGTGCCATTTTACTGGAAGTCCTCTCAATAAATACTTTTTTGTTATCTGAGGGGATGTCTTAAGAGTTCTGAGTAAATAAAAGAAACATTATTCATTCGTACATTCCCTTGACCCAATAGAGTGACTGACAAGTGAATGTTCAGTAAATGTTAGCTTGTTGATGGGTTATTTAGGTTGCATTTAGGATGACTAAGAGCAAAGGATGCAAGAATAAACATGAATACAAATGTAAGTAAAAGTAATTTTTAATTGAGTGCTAAAGTAGGATTTGGTTTGTGAAAAGTACAGGAATCAGTAAAAGGTGGAATCAATACAGTCTAGGGCTGTAAGAGAAGCTTCACAGAGAAGATGGAATTTGAGCTGAACCTTGAAAATAAGGCAAATGAGGAAAGACGTAGGTCATTTAAGTGAAATTCACAGCATCGTAAAAAATCAGGGAATGAGTAAACCATATTTAAGAGGGGTGAGTCAATCAGCCTAGCAGAAGCAAAGATTTTGTTCTAGGGAGTTGTATGGAAATGCCATTTAGAGTCAGCCTGGTGAAGATTTTTAATGACTTGATGAGACAACAGAATAACTTCAAGATGCTAGGGAACCTTTAAAGGATTTGTAGCATCATAATGAATATATTGCTAGTTGGATTGATTAAAATCAAGGGGAGATTTATTGGTGCTGGAAGGCAGAGAAGAGGAGTCGGTGGAGGAGTGGTGATGGAAATGGGGGAATAGAAAAAGTAGACCTGTAAGCACAGGTTGAGAAGTTAGCATTGGAAAGGAGGAACTAGGTCCTATAAAAATCAGGAAAGGACAAGATATTGTATAATAAGAAAGAAATATTTAGGGAGAATGAGCATTGAAAGAGCTGTATCATACAGTTGAAAAGTAATAGTATAAAATTCTTTGTGTATAGGAAAGACAGCCAGCTTGGAATTGGAGACGTGAAGAAAATAGAAACAAAATGTGCAATGTAGGATCTCATGGTCAAACAATGAAATTAATCAAAGATCTTTGAGTAGTAATGACCTATTGGGATCATGAAAAATCAGGCTTAAATAAATATTGTTCATGTGATAATATTCAAGAGACATGGTAGTCCATTGTTAGAAAAACACTGATGTGATATGGAAATAGTAATTCTCATGATAACTAGTTTATATACTAACAATTGTTTTGCATAATTTCACAAGTAAAAAATGAGTGAAGTTTTTCTCTAGTAAGAATCTCAATATAGTAAGAATTAACTTCAGTAATGAAAGCTAATTGACAGAAATCTACATCTACAAGCACAGTGAAGATATAATTTAATTCATCAGAGCAATCAGAAACTTCATGATGGTTTATTATGAACTGTTGTTACTGAGTTTCTTCATCATGAGTTATTTTCTATTGTCAGTAACTCATTAAAACAACTTATCATTTATTTTAATCTTCTCTATTAGGAACACCTAATAGTTTTAATTTTATACTCCTATTTTATGTACTGTGCCATTGAGGGAGAAGCAAGATCATTCTACTCATAGATAAGTTCCAGTCCGATGGTTTTCAACCAATGGAGCTTGCTGGTTTTTGTCTTTAAATATTTGTTGATTTGGAAAAGAAAAAAAAAAGTTAGCCATTCATGCAGAGAACACCTAAATAATTCTATCACTATCTGGCAGTTGAGTTAAAAAAACAAAAACAAAAAATAAACAAAACAAATGGTTTAGCTGTTTTAAAACAATGGAATTATAATTATAGAAGAAAAAATGGGAACGTTATTCCTGAGATCAAGAATCATTGGTTTTTATTTTGGAAAAATTGATTAAAACTCCACATTAAGAGTAATAGGTATGAAAAGAAGAGATGCTTAAGAATTTGAATATCAGAGGTTTATTTTTCAAACTGGCTTAGTGTTATTTTACAGTGACTTTTTCTTCACCGAAATATGTTCTGCCTGGGCAAGTCTAGGAACAAGTATCAGACCCACCCATACATGATTTTTCAAAGGCTAATTAACGACACCCAACTGTGGAGTGTTCAAGTAGCAGATAAAACAGCTATATAACACAGGAAAAGGAGACATTAAGTTTCTTGTATTTGTTGTCTAGCTTTTTATTTTGCGCAGGCTTTTAGTTGCGTTTCCTAGGTACATGAAAGATTCATGAAAATTTAGAAGACTCTTTAAACTCTTAAACACAATTCAGGTTTATCCATCAAATGATGCTAGTAGAGAGGGATGAAGTGAATTACCCAAGTAGATTTCTCTTTGAATTGGATTAATATTTTGTTGCTCTTCTAGAATCAGTCATGCTTTCCAATTTGAAATATATAGTCACAATTGTATATTGGCTTAATTATCATTTCAACTCTACAAAATATCTTATTTTCTTCATAGATATCATTACTATAGAATAATGTCAGCAAAATATTACACCATTGATTATTTTAGTGGTCTAAAGAGCAGCTTACTTTATAGAGATCTGAGTTGTACTACAAAAGTATTATAATCCTAATATCCACGTGTAATTAATTTAAATATTTTTGTCATTGTTCCATGAAATAATTATGGATTCACAATAACTGGATAAACATGCAACAAAGGGCTCACTGTATGTATCACATAAGAGGTTTCCCTTAAATCTTGGGTATCAGTTGCCATATTGTCTATAGTCAAGTCTTACTACAAACAGAAGACAAGGTTAACCTGGAGGAGTCAAAGTAGGAAAACGAGGCCATATAATATCATGGATTTGCCTTGATCAAATTGTTACAGGAGTCTCAGTTCTTCTTGCCAATACAGTCAAGAATCAAAGGTCAGCAAGCTGATTAATATGAGAGCAGAGTTTATTAGTGATACATTCTCAGGGAAGAGAACCTGCCTAGACAAGGTTGGAGAGAGAGGCCAGCATCTGGTTTTTGTGATGTTAGTGATATGTTCTCAGAGATTAGAATGCGCCTAGCCAAGGTGAGAGAGCAGGAGAGGGAAGGAGGGAGGGCCAGAGAGCTCGGGGCAGGGGTGGGGGAGAGAGAGAGAGCTCTCACGCGCTCGAGCTGGCGCACTGGCTCTTGTCGGAGGACTTACAGTTTGCTGGGTGGGGTGAGGGAGCTACATATTGATTTGGTGGTGCATGTTCTTCCACAGGAGGGCGTGACCTCCTAAAATGTGTGGGAGTCTGTTGACTCAGATCTTTATCTTGCTCCAGACCACCTCTTGTCATCTGTTGTTGTAAAAACAGATACATGGCTGGAGGCAGCTAATCAAAGCTGGTTATGAGCGTTTTCTGTAGGTACTGTGGACCCCTCCCACCCCTCCTCCTTCCCCTACATTTTCTAACTTCTACCTAACAAAATAACACATTGATATTCACAGTACAAGTCATCTTAGGTAGAGCTTTAGTGAAAGACTGAACTAAAAAAGAGGTGATAACTTTCTCTACTTTATTTGCTTCTATATCACTGTATTAGCCAGGCATGTTTCATACATCATGTAGCTGATTGTTTATGAAAAGATTCAAACAGAATATGTGAAATGTATTTAAAGTTTATTTTTCCAATTTGGGGAACTCCTTGTAAGTCACATGTTGACCACACTAAATTGTAATAAATGTTATTATCTTATAATGATAATGTATTTTGGAAGAATTATGGTATCTACCTTATTATTATTTATACCTTTGTGAATGGCTTTTGGTGCCTGCAAAAAAGTAAAAACATAGAAGTACTCCTATTGAATGCTGAGCTCATTTTCAAGGACATGCCAAAAGAGAAGATCCAAACTAAGTTTGAGCAGACTGACTTCTTTGAAGAATACAAGTCCTATTTGAATATATGAAACACATTATAGGTTTACACAATTCATGTTCACACGGTATAAACTTTAGTCTAAACCCATAAAAAATATGGACTATCAATTGCAACATCTATGAAGGAGTGACTAGAAATACTGTTTTTGTTGCTATAACTGGCAAATTATAATGGTTACTCATTTGTGGAAGATAACACTGTTATTTTGACTAATAATCAAGTGTTTATTAAATACCTTCTATGTGCTAGATTCTCTACTAGTTTCTGGAGATACGGCATTGACCAAAACAGAAAAGGTCCCCATTCTCATAGAGACTGTATTCTCAGTAGAGACCTCCAATAAATAAACAAAAAGCAAATCAATGTATAATGTGTTAGTGATAAATACTATGTAGAAAAATAAAGAAAGGTAAGGGAGTAATAATCTTGAAGGTTGGTAGTGCTATTTTAGGGTGTTCAGTTACAAACTTTTGGAACAGACATGTAAGTGGGTGAGGGAATAAGTCAGGTGGCTTTCAGGAAGAAACATGTTTAAACTGAGGAAACAAGTACAGAATCCCTATCACTTATTTCCTTTTACTTTTCACTTTTAATTTTTTATTTAAATTTTTAATTTAAATTTTAGTTTTTGGTTTTTAGTATTACTTTGGATATTCCAGGAACAGCAAAGAGGCTAGTGGGCTGGAATTTAGACAGTGAGGGGGATAGATAGTAGCAGGAAATGAGAATAGAGAGGAGAGTGGGGTATCAGCCACCATAAGCTATAGGAGGATTTGGATTTTAATCTGACTGATATAAAATACATGGTTTTTGAAGTCTACATGTGAATGATTATTCATTTTCTTCTAATGTGTACTACCTGGTGGTTGGCAGTCTGAGATTTCTTTTTTTAGCTGAGCCATCCTGCCACCTGTTGGCAGGCAGCTCAGCAGCAGCTCAGCTCTGGACAGGCAGGAATCAATCCGGTGACCCTGTTGCTCAGTGCTCACACTCTTGAGTGAGCTCTGAACCAACTGAGCCACTCAGCCGGTCCAAGATTATTTTTTTTAAAGCTAAACTCAGTATTTGAAGATGTAAATGGTGAAAAATCCAAACATTCTAGAAAAATAAGTTAAATTTTTTTTGGTTGGGTGAATGGGAGAGCTGTAACATCATTTTAGAGAAGCTTCAGTGGTGGTTCTTTCTCCTGCCTTATGGCTCTGGTTTATGGGTTCTGGAAGCCTTACCTACATCCGGCATCTTACCAGTCCCTATGGATGGTAGTAGCCTCCTGTTACTCTCTGAATTTCTTCACTATCTTTGATTTGGCTTCTCAGCTCATCTCTCACCTGAGTCACTGGCTCCCTGTATTAAATTCCTTCCATTTAAGTTATGTGGAGTCATTCCTGGTTTGGCTGGATCTGGACTATTACAGGAGGTCAGCAGAGCCTCTTGGAATAGAGCACTGAATTTAGAGGAGTAATATATGAGGGAGATAAGAGGAAGTGTAAAAACCCTGAAGTAGTCAAATGTGTGTGCTCAAGGACTAGTAAGAAATGAAGTATTACTAAAATTAAGTGGAAATGTAGGGGATCATTTACATTTCCCATTGGCCAGGCATGGTAGGCACTTTCAGACTTCAGTTTTATTATAAATGTTACGGAAAACTATTGGAGGATTTTGATTAGGGTCTGACTCACATTTTAAGGTGGTAACTATGGCTTCTATCTAGAGTGGGAATGGACAAGAATAGAAATTAGGAGATGAGTTAAGAGAGAAGCTCTTGTTGTTGTTTAGACAACAGAAAATGCTAGTTACACATAGAATGATGGTGATTGGGTCATGAGAAGTGGATGGGATTGTGAAGACATATCTGACAGGTTTGGTTAACACATAGGAAGTGAATCAAGATCAGGAATCAAGGATGACGCCAAGGTTTTTAGCTTCAGTAAGTAAGTGGACAGTGCTGCTGCTTACTGAGATAAAGAACACTGGTATATTGGTGGGGGAGGGGGAGTGGACATTCAAAGTTCAGTTTGGTACATTTGAAATTTGAGATGCTTCTTAGGCTTCCAAGAAGTGAGGTTGAATAGTCATTTGCATATGTAAGTTCAGAGGTCAGAGAGATGGCTGGGCTAGAGACTTAACTGTGAGAATCACTAACATATTCATGGATCTTCTAGGACAGTAATTCTCAACTATGTAAGATCCAACACCTTGTTTTACATGCCCACGTTATATTTTTAACATGCACTTTGCAGATATCATATATGCAAATATTTTATTTAAAAAAATGAATATATTGTCCTAACCTTAATATAAAGGACCTGTTAAAATAATTTATAGTAAATGATTTACATTCAATATTTAAATTTTCAAGCATCAATAGATGACTTGTGCCCACACACAGAATGATTATGAATAAGACAGTTGTAAATCTAGGTCCCCAAGACAACTGAAATACTCAGCATTGTTCTCTTTATGATGTAATTTTCCAAAATGGTGAACATCTTTTGGTTAAGTCATAGACACAATGGAGTACAATATTCAGTTTACAGAGTGATTGCAATCCCGGAAATTTCAGTGCATATTTAAATCATGCAAAAACTTAGCATTTTTAAAAAATAATTATAAATGAGTTTTTTTATTTATGAGTATCCAGCAAGCATGCAGAAAATGAGACAAGTCTTTGTCATATTCTCCATAACATTTTAGGAGTCTCTGACCCCTACTGTCTACACGTCAGTAACTTCTAATCATCACTGTGAGAAACAAATTGCTTCCACAAATTCACTAAATTGCCCCTAGTAGGTGACATTGTCCCGTCAAGAGTAACTACTTTAAGAAATGTATATAGATAGAGAAGAAATATAACATAGGACTGAGCCCTGAGACTTTTTTTTATTAGTTTCAGGTGTACAAAGCAAAGTACTAGATATTTACACTCCTCACAAAGTAATAACCACCCTCCAATCTATTACCCCCCTGACATCGTATATAGCTGTTACAATATCATTGACTATATTCCCAATGCTTTACATCCTTCTATTATATGTGTGTGTGTGTGTTTATGTGTGCATATACATATATATGTATATATAGTAAAACCTTGAATTGCGAGTAACTTGGTTTGTGAGGTTCCACAAGATGAGCAAATATTTCTAATACATTTTAACATGGTAAATGAACGATGTCTTGCAATGCAAGTAGTTTGTTTCTAGAACAAATTATGCTCACAAATAAGGTGTATATATATATACACATACACAGACACATACATACATACTGGTGATGCCAAAAAAATGTATACAAGTCAAGAGGACACTTTGGTCAATGTTCAAGTAGTAGTTCACCATAATCAGAAGGGTCTCTGGGCTGGCTGAATGGCACGGTGGTTAAGCGCTGGCTTGGGACGCCAGCAGCCCTGGTTCGGGTCTCACATATGAGGGCCAGTGACACTGCCCTCAAAACAAACAAACAAACAATATAAAGGGTCTGAATGCTGGTGGTAACTACTTTGAGCACCTTTTGTAATTGCAGAAGTCAAACATGACTTGTATTCATCTTTTGATATCAGTATATATTGAGTATTACAATTTTAATACTCAATATTTTTTTTTTCCTTTCTTAAAATGTGTATATATTTCTTTGGCATCCTCTGTATATATATAGTTGACATTCAATATTATTCTGCTTCAGCTTCAGGTGTACAGCACAATGGTCAGGCATCTATATAGTCTATGAAGTGATCCCCTTGATAAGTCCAGTACCTGTTTGGCACCCTACATAATCTTTACAACATTGTTGATTATATTGCCCATACTGTATTTCATATCCCCATGACTATATTGTTACTACCAATTCGTACTTTCTAGTCCCCTCACCTTCTCCCTCATCCCCAACCCCGTCTGATCTAGCAACCATCAGTCTTTTTTTCTCTATATCTCTATTTCGGTTTTGTTTTGTTTGCTAGTTTATTCTGTTCTTTTTTTTTTTTTTTTTTAGCTGAGCAATCCTGCCCCCTGTTGGCAGCTCACCTCGGGCTGCACATTGAACTGCTGTTGCTCGGAGCTCAGCTCGCACTCTTGAAGGAGCTCCTAACCCACTGAGCCACTCGGCTGGCCCTAGTTTATTCTGTTCTTTAGATTCCACATATAAGTGAGATCATATGGTATTTGTTTTTCTCAGCCTTACTGATTTCACTTAGCATAATATTCTCTGGGTCCATCCATGTTCTTGCAAATGGCAAGATTTCATTCTTTTTTTAAGGCTGAGTAATACTCCGTTGTATAAATGTAGCACAGTTTCTTTATCCAATCGTCTATTGATGGGCATTTCGGTTGTTTCCATATCTTGGCTATTGTGAATAGTACTGCAGTAACATAGGGGTGCATATATGTTTTTCAAATTAGTGTTTTGAACCCTGAGACATTTTGACATGTAGAATCTAGTAAAGGTAACTCAGAAGGAGTGGCCAGTGAGGCAAGAGGGGAACCAGGAAAGTGTGAGTTCCGGACACTGCAGGACAGTGTTTCAAAAAAGAAGAATTGATCAATTGAAACAAATACTGCTGAGAAGTGGAGTAAAATGAGGGCTGAATTAATTGTCTTGGGGATTGTGTTTTTAATGGAGTTCTGGGAACAAAAGCCTGACCAATGGTAAGTCTGAGAGAAAATAATAGTAAGAAGTGGAGATGGTAATTATAGACAAATCCAGTGGTATGTTGGGGCCAGCTCCTGTGAGCTCAGTGGATCATTGGGTGCTTCTCTTCCAATTCCACATTCAGTGAAGTCAAGTTTGATATCTGTAAATCATCCACAGTGTGAGTATTTATTCCACAGAAATTGACAAATACCAAAAAGTAGAGATTTTTAAAAATTTTAATACCTAGCTATTAGAGAGTTGCCAAAACACTACTGGATATATTCTAAGGAATTTGGATGTAAAATTAAATAAAGAAATAGGGTAGTTGCTGAAGGAGGGAAGATATAGGGACAAGGCAGATATAAGTTAAGAGCACACATAGCATAAATATATATTTGTATTTACATATTTATACTTGTATATCCACATATATATTTAAAGTGAGCTGTTGTAATATGTTCACATACTTCAGAGAACAATACGAATAACAGAATGAAATAGAGAGGGAAAAATTGATATTGCTGGAGAGATAGAGGTATTTATGGAAGCAGATTATGGGAGCAAAGTCCACAAGTGCCCCCTAATAGATTCCAAAAGGTCTGGATTCCAATGTTGACCTTAGATAAGACAACTGGGAAGTTCATGCTTTACAACAGAAGAGAAGACAGAGAAGATGGTTCAGAGCTTGGCTACAGGTTGGTTGATTGACCTGGAATGAGATGAATGGGATTTCTTTTCTGGTTCCTTCTGTTTTCTGAGTGAAATAAATAGTAAAGTTATCACCGAGACTGAGGATGGGGGGAAGTGTGTTGAATTTTGAGGAGAAAAAAGAAGATGTAATGTATCATTTGAAATAGTAAATTGATGAGTGAAGCATGGTGGCCCTTTGAGTTGTACCAAGAGGCCTACTGAGATATGTGGTCCAAAATTCAAAGCAAGACAAGCTAGAATAATTGTGGTTTTTCCAGGCATGATCTACTTCTTTTGATTAGCTATTGAGCAAGTGGAGAGTTGGATTTAACCAGCATTATTGGTCTACTCTAGATTAAATTCACTGTCATCTCTAATCTATTCTCTGCACTGTAGCCATAGAAACGTCAAAGCATGAATCAAATTAAATCACTTATCTTGCTTTAAACATTTTAATAGCCTCCCATTTCTTTTAGAAAAAAGACAAAAACTCCTTATGATGGCTTGGAAGGGTCTCTCTGCTTTGGCCTTGACCTACCTCTTGTTTTGATTCAGTTTGTTCTCTCCATAATAGCAACACTGGCCTTTCAGTTCCTTTTGTTTCACTTGCTTCTTCCCACCCTATTCATATCCTAATCCATATGTCCACAATGCTCTCCATCTCTCCTGTCTACCCCTACTGACACATTCATCTAGTATCTTTAAATCACAGCTTAACTGTCACTTCCTCTGAGAAACCTCCTGGATCCCTCAGTTTTAGATGTCGTTTCTTATATGCTGCCATCACTCTATTTCTTTCCTTAAGAGCATTTATCTCCATTGGTAACTAATTATGCATTCAAAGTGTGTTCATTGGTGTAACAAGTTTCCTCCAGCAGACCATGCGCATTATCATGGTAGGGATCTGTATCTCTTTTTGCTCACCATTGTACTCAAGGACCTATTAAAATAGTTGTTCTTAGTAAATGTAAATATTTGTTAGGGGAGGGAAGAGAAGGAAGGGAAGGTACAGGAAGAGAAGGGAAGGGAAAAGAAGGGAAAAGAACGGAAGTTGGAAGGAAAGAAGGAAGGAAGGAAGGAAGGAAGGAAGGAAAGAAGGAAGGAAGGAGAGGAGGGAGGGAGGGAGGAACAAAGGATGGTATATCCTCTGCTTTGTGAAAGCAAGCTAGTGAAAACAAGTCAGATACATAAACAAATGTAATATTGTGCCCACCAAAATGGAGGATATAGCTTCTCAGAAGGAGATTTGGGAGGCTTTCTAGGCCAAACTGAGTATTAGAGATAAATAGGACTTGTCCAGAGTGGGAGATTATTCCAGGGAGAAACAGAACTTGAATAATGGCTGAGAAGGGTGAACTGTCATGGAATGCCAGGAAAATGTCATGCTGCTGGAAGGCCAGAATGGGGTGGTCATGTCATGGAAGAGCTTGTAGGACTTGCTAAGAAGCTTGGTCTTTTGGCTGAATATGTTGGTGAAAAACTGAAGTGCTTTAAACAGAAACTGAAATCAAATTTGCACTTTACATAGGTTATCCTCCTCGTTTTATACATATTTGAAAGGAGAAAGACCAGATTAATAGCGAAGATGCCAAATTAATTCAAGATTTGTCATAGTGTTAACGTCGCTGAGGAGAAAAAAGTTTTGTGGAGGGAATGATCTATGAAGACCAATGAAGTAAGACTGAACAATAATTTTGGGAGGCAGATTACTGCTAACTTTATAAAAACCATCATATCGATTCAATGCAGGGGAGAAGTTTGGGGATGGTACAGACTGCTTTGAATTGCTGTGTAAATTGGAGACCAGTGAGTAGAGCAAGTTAGTTTACAAAAAGAAGCACATGGCAAATGGGCCTATTTTTAAATTCATCCTGTTTCTATTGTACATTCCTCCGGAACTCTGAGAAATGATTGAATTGGTACTGATATGGCCTGTGATTAACAGTGGAAGGTGAGTTAGCAAATACAATTACTTGTGTGTTTATCTAGGGAGGTCTGGATGATGAGGACGCACATAGTATGTCTTCAAGTATATACTGTTTGTATAATGGACACTATAAGTCTAGCCTTTTGTGAGTCTATGTGGAAATTATTGAGGACATTTAATTAATTAGATGGACTTTAACATAATTTATTTGCTATCATGATATAATAAATCATTCAGTAAATATGAGCTGGGGTTAAATTCCATATTTCATAGTCTTTGAAATCAAGGACATTTTTCTATCAGGGAAGTGAGACATGTATATTACAATTTAAATGCCCATCTGTTCTCAGGAGAGAGGAAAAAGTGTTTCCCCCTTGGTTTCTCAGTGTTTAAACATGAAATCTATGCTATCATTTTCAGCAGATTATAGCTCATTTATAATGCCACTGAAAATATAGAGAATGCTTAGGAAATGATTGGGCTTCACTACTCATAAAGTTTTAGTCTATTTCTGTCACTGTACAATCCCAAAGATAGGGAAAAATACAAAATTTTTGTTTTCTATCCAATAAAAAAGTGTTACTTTTTATTCCATATAACAAGGAAATTATGGAATTTCTGGATCTAGAAGTAGATTTATTTTAGCAAAGTGGTTTATTTGTATAGATTGTTATGTTTTTATTATGAATTGTTCTGTTCCTAAAAGAAGTTTGGATTCTCTGTTACCTACTATTTTCTGCTTGATTTTACTATATAATATGGGAAAATAAGAATAGTGGGGAATTTTCTTGGTAACATAATTTTTTTAAGCAATGTCAAAAATATGACCTTAATGTAATGGGGGATGGCCAACAAGGTATGTGTCATTTGGCCAAGTCAGTGTAGTGTTAATGGACTAAGTAATTTTAAAGAAGGCAGAAAAGCAAGGGTTTTCTGTCATTATCATTATCAGGAGGAACATTTTTAAGCACTCATTTGTTTGATGCTCTTGCTAAGCACTTTATAAAGGAAGTAAAATGAATATAGTTCCTATTTCCTAAATAAATTGTAATTTTTAAAGCAAAATTGTGACTT
This sequence comes from Aselliscus stoliczkanus, assembly GCA_033961575.1. NCBI lineage: Eukaryota > Metazoa > Chordata > Mammalia > Chiroptera > Hipposideridae > Aselliscus > Aselliscus stoliczkanus. Next base: position 74,336,705 of record CM066736.1, read on the forward strand.
GATGGATTATAATGAAGCAGGTAGGGTTCTTTAATGGCATCCAAATGAACACACTTAAGGCATTATGGATCTTACTACCAAAGGAAGGCACTTGTCTTCTGTGGGTGTAATGGCAATTAAGTGAGGGGACTTAAGGAAGAGAGTCTAGTAAAAATGCTACTGCACTTATGATTTTTGAACTGTAGCGAAGGAAGAATGAGGCTGGGATTTCATAAACAGATATAACTAGAATGGGGAAACTAAACTCTTCCAAGAAATGAGATTTTTGAGAAAATTTGGAAGTCGCAATTATATAATGCGTGTGGAATGCTAGGGAATCCCAAGAAATGCACCTAGACTGAATAGTAGAATAGCTAGTGGAGTTGGTGAAGAAGAGTTAAAATGGTTTGTTGTAAAGTGATAAAGAACTTATAAATAGAAGGTGCTCTGATTTTTGTGTTGGAGTACACCTATTCACATAATTAGTAGGGAAGGAAAAGGAGAGAAGATCCACATAGAAAACTTTACATATCCTAGTGTTTTCAGTGACCATACCTCACAGAAAGCTATGCTCCAATGGGAATAAATAAGAAAATGTGTTTTAAATGTGGGACTGCCTTTCAGAGATAGTAAGGCGATTTGTCATCTTTTCTTCTCCCAGTTTCTTCTTCTCAATTGTGACGTATTCCTCTGACTCTCCACTTTCACAATAGCATGCAAATCTTCTGTGGATGCTAGAATTGTGGACTGTTCAGTGGTGGTTTGGAATACTGTGTCTTCCCTGGTTGAGATAGAATACTCAACCATACAGGCTTTCAAAGTTGGCAGCAAGCATAGTGGGAAAACAACCAGGGCCAAGACCCAAACCCAATGGAAATGGGAGTTTATTTTTATCTTTTATTTTATTTCTTTATTTTTTTGAGGGAATGAATTTACATGAATCAGAAGGCAATATTTTCCAAATCATCTTCTAAAAAAGAGGTTTTAATTGTATTTATTACATATTATATTTGTTTGCTTATTTAGCGAGAAGAGTTGGCCATTACAATATAAACCACTAACAAAAAATTCCCTGAATCTGTCTATCAAAGACATTCACTTGGGGTTTATTATTTTTCCATAGTAAAAAGAAGTCACTTAAAAATCGATGTAGCTTCAATGAGTATTGAGAATCAAATAATACAAAGAAAATGAAAGATATTTTTAAACACTAGAATAGAGTGACATCCTGTGTTTCTAGACATAAAGGCTGAACATTGTAAAACCATTAATTCTTCCCAAAATATATGGTAGACAATATAATTTCAATCAAAACTCAAAATCAAAAATAATATTACTGCTTATTTGAAAAAACAAAATAAAATAATAAAAAATGAATAATAAGAAAATTTAGAAACTCTTGAATAATAAGATAGGATCAGCTGTATTCAAACATGTTATAAAGTGAATAAACTTTACAAACAAGCTAAGAATTTACAAGTCTAAATAATGTGCCTGGGAACATGAGGCTATTAAGTGGATGAGTTGAGATCTGAACTCATGCTTATCTTATTCTAAAGCATATGCTAATTTACTATACTGCCTCCTATAAAGCCAAATAGTTTAAATATTGCGGTACTAAAGCAAAAATAACAGGATTATATTAACAAAGGAAAATAGCCTATACACAGACCCTTTAGTGTATGAAAACAGTATCATATGTTAAAGGAACCTCCATAAACCAATATGAAATATTAGTTTGTAAATAAAAAAAAAGCAATTGGCACTTAATATTTAAAAAAATTTAATCTTTAATGACCAAAAACTACTTCTAAATACATTAAATACTTTAACATAAAAAAGTTAATCTGTAAATAAGTCAGAAGAAAATGAATATTAATAGTCACCAATCTCTAGGTTTGGAAGAAATCACAGAGAAAAGTAAGTACATTTAACTAAATAAACATTTAAAAATTATGTCAAAAATTGAAAGGGAATTGAACAGAAACACATTTATAGAAATTGTACATTAATACCTTTAGTATATCTTATAAAAAGCCCCAATTCAAAAAGAAATAAGCTGAGAAAGAAAATGGATAAACTATGCTAACAGAGTAAATCATAATAGTATTCAAATGTTAATTTGAATAATTGTACACTATATTTCACCTATCAATTAACAAAAATTTAGTTTGTCAATAATGTCCATTGCTGATGAGGATGCAAAATATTTACATTTTACCCTCAAGGATATATGATTAGTTTCTTTAAGAGGATGCAACTTTTTTGGTCATAGGAAATGAGAACATTCATATATAGGCTTGGTAAGGTTCCCTTGAAGTGGAAAATAGAGGTTATAGTAGGAGCTTCTAGACAGAAAAAGGTGCTGTAGGAGGAAAGAACAGATTGCAATGACAGGCATGATGTCATTAGGAAACAATTGGATGTTAATGTAGCTAAGCTTAGAGTTCTTAGTGAGAAGTATTATAAGACAGGCTGCAGAGATAGGTAGGAGCCAGTTTTTAAGAGAATGTTGATTATCAAGCCAAATAAATTGGGTGTTATTCTAGACTCCACAGGAGATTAAGAATCTCTACTCCAGCACCTAACCTTACTGTACTGAAAATAAAAATAAAAACAAAGATTATTAGGGCCGGCCAAGTGGCGCAGTGGTTAAGCTCTGGCTTGGGAAGCCAGCAGCCCCGGTTCGGTCCCACATATGAGGGCCAGTGACACTGCCCTCAAAAAAAAAAAACGAAACCAAAAAAAAACACAAAAAAACAAAGATTATTACTCTTAGGCATAGTCTGTGGAGGATTCTTCAAGGAATGGAAACCTGAGCTGGTCTTTGAATCTTGGACAAGTTTTGGTGAAAGGAAGGACAAGCAGTCTGGCTTTCAGATGGCTATGCAAAAGGAAACCAGAAAGGTTTTATTTAGATAAAACCCAATTTTATCTAATGATATAAACTAACAAAGGAAATGGACTCATATATTTGCTTGTTGCTCTTCCCTACTCCACCATTTATAGGCTTGGCCTTTGACTAGGAGGTCCTGTTTTTAAGAACAGAGAAGTTGCTCACTACATGGTTGGGTTTCATAGGTTTCAGAGGACCACATCAAGGTCTGACAATTAAGTTTGTGAACTCATCAGAAAAAGTGCTACACACCTCATTGCTGAATATCACTATGGTCACCTTTGAAGTACAACCCTTGGGAAGCTATGCACCGATGCCAGTGCCGAGTCCACCCTTCAAAGCAATTTTTGGAACTCTTTTTCTGGAATGGCCATCAGAGTTCTCATTGTATCACCCTTCATGTCCTGAATGTCATCAAAATGTCTCCCTTTCGATATTTCCTTTATCTTCAGATAAAGAAAGAAATCTTGGGGGTCAGATCAGGTGAGTAAGGAGGGTATTCCAATACAGTTATTTGTTTACTGGCTAAAACCTCCCTCATAGACAGTGCAGTGTGAGCTGGTGCATTGTTGTGATGCAAGAGCCACGAATTGTTGGCGAAAAATTCAGGTCATCTAACTTTTTCATGCAGCCTTTTCAGCACTTCCAAATAGTAAACTTGGTTAAGTGCTTGTCCAGTTGGTACAAATTCATAATGAATTATCCCTCTGATATCAAAAAGGATTAGCAACATTGTTGCAACAAGTTTGTGTACTCAATTGTCAGATCTCCTATATTGCATTCTGTTAATTTTGTTTGCCCAAGGTTTTAGGTTAGAACTTCATAAAAACAGAGAGGAAAACCTCCAGCATTTTTGATCTCGGATAAAATTGCCTGTTGCTTCTTGAATCTCTGCACCCAGTGGGTATTCTGAATTCATGTAAAAAGCAGAAACTGAATTAGTTATCAAGCTGAGCCTTGATCTCTTCGAGGTGTTTCTTCTGTTGAATGCCTACATTGTTCAAAAAGTGCTTTTGCTGTGACAAATGAAAATATAATATTTTCCTTAAAAGGTGGATTGTGGAAAGCTTAGCAGCAATCATGTGTCTATCCAAAAATGCCTGTTATTTGCTTTTACTTCCCTTGAACCTCTGTTCTTTTTCTTCTGTCAATTTTTGTTGTAGTTTAGCCTTAGTGGCAATAAAAGAGAATGTATATTTTATAAGAAATCCAGTTATAGACATTGCTTCACTGGTGTAGTTAGAGGCCAAGAAGTCTGTTTGCAATTCTTTCAAAAGCAGCTTTTGATTTTTTTTTTTAATACTATGTTTAACAAGTAGGAACCAGAATAATGAGTATTAAAGGAATGGACTTTTATCACTGTGCTTCCTTGGAAAATGAAAGGATCCATTAAATGATTTTCCTTTGTGTAATGCTGCATTGCCTACCTTCAGACCTTGCAATGTTAAAAGTACCAGTTGTGGAGGCATACAGATTGTATAGGAACCTTCTGTGCTTTTCTTTTACTATGTAATCCTTAGGCCAAGAAGAAAATAAAGGAGGGAGGAGGAGAGAAAAGGGAGTACAGTATTTTTTTCTCCCAAGAATGAGGCAGTCTGATGCAATGGAAAGAACACTGGACTATGAGTTTCAGGGCGTTTTTGTTTTTTAATCTTCTTGCCTCTTGATAGCCATGTAATGTTGGGCCCATAGCCAGCCTGTAGGCTGTAGTGTCCTTACCTACAACATATGGCACTGAGAATGTTGTTTTGTCCTTTCTCAGCTCATTGCCTGTGTAAAACTGTATAATCCTTTGCAGAGAAATAAGTTCTTAGAATATGGATAATTTAATTCCACATAAAGCAGGAATGATAATAGATTAATTTTTCTATAGTTGAGAGAATCTCACAGGGAATATTTTAGAAGATATAAACCAAGTATAGGAGTTTTATGTTTTGTTATGTTTCCATCTCCTATGAAATTGTATTTATTTATTAGCTCTGGTAACATATACATTGTACTCATGTTCTCATCTTCTGAGTTGCAAGTGTGAGCTTGTTTTGTTTCGTTTTTTTGTATAAGACAAGTATGAGATTCTGTTTTTTATATTTCTTTAAGATTGGCCTTGATATTTATGGAGAAGGTAGTTTTATATAACCAAGGCATGCCACTAAGTGTTTTTTGTTCTAGAATTTCAGTCCAGTTCCATTTGAATTTTATCCACAGAAGATTTGTCTATATCTTTAGTAGGAAAATGTTCTTTCTCTGCTAGATTTCCTGATTTATCTAAAATAGTAATAATTTGAGTACCTTTGATGTTGCTTTGAAAACAATATTTTAAATAACAACTATTGTTACTCATAACTGTTACCATGGTAATAAAGAACATTCATTTGACTTAAACTTTTCAAAACAGGAAAATTTATACTCTATATCTTTCTAGTTGGTTTAGATGTACTACCCCAAGTATGCCCTTTAATTCTTATTTTTTTGAAGTAATTTGTTTTTCTAAGATTAATCTGTGTATTTCTTTTCTTAAGGAAAATGAAACAAAATTTTGACAAGCCATTAATTTCTTTGAATCCCTAGGAGAACAGCTCTTCTTTTCCTTTTTAAGTAATTTTGTAATTACATTCTAAATTATTTTTCAAGTAGCTGTAATGGCATTGCCATTCTTTTGTTGTCCTGACATTTCCTTGTGATAAACAAGGCTGTCCTTGAGAGTTTGTTTTATTCATAGTGTGTTGCAAATAATATGTGTTTCATAAAAGTTTGTTGAGAGGGCGAATAAATGAAGTATGATTTAATCCATAAAAGTTCCTTCTGCTCAAAATTTTAGTCTTACTCCTAATTTTAAATTCTCTGCCATTAGATATTGATGTATGGAAAACAGAAAAAATATTAGCCATTCACTTCATCAAGTACCATGGATTAGATGGTTTCTTTGTTTTACGTTTTTTTGTAGAACTTTTCTGATTCTTTTGCTTTTTACTAACCACATATCAAGATAAAGTTGGTTCTTCTGTTCTAATAAACTCATGGAGTATGTTTAGCACTTATTTATTTTTAGTGTATATATGTTTTGGTAACACATATGTGTTCTTTTCTAGACCTTTAGCGTATTAAGGATCTACCTTGATGCCTGATATTTAGTACATAATCAATAAATGTTTTCTGGAAAAACAAATTTTAGATTTTAGATGCAAATTTAAATTTTATATGCATATTTTGTTTATATATTTAAATACTATTTCCTAAATATTATGGAAAAATTAATTTGTACCTTCTCTTTTAAGCAGTGTGGGTGTGTGTGTGTGTGTGTGTGTGTGTGTGTGTGTGTGTACAGCTGTGTTTCTGCAAGTGTTGTCTCTTCCTCAACAGGTAGAGGAATGGGCAGTATTACAAAAGCTATATTGTACAGAGTATGAATGACAAGTAACCTTGAAGACGTTTTTATGTGTGTATGTGTGATAAGAGATATATCTATCTTTTAAAAAATTATTGCTTTTAGGTAAGTACATTTAAAAAACAAACAAGATATCGATAAAATAAAAGTTAATGCCTTTTTCTTTTCATCTCAAATCCCTATGACATTCATTCTTGACTTTTTGGTGTATATACTTAACAGACTTCCTAGATATATTGTAGACAAAGTTATCCAACACTTTGGAGAAATTGACATGCTGGAGAGAAATTATTATGTATGACAGCTTGTCAACCCTTTAGCTAAATACCCGTGAAGGATTCTTTTACTACAACTTTGTGAAATACATTAATGATAGGCGTTCTAGAACCTTTGAAAGGCAATGTAGGGGTGTTTGCAAGCGGAAAATGACAAGTGAGAGAGGCCATCATTGAAGTAGGCTCCTTGAACTCAGTCGGAATGATGAGGTCCCTGATAGGCAGGGGCTAAGAGGCAGCACTTAATTGATCCAGCCAGGATGGGTATGGTTATCATTATGGGTAGCATGGCTAGAACAGTGATCAGAATGGATTATCCTATGGAGATCTTTGGTGTTGATTAATTGACCATGGTGTCCTTAGGACTCAAATAGAGGGATGACCTGGTAAAGTCTTGCTTGAGTTTACAAATGAAAAGAATATTCTAGGATTGGCAAAGAGAAGCATGACCTGAATCATGTCAATGGAATCACCGCCTTTCATCCAAGTCCCCAGCTTGAGTCAGTTCAGAGATTCTGATCTCCTTTAATAAAAGGATAGTCAGATCCCTTTCAGAAAGGACCCTGTACATGTCAAAAATTAAACTGTAAAAGAATCCTGTTATCCTGCAGCCATTGACATAGTGACTCTGCATTGGTGAAAGGGAAATATTCAATTTTGGGGGAACTAAACATCAACACTAAAGAAACACTATTTCCTGAGAAACCAAAACATTACTATAGGAGACCAGCAACAGTAAGAGCTTATGGGAAATTAATGCAATTTTGTCTTTAGTTTGTGTCACCACAGGCCCAGTGAGTCCCTTAATCCAACCCAATTCCAGAATGTATAATTGGAATAATCATACTTAGCTACTGAGAACCCCCATATGTATAAAAATCTCCCTTTTCTCCCTCTTTTATATTACCTTTTTTTTCTTACTTTACTCTTGATATTTTGTACTTTTAGGTAGATAGGGCTATTTTGTTGTTAGTCTTTAATTTACCTTTTCATGCTGTTGTTTCTTCTTTAACTTCAGTACTTATTGTATTTGTATAAAAATTGTTGGGCTGGCTGAGTGGCATGGTGGTTAAGCGCTGGCTTGGGAAGCCAGCAGCCCCGGTTCAGATGCCACATATGAGGGCCAGTGACACTGCCCTATATTTAAAAAAACAAACAAAAAGTTGTTACAGTGTATGTGTTCAAAGACCTTGTCCCCAACTCCGACACTAATCTGAACATCGTCTCTACCAGCTCACTTTCTTCTTTGCAAATCACTTTCTAAAGAAAAGGATGCCTTTTGGTATTGTTGGGTTTTAGTGATACAGTCAGGGAATGGGTAGAAAATGACTAAATAGAGAAGTGAGAAAGGAATTTTCATTGGAAGGGTCTGAGTTTCATTTAAGAAAACAAACAAACAAACAAACAAACAGGGAATTGAATGTAGAGTGGAAAGACAGGAGAGAAAAAGATGAATGAAAAAAGTACCTATCCCTCCTAATTTGATAATACAAATTAGAGATCCTTGGGGCATAAAAGCGGCCTTGCAGTAGAGAATGTTGAGATACACAATCACCAGAAGTATAAGAGAGTTTAAGATGTTTGTGAACTTTTAGAATGTACTCTGTCCTCACTTCTACCCACCTTCCCATGTACTAATGATTTGTTTCTGAGCAATATTATGAAATTAGAATTGCTTTATCTTTTGATGAATAGCCAATCTTCAACTTGACACTACTCACAGAGATGAGGCCAGCTGGATCCCAGCTACTGCCAAGTTACTTCTTTTTTTTTAATGACATTGATCATCTATGGCACCTTCTACATATTTTTGTCTTAAATTATTATCATTGGACATAGTTTTCATAGAACAATGAGTAACCTTTGAAATGCATGCTGATTCCTCAAGAGAATTGAGTGGTTTCATGTGTTTAGTGAAATCATTATGGCCTCCAGAATGGATGGCAAATATTGACATACATTTTTTCAAGTTGCATGTTTATCACCAATTTTCTTGAAAAAGGAAATACATTTAATATTTACTTTTTAATAAATTGTTATCTTTTTAGCTTATTACTGTTTAAATGATTTATTAGACTTCAGAATAAAGGATAAGACCATTATAATTAGAGTGTTCAGACTTCCCTATATTTGTTAGGGTAGAGTATGTAGCCTCTATTTCCTATATAGTTTTCATATCCATCTAGATTACCAGTCTTTACATTTTCCATTGACACTACCACTGAAGGAATGATAGCTTTTTGTGCATCTCTTGGACTGCATTATAGGACGACATAGCTCGCTAGTATGTCACGTGAACTAAAGGGATACTGGTTTGTTTCTCCCGCTATCAGCTCACTCTAGGTGGTGCTACTTGTCCCAAGATATGTGTCTGAGAGCATTTCATTTTAACAATGAACACCTGTACTTGCTACAAAGGTGTTAGTTACATTATCTCTGGGAAGTGGTGGAAAATAAATGATTAATTCTGACTTAACTACACATACGAAGTCTGACAACTAAGTTCACTAACTTGTTGCAATGATGTTGCTAACTTTTTTTGATATCAGAGGGATTGTTCATTATGAATGTGTACCAACTACAGACAGTTAACCAAGTTTACCATTTGGAAGTGCTGAAAAGGCTGTGTGAAAGTTAGATGACCTGAACTTTTCACCAACATTCATGGCTCTTGCATCATGACAATGCATCAGCTCACACAGCACTGTCTGGGAGGGAGTTTTTAGCCAGTCAACAAATAACTGTATTGGAACACCCTCCCTACTCACCTGATCTGGCCCCCAGTGATTTCTTTCTTTACCCGAAGATAAAGGAAATATTGAAACAAAGACATTTTGATGACATTCAGGACATCAAGGTTAATACGACAATAGCTCTGATGGCCCTTCCAGTAAAAGAGTTCCAAAATTGCCTTGAAACGTGGACTAAGCACTGGCATCAGTGCATAGCTTCCCAAGGGGAGTACTTTGCAGGTGCTCTAGTGATATTCAGCAGTGAGGTATGTAACACTTTTTTTTAGGATGAGTTCATAAACGTAATTGTCAGACCTTGTACATGCATCTCATTCAGCAGTAGCCGAGAACATGGCAGAAATTTTGCATACAAAATGGAGGTCTAGCAAGCTCATCCCCTTGCAGGTTGGGTTCACCAGAAACTGACACTGAGAAGTAATTTGTGAATGCAAAATACTTATTGGCAATCAACACCTATGAAGAAAGGGGAAGTAAGTGGTTGAACAGCTATGAGGCTCTACTAAGCTTCTGTCAAACTGGTGGGAAACTCTGGAGGACAGATTGACCATCAGAGTTGTCTGTGTAGAGCTAACATATCCCTGCATTGTTCGGTCACTGGATATGAACTGTTCTGGGAAAGGATGTTCCCTACACCTTAGGCCAACCCTGATGACAGCTAGAGGCTACCTGCTGACTGCACTCTCCACAGCTGGACAAGTACTTAATTAAAGCAGAATTTGGGGGAAGGGTGAGGTGCTCCTTTCTGTCAACTTCCGGATCCCCAGCACATTTTATTAGTAACATTTAATTTAAAAAATAGAATTCTGAGATGAATACTAAATTAAGCATGATGCTAACAAGCAAAAACTAGAACTGTCCCAGGCAAACCAGGACATGTAATCACATTCTCTATCAGTGATTTTGGCAAGATTCCCTTCCTGTCCTTCAGAGTTATCTTCTTTAAGGGATTCAAAGTTGAAAGGTGGCTTAAAGATCACTGAACTCATCTGACCTATTTGTCAATTGAGGACTCACTTTCTGGCAATCAATTTGGTATCTTCTGGTATAACCTGTTGTTTCTAAGTACTGCAAATTGTAGGAGTAAACAAAGATTTGTTCTTTGGTATATGATTTCTCATGTGTACCCACTTTATAACACTGTCTGCATTATGAGATTAACTTCAGTGTTTCTTGTAAAATGATATAAATATTATGGTGTAATCATTTCCTGATTTTGTTTTAGTTTTCTTTTTTTATTTTAGAGGGCAGTGTCACTGGCCCTCATATGTGGGATCCGAACCGGGGCTGCTAGCTTCCCAGGCCAGTGCTTAACCACCACGCCACTCGGCTGGCCCCCTTTCTTCCCTTTTTTATAGTGATATGGAGAAGATTTTATTCTCATCCTAGGAATGTATTGGGTTGTTCGAAAAGTCATGACATATTTTTTCTATGTTTTTCATTGCAAAAATGTGTCATGATTTTTCTGACAACCCAATATTTGCATACTGTTTTTCTGTTGTTGTTATGCAAATCCTTATCATATTTGTCACATTTTGCATATTGGGGAGGGTTACAGATTGGCCATTTTCCACAAAGGGGGAAAAAAAATCTTGTCACAGTAAATGTACAAAAAAGCTTGAATTAAAATTGGAAAGAGTAGTTTATTTTTCTTACCTTTGTTTTTAAATAATTAAGTAAATTGTCTCACAATTGATTGAAGAGCAAACCCAAATTAATGTAATTGTGTGCAGTATGTCATTCTGGTCTGGTTGTTTCAGAATCATTTTGATTGAATAGGAGAAAGAAAGAGTGGTGAAAGTCTACAAAAGCTTGTGTTAATTAAGATATATATCCCCTACTGGTAGAAAATCATGTTCGGACATTATTATATCATTAGTCAGCTCATGAGAATATCACTTGGCAGAAAATCTTCTGGTTCTCAGTGGGTTTAGCAAAATTGTCCTAAGAAACCCTGGAAAGGACTGAGCTCTAGTATTTGGATAACTACCATTTTCTTAAGAAATAGACTTTGGGCCTACTGAGAAAGCAAATCACCTGGTGTGACATTTTGCTGCAAGTGAACAAGTATTATTTAAAAATTTTTGCTACGTAACAAAGGAAATACCAATCTATTTGGCCCTTTTTCCTAGCATCAGATTAAGAATGGGATGCTTATTCACCAGTGGATAGGCAGAAATCTGGGAAACTAATGGACTGATGTGAGAATTATAAACAGTTTTTCATTCACTTGGATTTTTCTAAGGATTGTTTTCATCATTTATTTTTATTCTAATAAGGAAAAAATAAAGAATCATTATATCTTTATGGGATAAAGTTAATCAATCACAATTAGAAATGTATGAATATGAATATGATGATAAAAATAGAAATTTTGGAAAGAACATAATTTTAAGACACTCTTATATTTTCTGTTTGTGTATATATGAAATTTTTTTTGAAAGTCATGATAGCTACTCAAGTATCTTTATTCTGTAGTTATTCTTTGCATTTATGATATTCAGATTAAAGGATCCTCCAAATGTAGGAACATTAATTATAGAATTCATAGTTTGGGTAGCTTTATAAGTGATCTCTTATATGTTACTTTTGCTCTGTGTGTGTGTGTGTGTGTGTGTGTGTGTGTGTGTGTGTGTGTGTGAGAGATGTTTTTTGTTTTTTGTTTGTTTTGGTTTGTTTTTTCAGTCCTATCAATCCAATGCCATCTTGAGAGATTTTCTTCCGGGTTTACAATTAAATGTTCTTTGTTATTATATAAATAGTGAAAAACCTATAGCTTTATTACATTATTGTTGTTTGAATTAAGAATTCTGATTATTTGCATTTAAATCAGTTTGGGAATCATTTGGTAAAATTTTATTTATGTTAATTTTTAGCACCCAAGGATATATCATATTCAATATAGATGTTTGATTGAACAGTTCTTTATTTGATGTTTAAAATTTATCATGTTTGCTATTGGGCTTGGAACTTTATTTTCAAGACTCTTTTCAAGAAAGGGATAAATGCAGAGGCAAAAGGAAAGGAGAAACACTACAAATGTTAGTATTGAACACTTGTTTAATGGGATGTTACATAAATTGGAAAGTAGACTGAAAAGCAAAGGTCATATCATTAGAAGAATTTACTAGACATTTCATTGAAATAAACATCCTGTTGATTAAAAATTGCAATATATTGTTCAAAGATATAATTAAATTTAAAAAATATGAACTCAAATTAAAGAATAAGTGAACTCAAAGGAGAGAACTCAAAGGAGAAAAATAAATTGTGCTTTCTCGGATGTGTGGACTTCAGAGTACAACCACAACCACATCTGTTTGGATCTTAGTTTTCAGTTTCCTCCTCCTCCCCGCCCTCTCCTCCCCCCCGCCCCCAAGTGTATTAAAAGAACTATTAGAGTTAATTATCTCTGATTCAATATGTTTTAATGAATCTGAAGATAAAAATCCACATCCTGCTTCTCAGCCATACTTTGTACATTGTGCTCACAAATGTTTAATATCCAGCTATTCAGTAACTGGAAAGTGATGATTGTCATCATGAGTTTCAGTATATTGTGGAAATTGCTCCCCCTTCAGTTAGTGACGAATTTACAGAAGCTTGGCACTCTGCCTCAACCTGATGGCGGGACTGTGAAGTCTGGAGCACAGGATTCTTTGCTTTTCATGGTTCATTGATTACCAGTTGGGCTCATCTGAAGGCGTTATGATTAACCTTGGCAACCAATTTCCTGTATTCAGCAAAAATAGATATTGCAAATATTCTTTCAGCTAATATTTATCTAGCACCTTAATATGTATCAGATAATGTTCTATATCCTGGTGACACTCTACCCATCTACTAGAATATATATATCTACCATATAAAAATGTAGTGAGATGAATTCTATGAGAGTTAAAGCACAGTGTACTAGGAGTGCACCTGAGGGCCACTTATTCCAAATTTGGTGAGAAGAGACAAAGAAGTAGCAGGGATCAAGGAAGCCTTCCCATTAGGAATGACTATTTAGAGATAATGCATATGTAGTCCTCGAAATGTGGAGTTTGGGTTAGCTATCTGCATTGCAGATAGCTGTTTAGTAGAACTATTTCTAAGGTAGAAATAGTTTTTAGGGATTCTTCCTCCCTCTGCACTTCTCTTTTCCCTTTTCTTTTTTCCCATTTCCTTCCTCTATTCCTCCCTCCCTCCCTCCATCCCCCCTTCTTCCTTTATGACAAACTTCATTAGCACAGAATTTTATTAATTAAATTCTTGGTTCATGGGCTAACATCATCATTGGATAGTCCCTGTTCCTCATAATTCGTTCACTCATATTAACAATTACTTATACCGTCTTTTTTGCTTTCCTCCTATTTCATACATTTACCCCTCCTGAAAGGTAGCTATTATCCTTAGTTATGTATATCATTCCTTTTTGTATTGATTTGCATTGTGTCATATATAACATGCCTAAACTATAAATTGCTTAGTATGTTTGTTTGTTTTTTAACTCAACAAAAATGATGTTATTCTATATGTAATCTTTGGTGTTTTTTCCACACATCATACTAATATGATTGACTATATTGTTATTTGTAACTGAATTCATTCAGTTCCATTTCAATTAATATTCCATTGTGTGAATATATGACAAATTCTCTGCTCTCCTGTTGGTGGACAGTTGAGTTGTTTACATTTTTATTGTTATGAATAGTGGTGCAATGAACATTTTTTACTTTCTATCTGAGACACATGTGAAAGTTTCTGCAGAGTATATATCTAGGAATGGAAATATTGACTCACAGGGTATGTAAAGGTTAAATTTAAAAGATAATGCCAAGGGCCGGCCGAGTGGCGCCGTGGTTAAGAGCTGGCTTGGGATGCCAGTGGCCACGGTTCGGTCACACATATGTCGGCCAGTGACACTGCCCTTACAAAAAAAAAAAAAAGATAATGCCAAATTGTTTCCCAAAGCTATTGTACCAACTTGCATTCCCACTAGAAATATATAAGAGCTTATATTGATCCACATTCTCTCTAATACTTGGTCTTGTGAGATTAATTTTTGTCAACTGCATGCCATATAATGTAAATGCTATCGAAGGGTGTGTGATTTTAATTTGATTTCCTAGGTTACTAATGAGATTGTGCATCACTTGATATATTGATTGATCATACGTGTTTCTTCTAATCTTTCAATTATAAGATTTTATTAGTCTATATTAATGAACACTTGCTATTTTTATATTTGCACTTGTTGCAATATCTTAATCATGAAAAGATACGTAGTCATTAAAATGAAATTGACATGTTTTAGTAGTATTGAAAATGGTGGGTAGATTTCTAATAAAGGATATGCAGTCAAAAGAGTCAACCAATTAAAAACTAGGAAATCATTGCATTTTGAAATTATTTTCATGGGTTTTTCTACAGCTTGATGTTTATTTTTCTTTTGACAGAACGATTTCGAGATTTACTACTTCCTCCAGCTAGTCAAGACTCTGAGATTCTGCCTTTCATTCAACCTAGAAATTATCCCAAGTAAGCAGTAGGAGCTCACTGGGTATTGAAAATGAAATGGACAAGTAATGGGAGAGATTTGGGAAGGCAAAACAAAATGTTCTGTCTTCAGATTTCTGAAAAAGCCAGAATAAACTCATCTAACTAACGAAGGTATCTCCTGCAACATAATGTCTCAGGCTCTTCACAGCTGGGTCCAAGGAAAAAGACTTGTTTCCAAGTGCAACCAGCTGTGGCTGGGAGCTGTTGCAGAGTGCAAACCGTAAGCTGTTGGCACCAATGTCTGCTCATGTTTCTTTTTGCTTGATGCTATATCAACAGTGACAGATATTTTGTGGGTGATCCCTTATCAGGTTTCCAGTTTCTATCCTGTAAATACAAGGATTCATTCGTATTGTAATAAATGGTTTTCAAATAACCATGTATTAGGTATGATTTTAGCAATTTCTATATATTCCTCTTTACTATCTTGATAATTATGAGAAGTGAAATCTCTTGACCCTTTCTATCTTTTCTTAGATGCCACAACTTAAACATTGAAGGAGTATGCTTTCATTTTCCCAGAGTATAAAGAAATACTAAGGTTTTTTTATTAGGCACCTTCTTCCTACAATCTGATGGATGCTGGTATCTTGATCCTTCCCATGGGAGCTTGGAGCACACTCTACTCTATAAATGTCTGCCTGTCTTTACTAGCTAGTAGTATGCAGCAGGCTAAAGGATAAGGAAATTAATATCTGAAATAGAAAAGCAAGGTCACCAAGTTTAAGAATTAAAGTTTGGTTTACACATATTTTATAATATCAAAACTAGTCACTATGTTAAGTGACTCATTCTTTGGTTTGGCAGTTTATTCATATATTTGCTGAACTTCTCCTTCTAGGATAATCCCCAATCCTTAGCTTTGATAATATTTACCTAACTCTGCAAACAAAACTAAATATAGAATCCAAATTACCTGTTCATTGTTTGAGATGTTAATCCAGAGTTCACCCCCTTACACTACACAGGGACATACCTGTGCCCAGACACCCTTGTGTGGGTACGTTACTCTTAATGTGCATATTGACAGGCAGATGGAGGTGCCTGAAGTGGTTGGTGCACATCTACCAGTCTTTTTGCCCACAGCTGCTATTTGCAGAGGCCAATGATGCCTGCTTTTCTGCTTCTTAGGTTTACTGTCCGATATTTTTGCTTAGCGGGGAACCACAGTAGTTTCTCAGCTTGTAATCTGTTTGCAGCTCTTTCCCTGGGTTTCCTTAGCTACATGGTCCTACATATATTCTTCTTGTTCTTAGATTACTTTTCTGATAGTGATGTAATCGATTCTCATATTTAACATTGACACCGTATGACAGTCCTTTATCAGTGTCTAATCCTTGGAATAGTTATTCGTTTTGGTACCTGTGGATTAAAAGAATAAAAGTCATCTGTTGATGCCACACATATCATACTATGGCATTTCACAGTATGGACTCTGGAGCAGGCTGAATCACCAGTTGACTTTGTGACCTGGGCAGCCTTACCATCTATGCCTCAGTTCCACCTGTGTGAAAGGGGGAAGATAATAATGCTTAACACCTGGATGTGTTGTAAAGATTAAATAAATTAAACAAAAATATGTTCAGAATTGAGCCTCACAATAGTGATACTCCATTCTAGCTGCGAGTTTTATTTATTATTATTCCTTTCAAATTGTATATAGAATTAACTAGATTTGCATGTTTCCAAATGCCTTAGGGAAATAGATTATTGATTGATCTTGAAGGTTAGCTCTTATAGCAGGATACTTTTGTCAACCTGCCCTTATTAATACCTAGGGAAGTACTATTTATTGAATATTTCTAAATTATTGTTAGATGCTCTTGTGAAGCACTGTTTTGGTTATCACTTAATATCTTTACGAGCTTCAGTTTTCTGGGCTATCAATTGAAAGCATGCTACATAAAGGTCTCTGTGTCTGATTAGTATTTATACAAGAACCCTGCATTAAATATAATTAGTTTATTTAAGTTACAGAATATTAAGCTTTTGCATCTTCCCACACCCATTTAATGTGTAGTTTGGCAATAGAATTTTAGGAGACGCTAGTGGAACAGAGCCAAGATAACAGAATTCTATTTGTGCTGTGCCTAGGGAGTGTTGAGTTGGTTCAGGGAAAGGCATAGGAGAAAAAAACTCCAGGTGTATAAACAACACCTATGCAAAAACTATTGGGGTAAAAGAAAAGAGAGTGGTGGTCAAGTCCGGTCAATAAATATGAGTGGGCAGAGATCTGTGTATATCTACACGTAATTGAAGCAAAGTTTGGATTATTTGTGGTTTTAAATATTCTCATTTATATTCACTCTCAAATTTAGTAATTATTGAAGATAACTGAAAATCAAGAAGTTTTAATTTTGTGACACAGAAAAATTTCTGGAAAGTTGAAAACTTAATGAAACCATTAGAATTTCTTGCTTTTATTCACAATGCAGTATATGTACTTACATTGAGATTTTTTCCCCCTCTCTTTCCTGGTTGTTTTACTGACTCATTAAATATAAACTTTATTAGTGAGTGATATGTTTTTTTGTTTTGTTTTTTTAAGTTTACAGCAGAGGATAGTTTATTAGGGTAGAAAGTAACAGCTCTCAAAATGAGAGGGGTTCCCGACTGGGGTGCCCCAAGTGATATGTTTTAAGAGCTAATACATGGGTTAAGAAGCAACTTATTTGTAGTATCATGGAGTGATATTTACAGAGCATAATGTAGCCGACCTTTACATGAGACTCACTCTACACTAGCCAGTGTAGACTGGTAAATGGACTCTAGTCAGCATAGTGTCTCTATAATCTTAAGCATCTTGTTATCAAGAAACACCAAATAAAAAAAATAAAAAAAGAAACACCAAATAGATAATGAAAAATGGAAAAGATTATTTAAAAAGGGAAGACTACTCATGAAGAACTAACTAGTTCTTGAAATGTGTGTGTGTGTATGTGTGGGTGTCTGTGTTTTAAGGGAAAGCCATTTAAATAAAAAACATGTTACTTGCATTGGTGCTGGGAAACATTGTTGTAAAATATAATACTGTTCATAAATCACATTCTTACAATCGACAACTCACATTTGACCCATTGCCAAATTCAGGCACATCCCATTTTCATAAAGATGTAATTGAAGAAATTGTATCATGCAAATTCTCAGAACATGAATAGATGTGACAATTATAAGAAAGAGACAGATGAATGAAAAGAAGAAAATGAATGTATACTTACTATAAAATGAATGTAGATTCATACAAATAAGTGGGAAAGAAATAGAGATAATGAAACCTAAGCTTTGTTGCTCATTTCTTAGCTGGTGTAATTGTTACTAACTTGGAAGGATTTAGCATTAAAATGTATTTATCCTAGAGAGGGTAGCTATAACTCTCACAAATGCAGATTGGAGATGTAAAGTGGTTGAGGAGATTTGGCATAATTTTCCTCACAAATGTCTTGCAACATTTTGGCAGTCAGGCCATCAAAACATGATGAGCAGCTGTAGAAAGTTTAACAATAATATGTATAAAAATATCGGGGAGAATCAGGAATAAAAGATTGCATATCTTTATTTTGTTCTCAGAAAGATCAAGTTCTCTGGAATGCTTAAAGTCAGAACAGTTTAGAGAGAGGAATACTAAGATAAATTCAGAGCTGTTCCTGTTTGGCTTGGTTTGACACCAAGGAACAACCTTGGTTGTTTGTGTCAGAAAAGCAATGTCTCAAACCAACGCCATTTCCAATGGGCTGCTTAGAAATGGCTTCAAATAGTGATGACATTGGGGATGTACTTACAGTGGAAAGCCTCAGATGACTTTTCCAGATTTCATCCATTCTCTAGCCTATCTTCCGTTTTTATTCCCAAGGGAAGCTTTGAATTCCTCTTCTGAAGAACCCTCCTCTTCAGTAATTTTTGTTCAGTCTGTATGTTTGCAATATGTTTGTCACCTGAGCTAAATTATTCTCATTCATGATGATAATAATAATAATAATAATAATAAAATAACATCACTTAATGAACACTTTCTACATGGCAGGAATTGTTTTATGCGTTTTATATGCATAATGTCCTTTAATCTTTATCATTCTCCGATGAGTTAGGTAGTAGTATTTCCCTACATTTACAAATTTTACACATACAACTGGGGTTTAAAGGAGTTTAATGCCTTATGCAAAGTCACATGACAGAGCTGGCTCCTGTTTGACCCCCAAATTATACTTAATTATTCTATTCTGCCTCTCATTTATCTATCTGTCCATTTTTTTCATTCATCCATTCTTCATATATTTATTAAACAACCACTGAGCACCTGAAGCAGTCACAGTTACTGAGAAAACAAAAATGATAAGAGCATATATAATGGCATTAACAGACCTGAAATCCAGTGAGAGGAAAGCAGCATCAGAGCTTAATGGAAAAAATTAATTATAGCAATATTATAAGAACTACACAATTATAAAGAAATGCAGTGAAGTCTATGGGAGAAGAGAAAAGAAAGTTTCCTGTCTAGGTAATTCATGTAAAATTGAATATTTTCGAGTAAAATCTTGACAAGTGCTATGTATGAAACCAGATAAAGAGAATTTTTAGATGGAGTTAAGAGCATAACAGCATGCGGAGCCACAGGAGTGTTGGTTCATAATGAGGTCACCTCCATATAATCTGGCCAAAAAACTGTGTGTGTTTGCACGTGCATGTGCATGTGCACAAGGGGGGTTGGATAAGGAGAAATGAGTGCAGGAACCACCCCATGAAGAACGTGGACTGTCTTTTAAAGGAGCTTGGACTTTGTTTGGAGATAAGGGAGAACCATGAAGAATTTTAAGCAAAGGAGCAAAATAATCAGATTAGCATTTTCATAGGCTTACCACGGAGCCAGAGACAGACATGAAGCACCACATGAGACCAGCACACTAGCTAGTTGGTCATTTCATATTCAGGAGGGAAGAGATAAAGGACCAATACTGTGGTAATAGTAATAGGAAAAGCGATAGATGTCTGAGGATGTTAGGTGGCACAATCAACAAGGTGATGACTATCAGACAAGAGTAAGAAGAAGGAGGAATGGGATGAAAAGGGAGAGGGGAAGAGAGGGAACAGGACAGAGTTCAAGGAAAGAGTTCAAGGAAGGAGTTCAGGCTTTTTCACTTGATTTACATCCTAGTTTACTGTCCTCAAGACTGGTGAGAAGTGTCATGTCTCTCTGAGCATCTTTTTTATAGTAAATACTATGGGAAGAACTCCCTGTTTCTCCTTTACTCTGACATAATACTTCTGACACCAGAAATGTGTGGGTTTTCCCCCACACTAACCAATTCTTTGATATCAATTGGGTGTCCTGTAATTCAAGTCAATTCTGACACTAATCAGAGTTAGTGTAGACCCCACAGGTTAAGGGCTCAGTCCCACAAGACTGTGCCTCACTTCAATGCCAATCACAAGTAGTAAGTCCCCACGTTATCCACAATTTCTCTCTGCCTTGGCTGCAAATCAGAGATACCTACAACCTCCTCCTTGCCTTTTCTCATCTGACAGAACAGCTCACAGAACTCAGGGAAACACTAACTTTTACCAAGTTGCTATATGATAAAGGATCCAGATAAAAATCCACACGAAGAACTACATATGACAAGATCTAGAAGCGTCTTGAGTACAGGAGCTTCTGTCCCCATTGGATTGGGGTGCAGCACCCCCTGGTATGTAGGTATGTTCACTAATCTGGAAACGCTCTGAAGCCCATACTATGAGAGCTTCATCACATAGGCATGGTTGATTATTAACTTCATTTTCAGTCCCCTCCCCTATTGAGAAAATAGGGGGTGGAGCTAAAAGAAGTTCCAAGCTTCCAAGCATGGCTTGGTCTTCCTGGTGACCAGACCCATCCAGGACCCCACTATGAGTCACCTCATTAGAACCAAAGACATTCCTATCATCCAGGACATTTCGAGAGATTTCAGAACTCTGTGTCAGATGCTTTTATCACTCAGGAAATTACAAAGGTCTTGAGAGCTTGCTATCAGAAACCAGGGTCAAAGACTAAATAGTGGAACAGAAGATTCCCATAGCACTCCTATTTACAAGTTTTAGGAGTCCTGTGTTATGAACCAGGGGCAAAGACCAACACTCATTTCTTATTTCACGAGTACCTTTGCTCTAATATTTTGAAGAATGCAGTGCCTGATATACATAATTCTACCTTGTAAGTCTTTGTGATTGAAAAATAAAATAATGTAAAGTATCTGGACTTTGCAAATGTGAGTTCTCATCACCATCCTCATTCTCAACTGTGTTCTACTTTATTTCAAAGTTATGGTTTATGTCAGGGCCAGGGCAAAGGTTCGACCATGTGGTCTGCATTAGCGTCTTACTTCACTCCTCTGCCAAGATCCTGACAGAGGGACCTGCTCTTCTGCTTGACAGAGACGGCTGTGGGCAATGGGATCTGTTCAGAGAGTGATTAATCAGGAAGAAGCTCCTTTTATGTGGATCTGCTTGTGAGCGGGGCACTGCTGTTCTAGTGCAATTTCCATGATCACAACTGTTCATAACCTTTCTTATAATATACGTTGTATTTCAGGATTGCCCCATTAAAGGGTTAATGTCTCTCATCTTCTCATCCTGAAACTTAGGTTTTCTTTTGTATAGTAGGTAATATTCCAATACCTGGCTGGCAAGAGATCTAAGAGTTGATATTCTGACTAGTGTGGAATACAGTCAGGAGGAGTCCCAATTCTTTTGATATTTGCAAATCGAGGCAAGCAAGATATCTGAATAAAACTGGTTTCAGTAGGTAGTAGGCTCCAGTCCCTGGACTGAGATTCACAATTAAAAACCCTGCCATCAGGGCTGCAAAAGCAAGGCGAAACACACACACACACATACACACACACACACACACACACACACACACTCCTACAAAAATGAGACATTGCGGAAATTGTGAAGACTCTGACTCAGACATGTGATAAGTCAAGAAACTATTAGTGCAAGGCTAATGGGCAAGAAATAAAGATGCCTGAGTGTTGAGAAAATAACTCATTCTGAACTCAGGTGAGTACTGGTTCAAGGAGAGGGCCAAGATAAGCCTATAGCGACAAGGTCAGGCAGCTAAAATCTCCAAACAAGCTGAGGAGGTCAACACTTTCTAAGAGACAAGTTATGCAGGGATGAGGGCGATTTACTTTCTTTGTTTTGCCTGGCCTACATTCTCAGCCATCATATCTTCTCAGACATCAGTTGTTTCTAGATTTTTGGTATTCTTGTTTGTTTGTTTTGACTCAGAGATTGTCTATCAGTTGAGAGACAAAGTGGCCTGATGTTCTTCCTTTGTTAAAAATCTTAAAATCCCATTTTAATAGCCTTGGATGGAAACTACCTCCTTTTACATAAGGCGATTTATAGCTCCTCAACAATATTGATATAGCTCTAGAAAAGTGAGATGTTATTAAAGTTAAACAATGAATAGAAAAAATTTATGAACTTGGCAGCTTAAGTGAATATTAAAACAGCAGTTAAAAGCCAGTCTTATATTACATTTTTCAATTCATAATGGTTATGATAGTATCGTTTTTATAACTAACCTGTTATAATGGAAATTCCTCAGCAAAGGCTGTTTCTTCCTAAGTTAATTAATGGCTTATTTTTGTAAGAAACAAACAACAATCAAAGCAACTTTTCAAACAAGTTGCTTTTATTTATGCATGAGATTGCTTTAGGGAATAATCACACATTAATTACAGAAATTTCTTAGCCCTCTGCTGTCAAGTGCCTTCCTTAAGTTGTTCCTAAAATCCAAACTGTATGCACTCCCACCTTCCACCAAGTGATAAGAGCCTGCCCTGATCATAATATTTAAAATCACCCCGTGCATCACCAGCTCACTTCTTATCCTCCTTGCTCACTGTACCCAAAACAGCAGTCACATGGGATATTGTTAGAAATGCAGATTCTCAGACTTTACCCAGACTTACTCAGAAAATCTGCGGCTGAAGCCCAGTACTCTGTGCTTTAACAAGCCCTCCAGGAAATGCAGAGGGACACTAACCTTTGAGGACCATTAGAGAAGGATAGAAAACTTAGAAGACTGTTTCAGGCTTTTTGACTCCCTCTCCCTGCTTGCTGTTTTCATTGATATGATTAGCTTCTGGGAATGGAATGGTTTAAAATTGCAATGCCATCCTCTCCAGAACAGTTAATCATGTTCATCTTTTCCTCAGATGAAGAAAGAATTGTTGTGAAACCTTCCAATCTGCAAAGCAGGATTTTCCAGGAGTTCCTTGGCACAATGCACCCTTTACAGATTTTTTTTTTTTGCCTAGTATATTATCCCAAAACAAAATAATGTATAATTGACTGTAATGATTAATATGTGAACAGTAAGGAGATGAACTTTGGAGTCAGACTCACAGGGAATTTAGTAATAGTCTTTTCCCTTAATAGATGGGTGGCCTTGAGAAAATTAGTTACCATATTTGAATTTTAGTTCCCACTTCAATCAAAGGGAGATTATATCTTCCTGTGAATGTTGTGTGGATTAGGAGTGAAGATGTATATAGAACATTTAGTATAGGCCCTGGATTAAATTAAATGTTCAGTGAAGAGTTTCTATTTATATTATATCTCATTTTAAGTTGTGGAGGTAAGAGTCTCACATGGTTTTTGAATTTTTTTTAAATTACAATCTTTTAAAGTCACAGCTAATCAGATAAAGATAAGAAAAGCAAATGATTTTTCTAAAAATGTACATTTACATCAGCATTAAATGGATATAAATTACAGCACTTTATTATTAATAATACCTAACATTTATCAAATGTGTACTGTGTCCAGGTACTATGTTAAAAGCTTATCAGATGTATTAGCATTCAGCTATAAAGCAGAAATGTAGCTAAAAATGATGGGCCTTATTTTTCTTATACAACAAAAATACCAAGATAAGTGGCGAGATATTGATTTGGTGTCAGCATATTATATCTGAGGTGTCTGCAGCAACCTTCTCCTTTCCCTCTCATGATTGCAAGATGACCCCTTCAGCTTTGCCATCATATCTTCATTCTATACAGAAGGAAGAAAAGCAAAGGGCATACAAGGTACACAGACTCCCTCTGAAGAAACTTCTCAAGACCCCAACCCAAAACTTCTATAATACTTACATCTATTAATTAGCCTGTGTCTTATAGTGACCACCATTTGTAAGACGGCGGGGGTGGGGGAAATGTAGTTGTTTTTTTGTTTGTTGGAAGATATGTAAAGGGGAGACAACCAGTATTCCTTGCCTTGTCTGAATTATCTTGTTTAATCCTTACAATAACCAGTGAGATATGTAGTAATTATATCACCTTTTATTTATAAAGGATGTAATCAGGGTACAAAGTGATATGTAACTGTCTTAAAGTCATACAGCTACTAGATGGTGAAGCCATGATTTAAACTGGGTTTGAGAGGCTACATGCTAATTTACTATACTATTATACATTAAAAAACATATTTTATTCCTCTTCCTTAAATTGTCTTTAATAACTCTTTTAAGTTATTTTTTTCTCCTACTAGGATTTTGAAAGACAGCTTTACTGTTAAAATTTCTGTACTGAAAGCAATTGCTGTGAAAGTTTTGGGAACACTTTGCCTTACCATGAGCTTTCTCATAGTGAATGAGGTCTCAGCTATATTGTCTCTAAATTAAAGTTAAAGGCCAATGAACGCCTTGAGCATATTTTATTCTTTCAACAAATATTTATTTAGTGCCTATTATGGGCCAACAACTGGAAATGACAAGTGAGTTAAACTATTTTTAACATCCTAGTTTTGTTGCTTTTTGAGTTAGTAGTGAAACCCAAGGAGGAAATCTGATGATGCCTTGATGGTAGGGTTAGCTGTACTTATAAAAACATGATTTTTTTATTATAGTATTTTATTATTTGCAAAGTGCTTTCACGTGTGGTACATCCTTTTATTTCACAAGTTTTACATATTAATTATACAATTTTCCTCTCATTTATTAACAGCTTCTAATGAATTGATTAGTAAGCATAGAAGCTAGAGTGACAGAAACTAATAAAAGTAGGGTGATTATTTCCTTCTGTTGGAAAAATACTGCAGTTGGTAAATTTTCTCACAACTGAAATTTAACATTTTGGGGTTTTATTATTCCAGAATCACCTAAGGAAGATAATAATAATGTCAGGGGAACATGAGGCATAACATTAAAATCCATATACTCACAGAATATAGTAATGTTACATTTACTTCCCAAATGCTGTATTACTTTGTAGGTTGAGATTTTGCTGATAGTATCCAGCATTCCTACTTTCCTGGATTATATTTTTAAATATAGTTCTGTGTCATTTTCTTGATTTTATTTTAGTTTCAGAGACTGTATATATATATATATATATATATATTTCCCCAAAAATAAAAATAAGACTGGGTCTTATATTAATTTGTGCTCTAACAATCTATATTTATTCATTTATTCATTACAAAAATCTACATTTATTCAAACAGTCATGTCTGGCTGATGATCTTAACTGGGGCTTATGTTTGGAGTAGGGCTTATATTACAAGCATCCTGAAAAATCATGCTAGGGCTTATTTTCTGGCTAGGTCTTATTTTCGGGGGAACATGGGAGAAACATTATCTTCATTTCGACCACTTTTTATTTTCTGTTGGTATTTAGTGATTATTTTTCTACCATAGTTATTCTTTGTCTCCTAGTAATATTGAAGTCATGGATTATTTATGATGTCATTTGTATTCTTCATTGATTATACAATTTGGGGAAGATTCATATTCAGGTAGCAGACATTGCTTTTGCAGTCATTAAATCATCACTTTTATAAAGTCTTAAAAAAGATAATATTCACAGAATACAAGAGAAAAGCAGAGGGAAAATCCCACTTTATTACTGGCATTAGAGGAGTTCTCCGGAAAGGTGCATTAGAGCAGTACTTCTCAGGCTTTAATTTGTGTACAAATCACTGGAGATCTTAGTAAAACACAGATTCCTATTCAGTCAGTCTGACGTTGGGCCTAAGATTCTGTCTTTTTAACAAGTTCTCAGGTAAAATTGATGCTGTTGGTCCCAGAATGATGCATTGAATAGGAATGTACCACAACATTGACCTAGGTCAAAACCTAATACAGGGCATTTTATTCTTTTCAAGGTCAAGTTCTACTACACCTGTCATCAGGGAAGAGAAGTGCTCAACATGCTAAGCATTAATCGAGAGAGTAAAATAAAGAAGCCCCTCTCCTCATAGTCACTTCTCGTTGATTACAAAAGAAAGTCTGAAAGCACACCCAGCAGAATTATAGATAATTAGTAACAATATAGCTACAGTAATGTTTTCTTCCTTAGTCAATTTTATGAGAAATCAATGTAACTGCAATTATTATGTGTCAGTTAAAATATCCCTTGGGCCAGCCGAGTGGCGCGGTGGTTAAGCGCTGGTTTGGGAATTCAGCGGCCCTGGTTCGGGTCCCACATATGAGGGCCAGTGACACTGCCCTAAAAAAAAATAAAAAAAAAATATATATATATATAGATATAGATATATATATCTATATCTATATATATATATATATATATATATAGATATATATATATATCCCTCCTTTATGTTTAACCTTTCACCTTTTTTAATCCTTATTTCTTAGGTGAATCTCTTGAAAAGACCTATTACTTTCTTTTCTTATTCTATTCTGACAGTCTTTACATTTGAACTGGAGATTTTATTTTAGCTCATTTACATTGAATTACATTATACAACATTATTTTGTACTGTGTATTTGTCCTACTTTTTCTGTTTCTTCCCCTACCCTCCCACCAACCCCCCCATTTTTTTTTTTTTTTTGCTGTGAAGATAAGATGCATAATAATGATAGAAGCCATAGTCTATTGCTTAGTTAAATTGAGCTCTCTAAACTAATGGAAAAGACATGGCAAAACAAAATATATTGCAAAGAAATTTGAGCCTTAGAAGTTTGTGCAAGCTATGATTAGCCAGCAATTAAGATAACCTGCTGTTACCTTGCTTTCAGCAGGAGAATAAGTGGCCATGTAGAAAAATGACGAGAGCTAGGAAAAGGATGGAATGGCTTTTTTGAAAAAAATAAAATAGTAAAATATCTGAGCCTAAAGACATATAATAAGCCACAGAAAATATAAGGATTTGTTGTCATCTAAATAAACAACAGTTTAAATTAAACACAATTTATAAAATAGCACTTTTTGTTGGAAAGGCTGATTGTACTGCAGAAGTCTATAGATCTAAACTTAATCTTAAAGAGTGTTTATTTTAACTGTATATATTCCCTCTAAAAGCTTTCACAGATAATTTTATTTTAGCAAGGGTTGCAGCTGTGTTTAAATATATGTTGAAGTGGGGTGTGAAATTTGGCTAGGTGTTACACTTGAAAATTCACTAGGGGGTGGTTAGTTTATAATTCATACTTAACTACTTAGTGTTTGAACAGCTTGAAGGGATTGGTAACTTTTCTTTATATTAATATAAGTATTGCATATTAATAAAAGTTTCAAGTTGCATATTAGCAGATCAAGCCTACATTAACCAGCATAAAAAATAATATCAAAAGAAAAAAAAATTTTTCCTTAATTTTCTATAGGAACTAAGTCCAATAGTGAGGATCCATCTAGAACATGTATGTATATATTTAAGAGTGAAAAATACTGGCCGGCCAAGTGGCATGGTGGTTAAGTGCTGGCTTGTGAAGCCAACGGCCCTGGTTCGGGTCCCACATATGAGGGCCAGTGACACTACCCTCCAAAAAAAAAAGAGTGAAAAATACATGTAATATAAAATACTAGATGCTCAGTAATAATCTTGCCAGAATAGAAAATATAGAAATATCTCCTCACACACACACATACACACACACACACACACACACACACACACACACACACACACTAATAATTTTTAATGCTTGCTTGAGGTGGTAGCATGAGAAAAAATGTTGCTTGGAGTTATAAACTATAAGAAATTTCTTATCTAGATGAGTAAGTGAAGGGAGTGTTTGAGCTCATTTTTGCCCTTAACAATGTATGTCTTTATTCCCCAAAATATTAGAACTGGTTTTAATAGGCCATATTTGTGGTACACAGAGATAAGGCCTGGACTCAGAGGAGAGCTGGAGAGTATATCAAAGATCCCTGCAAATGGCCTAAACCCCTTAAGTGAAACATCATCACTGGATAAAGCAGAGATTAAACAGTCTGCTCTGCAGAAGGAGATAGCAGGGATAATTGATGTATTTTGTCCTTGGCTCTTGAGAAAAATTTAAAAAAAAAACAAAAAACCTCCTCTGACAAAAAACCTCCTCTGATAGTATCTACAAGCTCCATCTCACTTAGGTCTGAACAGTTAATTCATAATATGTATGTAGCCCAATAAATCCAGGGACAAAAATTTCGTTTACAGTGATTTTAGATTTATGGCATTCTCCTATTGCCTGGAAGGGAAAAATGAAAATCCTCTTTTGCAGGATACATTTTAATCCTCAAAGGATTCCTATACATAAGGTACCAAAGAGTATGAGCTCATACTTTTTAAAATGAGGGAAAAAAGCACCATGGGCACATGCTAGTAGAAATCATATATTCTAAAAGTATAAAATGAATGTTTAATATCTCCAAAGAAATAAAACATGCATTAAAATAATGATTAAGACACAAGGGACAATCAAATTTCTCAAGGCACTTTTGAAAAAAGGCCGATAGAACTTCCAGAAATGAAAGATACAATATCATAAATTTAGCAGATTAAGACAACCATAGAGAGAAGAAATGAACTGTCAAATAGAACTGAAATAATTATCCAGAATGCAGCACAGAGAGACAAAGATATGGGAAATATGAAACAAAGGTTAAGAGAGATGGTGGATTCAAGGGGAAGTTCTTGTGCTTCTTGACATTGGAGATACAAAAGGAAAGGAAAAAGAAAGTATGTGTAGGAGATGCATTATTTGAAGACATAATAGCTCAAATTCAAGGTTACCAATAAATTCCAAGCAACATAGTAAACATACACTTAAATTCATCATGGGAAGCATTATAATTTACTTATAGAAAACTAGAAGCAGAGGCCAACACTTAATTAATGTAAAAGTAGTCAAGAAAAGAAAGGGGAGAGGAAGAAATAAGAAAAAGAAGGACAAATAAATAGCACAAGATGATATTGTAGTAAGTAATTCAACATAGCTAAACTCTACAGTTCAAAGGGAAAGCCTGTCAGACTCAAATAAGAAAATAAAATAGAACAACAAGCTGTTTTCAAGAGATTCATACAAAGCATAAAGATATGGAAAAGCTGAAAGTTAAAGAATGTGAAGAATAAAGCAGAGCAATTCTAACCAAAGAAAAATTGTTTTGGATAAAATAGACTTTAAGGTAAAAATATTTCAAAGCGTAAAGAGAGTTACTAATGACAGACAAAAGGTACAATTGATTATCTCTCTGATTGAAAGAATTAGAATAAACTCCTGATTGGGGAAGATAGTTTTGGGTTTTTTTGGTTTTATAAACAGAAAAGGAGTTCATTCCAATGGTAGACATATGCCACTTATTACATATGTGGTCTTGAGCAACTGTTGAAATCCAGAACCTAAGCTTTCTAATCAATAAAATGGAATAACACCATCTAACTCTCATTTAATAATTATAAATGATTGGTCTAAAGCATGCAGCACTGTGCCAATCCCATAGCTCTACTGTTGTCAGGATAGGCAAGGAAAAGACTGATGGTGATGAGGCATGTAAATTTATTTTTGTCAGAAAAATAATCCTTGGGCTATCTAGTTTAGTTCAAAGATAGGTATTTCCTATAGAAACCTCATTGCCCCAGAGGCTTGCTATAGTCTGAAACTTTATTAAAAGTAATATCCCCTTTGACATCAACTAAGGTAGGATATGTGGAGAAATACCCATTTTTGTTGTATTTTGCTGGCATAGATTGGTCTGTGATCAAATCTGAAATTTATATAGCTGTGTTTTTAAATCTTTAAAATTGTCCAGTGTTGTTATTCACTTAATGGCTATTAAGAAAAAAAATATTCAGTTTATTTTTTATGCTGTCCTCTCACAGCCTCCCCTTTCATTGGATATGGCTAATTATCATGAGATTGTTTTATTTTATTTTATTTTATTTTATTTTATTTTATTTATTTGTTTGTTTATTTATTTATTTATTTTAGCTGAGTCATCCTGCCACCTGTTGGCAGCTCAGCTACAGTTCAGCTCGAGCTGGGAATCAAACGGGGGACCCTGTTCCTCGGAGCTCACACTCTTGAGTGAGCTCTTAACCAACGGAGCCACTCGGCCAGCCCTCACAAATCTTTTATGTCTTATACTAGCATATTATATTCTTTGCTTACTCTTTTAAAATATATTTATTGAGTAAAACTAAATTTTAATTCCTAAGAAACTTGCATTTATCAAAATATTTCATTCTATGATAGTTTTATGGTCACAGAGAAGTTAGGGAGAGAGAATTTCAGAATTGTAACAACAATCCCACCCCCACCCTTGCTGGACTCTCCATAATAAAAGTGTTATTTGTTTGTTTGTTTTTTTTAAGTTGTAAGTTAATGGCTATAAAACCTAAACACCACTCAACAAGTCCAACATTTGACCCCATCTAGCTTTTGCTGAGAATATTAGTTTCCTTTTCTATCCCTGCAAAGACTGTCATTAACCAAGTTTTTGTATACGTTCTTCTCACTTTTATTACCTTGCAGGATCGAGCACAAGGCTACTCAAGCAAAGCAGCTGTGTGGCAAAGGTGATTTTCTTTTCCTGATTGTGTGCAAGCAAAGTCAGTTTCTGATAATTGTCACATACAACCAGTGGCTGTCACAAAAGCACATCTTGTTTCTGGGCAGAAAGATATATTTAGATCTGCAACTGAGATGCATAACTTCACAGATTCTCTTCAAGGACTGGACCCTGGTGTCTCTCTCCTTATCTTTAACCTTTCCTCAAACCCTGTGCTCTACTCCAGTCCAATATTCCTTCTAGGAGGTATGGAACTTCAGACTTGTCACAGCACCTCTTACGGCCTCAGATTTCTCTTTTGTTAAATGGATAATAATACTGTACCTACCTCGTAAAGAGTTAAGATTATGACAGATATGTTAAAAGTACAAAGCATTGTATATATGTAATATGGATCTATAACACATGTAAGTTACTTCTCAAATTGTGTCTTATTTTATACTTGTGTATGTTTTTGTCCTAGTCACTTTGCTCTTTATAACCTCCTTAAGTACATACGTTGCAATTACTCATCTCTCTCCTTCCTTCCTTCCTTCCTTCCTTCCTTCCTTCCTTCCTTCCTTCCTTCCTTCCTTCCTCCCTCCCTCCCTCCCTCCCTCCCTCCCGCCCGCCCTCCCTCTCTCTCTCTCTCTCTCTCTCTCTCTCTCTCTCTCTCTCTCTCTCTGCTGCAGCAGGTGGTAGTGGACCTTATTCATAGTAAACCTTCCATTACTATTATTTAATTAAATAAATTCCTTCCCCCCATTTACTTATAGCTAAAGTCATCCTTTGTGAAACCTTACAAGGGAAATAGTCTGTTAAAGAGGGATAGCTTTTTTTTCTCTTGATTCTTGTTCTCCGTTTCCTAAATTGTTCTCTGTTCTCTAAAATCTTAACAGACATTTTGTAGAGAAAAAGAATTTGAGGTGAAATATGTGTAACAGAGTATTGTGTATCCCCTGCTTGGGCATGATTAAGGCACTTTGGCATGTTAAAGGCCTGGAGAAGTTTTGAATTAAAGATATTTTAAAACAAACAAATAAAACTTATCTTAACACATTTCCCAAATTTATTGAACCATGAAATACTCCTCCCCTCACCCTTATATTATTGTTCTTTGAAATCCCTTTGGGAAATACTGGTAAAATTAATAGCCTTTTTTTTTTAGGCTTAGGCACAATTTCTTTTTCTTTTTTTAAAATTTTTATTGGGGAATAGTGTGTTTTTCCAGGATCCAAGCTCCAAGTCAAGTAGTTATTTCAATCTAGTTGTGGAGGGCACAGCTCAGTTCCAAGTCCAGTCGCCGCTTTCAATCTAGTTGTGTGGGGGGGGGTGGAGGGGTGGGGGTATGGGTGGAGTCGGGATGGTGGTGTAGCCCACCATCCCATGCAGGAATCAAAGCAGCAATCTTGGTGTGAAGAGCAGGCGCTCTAACCAACTGAGCCACTACCTCCCCAGTATCTATTTTTTAATTAATAAAGATTTTTTTTTTCTTAAAATAATTTTACAAGTTCTGACTAGTTCTCTCCTGAGATTGTCTAAATAAGTTCTATTGTAATTTATTCTGATATCAATGTATTTTGGGGGATGTGATAGGAAGTGTTGGGAAATAAGATTTCAAGGAGTGTTGGTTATACTTTTATCTTTTAATATTGAATTAATAGTTGAATTAATGTGTAACTGATGGATTTCTCCATGAGAAAAGGAGATCTAATATAACTGGTGTATCAAATGATCAGTGTTATTTATTAAAACAATTAAATCCATTAACATTTAATGGATTCTACTTTCAAGGGACAACTTTTCAAAATTTCAAAAAATATGTATCTGAATGGGCCAGGAAAGAGGATTCCTCCTTTTCTTAGTTTTAAAGTTCAATTGACTAAAAGTTCCTTCAAGAAGACTGTGGACATAAAAAATTTCTGTCAGCTTGATCTCAGTTTCTCTATGGTGCTGTGAGATTTTAAATAGTTGCCTCTGTAATTTTGTCATATACATAATCTTGTCATATACATAATGATAGTAGTGATATAGCATTATTTTGAAGACCAGGTACTAAAATAGGGAGAAAAAAATATCACTGCTCATAAATCAAAAGCAATGTATTATACATATTAATCAAGTTAAATATGTAAAAAAATGATTTAAGTAGTTTTTCTTTTTGCCTTCCTCAAAAACCCAGGCACTGCCAAGTAATAAATGACAAGTAATTTCATTCCTTATCCCTCCTCTCAAAAAATAAAAATTTTGTTTCACTTTGTGCAAAAACTCACTTCCAATGTCAAAAACAGCCGATTCTCTAAGGTTCTTTAAACCACATTCCCATCTACATTTTTTACCTTATAATGAACTTAGTTCTTCATTGTATTTCTTCTGCTGGACTTCTCAGGTGGCCTGACAGTAGACTGACTATAGGTGCTCATTGATGCCGTTAACAGAAGGCATTTCTGATACTTGTGGCCCTCTATAATTCTTAGCAGGCCTTTTCTGTGTCATTATATCTAATTGTTTCTTTTAGAGATGTAGGAAATCAGAGAGGACAAGTCACTTGCTGATGATCCCAACCCTAGCAAATGACTGGAACTCTGAGTTCTTATTTTGTTTAAAGTTAGTCTGGAACACCAAAGAGTAGTAGTATGGAGTAGAGGGCAAGTGTGGGTGTGTGGGTCTGTGGATTGGAAAGCAGACAAGTAGGAGATGTAAATGACTCTTCTGTTTTATCCTTTGCTAGTCAAATAAAGTATCTTTGTATCTGTTTTTCCTTTTTGCTCACCGGCATGAGTAGAGAAGTGGGCAGCACCAAAATTGCTGAGGACAGGAGATACACTTTTCTATCTCCAGAACTTTGAACATAGAAGATACTCAATAAGTATATGGTAGATAATCACATCAAAGAGAAGCCCTCTACAAGAACAGGGATTTCTGTCTCTTGTTCACTGCCATTATCTCCAGTACCTGAAGCATGCCTTTATACAATAGATAGGTGCCAAAGTATTTGTTAATGAACAGGAACTGGCATGGAATGGTCGAAACAGAGCCTCAGTCCTGACAAAGAAAAATCCATAAACACAATTAGCAGGAGATTGAACAGATAAACTGAGCTGAGAGTTCCTGAGAAGGGTTAGCTGGTGTGCATGTATACTTCAGCCAAGAATGCTTTGTTTATTTGCACTTTCTGTTACTTCTGCTGGAAAGATTCTTCTCCCAGATGCTTTTACATCTTGCTTCTTCATTTCATTTAGGTCTCTGTTCAAATGGCACATGCACAGAGAGGCCTTCTCTGACTATCTTTTTAAACCGCCAGTGCAAAATTTCAAGCATGAACAAAAGTAAACTGAACAGTATAATAAACTTTTATGTGCCAGATCACCCACTTCAATAATTATTACGTTTTACCTGTTTTTGAAAGCATTTATCACTATATGGCATTATATATCTTTTTTTGTCATTTTTTTCTGGGCTAATCCCTTTCCCACTAGCATTACAGAACCATGTGGTTAGGAACTTATTCTATCACTTCTGTATCTCAGACATTTTGAACAGTGATGCATTGCAGGTGCAGAAAAGCATTTATTGAATGAATGAATGACTAATTAAGAGAAGATTGCACTAAATCTAGAGGATTCTAAAATAGCTGTAGAGATTTATAATAATCCTGGTTTTGCAGTTGGAAGTGTTTATTTTTAATTTTAATTTTGTTTCTTAATGTTTATGTTCTAAATTTGTTTACATGGCAAAAAAAAATAATTTACATATGTGGTTTTTGGGCAACTGATATTTTGAGATTTCTATCAAAAATCCAATATATTATATAATTAACTTTTAACTATGTTCTTTTTCTTTTTTTTTTGGTTTGTTGAGTGAAGAAGCTGTAAAATATGAGTGAAATAGATGTAATAAGAATTAAGCATATTGTGGGTAACTGATTTATCAGTATTTACTGAATTCCTGCTATGTTTAGAACACTAC
The DNA here is from genome assembly GCA_033961575.1 of Aselliscus stoliczkanus. Classification (NCBI taxonomy): domain Eukaryota; kingdom Metazoa; phylum Chordata; class Mammalia; order Chiroptera; family Hipposideridae; genus Aselliscus; species Aselliscus stoliczkanus. The sequence goes on from CM066736.1 coordinate 74,371,258, forward strand.
CTTAAGCATTTAAACTTTGATTATTATTCCTTGAGGTACAATAAGTAGTTTTTAAATAGATATAGTATTTTTTTTAAGCAGCACTCTTGCAAGTTTCCCTTCATTATTTAAGTATATACTGTACATGTGGACATGTCATGAAGGTAGATGATCCACAATAACCAGTTAACCTTGAAATATCCTTGAAAATGTGATATAACAAAACAGGTTGATTTTTTTTGCTTATGAAGTGCCTTCACTCTCCAGGACAGCTCTTTTCAAGTGAAAAGTCAAGGATTCAGTTGCTTTGTTCTTCTGGTTCAACTCATGGCCTTTAGTTCCCATAGAAAGGAAAGAGGTTTTCCCTGCCTCATTCCAGAAGTAACAAATATTGCTTTCACTTAGGGCCCAGTGGTCAGAATTACTCATAAGGCTCAATAACCACAAAAAGCCCATGAAGTATAGTCTACTGAGTACCCAGAAGGAAAAGAAACCAGATTGTGGCAATGATTAGTAATATATAACAGACTACATGCCAGAGAGCTCAGAAGTCAAAAGACTGTACATTCATTAGTTTAGTTAGCAAACATTTACCAAGCACTTAACTGGTCAGTCCACAGATGCTTAATCTTAAATGACTTGCTGCAATGGCTTCTAACAGTAAAAGACATGTATATCAGTAAGCTGGTAACATAGATATACCTTTTAGGACTGTTACTATTTTTTGAACAAACTTATTTTTACAATAGAAAACGAGCTTTAAAATGGCAGTGCCTTCAAGAAGGAAATTAGACTGCTATCTGTTGCCATATACAAAAATTAACTCAAAATGAGTCACAGGCCTAAACATAAGACCTGAAACAATATTTGCATAGAATAGAGTATAGGTACTAAACTTATTTATGGACCACAGGTTCAGACAGGATTTTGTGAATTTGACCTCAAAGGCAAGGGAAGTAAAAGCAAAAATAAATTAATGGCACTATGCAAGTATCAAACTAAAAAGCTTCTGCACAGCAAAAGAAACCATGAACAAAACAAAGAAGCAACCAACCAAATGGGAGAAGATATTTGCAACCAACACCCCCCAAATATCCAAAATAGATAAATAACTCATACAATTTAACAAATAAAAAACAAAACAAAAACAATCCAATTAAAAAATGGGCAGAAGACCAAACAGATTCTTCTCCCAAGAAGACAAATGGCCAACAGATATATGAAAAAATGCTCAACTTCACTAGCTATTAGGGAAATACAAATCAAAACCATAATGAGATACCACCTCACACCTGTTAGAATGGCTATTATCAACAAGACAAGTAATAACAAGTGTTACAGAGGCTGCAGAGAAAAAAGGAACCCTCATACACTGCTGGTATAAATTGGTACAGCTACTATGGAAAACAGTATGGAGGTTCCTCAAAAAATTAAGAATAGAATTACCATATGACCCAGCAATCCCTCTTCTGGGTATCTGCCCAAAAAATCTGAAAACATTTATCTCTAAATATAGATGCACCCCTATATTCATTGCAGCATTATTTATGGTGGCTAAGACATGCAAACAACCAAAGTATCCTTCCATAGATGATTGGATAAAGAAGATGTGTTGCATATATACAATGGAATATCACTCAGCCATAAGAAAAGATGAAATACTGCCATTTGTGATAACATGAATGGATCTTAAGATTATCATGTTAAGCTAAATAAATCAAACAGAAAAAATTGAGAACCATATGACTTCACTTAGATGTGGGATATAAAACTGAAAGCGACAAACAAACAAGACAAAGAAAGAAATAAAAACTCATAGACACAGACAACAGTTTAGTGGTCACTAGAGAGTGAATGGGTAGGAGGGATGGTTGAAGAGGGAAAAGGGGGCAGATAAGTGGTGATGGAAGGAAAACTGACTCTGGGTGGTAGACACACACGATGCAATATATGGTGATATTTTATAGAAATGTACACTTGACACCTATATAATTTTACTAACCAATGTAACCCCAATAAATGTAATAAAAAATTTTAAAAAATAAATAAGAAATTTAAAATGGCAGTGCCTTATATACATAAGTGATTTTTTTTTTCTTAATTGTAAAGATATGTGGAACTAGGTAGTACATAGAAGGCATGGTAATTCTAGAGTTATGAAAGATAAGTATTTAGACTATCAAGTCAATATTTTAGGTATCAGGAAGGAGGGAAAAAAAGGGGGAGAGATAAAGAGATGCAACTTTCAAGTGAGACAGCTTCCTTCATGGAGCATCCTGTTTTTTCCAATTACACTTACATTTACACCACATTAACCAGATCATAGTCACAGCCAAAATAGATAACAGAGTCGGGAAAGTGTAGTGGGTTTGGCTGGGCACTTTGCTTCCCTGAATGAAATGACTGTTTTGTTACTAAGAAAGAATGGGAGGATGAATGTTGAGTGAGCAATTAGCAAGTTTTATTGTAGCTAAGAAGAATTTCACACACACACACACACACACACACACACACACACACTTGAATCTATCAAGTAGAGTGATTAGAGATTCCTTTGAGATTGTTCTCCAGCTCTTTCCTTACTACTAGGACTAATAAAAAATAAAAAAAACGTAACTGGGACAAAAGAGGAAGAACTGTATTAGTTTTTTTGTTTTTTCTTTCCTCCTGTTGCTTTTCTGTTCACATACTATTAATAGATATTGTTTTCAAAGATTTTATTGGGGAATTGGGGAAGGGGAACATTGTGATTTTCCAGGACCCATCAGCTCCAAATCAAGTTGTTGTCCTTCAGTCTTAGTCATAGAAGGCACAGATCAGCTCCAAGTCCAGTTGCCATTTTCAATCTAGTTGCAGGGGTCACAGCCCACCATCCTATGTGGAAGTCAAACCTGCAACCTTGTTGTTAAAAGCACACGCTCTATCCAGTGAGCCTGGCCCCTAATAGATGTTTTGGTAAATATTTCTGCTACTGACTTTGTCATTAAAGAAAACACTGTTTATTGAATTTAGACACAGTAAAGCAGTTGGTATTTCAATTCAGTCAAATATAATAATATAATATGATCAGAGCTTTAACTTGTCCTTAGCTATCTGTCATGGTCCTATATACATTTTTCTATATGTTTAATTAATGTTTCCCTCAAAAAGGCATGCTTAGAAATACATGAAATACATGTAATATTTCAATATTGACAGTTCATAACCAACATTTCTTGTTCCTTTAGGCTTATCACTATGAGAAACAATGACGTAAGACCTGAACTATCACAATGCCTAGAATTGGATTCAGCATGTTTGCTACATATTATAGAAAATTGTTTTAACTTACTTATTTTCACTTTTTCCACCATTGTCTGCCTCCTCCACAGGCTATACATTGACGGTCCATTTGGAAGTCCATTTGAGGAATCATTGAACTATGAGGTTAGCCTCTGCGTGGCAGGAGGCATTGGAGTAACTCCATTTGCTTCAATACTCAACACGCTGCTGTATGTCATTTTGATCTTTTTTATTAGTTCAAATAGAGAACTGTCAATATTTGAGGTATCTCTCATTTAGTAGGAAGTAAATCCTTACGAATCCTTTTACTTGCTATTCAAGGAACTCCTCTTGCTGATTGATAAGGGGGGTAATTCAGTGATAATATGTGGTCTTTGGCTTTCAGTGTGCTCTCTTGTAAAATATGTCAGTATCACAATTATGCATTCCTCTGCCCTTACCCTCTGTTAAAGTCATTCCACCAGCCTTCATTTCTCTACTTCCTCATCAATGGTAAGTGGCACTCTTATCCATTCAGTCAGCAAATATTTTTGAGCATCTATGGGCCAATCCATCTTATAGATAGTGGGAATATATGAATAAAGCTGAGCCCCTGCCCTTAAAAAGTTTACATTCAAATAGGACAGGTAAAAAATAAACCAGTGATAAATTCATAAATAACATTATTTCTGAAAATATTAGAACTATGATGAAAAGAAGAGAGATTAATGGGATATAGAAATAAAGAGCCAGGGTTATTACAGAAGTTTGGTCAGGGAAAGTTTTTCTGAGGAAATGACAAAATAAGGCCATCAATTCCTTGGGCTCTTACTCAGAACATTTATAACAAACTGAAGGATAGAAATGTCAGAGTAAAATTGTTTAACTAAGAAATACATTTTCAGTTATTTTCTAGGATTATTAGCGAAAATTAAATGATTAGTATTATCATGAAAACACAAACAAAATGACAGTATGAAATAAATCTTTTCCATTCACTTTTCAGGAAGACACAATTTGCATTAAAAGTCTGTTTAATGGAGTTCCAAAAAAAACAAATAAGTTGAAGCTATGTGTTTGAATGATATTTTATTTCAATTTCAAATACTTGATATAAATCTGAGATTTTTTGGAGGTTCTTAGAAAAACAGCCATATTCCAAGCCAGAAATCATTTGTTTTTGAAACATATTGCAAGTTATTTGGACACCTAAAGTTAAGAAAACGAAAGAATATTTTCTTAACCTCAAGCCTACTTCCTAATTATAAATAGGAATCCAGACTTGGAATCATGAGTTACTGGAATGCATTACATAGTGGGCGGTTGTGAAATCTCCTTCTTTAATGATATTAGGAAGGGAATAAACAACCAATTTCTGGAATGTTTTTGGCTCACTTTGCTGGAAGCCAGGGCAAGACTTATGATGACTGGAGCCCCACTGAGTGATAGAATTCACTAAAAATAGAGAACTTTTTTTTTGAGATGCAGGGATGATATTATTCTGATTCAGGAGTTTAGTTTATTACCTTCACCTGGATATGAGTAATATGCATATAATATTCACAAGTATAAACAGTGAAATTCATGCAGTATATCATGTCTTTGAGTCAGTATATTGCATTTTAAATTCATTTGGGAGTTATAGTAAGCGCTGTGTCAGATGCTTCAATGTAAATGATTGGTTTTTCTATCGTTTCCTTACTAATGAAAAGCAAATTTTCAAAGATACAAGGATCCTTAACTGTATTTTTTTTCTTTTTTTTCTTTCCTAATCACTGTCATGTTATTAATTTTAAAGGGATGACTGGAAACCATACAAGCTTAGAAGACTATATTTCATATGGGTGTGCAGAGACATTCAATCCTTCCGTTGGTTTGCAGACTTACTCTGTGTGTTGCATAACAAGGTAAAATTATATTTGTTTTTACTTTTGCAATTTTTTAATTTGAAAACACAGTTATTTTCTTTAAAATTTCAAAAGTAATAAATTTTTGCTTTAGAATAAACCAGAAAATATGCAGATAAGTAGTGAGGAAAAAAATCCCCTATACTTCAAAAAAACAGAGATAACATTTGTTAATTGGTACACATCTTTTCAGATATGGATCTGTGACTATGCATATATATCTAAGAAGTGTTTTAACATAGAATATTTTAACATAAAAATGTATGCATATGGCTGGTAATGTGTGCATATATTTATGAGGTATGCAAATGTATGCATATAGGGTGGTGAGCAAAGACAGAGAGAAACATTAGCATACAAGTGCTACTACACTTTTGATCTTTTGTTCTAATAGCTCTTATTTCTTTAATATTCTAACTGGACCATCACCAGATCTTTGACACACTATGCAAAATTTCAAAAATCCCCAATTCTAAGTTCTTTTTTTACAGGAATGAAAGCAGGAATTCTTCATCTATCCTACATGTAACCTGTATATATCTATTAATATATCTATCTTTATTTTTTCAAGTTATATAAGTAATATACATTTGCATCAAATTCAGATACAGCAAAATCCTCCTTACTACTTTCCATATCCTATCTATGTAACAAGAGGTAACTTGTGAGTGTTCTGTAAATTCTTGCATACTATTTGTATTATTCTGAAAATTGTTTTTTTAAATTTATTACTATGTCTTTAACATTTTTTTAAAAAAGATTTTATTGGAGAATTAGGGGAGGGGAATAGCATTGGAGAATTGGAGAAGGGGAACAGACAAGTTGCTGTCTTTTTGTTCTTCAGTCTAGTGTGGAGGGTGTTGCTTCACTGGCCCATGTTGGTATTATCATTGCGCTCTTCCCTGGTAAGGCAGTTGCTCACCGGCCATTGGATGGCCGCTCATGGCGGCTCACAGCAGCCCATGAAAGCACACTCCTGCTGCAGGCCAGTCCCACTGCAGCCTACACCGTTGCCGGCAACTAATGGCAGCCCAGCTTCAGGTTGAGCTGTCGTTCACCATCTTAGCTGTAGAGGGCACAGTGTCAGCAGTCCTCATGTGGGGTCCGAACTTGGGCCCTGCCGCCCAGAGCTGGCATCTCAAGCCAACTCCCAACCCATATGCCACTTGGCTGGCCTGCCTTGTTCTTTTTACTACTATAGAGTATTTCATAATATGGATGTATCTAGTTTATTTGACCATTCCCTAATGATGAACATTTACTTTTTTATTACAAAGAATACTGCAATAAATATCATACATCCCTTTTTGTGCAGATATTCACTCATTCAATCCATCATTCTATCACTCATCAAATAGTCTCATCAAATATTTACTAACTGCCTTCTATGAATTAGAAACTGTTCTAGGACATGGAGCTACATCGGAGAACCAAATAAAAATAAGTTTCTGATCTCATATGATTTACATTCTAAGTCAGGAAGATGGACAGCAAACCAATGAATAAATAGGGTGTCCAAATCCAATTAGGACAAAGAAGAAAAGGAAAGTGGGGCAAAGCAGCAGAGTAAACAATAGAAGGCATATTAATTTATATTGCATATTTGGGAATGCCCATCAAACAAAATGGTATTTGAGTAGAGACCTGAGTGAAGTGAATGAACAGATGAAGCAGATGTTTTGGGGGAAATTTTTTAAGGCAGAGACCCAACTTTACAGGCGAATGTTCTTATGCAATTGCATGCTTGGTAGACTGGAGGAAGATGAAAGAGAGCTGTGTGGGCAAAGCAGAGTAAGCAAGGGGAAAAATATTATAGTAGGAAAAACAATCAGAGGGGTGGTGCATGTGCTTTTCTGGAGAAGAGGCAGATTGCATAAGTCCTCTGGATTTTATGCAACAAGAGATGGGTTCTGAGAATATACTCAAAAGAACTGAAAGCAGTTGACTTGAACAGATATTTGTACACCAATATTCATAGCAGCATTATTCACAATAGCCAAAAGATGGAAAGAATACAAATGTCTACTGATGGATGAATGGATAAAGAAAATGTGGCATATACATATAACAGAATATTATTCAGACTGAAAAAGCATGAAATCCTGAGACATGCTACAACACGTATGAACCTTGAAAGCATTATGCTAAGTGAATTAATCTAGACACAAAAGAATAAATATTATCTGATTCTACTTATGTGACACCTGGAGTTGTCAGTTTCATAGAATGCTGATTGCCAGGTGCTGGGAGAGAGGGCAAATAGAGAATTAGTGTTTAAGAATTCAGAGTTTCAGTTTGGGAAGAAGAAAAGTTCTGGTGATGGATGGTGATGATAGTTGCACAACAATACGAATGTAATAAATGCCATTGAACTGTACCCTCAAAAATGGTTAAAATGGTAAAAAACACGTATGATTCCTGGGACCCACCAGGGACCTGCTGAATGAGGAGGGAGAAAAAAGGCGGAGATGAGAAGCCATTGAAAGGATCTGAGCAAAACTGATCTGACTGCAGATCATCTTGGGAGTATGTGTGAAAATACCATGCCCTGGGGATACTGAAGCTTCTAGAAGCGAAGATGAGTAATGGCCAACAAAGGAGATTGTTCAGACTGGCGAGTGAGGCAATAGCAAAACCAAGAAGCAATTCTGTCCTTGAGGTGAAGGGCGGAAAACCTTTCAAGAAAAGCAGAATCACCACTCTCAGATTTGTGAGTCTTTTTTTCTAGGTTGATTCCGGAGACAGGACTTTCTGAGTTGGAGGTTGTGAATGAATTTAAATTTTTACTGTATACTGACATAACACCCCCGGAAGAGACTAAAACAATTTACATTTGCACCAAAGAATATGAGAGAAATGTATTCCAAAACATTGTATTAGCAACCTTTTAAGTTTCTACAAATCCTTTCAACAGTGAATCTCATTATGTTTTCCCCTGAATGCTACTGAGATTGAGCCTTGCTTCCTATGATTATTGACCACTTGTATTACTTCTGGGATTTGCTAATTCTACTTTTGCCTCTTTTTCTAATTTTTAAAAATCTTTCTCGAATTGACATATAAAGACTACACTTTTTTTAAAAAAAGGCTATAATTGGATCCAAGATGTAGAAAGGCACACTTGAATAATAAATATTGTATAAAGTAAGTAGTAGGGAAGGAGAGGAATAAAGGAAAGAATGGAAGTGGCTGGACTTTCAAAGTATTTGAATTTGAAGATTTAAATTTTCTTTGCTATCCAAGTTTTTTGATGGATGTGCTCTAACCTGAGGATTTCATGGGATAAATAATATAAAAGCTTAAAACTATTGTGGTGATTATCTTCTACACATACCTCTGCATACGTGTTTGGATTTTTTACAGCAGCAGAATGAACACTGGTCCTTCAATTGTGTCTCTGAGGATGATGTTAAAAAGAAAAGGCTTTTATTATTTTTCTGTGTTTGCAACTGTGTTACCAGGCTCTCTCTGCCGAGAGAGAGAGAGAGAGAGAGAGAGAGAGAGAGAGAGAGAGAGAGAGAGAGAGAGAGAGAGAGAAACCAGTAGCAATAAATCATAGTGACTTTACATACAGTCTGTGAGGGTAGATGAAAATATTTTTGAAAACCAAATTAAATATAGCCTTTTAATCTTCTTGCAACTGTGAGTTCTTTCGCTTTATTCTAGAATGCCTAGAACAGAGCTATCTAGTTGCCTTCATCCCTCTGCCTTGGTGACAGACCATCTGAAATGTTTACAATTTGTCACGTTAGGCGGATCTTGCTTGGCCAGGTTGTCCAACCTGGTGAGTTAAGTACAGAGTGCAAGGCCAGGTATAAGGTGATCTGGTATCACTCTGCCAATAACTAACTACATCACTTGCTTCAAGTCACTTCCCCTCTATAGGACACATTGGAAAAATCTAAAAGGGAGACCAGAGCTACATCAGGCATTCCGAGTCTGTCACTTATAGTGGGACAGTGGCTCTACCTCGTATGACTGTAAGACCTTGGATAAGTTATTTAACCTCTGTAAACCCTATTTATACTTTCAATTTGTAAATGAGGATAACAACACTTACAGCCTAATGTGAGGTTTAACTGTAACATCTAAAGTATCTATCCTACTGAATGCATTTAATAAATGATCACTATCATTCCTATTAGTTATCTGTAAAATTCTTTTGAGGACTAGCATCCTATTGTTTTTTATTTGCAAGAAAAATAAGGAAGAGTGATAGGCAGGAGAAATAAAAATGAAAAACATAATCCTTGTGCATGATCCTATATCTATTGGTAAGATTGGCTTTTGATCCATTTATTTGTTTTTTCACTGCTCCCTGGACTTGGAGAAAATTGTTTATTTAGTAGATAGTATTACTTGTCTTCAGTGAGGGATAAGTTAAAAGGGAGACATTGAAATAATTAAGAACATTATTTAAATTTGCACAGTTCTCTCTGGGGGGGTATGGGCACCAAAGGCCAGTTATCAGTGCAGGGGTCATTACGCTGATCTCAGAGTAGCATCCTGGCAGACATTTAAATCAAGAATCAACACAAGCCATTTGTCTATGAGCTGCAGGTTCATTACCTACCTGGAAATTCCTCAGTTTCTTCCCAATTAGAATACCTAAGCCCAATTCAAAAAGGGCCTTCAAATGAATTGAGCATTTGGTTATAACTTGAGGCAGTTAGTGGATGTGATATAATTAATGATTATATCGTAAGACTATTATGGGTGCTGAGAACCATCTCTCATAATTTTAAAAGTAAAATACATTGTTATTGGGATTTTATAATTCAGAGTTGCCACCTGTCAGAAAATGTATAATTTTGATCTGGAAGGGATCTGTGAGATAGTGTCATTAAACCCTGTCATTGCCCTGATGAAGACACTAAGGCATAGATTAAGTTGAATAATGTCCTAAAATCTCTAGCCAGGTAGGCATAGCAATAAAAACAAGTCTCCGAGTTGCCTGCCAGGTGCCTTTACCATTTTAGTGCCAGAAGGGTGATACAACCCTACTTAGTCACTCCCTACTTGAAAAATGAATTCCTTTGCATTCCTAAAACTTCTACTTTGAGTTCCAATATATCAGTATTTTTTTTTTTTTGAGAGCAGTGTCACTGGCCCTCATATGTGGGACCGAACCAGGGCCGCTGGCTTCCCAAGCCAGTGCTTAACCACCGCGCCACTTGGCCGGCCCCAATATATCAATTTTTTAAAAATCATTACTTTCACACTATATAGAAACAGTCCTTCAAATCAATTGATCCTTTTGCTGTAATAATGTCCAGCAAAGCCTTACCATCTTAAGGAAACCCACCAAGGCTATCTATGCTCGAGACGTAGTTTGGCTGTTGAAGATGTTCTGGTCTCTTCTAAGCCTTTCCTCAAGGTCCACACATAAGACTCTCAGGTCTAGTCTCCACAGAGCAAGCCATGGCTGCTGCGTTTCTTTTTTGTTCCCTCTTGATGCTGTTTCCTTATCTTTCAGCTTTTCCTTATTCTAGGGCAGTGAAAGGAGGCCCTAAGAATAATATATATAATAAGTGTGTTTTTCCAGGACCCATCAGCTCCAAGTCAAGTAGTTGTTTCAATCGAGTTGTGGAGGGCACAGCTCACAGTGGCCTTTGTGGGTATGGAACCCCCAACCTTGTTAACAGCACTGTGCTCTAATCAACTAAGATAACTGGCTACCCTGAATAATATCTTTTTAAATATAGATTTCAGATCAAGAGTTAGTCAGAGCAAGACCAATCATTGGTACATTCATTTTTGTCTTTTGGAAAAGAAGCATGTGGGGACAACAAAAATCCTTTTACCCACTTTTGAATTTATTTTCTTTCAGAAGATATTTTTCTTAGTTTATTTTTCAAGATATAAATATGTTCAAGATTTTTTCCAGACTCCTTTATGTTGGCAGATATATTTCCAGCTTCATACATTTGTATCCATTGTGTCCTGATGAAAAAACTGATGCATAGATTAAGTTGAGTAAATTCCTAAGAAACTGATGCATAGATTAAAGTTGAGTAAATTCCTAGATTAAGTTGAGTAAAGTCTCCAGGTAGGGAGGGATGGCAATAGAAACAAGTCCCTCAGTTACCTGCCAAGTGCCCTTAGCATTGTAGGGGTTCCCAGAGGAGTGATGAAACCCTACCTAATCAGAAAATCTTGAACAGCATGCATTCCTAGCATGTATATCATGCAGCACTAATGACTTTTTTAAATAAGAAAATTATGTTCTTTATGAATGAACTCTTGGGTAAAAATTGGAGACTCTTAGAGAATACAATAAAATAAAAATATGTGGGGAAGATCAAAGGGAATATTACTGTAGTATTTAGTATGCTAGGTTTTATATCTATAAAATCAGAAAATTATTCCCTTTCACTACAACCATCGTACCTGATTATACCAGTAGGTGGCAGGTTATTAATGTTAGAACCTGGCATATATATGCACAGAGATACATATTTATGTATATATATGCATTTGCTTGTAGATGTTGACTGTGATTAGACAAGATACATCTTACAAATTCTGTAATCACTTATGTTAGAATTAGGAGAAAGTCTGAATATACAGAAAGCATTTTAATGTCTGTTTACTTTTATGACCTCCCAGTTTTGGCAAGAGAACAGACCTGACTATGTCAACATCCAGCTGTACCTCAGTCAAACAGATGGGATCCAGGTATGTGGCTGGGCATTATGGTAAATTAAATAACCTCTTGATAATATTATAGAAGATTTATTGTGGGGGCTGTGCTGGAAGAAAATTTCTGCAGGTGGTTTGAAGAAAAGGCTTCTTGGGAAATGTCCAGAAAACTCATGGCTTGTCCTTCAAGTCAAGTATATTAGGCCTCTCATTTGTCCCTTACAGGGATCTGGGGCAGTCCTTTCAAGTTCATCTCTCTCCTCTTCATTGTGATCTCAAGTTCTTTACCTCCAGAGATCAAACCCTAAGAGAGAAGATAAAGCCATACACAATTAAGGTGGTTTCCCTTTAAGGGAAACTAAAACAAAACAGAAAAGCATAACAGTCATCATGCATTATGTACTCACTGTGCTAGACATTGTGCTATAAACAATCACATACATTATCTCATGGTATTCCAACATTCAAGAGGCAGAGGATATTGCTATCCCCATATTACAGAAGAAGAAACTGCTATTCACAGACAATATTGAACAGCTGCATAGGTGTGTGAAACCTGGTCATGAATGTTTTCATGAGTTTTACCTTAGTATTTTCTATCATACATTTTCTATAGTACTTTGAATACAAAATATGATCTTCAAAACTAATCTAACCCTTTTTTCTAGTCAGTGTTCTACCCTCTTGGTATGCAAAAAATATTCCATTTTACTACTCTCACAAAACAAGTCAGTAAGTAATGTTATCCCCATGGTATAGCTGTAATAAGGTATGGAGCATAAATTATATGTGGTTCTCAGTGTGTCTGCCTGGGGCTCAGATACTTTGTCCTGTCTTCTCAATTCACTCTGATCTCCACCACTGATTCACATCTCATATTCTGTTTATTGCAAACAGCAGTTCATTAGAAGATATTTGTTGATAGACCCAAAATTTGGTATTCTGTTGTCTTAGGCTGTCTTGTCTAGGATCATTTCCCCAAATTTATGGTGACAATTTGTAGTATTTTACTCATATAATGTGTCAAATATGACAAATGTATTTGCTGTGCAAAAACACTTCAATAAAGTGTATGCTTCAGCCTTTTTTTGAGAGTAGGCAATTAGAATGTGTCTTTTAACATTGTAGTTGTTTAAAAATGAAGCAACAAACTAAAATCCAGGGAAATCAGCCATTTGTAATAATGGCATTCAAGAACATAATGGGTTTTAAAAGAAAAGGGGAAGGAAATGATGTTCTAAATGACTGTGCTTAATAGGTTGCCATTTGATACTTATATTCTTCATATCACAGCAATTTGGTAGGAAGCCACACCATCAGCAGAAATGATGTTAGAGAAATGGGTTGTTTGCCAACTCTGCGTCATATAAAATATAGTGCTTTCTTTTTGGCAGAAGATAATTGGAGAAAAATATCAAGCACTGAATTCAAGACTTTTTATTGGACGTCCTCGGTGGAAACTTCTGTTTGATGAAATAGCAAAATGTAACAGAGGGTATGTACTATTCTTCAGAAAATTTGACATGTGGCTAATGATCAAATAAAATATTCCCAAGTCATTACATAAAGTTTTAAAAGATGAATTAGTAATGGGTTTACAAATTACAGAATCACTTAAACACTCAATTATCACTATCAAAGGAAAGAGCAAGGCAGGGACCACCTCACGTATCTGTCATGCCAAATAATTAAAATTTGGCTTAGAAATAGTGTATGAATTATTTATGAACTAGACTGTCCTCCCTACTTTTAAATTTGCATAGACACATATTAGAATGGATATTCATTCCCACAGCATAAATCAGGTGATCATAGGAAAAGTTTTTCAAAACCATGTTGTCAAACAAGGGAGCTCTGCAAACAGTTCTAACAATACATGCACTTAAAAATCAGATTTTTGTACCTTATAACCAGAATGAACACATTTTTTTCAACCTCTTAGTTGGAATATGCTGTTTTGAAGCCAGGAATATTTCCAAACATGATTTTTTTTTTCTTGGAAGCTACAATGCTATGAAGAACCTTAGCACTATGGACTACGTATCTAAGATTGAAGAGATTACTATTGAAGGAAGGCATTCTTTTTAGGGCACAGAGTAGACAGCCCATTTGTCTTTTGTAAACTTATCAGAGTGCAGAGCTATGGTCTACAAAAGTCTAAGAACACTTGAAACCATATACCTACTCACACTTTTTAAAGTAGGCATGGAAATAGTTTCATCATAAGGTTAAATAGTTGTAAAGTCTGTAATTTGCAGACTTTGCAGATGTTGGCATTTTATATTGCAGATGTTGACATATTGCAGGTGTTGACATTTTAAAATAAGTGTAACTATTTTAAACATACTTACTGAAATCTAAATATTATAGTTTCTTGATACCAACCTCATACATTGTAAATACACAAACAAGCTTTCATTAGCAGTTGGAACTTTGCATAATTGAACTTGTATTTTCTATTTGTACTTGTATTTCTACTTCAACTTATATTCCTAATCTTATTAACCTACAAAATTTTATCAAAATTCAATATATTTTTACATTTGAACAAATCATATTTTTATTGCTAACCATATTTCTGCAATAAGAATATACATAAATTGATTTAATTTTTAAAATTTCCTGTGACCCCAAGGCTCCAGTGTTAATTTTTTCTTTTGGGTTGAGTTATCATTACAATTATTATATAGTTGATTAATTCATAATTTAAAAAATATATTTTGGTAAATATAAAAAGGATATTCCATTGTAAAGGAATGAGGTAGCTTATTAGATAGAGAGGTTTTCTAAAAACCCCAACTCATGAATTCATGGATGAATATAACGTATTGAAAGAATCACTGATTCATGATGGCCCTTGGCTTCATCTTCAGAGATATTGTTTTAGGAATTATGGTATGGAGCCCCAGAATCAAATTTCAATAAAATGTATCTAGCTAAGAAATTCAGATTGCACCCATGTTTGAAACCACATCTGTATTTCCCTTTCCTTGAAGAAGTAGTTTGAGGTTGAAGAGGGAAGCATTATTTAGAAAGGAGAGATTCTTTGTAATATTCAGGGCCCTTGCTAAAAGTGAACTATAGAATTAAAAAAAAAAAAGAAAAATGTAAACGCAGTTTTGGTTATATTCCTTTCCTATCTTTCTCCAATATCAGCCACCTTTGATGTGATAATCTTGTCCTACTCATCAGGGTCTTGCTATGTACCACAGACTCAGTTCTCTTTAATGACATTTATTTATTTATTTTTTATTTATTTTTTTTTTTTTTGAGGGCAGTGTCACTGGCCCTCATATGTGGGACCGAACCGGGGCCGCTGGCTTCCCAGGCCAGCGCTTAGGTCTTGCTATGTACCACAGACTCAGTTCTCTTTAATGACATTTAACTGACCTCTGACAAGCATTCTTTCATTAGTTCTCATAGTATAGTGCTGAAAACTTTGATAATTTTGGTTTCTTTGTTGTTTTGTTCCATTCTGAAATCAAACCTGAAAATAGTAGAGGATCATTTACAGGAAATTAAACTGGGATTATTGGTTTCTTTGGTTATTTCTTAAGAATTCCCATTTGTTATACTGTTCATGATTTAGGGGGATTTTTGTTTGTTTATTTGGTTGTTCATTTTCTTTCAAGAGCAAAGCTGGTTTAAAACGAGCAAATGTGCACCACCTGCTGTTGACATTTTGTACCACACTTTCACTTTTTGTTGCTCTGGGCAGGCATCTAAAATACATTATTTTTTAAATGATTTTTGTGTACCACAGTTTGGAAAAAAATGGATCGACATCTTTCATTAACTGTAAAAAAAAAAGGCACCATTTAAATAGAAGTCTTCATTTTATATGTAAAATTTTGGTTAACCTCGTGTACATAAATTTACATAAAGAAGAATATATAGAGATGAGAATAGAGAGGCATATGAATTAAATCATTTTTAATTGGGCTACAATTTAATTTTCACAAAGTGATTATTTATTAAACCAGTAGGTGATAGTTTAATAAACTATATAGAATACAAATTTAAATTGAATTAAGCACTTATTGTCACACACACACACACACACACACACACAAATACAATATATATATACATATATCAGTACATATGCATATACATATAAAATGTGTATACATTTGTTTGGCACCCTCTGTATATTTATAAAAGTATATATACATATATAAGTATACAGAGAGTGTCAAAAAATGTATACAAATTTTAAGAAAGAAAAACTGTATTAAAATTGTAATACTCAGTATATACTGATACCAAAAGATGAATCCAAGTCACGTTTGACTTATGCATTTACAAGAGGTGCTCAAAGTGGTTATCATCAGTGTCCAGACACTTCTGATTATGGCAAACTATTGCTTGAGCAACGTTGACTAAAGTGTCCACCTGTATACATTTTTTTGGGCATCCCTGGTATATATGCATATACTATGAAGGCATATATAAGTCATATATGTTTATATAAGTACATATATATGTACATGTTTAAAATATATATAATAAAAATATAAAATTTAATTTTTAACAAAAATGGAATGAATCTATAATATGTAATTCTTCAATTTAGTCTTTTTTCAGATATATTATAGATTGTTCATGAATAATTTCATCAAATTCTACCTCAGCGGTATTCTAGAATATGGATAACATGACCATTACTCTCCTATTTATGGATGTTTAAGTTGCCTCAAGTCCTTTCCTGTTACAAACAGTGCTTTAGTAATTGTCTTTGCACATATCTTCTCATGTCCTTGTAAGAATATTGCAGTAGGTTAGCATCCTTGAAATGGAATTGCCGGATCAAAGGGTGTGCACATTTAGATACTGTCCTACCACATGCAAAAGGCTGAATTAATTTTATACTCAATTTACTTTGCATTTGTGTATGAGAGTGGTTCCTTCCTTGCATGGCTTTTTTAAATTCAGAAAATGAATTATGGCAATGTATTACATGATTAAGGAAAGTGAAGGAGCTTTTGAAGCCACCTTGCTTTCATCATTATTTTACAAACGAAGAAACTATGACCCCAAAAGGTAATGATTCGTTTAAAGCTATGGTTAATGAGTCAGAATTCAGACATGCACCCATATCCTGACTGTAAAGTTTAATGTGCTTTACAGCAGAACATTTTCCCAGATAGAAAAAAGTGGCAATCTTATTTTACCATAGCCTCTTGGGGTCAGTGAGGTGTTGCAAGAAACCATCATATTCACTATGGATGTTGCAGCAAAATGTTAGTTGTAATATACTGAAAGTGTCAACAACTAATTTTTCAAAAGCATAAAAGGATATTGTACATTTACTTTATAAGCCATTCAGTATTTAACAACCTGTCAGGAAATTATGTATTACACCCAACCAAAATCCAGTTTCCTATTATTTATAATAAAATGTGTAACAATCATCAGTTAGTTGAACTTACGTATTATGCAAAGGGAGAAATAAAGGATTAACTTAATGTAGACTTTGGAGCAGAAAATTACTACTCTGGGGTTGGGGAAAATGACTGAGACTGTATCTATGTTAGGCTACCTCATGGTGTTTTAAAAACAGTACAAATTAAGAATACTTAGGTTTGGTCTCTCACATTTTCTCCAATGTCTGTGGTTCATCAATCAAATTTTCTGTATATGTTATACAAGGAGCAAATTAATCTCTAATGAGTGAATAAGCTCTCATTATATGAGATTCTCACACTTACAAATCTGAGTGGAAAGCAAGTATTGGTATAGTAGGAAAATATACACAAATATATTGAACACATATGAAGCTAGTTCCCACTGCCCGCAAACAACATTCTCTGCTTAGCATCGAAGTCTATCTCTACCCAACTCAACAAAGTTTTTGTAGGTAAATCTGATAATTACTGGATTGCAGCCACCTAATGTAAATTTAGTGCAAATGAGTTTAATGATTAATTGTAGACCTTTAAGAGCTGTAGGATTTCATTAAGTGAAAGAGACATTGGGAACTCCTCAGATTACAAAAAGATCACCTAAATTAATTATTTAACTGAAAAATAAAATGTAAAAAAATAATGGCATCTGGATGCTTTAAAAATAATGATTTCATTCTGAAGCTCTTAAGAGAAGCCTTCAAAAATGAGAAAAATTAGAAAATCTAACTCTATCCTATGAAAGACAACAAATAAAAGAAAATAATGGTGTCTTGTCATAATGCAGTGTTGACAGAGAATGTATACAAGCATACAAAATGATTCGTTTCCTTTTCCTCTTCATTGTAATGAAAACCACAGTATGGATATGTATTTATGTATGTATGTATTTATTTAATTATTTATGTGGTATAAACTCAATAGTTCAGTTTTATTCATTTAAGTAATGCATTGTTTCTAGCACAGCTTTTAATAGTAATCTAAATTTTACTAAGCATAAGAATTTATTTTTGTATTATTTTTTTCTGCTCGCTTTGGATTTAATTAGCTCTTCTTTTACTAATATATTAAGGTTGAAACTTAGGTCATTGATATGACACCTTTTTTTATTTTCCAGTATAAGTATTCAATACTATAAATATTTCTTTAAACACCACTTTAGCTACATCCCACAAATTTTGATGTATTTTAACATTTTACCGTTCAAAATATATTTTAACTTTCATGTGATTTCTTCTTTGACCCATTGGTTATTTAAAAGTATGCTGTTTCATTTCCAAATAGGATTTTATAGACATCTCTTTGATCATGATTTCTAGTGAAATTGGGTTTCGTTTTTTTTTTTTTTTAATTGGGGAATTGGGGGAGGGGAACAGCGCCAGGGAATCCGGGAAGGGGAACAGACAAGTTGCTGCCCTTTTGTTCTTCAGTCTAGTTGCAGAGGACGTTGCTTCACTGGCCCATGTTGGTATCGTCACTGCACTCTTCCCGGATAAGGCAGATCGGTCACCGGCCTCTGGATGGTCGCTCACCACGGCTATTGGCAGCTCATGCTGGCTGCCGGCCACTTAGTGTAGCCTATGGCAGCCCACTGCAGCAGGGGCTGCAGCTATGCCGTCTTGGGGTTCGCAGCCCAGCTCCAAGTGGAGCTGTTGTTAGCTGTTAGAGGGCAGTGTCACTGGCCCTCATATGTGGGATCCGAACTGGGGCCGCTGGCATCCCAAAGCAGCTCTTAACCAATGTGCCACTCAGCCTGCCCTGAAATTGGGTTTTGTTAAGAAAACATACTCCTTGTGATTTAAATGTTTTAGAATTTATCAGACCTGTTTTATTGCCCAGAATATGGCCTGTTTTGATGAATGTTCCATGTGAACGCAAAATAATTTGTATTCTGTTGTTTTTGGGTAGAGCACGCTATGAATATCAATTACTTCCAATTGCTTGATAAGTTTAAATATATTTACTGATTTTCTGTTTGTTCTATCAATTACTGGTAGAGGAGGGTGTTGAAATCATTAACTATATTTCTAGATTTATCTGTCTTTACAGTTCTATCAGTTTTTGTTTCATGTATATTGGAGATTTTAGGCTGTAAGGTTTAGTTGTAGGGTGTAGTTATAGTGTTTAAACTATTTAAATTACATTTTATCATTACATTTTATTAATTACAAAATACATTGCATTTTATTATTACATGAAATAAAAATATCTTTTTGTTTTTTTCCCCAGAGAGTTGTATAAAACAGGGATCCAGTTTCATCCTTTTGCATGTATATAGCTAGTTTTCCAACACCATTTATTGAAGAGACTTTTTCTCATTGAGTATTCTTAATTCCCTTTGGTTGGGTTTAAATCCAGCAGTTTACTGTTGCTGTCTATTTATTTCATTTGTTCTTTCTTCTCTATTTTTTTCTTTCCTTTTTCTACCTTTGTGGACCGAGTATTTTTTTATGATTCCATTGGTTTCTCCTATATTGGCATTCTATCTATATCTCTCTGTTTGTTTGCTTTTAGTGATTTCTTTAAGGCATTGTTTCCCAAATTGAATTCCTTGGACCAGCATCGCCTGGGAATTGTTAGAAAAGAAAATCCTTGAGCTCTATCCAAGATCTGCTAAATCAAGAGCTTTAGGGGTGGAGCTCAGCTGTCTGTAGTCTTGAAGTCCTTCAGGTGTTTCTGATGAGGCTGAAATCAGAGACACACTGTTCCAGGTTTACAGTGTATAGCATTAGCTCATAACAGTATATTTCAAATAATGTTACACCTCTTCATGTACTTTCATTCCCCGGGCACCTCTTTGGCTGCTGTCCTTACTCACTCATCTTTCTTCCAAATATGCTATAAACTCCATAATGTATTGTTATGGCTCTTGTTTTAAATATTAATTATATTTTAAAGAAATTAAAAGTTAGACAAAATGTACCTTATATTTATTCACAGATTAGTCATTTTGGTACTCTTCATTCTTTTTGGGTAGATCCTTATTTCCTTCTGATTTCATTTTCCTTCCTGAAAAAATTATCTTTAATATACTCTGTAGTGCTGGTTTGCTGGCAATGAATTCTCTCGTCTTTTGTTTGAAAACTTGTGTATTCTATCTTCATTTTTGAAAGATATTTTTGTTTGATACAGAATTTGCTTGGTATAGAATATTTATAATCTTTCAGTATTTTGAAGATGTCACTTCATTGCCTCCTGACTTTCGTAATTTGTGACAAGAAACCCATCTTTCACCTTTTGCTTATTATTTGAAATGGGTCTTTCCCCACCTCTGGCTGATTTTGTTTTACTCTTCGTGACTGACTTTCAGAGTTTTACTATACATTGTCTTATGTAGTTTTGTGTGTATTCTCCTTGGGGTTCATTAGACTTTTGGATCTATGTGTTTGTTTTGTCAAATTTGGAAAAAAAGACAATTGTTTCTTAAATGTATTTTTCTCTTTCCGCTCTGTCTTCTCTCATGTTGGGACTACAGTTACATATATGTTAGACTAGTTAATAATTTCCACTTAGGCCTTTAAAAAATCTTCTATTTCTCTTCTCATCATGTTGATGCTTACCTTTGAACATATGAAGCATATTTCTCATCACCATTTCAATTAGCATGTTTGATTATTCCATCATTTCTGTCATTCTGGGCCATTTTCTATTGACTGATCTTTCTCCTTATATTACTTTGCTAAGGCATCCATAATAATAGCCCACAGACTGAGTGAATTAAACAGTAGAAATTTATTTTGTCACAGTTCTGGATCAAGATGCCAGCAGGGTTAATTTCCTCTGACCCACCCCACCGCCTTGGCCTACAGATGATTGTCCTCTTATTGCCTTTTCACATGTTTTGTTTTGTTTTGTGCATCTCTTGTGTCTCTTTGTATACCCATATTTTCTCTTATAAAGACATCATCAGATTGGAATAGGGACCACACTAACAGCCTCATTTGAACTTAATCACATTATAAAGGTCCAATCCCCTATACAGCTACATTCTGAGGTACTGGGGGTTAGAAATTCAACATATAAATGGGGGTGGAGGGGTGGGGAGACACTATTCAGCCCATAACACTCCTAGATGTAAGTTATAGTTTGTAATTTCTTGCTCTATACATTTCTAGTAATTTTTAATTGAATGCTGTAGATTTTTTTTTTTTAAGATTTTATTGGGGAATTGGCAGAGGGGAACAGCATTGGGGAATCAGGGAAGGGGAACAGACAAGTTGCTGTCTTTTTGTTCTTCAGTTTAGTTGCGGAGGATGTTGCTTCCCTGTTGGTATCGTCATTGCGCTCTTCCAGGATGAGGCAGATCAGTCGCTGGCCTCTGGATGTCGCTCACCGCGGCTATTGGCAGCTCACACTTGGCTGCCAGCCGCTCACGCTGGCTGCGGGCCACTCACTGTGGCCTATGACAGCCCACTGCAGCAGGGGCTGCAGCCCACACCATCACCGGGGCTCGCACAGCCCAGCTCCAGGTGGAGCTGTTGTTAGCTGTAGAGGGCAGTGTCACTGGCCCTCATGTGGGATCCGAACCGGGGCCGCTGGCATCCCCAAACCAGCGCTTAACCAATGCGCCACTCGGCCGGCCCAGAATGCTGTAGATTTTGAGTTTTATATGTTAAATGCCAAATTTTGATTTGTTTTTTTCATAATTGTTAGATTTGTTTCTGGCCTGAAATTTTGTTACTTGGGTTTAGTTTGATCTTTTCAAGGCTTGCTGTTAAGGTTTGTTAGTATAGGCCTAGAGCAGCCTTCAATCTAAAGCTGATTTTACCAACACCCACCCTGCCTTTTGCAAATAAGATGATATCTTTCTAGAACACTACCTATTAACCACATGTTATATACAGATCTTTTCATTCTGGTTTGTGGGAATATGAATCATTCACAACCTTGTGTAAATTATGTATGAATTTTGTTTGACTTCTTGTTCCCTGGTAATTCTCTACCGAGATTCATGTGTTTTTTCTTGTTGTTGTTCTGTTTTTATTGTTTTTTTTTTTTTTTTTTACTCACACATGAATAAATCAGCCAATGACTTCAGGATACTCCTCTCCAGATCTCCAGAGCTTCATTCTGTGGATCTCTCTTCCCTTCCATATCTCCTCCACAAATACTAGTTATGTTGGCCTCCATGAATTCCATTGTCTTCTCAACTCAGTGAGACCACTAATTTCGGTATACTGAGTTTCCTCCTTTCTATGCTGCAGCCTGCAGCTTGCCTCTAGGCAATAAGCAGAGAAGAGACAGTTGCTGGACTCACCTAGTTTTTTTTTTCTCTTTCTCAGGGATCACTGTCCTGTTCTGCTTGGTGTCCAATATCTGAAAATACTTATTTCATATATCGTTTTTTTTTTCTCATTTTTTAATGCAGAGGGTAAATCTAGTTCCCATTATTCCATCATGACTGCAAATGAAAGTTTTATTTTCATAGTTCCTTGATTTATTTTTCAAGGTGAAAAGTTTTAATAAAGCTATTTTTCAGTATTTGTAATAAATTTTTGGTACCCATTTAAATGGCTTGACTTTTTCTTTTTTTCAGCAACAATTATTCTCAGACAACAAGGACATACTGTATTTGTCTAAGATATATGAATTGTTAATCATTTTGATATCCTGGGAATAATTCAAGAAAGTCAACAAACTTTGGAGGAAAATCAATGTGAAATATTAGTTATTTTCTGGGATTTATTTAGTCTAGTTGTTAGGAATATGTATCATTTATCTACTAACTTTTTATGTTAGCAAATACTAAAACCTGCTTGGCATTTATTACAATTATTGCAGAACATAAATAAAACAGGAAATGTATCCAGATTAATAATGCTTTTTATTTTAATGTAGATATAAATTAGTCACTTAAAATTATCCTTTCAAATTGGTAATAGCTTTTCTTTCTCCACTCCTATTCATCACTGCCCATGAAACTCCATAAAATCTTTAGGAAAAATATATGTAAAACATCTATAAGAGAAGATTGACGTGATCTATTATGGCTGAACATCTATCAGCTGTCACTTTTGATTTAGTTTCTATCCTCACCAATGGCATGCAATGAAAAGGCTAAGGCAGGTTGCTTACTCTCTACCTGACAATAAGCAAATATGGGCTCATAGTTACATTGTTTGAATTACCCTGAATTCTAGACTGAAAAGCATGAGGTAAATAAAATATCTTTTGGGTGATCATTTACATTTGGAAATAACTGGAAAATTATTTTTAATTTGCAATGCAGCAAAAAATTAATTTTGTTAATAATGTACACATGCTCATCAAGCCTACTTCTTGTCATGTTCTGCCAGATTTACCACCTAATTTTCTATTTCCTCCCTCTCCCTTCCCAGGAAAACGGTTGGTGTTTTTTGCTGCGGACCCAGTTCAATTTCTAAGACTCTTCATAAACTGAGCAACCAAAGCAACTCATATGGGACAAGATTTGAATATAATAAAGAATCTTTCAGCTGAAAGCCTTTGAGAGGAACCAGGACTCTGAAGAAGGAATGAGTGCAATTTCTAAGACTCTTTGATATTCAGCTGAATCAAACAGCTGTGTCATGCCAAAGAGTAGCAAGGTTTTCTTATTTATGATTATTTAAAATGGAAATGCAGAGAAGGTGGCAAGATGACAGGTCACATTACACTTTTAATCTGGAAACGAAAGAGGCCCTGAAGAATATTTGATGTGATGATTCACTTTTCAGTGCTAGAATTAAAAAGAAAACTATTAGATTCACACTCTTGATTTTTATGGCCGATTCAAGAACTCCCCAGGGAGGAGCTGCACTGGCTTACTGTGAGGCTGATAGCCTGGGTCCTCTTTAAATTGTTTTTGCTTGAACAAATGCAAGATTGAACAAAATTAAAAATTCATTGAAACTCAGATTACATTTTCTACATGAGTATAAGCAGAGTAGCTTTGATTTAGAAAAGCTCTAGGCAAATGTATTAGATGTTTGAAGATACAGCACAAGACTCTATATTAATACGGGTACTTAGTGTCGATATCTAATCTTCCTCACTACTGATGCTAATACCTCTACTTGATATCTGTAGACTTTATACTGAGTGAACCTTGTACAGATGTTGATATAGTATCTATTTTTATATATTTCTTTCTTTCTTTCCCCTGCTCTGTCTATGGAAATCTTTCCTTTCTTGGCATGCATTAGGCACAAGGATTTAATCAGTCATTTTCACCCTCAACTTATTTAATCTATTACTGTTGCATAGTAATGAAGAAACTATCATTACTATAAATTATAAAGGAATATATAGACTAATAACTTTTTCCCCTTTTCAGCATTGTGATCTCTATTATTTTGATTTACTTTTTTCCCCAGCATAATTTATCTTACTTTTTAGCCTCTTAAGGGACTTTGTTTAATTTGCACTTGGAGACAAAAGGGCATCGTGTCTGTCATTAGCCACTGAGATAGATAGAAGATCTCTCGTTTGTCACACATTGGTTTATGCTGGAGACATTGTAGTCACATTCCTAATGGAAAGTGTAGTCACATTCCTGACAGGAAACCTGTATTTTACTTTCTATACAAGATAAATACTTCATTATTCAAATTTAAGTGCAGAATCAAGGATAGTATTGTTGTACCTTCTGGTATTCTGGGTCTCAGTAGGGAATCATTGAGTTCAGTTACTGATGGGATTATTCAGTGTGAACCTATAATTTCATACTCCTTGGCCATTATATTTTTGGCTCCAGGAAAAATCTACTTTACTACCTTAAGAATTAAGGCTTTTTTTTTTTTTGAACAGTGTAGTGATTTTATTTTATAGACATCTATCAATTGCCATCAAATATAACACATTGCTGAAATCAGCAGTATAACTTGTTTTACCTTTGTTAAGATTTTTCATAATATAACCTGATAGATGCTAGTCATTTTTTTGCTCTGATTCACCAATAGCGATCAAGCATGTTAAACCATTGAATGCCCATAAACATATTACTTATAGATATTTCTTTCTCTTCTTAGAATTCTTTAATCTCCTTCTGTGGAAGGAAGTTGAGTCAGAAAATGATATGGGAAATGTGCAATATTCCTGCAGCCTTATATCTGAAGGCATATTTAATAACCAGTACATCTTTGCAACACTATCTAAATTCAACAGAATTTTTGTGAAAACAAATAACAGAAAGAACTAGTAAAAAGAAACTCAATTTAGTAAAGGCTTGGTGTGCAATATTGACTCTTTATTGGTCATAATTTATTCAAGTGATTATATTAATACACTTAATTTCAGTTAAACAGGTGGAAGACTTTTCAAAGGAAGAGTGATCTTTCCAAGTAAGTAGGTCTGCTATTCTAGATGAGCCTCTGTGTATTTTAAATTCCAGTTCATGTTCAAACATTAAGTGTTAACACAGGTAATTTTTGCTTCTGTAGGTAGGAATGAAACTACAGTTTCATGAGGCATGTATAAGAAAGCTTTGTTTTGTTTGAGGGATTCTTTCTAGCTAATACTTGTCACACAGATCTTAAAACAGTAATTTTAGTGGCAATAAATGTTAAAATTGAAATGGTATCCTTGAAATCTCTATTAGCTTACTTTACCTTACAACAAATAAAGCAGGCAGAGTTTCTTCTCCAGATGATACAAGTTTCAGGAACAACATTCACCTTTGTGCACAATAGAATAAGCAGCCTTCTGGGGCTCTCAATGTCACTGGCTGATGATGTGACTAGGGCTAATTGCTCCTTGCTCTGGGATTATGGTTTCTCAGTTGGACTGGTCAGTACTTAATTAATCTTTTTTAGGTAACATATTTTTTGTGAGGACCTGATTAAAAAAGAATATTATGACATATGTATATAATATTACAGACAACCTTGGGGGCCCATGAACTATCTCTAAAAGCAAGGACACCTATTTAAGAACCTCTCAACAAAATGATCATCATTATAGTTTTTATTTTTAATTCTACCTTCCTTTTCTTTGATTATTTGGAATAAACTATCAATTCAATTTTTATAGGATGATACTGAGAAATTAATTCTGTGGACAAAGGAAAGAAAATTCTCTTTGGGTAACCCAAAACAAAGAATCCAATATACTCTTCCATGGATTTTTAATCTTCTTGGGTCTCCTGCGTTACACAAAGTACGGCTGTGGTTTTATGTATAAATAACAATAAAAATAAAACAAAAAACAGATTCATATACACACACACCCCATACACACATGCACATAAATTTGGGGCTTAGTTTTTTTTTTTTGTTTTTTTTAAATTCAGGTTAAAAATGAAATGATTGATAGTTTTGTCATGTAGTGACTTTAATGCTAGTTGGGTGATTGTGATAGTACAGGCACTTAAAACAAAGAAATAAAAGCAATGTAGATAAAATATAGGCTGAACCGATTTAATCAATGTACCTATATTATTTATAACCCCCCAAATCAGTGTTTACTTGGAGCATTCAAGCAGGTAATGGATTTAAATTATAAGGCATTGTTAATGAGGCTTGCTAGAGGCAAATGGACCCGCCATTGTCATCCATGGGTAATGATGATTCTAAAGAATGTTCATTATATTAAAGAGAAAAAAAATGTTTAGGTAAAAACAATGTGTTTTCTTTAAAGACGGTTATCTCAACTGAACAGTGATTGTCCTAAACAAATCAATGAGACACATTTTTAATTGCTGCTTATGATAAACAGGTCCCTTTTCTTATGCTATCTAGGACTTTCATATCCAGTTATGTTATAGAAACATAAAACACTGAAGTTAGGAGTGCTGTTACTTTACAGTTGAGGAAACTGGCCCAAAGGAAGATGGTTACTTGTTTCAAGTCATTCATTTAGTTTGTTGCAGAGTCAAAACAGGAGCTCAGCTTTCAGTATCTCTGTAATTGAAAGTCTCTTTCCACCTCCCCATGCAATATACATCTAATAAGACACATCTAGAATTGTTAGTTTGAATCTCCCTATAAACTCTAGTGCCAAGTGGAAAATAAGGTCCTGAGAAGAAAATCACACTTTTCTTCTCTATATATCTTCTGATTCTAAATTTGTTAGTCTTATATATTTTGCCTATTCTAATCTATTTTCAGGTATCAGTTGTTTTTTTTTCTTTTTAAGATTTTATTGAGGAATTGGGGGAGGGGAACAGCATTGGGGAATCGGGAAAGAGGAAGAGACAAGTTGCTGTCCTTTTGTTCTTCAGTCTAGTTGTGGAGGATGTTGCTTCTCTGGCCCATGTTGGTATTATCATTGCGCTCTTCCCGGGTAAGGCAGATTGGTCGCTGGCCTCTGGATGGTCGCTCACCACGGTTATTGGCAGCTCATACTGGCTGCCAACCACTCACTGTAGCCTATGGCAGCCCATTTCAGCAGGGGCTGCAGCCTACACCGTCACCGGTAACTCATGGCAGCCCAGCTCCAGGTGGAGCTGTTGTTCACCATCTTATCTGTAGAGGGCAATGTCACTGGCCCTCATATGTGGGATCCTAACTGGGGCCCTGCTGCTCAGAGCTGGCATCCCAAGCCAGCTCTTAACCAATGTGCCACTTGGCTGGCCCAGGTATCAGTTTTAAATATGACAGTTGTGCTAAAGGAATTATGTTCTCCACTACTCTATTAGAACTATATAATAGTATAGCATTTTTAGGAAATGCTAATATTATCATTTTAAATTTAGTTTCATAGACAAAAGCCATAACTTTGCCAGCTTTCTAACCACACAGGGAAGTGTTGTTATTAAAACAGATGACTTTGTTCTCTCCTCACATGTCATAACATGTTTCTTGGTCAGGAGAAAAGAGTCATCTTTTTTGTAAATTTGTGAGATAGGAAATAAATGAAATCAAGCAGAATGAGATCTGTATTTACTTTAACCACCACAGACAATAAGAACTCACGGCTTCCTTCTGTCTAAATCTCCCCTCCTGTGCCCCAACTTCTTTATTCTTTTCTGTAGTATTCTCAGAGGACAGAGTTGCAAAAGCTGACTAGATGATATTTTCCTAAGAAAAGAGGTAGAATTCCGATACTTAGCAAAAAAGGGTCCATAAGAGAGAAGAGAAAACAAGGCCATATGAATCATTTAAAGTCTTGTGCTACAACAGATCAGTGATTTTTTTAAAAAGTGGATATACAGAATTCTTATTTTCCCTTCTTTAAAATTTTTATATTGTTTATAGAATCTAGAAGTAGATTTCTACTTTTATTTTACATTATACGAAATCACTAGTAAACTTATTCCAGTGTTATGCTCCAATTTAAGAGTCTGTAAGGGCAAGAAATACCTCGTAGGAGAAAAACTAGGAGGAAAAAAAGGGAAGCAAAGACAGAAAAATTATTTAACACATCAGGACATAATGCTTTTCTTTCCATAACAGCTTAATAGATGCTCAACTGTGTGGCAAAACTGGCTATTACTCTGGTTTGGAAAAATGTCAAATAATGTGGCATTTGCTTTATTTTTAGGGATCCTTTCACATTTTCTTTGCCACTAGAATTACAGCAGAAGCTTTTCCTTTGATCAGAATTATAATCTTCTTTAAGAATTAGAGCTTTGATGAGCTGCAAGTTGACGTAGAGACAACCCCGACCTTTAGATGAGAACCAGCAATGTATAAATGCTCTAATACATGTAGCAATAAGAAAGGGGAAGCTGTCATCCAATGATTCAGCTGCATATGCCACACATTAACATTCTGTTATTGCAAGGTCATATTTTTCAGCTCTTATCCTTCCACCCAGGGGATGAAGCCTTAAAAATGCAGACACTGAGAAACAGATACTCTCTCTGTTGTATCATAACAGTGTATCTGTTCACCTATATCAGCACATTGATTTGAGCCTCGTTATCAATTTTGAATGACTGCATATTTCATTTTAGTGGTGAGAAATCTCTACAAGGCATCAAAAGCTTTGCCTGCTAAAAAATATATGGCAGCCAACACATTGGCTAGGGAGAAAGCAGTGAAATCTTCTAGGTTTTCCTCTCTAGCTATGCTGTAAAGGAATACATGTGTTAGACCGTGACCTGAGCTGCACGCCACACTCTATGATTTGATGAGCTGCACAGTTTATCTTCCAGATTCCCAGGGACCCTCCAGTTCAGGAAAATAACAGCTCTTGAGTCAGCTTGGCATCTTTATCCACATAACTGGGTGCCTACCAGGAGTCATCACATCCTTATTTAAAGATGACAATTATCTGCTTACCAAATGGCCATACCAGAGGACTGTCTTTACTTTCTTCTCTTTTTCATAAAATTTGATTAAAATTCAGAGTTAGGAAAAGTATAAATCACTTTTAAAAGTGGGAATTTTTGGTAGCAGTTCTGTCCTACACTAAGCATGCGCCAGTGTCATCATTTATCTAGCTACCTCCAGTGTGTGAAGGGCAGAGGATCTTGGGGTAGAAATTGGAAGACTTGCAGCCTTTGCCCCTGAAAAGTATTAGACCATGTACATAAAAATAGGAATGATATCGGCCCCTGCCTAACCTACACAGATGTAATGGGGCAAGAATGTGGGGGAGAGGAAGAAAAGGGTGGTGAAGAAAGAGAAATTTCCTGAGCAAATCTTCTTTAGTAGGTCTTTTGAAAACTCAATAAAAAGAAAACACAGTTCTGAGAAAGTGAAAACACAGGCTTTTATGAGTCACAGTCCATTGTCGCTGAAAGAGTTAGTATTTCACTGTGCTTTCTGGACAAGTAAAGAAGTACCCACAGGCAAATCAGCACCACTAATCTGATAAGCAAAGTTGCCTGTTATGTCCAGTAGGACCACCTTCTGAATTCCTCAGCTAATTTTGGTCAGGCCCAATGTGGCGAGAGATAGCTAGCTGTATTGATCTATGACAATTAACCTAGGAATTACTGGAGGGCTATATAACTTATCCTGATTATTTAAGATTTGATGGTGGAAAAAGCAGCTGTTTATGAGACATCCTACTGAGTTAAAACCAAGGCCTGTATCTTAGAATTAGAAATAATTCTATAAAAGAAAATAGCACTGCATTGTAGCTATGTTTTTCCTAGATGGAAAAAAATAAATCTATCTTTTTCTTATTCCTGCCAAAGATACTTTATATTATGTACTTTCATCAAACCCACATTATTTTGTAGATATTTATATTCAAATTGTGTGTGTGTGTGTGTGTGTGTGTGTGTGTGTGTGTGTGTGTGTGTGTGTGACAGAGAGAGAGAGAGAGAGAGAGAGAGAGAGAAAGGAGAGAGAGAGAGAATGGTGATTATGGTGGATTGGAAGAAAAATTGTCTGAATAAAAAGACATTCTGCAATAATGTGTAATGACACGTTCCAACTTTCATAATAAACATTCAAAGGCTTACAAGTAGAAGAAGTGTAGTCCTCCCATCCAACCGTGTGCCACTCAGCAACCCAGGTGTGGCATTTAATGCTTATCTGGTTAAAGGGAAGTGTGAGTGTACAGTGCTGGAGAGGAAGCACTAACTCAGATTCAATACTTGTAAAGAATTGGAAAAAAACACATTTATTTTTATATGTAATTATGTTGTTGTAAAGTTACAGTATGTTTGTAGAAAACCTTTATTGTTTTGGAAAAAGGCATAGGGTTTAAAGGTGACAAATAAAGGTTGGACAAATATACTTAAAATTCTTCTTGTAGCAAACTAACTGTGTACCACTGGCAATAAAAATCAAGAAATTTCTCCAGGGTTTTAAGAATGTGTTAATGTTATTTTTACCCTAATTAAAGACCAAATGATCACACTAGTCTTACATGTGAAGGTATTAAACAATATTTTTTAAATGTTTCTTTGAAAAACTTTGAAAGTGGTGTAATTACAAGCATCTCAACAATCTTGTAACTTTCATTTCAGCAGGATTTATAATTTGGAATTATAGAATTCTAATCTCTAAACTTAATACACTGAATTTGGGATTTTGGTTTTATTTTATGGGTACTATTTTCAAATCTCATAATCTCATAACTGCCCATCAAAAATTGAATATTTGTACAATTTTAAGAATACAAATTATACATTTTTTTCTGCACAGATAATTAATGAAATGTAATATGCTCATTATGAAGTCTAAAGTTGAAGTTTCATACTCGATCGTTAAAGGTTTCAAATTTACCCAAATGTTGAATATGCTGTAAATATTTATACCCATAGGGCCGGCCGAGTGGTGCGGTGGTTAAGCGCTGGCTTCGGAAGCCAGCGGCCCCGGTTCGGTCCCACATGTGAGGGCCAGTAACACTGCCCTCAAAAAAAAAAAAAAAAAAAAAAAAGAATTATCACTTGAATATTTATACCCATATATTAACTCCTGCTTAAAACACTGTTGATTTTTTTCCAATATGTCACCATCTCTCTCTTTTGAAATCTGTGAATTACACAAAATAAAGAACAATTGTAGAATAGCTGAGTTTTGTCTAACATGTACATAGGTGGGATATGAGGAGTTTGCCATATGCTCTGTCTTAGAGATCTGTGTTCCAGTACCATCGGAAAGCTAGCTGTGTGATTTCCCGATCAGAAAAATGCCGACCAGAATTTTCTCCAAGATTCATTCCATTTTGTGATTCCGTGTTGGCTGTGAACCTATAATTTGATAGTGGACAGGTGAATAAAAATACTTCCATATACATGATTGTGATCACTTTAAGGTCTAAGCCATACCTAGTAAGGTAAACAAAACTGGAAACCCTTCTGGCATCAGTAGGATGAAAAGATATTTGCGTCAGAGTAAAAGACATGATACTACCCATGTTTCTAAATCTATGATCTTTATAATAAATTACTATGTATTGTTTTCTCAGATCTACAAGTCATTCCTGGGTCAAATCATATCCACGGTGCTCGAATTTGTGAAGCTTTTAGAAGTGATGGCTTGTTTGTAGGGTGTAAGCAGGTTACTTCACTCTGTGGTACTGCATTGTCCTCAATCAATTTCCACCACACTGCAGTCCTTCAAGTGATTTATTTTCAAAGAATCTGTTTTCCTGATATGGTGTCTTGCCTTCTCTCTTTTGCCAAGCTGGCATGCATTCTGTAATTGGCTTGTCAATAGGTCAATTTGAAATGCATTTAAAAGGCAGGATTAGCAGTTATGTGCTTGCATTCCCTGTGTGCATTATTTGCTTTGTGTCACAGTGGGGTCATGAGTGCATTCTTTAATAGCATTGGTGTTGTAAAAATACTCATTAACAGCAGCCAGTGAGGAAAGAACACAACAGATATTTGGGAAAAAATGTTCTCTGTAGTGAGCAAATCAGGGAGACTTGAATGCAAATTTCAATCTGAAGATTAAAAAGTTCCTCTCAAATGCCTTCCCTTATTCATATTGATTACCCTGCTGTCAAGAATGTGTTTGCCACAACTCAAAAATATGAACATGTGTGACAGTGAAAGTTTCTTATCAGACTTTTTATTAGGTAATGAAATCTCTAAGAAATCTTGTTTAGTGGCTTGTGTTGCAGAGGTCCTGTGTGCAGCTTGCTAATAAATATGTCATCTACTGGGAGATGTAAGCAAACATCCCAAACTTGGTTTTGCATTTCCTACATAGGCCCAAGGCGCTGTGTGAAAAACATTTTTTGACTTACAGTGACTGTTAATTGTGACAGGTGTCAAAATCACCTTCCATGCATTTTGACAAGGTGATTTCTGAAATTAAATTTCAGTTTTGTTCTGATAAAAGATTTTGTTGAGAGGTTTTGATTAGTAAACAAATTCAGATTTCAAGATTGCAAAATAACTCTATTTGCCCTGGGTTTCTTTTCTGGTGGTGGTGAGAAGTGGTTAATGATTTATTTTAATCTCTAATGGGATACCTTGGGGTGGGGGGTGGGGGTGGGAATCATTTTTGTCTTCCAAAGCGGGTGGAAACGTATGTCTAGTAATGTGTTACAACTGCATGGGCTTCATTAGGCCCTGTCTTTTGGAGCTGCCCCCCGCCCCCTGCCCTCCTTTAACTCTTATCTGTCAGTGACAGGAAGGTTGCTCCAAATTGGATCAACAGGCAGCACAGCCCTGGGAGCCACAGCCGTATTCTGAAGTTGTACTAGGACTAGTAAACAGCTTTAACCTGGAACCATTTATCAGGACTCTCAGGCATGTTTTTTGTTTGTTTGTTTGTTTGTTTTCTCTGTTGTTTCCTAACCCAGCTATACACTTGAGAACTCCCAGGTCCTATGCTACACTTAGCATAGCCTATTTGTTTAGGTCTTTGGATTAACCCAGACTCTGTTTCTGTCTATTTCCCATTCAGCCCCTGAATTAACCTATCATCTTTGGCTCCGAGCTTCCCTTTGTCTCAGGGCTTAGGGGAGCTATCCAGGCACTGACCCTACCCAGTCACGGCCCCTCTGTGTCCATGGTCACTATAGCTGTCCATTGCATACATTGTATTACAATACAGAACCAGGTGTCTTTTATGGTAAAGTTTATTTACATAAGAAGTGATACTCCAGGTACAGATGAGTCTTGCTTTTATTTTCTGGTAGTTTTGTTCTATAAAGATGCCACATACACACTGAACTAGGGAATACTCAGCCATTGCTCCCAATTAGGTTCTTGTGAGCCTCTGATCACAATACTTTATTAACCAAACAGTACATAACCTTGTTTATGTGTGTTTCTGTTTAAAGACACCTTATTTAATATATATAGTTGAATTATTAACATTGAACTTGCAGCCAACAGCACTATAACTCATACCTGAATGAAGCTTGTGGAACACACTTATGTTCACCATAAGACACATCACGGCCTTCTTGCACTCAGGGGGCATTTGAAACAATGAAATCACCAACAAAAAGCACAAACATGCCAAATGTGGCACTAAATAGACCACGAAAAAGATACTTGATTACAGTATGAGAGCTGAAACAAGAAGGCGGAATGACCCCTTGTTTGACATGAGCTGGGAACATGGGCTCACGTGACTCAAATTTTTTGTTGCTCTGTGCATGTCTGCAAATAACCATGAACGTGCAGCGAGTATTGATTTGGAGATCATAAAAATTTAGCGAGTAGATGATTTGCAAATAAGGAATCCATGAATAACTAGGCTTGATTGTATCTATTTTTTTCTGGATATGGTGACTGGAAAGGAAAATTCTATGTCTTTTCATAGTTTTAGACTTTATTCCTTACTAATTACTGATTTCAAACTAACTTGGAGTAGCTTTTCTGTAGGGGAGAGAGATGCTTCTCCATTTTGGTCTGCTCCCCTTCTCATCGTTTTCCTTCCACCTCAAGAATACAGAATACTTATAACTTGATTGGATAGAGTGTAATAGTTTTATTGCCTCACAATTTATTAGTAGGTATGATTATTGTGTGTAAATGGTTGTGCATCTACATGTGTTCAGAAAGAAAGTTACCACACCAAGCCTGAGATTGCTATCCTTCTTACAAAGGGCTGCTTGCAAGATTGGCCATTAGCTAGCATCTGGGAACTTAGATTTCAGGAGGGTTTCCACCACCCTAACTGGTAAGAGTGGCTCAATGTGACTAAACTTTAATGCAAGCAATAAAGATTATATTGAATACCTGCTATTCTTTCTGGGAGTCTGGAGCTTTGATAAGGGCTAGGCAGAGAGAGGGTGCCAATGTGATCAACCCCCAATAAAAACCTTGGACACTGAGTCTCCATTGAGCTGCCCTTGTAGATAACATTTCTCAAAGGTTGTTGGAACTCATTGCTGGAGGAATTATGTGTATCTAGTATGACTCCACGGGAAGAAGACTCTTGGAAGTTTGTTCTTGGTTTCCTCTGGACTTCACCACACACACACACACACACACACACACACACACACACACACACACACACACACCGTTACTCTTTACTGATTTTTCTTTGTATTCTTTTGCTGTAAGAAATCTTAGCTGTGAGTACAACTATATGCTAAGTCCGGAGAGTCCCCCTGAAGGATCACCAAACCAAGGTCACATTGGGCCTGCCTCATATAACCTGCATGCCTTTTAATAACCTGTTCTTCTGTGTGCTTGGAAGGGAAGTGGATACATGACCTTATCCCATACTCTCAGCTCTCCCTTCCATTGTTTTATTCCATATATATGGCTCAACCCTTAAAGCAAGTTGCTATCTTCTTTGTTGTGTCTCTTCTCTCTTTGCTTTTTTTTCTCCAAGGGTAGTAAGTGCCTCATATTTGAAGACATCCTTTGCCAACAATTAAGGGCTCAACAGGTGAATAGTTGGGACGATTGCTTACATCTAATGGACCAAACTAGCTTTACCAGAGAACCTCAAATTGGGGTTAGACACTGGCTCAGGTACTACTGCTACGTTCTCTCCTCTTTGCATATTATTTATTGTATATACATCTCATATGATATCTGACACACAAAAAATAAAGGGTACCTGACACAAAACAGGTAGTTGGCAGGGCAGGATTCAAACATTCTTTGATCTCTTTCATTAAATATTAAAAAGAACACCCAAACCCCTAATACTCCTCATCTGTTTCTCTCTTTTTTTCTATCCATCCTCTTCTCCAACCTGCCTGTTCTCATCTTTTCCCTAAATGGATTGTGGTGAACGTGGTCTGCATTGGTAGGATTAGCTGTTCTAAAGTATTCCTTTTCCTCTTTGTTATCCTTCCTGCATTCTCCAGCCCATCTCTTCTCATCAAATCTCATAATTCCAACTGTATTCTATAGAACAGGTTATAGTCCCAGGAAAAGCAATATGTACTCCATCAGCAATTCTTTATTAAACTTTTCAGAACTATTGGGTTGTCGGAAAAGTCATGACGTGTTTTTGCAACAACAAACAGAAAATATACATCATGATTTTTCTGACAACTCAATACTAGTGACCAGTTTTCCCACTAATATTTGGCTCATTTCATACAGAACAATCACTATACCTGAGACGGCAGTTTTAGGTCAGCACCTGACATAATGATGGCTAATTTGATTCCTTACCAGGTACCATATTTTTAGTATTGTACTTTATCAAGGAGTCTTTTAGGTTTCTGTCAGGATGAAGGCTGGTGATTTGTTTTAGCTGACTTCATAGATTATTGTCTTTCTGGACAAACAGAATTCCAAAATTGATCATATAATGTAATGGTTACAATTCCTTTTGAGACAAACTGCTAAAATTTTAGTCATACTGCTTAAGTTAAAAATCCTGCTTCCACTAATGTGAGGTATGTTACCTTGGACAATGAAAAAAAAGAAATTCCTCAGCTTTAGTTTTCTTATCTATAGAATGAGGGTTACTTGAATTAATAAATATGAAGTATTTAGGGACACAAAGTAAGTACTCACTACTATTAATAACAATGATAATTGTAATAAATAGAGAAAGATGAGTTTGAAGGTCTGGAAACAGTATGGTATGGCAGGCATATACAAATTAAAAGTCCTGGTCTTACACTTTACTAGTTTTGTACCTTTGGGTAGGTCTCTGTTCTTCAAGTTTCTTCCTTATTAAAATTAAGATAATATATCCACTTTTATGGTTTATATGAGAACTAGAAAATACATAATAATAGTGCTTTAAATTATGTCTAACATGTAGTAGATAAAAATGTAACTACAATAATTATTGTGGAACAAATCAGATAGTAGACTATCAATAATTCATTGCTTTTCCTTATTATGAAATTATTTAGGAAAGTGTGTTTTAAAATATTACTCTGAGATTATTCTAGTACAATTTCATGTTTATTTGTCTGCTTACCTATCACCTCCATTAATTACTCATTTCTTCAATGAAGTGCACTATTAGTCATCTTTATATTCCAGTTCCTAGCAGAATATCTGATTCTCAGTAGGTCTCAGTAACGACTAAATTAAATCTAATTCTCATTGTGTTGTTGTAACTAAGGAGCATAACAAATAGGAAATGTTGAGTATTGTTAGAGGTTGTTATAAGCATAGAGAGAATCTTAAAATAGTTGTTTTCAAGGAAGAAAAAAATATTACAAAGAAAAACTAGAAGGAATCAGTTACTTTATGTGATCAGCAGATACTTTTTTAGCACTTCCATATTAATTACTTGACTAGCTAAGAAAAAGGTAGTATCAGACTTCAAAACTTGAATATAAATTTTGACTCTTCCTCTTTGTCACTTATACCACCAAGTCCTCTTGATTTTCTTTTTTCAAGTTTCTTGCTTCTGTCCTTTTCTCTTCTCATGGCCACCATCCCAGTTGTAGATACAACGCCAACACCAGTTTTTTAATTTTTTGGCCAAAATATAGAGTCACATTACGTTCAAGACTACTTATATAGTAAAAATGATTTTTCCATATATATTTGAAAAGGTTTTCATAAAAAATTCAATATCTGTAGCTCTTAGCTCTCTTTTTTACTTAATGTCAATGGCTACACTCAAAATTCTTTTAGGCATCAACTAAGGAAGGATCTCAACAAAAAGTTTCACAGAATACTCACCCCTGTGATCTAAAGCCATTTGAGCAGGGTTTTGTTTTTCTTTGCTGGAAAAGCTGTTATCAAAGGAAACAAACTCAACAAATTTAAGCACTCTTTTTGCCTGCCTTGCCTTCAAATCTTGATTGAAGACATCCCAGTCATCTGAACAGCCAGAAAAATTAGCTTAAATGTCATTTTTTGCTTAAATTTTCTTGATGCTACCACCAGATGCACACACATACACACACAACACATAATCACGTACCTGTGGCAATAAGCTATGCTAACATGATGCATTAAAAAAACCATGGAGAGCTGGCCGAGGGCTCAGTTGGTTAAGAGGTCGCTCAAGAGTGTGAGCTGAGCTCTGAGCAACAGCAGTTTGATGCCCAGCCCGAGCTGAGCTGCCGTTGAGCTGCCAACAGGTGGCAGGATGGCTCAGCTAAAAAACAAAACAAAACAAAAAAAACCCATGGACTTTGAAGTCAGATGTAGGTTTGGATCCCAAAGCCGGACTAGCAGTATGACCTGAGGCATGTTTTTTATCCTCTTGGCATTCTAGTTTCCTTATCTTTCAAATGAGGCTAATACTAAACTCACAGAATTTTGTGATAATGAAATGGTATCAATTGTGTAAAATACCCAGATCCTGGCATGATATATGATAAAATTCTCTCTAAATATTTAATCCATCAAATCTTTCAACTTCTATAATTCTTCTCCAATAACCCTAAGCCCAATGTGTTATATTTTTATAGCTTGTGCTATAAGTATTCCTTACATTTCTTCCTGACTCTCTACATCTTCAGAGCAGAACCTCTGTATCCCCCAAACTCTGACCCTGGGCATGCCTAATTCCAGCTCATGATTTCATCTAATGTTTCTACAAATAATTGTCCTGAACTGAACTATTTTTACAAAAGATTCCACTACTGTCTATCATTAATGCCCTTTTCATCATGATTTATCATGCTATCGAAGTTCAAATGGAGGTGTTCAACATCTATCTGCATCTAAGAATATTGTCTTCTAGAGCCACTAGCAGATATCATATCCTTGTGCTTTCAATTCCTGCTGAGGATGTTTCTGTGAGCACATTTCCCCCAAGTCACTATTTTCACCAGTTTTAGCTCTCCATTTTATTTCATTAGGTGTATTACCTAATTTAATGTAAGCCAACATAGACTAGATGTCTTATAAGTATTTGTTCCTTGAATTAGTGAAATAATTAAAGGTGAATCATTACTCTCCAACTCAAAAAGAAGTCTTTCCTGCTAAGGACAGTTGGTCTAGGATGTTCCATAGTTTCAAGATCAGTGACACATTATGAAAGGTGGTTTTAATAAGCCATTTTTTGTTTATGAACTGTGAGTCTATTATTGGCATGATTAATATTTGTATACCCCAAATGTTTCTCTGTGTTAAAGGTATATGTTTATATTTATTGTATCATTTCATTAAATAGGTATATTTTATTAATATTCAAAATTATGCAAAATTATTTCACAAAAACAAAATGTGTGGTTATATTTTCATCTCTCTTTTTAACACAACTTATGCTAAGTTAACCTATTCTATGAAAATTTATTAGTTAATACTTACTGAGCACTTGTGCACTATTGTAAATGCTTTGCTTTTATTCTTCAGAATATGTTGAGGAAAGTACTATTTTTATTTACATTTTAAAGATGAGAAAACTGAAACACCAAGAGGTAAAATAATTCATACAAGGTTGTATAGCTAATGAGAGATTGAGCCAGGAATCAAACTCATAGTCTGACTTTACATCCCAGATATGTTAAAGGTTTTCACATATCTTTAACATACTTAATATCACAATTTGTGCCATGATAACCTCACATGAAGAGTAATTTATTACCTGGCCAAATTTCGTTGTCAGATTTTAAGTCAATATTGTAGGCAGAATGAGCCTCCCCCTCCAACCTCCTGCCCCCTGTCTTAATCTCCATAACCTGTGACTGCATTTCCTTACATGGCAAAGCGTCTTTTCAGATATGATTAAAGGTAAGGACTTTGAGATGGAGTCTCCAGGTGTACCAGGTCTGCCCAAACTAATGCATGAATGTTTAAAAGCTGATAATTTCCCTGGCTGTAGTCAATCAGAGAGAGAGAGAGAGAGAGAGAGAGAACAATGTTACAACAAACTATGATCAGAGTGATACAATGTATCTGGCTCTGAAGATGAAGGGAGACCACAAGCCAAAGAATGTACACTAAGTCCTCACTTAACATTTTTGATTGATTCTTGAAAACTAAGACTTTAAGAGAAAAGTTGTGTATGGAAACCAATTTCACCATAGGCTAATTGATATAAATAAGAGTTACGTTCCTATGGCATATTTCTGGTCACTAAAACATCAATCAGCAAACTCCTGAATAAAGACCCAAAACACTTCTAATAATAAACATTGAAATAAATGTGAGCTATGCATACATTTAAGAAAGATTTATAAAAACAAGTAAGAGAATGACCTTTTAATCCACTTACTCTGGATCCAGGTCACGTGGGTGTCAGGAACCTACCCCTGCAGCCCAGGGTGAGCCCTGACCCTGTTTAGGACGCCTTTCCAGCGCAGGGCCACTCACCCCCACACTCACCCCCACACTCACTCAGACTGGGACTACGTACACATGGCAGTTCACCTCACAGGCACATCTTTGGGATGTGGGAGGAAAGTGGAGTCTCTGGAGAAACCCACGTAGAAGTGGAGAGAATGTGCCTTCTCCACACGGGCAGTGGCCTGACGGGGAGTCGACATTTTTTTTCCTCATCAATGTTATCATGGCACGCTGTTGAACAAAACGACGGTATTTGAGGACCTGCTCTAGATGGCCTCTAGAAGCTACACAAGGTAAGGGAATTAATTCTTCCCTAGAGTCTCCACAAAAAACGCAGCCTTAATGCCACCGTGATTTCAGCCTACTGAGGCCGTTATTGGACTTCCGGTTTATTGAATTACCAGATGAATCTGTATTGTTTATGACACTATGTTTGTGGTGATTTACTCCAGTGGCCATAAAAAGGTAATACAATCAGCAACAAAGTCCTCTTTGATATTGGAGAAAGGTGAAAATAAAAAAAATTCAGTCTTTCTGTATGTTCTCTCTTTCTTTCTGTACACACACATACACTCACACACACACACTCACACTCACACAAACACATCTACTCTTTACAATTATCCTGGCAAGAGTGTTTGAAAATGACATGATCTGATAAGGAAGACTGACCAAATCCCAAGGAGAGGGTAGTATTTGCTCAAAAAGCAATAAAAAGAAAGTGTTCACACCTGCTTTGGGGCTTGGTTGTTAGAGCCCTCCCAACCTTCTCAACCCGTTACAGGATCTTTTGTCTATCTTAAAAGCTGAACCTTACTGCTTTGATTCAGTCTATTCTGATGCTCTGTGCTCATTCCTCCAAGGGTAGATTTCTGCTTTTGCTGTTTTTATTCCTGCATGATTCTTGAGGCACACAAACCTCTCTTCCTGGCCAAGATGTACACATTTCTGAAAATATCTATTTTGGGACCAATTTATATGCATGTTATTTCCTATCTTTCTATGATGGCTTCAGTCTGAACTTTCTACAAATTTTAGTGAGAGAAAATGCCATTAAATGTAATAATTTGAAAAAGATACATTTATGAAAGGAAACATTACCTCAAGTGCCAGTGAGGATCTCCAGCTCCTTTCAGAGAGAATTGCAACTCTTTTTCCTTCTAACTTCTTCATTTTTTCATTTTCTTTTTTATCCCTTTTGATCTCCTATTTTTAGACTCCTTCTCTTTGCCTTTTAAAATCCATGCAGCTGTTTTCAAAAGCACTGTGGCAGTTCATTAGAAACTAGCCATAAAACTATTCATAGACTTTGACCCAGCAATCATACTACCAGAAAATAATTTAAGAAAAATCAGATGCCAAATGTACTAAGATATTCCTTATAGCACGAAAGATAATTTAAAAACTAGATAAAACCTAAATGTCTAGTAGCAAGGAACTGGTTAGTTATGACCCTTCAACAAAATTAAATAATAAACAACAGTGAAATTTATAATTATGAATCACCTAGGAGAAACTGGATTCAAATCCCAGCTGAATTACCTAAATTAATGAACAAACATGTAAACCTGGGCAAGGTATGAAAGTCAGTATCCTCAGTTGAATGCATGAATACACAAATAATACTTATTCTCACATTGATAACATGAAGATGAAATAAGTTTATATATATGAAGTACTTAGCATAGTTCTTGGAAAATCATAACTACTCATTAAATTGTTACATCTTTGTTATTTATTTTTAAACAAGAAATTACAAACTATATGATTATGATTGTGAAACATATAAGAATTGGTAGATTAACATGAATTTGCAAGAATAATTTCTTACCTTACTATTAGGAAAATAACTCATAAAACAATTAAACATGGGCTCTATAGAGTTTTTTTTAGAGGGCAGTGTCACTGGCCCTCATATGTGGGATCCGAACCCCGGGCTGCTGGCATCCCAAGCCAGCTCTTAACCACCGTGCCACTGGGACGGCCCCATAGAGTTTTAATAAAGCTTCTATTTAAAAGAAGACACTTAAACTATTCCGATATAAATATTAAATAGCTGAATGATTTGAAAGGCCTTAAGTCCTCTAGTGGTTGTCAGAGGCAATTTTATCTTCATTATATTGTACAAACTAACAAATGCTTTCGAAAATAAGCTACCCAAAGTTTAAAATAACAACTCTTTTTTACTTGCACTTCAGCAGCTTTCAGAGGAGTCTAATCAGAAGGGGAGAGGAACTTTATTCTACTAACATGCCCTCCAAAATAGCACAGGCTCCCAGTAGGTGGCCCCAATGAGGCCCTTTTTATGGTGACAAAGAAAAGTGCTCCTACAAATCAAAGCCCATAGAAACAAGGGAAAGATTATTATAAAACATTCACAATCAATGGTAGTTGTTGCCCTCCTAGATACACTGGCTGAAATGACTTGTACCCATCACATATTTATTTCTACAGATGGAAAATTGTATATTTTACTTGTTGGATAGGTTGGGTAGTAAAAATGCTTTTTTTTTTCTTTCAATAAAACATAGAAGAACAAAAAAAGTGGGAGCTGCTTATTTCTTTCTCTGTAACAAATGGTGACTTATAATGTGGCACTGAAAAATAACAGAGCCGAAAATGGATCAATTTATAAAAACTATACTATAAAACAATGCCACAGAATGTAATGCCGATTAGAATTTAATAAAATTGTGAGGTGTCTTGAAATATCAGTTCTGTCACTTTGGCATCTTGTTGAGAGAACCATGCAATCAATGTGGTACTAGTTTTATCACAGGTGTTGCTGCTACACAAGTAGTTACCTTGTGCCTCTAGAGAAATAAAACAATAGTTTCTGTGAAGTACAGTATTAAAGGAGGTAATTAGCTTGTGAGAAAGAAAAGAATGGCTTTATACAGATCCCTGTAAATGACAATGACATTTCCTTGGACTTTTATTCAAGATGCTTTGTAAAAAATGATTAAATATACCATCTGGATTAAAATTTTGCCTTCAGATGAAACCTAGTTAGGTCCTTATTTTGTGTCCTGGGATTAGAGTTAAGGCAACCACAATCACTGTTACTGCTTCTCTAGAATCTTCGGCCGACCGTTTCATATTTCTTTTTCCCACTCCTTATTCTCAGTTTTACCTCCAATTCCGAACTAAATCGAATCCACAGCTTACATGCTATTGTTAATTTGCTTTAAACCTTTTTCTTCTTTTTCTGGTTATGCACCAAGTTGAGGATATAACCCCCAGGATTTGCCCTCTAGTCCCACAGCCTCCCACTGCATCAGTATGTATATCGCTTCTCATCCCTCTCCTGACTTTCCTCCACTGGGCATCAGAAATTAGACAAGCTGGCAAATGATAAACCTGACAATGAATGAGAGCTAGAAAAGGAATATTGCTCTACAACTCAGTTTGTGTGCTAGTAATAATTTCCTAGAGTCAGCGACATTACTTTAGCAATAATTGTAAATTTCTATTTACTCTAGATGAAAAATAGCCAAAATCATAGGGCCAAGGTATATAATAGGATGATTTTTGCTTTTCTTTGAAATCCAAACTGTAACTAAATGCCATTTAAAATGATGTAATTTTGAATTTAGGTCAGTCTTCTTTTCTAGATAAGGGCACTGTCAAAGGCTCAATTTTTAAATGCATTTATAAACAATATGAACACTATGCTTCTGACCTTACAGGAACTGCAGAATATTTTAGCTGAAAGGTATTATACAGGCCAGTGGGCCTCCTTCTAAATTCCCTCACAGAGATGTAGAGGTTCAGGCACCAGACCCATGCAGGTTTCTGGGAGCCTGGGTTGTACAAGTTTGTCTTTAAAGCATGACATCAGGAGTGAAAAGACAGTGTTCAGAAATGATGCTGAAAATATAATTCAAGTAGTCAAACTGAAGTGTGTATTTGAACATGCTAAGCGGACAAATATAAGCATGAGGGAGCTGAAGAGACTGAGGAAGCCAAGACAGCAAATGAGTTTGGGTGAGAGGGTGGAAGCTGAAATCTGGCGAAGCTGAATACTGTGGCAGAATGACAGGAATTTTTTACAGAGCATGCTTGGCATTGCTCCTGAACAGGGAGTTATTAAGAGTCCTGAGCCAATTTAAATAAATACAGTAAAACCTTGGATTGCGAGTAACTTGGTTTGCGAGTGTTCGGCAAGGTGAACAAACATTTCTATTAGGTTGGTGCAAAAGATAATTGCGGTTTTTGCTATTATGAACAATTACCTTTTGCACCAACCTAATAGTACATTTTAACTTGGTAAATGAGTGATGTCTTGCAATACAAGTAATTTGTTTCCGGAATGAATTATGCTCACAAACTGAGGTATTACTTAAATTCTCTTCATAGAATTCAAGTTGAATTAGTCATCCAACCTGTGTGTGAAGAATTGAAGTGGTAACCACTTATTACTGTCTAAGGATGTCAATTTTGGTTTTGGAAAGCTCAGACTATTGGTTATTTTTCC
The DNA here is from genome assembly GCA_033961575.1 of Aselliscus stoliczkanus. Lineage (NCBI taxonomy): Eukaryota > Metazoa > Chordata > Mammalia > Chiroptera > Hipposideridae > Aselliscus > Aselliscus stoliczkanus. The sequence goes on from CM066736.1 coordinate 74,415,874, forward strand.
TTTTATTAGACCCCTTTAACTTCCACTCACTGGTCCTAGTCTTTTATGCTATGTGTAGCTATAAAACAAATGCAAATCCATTGGACTATTTTTAGAAATTTAATTGGACCCAAAAAATTCAAGTAGCAGGATTATCTTGACATCCTAATTTAAGGTTTTATTAGCCAAGAAAAATAGAAATGTTATTTTACTAGAACTGCAGACAGGCTGATAGTCACATAATTGTTCTCAACCTTCAAATGTTTTGTAGCATTTTAAACATTCTCTAATACAATAAAATTCTTCTTAGAAGATGAAAAAGCTCTTAATAGGATTATTATTGTCATTGTCAACATGTTTAAGGAACACATCTTAAGACAGGCACTTAGCCAGTTTGTTGTAGGGGCAAGGCTCTTGTGTTCTGTGACCTTCAAAAGCATAGTTAAGAACTGAAGGTTGTTTTATGTTTGATGTCCAAAACACATTTTGGAGCAGGAATGTAAAATATACAGGAAACATGCTTTCTAAGGAAAATAAAAATGGATCTATCTATCTCAAAGAAGTCAGTTAGTATTAATTTGTTACTATTTTATTAAAATCAAAGAAAGGATATAATAAAAAAGAAACACATCATTAAACAATCAGAAGGAAAAAGTCAAATATTGCCACATTTTATAAGAGCACTTTTATTCAGATACAAGGAACAATTACTCATTACCAAATCGCATAGTTTCCTGGGAAATATGGGCTTGAGGAAAACTGTCAAAGAGATGAGCAAAACACAGCAAGGCAAGCACAGGTGTGGTCTACCTGAGCTGGGGGTGGGGTGGTGGTGTACTTCGTATTAGATTACAATTCTAATATGGTCTTCACAGACACATACCAGGGATTTCCATTGGAACATCCCCTGGAGACTCAAACATCAGTTGAGTTAGAGGGAGGGCAGGCCTTTCGCCCTCCCCTAAGCCTTTTATAAATGACTCTGATACAACAAGCTTTGGTAATCCTCCTTTTCCATGAGGAGTGGCTGCTCTTCTTCAGGAAGCTGCTTTCTTCTCTTGCGATGATGACAGAACAGGCTCGTAATCCCTCCCAGCACAGCAGTGAGGACAGACCCCACCACAGCTGCTCCAAGGAGCCATGGCCAGATCCGACTCGCTTGTTCTAAGTAGGGCTTAATGTAGTCTTGGAATAAATCCGGCTCTGAAATAGAAAGACATCCCAGTATTTTTACTATTGTCGTCGTCCTCCTCATCTTTATCATCATCTGTACCCTTGGGGAGGACGTTGGAGTCACACACTTGGGTTTGAATGCCAGCTCTGCTACTTACCAGCTGCAAGGGCTTGGGAAAGTTACATCTAATATTTCTAAGCCTCAGTTTCTTCATTGGGAACATAGGAAAGCAATACCATGTTGTTGGTATGTTTTAAAGTTTGTAGATAATACCTGATCTATAAGTTATACAGTGTCTGTCCCCAAGTCAGCTACTATAACTTTTTAAGCTATTTATTCTGGTATTTGCTTCCATATTTCTAAATAACAACCAAATGTGACTCTCTCTTAATGTATCAAGTTTGTCTCTGGAGTTCCTCAAATACACATGATGATTTTTAGTTCTCTTACAACTCCCCTTTTCTTTTTTCAATCTTTTTAGAATAATATGATTTTGGGTCAAATCCACATCTAGGATTTTCGTTATTTTTAGTATTTAGATATTATTGACAGTTGAGCCAAATGTTATGCTATGATTACATTTCCTTTCTTACATTTTTTCCCTTGAACTTAATAATTTATTGTTGCCTTTTTTGTTTGGTTTTATAGTTCCCACCACTATTTATAAGATACTCTAAGATATTCTATATCCATTCTATAATATAAGGGAAGCAAGAGAGTGCATATAGGGCTTAACATTACAGAAAATTATGGTTATATGACTTAAGTCTTGAGCAAAGTAAAATATTCAACTTTTGGGCAGCTCCCTTAAAAATAAAAAGGTGTATGCCTTTTCCTTTTTCCTTAGGTGGCGTGTGGTTAGTGTCTTGCTGAGCCGTCATGGACCATGTTGGTCCAGGTTAACCCTAGGGCTTACGGAATTATAGGAAAGGAGCAGCTCTGTTCCCTGAAATTATGAAGCTGATATTTAACAACATACCAAAATTGTTATTTGAATAATAAATTAATTTACTTAAGCCTTGGATATTTGAACCCAGATTTGATCCCCATACTTACTTTCCCATCCTTGTTGATGGAACTATAATCTTCCTTTATGATCCCTTTGCTTGGCTATAGTCAATTAATGCATGGCGGACCACTGACTCATGATGGGACAATCAGAATCATTACTCAAAATTCACTGTGTTCCAATTGGGAGTTGGGTAGCTCCAGAGCTGATGGTAGCCTTATTTCTCAACATGTGGAAGACAGGATGAAGTCAAAACTCTCCAAAGAATACAGACAAGAGTCAGAGAGTGAATACAATGGAATATTACTCAACCAAAAAAAAAAAAAAAAAGAAAAAGAAGAAAAGAAATCTTAACTATTTGTGACAACATGGATGGACATAGAGGGTATTATATTAAGTGAAATAAGTAGTCATACAGAGAGAGACAAATACCAAATAATTTCACTTATATGTGGAATACAAAGAACAAAAAACAAACAAACAAAACAGAAACAGACTCATAGATACAGAGAAGAAACTGATGATTACCAGAGGGGAGGGGGTTGGGGGGGCTGAGTGAAAAAGCTGAAGGGATTAAGAAGTACAAATTGGTAGTTACAAAATAGTCATGAGGATGTAAAGCACATCATAGGGAGTATAGTCAATAAAACGGTAATAACTATGTATAGTGCCAGATGGGTACTAGACTAGTCAGCGGGGGATCACTTCTTAAATTATATAAATGTCTAACCACTACGTTGTGTACCTGATATTAATATAAAATAATATTGAATGTCAGCTATACTTGAAATTGAGAACCAAGTGATTTCACTGATATGTGGGGTATAAAACTGAAAACAACAAAGGAGCAAGACTAACAAAGAAACAGAAACTCATAGCCACAGACAATAGTTTAATGGTTATCAGAGTGTAATGGGGGTAAGGGGGTGGTAAATGAGGGAAAAGGGATCAAATATGTGGGTGGTGAATACACAATGTCGTATATAGATGATGTATTCTAGCACTGTACACCTGAAACCTATATAACTTTACTAACCATTGTCATCCGCAATGAATTGTAATTTAAAAGAAGGAAGGAAAGAAAAAGAAAAACTAATAATGAAAAAAAGAGTCAGAAAATGAGGGAAGGGGAGAGGGAGAGGGAGAGAGACAATCAGTCCTTAGGGCACTTTGTCCCTGCTGTCCCTTAGTCTCAGTTGCATTTCTGCTTTTCCCACAGTTTGAGTCATCCTGTTCCTTGAGTTTTGTAAACCAATAAATCTTCCTCTTATCTAATCTCATTCCCATGGAGTTTCTGCTGTTTGTACTTCAAAAAGTCCTAAGTATTTTAAAAAGTTAATTATATGTCTACTGGGCCGGCCGAGTGGCGCTGTGGTTAAGAACTGGCTTGGGAAGCCAGTGGCGCCCGTTCGGGTTCCACATATGAGGGCCAGTGACTGCCCTCAAAAAAAAAAAAAAATTATATGTCTGCTACAATAAAAGATAAAGTACCTTAGGATATTCTGGAATTACAATTATATATAAACTTCATATATAATAAAAATAAGATCCATAAAGGAGAAAAGGAATATTTATTTAATAAAATTTCTTGGAAAAAAATAGGTAGAAACATGAAGTAAAACCTAAAATGAAAGTCTCACTTTATGTCATAAACTCAATAATGTTCAGAATGATTAAAGAATGGGTATTCTTTTATTCAATCCAGAGAATTTGTTAAAAACTAATTTTATATTAAAGCCAATTCAAAGGATAAAGTGGGGCTTCCAAGGCTTAAGTGGGGTTACAGGGCTAAAACCCTGACCATTTCTTCAGCTATCTTTTCTTCTTCCTTCCTTGGCACGGTCCTTTTGTCAGCTCTCACTTAGATACTTCTAAACACCTTAGAATTTATTAAGCATAATTTGCACAGTATTGCAGTTTAATGTTTCTTTTCATCAGGAAGGGACAATAACTCAAAAACAATAAGAATCATCAAATAAATTATAATACAAATGATTTATAACTTGGAATTATAGTAATTTAAATCTAAGCAATGAAAGCCAATAAAGCTAAAATAAAAAAAGTAATTTAAAAATGTGAAAATGTTGTTCCATCAAACATAAAAGTTATTGTTTTTAATATAGTTTAGAATTATTTTGAAAATGTGACTACAAAAGCCTAGCTTATATCGCTATTAGTCACTTCAATATAGAGTACATTTAAAATGTCTAATAAAATGCACAGTATACAGAGGCCACATAATAAATATAATTTCCAGTATTTTATTTTTAAAGATTTAACTAGAAATAAGTAATAAATACCTGTAAGCCCCTACTGTGAGTCTTTGAATATCCTCTATCTTTACTCCTCCAATGGTTTTTGTTCCCTTTCAGTAAAAATTACCCTTTGGACACTAGGGAAGGAACAATGAGGTGGAACATATGTATACGAGACAATTGGGGAATAAAGAGAACCCCCTCTTCTGTGGAGTAATAGAGAGATAATAAGTTTGTGATTCAGTATTTGCCATTTACTAGCTTTGTGACTTCGAGCTAGTCACCATCTTTCTGTTCTCAATTTAGTTATCTATAAAACAGAATAGACATCACTGCTACACAGGATTGTGAAGAAATAACTATTTATATCCGATATCTCTCATATTAGTGTCTGCAGGCCAGAATCTCTTCTGAATTTCAAGGCTATTCAACTGCCCCAGAGACATATTAACCCTAATGTCTCATATCACCCCATTTCCACTGTGTAACAACTCCAACCAGGATAATTCCTTCTGTGTCTGGCCCTGCTCCTATTGTTACTGTTTCTAAACTGCATCACCATCCATTATTTTCACAGGCCAGAAAGCTTAAATGTATCTCTCATATCTCTTTCTTTCTCACCTAATATAAAAATCTTTTTCAAAGTTTGATAAATTTTCTCTTCCAAATAATATCAAATTCTTTTATGTTTTCTGCCTCCCTTCCTACCACCATCACTGCAACCCAAACTGCCTTCATCTCTTCCCTGGACACATTTAATAGTGTTTTCACTGGCCTCCTTAAATATGTTTTGTAACTGCTCAAAACTTTCTACATGTTGAGGCAACATTAATCTTTTGAAAACTCAAATTTGACCATGACCTGTTTAAAGTTCTTTAATGGCTTCCATTGTTCTAACAATGGCCAGCATCCACCACCAAGAACCCTTTATCAACTAGTGAATTCTTCTAGTCATACTGATATCCTCTGAGATATCACTTCATAAACCCATAGAGATAGGCACATCTCTAAATAAATGAATTATTACAGTTATTTAAGGTCTTTCTCTTCCATTAGGATGTAAGCTCTGTGAAGACAGGCTTTGTTTGACACTGTAAACATATCTAAGACAATGCCTTTTCAAAGTAGGTATGAAACATATATCTGTAGACAGAATAAATAAATCAATAAAACCACCTAGAAAACACCTAGTATGGATACAAGACTTGAAATGTGTTACAGATCCATATCTACAAATGACCTGGGCTATTAAGAGGGGTGACATTTTTTCTAATAAATTTTTATGTTAAGTGATATCACCCTTCATGATAAATATCACTTGCACTAAAACTGATTCACTGATTTCACCCCATACCAGATACCAGTTGATGCTTAGAATAGGAAAGCTTGCAAGATATCAATTCTGATCTTGTAGGGCTCACAGCCAAGATGGAGAGGGGTAAGATTTGTCCTTTGAAAAATTACCATGTAACTCTAATAAAGGAGTGAATAAACATGCTGTGTATATGTATAAAATGATTTGATATCTGAGAGTTTGACAAATAAATAAGATCAGAATTTAACCAGAGAACAGCATATTCAAAAGCATGAGCCAATGGAAAAGCATGGCATGGTCTGGAAATCATAAAACCCTAAGTGGTGAATCTTTAAAAAACCATTATCAATATGCTGCTTTCTTTATGTCCTGTAGATATTTTCATAAAGAAGGGAAAATATGTTACTTGAGACTGTCCCTCTTTAACTCATAGTAAGCCCCTCTCCTTATTATGTATTTACCCTTTGCAAAATTCCCTGTTTTCAGCAATCTTAATATTTTCAAAGAACTAATCTCTTCGGCCAGCCATTTTAGTATTCTTTCCATTGGCTATGATCTGCAGATAAAGCAGAATAGGTCAACCATATCTGTTCAATTAGTGGTCCCCCAAAGGGAAGGAAAAGGTTGATAAAATACAGGTTTTCTCATTGACCCTAAATCATGGTTTTGCTATGCCATATATTAGCTGGATGGCCTGTCACAAGTTACTTGTATTCTTTAAGCCTCTGCTTTCTCATCTATGGAAAGGGAAAACAAATAATAGAACCTACTTCATATGGTAGTTATGAAGATTAAAGGGCATAATGCAAACAGCACACCTAAGAGAGTTCCTGGTGTATAAAAAATACTCAATATGTGTTAGCTATTATGAAATGACTAAATTTATCTCCTTAGCATAATTTTTCATTGCTCATACTACTCAAATAGGAATTTAAATTCAATAAATACACTCCACACTTTAAAACTCTATTTTTCTTGTTATTCTTTTAGTTTAGATTAAACATTCCCTGCCCTCTTCTACCTACTACCTGCCTGTTCATCCTTCAAAACCTTGTCTTGTCTATTCAGAATGAACTTTTCAGAAGTCTTTGTTTTCTCCTCTGTGAAATTTGTAACTTTCTTAACTACACCTGACCCAACCTTCTGTTTCACTCTTTCTTGCACAATAGCCTGACTTCCATTTTGAATTTATAGCTCTTTGAGGTCTGGCTCAAGAGGTAGCAAGTTGGTAAATGCCATTCATTTGTTCATTTTGTTTTATTTATCTGTTTATGTTTTCATGAATTATCAACGAGTATAATGAAACATCAATGCTTGTTGAATACCTCTTACCCACTACTTTTGGTTGTTGTCCCTCTTTGCATTAGTGGAAAGCCCAGTGTAGTGCAGTGAAGGGGTCATCTTAGTGTTGAAATCTGACTCCCCCACATATTGGTGTTTGATTTGGGGAAAGCACTTAAATTCTCTTAGTATCAGTGTCTTGTCTGTTTCTAGGGATACTAATACTTAATATATGGCTGGTTAATAATGCATGTACAGAATCTGCATGTAGCAGGCTCTTGAGTCGGGGGAGACATTACTGTGTGTTCCTCATTTATTAAGAAGTTATTGACATAGTTCTTTCCACTCGGTAAGATTATTTAAATCCAAGATCTAGTTACAATTCTACATTTTAATACCACTACCTTAATCATAGTCATAGCAATTATTATTGTTATTATTGCTTAAAGTCAAAATGTCCACAATTTTTCTTGGTAATCCAGCAGGAATTTCCCAAAGATGGTTCCCAAACTGCTGGATGTTTATCTGTGCCACACTGCCCTAGGCTTTTTAACACATTACATTCATTTAATTTTCATAACATCTCCAAGGTATTCTCATCCCAAATTTCAGGTTAAGAAAGTGAGATTCAGGGAATTGAATAGTCAGCAGACAGAGTCATGTCTGAAACCCTTTTTTTTTTTTACCCCGATTTCAATTCTAGTGATCCTTTCATGGTTTTCATTTATATACATTAAGCAGAATGAATATAAATTTAAAGATTCTTGCAACTTGGTTCATGTAGTAAATTGGTGATAAGGATTGCAATGAACTTTCCTAATTTAAAGGATTTGGTGATAACGTTGTAAAAACATAAGCTTTTGTATTCTCTTAAAAGAAATTGGTCACATTTTATTCAGAAAGTCATATGAAGTCAATTGAACTTTACCTGAATCTTGTAGGTAACTATAGTCGTATCCCAGGTCTCTGGATGAAATAAAGAAATCACCATTTCTGTAGAGAGGTATGAAAGGAACCATGTAGGATTCCCGGTTATGGCCAATGGGTGCATTGGCTTCTGGATAAACTTCTTGAAGAGGTCGGTGCCTTCGAAGCCATTGTTCAAAAATACTGCAGAGAAAAGGATTATTCAGATTCAGAAACACATTGTTTATAAAATAAATATTTGGATTTCTAAAGTAAAATAACAGTGTATATCTGACATATCTTTTTTAAAGGTTCTTTTATTAAAAAATATACTTAGCATACAATATTATATTAGTTTCAGTTATACAGTAGTTATTCAACATTTATATAGTTAAACAACTGATCACCATCATAGGTCCAGCAACCACCTGACACCGTACCACTCTATCACAATATTATTGACTATATTCCCCATGCTGTACATTACATCCCCATGACCTATGTTTTATACCTGGAAATTTGGACCACTTATTGCCCTTCACCTTTCCCCCCACCCTTTTAAATTTTCCAGTTACAATTGACATTCAATATAATTTTATATTTTATTTAATTAAATAAAATCAATCATTTTTTTCTTTAAGATTTTATTGGGGAATGGGGGAGGGGAACAGTGTTGGGGAATTGGGAGAGGGCACCAGCCAAGTTGTTGTTCTTCAGTCTTCATTGTGGAGGGCACCAGTTGCCATCTGGCTTCCTGTCTGGCTTCCCTTGTGGCCTCTCAGCTCAAGGTGCTGTGTTCAATCTTAGCTGCAGGTACGCGTAGCCACCATCCCATGGGGGAGTCGAACCAGCAGCCTTATTGTTAAGAGCGCACGCTCTGTCCTCTGAGCCATCTGGGCGGCAGCTCAGCTCAAGGTGCCAAGTTCAGTCTTAGTTGCGGGTGGGTATAGCCCACCATTGAACAGGCAATCTTCTTGTTACACCAGCTGAGCCATCCTGCCACCTGTTGGCAGCTCAACGACAGCTCGGCTAGGGCGCAGTATTCACTGGCCCATCTGGAAATCGAACCAGTGACCATGTTCCTCAGAGCTCACGTTCTCAGCCAACTCTTAACCAACTGAGCCACTCGGCCGGCCTCTCAATATTATTTTATACTTTAGATGTACAGCATATGGTTAGATGTTTATATAATTTAAGAAGTAATCCTCCTGACTAGTCTACCTGGCACTATATATAGTTAATACCATATTATTGACTACATTGCCTATGTTTTATTTACATCCCCATGATTATTTTGTATCTTACCAATTTGTACTTGTTAATCCCTTCACCTTTTACACCCTACCCCGAACCCCCTTCCTTCTATCAACCAATAAATCTAGTACCCATCTGATATCATACATAGTTAATACAGTATTATTGACTATAACCCTTATGCTATATCCTACATCCCCATGACTACTTTGTAACAACCAATTTGTGCTTCTTAATCCTTTCTCTTTTTTCATCCACCCCCTCAACATCTGTTCCATCTGGCAACGATCAAAATGTCCTCTGTATCTATAAGTCTGTTTCTGTTTTGTTTGTTTATTTTGTTCTTTAGAATCCACATATAAGTGAAACCACGTTGCATCTGTCACACATACTCCACTCAACATAACACCCTCCAGATCCATCCGTGCTATTCCCTTCCATGGCCGAGTAATATTCCATTGAATATATGTACTACTTCCTCTTTATCCATTCTTCCATTGACAATCACCCAGGTTGTCTCCACACCTTGGCAATTATAAACAATGCTGCAATGAACATATGGATGCACATGTCTCCTCAAAGTAGTTTGAGATTTTTCAGATAAATACCCACAAGTAGGATTACTGGGTCCTTCTTTGTCTCTTGTTATAGCCTTTGTTTTAAAGTCTATTTTGTCTGGTATACATATTGCTACTCTAGCTTTTCTTGTTTTCATTTTCATTAAATAACCTCTTCCATCCCTTTACTTTCTGTCTATATGTGTCTTTCAATCTGAAGTGAGTCTTTTGTAGGCAGCATATGTATGGGTCTTGTTTTCTTATCTATTCAGCCAACCTCTGTTTTTGATTGGAGCATTTAACCCATTTACATCAAAAGTAATTGTAGATAGATATGTAGTTAATGCCATTTTATTCATATTTTTTATTTTTTATTTTTTTCCATCTTAAAGAAATCCCTCTAACATTCTTTGTAATACTGGTTTGGTGGTGGTGAACTCCTTTCACTTTTTCTTGTCTGTCCTTTAGCTTTTTATCTGTCCTTTGATTTTTAAATGATAGCCTTTGCTGGATAGAATACCCTTAGTCTTAGGTTCTTGGTTTTCATTACGTTGAATATTTTGTGCCTATCCCTTCCAGCCTGCAAAATTTCTGTTGAGAAATCAGCTGGCAGTCTTATGGTGGCTCCATTGTAGGTAACTAACTGCTTTTCTCTTCCTGCTTTTATGATTCTCTCTTTGTCTTTAACCTTTTGCATTTTAATTATGATATGTCTTGGTGTGCCTCTTTGGGTGAATCTTTTTGGGGATTCTCTGGGCTTGTATGTCTATTTCACTCACCAGGTTAGGAAAGTTTTCAGTCATTATTTCTTCAAATAGATTCCTAATCCCATTCTTTATTTCTTCTCATTCTGGTACTCCTATGATGCAAATGTTGTTATGCTTGGTGTTGTCCCAGGGGTCTCTTAAATTATTCTCACTTTTTTGGATTTTTTTTTTTCCTTTTAACTGTTTGAATTGGGTGTTTTCTGCTACCTTGTCTTCCACATCACTGATTCAATTCAACTGAATCGGTGCTTCATCTAGTCAGCTCATTTTTTTCAAGGGTATTCTTCATTTTAGTTATTGTATTCTTCATTTCTGACTGGTTCTTTTTTATGGCTCCTATGTCATTTTTATGCTTGCAAACTCTTTGTTGAAGTTCTCACCAAGTTCCTTGAGCATCTTTTTTTTTTTTTTTTTTTTTTTTTTTTTTTTTTGGTGAGCCATCCTGCCACCTGTTGGCAGCTCAGTGGCAACTCAGCTCGGGCTGGCCTCTGTTGCTCAGAGCTCAGCTCGCACTCTTGAGCGAGCTCTTAACCAACTGGGCCACTCGACCGGCCCTCCTTGAGCATCTTTATAACCGTTGTTTTGAACTCTGTATCTGATAGGTTGCTTGCCTCCATGTTGTTCAGTGCTTTTTCTGAGTTTTCTCCTGTTCTTTCATTTGGGACATATTTTTTTGTTTCCTTATTTTGACTGCCTTTCTGTGTTTGTTTCTATGTATTGGGCAGGTCTGCTATGTCTCCCAGCCTTGTCTGGTGGCCTTAAGTAGAAGGGGACCTATGGGGCCCAGTGGCACACTCTCCCTGGTAAACTGAGCCAGGTGCTCCAGTAGTGTACCTTGTGTGTGTCATGTGTACCCTCCGTTATAGTTGAGCCTTGATTGTTGTTGGAATGTCAGTGGGTAGTACTGATCCTCAGGCTGACTGGCTGTGGTATTTAGCCACGTCTACAGCTTATGGTCTTACCCCATGGAGTGGGTTTTGCCCCAGCAGGCTCTGGTGCCTGTTGAGACTGCCCTTTGTGTGTGCCACTTTTGGGGTTAATTGGGTGGTGCTGCACTGTGGTTTAAAGGCAACCTCTGAGTATATTGGTTCTGATGCCTCTTGGGAGGGGATTCTGTGCAGGCCCAGTTCAGCCCCTGCCTGTGCCTCTCTGGAGAGTACCTGCTAGGAGCTACAAAGTGATTTGTATTTGGTTGGTTCCTGAGCTGTACCTGGAGGCATGTTGTGAACCAAGGATAGTTGTTACCAGTACCAGGTCTGAGGTAGCTCCACAGAAAGCTAGGACACTCTGAGGCCTGCTACCACCTGCCAACCCCCCTTAACTTTCAGCTGCTGAGAAAACTTCCTGCAGTAGGCAAATTGGGTGAGGCAGGGTCTCATTGAGTCAGCAGGGTGGAGCAGCAATGCTCATCAGGCCAATTAGATTCAGATGTGGCCTGTGGGGCCAGATTCAACACAAGAAAGATGGCAGCTGCCTGACAGCTGTCCAGGAGAAGGGCCCCACACAGGGAAAACAGGGACTGTCCATCCAGTCCTCACCCGAAGTTACACAACTCAGTCTTTCCCCATATGTCTCCGACACCTCCAGGGTCACCATCCATCCTCCAGAGCTCAGGGTGGGTGCCTGTACGGGCCCTTTACAAGGATGTCTGTGTTTCCCGCAGCCTTCTTTCCTACCCACACAGTTGGAATCCCTATTGTTTTTCACAGCCAGAAGTTGTGGGGGCTCCTCTTCATGACACCAGTACTCTGGGCTGGGGACCCTGGTGTGGGCGGCTAGGGTGCCTTGCTCCTTCATGGGGAAGCTTTGTGACCAACATATTTCTCCCAATTTTCAACTGCCATGTGTAGGTGTGGGATCAGCTGGTTTCGCATCTCTGCCTCTCCTACCAGTCTCAAAGTGGCTTCTTTATAACCTTAGTTATAAAACTTATGTTCATCTAGACTTGGTTTTCCAGGTTGATTGTTCTATAATTTAGTTGTAATTTTGATGTGTTCATGAGATGAGGCAAACACAATTTATCTATTCCACTATCTTGGATCTCCTAATAGTGATTGTCCATATTTGACATATCTTAAAATCCCAACATGTAGAAAGACACCAAATATATTTTTCATGCTTTGAAAGTATTTTGTAAAGCACTAGTTTATGCTGTCAAACTCTGATGAAACTCACTAATTTGAAATAAATATTCGAGGATAACTTCAAAAAAGGAATTTCTCAGAAGATAAATGAAACTTACATGATGAGCTTAGACCCTTCAGAATGCTGTCAAAAAGATAATTATCAGTTGAGTGACAATTGAGTTATAGTTGTAAATTAAGTATATTTCTTGTCTCAAAGAAAGCTAGCCCAAAGAAAGAACATACAAAACTAAATTGGAATTAATACTGAAATTTGGCCTTTTTCTTTTTTTTGTCATGGTGAGGGACTTTAATTATTTCAACCTTCTTGTTATGTTTGTTAAAATGTATGCTTAATGAATCTTGGAGGGAGAAAGAGTTCACTTGCCATGATAGAGGTTAAAAGTATTTATTTGGTTTCCCGACTTCCCCTGAAGCTAGAATATGATGTCATGATCAATACTCAGTCAATCAGACATACCCATCCAAAGCTTTGAAACAGGAGCTACTGATACAAAGAAGCAAGGGCAATGGAAAACCAGTCTAGTAGTGGAAAATAGCAGTTGTGATAACAATATCAAGTTTATAGGGGCAGAAAGGCCAGAGGTACCAGGAATGGTATCTGCTGTCCAGAGGTATCCTGTGTTTTCTAGCATGATTTTGGCAGATGACTTGGCTGCTGCCCTCTCCCTTGTTTATACCTGTTCCTAAACCTGCTTATCCATGATTTCCTGACCTATCCAATATCGCTCATCAAATACTTTTCGTGTTTAAATCAGCCAGAGTTAGTTATTGTTGCATTTAATTAAGAACTCTGACTGGAACAATAGCTAAAAAATTAAAAGATCAAAAAGGTCCAGTAAAACCAAGTTTCAAGCTATAGCAGAATTTATAGTGGTTCATTGAATGTGTGGCAAAGAGAGTGACTTTGTATTATCAGGTTATATAACATGGGAGGAAGAACACTAGATCACTAGATCTGGAGTTAGAGAACTCCCCTTGAGGAGGAGTTCTGTGGTTTAAGAGTGGTATGACTCTAAGAAAATCACTGAACTTTTTGGAGACTTAGTCTTGTCATCCTTAAAATGAAAGTAATATTTGTCCTATCTTTTCCCTAAGGGAGTATTCAATGTGATGATTTTTATGAAAGTGCAAACTAAGGAAGATATTGTTACTTAGTTATAAAATTTAAGTTAGGAAGTAAAAGGTTAGTGCATAGTCAAAAGGATGCTATCTTTAGAAAAAAAAGTGATAATACTTCAAACAAACAGAATTTAAAAATTAAAAATGAAAATCATTTTGAAGGACAACAGAAAGCAAGGAAGCCAGGTGACAGCAGTGGTGAATTATTTTTTCCTAATGGAAAACAATTCTTTTTGCTTAGAAAATATGGACTTCAAATACATGCTATGATAAATGCTGGGTTTTAATTATTAATTCATTGAAGGATCAGCAGGCCACTAAACACTGAAACTCTAGTCCCTGAATACCAAATGCTCCCTAAACTGCTCAGTTATGAAATATGTTCACTGAATAACTACTGTATGTCAAGTTTTTGGAGAAGCACAAACCTGTGTAAAAACCTGAGTGACAAAGGAAATTTGTAAAATTTCTTAAGCTCTTTTATTTTTCTTTTCTTCGTCTACAAAATGAGAGTAATATTTATGTCATGAAGGTATTGTAAAGGTTAAATAAAATTACATAAGATACATAGCTAACAGCTTGATAAATGGTAAGCAGAAGCTATCATCATCCCTATCCCCTTCTTCCTCCTCCACATTATTAATGTTATACTGGGAGAACTTTACAATTGGTGAGACACATGTGACATGCCATAACAGAAATGCCAAAGCCATGTATATTTGAGCTGGGTGTTTAAGAATGGTTATTATTTTGATGGGCAGAAATGGGAAAGGAGAAGATTCAAGTAGACTGGTTTTTCTGGATGCCTTGTTTCCTCAACTGAAGTAATTAGAAACTGGGTTAGCAAATAAACCCCAAATTCTATTCAAGTCCCAAAATTTTACGAATTAGTATTTTTAACTTCCACAGTGTTCTAGTTACAAAAGCATTATTTATTATATACAATTCAGAAAGTATAAACACACAATATAAGAAAAGAAAAAAATCACATGTAATTGTTCCATATTTTTGTTATATCTAATTTTTAAAATATACATATATTGCATTACATATATATTTAACAAAAAATAATTGTATTATAGATAATATTTTATAAGACATTTTATTTATACTAAACAATGTTTAAACAATATTTTAACATGTTTAAACAATGTTTACCAATTTTCAACTGGTAAATGTAGTCTTTAATAGGAAGGAATCTCTCTGATAATTATTCTCTCCCCCACCTCTATTCAACTGACTGATTTAGAAACAGCCAATATACAATGAGCTACTAGACAAGGGCTTGAGGCAAAAATTGTGCCTCTTGTCAATTGAGAAAAATTACTACTATACTCCAATTTATAAATAATCTTGTTTCTGCCAAGATATAAAAATTCTTTACCTAAGTAAGACAAGGACATCAATTCTTAGCACCAAAGGATTTAATGGATGAAGCCATTAATGTGCTCACCTACCTTATCAACCTTTTAAAATGAAGGTATTAATCTTGATTAAATTCTTCATTGGTGGTTCTCATCTTCAGCTAATTTCATCAAACCATGTCTAGAATGGCTCACATTGGAATACTAATGTTTAACTTAGATAATCACACTGACATTTGGGGGGAAAAAAATCCTCTCACCAAAGATTCATTTAAACTATATCTAGACAGTTTTTTGGAAGTCTGAGCAACAATGAAATGCACAAAAGGGAGTTAGGAAAAGGTCAAGATTATCACAGATGGAAACAAAAATGGATGTGTTTTATACATAAAAGTAACACAGGTTTTAGATTTGACATGTAAAGACCCTGGTCACTCTCATCCTTACAACAAGGAAAAACTAGACAAAAGGAAAATCAATAATTTTTGTCAGACCCATGAGAGAACTGAAGTCCCAAGACAAAATGTCGCCCCACAAACTACAGAGATAAGTGCATTCGGATGAACACAACTGAGATTTGCTTGCCAGGAGAAGCAGCTAGACCCATGCACTGGTAGGGATACTTAAACACTTTGATGAATGGCTGGAGGTTGATCTTGGATTCTAGTGATAGTGAGAAACTCTTAGGAGCCACAGTCTTAGGGAGATCCTACCCATTTGGGGGTTTTACCTCCAGGAACTATACTGGATTTTCACAATGAAGATTTAAGAAAGATCTCCTCGTTCAATCAGGGGAGGGAGAGAGTGACCTTTGTGAACCATATCCAGAGTCTTCTCCATAACAAAGCCCCTTTATCCAGGGGAACTGATTCCAAGAGTCTTATCCCAGTCAGAGGAAGGGAATTCTTCTCAGACCAGCTTCTTCCAACCTTCCTGTCTTACTTAAAGGGAAATAAATTATAGGCCATGTGGGTCAGGGCTTTAAGAAAACAGATTGTTGGGGATGCTGCAACAAAAAAGGGAGTAGGGAACAGGGAGGGGAAAAAATGAAGTTGAGTAACACCCATAATGGTCACAGCCTCCAGCATATTGGCCAACTAAAAGACTAAAATTTAATCAGGATATTTTAGAACTCTTCCCCCTCCCTCATTTTTTATCATGATACCAACAGATCTCCAGTGTAAAAACAGTGAGTTACAGCTAAAGAGGTGCAAGACAGATAGTGTCTGAGGAATAGTATTCAGGGAAGCCCAAAGCCAAGAGTAGAAATTAAAGATGCTAGAGAAATTTGAAGCTTTGGGTACCTATATGCTACAAAATCATTTAACACAGCCTTTGCCAGTTGAATATAAAGTCTTATATTAAATACCTATCTACCTCAGTTCTTATCACCTAGTAAAACATGTTTGACTTTCAATAAAATATTACAAGTTATTCCAAAAAGCAAGAAAACAAGACAGCCTGAAGAGACAAAGCAATCATCAGGCTTAACTCATATATATATATATGGATTTTGAAATTATCAGATAGGAAATTGAGATAATGATGAATAATAAGTTGAGGTAGGAAAAGTAAACAACATGCAAGAACAGATGGGTAATGCAGGCACAAACCCAGAAACTCTAAGAAAGAATCAACGGACATGCTAGAAATCAAAACCACTAGAATAAAAATGGAAATACCTTTAATGGGCTAATCTGTAGACTACATAGCTGAGGATAAAATCAGGGAGATTGAAGATAGAAACTTCCAAAAATGAAATGCGAAGAGAAAAAAAAAAAAAACAAGAATGAAAAAAAGTCAAAAACTCTGGGACCATTTCAAAGGGGGTAACACATAAATAATTGAAATAAGAAGGAGAAGAAAGAGTAAATAGAGCAGAAGAAATATTCTCCAATCAAAGGTACCAGAGGAGCCAACCAAAATAGCTTCCAATGGCCAAAACTGGAACAATGTAAACCACAGAATAAATAAAGTAGTATTAGATTATAACCCAAAGTATAAAATAAATATAAATGAGTCCATACTGATATAATTTAATTAATAACTCAATAAATGGAGAAATACATAAATCTACCATGCAGAATTCCAAATAATTATGTAGATACGCCAAGTACATAAAGCAGGTGGCACATAAGTACCCACTCCCCATGTGCTACACATAGTAACTTCCCTCAAAAGAGTACAGCATGGAAGGGTGGTGAAGTCTTTTACACTTTAAGAAATCTAACTTTCAATATTATTCTACTTCAGCTTCAGTTGTACACTTTAGGGGTCAGATATCTACACAATCTATGAAATGATCCCCCTGGTAATTGCAGTACCCATCTGGCACCCTATATAGTCTTTACAACATTATAGATTATATTCCCAATACTGTATTTCACATCCCTGTGACTATTTTGTGATTACCAATTTGTACTTTTTAATCCCTTCATCTTCTCTCCCATCCCCTAACCCCCCTCCTCTCCTTGCATTTAACAACTATCAGTTTTTTCTCTATATCTCTGAGTCTATTTCTGTTTTGTTTCCACATTTATTCTGTTCTTTTGATTCCGTGTGTGTGTGTGTGTGTGTGTGTGTGTGTGTGTGTGTGTGTATGGAGAGAGAGAGAGTCATGGGTTGTGAAGTAGTAAAGTACAATACAGCATAGAGAATATATTCAAACGAAATGTAACAGCTATGTATGATGTCAGAGGGGTAGCAGACTTGGGGGTTATCACTTTGTGAGGGGTGTAAGTGTCTGATCATTATGTTGTTTTGTACAGCTGAAGCTAATATAAAAAATAAAATGATAAAAAAAAAAACAAACCTGGTCCAGCCGAGTGGCGCATTGGTTAAAAGCTGGTTTTGGGATGCCTGCGCCCCGGTTCAGATCCCACGTATGAGGGCCAGTGACACTGCCCTCTACAGCTAACAACAGCTCCACCTGGAGCTGGGCTGTGAGAGCGATGGTGTAGGCTGCAGCCCCTGCTGCAGTGGGCTGCCATAGGCTACAGTGAGTGGCCGGCAACCAGCGTGAGCTGCCAATAGCCATGGTGAGCGATGTCCAGAGGCCGGCAACGGATCTGCCTCATCCGGGATGAGCGCAATGACGATACCAACATGGGCCAGTGAAGCAACGTTCTCCGCAACTAGACTAAAGAGCAAAAAGACAGCAACTTGTCTGTTCCCCTTCCCCAATTCCCCAATAAAATCTTTAAAAAACAATAAACAAACCCAACACCTGACAAATACTACTTCTGCCAAGCCATCAAGTTTAACTTCAACAGTGGTACATCGTGTTGACAATATGCATCCTTGATATTATATGAGGAGAATGGTGCTTTACCTCTGTTGTTTTCCTCCCCAAAACACGTAACTCCAGCCTAAATATGAGAAAAACATCAGACAAATCCCAATAGCAAGGAATCCTATTGGGTTGTTGGAAAAGTCATGATGTATTTTGTCTCTTTTTCAAAGGTCATTTATTTATATAAAGAAAAAGATCAATCAATGATGTATTGCCCATTTTGTTCGATAATCTTTTGCCATCTTTCAGTGAGCTTCGTAAGTCCTCGTTCATAGAAGGACCTGTCTTTATTTGCGAAAAACTGAACAAGGTGCTAATTTACAGCCTCATCTGAATTGAACGTTATACCACACAAGGAGTGTTGAAAAGAGTGAAACAAGTGGAAGTCTGATGGTAAAAGGTCAGGCGACTATGGTGGGTGTGGCAACACATCCCATCCAAGCTCCATTAATTTTTGACGGGAGATCAAACTTTTCTGTGGTCTTGTGTTGTTGTCACAATGGAACACAAATCCTTTACAATTAACAAGCTCTGGATGTTTCTGGATGATGGATTCGTTCAAACTGTCCAATTGCTAACAGTACACATTCGAGTTGATTGTTTGGTTCCTTCGTAGGAGCTCAAAAAACACGACCCCTTTAAAATCCCACCACACTCAGAGCATAACCTTCCTCTGATGAATGTCTGCTTTCGATGTCATTTGAGGTGAATCATCATGTCGGGATCAAGACCGTTTGCACACCACATTGTAAACAATCCACTTCTCATCACCAGTTATCAGTCGCTTCAGAAAAGGATTGTTTTCCTCATGTTTAATGAACGTATTGCAGATGTTTATATGCGCTGTCAAATGGCCTTCTCTGAGTTCATGCAGAACCCAAATATCGAGCTTGCTTACATATCCCAGCTTCTTCAGGTGGTCGTGAATGATTGAATGGTGGATGTTCAATGTTTCTGCAATCTCTCATGTTGTATAATGTGGGTTTGACTTGACCAATTCCTTTATTTTGTCGTTATCAACCTCTGTGGGCCTTCCTTACTGAGCAGTGTCATTGAGATCAAAATCACAAGCACGGACTTTCGTGAACCATCACTGGCACTGACCTTCTGGTAGAGCATTGTGATCATAAACTTTATGCAACTTTTCACAACTTGATGTGCGTTCTTCCCTTTATGGAAGTAAAACAGTAAAACATGCTGAAAATGCACAGTTTGATTTTCCATCTTCAACTTTTGTAAAAATGTCCAAAACTCAACCAAATCGCTCGATTTTTTTTAATGAAGCTAGAACTGGCATCTGTCAAATGACATAGCAATAACATAGTGTTTGCGAATGACTCTAGTATTTCCAAAAAAGAACTAGTGCCATCTGTTGCAAACATGTGTCATGACTTTTCCGACAACCCAATACAAAACACCTGAACAGCATTCCTCAAAGTTGTCAAAGGTCATCAAAAACAGACTGTCTGAGAACTGTCATAGCCAAGAGGAGCCTGAGGGATTAAGTATCCTGCAACAAAAAAGATGTTTGGTAACTGCTAAATAATCCTAATAATATACAGACATTCATTAATAATAATGTATAAGTACTGTTTCATTAATCATGACAAGTGTCCCACACTGATGCAAGAGGTTGATAATAGGGGAAACTAGATGTCTGGTATATGCGAATTCTGTTTTATCTTTGCACCATTTTTGTAAATAGAAAACTATTCTAAAATAAAAGTTTATTAAAAGCAACAACAACAAGCCTTAATGTAGTTATATGTTTTGGAATTGATTTGCTTTAGTATATTCACCACCACCACCACCACCACCAAAATGTAACATATATACAATAGAACACTTTTTATTTCACTTATTCATCTATTTCACAAATAGCTGACTATATACTGAGTATCTCTAATACACTGGCTCTGTGCAAGGTACTGTGAAGTTCCCTATCCTTGTGGTACTTGAAATCTAGTAGTGGAGATGGATAGTAACCAGACATTTCAGAAATAAATCTATAATTACACATACTATGCAAGAAAGCAACATGATAACAAGATTGAATGGGGAGACCTCATTTTATCTACAGCCTCTGAGAAAGGCTTTGATGGTGTACTAAACTGAGAATTGAAGAATGAGTATTTAGAGAAATGGTAAAGGTGTTTTTGAAGACTAGAATAGAATTTGAAAAGTGTTTTCCATGAGGGGTACATAGCAATTTTCAGGAACTAAAATATGACCAATATGTCTATAGCAAACAAGGAGAGAATAGTTCAAAATGAGGCTAGAGAGGGCTGGGGCCCAGAGCATGAAGGGTAATGGAGGCCATGTGAGAAATATTTGTAGTTTTTCCTAAGAGCAACAGGAAGTTTCTGTATCTGGGGTGGTGGTGAGAACATGAACAGATCATCGTTTTGAAAAGACTACATAGATTGCATTGTGGAGAACGGGCTGATGAATAGTAAGAGGTGATGTACAAGGAGAAAGGAATGAGGGAGAATCGGTGAAAATCAGTGAGAAAACTACATCTAGGCAAAAAGATGATGTGCGGCTATCCAAGCAGAACAACTGAGGGATGAGATATTGCAGCATACTCCACCTTTCTGGCTTATGCTGTGGGACAAGATATTTTTATGCCCAAAGATGTAGATCACTTGAAAAGTGGTGTAGCATGAAGATAGAATGTTAATGTCATGAATTTTGATGTGCTATGTCTGGCAATGCTTTTGAAACATTTCAATGGGGATGTCAGGTGCACAGCTGGATATTTGGGTCTGGATTTCAAAGCAAGATGTTCTCTGGAAATACAAATTGAGATACCATAAGACGGTAGTAAATAAGTGAAGTTATGAGAATAGTAAGACAATGAAAAGATAAGAGAATCTGGAGTTATTTTTCTCAAATGTCATCTTTCTGAAAGGCCAAGGCAGATGAAGTTATCACATTGTGTTTGAAAACCATTGTTTGAGATGCCTCCAGCCATCCAATCAAAATTTTAGTCACTCAACATTTATTGAGTGGTTTTCCCCCTTTTCACTTTTTTGTATTATTTGTTTCTTCCATTTAGCCTTAGTTGTGAAACATATACCTGTTGAAACAAACCTTAATTATTAAATGATAATGTCTTAATTCAAACTTCTTCAGAGAAATCCCTCTAAGCCTTAGTATACTCATGTGTAGAATGGAGCTACCTACTTTAATATAGTTATGAGAATAAAAATTAAATAAGGAAATGAAAAGTAGAATAATAACATTTAAGGATAAAATGAAAGAATATTCATAAAGTGCTCGGCCCAGTTCCTGAAGGCAATAGTTAATGTATGTTTTATTTTCTTCTAAACCCCTCATTTTACAGAGGAAAAAAAAATTAATTTAAACATCACAGCTAGTTAATAGCACAATCAATACTGGAATTGAGTGCTCTTGCCTGCCATTCTGTGCCCTCACCCTCTGTGTGCTTACAAAGGGTGATGGCAGTGTTTCTGCAGTTGTGAGAATACATGTGCTTCTACCCAGGTCTGATGTGCAGATTCTATCTAAGGCAATGTGGAAGGGGTTCTGCTTGACTTTCATCTTGAAGTGAAATCTGTGTGTTTCATAAACACCTGCATTAATTACATAGTAATTACTCTAAGTGTTCCTTTGCTCTAAGGACTCACAGATCTCACAGTTTATACTCAGGGAACAGAAATGAGTACAAGATCAGGAAAGGATGTACATTAGCATAGCACATAAAACAAAATAGAATGGAATCATTAAAAAAAAAAGGCAGAGAAAGAGGAACAGAGAAAGGGGAGATAGTATCGAATTGGATGGAATATTAGTTAGGGTCTTCCAGGAAAACAGAAAAATAGAACCTACAGGATGAGGGTATGTGTGTGTGCTTGCACACGCAAAGAGGGAATGAGAGACAGAGAGACACACAGAGAAAAAAATGACCAAATGGCTGAGTACCATGACCTTGACAAGTTGACACATAAAATTAACCACACAGGTGCTGTCAGGTAAGGGGCCTCATCTTAGATGACACTTGATGGTTAGTTTTGTTTTGTTTGTTTTTTTTTTTTTTTAACATTTTATTGGGGAATTGGGGGAGGGGTCCAGCCAAGTTGTTGTTCTTCAATCTTTGTTGTGGAGGGTGCCAGTCACCATCTGGTTTCCCATAGGTAGCTCGTGGCCTCTAAACTCAAGATGCTGAGTTCAATCTTAGCTGCAGGTGGGTGTAGCCACTATCCCATGTGGGAATCGAATCAGCAGCCTTGTTGTTAAAAGTGCACACTCTATTCTCTGAGCCATCCGGGTGGCAGCTCAGCTCAACGTGCTGAGTTCAGTCTTGGTTGTGGGTGGGCATAGCCACCATCCCATGTGGGAGTCGAACACGGCAGCCTTGTTGTTGAGAGTGCACACCCTATCCACTGAGCCATCCAGGGGGCAGCTCAGCTCAAGATGCCAAGTTCAATCTTTAGTAGCAGGTGGGCATAGCCCACCATTGAACAGGCAAGCTCAGATAGGGCGCAGCTAGGGTGCAGCATTCACTGGCCCATGTGGGAATTGAACCAGCAGCCCTGTTGCTCAGAGCACGCGCTCTAAGCCAACTCTTAACCAACTGAGCCACTCGGCCGGCCCCTTGATGGTTAGTTTTGAAAACTGAATAGCAGAAGTCTAAGTAAAGTAATAGAAGGGAAAGTGCAGTCTAAGAAGACTAAAGCACAAGCATAAAGAAGCAAAGGTATGCTTTGGTGGCCTTGTAAGTAGTTCAGAGGGCTGGATGGAAAGATATATGTGGGTACATGTGTCTAAATTAAGAAACCGTAGGGCCTTTCTACACTTTATGAGATGTAAAATGTCTGAATAGTATTCTGAAATCTATGAAGAGTCACTGGAGGATTTTAAACAAGGGAATGAAATAATTATGTTTCATTAAGTATAATTAAATGAACCAGCAGCTGAATTTGGGGGCCCAAAGGGTGACCAGGTAATAGATAGATGACCTACTGCACTGTGACCACTGGAAAACTTCAGAGCCTCCCTCTGGGTTTGAAATAACAGTGTCCCAGTAGCTCCTTTTCTTCATGCTCCTGGTTAATGATAGAACTAATTTAAGAGGTATTTGGAAGTTTTTAATGAAAACAACACTTTTAAAAGAAATGCACTCTTTAGAAGCATAGATTGTCAGGGACGAGTAGCTGCTAATGAAAAGCGTGTTACACACAGCTGAGAAGTTAAACTGGGTCCAACCTCAATTAAGTATAATTTCAAATATATACTCTAAAACTTCTTAGCTAAGTTGTGGAAAGAACAAACTAGTCTTGAGGGAATGGGTAAGGGAGTGAAAACCAGATTAAAATCACTTAAGCTAATGATGAACCTTGAGGAAACTTAGTGTAAGAACCAAAACATCAGTGATAATGAACCAAAAAGAATCAAAGAACTAGCAGTTGAAGAAAGAAAGGCAGTTTTAGAGGTTTTTTTTTTTTTCCTTTTCCCATAAACACTTATGGGTATCATTAAGTGTCAAGGCACCCTGCTATGAACTGCTTGGAGAGCAGATTAAAAGCACACTATAGTATTCCCCATGTGATTATAATGTGCAACCAGGATGGAGAGCCACTACATTAGGCAGACACTACATTCAAATCAAATGAGCCAGGCTGCACACACTGAGAGAGAATCTGTGAAAAGGGATCCTAAAGGGCCAGCCCTCCCAGACAAAGTAGGCTATAAGTGAGGGCAAGCTATTCATTTAGCTCTCCTTAGATATTACAGATTGACCTTCGAATTCTCAGTGCCCTTACCTGTGAAGAGGTAATAATAAAGCTTATCTTGCCCCTTCGCTAAATTGTCCATTTATTTATTCATTATACGTTCTCTCATACACCCACTACATGTCAAGCTCCAAGAATGGAGAAGAATGGTTCCTATACTCATGACTCATACTCCATGTTGTGATAAAGGGATATAAAGGTCAGAGTTGGGCAGGCCGAGTAGCTCAGTTGGTTAAGAGCTTGCTCAAGACTATGAGCTCTGAGCAACAGTGTCATGGTTTGATTCCCAGCCCGAGCTGAGCTGCTGCTGAGCCACCAACAGGTGGAAGGATGGCTCAGCTGAAAAAAAAGAAAAAAAAGAGATATAAGGGCCAGAGTCAAGGAAAGCTGTATAGCAGGGATGGTATTTAAACAGGGTGAGTAGATTATGGGCAAGGCATTGCATTCAAAACACAGACCCATAGGGAGTCTGGAGACTTAGACAAATGAAAAAGGATAGTGTGTGGTATGTCAGCATAGAATGTATTGAGTTTTAGGTAAAGCCATGACATATTTTGTCTATGTTTTTCAAAGGTCATTTATTTACATGAGGAACAAAGATCAATCGATGGTATATTGTTTGATAACTTTTGGCCATCTTTCAGTGAGCTTCATAATTCCTCATTCACAGAAGACCTATCTTTATTTGCGAAAACTGAACAAGGTACTGATTTACAGCCTCATCTGAATTGAATACAAGGAGTTTTGAAGAGAGTGAAACAAGTGGAAGTCTGACAGCGCAAGGTGAGTATGGTGGGTGTGGCAACACATCCCATCCAAGATCAAACTTGTGTATGATCTTACGTTGTCATGATGGAGCACAAATCCTTTACAATTAACAAGCTCTGGATGTTTCTGGGTGATGGATTCGTTCAAACTGTCCAATTGCTGACAGTACACATTCGAGTTGATTGGTTCCTTCGTAGGAGCTCAAAAAACACGACCCCTTTAAAATCCCACCACACTGAGAGCATAACTTTCCTCTGATGAATGACTGCTTTCGATGTCGTTTGAGGTGAATCATCATGTCGGGACCAAGATCGTTTGCACATCACATTGTTGTAAACAATCCACTTCTCATTACCATTTATCAGTCACTTCAGAAAAGGATCTTTTTCCTCATGTTTAATGAGCATATTGCAGATGTTTATATGCGCTGTCAAATGGCCTTCTCTGAGTTCATGAGGAACCCAAATATTGAGCTTGCTTGCATATCCCAGCTTCTTCAGGTGGTCGTGAATGCTTGAATGATGGATGTTCAATGTTTCTGCAATCTCTTGTGTCATGTAGCATGGGTTTGACTCGATCAATGCCTATATTTTGTCATCATCAACCTCAGTGGGCCTCCCTGACTGAGGAGCATCATTGAGATCAAAATCACCAGCACAGAATTCCATGAACCATTGTTGGCACTGACTTTCTTGTAGAGCATTGTCACCATAAACTTTATGCAACTTTTCACAAGCTTGACATGTGTTCTTCCCTTTATGGAAGTAAAAGAGTAAAATATGGCAAAAATGCACAGGTTGGTCTTCCATGTTCAACTTCTTGTAAAATCTGCAAAACTCAACCAAATCGCTCGATTTTTTTTTAGAATGAAGCTAGAACTGTCAGCTGTCAAATGACATAGCAATGACATAGATGTGAATGACTAGTATTTCCAAAAATGAACTAGTGCCATCTGTTGCAAATATGCATCATGATTTTCTCGAAGACCAAATAGAGTAGTGCAGGATCAATAGGAAGTGAGAACAGAAGGGTTAGAAGGGTCAGATTGTGAGGGAACTTCTGTGTATCAAGGAGAGGAAGTGGTTTGGATTTGATCCCAAGAGTTAATTTGCAACCTAAGTAATTTAAATAAAGAGTGACCATGACTGAATTTGAATCTTAGAAATTTGATTGTAGTGGATATGTGTATTATATATTACATTAAATAATAAATCAAAATGTATTCCATCTATTGGAGATCTATATTAAATAGTAATGCATAAAAATGAATTATTTCCATCTATTGAAGATCATAATGTTTCAGTGAACCAATAGTAAATAAGGCAACTTCTATATAGGCAACTATTATTTATTTATTTTTTTAAAGATTTTATTGGGGATTTGGGGAAGAGAACAGTGTTGGGGAATTGGGGAAGGGGAACATTGTGTTTTTCCAGGACCCATCAGCTCCAAGTCAGGTTGTTGTTCTTCAATCTTAGTTGTGGAGGGTGCAGCTCAGCTCCAAGTCCGGTTACTGATTTCAATCTAATTGCAGGGGGGCACAGCCCACCATCCCATGTGGGGGTAGAACTGGAAACCTTATTGTTAAGAGCACGCAATCTCACCAGCTGAGCCATCTGGCCGTCCGTTAGAAGCTCGCTGGCAGCTCAGCTCAGGCGCAGCTCACTGGCCCATGTGGGAATCAAACCGGCAACCCTGTTGCTCAGAGCTTGAGCTCTAATCCACTGAGCCACCTGGCTGGCCCTTATTACTTTTTTTTTTTAAAACTAGAAATTGCTGTTTTATTTAAATCTCATTAAATGGAAATAGAAAAGCTATTTTTCAATCTCAAAACCCACAACTGTTTGGTAAACTCAGATGGCTTTCCTTCTTTGTTTTTTTTCTTTTTTAAAAAAGATTTTTATTAAAATACAACTAACGTACAATATTATATTAGTATCAGGTGGACATCATAGTTATTCAAAGTACCCACCTGGCACTATACAGAGTCATTACCACATTACTTATTATATTTCCTATGCTAAAGAAATGATCATCATGGTAAGTCCAACAACCATCTGACACTGTACCATTCTATCATAGTATTATTGACTATATCTCCTATGCTGTGTATTGCATCCCCAAAACTTATTTGTTTTATATCCGGAGTTTTGAAACTCTTGTTCTACTTTATCTTTTCCACCATTTTAAATTTTTCAATTTTGAGTTGACATGCAATATTATTTTACATTAGTTTCAGGTGTACGGTGTAGTGCTTAGACATTTATATAATTTAGGAAGTTATCCCCCTGACTATAACCTCCTGGCACTATACATAGTTATTGCCATATTATTGATTATATTCTCTATACTTTACATCCCATAACTATTTTGTAACTACCAATTTGTATTTCTTAATCCCTTCATTTTTTTCACCATGCCTCCCAACCGCCTCCCATCTATCACCCCAAAAGATCTAGCATCCATCTTTTACAATACATAGTTATTACACTATTATTGATTATGTTCCTTATTCTATACCTACATCCTTATAAAAACTGTGTAACAACCAATTTGTACTTCTTAATCCTTTCCCCTTTTCATCCATCTCCAAACCACCTCCCATCTGGCAAACATCAAAATGTTCTCTATTAGTATCTATTAGTTTGTTTTAGTTTTGTTTGTTTATTTTGTTCCTTAGATTCCACTTATAAGTGAAATCACATGACATTTGTCTTTTACTGACTGACTTACTTCACTCAGCCAAATACCTTCTAGGTACATTCATGTTGTCACAGATGGCAATGTTTCATTTTTTTTTACAGCTGAGTAATATTCCATTGTATATATGTACCACCTCTTCTTTATCCATTTATCCATTCAGGGACACCTATGTTGCCTTCATATCTTGGTTTATGTAAATAATGCTGCAATGAACATGAGCACATTCCCTCAAAGGTAGTATTTTGGGTTTGTTCAGATAAATACCCAGAAGTGGGATTACTGGGTCTTTCTTTTTCTCTTGTTATAGCCTTTCTTTCTTTTTTTTTGAGGGCAGAGTCACTGGCCCTCATATGTGGGACTGAACTGGGGCCACTGGCTTCCCAAGCCAGCGCTTAACCACTGCGTCACTTGGCCGGCCCTATAGCCTTTCTTTTAAAGTCTATTTTGGTCTTATATAAGTATTGCTGCCCAAGCTTTTTTTGTGTGGTTGTTTGTTTCTGTTTTCATGAGATATCTTTTTCCATTCCTTTACTTTTAGTCTGTGTGTGTCTTCCGATCTGAAATGAGTCTCTTGTAGGCAGCATATGTAAGGGCCTTGTTTTCTTATCCATTCAGCACCCCCTATCTTTTGATTGGAGCATTTAGCACATTTACCTTGACAGCAATTGTTGAGAGGTATGTAGTTATTATCATTTTATTATTCATATATATATATATATATATATATATATATATATATATATATATATATATATATTCATCTTAAAGCAGTCCCTCTAAGATTCCTTGTAATACGGGTTTGGTGGTGATGAACTCCTTTAGTTAGTTTTTTCTTGTCTGTGAAGCTCTTTTTGCAGGGGAAGGTTTTTATCTGTCATTCAATTCTAAATGATAGCTTTGCTGGATAGAGTAATCTTAGTTGTAGGTCTTTGCTTTTGATCACTTTGAATATTTTGTGCCAATCCCCTCTAGCCTGCAAAGTTTCTGTTGAGAAATCAAATGACAATCCTAGTAGGTAACTAACTGCTTTCCTTTTGCTGTTTTTAAGATTCTCTCTCTTCCATTAACCTTTGGCATTTTAATTATGATGTGTCTGCGTGTTGACCTCTTTGGGTTCATCTTATTTCGGACTCTGCACTTCTTATGCTTGTGTATCTATTGCCTTTACCAGGTTATGGAAGTTTTCCATCATTATTCCTTCAAATAGGTTTTTAGTTCCTTGCTCTCTCGCTCTCTCCTCTGGTACTATGATGTGATATTGGTACATTTGATGTTGTCCCAGAGGCCCCTTAAACTTTTCTCAAATTTTTGGATTCTTTTGTTGTTGTTGTTATTCTGATTGGGTGTTTTCTGCTTCCTTATCTTCTAAATTGCTGATTTGATCCTCTGCTTCATCTAATCTGTTGATTCCTTTTAATGTACGGTATTCTTCATTGCCATTATTATATTCTTTATTTGTGACTGGTTCTTTTTTATGTTTTATATCTCCACTTTTATGTTTCCTATCTTTTTATTAAAGTTCTCTCTGAGATTATTGAGCATCCTTATAGCCAGTGTTTTTTGGTTTTGTTTTTAAAGATTTTATTGGGGAAGGGGAACAGCATTGGGGAATCGGGGAAGGCGAACAGAAAGTTCCTGTCGTTTTGTTCTTTAGTCTAGTTGTGGAGGACATTGCTTCACTGTTGGTATCGTCATTGAGCTCTTCCTGGATGAGGCAGATTGGTCACTGACCTCTGGATGGTCATTCACTGCAGCTATTGGCAGCTCGCGTTGGCTGTCAGCCACTCACACTGGCTGCTGGCCACTCACTGTAGCCTATGGCAGCCCACTGCAGCAGGGGCTGCAGCCCACTCCATTAACGGGGCTCACACAGCCCAGCTCCAGGTGGAGCTGTTGTTAGGTGTAGAGGGCAGTGTCACTGGCCCTCCTATGTGGGATCCGAACCAGGACCGCTGGCATCCCAAAACCAGCTGTTAACCAATGCATCACTCGGCTGGCCCATAACCAGTGTTTTGAACTCTGCATCTGATAGATTGCTTGTCTCCATTTTGTTTAGATCTTTTTTCCAAAGCTTTGTTCTGTTCTTGTATTTGGAGCATGTTTCTTTGTTTCTCCATCTTTGCTGCCTCCCTGCATTTGTTTCTACATATTAGGTAGGGCTGCTATGTCTCCCGGTCTTAGTAGAGTGGCCTTATGTAGTAGGTGTGCTGTGGGGCTAAGTGGCTCAGTCTTCCTGGTCACCTGAGTCATGCACTTCATGTATGTCCTTTGTGCATGCTCTCCTTTTGTAGTTGAGCCTTGTTTGCTATTTGCAATATCCATGGGAGGGATTGGCTCTCAGGCTTATTTGTTGTGAGGACTGGCCATGACTACAGTGGAGGGGTTGTGGTGCAGGGGCTGCCCCTACAGAGCCGGATCTGCTCAGTAGGGCTCTGGTGCCTGAAGAATCCACCCATGGGTGTTTCGTCCTTGGAAGCAGCTGGGCGAAGCTCCAGCTCAGTTCAGAGCTGGCCACTGGGGGCGCCAGTCCCTGGGCCACCTGAGAAGGGACCCACTGCAAATCAAGTTCAGCACAGCCTGTGTCCCACCTGGGGCTGCCTGGCATGAGCCACAAAGTGATCCACAGATGGCTGCCACCCATACCATGCTTGGAAGTGCCTCAGGAGGCCAACTGTAACCAAGGGTGGCTGCCACTAGTGCGGGGCTTAGGGCTGCTCAGCCCTAAGCCTGTATGGAACATGCTTAAGCCAGATGGTGCTTGTCTAAGTTCCACAAACATTTGAGAGAACCTAGGAAAGTCTGAAGCCAAGGCAGGTGGTTTATATGAAAAAGCTGATGGAAGCTGCTTGGGTGGGCCTGAAAGTTCTTTAGAGTGGTGTCTAAAATTACCAGGGCATGGCAAATGAGTGGTGTTAGCCAACTTGATGGAGACCCAGATATGGTGGCTGCCTGAGTCTGCACACCACAAAGGGGGAGGGCTCAACAAGGAAACAATGGCCTCCACTAACTCCTCCATCCAGGAGAAAACTGCCCCTCCAGCCCCTTCCCGAAGTCAGTCATCTCAGTTCTCCACAATATGTCCCTGCTGCCTCTCCAACTGCTGCCCCAACGCTGGAGCTCAGAGCCATTGATTTCATTGGTGGGTAAGTCCGTGCATGGTCCCTTTAAAAGGAGTGCCTATGAGTGCAACTGCCCTCCATCTCATTCAGTCACAATTTCCACTGGTTTTCACAATCAGAAATTATGGGGACTTCTCTCCCTGGCACTGGAACGCTGGGCTAGGCGGGGGTGGGGGTGGGGGTGGGGTTGGACACTTGCTCCTCCAGGGGGGAAATCCGCAGCTGAGATACCCCTCTTTATTTTTAGTGATCACACGCAGGTGTGGGACCAGTCCATTCTGCATCTCTGCCCCTCCTATCATTTAGCATGAACTTTTCCATAGCTTCCTACTCTTTTTCATTAGAGTAATGCTTCTGAGGCTTATAAAATAACAAAAAGCAACTGGTCAATTTAGTAATAATTCCCATTTAGTAGGTATAGATCTGGCATTAAACTGGAGATTTTTAACATGTATCATCATAGAGTTTCTCCAATGATAGTGCAAAAGATATTAGCAGCAGTAGTGAGAGTTAGCACACAAAATATGCCGGGGACTGTTCTAGGTACTTCTCACATAGGAACTCATTTCATCCTCATGAAAATCCTATGAGATATGTCTTATTATTATCCCTATTTTACAGATGGGAAAACTAAAACAAAAAGAGGATAAGAAACTTCCCCAAGGTGACATGGTTAATAAGTGGCAAGTGGCAGAACCAGGATTCAAAGCTAGACAGTCTAATAGTAACACACATACTTAGCCTTAATGACGTATTGCCTCACAACGGTATTCACGTTAAGACGCACGCGCGCGCGCAGACAACTAATAAGCAGGAGTTTGAATAACTTTATTCAGTTCATTTAGTTAATAAATGGAGCAGCAGGAATCAAACACAGGTTTGCTACACTTGGCACTTTCCATGACACCAGCATTTCCAACTGTGGGTTTTGCAAACATACACACACACACACACACACACAAACACACACACTGAACCTGCATGACTTGTACATTTTCTCATTTAATCGGGTAAAGAAGAAGAATTGAAAAAGAACTTTCAGTAAAAAAACCCGTGGCATTTTATATTAGAAATGAAAGCATACTCTGTCTACTGCTATATCCATAAAACCTAGAAGAGTATCTGTGCACAGTTGGTACTCAATGAATATTTGATAAATCACTCTTCCAGAGAAATTCTAGAATTCCTCTGAGAATCTGAGAATGAGGAGACTATATTGCATATTTCTCTAAAACATGTGTTCAGAAAATACTAGGCAGGCAAGTATGGGACTGATTATGGTAAAGTGGGAGATAAAATATTTCAAAAGGCAGAGTTCTTCCCTTAAGTAACTTTAGAGAAGAAAGCCACTTATTCCATTTATATATTTTTGGTATCTTTTATGTTAGCCAAGGCCCTTGGATGGTATCTGGTGTGGAAAATTGTCTTCAGGTACTACAGAGTAAAAGTCATCATCGTTCAACAGTAACATATGTTCAAGGTGGGAATAATTAGTATAGATATCATTTCACTGACCCAACATTCCTTTCATGAGCACCAGACAATATTCTGTGGTTTCCAACATCATCTGTGAATTATCTTTTAGTACCATGTCCCTAGGCCCTAAGTATCCACTTTCAATGTGATGTTAACAGCCTTACTGCTCTCCCCACATTGTGATAAATTTCACGCACTTCTGAGGATTACAGTAGACAGTTCACAATACATCTATTACCTGTACAGATGGAGAACTCCTTTATTTGGAATGATAACTCTTTCCTGCATACAAAAGGATATTACTACTACTATGGTATATGGCCCTTCAGACAAAAACTCTAATACAGTCAGTCTCACAAGGAATCTGTATGGTACGATGGAAATTCAGAGAACTTATGGAATTAGTCCTTTACCTAACAACCTACATCACAACCTAGAGATCCCTGAATTAACAGTTGCACAAAGGCTATAATTCCATGAATCAATTTTCTCTAAACCTCAACTGGAATTAGAATATCTTTTATTTTCATTGTAGGCTTTATATGTTCCTATTAATAAAAATCACTAAGAACCTCATTCTTCATCTTGAATCACTAATAGGACATTTGCCACCTCATCAATACCCATGCCTGATCTGTATATCTGTTTTCCAGAACATATAGTGAGAAAAATACATAAGTTAGTTTGGTGCATGTGAATAATAATAAAAAAAAAGAGTAGTGAGAAATGCGGGCAGACGGACAGACAGGAACACAACAGAAAAAATCTATGGGTGTTAGCCTAAGTCATTTGGATTTATTCCATTTGTATTCCAAAATGAGAATTACCATTGCCATTTGAAAAAGTGAACTACATGAAAAAAAAGTACATAGAAAGATTTATATGAAAGTGTTGCACAGGATGGATTTTTTGTTGGAGAGAGAGATTAGAGGCAAGGCACTGACATATATGGGGTAACTAAGTACCTAGGACCTATACTAAAAAGGGAAGAAAAACCAAAGGTAGTGTCTGTAAATAAAACAAGAAAGCAAAGAAGGTCACACATGCTTGAACACTAGGGATTCCATCTGACAAAAGGAAAATTCAGTATGAGCCCAAATACTTCTTTCCAATGAAAGGCAAAAATTCTGTTCATAACTGAGAATATTTCTGATGTACAATTAAAGAAACATATGGAATGCAAGTACACAAATAATTTATGGAGTAATAATACTAATATCATTGAAAATTTAGATGAGAAAAAACATAATCTGTTCAAGTCTAGCCTAAAGAACAAAAAAGATAATGTAAAACATCTTTCAGAAAGCAAACTCAACTGGTGCTGACAACCTCTCAATCACAACAAATTATTCTGAGGAAGAAAGGAGCCCATGGAAAGATAGATTGAGGACTGAAAAAGAGATTATATTTTGTGTGTTTTTCTGTAAAATAGTAGTATACACCTACCTTGCTACCTTTTACTTTTTCTGTAGCCAAAATCTTTGTTTACCAATATTTCCAAGTCTCTTTCCTTTTCTATTCCAGTTGGGGAAAATTGATATATGTGTTTCTTACGAAAGTTAGTGATCTGTCACACAACATGGAGTCAAAAATGTAAGTTGTCATTTCAGGCAAAGGAGAAATTTACTATTCTGTTTGTACTGGATCTTCACTATGGGAAGGAAGCTAACACAAAGGAAAGAATCTCTATCTTCTGTGCTAAGAATTGATCTATAGAAAGCTGAGCAATTAGTGAAATCTCTTCTGAAACAAATAATGGATAATGGAGGGTAGAGGACCAAAGGAGCAAACATAGACCATCTGAAAAAGAGTCAGAACTATAAACCAAAGTGTCTATGACTGTGAGAACTTTGGGATCTCTGTAATCATCCTAAGTTGTTGTCACTTATTACTTGTCTTCCCCAAGTGGTTATTAGTAAAATTCTTTAAATGAGGAGTGCCCTATTAGGGTACATCAAGGGAAAACAGGAGCTATCGAGATATCACAGCCAAATGGCAGAGAGGAATTCTGAGGAATGCAATGGACATGGCAGCTATGTTTAAAACTCTTTCTTGGGACCAGCTGCTATTAATATGGTATATGGCCATCCCCTGCATAGAAGCCTTACATTTGACACATTCCTTGTCTGAAATCAAGGTGTTTGTTAACCTCACACTCAAAGTCCCCACTCAAACTTCAGCAAATATTTCTGAGTGCCTACTCTGATTCTTGCACATAAAGACTTCAGAAATATTGTCCTGCACTTAGAATCACCCACAATCTGGAAGGTAGAAAGATACATGAACACGCAATTTTAATAGATACTGGGAAGGAAATAAGTGAAAAGGAAGATGTGATCAGCTCGGATTGATGGGAAGGAGAAAGAGAAGAGGTAATATTTGAGCTGGAACTTGAAGAGTAGCTAGAATCTCAGTTGGTGGATGGACAGGGAAGGAGAGCCTGGTAGAGAATTTCAAGGAAGAAATAACAGTTTGCACAATGGTCCCTTGGAGTTGGACACATTCCTGATGATTCCACTTAGGATATCTTGACTCTTACTAGTTGAGGGATAGGTGAGTGTACTTTGCCTTCAACTCTCAATGCCTTGAGTTAAGGTATCTACTTTTTATTCTCTCCTCAAAGGATGTACACTACCCTTCTCTACATGTAGAAACCTATGTGCAAATAGGAGGGAGCTTCACAGACCAAAATATCTGGGGTCTGTTCGTCTGAGATGGTGTGAAAAATTTTGAAAAATATTTTACTTGCCTTTCTCCATAGAAAGAATTCTCAAGGGAGGAATCTGAGGGAATTTATATTTGGGGCAGGGAAATATATGCTATAGAATAATAAAAAAAAGTTTTTATTTACAACATATTGTAGTTATAAAGCCATTGTCTCACAGATCCAAATGCACCCTTCCATTGTCATAAGATGGACAAGCTGATATATTCCACTGATGTTACACAGCCTCTTTTCCAAATTGCAACAGTGTTTTCTTAATAAGCCCAGGTACAAAGTAACCATAGTGACAGAGGTGGAGACTAGTACTCATGGCTTCAACACTCTAGCTTTCCTTCTCACAAAGGCTGACCTAGTTACCACCACTATGGAGTGCCAAATATGCTAATACAGGAGGCCAACTATGAGGTTCTGATAAAACACCTTCCCTTTTGAGCAGGTAATAGTTTACTCACCTGGCTTGTTGTTTACATTGGCTCATATCATCATACATTTACATCATTTACTCTCACAGAATAGATGAGGATCTGTGTATAGATTTGCTTCCTCTGTGGCTAATTCTTCTGCCAGCACCATTATGGACCCATAGGATGTTTCTTCATTATCACATTTTTCTATTCAACATTGCTTCTGACTAGAACTCATTCCACAGTAAAAACACTGCAACACTGAGCAATTTCCTAAGGAATCCACTAGCTTTACCATCCACTCCATTATCTAAAAGCAACTAGACTAATAGAAGAATGGATTGATCACTCAAGATTCAGCTGGGGTATCATTTGGGGGAAGAGTTGAGGTCCTGTCTTACAAAGCAGTATATGCTTTGAATTTCTGACGAATATTTCTCCCGAGTGGAAGTGGAAATGGTTCCTTTCACAAGTACACCTTACAACCCACTTACCTAGGATTTTCCTTCTCACCAAAATTTTGAAATCGTCTGGTTTTTAGGTTTTTGTTTTTTTTTTTTGAAAGTAAAAGGACTGCTTATACTGGGGTGCATAGAAATATTGTATTGAATTGGAAGTTTAATTGAAGGACATTTTAGGTGCGTAATGCCACTGAGCATATGTACAAGAAAGAGGGATATTATATTAGTTGATGCGATTGATCCTGATTATTAAGGGATATTTGGATTGTTGCTACACAGTAATGTAGGAAAGATTATGTATGAAATTCAGGGCATTCTCTGGGGGAGTTTTTAGCATTTCTATATTAAATAGTAACATTTAACGCAGGACTGTAGTAACCAAAGAAAGGCAAAATCACTTATAATTCAGAACCTCTAGAAATAAAAGTTTGGGTCATTCACTGGGTAAAGAGACTTGGCTACCTGAGACACTGGTTGAAGGCAAATAGAACATGTTATGGCTAATGGAAAAATTATAAGTAACAACCATGGCATTATAATCTGTTTTGGAAATCAGTTCTGCATCAATCATGCATATTTCCTCCCTGTCTGCTTTAGGTATATTTTTACATGCTACCTAATTTGTGTATCTGTCTATGTATATACATATTTTAATATGTTAATTGTTTTCACATTTCCTTCTTATTTCATATAAAGATTATCAATAATATATAATTTTACAATTTTGTTTTTAGTGTACAGAATATTCAATATAGACTGTGACAAAATTTGAGAATCCTATATCATCTCCCAAAGAGGGATACTGTGATTATTAATTAGAAATGAATATAAAAACATAAAAAATAAAAAATAAATACAATGGCTTTGGGGACTTTAATTATCTCTTTTGGAGGATAAAATGAGAGAATCTCTGTTGGTAAAGGGGAAAAAAAAAACATGGCTGTAGCACTGATTTATTATGAAATGTAACTATGTGTAGGAAGGTGCGTGTAGGTTGATTCTAAATGGCCAAGAGGTGAATCTGTTGTTATTTGCTAGTGTTTCTTAGCCCTGGAGATATCATGCTGTTCTCCACTTTGTGATACTGGGGCCGAGACTCTGTAAGCTCCTTTATCTCCTTCATTAACAGGATCCCTAACACACACTGGCCGTAGACAGGAAGAACTTGTTTATTTCAGTAACTACTCTTTACACCAAGAAAAGCAATAGAGCCCAGCCTCTAGCTTTTTTATTAGCAATCCCAGAATCAGCACCATCATTCCTTCTAAGAAGTTCCAATATGAATTGGGCTATAATGCCCTCACCCCCAGAAGTCTGAGATCTAGTTCTATAAAAAAAAAAAAACCCTGCTAAATTCCTGAGATATCAGTACCAGCTGATGAGAGCCCCCTACTCAGAGGTTTGAATTCCTTCACCATGAGGACCCTCTTTTAATACCAAGCAGTGCCAGGAGATACCAGTATTAACTGAACAAGGGCCCCTCATCTGAAGTTGGAGTCCAGCTCTGTGAAGCCCTTCCAAGAGCTCCTAGTTTCCAATATCTCTGATCATTTTCTTATCTTTTCCCAGCCCTAGGGGTGGTACTGCTTCCTCCAGTTCCTATCCTTGTGTTTTTCCTTTTTCACCTTTTAATTCTCTGATCTATTCAACCTATTATTTGTATTAAAATTTCTCTGTTAAAATAACTGGCATTGTTTCTATTTGCTCATCAAATCCTGACTGACAGAGAACAGACACACACAGACACAGACACAGACACACACACACACACACACACACACATGCATCCTTATTATTTTTGATAATAAGCTATAGAATATAAAGTTCTTGGCAAACTGGTTTGTGGGTTAATTTTTTACAAAGTTAAGAAAAACCTAACCAGTAATTATAGCATATAGTTTGAAGACATAAGACATAGAACAGTATCAGAAATATTCAATGTGTATTTAGATTTCATATATTTTACACATGAAAACACATAT
Organism: Aselliscus stoliczkanus; assembly: GCA_033961575.1. Lineage (NCBI taxonomy): Eukaryota > Metazoa > Chordata > Mammalia > Chiroptera > Hipposideridae > Aselliscus > Aselliscus stoliczkanus. Next base: position 74,453,687 of record CM066736.1, read on the forward strand.
TCACATATTCACATATTCAGGTTTGTTCCAAACATACCTATAAGTTTTCTGATAACAGAAGCATACATCTGTATTTAAATTAAAATTAAAAATTACACATATTCTACCAAATAGCCAAATTTGGAAAAAATAAATAAATATTCAACATGAGGGGAATGTATAAATAAGTTGTGATACAGAAGGTTTATAATTATGCTAAGAAATTTGGAAGGGGAATTTAAACAATTAAAGTGAATCTGTATAAATGGGTTATAAATGTCAAAAGATACTATTTTAAAATGAATCGATTGGCATAACTGTGAAGAAAATATTTAAAAAAATTAAATTTAAAAAATTATATACCCGATTTGCTCTAGTAAAAATTTCGAGTACTCACTAGGCATATGGGCAGACATTGATCATTGGCTTTCTTACTCATATTGCACCCTGATAATATAACAACCTATGAATATAAGTTTTGAACCATATGCTACAGTTGCATGATGCCAAAGATCAGAATACAAGTAAAATACCACTCTCCAATGGCATTTCAATTTTTCTTCTTTGTTCTGCCCTTACTTGTGCCCACAAGACTGTCTGAGAAAGGGAAGCATGGCTCTTTCCATTGAATCCCATAGTAATAATTGCACCACAAGAATTACTCTGGATGGAAAATAGGACCACAGCAGCACTTAAGCCTTTTTTTGTTTCTTTATTCTGAGCTCTGATATTTACTCATGAACTTGGAATCATAATACCACTCCTATTTAGCAGTTCCTCTGATAGCAATTCTGTATCAGCATCGGAACACCTTTTCATGCCTTAGCTATTATTCACTGCTCTCTCAGGATCCATTTCTCCCTCTCCAGTCTTTGCCCCAAGGTTTTGGCTTGATTACTTCCATCTTAACACTTACCACAGATACTAACTAGTATTGCCTTCACTTTGTGACTGAGAAGAGAGGAGAAAATGAATACTTGTTAGCAATCAGTTCTGCTTCAGCTTAAGAGGTAAAACCATTGCAAGGGAATGTCATTCTCAATTTAACAGTAAAAAAAAGTTGTAATTTAAAAATCATATTTTTGCCTTATCAGAGTCACCAGAAAACTATGCCAACTGATTCCAATGGGTGGCAAGACATGTTGAAGAGAGACAGGATCTGTGAATTGTTTCAACTTTGGCAGAATACGAGAGGAAAGGGTAAAAACCATAAAGCTGAATAAGAGGGAAATAACTGAAATTTTAACAAATTGGTTAAGTTACATGTGGACTATGGAACCATTTAGAATTGCTGAGAATCCAAGACACAGGGAAAATACCCATTCACTTACCAGCTATTTTCCACAGGCCTTTACTGGATACCCGTGGGAAAGAATAGGAGGTAGAAGGGGAGACATGTTTGCTGGGCCTGCCCAGGTCTGAAGGTGAAGGACATGGATTAATATATTTGTGCTCTGGGCTGTATGAGCACAGGCTGTTAATTGGCTGCTAGTGAGGGGTAGGCAGGATGCCTACTCAGATCACAGATCTTTCTTTGATATGAAGAAACCAGCTGCTGGTAAATGGAAGGAAACATTTCACCTCCATCCAGTCCTTGCCTTGTTGCCAGGCAAAGATTAGCTGCCTCTGGGAGAGGGCTAAGAATTCTGCCACTGAACTCCAACCTTCACTGACACTATCTATGCAAAACCTCCTATCATGAATTTTGAAGCTTGTTCTGCTTGTCTTTTTCTCCCTGAGATGAAAGGGGTTTTGCTGTCTCTTTTCTTGAGGGAAAAGCAATTTTCAAAAACCTTTTTACTTTTGATATATATGTATGTATCTTTCTCCTGATAGATTGCTTTATATAAGGACACAACTACCAAAACACCCTTTCATTACTGCCATTTTGACTTTTTGAATATGTCTTTCCTGAGTTTTCAACAGATTCTCCTCCTCATTGTTATTTCTAGATTATTGTGACATTTTGTACTTGGCAACAGTTATCTTGGGCCTTCTTAACTGCAGGATGGAAATGACATTTGTATCTACCAATCTCGATGTGGCTTCTTCTGTATGCCCTTAGTTGTAGGGCTTTGGTTCAACTAGACTGCAGGTGGTTTGCTGTGATGGTCGTTTTGTAGTTTAGTTGTGGTTATGAGAGAAGGTAAACACAGTTTGTTTACCTACTCTGCTATTATGATCAGAATCTATCTCTTATTGTGAAAGGAAAAAGAAGCCATTTCAGAAAACTCTTCTTTTTAATTCTTCTTTCTCTCAAACAAGTCTCTCTAAAGCATGACCTAGTTTGATATTTTCAATTTCTATTCTGTTTTCATCCTATTACAGTTTGACTTTCTTTTCACCACTTGTTATGGGCTGAATTATGCCCACCCCTAAGTTCATGTGTTGAAGTCGTAGTCCACAGGACCTCATAATGTGACTATATTTGAACAAAAGGTCTTTAAAGAGCTAATTAAGTTAAAATGATATCATTAGGATGGCCCTTAATCCAATATGACTGGTATACTTATAAGAAGAGGAAATTAAGACCAAGCCACATACAAAGGGAAGACCATATGAAGACACTGGGAAAAGATGGCCATATACAAGCCAAGGAGAGAAAAACCAACCCTGCCAATAATACCTTGACCGTGGACATTTAGCTTCAAGTCTTCTAAGGAAATAAATTTCTGTTGTTTATGCTATAGTAGCCATGGCACTTTATAATGGCAGCCCTATCAAACTAACATACCACTCTACAGATAATGTTTTTGATGTGATTACCAGTGATTTCTTGATTGGTATAATGATAAAACTGAGAGATGGGGACTTTCAAGTAAGATTAGTGAGTTAAAATCCTATTTTAGTCATTTAATAGCTCTGAAACTTTGAATAATTATTTAATCTTTCTGAGTCTTAGTCTTCAACCTTTAAAAAAGAGGGCAACAAATGCTTATTTTAAGGACAAAATAAAGATGGTATATGTGGAAATGTCTTGCATAGCATTAAGCAGATAGTAATGAAACTCATGATGTTGCATTTTTTTCCTATTGTTCAACTTGTTTCGTTTTTTTTGTTTTGTTTTGTTTTGTTTTAAGCTGAGCCATCCTGCCACCTGTTGGCAGCTCAGCAGCTTCTCAGTTTGGGCCAGGAATCTAACTGGCGACCCTGTTGCTCAGAGGCTCAGAGCTCATACTCTTGAGCTCTTAACCAACTGAGCTACTCGGCCAGCCGCCAACTTGTTTCTTTAATTGAACAAACCACTGCTATGTTGAATGACATAAATACTAGATGATTTACCTAATATTTTTTCTCAAACCTACCGCAAACTCTTCCTTTCCCATTCTTATCCTCCCAGTCATTTAGAATTGATGAGCTCCCCTCATATTTCAATGAGAAATTAGAACTAATCAGATCAGAATACCCTAATTTTTTCAACACCAAATTTAGAAGCACATGTGCATCTACAGTCTATCCTTTGTCTCCATCCTGGCATAAAAGAAGACCCACCCCTAGTCATTGCAAAGGCCCACCTCTGGACTTCAAATCTCAAGAACCTTGCTTTGGCATATTTCCCTTTCACTAGCATGTCTCTCTTCCTTTACTTTTTTCAATTTCTAATAGAATACAAATATTCTTTCATATTCTCTATATTTTAAAAAAAGTTCTAATCACTCCTTTGATCCCATACCCCCTCTTCTGCTTTCCATTTCTCTGCTCCTTTTTTTGTCAAAACCTTTCAAAATAGTTGTTCAATACCCACTTAGTCTGCCTCCTGATGCTTCCATTCTACTGAAATTGCTGCTCTCAGGGTTACAGCTACAAGTTTTCAGACCCAATAGGCACTTTCCTCTCCCCATTGTATTAATTTCTTAAAAGTAGTTGATATATTTGTCCATTTCCTCGTTCTGGAACTTTTTTGCCTACATGGCTTTTGTGACTTAATATCCATGTTTGCCCCTTCCCTTTCCAGCCAGTGATTTTTAGTCTCCTTTGCTAACTCATCTATATCTCTTCATACCCTCAATGATGGAGATCCTAGACCGTTTGTGGCTTTTCTTCTCTATACTCAGTCCCTGGGTGATCTCATTCTCTTTCATGATGTTACGTAAAGCCTGTAGGCTAAAGATGATCAAATATATATCTCTTTCTTTTGAGTTTTGTATCCAAGATCCAACCAACTACTTGGCAGCCTCTCTTAGATATATAATCATCATGTCCCAAAAGATCCCTTATATATTAAAAAAAGAACTCTTGATTTAGTTTTCTTTATTAAATGTATTACTTACTTACTTAGTATTCCCTGCTTCAGTAAATAGCCTCATTTTCTTCCCTAATCCTCCTATACCTGGGAGTCATTCTTAATTCTAACTTCTTATTTTTTCCTTTTTAGCATTACCTAATCAATTGACATGTCCTATTGATTTTACTTCTTAAATACACGTGGACTCAGTTCTATTTCCAACAGCTCCATCTTCACCCATCTGGTTGAAATTACTATCTCTTCTCACTTGGACCAATGCAATAGAGTAATCCATGTCTCTACTTAAGTTCTTACCCCAACAATTCATTTATCACAGCAGTCAGGTTAACTTTAAAATTTCAATCTTAATATTATTTCAGTATCCTGATAAAATGATTTAGTCTTTCCAATGTACTTAGGCCTTTGTTGATCTCTGCTAATCTCTTGAACCTCATCTTTTACCAGGTTTCCTTTGTTTACCATCTTTAGCTTGGCTGGTCTCCTAGAGACAAGCTCAGCTCTTTACTTCCATGGGCCCTTTAAATTTGTACTTCTTGCTTTCTGAAACAGTTTCCCCCCAAATTTCAAAATTTCCTATGGCTGTCTCCTTCCACAGTGAAGTCAGCTATATCTTGCCTATCTAAATTGGAAACTTTCCAAGTAATTATTTATAAAAGAATTAAGCACATAATAATGCTTAATTGAATTTTGTGCTTTTTTAAAAAACTTTATTGGGGAACAGTGTGTTTTTCCAGAACCCATCAGCTCCAAGTAAAGTCATTGTTTTCAATCTAGTTGTGAAGGGCGTAGCTCACTGGCCCATGTGGGAATCAAACTGACAAACTTGGTATTATGAGCCTGTGCTCTAACCACCTGAGCCAACCAGCTGCCCTGTGCTTATTTCTTTACTTGTGTTTTGTCTTACTGGAATGTAATCATCTTCATGGCAAGGACCTTGGCTGTCTTATAATTGTGTGCTAAGGACTTTCTGACACATTTATAAAAAAAAATATTAATTAGCAAACCTACAACTTCAGAGAGCTACTAATATTAGCAGAATTTTGTACCCTAAAAGAAGGAAAGCTTAGGGGACAATAAGCAGCTTGCCAGAGATCATGTAGTTAGACATAGGCAGCCTTGGGACTCGAGATGAGGCATGCCTGATACTAAAATGTATTATCTTAAGAATATGATTTATTTCCTGCCAGTCTCCTGATTTTCAGCCTTTTGACATATTTTATAGCCTTGTTCATCCCCTGGACCTGATATTTGCTGCTTTTTTCAACAGTTCTGACTTCTGGCTCTCCAAATAATTATGGTGAGGACCTCCCTGTAGTCATGTTTCTTCTGCCATCTTGGTCAAATATCCCTGTCATGTTAAAAATTCCATTCTGTCTCTGAACCTCCTACCTTGCACCACAAGACCTTGAAACACTCTTCCCTCTACTTTGCAGAAAACTTTGTCCTTGGGCAGGTTACTCTCTGGACGCCGATATTCTTATTTGTAAACAAAGGGGTTTGGATTGAACTTAACATTCTCTTTAAGATTTAAAAGTTTAGCAAACATAATGACAACTTGTGTTTTTTTTTTTCCTTTTATTGGGATTTTAAAGTTATCAATCTTTGAATTTAAGCCATTTAATTTCCCTAGTACTAAAACACATTAATCCTGCAAAGAGCTGGGAGATTTTCTATACATGTGAGGAACATTTTTTAGGTTAGTTCATGGCTTCTGCATCAGCTAATAGTGGGCAATTCAATTTTCTTAAAATAATATTTTGCTCCACAAAAAAATGTGTTTGATAACTTGGCAGATGGCTGCCTGCTTTAGAATGATCAATTATACAACACTTTCGTCTAATAAGTATTTAATGAATGTCTCCTTTGGTTCAGAACCTGTGTTGAGTGCTTGGGTTTGTGCTAAATGCTAGAGATGATCAACACATAGACCCTATTTTCAAGGGGCCCAAAATTTAGTGGGAGAGCTAGACCATCCTACAGATAAGTCTAACAAAAGCAGACTGGCATAAGAGCTCAGTCCAACAACAGCAAAAACAGCTGTGGGAATACAGATGAAGACCACTATAGTGATGTAACTGCTGCTTCCTTCAGGAGTTAATTCTCCTGATTTAGAGGGAGCATGTTTAAAGCTGGTCACAATCCAACAGCATGAAAAGAGACCAAGAAATAGAGAGGTCATCCTCAACCATGTTTGATTCCTAGAGCCACCTTTAAGACATTTCTCTGGTTTCTGAGCTCACTGCCTTCCATAACACTGAGGTTTCTGCCTTTCTGATCAAGCTTCAGCCTTGCAGTCACCAGCAGGCAAGCAATCTGCTGCTCATCCCTGAAGCTCCAGGCCCCTGCCTTCTGCCTGCACTATTTCTGGGCTGCCAAGCTGACAGGCACTTGGCTTGTGGGCATGTGGGTCAAGGCAGCCTTCTTAGCATGATGGCCCAGGGGATGAGACTTGGGGAACAGAGTGCAAGGGAAGCTTCAGTGACAAATGCAGCCAAGAAGTCACTCGGAAAGTTATAATTAATCTGTAGCTGAGAATTGAGGCTGGCCTGCCACTCCAGGATGTTTTGCATCAGGTTTGCACTTCTCCAGGAGCCCCATGTGCTCAAGAGACAGGCTACAGTAGAGCCGGTGAGGTGTTGTCAGTACTGTAGAGCACTTGGAAAAGAGTGAGTAAAGAATAAAAGCATTGTGTGTGCTTTTTTTTTTTTTTTGAACTATTTTTTTTTATTAGTTTCAGGCATACAAAACAGTGCAATATTTATAGTTTTTACCCCCACAAAGTGACAACCCCCTTGTGTGTGCTTTTAAAATGTCCCTGATACTCTACTCTCTTCATAAGAAGTAGTCTGTCTAATGTGTTATAGTTTCTAAAGTGTAAAATGACAATCCTATGAGGAGGAAGCATGATTACTGCCATTTTATAGGTGAGGAAACTGAGGCTAGGAGAGGTTCAGCAGCCTTTCCGAAGGTCACACAAGTGCCATGAAGCAGAACCAGGATGTGCTCACAGGCTTTCTGACTCCGGGTGTCATGGTTCTTACACTGGAGGACTTTTCTTGCACACTGAGAATCTTAGGAGCTAGTCTGTAAGCCCCTCCAGGGTGGGTGTCCCATGCTAGTTTCCCCATCTCCAGTTCACAGAGCCCCTGAGTCAGTGCCTGCTCATTGGGGCTGATTGATAAGAGCCCGACCCATCAGCAGGAGTTTTAAGAATTAGTTAAAACTGCGGGCTTAAGTTTCTGGGCACTCTAAATGGCAAACTTCTCCACTAAATTTTTTTGCTCACCTTTACATTCCCTGCTCCATGATATTCTCCTTACCCCACAACCCAGTTTGAATTTCCTAAGTTTTTTTTTTTGTTTTTTTTTAAAGAGGGCAGTGTCACTGGCCCTCATGTGGGATCCGAACCAGGGCCGCCAGCATCCCAAGCCAGCTCTTAACCAATACGGCACTCGGCTGGCCCAAATTTCCTACGTTTTTACCAACTTGTTCTTCTTGGTGAACTGGCTTCCTGTGGCAGTGACTAGTGCTCAAAATAACTACCCACCATTGGCAGTGCCTACTCCTCTGTTCCCTGTGGAGCGGAGTTCTGTCTCTGTCTCTGTCTGTCTGTCTGTCTGTCTCTATGGATGGCTAGATAGATAGATAGATAGATAGATAGATAGATAGATATTTATTACAATTTTAATACAGTTTTTTCCTTTCTTAGAATGTGTTTACATTTTGTGTATACAGAGAGTGCCAGAAAATGTATTTTAAGAAAGGAAATTTTAAGAAAGGAAAACTATTAAAATGGTTTACTCAGTATATACTGATAACAAAAGATGAATACAAGTCACGTTTGACTTCTGCAATTACAAGAGGTGCTCAAAGTGGTTGCCATCAGCATCCAGACACTTCTCATTATGGCGAACTACTGCTTCAGCAATGTTCATCAAAGCGTCCACTTGTATACATTTTTTTGGCACCCTGGTTTTTTGGCATATATATATATATATATATATATATATATATGGCATATATATAAATATGTATGTGCACATATGTAATATATAGATATTTATAGAAATATATTTATATGTATAGAAATATTTATTTTATATGTATACACACACACGCACACACACACACACTCTCATAAGCACTCAAATGTTAGCCGTGTTTTTAGTATTTAGTAATGCTTTAACTATTGCCTATTTCCTGAAATTTCTTTTAACCTCACACTCTGTGCCATTCTTGTTCTTTTGCCTATGAATTGAATATTTTTACTGCCAAACTTCACAAGTCAAAAATCCTAGTCATTCTTCATGAAGCCACCAGTCATAAACGTGTTCTGAACAATAGCATCTAGCAAGCATTCACTGAATATCCACTCAGTTCCAGGCATGGTGATAGGTGCTGCAGATCCTGCCTTGAAGAAGACCACTCTTGTGGTCCTTACTTCACTGGTGCTCTTTTCTTTGCTCCCACATACCCTAGACTATTAAACCACTACTATTGCAGGTTACATTTTATTTTATGTTACTTAGTTATTTACCAATCTGGTCTGCCTGATGAGAATTGTAATGTTAGGTTGGTTTAAAGTTTGAACACTTCCTGTCTTTAGCATGTCCCAAATTCAATCTTCTTAGAAAAAAAAAGAATAAACAAAACTCCATCCTATTCTTTCTCTTAGGGTGATCACTCCTCAACCCTCTCTCCTTGCCAGAAAGGTTATTTTGGCTTTTGTTTTTGTTTTTGTTTTTGCAAACTTCAGAACTTAGGCTCCTTAGTCAGACTTAATCTGAATAGCAGACAGAAATAATTTTAACTATGAACTGGACTTATCTATTTATCAGTTACCTATTAATCATAACCAAAAAACATGATTAAGCTGTTACTAAGAAATCCTCTAAAGCCTGTAATTGTGCTAATGCATTCTACTGTCATTTATTCAAAAAAAAAAACAAACCAAAAAAAAAATTATCCAGAATATTGCAAGGTCCGAAAAGGACTTTGGAGCTTTAGATCAATTTATTCTTTTACAGATAAGAATACTGAAGAAGAAAAAGTTAGAGACTCTGAAGCCATGAACAACACTAAATAAAAAGGACTACATAAAGACAGTTAACTTCTGAATAGTGAGAAACATACTATTAAAACTTTAAAAGATAATTAACAACTGAGAAAATATTTGTAATGTTTATGACAAAAAGGGCCAATTTAAAAGAAAAATATAAATAGTCTATGCAGTTTAGTAATAAAAAGACAAATAAACCTAATATAAAATAGCAAAAAATGTGAACAGATATTTTAGAGAAAAATATATGTGTAATTAATCTGCAACATGCCTGGAAAATAGAGAAATTCAAATGAATATTTTTCTACTTATCAGAGTAGTAAAGGATAATAAGGTTGATAACACCTAGTACAGGGTGGCAGACACACTTTCATTCTCTATTTGTGGGAATGTAGCTGGCACGATCTTTTTTGGAAGGCCAATTGGAAATTCTAACAATTTTAAACATAATAAAGTGTAATAAACACCTTTCAATTCCAGTATTAAGAAATTGTTCTTTAGCTATATTCAAAATCAAAATTTTTGCATATATGTGTGTGTGTGTGTGTGTGTGTGTGTGTGTGTGTGTAGTTTAGCAAAAAGAGAATGAGACATTTAAAATGCCATTAATAAGTGATTACTAAATTATGGTGTATCTACACAGTCAAATTTTATTAAAAATGTTTATTGATTCATTTAAAGATATTCATTATGGACACACGGCATGTTCATAGCATCTTAATATTATGATGAAATTAGTGCTGACCTCATGGAGACCCTAAAATCAGTTTTAAAGTGCCAGTTTGTACCAGAATATGAAAGAGATAAGAAAGCTCAAAACCTGAAAAGTGCATTTTATCTGACCTGGTTTATAATACCTAAGTTTGAAAAAACTTATGAAATTTATTTAAAAGTCTTAGCAAAGTGTTTTCAATTTTGATGGCCTTGTTTCCTTGATCGACTGCTTGTTGCACGTGCCTACATAGCCCTGAACCAGATGGCTACACAGGTGAATTTTACAAAACATTCAAAAAAGAATTAGTACCTATTCTCCTCAAACTATTCCAAAAAATACAGAAGGAGGGAAGGCTCCCAAACTCTTTCTATGAAGCCACTATCACCCTGATTCCTAAGTCAGACAAAGATATTACAAAAAAAGAAAACTACAGGCCAATATCACTAATGAACATAGATGCAAAAATTCTCAACAAAATACTAGCAAACCGAATTCAGCATCTCATTAAAAAGGTCATACACCACGATCAAGTGGGATTCATTCCTGATACGCAAGTCTGGTTCAATATCCGCAAATCAATTAACGTAATATATTACATTCACAAAATGAAAAATAAAAATCATATGATCATATCAATAGATGCAGAAAAGGCATTTGACAAAATCCAGCAGCCATTTATGATAAAGACTCTTAACAAAGTGGGAATAGTGGGATCATACTTCAGCATAATAAAGGCCATATATGATAAGCCCACAGCAAACATCGTTCTCAATGGGGAAAGGCTGAAAGCTTTCCCCTTAAGATCAGGCACAAGACAAGGCTGCCCGCTTTCACCACTTCTATTTAACATAGTTCTAGAAGTTCTAGCCACAGCAATCAGACAAGAAAATGAAATAAAAGGCATCCAAATTGGAAAAGAGGAAGTAAAATTGTCATTATATGCAGATGACATGATACTATATATAGAGAATCCCAAAGACTCCACCAAAAAAACTGCTAGAACGCGAATTTGGTAAGGTAGCAGGATACAAAATTAATGTTCAGAAATCAGTGGCATTTCTATACACCAATAATAAACTATCAGAAGAAGAAATCTGGAAATCAATCCCTTTTACAATTGCTTCAAAAACAATAAAATATCTAGGAATCAATTTAACTAAAGAAGTAAAAGACCTGTACTCACAAAATTACAAAATTAATGTTCAGAAATCAGTGGCATTTCTATACACCAATAATAAACTATCAGAAGAAGAAATCAGGAAATCAATCCCTTTTACAATTGCTTCAAAAACAATAAAATATCTAGGAATCAATTTAACTAAAGAAGTAAAAGACCTGTACTCACAAAATTATGAGATACTGAAGAGAGAAATCAAAGAAGATACAAATAAATGGAAATACATACCATGCTCATGGATAGGAAGAATTAATATAGTTAAAATGTCAATACTTCCTAAAGCAATATATAGATTCAATGCAATTCCAATCAAACTACCAAGGACATTTTTCTCTGAAATAGAACATAGAATCCTAAAATTTATATGGAGTCACAAAAGACCCAGAATAGCTACAGCAATGTTGAGAAATAAGAACAAAGTGGGAGGCTTCACACTACCTGACATCAAAACATACTACAAGGCTACAGTAATCAAAACAGTATGGTACTGGCATAAAAACAGACACATAGATCAGTGGAATAGAATAGAGAGCCCAGGAATAAACCCATCTATATATGGCCATTTAATCTATGACAATGGAAGCAAGAATTTACACTGGAGTAAAGATAGTCTATTTAATAAATGGTGCTGGGAAAATTGGACTGACTCATGCAAAAAAAATGAAAATAAACCATCTACTTACACCATATACAAGAACAAACTCAAAATGGATTAAAGACTTAAATGTAAGACCTGAAACTATAAAACTCCTAGAAGAAAATATAGGGAATAAGTTTGCAGACATTACCCTGAGTAATATTTTTACCGATATATCCCCTCGGGCAAGGGAAATGAAAGAAAAAATGAACATATGGGATTACATCAAACTTAAAAGTTTTTTCACAGCAAAGGAAATCATCAATAAAACAAAAAGGCAGCCTACTGAATGGGAGAAGGTATTTGCCAATGATATATCGGATAAGGGGTTGATATCCAAAATTTATGAAACACTCATGCATTTCAACACCAAAAAAACAAACAACCCAATTAAAAAATGGGCAGAGGATATGAGGAGGCATTTCTCTAAAGAGGACATACAGATGGCCAACAGGCATATGAAAAAAATGTTCAACTTCACTAATCATCAGAGAAATGCAGATAAAAACCACAATGAGATACCACCTCACTCCAGTTAGAATGTCTGTCATCAACAAATCAACAAACAACAAATGTTGGCGAGGGTGTGGAGAAAAGGGAACCCTGGTGCACTGTTGGTGGGACTGCAAATTGGTGCAGCCATTATGGAAATCAGTATGGAGGTATCTCAAAACACTGGAAATGGAACTGCCATATGACCCAGCAATTCCACTCTTGGGAATCTACCCAGAGGAATCCAAGACGCTAATTCGAAAAAATATATGCACCCCTATGTTTATTGCAGCGCTATTTACAATAGCCAAGACTTGGAAACAACCGAAGTGCCCATCAGTAGATGACTGGCTTAAGAAACTGTGGTACATTTATACAATGGAGTATTACTCCGCTATAAAGAAGAATGAAATTGTACCATTTGCAACAATATGGATGGACCTAGAGACTATTATGTTGAGTGAAATAAGTCAGTCAGAGAAAGACAAATACCATATGATCTCACTTATATGTGGAATCTGAAAAACTGAATGAATGAGCAAAGTAAACAGAAACAGCCTCACATAGATATAGAGGAAAAATAGGGTTGCTAGTTGGGAGGGGGGTGGGGATGAGGGAGAAGGGGAAAGGATTAGACAGCATAAATAGGTAACTACAGTATTGTCACAGGGATATGAAAGACAGTTCGGGGAATATAATGTTGTTAAAATTTTGTGGGGTGTCAGATGGTCACATGTTTTGTTAGGGAGACCACTTCATGGAAAGAGTAGAGGCTTGATCACGGCACTGTATACCTGAAATTGATGTTGTATAATATTGTATGCCAACTGTAATTGAATATATAGACAGTCACGGGATGTGGATTATATGGTGGAAGGGAGTCAAAGGAATTGTAATAGATAGTATGATATGGGGGGGAGTGGGAGGGGAGAATTGGGGGAGGAGGGTTGTCACTTTGAGGGGTAAAAAGTATAACTATTGCACTTTGTTGTACACCTGATGCTAATTAAAAGTATATATAAATAAAATTTCAAAAAAAAATTACTTTTTACTTTTTAGACAGCAGAGATCCTGTGTGTAACCAGAATAATTCCCTGCAATTCATGTTAACTTTATTATATTCTTGAGGATTTAAGAAAGAAAGAAAAGAACAAAAGGTTTTTCACTCCCACTTGTAAAAGAACAAAGGTTCATTACAATCTTGTTACTTTCTTTTTCATTTTAAAATGTATTCTTGACAATTAGATAAAATATAGAACCAAATAAGTCACCCATAATCATATCTTTTTTAAAAAGATTTTTATTAAATATAGCTAACATACAATATTATATTAATTTCAGGTGTTCATCATAGTTATTCAACAGTACCCACCTGGCACTATATATAGTTATTACCATACTATTGATTATATTCCTTATGCTAAAGCTGTGATCATCATGATAAGCCCAGCAACTATTTGAAATCTTGTAACACAATCACAATATTATTGACAATATTTCCTATGCTGTATATTATATGTCCAAGACTTGTTTTATATCTGGAACTTTGAATCTCTTATTCTACTTTGTCTCCCTTTTTAAATTTTTCAATTAGAGTTGACATGTAATATTATTTTATATTAGTTTTAGGTGTACTGCGTAGTGGTTAGAAATTTATATAATTTCGGAAGCGATCCCCTTGACTAGTCTAGTATCCACCTGGCACTATACATAGTTATTACCATATTATTGATTATATTCCCTATACCTTACATCCCATGATTATTTTGTAACTTCCAATTTGTATTTATTAATCCCTTCACTTTCTTTACCCTGCCTCCAAACCTCCTCCCATCTGTCACCCCAAAAGATCTAGTACCCATCTTTTACCATACATAGTTATTACAATATTATTGACTATAATCCTTATGCTATATCCTACATCCCCATAACTAATGTTTAACAACCAATTTGTACTTCTTAATCCCTTCCCCTTTTCATCCACCCCTAAACCATCTTCCATCTGGCAACCATCAAAATGTTCCCTGTATCTATTAGTTTGTTTTGGTTTTATTTGTTTATTTTGTTCTTTAGATTCCACTTATAAGTGAAATCACTTGACATTTGTCTTTCACTGATTTACTACAATCAGCCAAATATCCTCTAGGTCCATTCATGTTGTCACAGATAGCAAGATTTGATTCTTTTTTTACAGCTGAGTAATATTCCATTGTATATATGTACCATCTCGTCTTCATCCATTTATCCATTCAGGGACACCCAGCTTGCCTTCATATCTTGGCTAATGTAAATAGTGCTGCAGTGATCATATGGATGATCATGTCCTCTTGAAGTAGCATTTTGGGTTTGTTTGGATAAATACCCAGAAGTGGGATTACTGAATCCTATTTGTCTCTTGTTATAGCCTTTGTTTTAAAGTCTCCTTTGTCTGGTGTAAGTATTACTCCCCCAGATTTTTTTGTTTATTTGTTTTCATTTTCATGAAATACCTTTTTCCATTCCTTTACTGTCTGTCTGTATGTGTCTTTCAATCCGAAGTGAGTCTCCTGCAGTCAGCATATTTGTGGGTCTTATTTGCTTATCCATCAGCTCCCTTATCTTTTGACTGGAACATTTAATCCATCTACATTGAAAGTAATTGTTGATAGGTATGTAGCTATTGACATTTTATTTTATATATATATATATATATATATTTTTTTTTTTTTTTTGATCTTTTTTTTGTTTTTTTTTAGTCTTAAAAAAGTCCCTCTAACATTCCTTATAATACTGGTCTGGTAGTGATGAACCTCTTTAGCTTTTTCTTGTCTGGGAAACTCTTTAACTGTCCTTTGATTTTAAATTATAGCCTTGGTGGACAGTCCTCGGTCCTTGTTTTCCATCACTTTGAATATGTGGACTATCTTTTTATATGCTCATTTGCCATTGTATATCTTCTTTGATGAGGTTTCAAAGACTTTGATCCATTTTTTAATCTGACTTATTTTCTTATTGTTGACTTTTAAGAGTTCTTTGTGTATTTTGGATAACAATCCTTTATCAGATGTTCATTTTGTAAAAATTTTGTCCCAGTCTGTGACTTGTTTTCTTATTGTTTTGACATACAATGGAATTCTATAAATCTTTTTAAAGGAGAAGTATAGACCTGCATGTATTGGTGTGGAAATATATATCAAAGATAGATTATTAAGTAGGAAAACCAGTACAGAATCATGTGCAAATACAATTCTTTAGTGTATATAAGAGAAATACTATGTTTTTATTCCCTGGAAACACAAGAACAGAATGATAAAGTGAGGCTTCTCTTAGTTTGTTAATTTGTCCCTTTCTATACTTTTCCAAATTTTCTAAGCTTTCCTGGATGGTAGAATAGGTTTTTAGCAAGTTTTCTCCAATTTGCTTTATACTTAGGTATATACATACACACTCATGCACACAGAAATGTAAAAGAAAACAAAAACCTAAAACATTTTAATTTAGTCTTTAAAGGAGTTTTTAAAGGAAGCCAAGAACATATCAAATTCTTCAAATATAATCCTACCTTTTCCATTATCTGCATATCGATTGGTACCTGTTCTCCAGCTTGGATGCAAACAAGTTTCTCCAACTTGCGTTTCTATGACTTGTCTATTTTGTTCCCTAAGTATGACATACACTTCCTTCCCTTCCTTGTCATATCTGTAATTTCTCCTCATCTTCAAGAATCAATCCAAGTGTAGCCTTTTCTAGAAAGAATTTAGCTTTCAAGGCAGAGTTAAGCTCTTCCCTCTCTGGATTCATACAGGCTGTATCTCATTGCCGTAATTATTATTTTGCTGCATTTTTGGAACAATTGTAATCATTTGGGGGTCAGCCCTTTTTAGTCATCTCAATAAGTAAAAAGGCATCGTATCTGACATGGTATCTGGATATAGTAAAAACTTAAAATGTTTGATGAATGAATTAATTTTTAATGAAAATGATTTATCCTTAATAAAAGAGCAGTCAGGACACTCAATCTTGCATCTCATCAAGGAATTGTCCACAATGGTTGCGAACATGGCTCTATAGTAAGATTCTATTGTTGAACTCTCAACTCTGTTTTTTACTATAATTTGGGCCAATTATTGAATTTCTCCATCTCTCTTTTTTAATCTGTAAAGTAGGGATAATACTAGAACCTACATTATAGAATTGTTGGTATGGATAAATGAAACAAACTTGTAAATGTTTAAAATAAAGCCTAGAACATAGTAAAAATGTATATTATCTCTTAAAATTATTATATTAGATCCATTCTCTGATTTTTAAAAAAGTGGTAAAGAGAATTGGAATTAGCTTATGTTTTTTGTTGTTTGTTTTGGGTTTTTTTAGACACATTTAGTTTATGTCTTTATTTGCCCAACATTAGTACCTTTTGATGGCAGACTAATTGGCCACTGGAATTTTATTACTTCCTCTGCATGTGAGTTGAGGCTATTTCATTGTTTTAGATGCTAAGCTTCCACTTTCTTCTTTAATTCATACTTCCAGTTTGTGATTGGTTTCAATGAGATAGGAGTGCTGCTCCTCATCCTTGAATATCCATCCTTATCTTGTAGATCTTCTCTTTTTAAGGGCTGAGCTCATCTATCATCCTTCATATGTAGCTTTCCAAGAATGTCTCCATGATTGTGCATGAATTGGAATGTAGTATAGTTGTTTACTTGTCTGTATTTAGCAGTAGACTATGCTTTTTCAAACCAGTGATTCTGTCTCATTATTCTTTTCTCAGTGCCTAGAACTATGTTTAAAGGTCTAGAAACATAATAAAATCTTAATGCTTGCTCACAGCATTGAATAAGCGTTACATTTTTCTTTCCAAGACTTGCAAAATAATTTCTTCAATTAGAATGGCTTCTCTATATAGTTCCTTTTGTATTTTCTAGCTGTATTAAATTTGACTTGCTAAGGTTTTTAAAAATTACTTGCTTGATAAAAAATTAATTATACATCTCATAATTATATGCTAGACAAAACACTGTAAGACAAACAAATATAAAAGTCATGGGCCCTGCCATTAAGTAGCTCACAGATTAGTGGGAGAGACAAAGCACAAATGAGCAACATGATCAATACGAAAGATAGAAATGATGTGTCCAAAAGGGTAGAGAGAAAATGTGGTTTAAGAGGTGGGAGTAGGGGCATGTTGGCCATTATTTTAACAAATAGCCCTCAGAATAAAAGCCCGGATTTATAGCATTTGCCAGTTTCGTGGTATAAATACTCCCAGCTTAGCTGATTTCAAACTACAGCTTGAGGTCACTGAAGCAAAGCTGGGAAAAGAAGTACATATTATAATAGATCTCCCTAGCAAGTATGTTCTGGCTCCAACACAGCCTGGAAGGGAGAGATAGTTATAGACAGGTGTAGTCTGGGTATGCTTCATGGAGGAGGAAAATATGTTCCAGAGTTGGAAAATGGTATAAGCATTGCGTAGAGGCAGGAATGAATGTGAAATATTCAGGCAAATATACTCAGCACATAGTAGGTGCTCAATAATATATTTGTGAATCATTGAATGAAAGTGAATAGACCATTTGACTGAGGAAATGAGTTCCTGTAAGAAGGGACTTGAGAAGACAGCTCAGGTGCCACAGTATTCCATGACAATCCACATGTCTCTATTCTTCTTTATAATAATGATTCTTTTTCCCTCTCCATCCTCAGAATCTTCATCAGCTTGGCTGTGTGGGCTGCATGAGAAATACTTTGCCATTTGCTGATAATGTTTTAGTTATTTTAATAATTATACAGCTATCTAATATTAAAATAGGTTTAGCAGACAATTGTAAGTGGGGAGACATTTTGAATTTTCAAAGGTGGCAGAGTAGCATTGAAAAGCCACACATCCTCATAATGGCTTTATCTGTTAAACAAACATGCCTCCAGATATTGCATTCAATGAGAGCATTTTCTATAAATACAGTTATAGGTGGGCTAGCTAAAGACCAACTTTTTTTCCTTGACCTGGTATAAATATGGAATTCTATAGTTTGGTAGTGGTCAGTACACCTTTTTTGAAACAGGCTGGAAACTAAGTATTTTCCTTTCTGTGGGCCATATGCTCTTGGTCACAACTACTCAGTTCTGCTATTGTAATGTGAAAGCAGCCCCAGACAATATATAAGTGAATGTGGTTGTGTTCCAATAGAGCCTTCTTCACAAATAAGGTAGGAGACAAATTTGGCCATAAGCCATAGATGGCCGATTCCATGTCTAGAGGGCATCAAGGTGTCTGGGAAATCTATAACTCTTTAAAGTTAATGGGATGATAGTAAAGATCACAAAATGCCAAAAATTCACAAGGACAATACAATATAAAAGGGACTCAGTAAAAAGAGTTCAATCTGTCTTTTCTGGTAAGATGTTTTTTTAACCCTCTTCCTTCCTTCTTTATAGGTGGGTATAGGTGGTTTATTTTGGTGCTCATACACTTTCTTAAAAACTTATTTTTAAAATTGCTTTCTGAATAAAAGTTGACTTGGGATGTTACTTAATTCCTATAACATTGGAATTACCATCAAGGTAACAAAGATCTGTCTAATACTCATGTAGACTAATGGTCACTCTCTTATTTGATATTATGTCCACATTCTTGGGAACATGAGTGAGGTAGAGATGATGATAAGATGAGTAAAACATCTAATGTTCAGTTTCAGTTTCTTTATCTTTAAAACAGGAAAAATAGGACCTGTTATTATTTTCCGAAGAGAATGACACTATTATTTAATGGCAGTTATAAATCTGCACCCTTCATTCATTAGCTGTCATAAGAAAATTTCCTTAGAGGGGTCAAAAAAAGATTCCTAGTCATCTGTCATGATTCAATGCTTTATTTCCTCCTTTCTTGAAGAATTCCAGAAACAGACAAGTGACCTTCCTTGATGTACTTTTTTTTCTGCTATCCTATTGTTATCTATGATTAATTTCAAAATCTTTATGGTTAAGACACTGAACATGTAATAGAAGAGGGTTAATAAGGGGAAAGAAGTCCTCAGAGAATTAAGTCACATTAAACAGGATGGTTGGGCCATAGGGCTTCTGGTCTGGGAAATTACTTATATAATGTTCAGGCTAATGGTTGAGATCAAAAACTGTATCTGTTAATATCTGAGGTCTGAGGTTGAAAAAGAAGAAATAACAATAACATCGTCAAAGAAAAAATATATATATATTGATAAGAGATGTATCATATTAGTGCCCTGCCCAGATGGCCTTAGATCTCTTGCACCAGCTTTGTGTGCCCACTTTCCTGATTCTATGTCTTTACTCTGAACCACATGCCCCTGCAACCTTCAGAAGACTTCCCATGGGCACTGGAGCCACATCTTCTGTCTGGAATCACTAATGTCTGGGAGCTTCACACAACTGTTCCCTCAGGGCAACCCGTAGCCAAGGGCTGTTTAATAAGGGAGTCCAACAATTCAGTTTTTTCTTCTTAAGGCAGGACAAACTGAGATGTGCTTTACACTCAAGATCTGGCTGATTGCCAACCAAACTTGAAAAACAAAAAAGATCTGGCTGAGTCTGGGACTTCAACTGAAATTCTGCTCTTATTTGGTTCCTTCCTTCTTCTTTTCCTGCTCTATCCACTCTCTTACTGGTTTTGCTTTACTAAGACACTTAAATAAAACATTTGCATCCAAATCCTTAGTTTATGGCTGGGAGAACCTGATCTGAGACAATAGACCACTATAATTCCTGAACATCAATAAAAAACACAATTTATAAAGAAATGTCCACCAACCTGTCAACGAATGCATGGTGAAGTAGGAAAATGGGATCGTTGGCAGATCCCTGTACTTGAGACATGGTTCCATTCATATAGATGTGCAAGGCATTGTGCATGCTGCTTTGAGAGGCATCGGCTATCCCAGTGAGTGGACTGGCAAATCCTGTTGGCGAAAAGGAAATTGAAAAAAAAAACAACTAGTTTGCCTTCATGATTGAAAATCGAAGTAATTATCTCATTTGGTTTACAGCTACTATTGAAAGCCTAATTCAAAGGAATAAAATTAATAAAATCCATTCTGTATTGGGATGCCCCATGAATATTTTATAATTCTTTGAGGAACTAAATTGTGTTAATCTGGGTATGGTCAAATGATTCATCAGATGGAAGAGGCTGAGCCAATTTGTGCTCCCTCCTGTTGCCTCTGCCTATGATTTCTCCTTTAGATGCTGAAAAGTAGTAAGATCTTTTCATAATAGCACAGGCACTCGCTTCAATCTGTAACAACTCTTAGAGCAGATCTTTTCAGCCTGTTAGTGTCTCTTCGCTTTCCGGTTCTGGTAGTTACTTTAATTACTTTTAATTTTGGTTTCTGGTTCCAGAGAAAGCATAAAATTTGTGACCTTTCACATTATTATTCATCTTCAACAGTCCAGGGGATATCAGGTCATCATGTTTTTTAAAAAAATATTTTATTGGGGAATTGGGGGAGGGGAACAGCGTTGGGGAATCCAGGAAGGGGAACAGACAAGTTGCTGTCTTTTTGTTCTTCAGTCTAGTTGCAGAGGACGTTGCTTCACTGGCCCATGTTGGTATTGTCATTGTGCTCTTCCCAGATGAGGCAGATGGGTCGCTGGCCTCTGGATGGTCACTCACCGCAGCTATTGGCAGCTCACGCTGGCTGCCCGCCCGCCACTCACTGTGGCCTATGGCAGCCCACTGAAGCAGGGGCTGCAGCCTACACCGTTGCCAGGGCTCCCACAGCCCAGTTCCAGGTGGAGCTGTTGTTAGCTGTAGAGGGCAGTGTCACTTGCCCTCATATGTGGGATCCAAACCGGGGCCACTGGTGTCCCAAGCCAGCTCTTAACCAATGCGCCACTCTGCCGGCCCAGGTCATCATGTTTTTGATTTTGCAAAATATTCATTTCAAAGTTAATCAGAATTCCCTTAAATGGTTCTATTCATTGCATCAGGAATACTAATAGTGGGAATAATGATTATAAGAGTTATTATTTTCTGAATGTTAACTGAGCTAAATGCTTTTTATGATATATGTCCACCAATCTACCACAACTCTGTCAATTAAAAATTATTATGCCCATTGAAAAAAAGAGAAAACTGAGGTTCAGAGAAATTTGGAGTTTCCCAAGTCCACAGAGGTAGTGATAGAGTCTGGGTTTTAGCCCATATCAATTAAGTTTCAAGATCTGAGCTCTTGGTATTTTGTGTTCTCTCACATACAATCCCTGGGAAGAGGTAAAGTAAGATATTATTTGAGTCCATCTAGGCAAAACATAAAACATAAGCAGAACTCAGCTTCAGAACCAGACAAAGAGGTCAAAGTAATGAAGCAAAATTCTGAGCAGGAACCAAGTTGGAGGAATATGGCAAGGGCACATTACTGAATTTCAGAATTTAGAAATACCAAGCAAGTAGAAAATGTAAGATAAAATAATAATGATGATGATGATAGACACAGTGAAGGCACTATATTTGGATAGAAGAGTGCTAGCTACATTTTATGCAATTAGGATTATTGTGTGATCAAAGTCTTCATTTTTAAAGGTATAATTCTTGACTTTTACATTTGATGTTTTGTGGCTCACAGTATTTCTGCCTCAATTGGTGATTTACTCCCTTTTTTTTGAGCTTTTTGTACGCATTCTAAGAGACCATACCAAGCCCTGTTTCCTCTGAAGCTTAGCCTAAAAACAATCACTTCCCTCCCATCTGAACTCTCTTGTCTGTGATAACTTTTATGATTGGCACTCACTATGTACAGGAATTTTTCTAAGAGTTTGACAAGATTAACTTCATATAACCTTTAGAATGTTACTACAAATTAAATGCCTTCATTATCTCCATTATATAGACTCAGACAAAGGGGCTTAGAGAGGTCAAGAAACTTGTCTACGATTACAAAATAAATAAGAGGAGTTAAGGTTGGAACACAAGCCTGTTTCATTGTAGAGCTAAATAAGCTCTTAAATTCATAGTTATTTCCTTTTCCTATGTAGCAATAAATCACACATCATGGAGGACATAGCTCTGTAGAGCAGAGGTCTTGAAACTTCTATCTTTGAGTAGCACCAAATGAAAAATTTTAAATCACATTTATGTATGCTCTCACATATTTTTAAGTAGATTCCAAATTGTTTTAACCATAATTTTGAACAGTTTCAGAGGCTATAACTTCAGGGATATTACAAATAGTGTAAATTTAAAATTAAAATTTAATATCACTTTTTAAAAATGTACCTTCCTTAGTCACTATCATCCATTTAAAAATTATCTAAACATACGCTTATTATACTCTTAAATTTTATGGGGTTTCCTTTTCTTTATTTGATTTCATATTTTTATTCTATTTTTCCACAGAATTATACCTAACTATTATAAATTATGCTTGAAAGATTTTTTTTTAAATGTTATATCATGGGCCAGCCGAGTGGTACATTGGTTAGCAGTAGGCTTGGGACGCCAGTAATAAGCAGCAGGGCTCCGGTTTGGATCCCACATGAGGGCCAGTGACACTGTACCCTCTACAACTAAGATGGTGAGCAACAGCTCAACCTGGAGCTGGGCTGCTGTGAGTCGCTGGCGACGGTGTAGGCTGCAGTGGGGCTGACCGGCAGCCAGTGTGAGCTTTCGTGAGCTGCTGTGAGCCTCCATGAGTGGCCGTTCAATGGCCAGTGAGCAACTGCCTTACCCACGAAGAATGCAATTATAATACCAACATGGGCCTGTGAAGTGACGTCCTCCACAACTAGATTGAAGAACAAAAGAACAGCAACTTGTCTGTTCCCCTCCCCCAATTCCCCAATAAAATCTTAAAAAAAAAAAAATGTTACATCAGCTTGTCAAACTTCAGCCTAGCAACAAAAATCGGTATAAAAATTAAAACTTTCTAAAAATATCATGTAACCATTAATCTAACCTTCTGGATTAAGTTATTAAACATTTTAGTAATAATTTATTTCAAATATTTTTATTTTTCCATTACCACTGACATACAATATTATATTAGTTTCAGGTGTATACATAATGATTGGACATTTACATATCTTATATAGTGATTTCCCCAATAAGTCTATTACCCACCTGGCACTATACATAGTTATTACCATATTGTTGATTATATTCCCTATACCGTACTTTAATCCCCATGAGTGTTTTTATAAGTCGCAATTTGTACATTTTTAATCCATTGCCCTTTTTCACCCTTCTCCCCAACCCTCCTCCCATCTGGTAACCATCAATTAACTTATTAAATCACATAGACATGTAAAATAATTTATGAAATAATTATTAAATATAAAAAGGAAAATTTTATTAAAATGTATTTCTTAATTTTAATGAAAGATTGTTAATTAAAAATCAATTCAGAGATCCATGGATGAATAGTATCCATATCTAGAAGGATAAATTTCAGAACAAATTCTATTTTAAATTTTTAAAAAGAAATCTAAGTCCTGAGAAAACTGTGTTCTCATAAATAGCTAGATGTGAATGAAAATATTTTTATACTAATTTCACTTATGTGAACTTTTTAGTTATATGCCAAAACAATGACATACTAATCTATCATCAAACCAATCTGATCCATCAGCTGACAACTCAATCAAGAATTCTTCAAGGGCAGCAAGCCAATCAATTATGAATTTATTTATAAACCGCTTGACTTACAGGATTTTTGCTACCTAGTCATTAAAGTTATTCCCTTTAGCAACACTGCCATCAATATTTTAAATTCCCTGCTTGTTTGTCCCCTTGTAAGTTTTTGCCCCTTCTGGGAATGCACTGTGTTGAGAATGGATTCAGAATAGGATAAGAGGCATCTCTTTCTTCTGAAAAATCAGGGAAGGGAGATTTTGAAAGGGGAGGTCTGAGAGGAGAACCTTCAGGAGGCTTCTCACTGAAACTCATTTTAGAAAAGTATAAAAAGTATACTTGGGAGGATGACCTGGAAATAAATTTCCTTAAAATTCTCTGTGCCATGTACCCTTTGGAGAATTCTAGTGAACCTGCAATAGTGTGTCTACCCTGGTCTGAGGATACTGCTGTAGAGGAAAGACTTTTATAGTTAAGCAGACTGGGGTTTAAATTCTGTCTTACTTTTAGGAAGTATGACCTTGGTCAAGTTAGTTATCGTTGTAGAGCCTCAGTTTCTTCATTGGTAAGAGAGAGAATAATTAATGGATAATTAATGATGAGGATGAATTTTGATAACAGGTGTGAAGCATTTACTATAGAATTTTACGCAATTCCCCACCATCAGGACTAATCATTGCACCAGATACCTCTTCCCTTTCTGAACTCCATTTCTCTACAGAAACCTGTTTGCTGCTTGTCTTCATCCAACATTAGGTGCTCCTGGGTGCTCCTAGAAAGTAGAATTGCCATTGTAAGAGTATTTTCAGCGAGGCTACTGTTTCATTTCTTTTTTTGCTAACTTGCCCAATGTTGCATCTAGGAAAGCATCCAGTGTTATAAAGGAAGGACATCTGAATAAGAAGCACATAAGATTTGTCAGAATACACTGTGATATGTACTCAGAAATAGTTCAAAAAAATAAGTTGAGCAAACACCGAGCGTCTTTGTGATAGGTACCAGATTGTTAATATAGACAATCTGATTATATTAAAAATTTTAAACAAACTATGTATATCTTGTCTCTTCAAATAGACTGGAAATGCCTTAGAAGAAGGGATCAAATCATTTGCTTTGATTTTCTACAGAAAAAAATAGATCTTTGCACATCTTTGTATTTAAAAGAAAAACAAACATAAAAAAATATTTCTCAGTCTTTCACTTACACAGTTCAGTTCTATAGAGATTGGGACTAGGAGAGATACATTTCTCTCCATAAAATCTATAAGGGACCTTCAAAGAGCTCCACTCTGCTACTTAAGAAAATACAGACAATGTTATGGATGTGAATAATATAAAAATGTGAATAAATTATTTTCTATTTTACTTCTTTACATAATTTATATTTTTTGGCTGGTAAATCACCTTGGAAAAGTAAGAAATGATTACACCAACATCAGTAGCTTCTCTTGCTGAGATTTTTATTATCTTGTAGAAGAACAAGTCAAAGAAGAAATTTTAGGCATCTAGTATGTAATAATAATTCATACAGCAAGATATTCAAATATATTTCATGTACATGATCTCATTTGAATTCCAGGACTACTTGTGATATGAATATTGTCGTTGTCCCAATTTTACGGGTGAGAAAATTTAATTTTGTGCAAGTTAGATAACATATCTAAATTCAAGCTAGTAATTGAGGGAATTAAGGAATTGAATATAGGTCTGATTGATTTCAAAACCTGTGATCCTTTTTGTACACTAGAGTTGGATTGTACCTGTACTGACTTGCTGACACACCTTAGAAACCTCTTTTTACTGTGTACTGTGAAATAAATTTATTGACTTGCTATTTTCATCCATTAACAGCAAGGTGCCGAATGTGTTACTTGCCACACACTTGTCCAAAGATTCCCCATGGATGGAAAGCCAGCAGGGACCTTGTTAGCAGTCACAGATGCCAAAATGGCTCAAAGTTCTTTGTGAAGGGCAATGACAGTTGCCCAAATTATTCTGTGTTATGCCTTCGAATCTGTGTGCTACATTCCTAAGGGAAATCAATAAACACAGTTTCAGGCTGAGAACAATAGGAAACTTCAACTTGTCAATCTATTTCTCTTTCATTTCTTTCCCAATAGTACTCTGGAGAGGTTTTATGTTTGTTTGTTTATTTGTTTGTTTGTTTGTTTTAATAGTGATGCCTATCTCTGATTCCTGGAGATTTCAGATTTAATTGGTATAGAGCAGGATTCAGGCACTTAGAGTTTTAAGAACACCCCAGGTGATTCTAATGTGCAACCAGGGTTAAAATTCACCAGTTTAGGCTAAATTGCTCTCCATCCTCCACATATGAACTCACACTTTAAAAAGTTTACCTCTGAATGTATTATTTCTTTCACTTGAAATTTTCTCCTCCTATATTCTGACAGTCCAAAAATTCTTCTGCCTTTAAAATCCCACATCACGTACTTCTGCCTAGAAATATGTTCATACTAGTCACTGCTCCAACATGTACCCTTGAAAATGATGTTTCAAATAATTGAGCAACACTATGTGGCAGGCACTGGGTGGGTGTTTTCATATATCATCTTCTTTAATTCAGTATGCTCCTTTGTAGGAAGCTGTGTTATAAATGATACATTTTATCTTGCCTGTTAGATTTTGAAATGTGAAAAAGTAGATAGTTAAAACTTCAGAACAGAGTACATTTAATTTATTTGATTTAATTTTCAGTGTACTTCTAACCAATTTACCATTTAATAGTTTCATAGATATAATTCGAGAAAAGAGACCAAAAAGAAGATAGAAAAATGTACATTAATGCATCTGAAGATTGAAGACAAGTGACTGTTAGACCCCTAGACTATATTCTCCTTAATTTACTCCCCTAATGCGTGACTTAATTCAGAAAGTATGAAGTGTGTAGCCTCAGAAGGTTACACACAGTGATTTTGGGAGGTTGTATTTGATGGCTGAATACTTTGAAAAGGCTTGTAATTTAAACTACTTGCAGCAGAAATATAATATTGCAGATCAGAAAAGGTCTTGGATCTAAGCAAGTCCTTAGGTATAATGGAAGCATTAACTTTCAATCCAATTCAAGTTTTGTCAAAGAACTAGCTCTGCAGCCATAAATGTAATTAATTCGCATTTATGTTTATTAGGAAATACTTTTAATTTGACTCGGAATTCTTTCAACTATGGGAACAGAGCAATGAAGCAAATATAGTGATTGTTTCTTACTGTGTAGTTACATATTTGATGATAGTTAAGGTCACAAATGCTCCACAAATTCTGTGGTTCTCAAAAGTGTGGTCCCGGAGTCAGCAGCATCACCTGGAAACTTGTTAGAAATGCAAATACCCTAGCTCTACCAGAAAACTACTGAATCACAACATCAGCAGGATTCACCATTTGTGTGACAAGTCTTCCAGGTGATTCTTTTTTTAAATTTTCTTTTATTACAGTTTCTTGGGGTGATAATTGTTAGTAAAGTTGCATGTGTTTCAGGTGTACATTCTGTAATACATCATCTATATGTCACATTGTGTGTTCACCACCCGGAGTCACTTCCCCTTCCATCACCATATATTTGAACCCATTTACTCTCATCTACCACCCCTCTCAGCTCCCTTTCCTTCTGGTAACCACGAAACTATTGTCTGTGTCTATGAGTTTTTGTTTCTTCATTTGTTTGTCTTGTTGCTTGATGATTTCAGTTTTATATCCCACATATCAGTGAAATCATATGGTTCTCGACTTTTTCTGTGTGACTTATTTCACTTAGCATAAACTCAAGATCCATCCATGTTGTCACAAATGGCACTATTTCATCTTTTCTTATGGCAGAATAGTATTCCATTGTGTATATATACACCACAACTTTTTTATCCAATCATCTACCAAAGGAAACTTTTGTTGTTTCCATGTCTTGGCCACCATAAATAATGCTGCAATGAACTTCGGAGCACATATATCTTTATGGATAAATGTTTTCAGGTTTTTTGGGTAGACCCCCAAGAGAGGGAGTGCTGGGTCATATGATAATTCTACTTTTATTTTCTGAGGAATCTCCACACTGCCTTCTATAGCAGCTGCACCAATCTGCATTCCCACAAACAGTGTATGAGGGTTCCTATTTCTCCACAGCTTCTCCAACACTTGTTATTATTGGGTTGTCTGAAAAATCATGACGTATTTTGTCTACATTTTTTAAAGATCATTTATTTACATAAAGAACAAAGATCAATCAATGATATATTGCCCATTTTGTTCAATAACCTTTGGCCATCTTTCAGTGAGCTTCATAATTCCTTGTTCATAGAAGGACCTGTCTTTATTTGCAAAAACTGAACAAGATGCTGATTTACAGCCTCATCTGAATTGAACGTAATTCCACGCAAGGAGTTTTGAAGAGAGCGAAACAAGTGGCAGTCTGATGGCACAAGGTCAGGCAAGTATGGTGGGTGTGGCAACACATCCCATCCAAACTCCAATAATTTTTGACGGGTGATCAAACTTGTGTGCGGTCTCACGGCATTGCGATGGAATACAACTCCTTTACAATGAACAAGCTCTGGATGTTTCTGGATGATGGATTTGTTCAAACTGTCCAATTGCCGACAGTACACATTCAAATTGATTATTTGGTTCCTTGGTAGAAGCTCAAAAAACATGACACCTTTAAAATCCCACCACACTGAAAGCATAACCCAGCTCTGATGAATGTCTGCTTTCGATGTCGTTTCTGGTGAATCATCATATCGGGACCAAGACCATTTGTGCACCACATTGTTGTAAACAATCTACTTCTCCTCACCAGTTATCAGTCGCTTCAAAAAAGGATAGTTTTCCTCACGTTTAATGACCATGTTGCAGATGTTTATATGCGCCGTCAAATGAACTTTGAGTTCATGCGGAACCCAAATATTGAGCTTGCTTACATATCCCAGTTTCTTCAGGTGGTCGTGAACTCTTGAATGCAGGATGTTCAATGCTTCTGCAATCTCTCTGTTGTGTAACGTGGGTTTGACTTGATCAATGCCATCATTTGGTCATCATCAACCTCTGTGGGCCTCCCTGACAGAGGAGTGTCGTTGAGATCAAAATCACCAGCACTGAATTTTGTGAACCATCGTTGGCACTGATGTTCTTGTAGAGCCTTGTCACCATAAACCTTATGCAACTTTTCACAAGCTTGATGCACATTCTTTCCTTTATGGAAGTAAAACAGTAAAATATGGCAAAAATGCAGAGCTTGATCTTCTATCTTCAACTTCTTGTAAAATCTCCAAAACTCAAACAAATCACTCAATTTTTTTTTAGAAAGAAGCTAGAACTGTCAGCTGTCAAATGACATAGCAATAACATAGATGCAAATGACACTAGTACTTCCAAAAATGAACTTGTGTCATCTGTTGCAAACATGCATCATGACTTTTCTGACAACCCAATATTTGTCTTGGTGATGATAGCCATTCTAATTGGTATGAGATGATATCTCATTGTGGCTTTTATTTGCATTGATGATTAGTGATGCTGAGCTTTTTTTCATATGTCTATTGGCCTTTTGTATGTCCTCTTTAGAGAAATGTCTATTCAGGTTCTCTGCCCATTTTTAAATTGGATTGCTTGTTTTTTTGTTGTTGAGTTGTATGAGTTCCTTATATATTTTGGATATTAGCCCCTTATCAGGGGCATTGTTTGCAAAAATCTTCCATTTAATTGATTGCCTCTTTATTTTGTCGATAGTTTCTTTTGCTGTGCAGAAACGTTTTAGTTTGATATAGTTCCATTCATTAATTTTAGTTTTTACTTCCCTTGCCTTTGAAGTCAAATTCATAAAATGTTCTTTGAACCCAAGGTCTGTAAGTTGAGTACCTATGTTTTCTTTTATGCAGTTTATTGTTTCAGGTCTTATGTTTAGGTCTTTGATCCATTTTGAGTTAATTTTGGTACACAGTGATTCTAATAACACTAAGTTTGAGAAGAACTGCTCTAATTATCTTCATGGTTCACACAAAAACAGTGGCGAATCAGTCATAATTAGTCATAGTCCTCTCCATAAACTCAATAAAAAAGAGCAACAGAAATATTTCATGTGTTATTTTCTAATCGTTTAATATTTTAAATCTTAGATTGATTTCTACTATTGGTAATCTCAGTGTTTGTGTGTGTGTGTGCTGTATTTGTGCATGCATGTGTATAATCATTTTCTTTACATATATGTTATAAATACATAGCATATACATAATTACATCATCTGCTGATGTTTCTTTTCAATATTTCATAAATCTTAGCTCCAGTTTGGAAACATAGCTATAGAATGATCTTACACATCAAGAGTAATGGTCCATTTCTTCATGGAAAAATTTTCTGGAACTTGTTTGAAGGTAACGTTTTATAATGGCTTTCTGTATTCTAAGATGAGATTTGTGTGTTTGGGAAACCTCAAGAACACTGAGCTATACAGCAAAGTCATTTAATTCGTTAAATTGCAAAGACTGAAACAAGCAAAGATCTTTAAAAACAAAGGGTTATTTGAATTGTATATTCTCTTTCCTGCTCTGAATTGATAGTACCTGGTATTTTTGGTGTATTTCATTGGGTGTGCTAAAACACTGATAATATATTAACGCTAACTATTTTTGAAGAAAAGGCAGGGCAAGTAACAATCCTTGGCTCTGTTTGCCTCAGACTCTTCTGGTTTTAGCCCTGAAAATCCTATGTCCTGCCATAGTAGGGCCAGCTTCATAACCATGCAAATGATTATTCTCCATCCAGAACTGTATTTTCTTGGTTTAATGTTCTGCTGTTGCTATCTTGAAATTCTTAATAATTTTTGAAAAAGTTGTTCAATGTTTTCATTTTGCAATGGGCTCTACACGTTATATAGCTTATCCTGGCTCTGGGAAAACCCATAGTCCTGTGCAAATGTGATTAGTTACCCTCCAAAAGATCTATATAACAATCCCTTAGTTGGCTTGACTTGATAGGGCATTTCTATAATATACAAGCCAATTAAATCATTTAAATGTGTCTTATCTTATTTATGTCTTTGCTTTTTGATTAGGCAAGACAATTTAATGACCTTTTTCAATACAAGTCATAGATTCCCTGTACAAGGTATGACAATGAAGTTCGCAAATTTGTTGCAACAAAATTGCTAACTTTTGTTTTGATATCAGGGGGATGACTCATTATGAATTTGTATCAACTGGACAGTTAATCAAGTTTACTATTTGGAAGTGCTGAAAAGTCTGTGTGAAAAGTTGGACGTCCTGAACTTTTCACCAACAATTCATGGCTCTTGCATCACAACAATGCACCAGCTCACACAGCATTGTCTATGAGGGGGTTTTTAGCCAGTCAACAACTGTGTTGGAACACCCTCCCTACACACCTGGTGTGGCCCCCAATGACTTCTTTCTTTACCTGAAGATACAGTAAATATTGAAAGGGAGACATTTTGATGACATTTAGGACATCAAGTGTAATATGAAGACAGCTGTGATGGCCCTTCCAGAAAAAGAGTTCTAAAATTGCTTTGAAGGGTAGACTAGGCGCTGGCATTGGTGCATAGCTTCCCAAGGGGAGTACTTCGAAGGTGACCATAGTGATATTCAGCAATGTGCTTTATAGCACTTTTTCTAGGATGAGTTTGCAAACTTAATTGTGCAATCTCATATATCTATAATTTTCCATCATGAATATTATAACATTTGCATTACATGTTATAGTTTGCAAAACACTTTTGGGCACATTTTCTCATTTGACAGTCCCAATAGTGTAATAGCAAAAGATTAATTACCAAATCTTGGAGGAGAAGTGTGGAGGGGTATGGAGAATATATTGATTTGTAGCATATGTCAATTTTCATGGTGTAAATATTCTCATGATTGTTAATTTCAATGTACCAACTTAATGTCATTGACTAAAGAGTTGGGAAAAGATGCTATCAGTTCTCACAGCAGATAAGAGTCAGGTCCATAACACCATTGGATGTTCCTCACATAAGGGAGATAGAGTAAATATCAACACGCTTATATTGCACATGAAAATATTGAGATTCGGAAATCTAGAAGACATATTAAAGGTCACATGTCTTCTGAATGGCTAATGCCAAAATTGTATCCTTAGCCTTCTCTTTCCCTTATACTATTATACTTTCTTTTTCATATATATAAATTTATTTATAGGGATCATTGTTATGAAAGTATAACAAGATCATACATATGCCCTGGATAAAAAAATTAACATCAAATAAAGTTAGTTGTAGGACAGCATAATTAATATTCTACTTATATTAAATTTAAGGTAATTATTTTTTAATTAAAGTTATTGGGGGTGACATTGGTTAGTTAAATTATATAGGTTTGAAATGTACATTTCTATAATACAACACCATATATTTGACCCCTTTTTTCCTCTCCCACCACCTTAAAATCTGGTAAACATGAAACTTGTTTGTATTTATGAGTTTTTGTTTCTTTGTTTGTTTGCCTTGTTTGGTTTCTTGCTTTCATTTTATATCCCACATAAGAGTGAAGCCAAATTATTCTTAATTTTTTTCAGTCTGACTTATTTTGCTTAGCATGATAATCTCGAGATCTAACCATTGTCACAAGTGGCAGTATTTCATCTTTTCTTATGGCCGAGTAATATCCCATTGTACATATGTACCACATGTTCCTTGTCCAAACATCTATCAAAGACACTTTGGTTGTTTCCATGTCTTGGCCACCATGAATAATGCTGCAAAGAAACATCAGGGTACATATATCTTTACAAATAAAGTGTTTCAGGTATTTTGTGTAGATAGAAGAGGGATTGCTGGATCATATGGTAATTCTTTTCTTAATTTTTTGAGGAAGTCCATACTGTTTTCCATAGTGGCTGTACCTGTTTACATTCCCAGAGCAGTATATGAAGGTTCCTTTTTCTCCACAACGTCTCCAAAACTTGTTATCACTTATAGCCATTTTAACAGGTGTGAGGTGGATCTCATTGTGGTTTTGATTTGCATTTCCTTAATAACTAGTGAAGTTGAGCATTTTTTCATATATCTGTTGGTCATTTGTCTTCTTAGGAAGAGCATCTGTTCAGGTCCTCTGCCCATTTTTGTTGTTGCTGTTGTTGAATTGTATGAGTTCTTTACATATTTTGAGTATTAACCCCTTATTGGAGGTGTTATTTGCAAATATCGTCTCCCATTCAGTTGGTTGCCTCTTTGTGTTGTTGATGGTTTCTTTCTCTGCAGAAGTTTTTTAGTTTGATACAATCCCATTCATTTATTTTTGCTTTTACTGCCCTTGCCTTTGAGGTCAAATTCATGCAATCTTTTCTGAACTCAAGGTCCATAAGTTTAGTACCTATGCTTTCTTCTATGCAATTTATCGTTTTAGGTCTTATGTTTAGTTAATTTTGGCATATGGTGACAGATAGCACTCTAGTTTCATTTTTTTTTACACATAGCTTTCCAATTTTCCCAGCCCTATTTGTTGAAGAGATTTCTTTCTCTGTTGTAAGTTTTTGGCTCCTTTGTTGAAAATTATTTGCCCATATATATGTGGGTTTATTGATGGATTCTTAATTCTGTTCCATTGGTCTGTGCATCTGTTTTTCTGCAATATCATGCTGTTTTGATTATTGTGACTTGGTATTAGAAATTGAACTCTGGGATTGTGATACCTCCAGTTTTACTTTTTCTTAGTATTGTATTGGCTATTTGGGGTTTTGTGATTCTGTACAAACCTGATCACTTTTTTGCTCTATTTCTTTAAAAAAATGCCATTGAGATTTTGATGTGGATTGCCTTCAATCTTTATATTGCTTTGGGTAATTTAGCAATTTTAGATATGTTGATTCTTCCAATCCATAAACATGGAATATCTTCTCATTTTTTTTGTGTCTTCTTCAATTTCTTTGAATAAAACGTGTACTTTTCTGTGTATAGGTCCTTTACAACCTTTGTTAAGTTTATTCCTAGGTATTTTATTCTTTTTGTTGCTATTGCAAATGAATTTTTTTCATTGCTTTTTAAAAAAATTGTATTAGTATATTGGAATGCAAAGGAATTTTGTACATTGATTTTGTATCCTGCAACTTTACTGTATTTTTTTATTGTTTCTGATAGTTTTTTTGGTGGAGTCTTTAGATTTTCTATATAAAGAATCATGTCATCTGCAAAAAGTGATGATTGAACTTCTTCATTTGCAATTTGGATGCCTTTTATTTCTTTCTCTTGCCAGATTGTTTGGCTAGGACTTCCAATACTATCTTGAATAGCAGTGATAAAAAGGGGCATCTCTATCTTGTTTGTGATCTTAGAGGAAAGGCTTTCAGTTTTTCACCATTAAGTATATTACTGAGGGTTAGTCATATATGGCCTTTATTATGTTGAGGTACTTTCCTTCTATACCCATTTTGTTAAGTGTTTTAATCATAAATGGATGTTTTATCTTGTCAAATGCTTTCTCTGAATCTATTGATATGATAACATAATTTTTATCCTTTGTTTTATTTATGTGGTTTATCACATTTATCGATTTACATATGTTGAACCATCCTTGTACCTCCTCTTTATCATGATGTATTGTCTTTTAAATGTATTGTTGTATTCAATTTGCTAGTATTTTGTTTAGGATTTTTGCATCTATATTCATCAGAGTTACTGGTCTGTAGTTTTCTTTTCCTATGTTATTCTTACCAAGTTTTGGCATCAGGGTAATGTTGGCCTCAGAAAATGAGTTAAGAAGTATTGCTTCTTCTTCAATTTTCTGGAAGAGTTTGAGGCAGACAGGTATTAAATAAACTATAAATGTTTGGTGAAGTTCAACAGAAAAGCAGCATTGTCCTGGACTTTTTTTTTTTTTTTTTGTGAGGGAGGTGTGGTGGGTGATAGTTTGTGGGTGATAGTTTCAATTTCCTTACTTTGATCAGTTTATTGAGATTTTCCAGTTCTTTGTGATTCAGTCTAGAAAGGTTATATATTTCTAAGAGCTTGTCCATTCTCCTAGGTTATTGAATTTGGTGGCATAGTCCTTCATAGTATTCTATAATCCTTTGTATTTCTGTGGTATCTGTCATAATTTGCATTGTTTCATTTCTGATTTTATTTATTTGTATCTTTTTTTCCTTCATGAGTCTAGCCAAGGGTTTATCAATTTTATTAATCTCTTCACAGAACAACTCTTTTTCTCATTAATTTTTTCTGTTGTCCTTTTTTCTCTATTTCATTGGATTCTGCTCTAATTGTTATTATTTTCTTTCTTCTGCTGACTTTGGCTTTCATTATTCTCTTTTTCTAGTTCTTTATGATGTAATGTTAGGTTGTTTATTTGGGATATTTCATGTTTCTTGAGATAGGCCTCTAATGATATAAATTTCCCCCTTCATACTGCTTTTGCCACATTCCAATAATTTTGATACAATGTATTTTCATTCTCATTTGTTTCTATGTATTTTTTGATATCTCCTTTTATTTCTTCTTTAACCCAGTCATACTTTAAAAGCATGTTGTTAAATCTCGTATTTTAGCTTTCTTCTGCTTTCTCTTTGCAGTTGATCCCTGGTTTCAAAGCCTGTGGTCAGAGAATATGCTTGTTATGATTTCAGTCTTCTTAAATTTGCTAAGGCTAATTTTGTGTCTCAACGTATGCTCTATCCTTGAGAATGTGCCATATGCAGTAGAAAATAATGTATGGTCTGGTGTTCTAGGATGAAATATTCTGAAGTTGTCAATTATGTACATTTGGTCTAATGTGTCATTTAAGGCTGATATTTCCTTATTGAATTTCCATTTGGATGATCTATTCATAGTTGTCAATTGTGTATTTAGGTCCTCTACTATAATTATATTTTTGTTAGTTTCTGCCTTTAGTTCTGTTAGTAGTTATTTTATATATTTTGCTGCTCCCTGATTGGGAACATATATATTGATAAGTGTTATGTCTTCTTCTTGTACTGTCACCTTCATCATTATGAAATATCCATCTTTGTCTCTTGTTACCTTTTTTTTTTTTTTTAAAGATTTTATTGGGGAATTGGGGGAGGAGAACAGCATTGGAAGATCAGGGAAGGGGTCTTGTTACCTTTTTATCCTGAAGTCTGTTTCATCAGATAGAAGTATGGCTCCACATGCTTTTCTCTGAATGCCAGTTACTTGAGGAGTATTGTTCTCCACCCTTTCACTTTGAGTCTATATTTGTCCTTTCAGCTGAGATGTGTCTCTTGGAGGCAGCATATGGTTGGGTTTTGTTTTTTGATCCAATCTGCTACTCCGTGCCTTTTTTTTGGTAAGTTCAGTCCATTTACATTTAGGGTGATTATTGATATATGAGGATTTCCTATAGCCATTTTATCTTTTGTTTTTTAGTAGCTCAGTCCCTGCCTCTGTGTTTCTCCCTACCCTCCTCCCTGTTTCTCTGATTCACCCACTTTCAGATGTTTTGAGTAGCAGATCTCTCAGATGTGCTTGTGTGTTGCTCAGGGAACCCTTTGGTGAATTATAGCT
Organism: Aselliscus stoliczkanus; assembly: GCA_033961575.1. NCBI lineage: Eukaryota > Metazoa > Chordata > Mammalia > Chiroptera > Hipposideridae > Aselliscus > Aselliscus stoliczkanus. Next base: position 74,490,072 of record CM066736.1, read on the forward strand.
GTTTAATATGTTGTAGATTCAAGGGGCGATATCAAGGAGTACCCTCCATGCCACCGTGTTTCTGACCTCCAAGGATAATTATGTTTAAGATGCTTTGATTAAAATCACTTGAGGGGCCGGCTGAGTGGCACTGTGGTTAAGCGCTGGCTTGGGAAGCCAGCGGCCCTGGTTCGGTCCCACATGTGAGGGCCAGTGACACTGCCCTCAAAAAAAAAAAAAATCACTTGACAATATGTTTGAATGTTTCCCAGATGTGTTTGCATTCATCAACCTTCAATTTGAAATAGGATCTTCTCTATGCTTACATGTCACAAATCCTCATATTCACAATTTAATTATAAATGAAATATGATTCATACATTTTCTTATTTCTGTTTGTTACTACTTACCATCTGGCAACAAACATTACGGTTATTACTATACTTTCAACTCTTGAGTGGTAGGCATTAGGCTAAGTGTGTCCTTATGTTCTTATGAAACTGAATCCTCACAGTAACTGTAAAGCAGATGACAATGTTGTTTTCTAGTTCCAACAGTACCCTTATTCCCCTTAATTCTTTTCATGAAAGAAGCTGCAAAAGCTCAGGCACCTGACCCAGCCTGGTTTCCTAAAATATACTTCTTCAGGATAGAGAAGGTCGTATAATGGTGGTTCCCACTCTCCCTCTTCCTTTGGATGAATACTTTACAAGCTTCCTATCACAAGACTTCAGATGGATCAATCAGACTACTGTCAGAAAACAGAGAATGCTGGAATTCTTTGATAGTGCCATCATATATATAAGATGTTCACCTGCTTAAGCCCAGTGTTTATTTCTGTCAAATTTAATTCCCTTGCTGAATTTCAAAAGTTTGTGGAAGGATTTAATTGCATCTCAATGATTGCTTTAAAAAAGTAATTATAAGTAGAAAGTAGTATCGTTTTATTATACTCTGGATATCGTTTCAATTTAGAACTAATGCTTTTGTGAAACAATTTCTGTCCACTGGAAGTCTCAATTATTCATCTACTCTGTTGTATAGAATTTGGTTTCTATAAGGAGCTAGAAAATTAGCCTGTGAATTGGCATGAAAACCAGTGACTTTATTATTTAATGATAATTTTCCATCAGAGGTATTCTAATTTACAAATGTTTATTCATGTGATATTTATAACAGCACATGAGATAGATAGGTACTGTGATTATCCTCACTTTGTAAATAAAGGATTTCAATAAAGACCGGTTAAACTTACTGAAAGTCATCTGATTAGTAACAGGTAGTCTGACTCTTAACCGCTACTCTCTGCTTCCTCAAAAACTTGGTCTCTCTATTTGGAAGACTTGGGGACATGGTCTCCCCTATTGATGATCCGATTTTGCTACCTATCAGCTGTTTGACATTGTCAAGTTATTTAAATTCTCTGAATCTCAGTTTCCTCATCTATGAGTGTGATAATAAATATGTTATAAAGCTTTTGAGAGGATTAATTAAGGTTTTAGGCATAATTAAGTGTGAAAGGTTTTAGGAACTGAAGGTGTAGGAATATATTGATGTCAGCAGTTGTCATTAATTACAGGGACTCTCTGGAAGCTTGTAACACTATGTTAGGATACTAGAAAGAATTTGTAATTTTCCGCATTTTCTTCTTTGCACTTTACCTGACCTACTCTAACTCATTCTCAAGGATACCAGGCTCTCCATCAGAGTTTCCCTGATAATAAACACTTGGTTAGAACCCTCTATTTAATAACACTTATATTTACCTCTTTTTAATGATTTATTTCCTATGGTTTACAATTACTTATGTATGGTCCAGTTCTTAACTGGAATGTAAGTTCCAAGAGACAAAAATCTGTGTCATAGTCACTAGTTATTCCTATGTATTGCAAAGTGCCTGCAAACATGTTTTATACATAGATGCTTTATACATGTTTCTAGAATAAATAAATATGGGATATTTATTTCTTTTTCTATTTCCAAAACCCAGCTCTTAACCAATATGTCCTGCAGCCTCCTTATCTTTTTCTCATTCTAAAACATGTAACTCCAGTTGCTAGCACAATTTTAAAATCACTTAAGATAAATTTTTTTGAAATGTGCCTGTAATGTTCCAAGGTTAATGACTAAGATGGATCATGGCTGTCAATCTAGCACGTATGTTTCTATTTAATAGGCCATTCTCTCAATATTCTCCTGATGGAATAATTAATTGTATATAGAGAAAGGCCTGAGCAGCTTGTGTGAATAATAGCTATGGTGTTGTTCAGCATGGAGGAGATAATAGTCAATGTTAGGAGAGAAGAGATAGGTGATTCTTCATTTAAACAAAGCATGTTAATAGAAACAATCATTCACCCATAAATTATGAAATATACTTTGGGATATGCCATTGGGAAAGAATAAATACTGGCTAGTAAAAACAGAATCTCATGAACTTTTTCTACTTGGAGAAAAGTGGAATACATGGGAAAATATTGTTGAAAGGGGGTGGGGGAAAGAAGGCAGTGGCAAGTGAGAGAAAATAAATTATCTTTTTTAGCCAGGAATTGAGGCGTCAATGTAAAGGAGGCATCCCAGCCCCAAACTAAAACCCCAGCAATTACTGGATCCTAGAAAAGATTGAGAAAGCTCAAACAGAAAGACCCAACACAATGTGTTCATGAAGCCTACTTCCTCAGACTCCTGGATGGACAATGATTCTCACATTCAGGTGTGGCCCTAAGACTAAACTGTGGCTAGTGGAATGTGGATAGAAGGTAGGTAGGCCACTTCCAGGCCTGACCCATATATTTCTCTCTAGGACCCTCTAAACACCTTGTTCTCTTGTCTCTCAGGAAGACGCAGAAGATCCATCAGAAAGTTGGGGAATGTTAGTCACTAAAGTGGCCATACAAAAGGCCGCTCACTAAATATTAACTCCAAACTGAACTTTGTGCTGGCAAGAAATCAATTTTTATTAGGTTAGGTCATTAAGATTTGATGGTTTGTTTTCTATGGTTTGGTCAATTTGGGCTACCATAACAAAGTACCACAGATTGGGTGACTGATAAACAACAGACATTTATTTCTCACAATTCTGGAGGCTGGAAGTCTGAGATTAGAGTTCCAGAATGGTCAAGTTTTGGTGAGGGCCCTCTTTCAGCTTGCAAACTGCTGACTTCTGGTTCATGGTGACTTCTCACGTGGTGGAGAGCAGAGAGGTCATGCAAGGTCTGCTGTGACTCCTATAAGGGCACCAATTCTGTTCATTAGGGCTTCCCCCCTCGTGACCTCATCTAATCCTAATTAAATCTCAAAGGCTTACCTTTTAATACCAACACACTGGGAGATAGGGTTTCAGCATGTGAATTTGGAGGGGATACAAACATTCAGTTCATCACCTCCTTACATGTCACTCTAACACATTCGAGTTCTCTAAATTGTATAAAAAATGCTCGCAAGTTTAATAACTTGGAAGGTCTGAAGTAAAATAGTATCTTGATACTTCATTTACCACTACAGAATTAATAGTTTTATATGAAACTTGATAAACAGACCACTGTGGTAAGAGTACTTGATTTTAATTTTACATTGTTTCAGTAAACACTAGGGATTGTGACATGAACTGCTACTTTTTTCACCCTACTAGTTCTCTTTTTCCTAATAATGATTATCCTAAATGTAGTAGGGCACATGGCCACAAGCTGGAGATTACATTTTCCAGTTCCCCTTTAGAGCTAAGGTTGGGCATGCCTGTTTAGCCATAAGGATTAAACAAAACTGAGAGACACTTCTCACTTATGCCTTTAAAGAGGAATAGATATGCAGTCCTCTTCCCACGCTGTGCTCTTCCCGCTGATTAAGATGAAGCCATAAGCATGAAAATCTAGAGATAGAAGCTGGAAGTTGAGAATGGGTGAATTGCACTATTAGCCCTGGGTTGTCTACCTCCGCACTGTTTCATAAGAGCAAAATGAACATCTCTCTTCTTAAAGCCACACTATTTGGGTTTTCTTTCTTACAATATTATAAAGTGAGCCCTAATGAATAGAAGGAGAAATAGACTAATTCAGCAATATCCTGTGAAACCAATGGCCTGTACAATCTCAGAATAAATACTTAGAATCACAGTTGGCATTTGTTGTTTGTATGTGATGCTTCTTATCCTGATAAATTATCATATTTCAAGTATTTCTGCCTATGAAACAGATCCTTTACATTAGTACATTCTTTTTTACTCATTTAAGCACTAAATTTATGACTCCAAATCCACAAGATTTCCAATCTTTTATTGATAAGTCACCTACTGTGAGGCCATTGTCACAAGATTCTGAATTTGCTACATGAGGAAAAGAAAAAATATATATATATAGTTTGAGTTCAAAGTATTGAAAAAAGATAAAATTCAATACCTTCAATAAATCCTAATAAAGATTTCCTTCATTGTAATATAATAGAAGCTTCCCCCATGGAAAACATTATCTTAGAGAGAGATAGTACGAAATATTATCTATCTTTTATAGATGAAAAAGATGTGCCTTGTGAAGCTGACTGACTTACCCAGGGTCTCATGTCTTAAATTCAATTGATCCCTCTTCAAAGATGGTCATATAGTTATCACATTTCTAAATATTTTCCCATGAGATTATGAGCTCAGAACTTGTATTGATTTTGGACTTCAGCTCTGTCACTTATGATCTATGTTGCTGTATGCAGATGACTGCCTTTTTGACACTGTTTAATCTATAAAATGAGGATAATTAGAATTTATCATTTAGGATAAAGTCGATAGAAGGTAGATAAGTTGGGCTGGCTGAGTAGCTCAGTTGGTTAAGAGCATGCTTAAGAATGCGAGCTGAGCTCTGAGCAACAGCAGCTCGATGCCCAGCCCGAGCTGAGTTGCCGTTGAGCTGCCAACAGGTGGCGTGATTGCTCAGCTAAAAAAAAAAAAAAAAAAAAAAAAAAAAAAAGGTTGATAAATTATTATTTACTAATGTGTTTAATATTTAGTAACCTCTTAATAAATGTTAGCTATTAGTTTTCTTTGATTTTTAATTTTAAGGAAGGATAGATTTATAGCGCAATAAAAATGCAGAGCCCCAGGGAGTACCATTTACATTAAATTTTATAATTTCATTCTCTGAAACACAACACAATAAAATTTGGGTGGTATCTCAAGAGTTGTATAATGCAGCAACTTTAATTTTTTTTAAGAACTAGATGAATTTTATGTTGAGGAAAGTGGCATTTTATGACATATTTAGCATTGGAGACAAGTTTCTATGTCACATGTTTTCTCTTGGATCCAGCTAAAGCTCTACTATAGATTTCTATGGAATCTGTACCTAAATAAGCAAATAATTATATCGATCCTCCTAAATTTAACTGTGAAGGAGGAATGGATAATTATTGAGTCTAAAAAGATAGAGACTAGAGTTAACTCTTGGTATTTGTGGATGTAACATTTTAATTTTAGACCACATTTTCCCAAGAAATTTCTGGAAATTTATAAACCAAACAATTTTTAAAGACTATTTGGAAAAATAAAAGTCACAAAGTAATTGTGGTAGGTGGGTTTTATGGTCAAATTACCTGTAAATATCTTGGGTTAAACAAATCAGAACAGCTCTATATGTAGACCTTAGTTTTTTTTTTTTTGTTTTTTTTTGAGGGCAGTGTCACTGGTCCTCATATGTGGGACCGAACTGGGGCCTCTAGCTTCCCAGCCAGCGCTTTATCACCACGCCACTCGGCCAGCCCTCTATTGTAGACCTTAGATCTTTTATTTTAAGATGTGTTTTGAAACTCTAAAAGGGTATGTACCATTTACATTTCCCAAATACCTTAGTCTAATGATCAACTTTTCTATTGTACTCTATACAGATATGTTTAAAGAAAAAAAATGGTATTTCAATGGATTGTTAGATAATTTACATCAGATTTCCAAAGCCAATGACACATAACCATTTATATATTTCTTGCCAAATGAGAAATTTGATTTAACTGCAAGACTTCAAAATAGAAGCCAGAGTCTTTCTTAACCAGTAAGTTCGCCTGCTATCCACATGGCCATTGCCTTATTAAAAGGTTTGTAGGGCCGGCCAAATGGTGTGTTGGTTAAGAGCTGGCTTGGGATGCCAACGGCCCTGGTTTGGATCCCATATGAGAGGGCCAGTAACATTGCCCTCTGCAGGTATTATGGTGAACAACAGCTCCACCTGGAGCAGGGTTGCCATCTCCAGGACGGCATAGCTGCAGCCCCTGCTGCAGTGGGCTGCCATAGGCTACAGTGAGTGGCCGGCAGCCAATGTGAGCAGCTGGCAGTTGGTGTGAGCTGCCAAGAGCTGCTGTGAGCAACTATCCAGAGGCCAGCAACCCATCTGCCTCACCCAAGAAAGGTGCAATGATGATACCAACATGGGCCAGTGAAGCAATGTCCTCCACAACCAAGACTGAAGAACAAAAGGACAGCAACTTGTCTGTTCTCCTTCCCCGATTCCCCAACGCTATCCCCCTCCCTCAATTCCCCAATAGAAAATAAATAAATAAATAAATAAATAAATAAATAAATAGTTTGTAGTTTTCACCTTATGATTGCATAAATAGTAGCCATGATGAATTGATATGGAAACCCATTCCTTCATAAAATATGACCATGAAATAAAAAGCAATGGCTAAGGCTGTTTGTATAAATGAAAACAAGTCAAGGGCATCAAGGAAGGATGGTTCTTAAGACTAATAAATATGTTTTAGAGGTATTTACAAAATTAGAGATTCAAATAATTCTTGGTCTACTAGGATTATGATGTATATTTAAGGAAATTCTTTGTAAACAATCTGTAGGTTCAGATGAACTGTACAGAAGTTATTGAGCAATTAACTTCTGGGACAATAATTCTCCCATTAATCTTAAACTGTCAGAAAAAAAATGATAATGGCTATTAGTGGACTGCAACATTTAGAATAAAATCTATATTATGTTTGCCTTAAGCGTGCTTTCTGGCATACCAATAATTGTAATATTATCTTAGATAGTGCTACGGATTGCATCTCTTCATGTTTACGAATCAATAAATGCGAATGCACAAAAGTATTGTTAATTGTTTGACCAAGATAATGTTCTTAGTATTGTGGTCTTTTATTTCATCCATTACTTAAAACTAAATTTCAAATATTAGCCTAAAATTACTTTGTTTGCATTTTTGTTTTGTTCCTTTATAATTAAACTTTTAATTTTGAGGTAATCTAGATTCATATGTGTTTACAAGAAATAATAATGAAAGATTGCATGTGCTTTATTCAGTTTTCCCCAATGGTAATACCTTGAAAACCTATAACACAATATTATAGCCAGGATATTGTCATTGAAAGAGTCAAGATACAGGAAACTTATGTATTGAACTAGCATTGCATTTTTAGAATAAACTTCACTTGATTCATAATGTAGTATTCTTTTTATATATTGCTGAATTCTATTTGTTCATATTTTGTTAAGGATTTTATATCTACATGCCTGAAGAATATTAGTCTCTGGTTTTCTTTCTTTCTTTTATTTTTTTTGATATTTTCTTGTTATCTTTATGTTATTAATTTCTAGTTTGATTCCATTATAGTTGGAGACACAATCTGTATGATTTCACTTTTTAAAAATGTGTTTAGGGCCGGCTGAGTGGCACGGTGGTTAGGCGCTGGCTTGGGAGGCTACCGGCCCTGGTTCAGGTCCCACATATGAGGGCCAGTGACACTGCCCTCAAAAAAAAAAAATTCGTTTAGGTTAGTTTTATAGTCTATCTTAATATTAATATATGTTTTGTGAGCACTCGAAAAGCCTTTTGTTGTTGGGTGAACTGTTCTATAGATATCAATTAGATTCTTTTGGTTGATGGCATTGTTGAGTTCTTCTATATCCTTGTAGATATTCTCTCAAATCCTATCAATTGCTGAGAAAGGGGTATTAAAGTCTCCATCTATAATTATGGATTTGTTTATTTTTCCTTTCGGTTCTATTAACTTTTGCTTTATATATTTTGGAACTTTTTTGCTTGGTGCATACATAATTAGGATTGCTGTGTCTTCTTGGAGAAATGATTCATTTGTCATTATGTAATGTCCCTCTTTGTTATCTCAGTGTCACTATCTAATGATAGTCCTTTTTTACTAAAGCATGGTATTTTCTTGGTATGTTGAGTGATTTTTTTGCTTGAAACTGAATGTTTTGATATTATGAGATTCTGAGTCCTATTAAATCTTCTATTTTTAATTGGCTTTCTCTAACTCGACTCCAGCAAGGGAAGGAAAAACAAACGCTGCCTCATCATAGCTAGTTGGGGAGAGAAGTTGGTTTCCCACTTGAGTGGACTCCCCACTAGTCCTCTAAACCATGCTGGCTATGAGAGGTAGAAATGCCTCATTACTGCCCCACTTGACCTCCACCAACACAACTGATTGGGTGGTCTCATTATCACTGAGTAATAGTTGAGTTCCTACCTCCCTACTAGGTCACCTCTAATACAAGTTCAGCAGAGAAGAAGAGAGTCATCTTTTTACTGCCAGGAAGGGGTGGAAAAGGGGGTCCCCTGCATGGCCTTCATATAAGGTAGGGGAAATTGTTCCTTAGTGCCTGGTTGGGATGCAATCTTTGTTTCCTACTCAGTCTTCTCTGACACCCTCCTGGCTGGGGCATCGGTGTACATTGTTACAACTGGCAAGGATGAAGCCATAGTCATACCAACCAGTCTTTACTGGCATAAGTGGGCATTGTGTCACAGGGTTTCTTTCTTTTTGTATTTTTTGGTGTTTGAATGGAGTATAGTGGTTATTGCTTGAAAGTTTTCTCGCCCTTTCCTTGTGTTTTGGCTAGAGAGAGCAGGTTTTATTGTTGTTTGTTTTTGTTGGTTTGTTTTATCTACACCTCTTGCTCTTTCCAGTTTGTGTTTTTTTTTTTTTTTTGGCTTTTCCAGCTTCAAATCTTGGATATATGAGAAAAACAGAAAAAACAAGAAATTCACCAATATATTAAGAGATCCCAGAGTCTCTAGCTAGTCTGCCTTATCTTCATCATTTATATTTTTTTGTCTGTTTTATATAAAATGTCCAGAGATTTCAGTTGTAGTGAGAAAGGAGAATAGGGAAAAGTATATTTATTCTACTTTCCCAGAAGTGGAAGTCTGTGTACTTTTATTAGTTTATTGACTGTGATCCTTCTTTAGTTTTTGGGTCATCTAAAAAATTCCACTGTTTTTGTTTTTATACAAGGATTTCTTCCAAGAAATCCATACAGAATAGAATGATTAGTGCTGGGCCACATAACAGGGGCAAGATTGGGAGTGTATGAGAGATCTGAACTCCACTACGGCAACTTAGAAAAATCAGAATGGGACATACTTCTGTAATATTTCTGATGCATACTGAAGTATCACAGTAATTTAGAGGAAAAACACTTGTGTGCCATTGTTTGTATTGAGAGCTGAAGTAACCACGTTTTTTATGGAATGCCATTTTGCTGGAATGCACAATTGAGGGGTAAATCATGGTCATTCAGACTTAGGCATTTAACAGACATTTTCTTGAAAGTGAACAAAATAAAGTAAGAGTTGTAAATAAATACTGAAACCAAAATATTTTAGATAATTCACTATAGAAGATTACAAAGCAGTCCTTTCTGCATACACATGGGACATAGTGTGACCTTGGTATCCTGAAATCTCTCAACTCATATTTGCTAAATGAATAAATGCATAAAAATAGAATTCTGCTTTTTCTTTACAGTGTTTATTGCTAATGACTGGTGGAATTTTTTGCAAGATTTGTCCCAAGAAAATGAAATCTTCGTATGTCTAATGCCTAACTCTATACCTGGAAGAGGTGCATTATTATTTTGTTCTTAAAGATTGTCCAGGACCTTAACTTGAATTATTGAAAACTGAGATTATTGTTTAGCAAATAGCCATTTTCCACATGGCAGTGAATTCAAATGAGAAAAAATTAAATGAAAGCTGTCTATTATGAATACATATATATCATGAAGACTAATAACCTTTGCTAAAGTCTAAGGGAAGTTGGAATGACTACTGAAGGTTACAGAGAAAATAGGAATGGGGGAAAAGGGTGACATTTCTTATGTACACAGTAGGAGCTGCATATGTGAACATTTTCACAATAGTCTAAACATGTAATTATTAAGTACATGTTTAATATGAAGGAGAAGATTCTCATCATGTTAGAACTGATGCTTAAATATAGTGCTACATGCCTTCAAAATCAGTGTCACAGTGCGATTTAAAGGGCTCTTCTCCATTCTGGGAGGTTCTTCTTTCTTTTTTTTTTTTTTTTTTTTTTTTAGCTGAGCCTTCCTGCTACCTGTTGGCAGCTCAACGGCAACTCAGCTCGGGCTGGCATCGAACTGCTGTTGCTCAGAGCTCAGCTCCACTCTTGAGCGAGCTCTTAACCAACTGAACCACTCGACCGGCCCAAAAGGCTATTGGAATTTTTTTTTTTTTAAGCTGAGCCATCCTGCCACCTATTGGCAGCTTAGAGGCAGCTCAGCTCGGGCTGGGCATCGAGGTTCTTCTCTGTCTTTCTCTCTCTTGTGTAGCTTCTTCCTAAGATGGTATTTGCCAGTACATAGTGCCAGCACCTTTTAATTCACAACAAAGATGACATATGTCTAAATAAATTACTTTCTCAATATTCACATTTGGCAAGAACAGTTTGTATGCCAGTGCAACTGGTAGAAAAGGGAAGAAATAGGGGAGACATTTAAAACTGTTTAAATGTATAAACACTGATGCTCCTTTTTTTTTCTTATGGAGATTATTCAGGCTATATCAGTATCATATTTGTTGCTAAAAGTTTACTATCAAGTAATAGTATTGCCAAACTTTATCCTGTTTTTAAGTTTTGTTTTTTTTTGTTTTTTTTTCTGAAAGAAATGTAAAACTGTGGGTTTCTACCACCCAGATAGCTGAACAAAGTCTCTGGATCTAAAGAAATCTGTCTCTGCAAAAATAAAATTGTCCCCTAATGTTCAAACAGTCATAGCTCCTAGCAGGCTATCACTGCATCCTAACTAGAGAGTTTCTAACAACCAGATAAAATTAATATATTCTGCTTTGGGAAACAAAGCACTGATTAAGAATTTAACAGGATTTGTGTATACAAAAGTTATGATTCACATGTGTTTTTTTCTTGTTTTTTTTTTAAGACCTAGTACATAAGTATTAACTCTTCTTTTTTTAAATTTCAGTGATTTTAATGATGCTTATTTTATTTTTTATTTTTTTAATTAAAGTTTATTGGGGTAACAATGGTTAGTAAGTATTAACTCTTCCTTGAGAGCCCCTTATACCCTAGATATTTTAAAACATTCATACATATCCACAAAGTCTTCTCTATAATATAGTAGTCCCTATTTTATTTCAGGCTTTTTAAAAAGACAACATTATCTCCTGATTAAAGAATCACATTAAAAATAAACCCACTTGGAAAGTAATACAGAAAACATTTGTTTGAATTCCCTACATGTTACAGGACAGGTCCTATTTGCCCTGAGTGTTTGGAGTAAAGAGAAGAAAGGGTATCCTTTAAATCCAATGAGATGAATCAGCTCATTCAACGGGAAAGAGAAAGATTGTCACCTAAACTCATTGGAATAGTTATTACTTTAATACTTCATTAAAGATGGTGCTTTAGCTTAATCAGTGAATACTGAATATTATAAGAATGTTGTAAGAATTAAATAATATAATGTGTGAGAATTAGACTGTGTAGTACATAAATATTTTCATTGTTGTTATTATAATCAGGATTATTTCCCAACCTGAATATCAACAGTGTTGGTAAGGAGGTAATTGTAGCGGGTTAAGTAACCCAGGCTTGGAAAGGTTTTCCTGGTCTGGATGAATTATCTGTCAAATCCCTCCACTTCTCTTTTGGGTCAGTGTATACCAACCTATACCACACTACTCAGCTTCCTGATTCCCTCAGAATTGGTATAGATGTGTAGGAGCCAACCCATCATTCGAATGTCCCATCCTGCTTAAACAATGCCCTTGGTATTCTGGTTTATAAAATCAGTCACAATTGAATTCGTTTTTTTTTTTTGAGCCAGTGTGATAATTTCTGGATGTCTTAAGAAAGCCCATGTCTCAGGCAGGGAGATTGAAAAATAGGTCATTGTTTGAGACTTCATTGCGATGGGTTGCTGGCCTTTCTCTTCAAATATGCACAGTGCTCCCTTAAAACTTCACTCAAAACTCCCCTTACCTTTTATTAAAGCTCAGAACTCATTTACCACTTTCTAGACTGTTCCTCAAGAAATGCTAGCAAATGAAAAGGTAAGACACTTTCCGGTGACATGTTTGACAGTCACAATAAATTAGAAAGGATTGAAGAGCAGCCTGCAGGGAAAAAAGTTCTAGAGAATCATAACACCATTTTTTTTTTTAAAGAAGAGAAGACAAACTCAATTTTTTAGGGTGCATAGCTTAAGAGGACAAAACAAGGACCAATTATTAGAAATTAATGGTAGACATTTCAGAATCATCCTCGATGTCCTGCTCACCTTTCTGCCTCATAATCCCTCACCATGAGCTTCTGGCACTACATGCTCTAGAGTATACAAATTTCTATACTCTAACCAACTCCTCTGCACCTCACTCTCCCTACCTTAAAACAAGCCCTCACTATCCATTGTCCCTCCATTAGCTCATTGACTAATCTTTCTGCATTCTGCTAAGGCCACTTAGCAGAATATCTTCATATCTTTCTGAAATAGCTTCTGAATTAGCTTCATATCTTTCTGAAATAGTGATAGAATCATATCTCTCTGGCTTAAAAACCTCTCATGACTAATTGTCTGTAGCAGTGGTTCACCAAACAAGGTATATAGCCATATTCTTCAAGATATGAACATTTTATCATGATTGTTGAACACTGGGTTTTCAAATATATCTCTTTTACAGGGAAGATATGAAAGACATTTACATAGAACAAAGTTTAGTTTCTTAATTCTCTAGAGACCTGTGGGTATATTCTTAGGGGTTTATACCTTTTTTTTTGCCTTCCAGAGAAGATTGAGAAACACTGGTGTGCATGGTATATTCTGAACTCTTTAGACCTCTTGTTATTTCCCGCTAAAAACTTAATATTCTACCCAGACACAACTTCCCACTTTCTGTTTTATGGAACAGGTAGTGACTGCTTTTGCCCTTGTCTCCTTGTTTTAGGGAAATCTCCCGAGATGCTATTGATCTCCAGAAATGCTATCCATCTCTCGGTCTATCAGGAGGATTTTTCTTTTCCACCCTTCCCCTTCCTGAATTTTCTACTACACCTAGCCCATCATGATTTATTTTTTCAGGTGCCAGTCTATGCTTGGCTTCTAAGCTAATCGTCAGAAAAATTACTGATTGATAACTGATTGTCAATAACTAATTACAGTTTAACATAGTAATAGCTGTCATTTATTGAAGAAATGTTATAAATTTACATGTATCATATCACTTAACCCTTACACGAACCCATAAATTATTATTCTTGTCCACAATTTTTTAGAGGATGAAACTAAGGCCTAGCAGTAAAATAACTTACTTTAGGTAACACATCCAAGAAATGGTGCAGTTTGAATAAATTTCCAGTCAGTTTGACTGCCTTAAACCACTTCAGTAAACAGGCAGACTTACCTCACCCTCCAGCACATACACTAGTGCTCACTGTGCATTTGCACTATTACAAACTGTGAAGTGCAAGATACCATGGGTAGTCTTTGAATCTACTAGCCCACATTCCATGAGGGCCAACTATTTAGGCTAATCATAAAACTACCTTTTATAATGAATTCCTATTTTTCTTTGCTTTATCCAAAAAACATGAGTCTCTTTTCACAATTTATAAATTGTACATCTCCAATATTTATTTCAGCATTTAAATCTGAGAGAAAAGCTGAAGATACATAAATCACTTCAATAGATCACAACAACTCCTCTATCCCAGGACTGGCAGTGAGAATTTGTTGTATGGACTGTACATTACACACCTCTCCAAATTAAAAAAAGGGCAGCAATAACAGTGATGTTCATTAAAAACCAACCACTCAGGCGGGCTGAGTGGTGCATTGGTTAAGAGCTGGCTTGGGATGCCAGGGGTCCCGGTTCCAATCCCACATATGAGGGCCAGTGACACTGCCCTCTACACAGCTAACAACAGCTCCACCTGGAGCTGGGCTGTGCGAGCCCCGGCGATGGTGTAGGCTGAAGCCCCTGCTGCAGTGGGCTGCCATAGGCTACAGTGAGTGGCCAGCAACCAGCGTGAGCTGCCAATAACCGTGATGAGCGACCATCTAGAGTCCGGCCACCTATCTGCCTCATCCGGGAAGAGCGCAATGGCGATACCAACATGGGCCTGTGAAGCAACGTCCTCCGCAACTAGACTGAAGAACAAAAAGACAGCAACTTGTCTGTTCCCCTTTCTCGATTCCCCAACACTGTTCCCCTCCTCCGATTCCCCAATAATATTTAAAGCAACAACAACAACAACAAAAACAACAACAATCACTCAATTCCACCTGCATTTACCGAAAGAGTAGGGTGCAATGGTTGCCTTTGATCCTGCTTCTCCAATCCTGTTCCCCTTGCAGCTAGTATCACTTGAGCACTCCTAGTAGGCCAAGATATCCCACACCCTACCCTATCTGGGCTTTGAGATAAAATGTGTCTCTCCAGTGAGCAGAGCAAAACTTACTCTCAGATTTTTGTCTCTAATACATTTTCCCACTGAAAAGAACCAGTGTTTCTTGACGATATGGCTGATTCTAGGCCTGGGGCAATATAGGTACAAGATGACTCTACAATATTTTGTTATACTAGAAAGAAAGGAAGTGCTAAAATAAACTGATGGGGATACGAAACAAAGACATAAGAATAAGAACCAGCTTGAAGGTGTGCCCATAGGTGAAATCTGGCACCATTTGAGCACCAAGATAATTATGCACCTTAATGAATTATATGGCATTCAAAAAAACGGAAAGTCTATACTCCATATGATAGCTAGCTAGCTAGCTAGATAGGTAGGTAAATAGCTAGCTAGCTAGCTAGCTAGCTAGATAGATAGATAGATAAAGAAAGAAAGAAGGAAAGAAAAAGAAATAAATAAAGAAGGAAAGAGAAATAAAGAAAAGAAAGAAAAGAAAGGAGGGCTCTTGCTAGTGGAGTCCTGAGTTCTGACTAATAAATGTAAAGAGAGTGCTGAAGTGGGAAAATCATCATTTTGTAACCATCAATGGATGGTAACTGCAGGAGAAAATTGTGATGAGAAGCAGGATATATGTGTAGTCTTAAAAAATATGTCCTCATATAATCAATTTATTAGTTGGAGAGGGGCAAAAATAATTATACAGGGAGGAAATTGGACCATACCTAAAGCAGGTGATCAAATTAGTATCATCATTGTCAGACATATGGTCATCATGTGCTTCCAGATTTGTCACCCTCTTAGAAAGACACAAAATCACCTATGTAGAATTCTGGCTAAGAATGAATTCATGAGGAAATATTAGACAAACTCAAATTGAAGAAAATTCTATTTTAAAATAGGAGGAGAAACTGTATTCCCCCCAAATGTTAATCTCATTTTAAAAAAAAAAAGGCTGTGGAAATATTTCAGATTAAAGAAGGCTAATGATACCGGACAGCTGAATACTACCTGACCCTAGACTGGCTCCTGTTACAGAGAGGAAAAAAATGCTATAAAGAATATTGCTGGTCTATTGAAAAAAATTGGAATATAAAAATTAGATTAGAATAAAGCATTATATCAATATAGGATTTCCTGAGGTTGATAACTGTTCTGTAGTCATATGAGAGAATATTCTGGTTCTAAGGAAAAACACATTGAAATGTCCATGGCTAAAGGATTCTGATCTATGCAACTTACCCTCAAAAAACATGGTTCAGATTGGGATACAGAGGAAGAAAGCAAACAAGATTGAATGTAAACAATAAGTGAATTTGGGTAAAGGGTATATGTGTGTTTTTTGTACTGTTTCTGTTTCAATTTTTTTCTGTAACTTTAAAATTATTTCTGAAACAAACGTTTAAAGAAAAGTGAAAACATGTATCCCTGGTCAGGAAAAGCCCTTGTTATATGGGATAATTGTTTTATAACATTTTTCCACCAGTACACTGACTTCATATAATAAACATAGATAAGCTAAATGGTGGGTTAGGTGCAACTTGAAGTACCTTAGATATTATTTATATATTCAGTTATCAATACTTATTGAACACCTATTATGTGCCAAATAATGTGCTACTATAGGCCTTTTCTCTCCTCCTCAAGAAAGCATACTAAAACTGTGTGAATGAGAATAAATTATTGGGGGAAAAAATCAAGAAAATAATTCACAAACAATTTATTAGTTGTAATAAGTTATTTGCAATAAACCTGATGTTTATCGCAAATAAACATCACTCACTTCTGTGCATTAGAAACTCATTTGAAAGCCACTGGCTGAGTGGACACAGCCCAAGTCACTTTTCTTTATTGACTTGAGGGCCACAGAGGTGAGGTTCTCCTTTCTTATTTCTGTGACCTGCCCATGCTCCTTAAAAACAAAATTCATGCTTTCTCACTGCTAAAAATACCTGTCTGAGAAAACTGTAAAGTCCTCCAGTTCCTTTTAGTATAGAGCCCCACTTTGCAAAGTCATTAGTCAGCATTTGATGTCTGTTAAACCCTGCACAGTCTGCCAGAACACCAAATCCTCCAGACTGGGACTGTTAATTTGTACATGTGCCTTTGTCTTAGCTTGTAGTATCTGGGACTCCTGATCACCGTGTATTGCCTTCTTATATGATGTTATTGAAGGACCAGCTTGATATTAGAGTCATTAGAGTACAATGCACAGGGTTCTAGGATTTGGGCACTTGACAAACCTAGGAACAGATGTAGCTCTGCCACTTACCAGATGAGCAATATTAGCCAAATTACTTGATGTCTCTGATCCTGTTTCCTCTCTTTAAACTGGAAATAGCAATGCCATCTTCCTCAGGATGCTTGTAAGAATTAAGTGAGATAGTGCTATAGAAAATGTTTGGCACCATGCCTTGCATATAGCGATTACTTGGAAAACATTCATCATTCATATTACTTTAGGAAGATAGAAACATTTCTTATTTTAACAGCTGGTATGGGGATTCCTCCTTAGGGTGATATTCTCCTTGTTTAAGTTGCTTCTGAGGGAGAGTAAGGCCTTCAGGTTATGGATTGGAAGGATACAGGAAAATGAAAGAGACAACAAAATACTGTGTACAGCTGAGCAACAGAAGTTAAAGGAGAAAACAACAATTATAATGACAAGAAAATAACCCCCCCCACACACACAATAAATAAATAAATAAATAAATAAATAAATAAATAAATAAATAAGGAGAAAGAAATAGGGGAAGAGAGAAAGGCTTTTCTACATGGTAGGATGCCAAAAGTTTTTAGGAGGTGGGATGTTAAATTTTGAGTTGTTTGCCTTGCCACAAGTTAGCACCCTATGACTTTCCAAACCTCCAGCTTTCCAAACTGTGACTTGAGTTAATGCTTTTTGTTTTGTTTTGTTTTGTTTATAGGTTTGCTTCCGTAATGCAAATTGATGTGAAGGGGATGGGCTTCATGATGGGGACAGTGTTGAGTAGAGAAGAATGAACAGATGCTGAAGGGAAGATACAAGCAAGGTTTGCAGCCGCAGTAAGTAGGACCTAAAAGAAACTGGGAAAAGGAATCTCTGATGAAACACAGAATATTAAGAAATAATGGGATGGGAGCTTAATCTCACATGTGAGTTTTATCCTTATTAGAGTTAAGAGAATGGACCTGCCACAAAGAGCCTCATGTCCAGAATATTTTAAACTAGACAAAACACTGAAGATCATAAAAGTATAATAATAGGTTTACAGTCCTATTTTCACATGTATAATTCCAAAATACAAAAAGATCTGAACATGTTTTATTTTGTTTGGTACCAATGTTCTTTTATTGGAGAAACCTGACTTTATTCACCATTAGGCTGCCTGTTATCTCCATATATTGCCATAGTGGGTATAGTTATACATTTTGCTAAAGAGTTATTAACATGTTAGATTATGATATGCTGCCCAGACTCTGCTAGTGTTGTTGGCAACCTATGTATGTATGCCACACATCCTTAGCCAACTCAGAACATCCTGAATTCTCAAATACTTCTGGGCTTAGGGTTTTGCATAAAGGATTGTAAACATAAAATCAGAAAGAAAGAAATTTTAAATATGTGAAAAAGTTGGATTACCTTCCAGTGTATTTCTAAAGCTGAAGTTGGCAGTTCTATCCATGGAACCCGATTCATACTGGGTCAAACTCAGGCAAAATTCCACATCAGCTGAGGAGGGGAGCCTCTGGGTCCTGGTTTTGTCATGGTTTCCTGGGTTGCGCAGTAAGGGTCCCTCGGAAGTTCCATTGCATAAAGCCTGACGGCTGTTGTACTCCTCCAATTGGCTACAGATGATCTACACAAAACACCTTTATGTTAAAAGATTTGTCATCACCTCTAAGTCAAAAGGGGAAGGGAGGGAGGTTGAAATTCCTGATTATCACATTTGGATTTCTAATCATCAGGAGATTAATAATTTAAAGCAAATTGTTGAAGCAGTTTTCTGAGGGTTGCAGGAGAAACCGTGCAAGTTACAATCTAGGATAGAGTTGTAGTCTAGCATCTACCACTGAAGAAAACACGAATTTCCCTAGGCCTCATCTATCAAATGGGATAATAATAACTACTTCATGTAATTTTTGTTTAATATTGTATTTTGATGAGGAAATTAATTTGGCAAACATTTGTTAAACATCTGTTGTGTGACTTCACTGGTTATGTGCCCCTGAGGCTAGCCGAGGGCTTAGGTCTGCACCCTCTTATTTGATCTCTTTTTATCACAACTAGTTTCATGGCTTAAATGGCAACTGCATGACAAGAACTATCTTATTCCTATCTCTGGTCCAAAACCATCCTTCTGAACTCTACACCTGTATATACATCTCTGACTTCATTCTTCAATGTTATGCATTTCAAAGGTAACATTAAAAATCCAAAATAAAAATCCAAAAACCTGTTCCTCTCCTTGTATTTCCTATCACAACCACCACCCTGCAGCTCAAACCAGAAACCCTTGAATCATCATGTTTAAGCCAGAAACGGGAGAGTTATTGTTTGTATTTATTCCCCTTTGTCTTTCACATTGAAACCATTGGCCAATATCCTCAGTTCTACCTCCAGCGAATATCTTGAATCTGACAACCATTCTCCATTGGCTTACAAATTATGCAATCCTATTTCTAAATTCAGGCTGGCTACTCTTCTCTGGGCATTGTGGGGACTTCTCTTTGTTTATGTCTAATAATGCCAACTCCTCGCCATGTATCTGATATTCTACCTAGTTTTCAAGGCCAAGGAAATATTTAAAAAAAAACAAACATAATAGGCTCTGATTTAAAAAGTAATTCCAAGGGCCTGACTCTAAATATGAAGTTATAAGGACTATCATCAAGTTATTTTGCTTATAGGTTTTTTTATATGTGGGTGGAACAATAAATTTTGATAAAAATAATTGACAAAATAAGTCAAAAGCAGCTCTTTCAATAAGTATAACATAAAAATTCTAAGTGGTTAATAACATCATAAATTAATTGGCAGATTTATTTTTTTCTCAGTGGTATATAAATTAATTCTTGATTTTAAAATCATTGATGCCTAAGATTCAATGAAAGTGGGTAGCTAGGTAGCAAGAGAACAATCCTAACCCAAAACACAAGTGCAGGAGAAAACACCGTGACATCACTTATGTTCACAACAGGCACATACTTCCATAGGAGACCTGTGCCCACTGAGTAGATAACATCTTTGTCAAACCTAAACTTTATTCACTGTATCTACAATCAGTGTCACCTCCCTTAAAAAGTATTTAGTCTCTATGAGGACAAACTTTCTGTTTTTTAATCATCATTGTTGATTCTCAGAATGTAGAATAGGACTCAAAATATATTTGATGGATGGATGTCAAATGAATGGATAAACCAATGAATCTTCAACTATAAATGTGTTGAACACCTTTTGTTCCTAGTCATGTTATCAGTACCAATCTCTGCCCTAGAAAGTATTTCCAGAAATGTATCATTTTTATTAAATATATATTGTGGTCCTGCTTTGTCCAAGACCATAAGAAAGGCATCACTGTGTTCATGTTTGAAAATTTACACCTTGATGGTTTATATGATTTTATCCCTATTTTAATGATGGGAAAACTGAGTCTGAATATGCAATAGTTCAAAAGACTAGTAGGATCTAAAACCCTCTGCATGATTAATAATTTTATAGACAACAGATAAAGCACATAGAACAATATTTTATGCGTGAAAAGACTTCCAGGTCATCTGTTTGCACTGCAGTTAAAAACAAGTAAGACAATCCTATCAGTCTCGTGCTCCAGTGAGTTTGCCATCTATAGGAATGTAAAAGCAAATTAAATCATCATCAGCTAGAATTGAATGAGCCATGTTCCCCAGGAATGGCTGCTACTGTGTTTAACGAGGTACACTTAGAGAAGCTTTTAATTTTTGGTCACTAAGATATCATTTATGAGTTGAAGCATTGTGTGGTGGAAAAAAAAATCAGGCTCTAAATTCAAGCAGATGTGGGCTTCAATCTGGCTAGACTACATACTGGCAGCATCAATGAGCATGTTGCTGAGACTTGCTCAGTCTCAATTTTCTCAAATGTAATAGGAAATAATGCCACATATAATATGAAATAATAAATAAATGGACTGTTTTTTGTAATAAGTAGTTAATATATGATAATATAATAAATAATAATATGAATTAAAACAATTTCTGGCTCAACAAATGTCAGTTTCTAGTTTCTTCATACTTCAATACATTCCTCAATCCTTTTATCTATGTATAATTGAGAGCTAGAACAGTTAGGTTACTTTTTTTTAATTTTTATTTTAGGGCAGTGTCACTGGCCCTCGGATGTGGGACTAAACCAGGGCCGCTGGCTTCCCAAGCCAGCGCTTAACCACCGTGCCACTCAGCCGGCCCTAGGTGAGTTTTTTAAGGTCATAGGATATTTACAGCCAGAGCTGGAAAATTAATATACAGTCCTGCTGATTCCAAACCTATCTCCACTACATTTATCACTGCCTATAAATGGCTTAAGAATGGTTGAGTAAAGCAATCCTAACTTTTGCATCGAATGTAATATATTGGGTTCCTTTACAGTGTCAATTAACTAGATATCACAGCAGGCACATAAATGAAGTCATTTTCATTCCCGTTTGAATAATAAAACATCTCAGGATATTTTCAAAAGATCCAACTGTCTAAAAGACTCTTACAGCAGACTTAGTTAAATTAGAGAGGTTTGAATGGAAATATAAATGCCAACTGTCAAGTGACTAAGTGTTTGGATGACTGGATATGTTAGTAACAAGGGTGAAATCTACCTGGTTCCTGAAATAACTTGAAAAACTTAATCCCAAATCATTGTCTTTATATTTGAATCAGAAGTGGAGGCAGGGTAGGAAAAATTGTTAGCACTAATGTTTTGATCATGTAGATCAGTCAAAAAAGACATGATTCCCAATATTGACTCTATTAGCTCCATGACCTTAGGCAAATTATTTAAGATCTCTGAGTATGAAGGCTTTTCATTTGTAAATGGGGATTATAACAATGTTCTATTAGGGATTGAATAATCCACATATGTAAAGCAGTTAGTATATAGTGCAAGATACAGAGTGTTTAATAAGAAGAGATCTTGTAATTATTATTGAATATAAGACCATTGGGCAGGTCAGCAAATTGTTTTTAAATTGGGCTCTATAATGCTGGTTGAATATTCTTTATTATAACTAACATTGATATATCATATAGAGATATATTGTAATAATTATTACCACACATGGAACCCAAACAATGTGTCATGTACTAGTCTTTTACATTAACAGATTTCATTGAATCCCTACTCAATAATGCTTTATGATATATTATTCTAATTTTAGAGAAAAAGGGTCTCAGAATAAATAAGTAACTTGTACTGGATATTGTAGCTAAGTAAGTAACAAAAGTCTACTGAAACTCATGTGTGTATGACTCAAAAGGTTATACCCTTTCCACTACATTATTCTGCTATTCATTCCATTAACACAGAAAATAAGCACATATGATAATTGAGCCGCATTTTTTTGTTGTTGCTGAGAAAAAACAAAGGTCAAAGATTCTACATAACTTGTCCAATACCATCTAGTAAATGGCAGAGGTCTTCTGATGAGCAATTTGTTCTTTTTCTATTTCAACACAGGTGATTTAAAATATATGATAAGAGAAAAAAATCAAGTGTCCCAAGTCAAATGAAGAAAAAGGGAAATAGAAATAAGAAACATGTGTTAATAGTGAAGCTGAACCTAGATAGTGCTCTTTTAAATTAAAAAGAAAATAGCAATAAACTACCAGTTATTAAAAGCTTTTAGGAGCAAAGATTCTATTATGGCATTAGAGGTTTTATCTGGAAAAAAAAAAGTAAACCATATGACATTCCACAGAATCTTTTTCATAAAGAAAAAGAGCTGTTGCCATGGTTACCTAAAACCCATGACTCTCCGCTGAAATGTGACTTTTTCCTTCCCACTGTTTTCCTTCCACGTGATGTGCTTTTCACCTGATGAGTGAATTCCCTGGCCACATTTCACTTATGTCTATCATCTAGGAAATGTTTTCTTCTCTTTATTTTGATCCATCATGACAACTACTCTTGATCTACCTTTTCTTTTCACGACCAGCTTACTTGCTGCTTGCATAATATTCGATCTAATTGTATTGAGCATAGTTATTTGTACTTTAATGTCATGAAGCACCACCCCCATCTCCAAAAAGTGGGCTATTTTAATTAATGACACACATGCTTCTACTTGAAAAGCTCTTGACATTAAACAAACAAATAAATGAACAAACATCCAAAAAAGATGTGAATTCTGAATATAAGCTTTCCATATATATGGAATTATATACATATATAATTTATTGAATTATATATTATTGAATTATATGTTATTCAATTATATATTATTGAATTACATTGAATGATATATTATATATTATTACATATATAATTTATATATATAATTCCATATATTATATATAATTATATACATAATTCCACATATTATATATATATACATAATTTTATGCAATAGAAAACACTACCAGTAAATATTTTTAATCACACTTAACATTCAAATATGTTGTAACTTGCTTGATCTTTATTGTGTGCTCTCTTTTTTTGCATGCGCACACACACACACACATGCATGTAGAAGTCCAGAGAGAATTATACAAAATGTTTTATTCTCGATTTTGACGAAGTTGCTGTTTATTTTGGCATAGTTATGTCCTTGGCCTTGAGGATCCAATACTATAAAGAAATACTGTATAAGGTTCTAGAATTCCAGCTACGTAGAATTTAGTTTTTAATGAATATTAGCATTGGAGCTAGCATTTCTTTTATTTTTACTTTTGTTGAATTCAACATACATTTATAAAGCTCATTCTATGTATATGACATGGTCCTGGGCTCTTTGGATAAAAAAATAAATGAGAAATGGTCTGGACCTTGGTACAACTGAGAGTCTGATAGACAAAAATAGGTTTGAAACAATTGCATATGCTGAAGAGTTATAGGTGCTATAATATAGATCTGCACAAAGTGTAATGAAAGCACAAAAGGATGAGAGTCACTTCTACCTGAGTAAGGGATGTGGATCAATAAAAGTCTACTGGAGTTTTTTCATTACAACACAAATAAGAAGGACGGCTATACCAGGTGTCTGTGCAATTAAATTTTAAGGGAGTCAAAATGATTACAAGTCAAATTTTACATCCGTAAATTAGTGGTTTCTTTGATCCTTTTGGAACTTAAATGGCTCCTTATAAACAGGGAACAGTATGGTTGACTTGAAATAGTACTGGAGTCAGAGGCACTGGGTCTTAATCCTCAGTGTGTGACCTTGAACAACTCATCCTACTTTTTGGGGCCTTTCTATCTTCTTTTATGAAAGGTGGGCACTATTAGGTGCTATTGAAAATCTCTTAAGTCTCAGAGTTCATAAATGCTATGAATCTCGGAAACCTCAATTTTTGTGTCAAGTAAAAAATATCTGAAACCAAGGAGAAAAAACTAGAAACTTAGTAGCAAAGGGCCTAGTAGCCTAGGTATTTTGGAAGATATAAATGAACTCACTGAGTATGGAAGCTTTGTGATCTCATCTCATGCAAAATAGTCTAGTTCTTGATTTGTGTGTTCAATTCAGGCAAAAGCATTTAAATGAGTGATGTGATTATTACAGAACCTGAGTTTGTAAAGTGAAGGAGATACCAAAACAATGTCATATTAATTAAATCAGTAATTCTCAGGGCTGGCCACACATTAGAATCACATGGGAAGGTTTTAAAAATGTAGGTGCCTGGACTTCGCAATAGATAACCTGGGTATGATTTTTCAGCAGAAGTTATATGGGTGGAGCTCATGCAACTGTTTTTTGTTTTGTTTTTGAAAGCTCCCTACATGATTTAGATGTTGAGAACTACTGAAATAAATCAACAAAATAGCTGATCTTAATTTTAAAATGACTGTAACCAGAGAGACTGTGTGAAGGAATTGAAACAAGCCAAACAGAGTTGGGTAACTGTCACTTCACACAGTGACACCACTCACAGTAGGTGGACAAAAATGTTCATTCATTTCACCTTCATTATTTATGCTGTTGTTTGCTTGTTTTTCTTCAATGGTCTTTGTCCACTCTATTTCCTAATTTTATTTTTAACACCAGTTATTACAGAGCAGTTTAATCATAGAACAATAGTGAAACTTAATGTCGTAGCAGTTTCAGTCCAGTTTTTATCTACTAGAGCCAGTTTTATTTAGAAATAGAATGAGCCACAATCATAAAGAAAAAGAAATAAAGGAAAAAATTTCCACTCAATAAATAATAAATGATTACAAAACAATTACAAACATAATTCTGGGCCTCACCAAGTAGCATACATCTCATGTAATGAAATATCAATTAGTAGCTATCTAATAAGCTTTAGTGTGGATGCTATAACTTGCTTGGTACTTTAGGTAATCCTCCAGCCTTTCTGGGTCAAGTGAAGCTGTACAGTTAAGGAAAGCATTTTAACTGACTGAAAATCCCACATCCAAGCTTACAATATTTTAAGCAGTAACAGAGGAGGTGAGAGCTAGATGAGAGTTTCGCACTTTATAGATTAAGGCAGGAGGTCTGAAGGTTTATTGAAATAGATTTTTTTCCAAGCACATTTTTTTTCCAGCCCTTCCTGCACAAATACACTCATTATTCTTGGTAAATAGCTGACATTAGTGACACCAGATATTATACAGTGACTATTTTTCAGTGAGCTTCATCAGGCTTCATTTGGAAGGTGTGCGAACTTAGTTGTGTGGGGGGATGGGAAACCACCCACATTTCAGAACTGCAGAGTGCAAGGCACAGATGTGATTCTTCCCATCTTATTTAAATATCGGGTTTAGTTCCCGATATTTAATGCACTGCTAGTCAAAAGTACTGTATTAGAAATATTTGGAATATAAGCAGAAAAGCATTCCTTCTGCTTTCTGCTTTAAAATGTTAAATAATTAAGAGCATATTTCTTTATTTTATTTTATTTTTGAGGGCAGTGTCACTGACATACATATGTGGGACCCAAACCAGGGCCGCTTGCTTCCCAAGCCAGCGCTTAACCACAGCGCCACTCAGCCAGCCCAAAAGCATATTTCTTTATGCTTCTCTAATCTAGAATGAATAATTCAGAATAGGAGAAATAGAAATTAAATTTCAAAGTAGCAATGCTTTATACTGTTCCTCTAAAGTTTTCATGTTTTAGGGAAAATTCCAATGCAACCCAATGAAAAACGTGAGACAAAATGGGCCATACCCTTCAGCTAAAGACATCATAGCATTCATGTCCTTGTAAATAGTATAGAGTGGTCATGAAGTCAAGCTATCTGAGAACAAATCTTGTCTCTGTTACTAACTAACTAGGCCTGTGATCTTATATAAGCTACCTAATATCTGTGTAGCTCAGTTGTTAAATCTTTAAGAAGGGAGAAGCTAGTAAGAGTGTTACATGAGTTAAATAATATTCCCCAAATTTTCCTGATCATAGGAATCACCATAGACATTTAGTATATAATCCCTTCCCAGGATCCTTCACTGAA
This sequence comes from Aselliscus stoliczkanus, assembly GCA_033961575.1. NCBI lineage: Eukaryota > Metazoa > Chordata > Mammalia > Chiroptera > Hipposideridae > Aselliscus > Aselliscus stoliczkanus. The sequence goes on from CM066736.1 coordinate 74,516,341, forward strand.
AATTCTAATCTATGGGTCTAGGATAAAGCCACTGATTTGTATTTTTAATATGTGTTCTGTATAAATTTCATTGTGAAGAAAATTTCAGAAACACTGACCTAGATCATTTATGTATTAAATCATCTAAATATTAACTAATCTATTTATTCAACAAATACTTAAAAAGCCCTTACCATTTGCCAGTCACTACCTTAGGTGCTGGGAGATACAGTGATGAACCAAGTACTCTATTTACTAGAACTTAGGAACCTAGTAGAAGGTATTAGACAGATAACCACACAAATCTCTATGTAATTACAATTGTGAAATGTGCTCTAAAAGAAAAATACTAGATATGTTAAGAGCCCTTTTCTACTCTTGCCACAGGGAGATTTATGAAGACTTGCCTGAAGAAATGATTCCTCAGTTTCCTTTATGCTCTGGTATTGTATGCCCAGTACACCTTACCTGCCAAGAGGAGAAGAAGGATGCTGGGCTGAGTAGGTTAGGGTTTGCTGGGTTGTGCCCTCCCATGTACTCATCTGTGCAAATGTCACAGTTTTCAGCATTTCTCCAATCCCAGTACGGAATGGTGAAGTTCTCATCCCTTGTCAGCATTTGGATTTCTTGTTCCCACAGCAACAAGAAGAGTCTGTGCCAAGGCAGGAACCCCGGTGCTTCATGAGCAAAATCGATGTCTCTCCAGATTTCAGATCCCCCAAGCAGTGTGTCCCTTGACACGTAATAATGCATCCAGACAAAGAGGTCATAAATGTTGATGTCATTAAACATGGGTGTTGACCCATTATTCATTTGGCCATAAGTGCCCGTGGGAATGACATAGTCTGGGCTGGTGGTATGCTTTGCTAAATTGAGGTAGGCAAGGAATTTGTTCTTCTCTGGTATACTCAAATCAAAGATGTTTCTTCTCACCAAGAGTCGCTTCTCTGTGCACTCGGGTCCCCAGAAGCCAAACTTGCAGTTGCCGCAGTTGAATCCCATGAAGTTGCCAAAGCACCGGCAGGTCCTGTTGTAAAAGACAGAGGGCCAAGACTCCCGGTCATCCACCCCTGTGAAGGGGAATTGAGGGCCAAGCGGTGCATTGGACAGAATAATGTTCTGGCAGGAACCCCTGCCTGAAAGCTGGCCGCAGGGACTCCCATCACCCCCCCATGGTGGGCAGCATTCCTTCTCCATCAGGTTCTTCGAGGACACACAGGCTCGAGGGAAATGGCCTGTAGTGGTCTGGAAACTCCACAGTAGGCAGTACAACACAGCCAGCAGCATCCTTCCTCTAGTCCTCACTAGACCCATTTGAGCTGGGTAATTAAGCCACACACTTCTCTTTCCAGCCATCCCTACAGTGACTATCACATGCTTTGGCTAAGACCTATATAATACCACGCCCACCTCCAGCATCAAACACTCTCAGCCTTTTTCGTAAGTGTTTGTCTTCTGAAACCCACATGACTAACTTGTATTTGGAGTTGGCATGTGTCCCACCAGTGAGAGAGGCCTACGTTAAAGTGAGAAACATTATGTACCATTAATAGTTTCTAGTGATTAGGATAATCATAAATAATATGAACATTAACAATAATAATGTCTGATCTACATAAACCCAGTTAATTGACTATGACATTATTGATGATTTCAATTTAAAAATGAAAAATAGTGTCAGGAATAGAGCTTCTCTCACTCACAAAGGTCAGTAAGGGTTAGACAATAAGAATGTAGGGTTAGTTGTTTCTCAGAGACCATGAATGGGGCCCCAGCATTTGCAGACATCCGCTTTGCAAATGAGACTCTTTTCAGAGCCTAAAGATTATTTCTTGTATCTGATTATATTGCAGCTTATTTATTTTGTACAAAGTATCAGAAAAAAAAAATCTCGCTGTTATGTCTCCCTGATTACCTTGATGCATTTGGCTGTTTGCGAGCTCTCTAACTACTCATTTTCTGACTATTCCTAAGAATAAGCCTCCTTGATAGGTGGGTAGTCTGCTTTATTGTGAGGACTTTTGCTAGTTAATATTCCAAAGGAATCTCTCTCTCTCTCTCGTTTTTCTTCTTCTTCTTTTTTTTTTTTTTTTTTTGAGGGCAGTGTCACTGGCCCTCATATGTCGGACCCGAACTGGGGCCGCTTGTGTCCCAATCCAGCGCTTAATCACCGCGCCACTCGGCCGGCCCTCTTTTTCTTTCTAATGCTGTAGATATCTTGTGGCACCCATAAGTTCTGGAAATCAGGAATTTATTTGAAATTTTGTTTGCAATATAGTCTTGCAAAGGAGTTCTCAATTTAGTGCAAGAATAAGAATTCATATATTTATTCAATAAGTATTTATTGATGATATAAATCCTTTCAGGAATTCTTTCACAGTGAGCTAGATAAATTAAAATACATAGATAAAAATACAATTTTACCACTTGTGCTAGTTTTCAAATGAGTAGTGTAAATAATAAGTAAATAAGTATATCAGACTTTTAATGGAGGGGGCATCTTTGTGAACTAAAGAGCCTGCAAGCAGTTGCATAGGTTGGATAATAGTACTGAAATTTTATTAAGAGAATGCCGCTTGAATAAACCTTAAAGGGTGGGCATAAATTGGAAAGGCAAATAAGAATGGAAACACTACTTCAAGTAGAAACTGTGGAGATGGGAGCTGTGTTTAAGGTGCAAAATTAGGGTACTAGTTCAAATAGACCCCCCACACTACAGGCAATAAAATCTGGGACCAATCCATGCAGGGGGTTAAAAACTGAGTGGTTTGAACTAAGGTGAGTTGAAGAGTTAGAGGATGAGAGTAGTCAAATCAAAGTTGCACCTCTGAGACTTTCTTCCTTATCCTGCTCTGTACGCAAAGCTGGGTGGTCCCAAGAATATAAAGAGCAAGTGAGAAAAGTGAAAGCTCTGAGGAGAGCAGCAGTGTTGGGCTCTTAGCTGCACAGCTCCAGGGAAGGCCGTCATTATGCTGGTGACGTTGGAATATCAGCCTGTCTGTCTTCTTCCCTTTCTGCTGGAGTTTGTCTCATGAAAAAACATCAAGGCTCCTCCATACAGTTCTCTGAAGACTCAAAGCAGCCTTTTGAGGTGGAAGGAGCAGTGTGTGGTTGAAGAGGAAGAGAAGAGAAGTTTCCATGGAAATGCTGCCTGTGGCTGGGATCAAGAAGTCATCACATGATCTCCACAAGGAGGCTTAATCTTTTTTTCTTCCTTCTTTCCGAGCCACAAAGAGATTAAAATGGGGCTTCTTGTCCCTGGGGTGTCTTGACTCTGTATTACTTCTAACCACATGGGACCTTTTGTAGTTCTGTTCCATCTACTTGCAGACAAAATTCAACTTCTCATGTTCAATTTAATTAAAATTTTTGCTTTACACTTGCCCCACTATCAGGCTTCTCAGTGAATTAACTTAGAAAGCCTCCATCACACTACAGGGCTTCCTTGTCTACTTTCTGTTTTTCCTAGTCTTCAGAGCGTGCATAGAGTAATGGCTAAAGTGTACTCTGTCCTCTTAAGTTTCTTCACAAGGCTGATTTCTTTAAACCGAGAGACCTCATTATTACTCTCAAATATAGGACATTATCTCCTCTGGCCTATGTATATATCAGCCTTATTGTCAATACTAAACCCCATTTAGACTGGATCCTCCCTGAACTCGAGATGTATATTCTCTAGGTGTCTCTAGTTTATAGAATTTAAAAGTGCCCTATCCTTTCCTGGAAGATTATTGTATGAGTTAACACTTGAGTGAATACAATACTCTATTAACCAGAATTAGGGGCTCAGTAAATACTCTACAAGTATTTATTGAGCATCAATGATCAGATATATGCTGAGAGATGGGGTGCCATGGTAACCATAACAGAGAGGTCTCTACCCTCATGAAGCATGTTAAAGTCTATTAAAATAATACTTTCAGTTTAGTAATTTTAAATAATATTTATAACTATGTACATATATTTTAAATAACTTCCCCCCGCCCTCCCGCCCCCCCCCCCCCACTAAATGACTTTTTAAGCCGCTTGACAGAAAAACAGAGCTATTCAGGAAGATGGACGAGGGACTTATCCAGTCTCAGGAGGCACAGTCAAGGAAGGTTTTCTGGGAGAACTTGCATTTCAGGTGACATCTGAAAGATTTGTAGAAGTCTGATTAGTGAAAAGGAGAACAGTGGGTGTGACAGCATTCCAGACAAAAGGGATATCATATGCAAAGGCTCCAAAGTGAAAGGATCATGGCGTGTTCAAGCCTAAGGACAGTTAAGATGGCTGTAATCCCCAAAGCTGTGGAGATGTGATATAAGCATGGTGGCATATATGTGGATGAGATCATAATCCCTGAAGGGTTTGAAGCAGAGTTTTGATATAAGCACATGCAAACTTAAAAAGAGCAAGAGTAAATGTAGAAATAGCTGTTAGAGATTATTGGAATAATCCAGGCAAGAAATTAGGTGGCTTGAGCCAGAGTAATGATCCCCAAGATGGGTAGAAATGGATGGATTTGAAAGACATATAGGTGATGAATTCAAGCAGCATGAAAGGTGAAGAGGAAAGAGATTTGAAGTTGATTTCTAGGTTTCTGACTTGTGCCATTAACTAAAATTAGAAATAATCAAGGGTAAAATGTTTGTGGGAATTGCATATGGATTTATTTTAGACATGGTAAATTTTGAGAGTTTAAGTTATAGTCTAGCCACAAACAATTGTCCTCTGTTTTCTAGTGTTTTTACTGCTCATTCACACACTCACTGGTTCTGATGTAGTCAGCCTTGCTCTTTTCCCTCACTCTGATCATTTGTGCTCATTTATTTAATGGTAAACATTCCTTTCCAGCTTTGTTTTTTAGCCCTCCTCTCAATTTTAATAGTAGCTACAGCTCACTGAGTATAAATAACATAATCAGTTTGGTTTGAATAGAGACCATTTTAGAAATAAATTTTACTCTGGAAATAGATACATGCAAACTAGGAAAACATAATATAATGAATTAGCATGTATCCATCAAGATTTAACAACTATCATCCTTCTGTGAGCATTATTTCTTCTGTCCCACCAAAATAAAAAGAAATAAATTCTTTAGTACTTTAAAACCAACCTCCTATTTTCTCTGTAATATCTCATCACACATAGGTAATAATTAAAGACTTGAAAATTTAACCAAAATACCAGTACAACATCTCAGACAAAATGAGAACAATAATTCCTTAAAGCCATCCGATTTTAAGTCTATACTTAATTTGCTTTAATTATACTAAAAATATTTTTATTTCAAGATTAAAACAAGATTTATGTTTTTGGTCAGTATATTCCTTAAGTTTTTAAATGTCTATAGTTTTTTCTTTTTAAATGCAATTTATCTATGGAAGAGACCCAATTTTGTCCTGTAGAATTCCCCCCACTTTTCAGGTTGCCTAATTTTATACTTGTGGTATAATTTAACATGTTTTTATTTATCCTGTATTTTCTATCATCTCATAGACTTTTAATAACCATTGCTTGCATTTTCTATAATTGGGGAATTAGATCTAGAGATGTGATTATATTCAGAGTCAATTTTGTTATTGTTTTTGTTAAGAATTACTCTTCAGGTCGTGCTGTGTACTCAAAGACATCAGAGGAACATAATGTATGGTTTTTGCACTAGTATTAGCTTTTTAAATTGATCAGTGGTTTGAGGTGATGTCAGACTATTTTGTCTACTATATAGTTTGATGACAAATTTTTTTACCTCATGGTTTTATTATTCACTGATAATTGTTTCCTACATCCATTATTTCATTAAAGAATCCAAGAATAGTGAATTTTGTATGTAATTCTACATGCATTTATTAATTGTCATTCTTTTGTAAATAATAACTTTTCCTCATCAACTATTTGGTTACTCTGACATACATTCTGTACAAGAGAGGAAGGGTAAATGCTTGATTCTTGTCCTTTATTTATCAATTTATCAGAATAATGATTTGGTGTCTTAACAACATCTAAACATAATCAATATATTTGCTTTAACTACCATGAAGACTTCTGGGTTTTATGTTATTTGGTGTATTTCTTTCAGAGGTAAGAATTAATAGATCTTTGCCCAATATTTAGCTAATGAGTAGACATCAGCCAAGCTACCTTATGATATCTTGAGTAATCATTATTATGATTGTGTTTATGTGTATGCATGTGTAGAGTTGAAGGGAAAAAAATATAGCCAACAATCCTCTACAATTTAAGTTTAGACTTATTCATGTATTCAACAAAGATTGAGAACCTGCCAAGCCCAAGATCTTATGCTAGATAACTGAAAGATTCAAAGTTGTATAAAAGTCACAGCCTTCAACTGCCCCTGGATTTGAAACTCTGAAGTCAGACCCTGAACTTTTATCCAAGGTCTGCCAGTTATTAGTTCTCATGCCCTATGGGTAGAAAAAAAGGGGGAAGAGAATAAGTCTATACTTATGATTTGTTCAATAATAACTTATTGCCTCCTCAGTATACTCAGCCTTTTACCACATAAGGCTCTTTGGAATTTTAAATGATGTAATATACATGTTAAACACTCATTACAAGTTCTGAGATATATTAAATACTCAGTAGATGTTAACTGTTATTAAAAACCAAAAATTGGGTGCTCATGATGTTCATCGCTACAGGGTTGTCATTACTTCTAATTCTTTTCAGTTTTAAGAGCTAGGAAATAACTACTTTATTAAATATAACTAGATATCATTATTATAAATTGATCCCTTCTCTACCTGCTATTCTCACTTGTTCTTTTCTTCCAATTAAAACCTTATTCTCTAAGATACTGAACTTCTGCCATTGCATCGAGATGTCATGTTTCCTTAGGATTTTGAGCTTAGCACACACTCTTTCCCCTACTAAGAATGCTTCCCTCATTTATTCACTTGCATAATCTAGTCATACAGGAAAGATTTAGCTTAGATGTCATAGCCTCAAGAAAGCTGTTGCATCCTACAGAACTCCTCCAAGGATGCATGGGGGACTTTCTTCTGTTCTCTCATTGTACCCTGAGTTCACTTTTGTCATTGTAAGCATCACAATACATTGTAATAATCTATTAATTCGATGCTCCCTTCAGGCAATCAGTCCTCTGAGGGTAAAAAAGTGATTTCATGCCAATTACCTGATACAGTGTCTGGCACTTTATGTATATCTTTATCAGATGAAATGGATGGATTGATGAATGGATAGATTTGTTTCTTTTTCTTTTCTTTTACTTATTTTGTAAAATGCATTTTAAATTTCTAAAATATTTCAAACATATAGAAAAGATAAATCCACTATACTTATTTAATAAACATAACATTGTAGACTAGTGATGAGCTTTTAAGGTCACATAGTACCATTTTTTCGAGACAGGAAATGTAGAGTTGGAGGAGGATGGGAAGAAGTATGAATGAGACTAGACTTCATTTTGAAGGTAGTGTCAGGCATTTTGAAGGTAGTGTCAGGATGGCAGAACCCAGCAGTAAACTCAGCATAGACCAGGGAAAGCAAGAAGATCCACTGTGAAAAGAGAATGATGAAAATAAGGGACACATTTTACCAGCACTTTGATAGAGACTTAACTCAGAGAAGGGAAAGAACTAGTATTTACCCAGGATTCATTCAACAATCGTTTTCATGCAACATTATTTATTGTGTCTACTTTGGGCTGAGTATTTTACACATCATTAGAAACACTAATCCTCCAAACAAGCCTGCAAGATACATATTAATATCCAAACAAGCCTGCAAGATACATATTAATATCCACCTATAGTTAAGCAAACTGATGTCAATGATTAAGGTCAAACTACTATTAAACTGCAGAGACCATATCTGTCTGTATAATCTCATGAATCTCACAAATATTCAATTTTATTGTATTATCTTCTATGTTAATGCAATTTTACTTGCCAATTGCACTTTACTGTACTAATGCTACTTCTGTCTAATATTGACTTCATATGAGGTGGACAATTAAGTTCATGAACTCATCCTAGAAAAAGTGCTACATATCTCATGGCTGAATATCACTATGGTCACCTTCAAAGTACTCTCCTTGGGAAGCTATGCACTGATACCAGAGCCTAGTCCACCCTTTTAAGGAATTTTGGAACTCTTTTTCTGAAATGTCATCATATTACCCTTGATATCCTGGATGTCATCAAAATGTCTTCCTTTCAATATTTCCTTTATCTTTGGGTAAAGAAAGAAATCAGTTGGGGGCCAGATCTGGTGAGTAGGGAGGGTGTTCCAATACAGTAAGTCCCTGACTTCGAGTTGCGAACTTTCACAGATACAACAGACCTTGCCTTACAAACATTCGTAGATGCAAACAAATCGCGAAAGTAGCTCACGTGTTTGCCAGACTTTGTCACAGTTGTGCTGCAGTGTGCTTACTGTACAGTGCGATAGTGTACAGTAGTACAGTGCTCAATCAGAGCCCAGGGTGTCTGGAAGCCAGAGGAAAATCAGGTGGGATGTGGAGGGGACTGCTAGGAAGTGCAAAGACTCACTTTGTCAGACTTACGAGCGAATCCGACTTAGGAATGTTCTCCAGGAACAGAACTCATTCGTAAGTCAAGGACTTACTGTATTGTTAGCTGTTGGTTGGCTAAAAACTCCCTCACCAGCTTTGTCAGCTGGTGCACTGTCGTGATGTAAGAGATTGAATTGGTGGCAAAAAGTTCAGGTCATTTTCATTTAACTTTCCACACAGCCTTTTCAGCATTTCCAAAAGGTAAATTTAGTTAACTGTCCACTTGGTACAAATTCATAATGGATAATATCTGATATCAAAAAAAAGGTTAGCAACATTGTTGCAACAAGTTCACAAATTTAATTGTCAGACATTATACTTTTCTTGTGCCATATTCTCATTCTCATAGCTATTGTGAAGGTGAACTTTGGATTCTTGGCCATATCCTTGATAAGATTCTAGAGTATAAATGAGTCTTAGCTATCCCCTGCTCCAGTTTGAAGGTGGTCTTTTGTGATTAAAGTACTTCAACTATATACTAAGTCTATCTTCAAAACTGGTCCTCATAGACCTTTGTTAAGCAAATCATGCTTACCACAATACTGATGACTTGTGTTTTCTTTGCTTCATTTGAAGTGTCTATAAATCATGCTGAAGGCAGAGGCTATTAATTTTCGATTGTCCATTTCTTGATTGTGCATTATTCTACTACATGCAGAGCTAGTTTGGCTATTGCTTGGTGCATACCTCACTTGTAATTAAATCTTTATTAGAAATGATCTAAATAGCACTTACAAAGAGCAAAACTGGCATTACAAGAACTGTTGGTATAAATTTAAAAATTCTTTATAAATAAAATGAGTTAGTAGGAAGACACAACTGTAGGTTGGCTGCTCATAGACAGCACAGACTCTAATGATATGAAAACAAAGCTAGCTAATGAACCTGAATGTTGAAAACTAAAAAGCACAGCCTTTTCAAATGAAGAAAATCAAAAACAAAACAAAAACTTGTTTTAATGTCAACAAATTGTGCAGATCCTCTAGGAGAAAGTACATGTCTTTCAGTATTTATTTTTTGAACATAAATAATCTCTAAATTTTATATTTTTCTTTTTCATATATTAAAATTAATATTTTCTTTTTCATAGTATATACATGGATTTGTAAAATATTAAGTGTATATGTTCAAGTCATAGAAATTACTCAGTCTATACATAAACCACTGGTTGTTTTTGAATATTCAGGAGCCCATACATTAACTAGTTTTCCCTAAGGTCTCTGCCTATAATGATTGGAAATCATTGATATGAGCAATGTCATCCAACAGTATGGGTGTGCTTTTACGACCAAGGGCAGTTTCAGGAGGACATTGAAACTTAAATCAAAATAAGGGTTCATATGCACAATCCCTGTTTCATCAATAAATATAATCTCATATTATTAAAAAGCATCTCATAAAAGGGTCAAAAACAATGTAAATAAATTAAGTTTATTATAATGTAAAATAAACACATAGAACTCTTAGAAAGAAGAAAGGTTTGGAAAATAGGTCTATAATAAAGTCAGGTAAACAACTTGTCAATTTTGGATTAGAAGGGTCATCCGGGTCAAGTGGAAAACACTGGGTTACAGATTAAATCAAATTAGTTCTGGTGCTGCCATGTTCTGTGTGACTTTGGGCAAAGCACCTAACCACTCTGATTTTAACCTTCCACAGTTATAAAACAGAAGTGATAATGCCTACTTGGTCTACTTCCAAAGATTGTTAAAATGGTGCTGCTTTCTCATACCTTCAGGTAACAAAGAACATTCACAAACTCCATCTCCTTGTCTCTTAAAGTTTAAACTATTATATTAACCCAAAATCTGAATCCCCATCATAACCCACAATTTCTGATTGGCCATTTGAAGCCGATTGTCTTTTTCTGAGAAGCTCCTGTTCTTCCTGTGTACTCAATGACCCTTCGATAAATGGAGTAAAGAGTGTAATTCCCAACATTATTCCTACCTCCACTAAATTAACATAATTAGCATATGTCTTACCATGAAGAGAAAAAATTGGCCTAGTGATTATGCTTCAAGTGATATCTTTCCAAATGGATGCACTGGAATAATGTTCTATGCAAACCAATGGTTGAAAAATGTTTACCTAAATCATCTGTAGAATACTTTCCTTCTCAAATCACTTGTTTTCCAAATAGTTACATAGATTATTGAACTAAGTATGGATTTATAAACATTTTTATCTAATCCCAATTTTTGTGCCCTCTATCTACAGTTCATCTAGTCCTGCCTGTCCTTTTAAGCTAATTATATATGGCACTTAACTTGATGGGTGTTGACTATTCCCAAGATTAATTTGCCCTGAAACATTCCTTTTAATCATCATATACTCTTATATCAGGACAAATTCAAATTCATTACAGCAAACGTTTATCTATATTATCCAGTGTAAAGCACTGTACTCAGAAGAATAAAGGGCAGTGTTTACTTTTGAGGAGTCAGAATAATACACATTTCTTCCTTCATTTCATCCATCAACAAACATTTATTGAGTGTTTTTATTTTGCCAGGCAATGTACATGACAACAGAAGATAACAGTGACAAATGAGCCATGGTCCCTGCTCAGAAGTAGTTCACAGTCTGGCAAGGGATTCAGAGAATCAAGAGACAATTACAGAGCAGTCTGTTAAGTGCATATTGTTAATGCTATTGAATGTGGCATCAGTCAGGCTTCTGGCAGGAAACAGCTGACTTTTTGAGGGAGGTTTTAATAAAGGAACTATTTACAATTTTTTGGGAGCAGCGTTGAAGGAAATGAACATAGGATAATATAGTATCCTGGGCATGAAGGGCAAGGGGAAGGAATAATTACTGGAACACAGAGAAAGTCACTGTATTGACTGAACCAGCTGGCAGGAGTCATAGTCTTGCAGAAGGATGCAGGCAACCTCTGTTTACACGGCAAATAGGGATCTGGGAACTGAAAACCTTGACTCTGACTTCATTTTCCTTCTGCCCTCTGATCTTTCTGTCTGTGCACTTCTGTGGATGAAGCCAAGCTCAAGTCATAGGAGCAGGGAGCCCATTAATGAGATTCTTATTAGAAAGCTTCCTGGAGCCCCAAACAGGGTAGAGAAGGCAAACAATGGGCGTGGGCGGCCCAGAGAATGGCATGTAGCACAAATGCCAACCCTGTGCTTTTCACATAATACCATTCATGTTTGCAGCACACCTGGATGAAGGTTCTAATCTTGAAGATAAAGAAAATAAGGTTTATAAAGTTTACATGACTTAGTCAAGGGTATGCAGCTGATAACTCATGGTTCCAAGGTTGGAACACACCAGTGTGGTTACACTATCTCTGTTCTTTTCACCAGCTCTATATGTTGGGATTTGTATGTAGGGAATAATGGGAACAGTGAAGACATATAACCCGGACCATCAATAAAGGGACTTGGGGAGACTACATTATTAGAAAAGGCTTCCTGGGGAGAGATGATGCCTAAACTGAGCTTTTATTTAAAAAAATTTATTATTATTATTATTATTATTATTAGTTACAGATGTACAAAACAATGCAATAGTTATCTTTTTCACCCCTTACAAAGTGACTACACTCTCCTCCCCTACCCCTACCCCTGATATCATACATATCTATTACAATTCCATTGACTACATCCCCACACTATATTCTATACCCCATGATTATATATGTGTTAAATTATAGTCAACATCCAATATTAATCAGCGGCAGCTTCAGATGTACAGTGTAGTAGTCAGGCCACTACACCATCCATGAAGTGGTCTCCCTGATAACACATGAACTGAGCTTTGAAGGAAGAATGGTATAAGTAAACAGAAGGGGGAGAAAGCGTAGCCCAGGATGGGGGAGCAGCAAAAGGCAGAGATGACAAGATATATTTGAGACTTGAAGTAATTGTTTATGGTTGAAACAGGGCAGAAGAAATGAAAAAAATATGACTTCTGTACAATCAGTGTGAAAAACTGATATGATTTAGGGACTTTTAGGTGAGTTGAAGGCTGCATGTTATTATCCCAGAGTGTATAGATATTAGGGTTTATATGGACAAATGAATAGGATTATTTTAGGTGAAAATAAGAGGAAAAGAGATATACAGGAAGATCATTACAAACAAAGACACATTACGCTTCCTCATTACTAAACCCAACTCTTTCACCACTGGCCCTCAATTTAGCACCCTTGAGGACTAGACCAACATTTTCTAGAAGTTTCATCATTATAAAACTAATAATTCGTATTGCACACATTATAGTAATTCTGTGCTGTTAAAGTGGCTGACAGTCCTAAACCAATTATAAATATTACATATATTGGAAAAGTAAATTAATAAATACCAATCAAGTCTATAAGAACATTAGCAAGGCTTCTAGACTTGAATTTCTGTATTAGTACATTTAGTATAACTTGGTCCCCATACTATTTAGATATATAAACTCAATTATTATTGTCAAATGCCTCGCTTTTATCCAGTGGCCGATAATACAACATTTTTCTAGAGTCAATCATAATCAAAGCAAAATGAAACAAATGAGCAAAAAACTAGGCTTTTATACAAAGTTTTGTTTTATACCAGCCATTGACCTAATTTTGGGTCTCAGCTTCTCTTTTTGTAAAATAGGGATAATAAAATCAGCTCTCAGGAGTACTATGAGAATTAACTTAGATAATATCTTTAAAACAGGAGGCCTCTATCCTTCAGCCTCTCAAAAATTCCATACCATCTTCACTTCATATTTTATATATCTTTTTTTCTGATTGACATATCATTATGTGACTTATAAAGGATAGGTAAAATTTAAAAATGTGGCATTCTTATATATTTAGTTTGTTCCTTATATTAAGCAATTTAAAAGGTTAGTTGAGGGCTGGCCGAATGGCTTAGTTGTTAAGAGCTTGCTCGAGTGCGAGCTGAGCTGTGAGCATCAGCAGTTTGATGCCCAGCCCAAGCTGAGCTGCCGCTGAGTTGCCAACAGGTGGCAACTCAGCTAAAAAAAGTTAAAAAAAAAAGTTAGATGATGACTATATAATAACTATATAGAATTTTGGATTTTCAACTTCTCTTTCATCTCACATTATCTCAATTTATACATAGTTGAGCTTAGTAATAAATATATCTTGGTGCTACTAAGATTCTACATCACATTATTTCTGTTTTACATGTTAGAGAATCAGACAGTCTAAGGGGTTAAGAAACTTTTTTTTGATCCACTGAGTATTTCATAGTGTAACTGAATTCCCAGATATAGAATTCTTTCTGATCACTTTACTCCTCAAGGACCTGCCATTTATTTGTAAAGCTCTTTGTTGTCACCAGATGAAAACTGCTACTGTACACAAAGGCATATTTATGTCATATGGTCGGAAGCTCTCAAACATAGAGAAAAACATGTGCTTCATGCCATAGGAAAGCAACTCTGATGCAGCCTGAACTTCTTGGTCTTATGTTAGCATAGGAGAAGCCGGGGGTGAGGCAAATGCCCCACATCAATTTATTTTATGAAGTAGCCTTGGGGAAAGAGAATTTCTGGAATTTTCTGCTAATTTTCCATAGAAGCAGGAACTTCCACCTATACCCCACTATACACAACTTTAATTCAGTGTGTCTTCCCAATAGCTAGAGTATAAAACCAGCCTGCTTTTCTTCTTTCAAGAGATGACAGTTTTTTACAAACTAGGAATAAACAGAGCACTGACAGATTTCAGATGCCATATTTTCCATGCAAAATATGATTCAGTGTCACCTCATGGAGGTATAATGATCAAATGCAAAGCCAAAGGGAGGCCATACTGTGCAAAGGGTGAGCTGAGGACATCAAGGCCGAGTCAGAATGACAGAAGAAAGGGGAGCTTTTCTTTGATTTGACACCCCAGGCCCTACAGCAGAGTCAGGCTACCTTGTCTACACTGCTCTCTAGTGGCTTAGAGTCTTTCCAGCCAAGAGCTGGGCTAGCAGAGTTATTTTTGTAATGAAAGTCACATTATTTCTTTTAGTATCTTAAGAAGAAATAAGAGACTATGTCAGATAGAAGCTTTTTGTTATTAGACTCCTAGGGATACATGTGATATTTTCCTTTCCCACCCCCAGGTTATAAATACAGACATGAAGTTTTTTACTTCATACAAACATGAAGTAAAAAACTGATGCAGGTGTTCAGCACAGTTTAAAATAAATTTAAATTCTGAAAAAAAATATTTTAAAAGCGAAGCAAAAATGAAAGAGTTCAGTTCAAGAAGCTTGAAAAAAAAAGAGGAAGCAAAAAACGTAGAACCAAAGAAATAAGATACGGTAATTTTTTATTTTATTTTATTTTATTTTATTTTTAATTAGTTTCAGGTGTACAACACAGTGCAATAGTTATACATTTTACCCCTCAAAGTGACAACCCCCCACCCCCAATTCGCCACCCCACTCCCCCCCATATCATATATATCTATTACTCTTCCTCTGACTCTCTTCCACAGTATAATCCACATCCCGTGACTATCTATATATATTCAATTACAGTAGGTATACCACCTCTGCTTTAGTAATACAGTGCAGTGATCAAACCTCTACTCCATCCATGAAATGGTCTCCCTAACAAGACCTATGATCATCTGACATTCCACAGAATATTTACAACATTATTAATTATATTCCCCAAACTGTTTTTCCTATCCCAGTAGCAATATTGTAGTTGCCTATTTTTGCTGTCTAATCCCTTCCCCTTCTCCCTCATCCCCATTCCTCTCCCAATTAGCAACCCTGATTTTTCCTCTATATCTATGAGACAGTTTCTGTTTACTTTGCTCATTCATACAGTTTTTCAGATTCCACATATGAGTGAGATCATATGGTATTTGTCCTTCTCTGACTGACTTATTTCACTCAACATTATAGTCTCTAGGTCCATCCATATCATTGCAAATGGCACGATTTCATTCTTCCTTATAGCGGAGTAATACTCCATTGTATAAATATACCACAGTTTCTTAATCCAGTGATCTACTGATGGGCATTTTGGTTGTTTCCAAGTCTTAGCTATTGTAAATTGTGCTGCTATGAACATAGGGGTGGATAACTTTTTTTGAATAAGTGTCTTGGTTTTTTCAGGATAAATACCTAGGAGTGGAATTGCTGGGTCAAACGAAGATACAGTAATTTTTAAGACAATAATAAAGAGGATCTTTTCTTTGAGAACTAGTTAAATATTATATTTCTGAGAAGGTTAATAAAGAACTCAAGAGAAAGTACGAATTAATTCTTATTACAAAGGACACATAACTATAGAGGCAGAGTGTATTAACAAAATCATGAGCATATTTCTAAAAACCATTTTGATTAAAAATTAAAAATCTTAATTGAAATGTATACATTTAGGGGAAAATACAACAAAAAATGCAGACTTTATAAGAAATAGAAAAACTGAATAAACTTTCAAATTCTTAAAGAAATTTAACCAGTAGTCAACAATTATATTAATCAGTAATATGTATAACCAGATATATATGTATATATGTATCTTTGAACAGATTACACTTATCTTTCTTAATGCCAATAGATTGCCTCTACTATGACACTATCAACATTTACCATCATATTATTTTTGTCACAAGATCTAAAATTGAATTAGGTTTTCTCTCTCTCTTTCTCTCTCTCTCTCTCTCTCTCTCTCTCTCTCTCTCTCTCTCTCTCTTTCTCTCTCTCTCTCCCTCTCTGTATCTATGCCCTTCTTTTTCTCTCTGTGTCTTTCTTTCTTGCTTTCTTGTTGAGATGTTTAGGCCTACTGAGATTAAGAGAATTTCTTAAGATTTTGGTGTCCATTTTTAAGAATTTAGCGACACATTTTATCTTCGCCCAAATTTTAGTTTTATGTACCTCTCGGTATAAACACCAAAATTTTTTGTAGCACAGATTTCTTTTTGGAACAGTAAAGAAACTTAAAGATAATTTCATTCCATCTTTCACTTTACAGAGCAGGAAAATAAGGATAAAAGAAGTGTAGTAAAATAGCTAAGATTATAATCAGTTAGGAGCAGAGTAAGGATCAGATGCTAATCCAGTCTTCTTGATCCTGTGTAATGTTTTTTAATTACTCTTCATCCTGAACCTGTTGTGAGAAACGTGTATATTTGAACCTATGTAATTTTAGTAACCATTGTCACCCCTATAAATTTTAATTAAAAAAAGAAATTCTAAAATCCCAGTAATACTCACATAAGGCCTTGGACAGATTTTAGAGTCTTTGATTGAAAAATAACTAACATCTTTTTCAATTAAAAAAAAAGGAAAAAAAGAAAAGAGGGCCGGCTGAGTGTCATGTTGGTGAAGAGCTGGCTTGGGATGCCAGCAGCCCTGGTTCAGATCCCACATATGAGGGCCGGTGACTCTGCCCTCTACAGCTAAGATGGTGAACAACAGCTACACCTGGAGCTGGGCTGCTGTGAGTCTCCAGGACGGCATAGCTGCAGCCCCTGCTGCAGTGGGCTGCTATAGGATACGGTGAGTGGCCGCCAGCCAGCAAGAGTGGCCGTCCAGAGGCCGGCGACCAATTTGCCTTACCCGAGAAGAGCACAATGACGATACCAACATGGGCCAGTGAAGCAATGTCTTCCACAACTAGATTGAAGAACAAAAGGACTTGCCTGTTCCCCTTCCCCAGTTCCCCAACACTGTTCCCCTCCCCTCCCCCAATTCCCCAATAAAAATCTTTTTTTAAAAAAAAAGAAAGAAAAACTTCAAGATATGAAGGCTTTGAAAATTGCCTGTCTCTCTTATCTACAGACTGAGAGCAACTTCTCTTTGTGTATTTTCTTATGAGGCACTCAGAGCCCATTCCATTGCGAGGTTTTACTCCCACCCCATTATTCCTCCCTCTAAACCATTTATAATGGTTAACTCAGTGTGACTGCTATCCATGCAGACTTACGCCTTCCCAGAGAATTTTCTGCTCACTACCACATGTTGGTCTAGCAATAATTCGAGTCTATGTGCAGTTGTTATTGCATTGTCACTCTCAACAAGTTTGTGATACTCTAGATTTAAATTCAGAATATAATTTTAGAGTGATTAAAAATTAGAGTATCTTTGAATACCTCTGTTGGTCTAGAAGTCCAATGTGCTATCCATTATGAATTGTACACCTGAAATCTATGTATTTACTAACAATTGTCACCCCAATAAACTTTAATTAGAAAAAATAGAGTATCATTGAATACCAAATACCCTCTTTCTTCTTAGCTCCTACACTTTCACTGGTGTTACTATGAAGATACTCTATTCAAGTCAGCATTTACGTAATGGATGAAGGCATTTGTTAAAAGTTTGGGGAGTAAGAAACATATAGAAGAAGTACTTGATAGAGAGAGGAAGTAAAAGCCTCTTTTCAAACTAATAAAAAAAACAGATAATCCTACCGTATAGTTTAGTGTTATACAATGCAGCTGTGGCAGCAGGAGAATTACCTGCGGAGCATCATAAAGTATACAATCCCAGTCTCTATTTTCCGAATTTCTCTTTCTGGAGATCCAGGGAGAAGTCAGGAAACTATTTTTGGAAAGTTTCCCAGATGATGCTGATATGAAGCCAGATTTGATTTCTCTCATCAATAGTTGGTAGTTTATGGCATGCAAATTGTGCATGTTTCTTGTACATATTCTGTTAGATTTATCCATAAGGATTTTACGCATTTTGATATAATTTTATTTTATTTTATTATTATTTTTTAAAAATTTTCACTGGCCCTCATATGTGGGACCCAAACCGGGGCCACTGGCTTCCCAAGCCAGTGCCCAACCACCTCGCCACTTGGCCGGCGATATAATTTTAAATGGTAGCTTTTATTTAAAATTTTTTATATGTCCTTTGCTATACTATAAATATTCAACTAATATGTTTTGCTCTTTGGGGTTTTCTTTATATTCATTCATATCATTTATGGGGGAAAACAAAACAAAACAGTATTTTGCTTTCCTTTCTAATCTGTATATTTTACTCTCTTCTGCTTGCTGTTCTGTACTAGCTACGATATGCAGTACAGTCGTATGAGTGCTAAGAGCAGGTGTCATTGCCTTGTCCTTGATCTTAGTGAAAAATAATTCTATTTTTTTAAAATTAAGTATGATTTTTGCTGCTGTAGTAGGATTTTTGCAGATAAGCTTTATCAGTTGTGGAAGCTTCCTTTCTAGTTATCTGAAAAAGTTTATTTTTATTTTTTTTCTGGTCATAAATGGATGTTGAATTTTGTCAGATATTTATTTCTGCATCTTTTAAGATGGCCATATGATTTTTCCTTTTTAACTAGTGTATATGGTGAATTATAATGTTTGATTTTTAAAATTTGATTAGACCTTATATTCTTGGGATTAAACTACTCTTGATCAAGATGTATTTTACTTTTTACAAGTTGCTGTGTTTGATATGCTTATATTGTCATAGGAATTTTTACAACCCTGTGAATATGATAGAAATTCATAAGTTAGATGTTTTAGAATCAGAAAAAGATTGAGTTCTAGACTAAATTCTGGCCCAGAACATGGGATGTGCTTCATTTTAAGCCATCACTGTTCACTTTAACACAATTAGTAAACCCCTTACATTTCTCATCAGTTTACACTTTAAAATTGTTTTTATAAGCATTATACAATACTATAAGACTGCAACAATAACTCTGTGGAGGAATATACTTTTTTTTTTTCAGTTTTCAGATAAAGCAACCAAAATTTGAGATGATATAATGACTTGCTCCAAGTTTCAGTTTATTAATTTCATTATTAATTATGAGACTACACTTTAGTATAGCTACTATTTTGGAATATAACATTTCTAATTCCAAATTGGTGTTAACCTGCCTTCTCTCTTCTTGCAAACACATTGGCTTATAAATTATTCAGGTATTTTTGTGTGTTTGGTTTATTTTCGTGCTCCTGGCCACCCTCCTCTGTGCCCTTTTCTTTATTTCCTTCCCATATTCAGCCTTGAAACCCTAAATACTTAGGGTCTGTATAATCTATAAACCAAATCCTACTCATGCACCTCAATACATCTCAACCATTACAACTATTAGATTCATTCATAGCAACTTTAAGAACTATCTATTGAATCAAATCTATCACACTACTGGTTATCGAATATATTATCAGCAGCACCATTAATTTATGTAACAGTGTGAGAGAAATTTATTTTTGTAAATTATACTATGCAATGATGCCTTCTTATCACATTCATTCTAATCTCAACAATGGAAATGCTAAAATGTGAAAAAGGCTCTTTCAGTTATCTACTGCTATGTAATGACCCACTCCCAAATTTAGTGGCTTAATATAAAAATCCATTAGTAGCTTTCATGGTTCTGTGGGTTGAATGGGCTAAACTGAGCCATCCTCTCTTGGGTTTTCTAAAGCAACTGCATTCAAATGAGAGCTATGACTATAGTAATTCTAGGGCATTACGGGGATGGATGTACCATATGGCTCATTCATATGGATGGTGATTGATGCTGACTGTCAGATGAGAGCTTAGCTGGAGATGTTGAATAGAGTGCCTACACATAACCTCTCCTCACAGCGTGTGCTTTTTTCACAGTACACAAACTGGAGCATTCCAAAGTGTGCCCCAAAAAGAGAAAGTAGAAACTGCCAATCTAATTTAGGGTTGGGCCTGTAACTAGAATAGTATTACTTCACTTATAATCTATTGGTACAAGTCACAGGGCCTCCCTCATTCAAGTGGATAGAGGAATAGACTATCTGATGGAGGACTGGCAAGCACAAATATATTACAAACATAAATATGAACTCACCTCTGTGAGTTCAATAAAAATTTGAGGATATACACCAAGCTGGTTAATTATGATTGCCACTGGATATAGAGAATTGAAAGGGGTGACTAACTTCTTTATAGAACTAAAATTTAAATGCTGGAGTTATAACAGATTTTCACTTTTGTGTTTTCCCCATGTTCCCATGTTTTCCAAATACATTTTAAAGAGTATTAAAGAAATACGTTCTGAATTAATATTGACTAACTGCCCTCCCCCAAATTTTCCTTGGTACTTCCAGGGATAGAGTGAATACTACCTTTGGAACTACAGTTTATCTGGATATTCCTCAATTATTTCTGTTTTTCTAAAAATTGCTTTAGAAAATTACTGTTATATTTTTAGTCCTTACCCTCTCATAGGAATGAACCCCTAAAAGGAAGAAAATTTAGTAACTTTATTCTTCAAAGTCCAGTGCTCACATCTTTGGAAAAGGGGTAAGACTTGGAAACATATGGGGAGACCGTTGGAAAGTTCAGGATTAGAAATATTTCCTCTTAATCCTTTGTGTTAAGATTGCCATAATGATGGGAAGATGAACAAATTGGGGGATTCTGGTGGTATTGTTTAGCTATTTCAACTCTTTGTGAAATCTTCCTCATTTTGGCTTGGTCTAGGCAAGGCCATGTATTAGGAAGTTCAAAGATCTGCCAGGAAAATGACTCCACTTCTTTCTACAGTTGAACCTTCAACAATGTGGGGGTTGGGAGCACAGTAGAAAATTCACATATAAATTTGACTCCCCCAAAACTTAACTACTAATAGTCTACTGTGGACCAAAAGTCTTACCAATAACATAAACAATTAACATGTATTTTTTATGTTATATGGATTATGTAATATATTCTTAGTGTCGACCAAAGAATATCCAGCCTATAGAAGAATTTTATAAGAGTTTATTTGAGCCAAAATTTTGAGAACATGCCTGGAAGCAAAATTTCAACAGATTGAGAAAATACTCTCAAGGATAGTAATTTTGTATCTTATTTTATACATTTGAATTAAAGGAGAAGTAACGAGGGTTACATGAAATCAATTGGAAGTAGATTAAGGGGTGGGTAAAAAAACAGAGTAGGCAAATCTCTAGGATTGTATAAAAAGTAAAATGGAGAAACATATACTTCTTTTATATTGGTGGGTACAGGATAGTTAATATTTAGCATTTACAGCATATAAAAATGCTATACAGGAAACAAGATAACAATGAAGGTTTCTGTGTTCTTGTGCTCTGATGGCCTTGGCTCTGGTGCCAGTGGTTGTGCATTCAAGGGGTAGGAAAAGAAAATTACTCTGACAATTCAAAGATATGCTATCCTAGATGCACAAAGACAATAAACAGGGTTCATTTAAGGTAAAGGTTGACATTTATCAAGAAAACTACAGGCCTAGTGCCTGCTGAGTGGTGTGTTGGTTAAGAATTGTCTTGGAACACCAGCTCTGAGTGGCAGGGCCCTGGTTCAGATCCCACATTAGGCCAAGTGACGCTGTGCCCTCTACAGCTAAGATGGTGAACAACAGCTCAACCTGGAGCTGGGCTGCTGTGAGTCACTGGCGATGGCATAGGCTGCAGTTGGGCTGGCCAGCAGTTGGCGTGAACTTTTTTGAGCTGCCATGAGGCATTGTGAGCAGCTGTCCAATGGCAGGCAAGGGACTGCCTCACCCGGGAAGAGTGCAATGATAATGCCAACATGGGTCAGTGAAGCTATGTCCTCCACAACTAGACTGAAGAACAAAAGGACAGCAACTGGTCTGTTCCCCTTCCCCAATTCCCCAAAGCTGTTCCTTTCTCCCAATTCCCAATAAAATCTTTTTTTAAAAAAAGAAAAGGAAAGGTACAGGCCTAGGAGGACTAACCACCATGACACACTTAGGAATTTTTATGTTCAGACAATCCTGTGTGGTTACTTTTGGTCATGCAGTTTGTTAAGTCTTGCCATGTGGGCCCCCCTTGAGCTTGTCAGGTTTATTTTATGGCCCTCTTTTTCATGCACATTATAATAAAGTAAATTAGAGAAAAGTAAAATGTTATTAAGGGAATCACAAAGAAAACAAAATACATTTACAGTATTTATCAAAAAAAAAATTCACATATAAGTGGACCTGGGCAGTTCAAACCTGTGTTGTTCAAGGGCCAATTGTATGTTACTTTGTTTTGTTTTGTTTTGTTTTTTATCTCAGGCTGTCCTGCTTTCTTCAAAACGTGACATCTACTAAAAAGGGAAGGGATAGTGTGAATACTTCTAACAGAAAAACAATCGATTTCTAGTTAGTGGAAAAACAAGTGACCATTATTTTTGTAATCACTATAGAAATGTGATAGATATCAATGATTACTATTAAATCAACTTTAATTCTTCATGTTATTTTTAATAAGCCCTCATCAGGTGAATGAACTGCAAATTGGAATAGAGGCTTCTGAAGACTTCAAAATGAAGTCTTTGAGAGTTTAGATTGATATGCCCCAAATCTGTCACGGAAGACTTCATAATTACCATATATTACTATAGTATATATGTATACTGGGGGTACCAAAAAATGTATATGTGTGACTTGTATTCATCTTTTGTTATCAGTATATATTGAGTATTATAATTTTACTGCAGTTTTTTTCCTTTCTTAAAATGTGTATACATTTTTTTGACACCGTGTGTGTGTGTGTGTGTGTGTGTGTGTGTGTGTGTGTGTGTAATTTACTATAACGCTTTCTTCTTGGGCCACACTACTTCTGAACATCTATTCAAGCATGCTATAACAGTAGATATTGGGGTAATAAGAAATTAATTTTGTGATATCTATATTTAATTTCCCCTTTTCTGATTTTCTTCCTCCCTGTGCATAAAACTTCAAGAGTACAACTTATATCTCTATAGATCAGATAGACACTGACTAAGGTTTATGCAGAGTTTGAGCCTGAATCTGTTATGACAGGTAATAAATTACTTGAAAATTCTTTTCATATTTGAGGATGTGCCAAAAATCGCTCTTATAGCAGATTGATGACAGATTATTTTTTTTCCCCTCAGATGACAAGAACTTTCGCACTCACACCAATTTAGAGTGGTTACTGAACTAATGACCCAGTTCCAATCAAATACTTGTGATATTTCTTGTCATCTGTTTTGTGGCAATGAAGAGGATGGAATACTGAAGGTACTGATATTGGTATTTTTTTCATAATTTAATACATAGTCAGAGAAAACATAGTCTTAATAATCTCACATGCACTTCCTCCCTATTTTTTTCTACTCAAAATAAGAAGGAGGTCCAGTGAGATTCATCAATAATATTTCTCTCCTAGATTCCCAGAGTGCTACTACTAGGCAAACAAAACAAAACAAAACAAAACAAAACAAAACAAAACAAAACATCATAGGACTGTGACCCTCTGGTCAAATTAGTTAAATCTGTTGAACTAACTGGACGTTTACAGCTCCTATTCATCTTTCCTATAAAAGATATGCCAAACTAATTATATATATTTTTGCTTCCTCTTAGCAGATGACCTGATTTTACTTTAGCTAGAAAACTTACCCCTTTCCAGAGGTAGAGGACTTTCTATCTTTTTTCCTATTCTTTGATTTCTCTTGCGACTTGCTTTTTTTTATCTTTGTATCTCTTCACAAGCCCTGCCCAACCCCATAACATACCCATAACCCACATGATATTTGCATTCTGCCCCGATGCTCATCAAGTCTTTCCTCCACGTAAAAACCTTCCCCTGACTCTTTCAGGATTGCTTTTTCTTGCCTTCATTTCATAGCCCAATTCTCAACTTTTTCACCCTCGAACCTGACTACATACAGTGTCCTTCATGGGAGGAAACACATCTTTCACAGGTCAGTGGTAGATTGTTAAGATAAACAAAAGAGTTTCTCTTAGTTCTCATTCTTTGACATCCCCCTGAAGACTGATTTTATTGTCTTCCTCCTGTACATCGAAAATATGTAATTTCTGTGGTTTCCTCCTCTCTGATCATTCCACCTACTCTTTTACCTGTTTTTCTTCCTCTTATTATCACTTACATGGAGGTTACTCTATGCTTCATTTTCAGCTCTTTCATCTATTTATTTTCTCTCCCTGGGAGGATATCTAAACTTTTATACTTTTAAGTACCTATTCTTAAAAAAAAAAAAATTCCAACTGTGTCTCTCATAAACTGCTTCTCTGGGCTGTCCAAGTGGCACGGTGGTTAAGAGCTGGCTTCGGATGCCGCTGGGGTTAGGATCCCACATATGAGGGCCAGTGACACTGCCCTAAATCCTAAATTGCTTCTCTTTCTATATTTTAGCTTCCCAAGCAAAAAGTATAGGTTTATTTGTAAAATGTTCGGCTCTCTCATTCTCCCCATTTAGACCAATAAGCACTGAAGGGAAGCATAATTTACTACTCCAAAATATGCCTCTTTGGCATAAAGATAATCTTGAGCTGATTATTTTTAAGAAATAGGAAGCATAGGAAAAGCTCTGAAAACTGAGAAGTTACTTTTCTAAGGGATATTTATATAATATTTATAAGAGAAATCTCCATTTGTAAGTGTGTCTTCCTCTTTGTAACAAGAAAATGAAGATGACTAAATCTGCAGAAACTCTTAGCAGTGGAGAAGGCAGGACTTAAATCTACCTAATAACTATAAGCTTGTTCACGGGTCTTTTTTGGTAACCTCTCATAACTGAGTATTCCACCCTAAAACTCTTCATTTATCTTTAGTGGGGGATGGCATTTAAGGTGGTGATTTGAGCAAGCCATTTGGGGGAGTTACTCAGTCTTCCTAGGTCTCTATCATATATACAGGAGTATGCTGTTAAACTTCTGTTTGTTTTTCTTCTGTTAATCTGTCTTTTTTTTTTTTTTTTTTTTTTAGCTGAGCCATCCTGTCACCTGTTGGCAGCTCAGTGGCAGCTCAGCTTGGGCTGGTCATTGAACTGCTATTGCTCAGAGGTCAGCTCGCACTCTTTTTTTTTTTTTAGAATTGATTTATTTATTTTTAATTAGCTTCAGGTGTACAACACAGTGCAATAGTTATACTTTTTACCCCTCAAAGTGACAACCCCCCGTCCCCCGTTTGGCCACCCCACTCCTCCCCCCCATATCATATATATCTATTACACTTCCTCTGACTCCCTTCCACATTATAATCCACATCCCATGACTATCTATATATTCAATAACAGTTGGCATACAATATTATACAACCTCAGCTTCAGGTGTACAGTGCAGTGGTCAAGCCTCTTCTCCATCCATGAAATGGTCTCCCTAACAAGACATATGAGGGGGGTGGGGATGAGGGAGAAGGGGAAGGGATTAGACAGCAAAAATAGGTAACTACAGTATTGCCACTGGGATATGAAAGACAGATTGGGGAATATAATTAATAATGTTGTAAATATTTTGTGGGGTGTCAGCTCGCACTCTTGAGCGAGCTCTTAACCAACTAAGCCACTCGGCTGGCCCCCGTTAATCTGTCTTTTTATTAGAAGGTGGTCCCAGCCAAAAACCTAGAAGTGCAGAGGAAAAATTATTTTTCCTCTCCTGTAACATCTAAGTAAGATTAACACAAAAACACTTTTATTTGATTCATTTCCTTCATTTCTCTTTTTTTTGTTGTTTAGAAGGTAGTGTCACTGGCTCTCTCTCATATGTGGGATCTGAACTGGGGCCACTGGCATCCCAAGCCAGCTCTTAACCACTGTGCCACTTGGCTGGCCCTCCTTCATTTCTCTTTGAAGCTTCATAATCTCTTCTAGAGATGTCTCCTAATTGTTCTCTACACCTTCAGTTTCTCTTATCTGCATCTGTTTCTCTAAGTTACTAGAGTATTCTCTTCTAATGCATGCCTAAACAGGTCTCTCTTTTGCCTGTAGAGATTTTTGCAAAAGCTCTTCAAAGTGTGCTCCACTCAACAAATAGTAAGATCTATTTCTCTTTCAAATCGTCATTATCATGTGATATATCAATGCCTGCTTATGCTGTCATTTCTCAAATGGGAAAATTGAAATCTGGATTATAATATTTTCAGATCTATTTTTAGATCTCAGAGAAACCTCAGGCTTATGTCTCTGGAGTTTTCAATTTTGTTTTTTGCTTATCATGCTGGTTAGTTATACTTATTCAAACTCAGATAGCTTCTAAATAAGTACATAAACAAACAATGAAATAAACAGATGCCAATGACATCTGTCATGATAAATGGGTACCCTTTAAATAAAAGGCAGTGAAATTGCAAAGCAGGGGTTATTAACCTGGCTGGTAATTAAAATCATCTAGGGATTTTTTTCCCCCCTTTTAATGTTGATGCAAATACTTCACCAGAATCTCTGAAGATAAGGCTCTGACATCAGTCTTGCTTTTTCTCCATGTATATAATTTTTTAAGATCTTCAGCTGATTAAAAACACAGGCTGTATAGAGAACCAACAGTCTCCCTTGCTGCTCAATGTATTGTAGGGGAGAGAGAAGCTTTCCTCTATCCTCCAGGTTCTTTCTGCTTATCTAATAATTAGTTGTACATGAGACAGATTAAGAAGAGAAAATAACCAAATTTAATTACACATGTGTGAATGGGAACCCCACATACATGAGAATCAGGGAGACCACATAAATGAGAGGTTCAAAGACAGAAAGGGAAAATGAGGTATATATGACATTCTGAGCTAAGGATGAAATAAGATATCTTGGGGCTGCAGAGGGTTAAACGGTCATTGCAGGAGGATAAAAAGAGCAGGTGTTCAGTAATTAGTAATTTGCCCTGTCATATAGATAGATCAAAAAGTGTATTTTTGGAGTTAACTCTTATTATGGGCAAGACCCCTAACTAAAATTCTTTACAGAAGAAGTAAGTTTCTCATGAGCCTGCAGGTCTTGACTGCCTTTAGCTAAAAACTAATTTGTGAGGGTCAGCCGAGTGGCTCAGTTGGTTAAGAGCTCACTCAAAAATGCAAGCTGAGCTCTGAGCAACAGCAGTTTGATGCCCAGCCTGAGCTGAGCTGCCATTGAGCTGCCAACAGGTGGCAGGACAGCTAAAAATAATAATAATAATAATAATAATAATAATAATAATAATAATTTGTGCACCGAAGTGGCACATTTTATAGAGGCCTGTACTGAATCTCTGCATTGTGATCCTCTGACTGGTAGTAATAGTGTTACTCTCAGAGTTAGTTATAAACACAAAATCTGGGATGTGGCCTGTGAGTCTGTATTTTTAAAGCAAATTCTGAAAGTAGTCCTTGAGATGTTACAGAGGAATGTATTTAAGGAACATTGTATTACACAAAGTTAAACATAAGTATTTAGTATTTTTGATATGCAAATATATGAAATGCCTCTCTAAGAAGAGGTATGGTATTTAGAATTGAACTAATACACTTATCACAGAACATTGTTTCTTTGTTTTTTGAGCTGTTGGTTTGTTTTTCGTAGAATTTTCTAGGACTAGAATGTTCCACAGAACACACTTTAGTAAATAATTGGTATAACAATGTTTTTCACAAGAGAACTATTGGATTTTGGATGGCATAGTTATAACGGTAGTTATTATTAGGAGTCTATCCTACACATTTCAGGAAGTTTTGTATTCCTGAGCCCTCATCACTAAAAGTCAGCAGCACTCTTTAGTGATTTTGGTAATCAAAAATACCCCCCAAAACACTTTTAGAGGCCGGTGAGAGCTATCTGGTAGCTGGTTCTCAGGCGTAAAAAATAGGGGAGATTAAGTTTAACAGTCAGAAATGGTTTACATTTCAAATCCTTAAGCTGTTAACATTGGTCTAGATCATTCACGTTATCTTTGCACCATTATGTAAAACATTGATCTATGGTAATACCATATCTAGATTTGTCATGCCCTCATTCAGAGCATTGCCAAAAATTGTAGAGCCCAAAGTGGTCAGAGGGGTTCTTTCCTGTGCAAAGGTTATAAGGCTCCATCCCTGATGGGGAGCATTGCACCAATGATGAGGATGGAATTTCCTGGGCCAGAAAGACCTTGAGATCACATCAGGCTTAGCTTTTTATCCTCATCTTCTACCTGTCCACTAGAGTAATTTTTTCTTAAGTCTCAACTGAAAAATCTTTTATTGATTTCCCATTGCTTTAAAGATTAAAATCTAGATCCTTAGTGTGACATTCAAAAAGAAGCATAATATGTGAAAAAAATTGCCTTTTTCACATATACTCACACATTCACATATATACAATCTTTCTCCATTTCTCTCTTTCTGTCAGTTGCAGTAACATGACTGAATTCTCATTATTTGTCCAATGAGCTAACACTTTATATCTCTAAATTTTTACTCTTATTACTTGAAATGCGCTTTTCAACTTGGCTGCTTGATAAAAACCCTACTTAACTTTTCAAACATCTTACAAATGTCACCTCCTCTGCAAAAAAGTCTCTAACATTTCTACCTACTAGTCACTTCTTTGTGCTTGTGGTTACAGATTCATACCATCCATGGTAGTAATCCACCTGGAATTATAATGAGCAGTGGGTAAGGTAAGAAGATTAATAGAAAAGCTTTCTTCTGTTTCTTGCCTCCATGTGGTAAGAATCCTTGGGCCAGAGTCCTAAAACTGCCTTCTAAAGACAGTAATCTCAATCTATCTCTGTCTCCGTCCCTGTCCCCCTTTCTCTTTGCCCGTGTGTGTGTGTGTGTGTGTGTGTGTGTGTGTGTGTGTGTGTATTTCTCTTTCTCCTTACCTGTCTCTGTGTGTGTTCTCTGTAACTCTGTCTTCCTCTTTTCTTTCCCTGCGAATAACTGGTAAGTGTGGAATACCTGAATTATTTGTAGCTGATAAAGTCAACTCCTTCCATAAACGAGTGATCCAGACTGTAAACAAGGGTAGACTGTAAAAGGACTCTATTTGACTTAAAATTAAGCTACATTCTTTAGCCTGTTTTTATTTTGAGAGACTTGTGCTTTGGGGTTATTGGGCACTTGCTTGAGTCATTAAAGATTTTCACTTTGTTTTTATTTCTTGATACTGGTCTTTCCATTAGGTAGCACCTGTAGAGAACCCTCCCACTTAATCTCTAACATGTTAGTATATTGGAAGGTAGTGGTTGCAGGGAGTGCTGGGAAAGAAGATGAAGCTTTAGAGTGGTTATATTGATTCTGAATCTTTGGAAATGCAGAATAGATAAGAGAGCTTGGGTTTTCAGAAGGCAAGTCTTATAAAGGAAACCAGTTCCATTTAAGCAAGACCCTTTGGGGATGAAACCAAGAAAGCCAAGATATTGATGTTCAAAGACATTTTGGCTTGATATAGGAAGACACTATGGAGAAGAAAATAGCCTCAGTAAGACCTGATGTCTAGATATGACACTGTAGGAAGTTCTTATGTTTTGAAAGAATGCAGGAGCTTTTGAGATTCTTGATGTGCTTTTCCTCTCTAATTCCATCTCCCAAATACCATTTAGATGTCTTTGTTATGTTTTTTTCATAATGATGATCTGAACTACAGTAAGTCTTAGGTGCTGGAAGCAAAATTTCTTAGCATAATTTTTGAAAGTATTGCTTTTGCATTTCTTGAGTGAAACAGCATAGGTAGTTGTAGAGCTGAGTATGTGATATTTTTCTCAGTCTTATTGACTTTTTTGGACTCCATACAAGTACAACTTACAAGAGTCTTAGAGCAGGATTAATATAACTCTGAGAATGCTGATGGAATTATAGCTATGCAGAGGAACTGAGAAATTATTGAGAAAAATTTCTTGGGTTGACACTGAGTATATTTAGATATTAAATAGTTGAAAACTTCTCATTTGAATTTCTTAAACTATAAAGAGTGGACATTTCATATTTTGGGCTTACATTTTCTTACTGAGAGAATAGAATTAATATTATTTAAAAATGAATTTTTTTTACATTGTAGAAACTGTATTATTTTTAATAACCTTATGCAACCTCAGAGTACTCTCTGTCCTACATGTTCTGGGGAGACACACTGGGCTACATGTCAAGAAAAATTCAAGATAGGAAATTAAATTGGAATAAAATGTAATTCATATCCTTTCTTTATCCATTTTAGATTCATTCATCTGAATATGAACATGGAACTACCCACATCTCTTCCTAGGAGAAGAGAAAGGATCAGTGGTAGTAGAGATTAGAGCAACATGACGAAGGTGAGTACAGAACAAACATGATTTATTGCTACTTTTTTCCCCCAATGGGCTTATAACTAGACTTGGTTGACCATAGTTATCACTATTGCCTTTTAAATTAAAGAACAATATCTAAAGCATATCAAAAGAAATCTCCTTTTTTTTCCCCCCCGATCTTCTCACTTTAGCTCTTTAGAGAAGTGTTGTAAAGGAATTTCTGTTTTACCGCCCCACCTTTTCCCCTTACTCACTCTGCCAAGTAGCAATAAATACAAATGGTTGGACTGGTGAAAATTTGTCGTTTAGTAAGCCATACTTCCTCTGCTGTTGGTGTTCTGTGTTCAAACTCACTGCTCATGTAAGACATGATCTCTTCCTTGGACTATATTTGTTATCAAGTGCAATGGGTGCTCACTTTCTCTTGTCTTCTCAAATATGCATTGCTTCCATGTAATGAACACACCATCAGACTAGGCTACCTGCCCCTTAGAATTTGGTCTGTTTTCCTTGACCTTTTCATTCTGTAGGCAGTTTGATATGAACAGGTAACTGGCAAAGCTTGTGCTGCAGATCCCAGTTCTCCATCAATGTGCCCCAAGATTTAGAGATTCAAGGAGGGAGTGAGATGGCTCATTATAATACCAATTTAAACCCACACTCTCTGACCTAGCATTTCAGAAATTCTACCTTTGGGGATATTTGAGCATCAGCTTTTCTGTTAATAAATTTATTCTTTGATCTCTATTTAGACTGCTTTTTGTTGTTGTTTATTGTTCCTATCATTTGGAACTTGGGTGAAAGGAAGGCTGAAGACAGGATCTTTTTGTTCCTTCTGACTGAAATGCGTGTGTCCTAGATATTTACTTGGCTTACTCATTTCTCTCTCTCTCTCTCTTACTCATTTCTCTCTCTCTCTCTCTCTCTCTCTCTCTCTCTCTTTTTTAAAACACTATTCTCTTCTCAAATGTTCCTTTTTCAGAATATCTTCAGCTGAGAATCCTCTCTAAATTTATAAGCTTATTTCTCTGTCCTCTTCTTTCATTCTAATTTTTCTCATACTATTTTCAACTACTTGATATTGTATTATACATTAATTTTCCTCTTTCCGTTTTAGAATATAAATTCCAGACATTCAGGACCCAGCTGTATCCACAGTGCCTAGACAAAAGCATCAAATATAGAAAATACCTTACATAGTTTTGTCAACTGAATCATGAAAAGATCAATCTTTTGATGATATATTTCTTTACTGCATCATCTATATTTATTTAATGTGTCGGATTGAAATGCAAAATTCTAATGCTATCATCTATTTCAGGAATTCTGCAACTAGAGAAACATTTAAAAAACAGTCTGACTATTACATTGTTTTGTACACCTGAAACTAATAAAAAAATACAATTAAAAATGCCTCTGGGACAAAACATTACAAGAAGATATTCAACAATTCTCAGCCGCCTTCATATTAGTATAATACATTTGGGAAACCTAAGATAAGGCTTCATTCATTTACACACTGAACTGTTTTGATGCCATTATCATTCAACCAATAGGTAGGTATTTTGGATACAGTGTGCATAATATAAAAAATGTGGATATCAACCCTGTGTCAGACACTGTAATAAACACTGTTTTGCAATTGAGAATCAACAGGTACCTGCCCTTAAGATGCTTACAGCCCATTGAAGGAGGGAATATGTTCAATCTCAGCAGACACATAGTACTAATGTAGGTATAGGTTTATAGAAGGAATGCCTGACCCAGTCTCTAGAATCTACGAAGTCTTCCTAGATGAGGCAACATCTAAGCTAGGACTTCCAAGATAATATGAGTTAAAGTCAGTGGGAATAAGTAATAAGTGTTGGCAAGGGAAAGATCAAGAACAAAGGCACAGAAGCATAAAGGAGATGTACATACAGAAGGGATTGAAGATATAGAGGTGACAAGAAGTTAGACTGGGAGGGAAGGAGTGTTAGACACACACACACACACACACACACACACACACACAAAACAAAACAAAAAAAACAGTCTCTCCATCAATAGCTTATTAATCATTGTTTTACATGCTGTCTTTTCTCAGACTTTCTAATTCCTGTTTTCAAATATTAGTTCTGGCTTTGACATTTTCTTTGATGGTTTACTTAGAGTTCCGTCTCTTCTTTAGTCATTTTGCCTGAGCCATCACCCTCTGACTTTTAGCTCTTCACACCTTTGATTTTGATATCACCCCGTTGCCGTCAACCACATTCATCTTGTCTTCTGATCCAGCCCTTTCCCATCCCTTCTTCTGACCTCCTTTTTCAAGGAGTAGATTAGGCACATACTGTGATGTTGTAATTACTTCTAAAAGTGTTAAATTTGAGTCCCTATTGCCCCAGTACTACCACACATGAGTCATAACCAACAAGGAAAATACATTTTTTTTTTAACTTCTCTGTGATTAATCTCTAGGAATCAAACACGGACCATGTTTGAAACTGGGAACAAACAAGCTAGGAGTCCAGAATGAAAATTCATTGCTTTATCTAGGAGAATTCAGAGTAATTGATCTGGACAACCCATATAGCTAGCTCACCAGGGATCCACTGAGGAACCTTAAGGAAAAGAACTCACATCAAAAACAGAGAAGCATATAACAAGCTAAGTTCATGGACAATGAAGAAGATAATTGTGAGTATGAGAATGTGAACTGTTCAGATTCTCTCCAGGGCAACACAAATAACTTAAAATATGGATAGACCAAATAAAATATTAAATGTGATTGTTTTCAACATTCACTGGCCATTATAATATGGTCCTTGGCTTTCCCTCCTTTCCTTTTTCCTGTTTTCTTATTTTCTTATTCTCTAGTCTCATATTTTTGTTAGTTCTTATGTAGGGCAATTTAACTCCCTCTTTTTGGTCACCTTGTTATTCACTATCTATTCCAGCCTTCAGTGTCGTATCTTGCAAACCAAGTGACTGTTTTTAGTTGTTGTTGTTGTTGTTGTTGTTGTTGTGTGAGGGTTATCTCCACCTTATTTTAAAAATTTAATTTAATTTTACTCGCAGTTGACATACAATATTATATTAGCTTCAGGTGTACAAATAGTGATTACACATTTATATACCTTATCAAGTGATCACCCCAAGAAATCTAGTACCAATCTGACATTGTACATGGTTTTTACAATATTGCTGTCTATATTGCCTATGCTGTACTTTACATCACCATGACTATTTTTATTACAGGCAATTTATGCTTTTGAGTCCCTTTCGTCTTTTTCACTCATCCCCCCAATCCCCTCCCATCTGGTGATTATCAGTTTGTTATCTGATAAAAATGTATACAAGTGGACACTTTGGTCAATGCTGCTCAAACAGTAGTTTGCCACAATCAGAAATGTCTGGTTGCTAATAGTAACCACTTTGAGCTCCTCTTGTAATTGCAGAAGTCAAATGTGACTTGTATTCAACTTTTGTTATCAGTGTATATTGAGTATTACAATTTTAAATGTTTTTTCCTTTCTTAAAATATGTACCCATTTTTTGGAACCCTTTGTATATATTTATATATAATTTTTATATATACTATTTTTAATATATACCATATATAATTTTTTATATATTATATTTATATATATATTTATATTATAACTATATAGAGAGATTTTTATTACAATATAACCAACATACAATATTATATTAGTTTCAGGTGTATCTCATAGTTACTCAATAGTACCCACCTGGCACTATCTGGAGTTATTACCATATTGTTGATTATATTCCCTATACTAAAGAAGTGATCACCATAAAAAGTACAGCAACCATGTGACACCATACTATGCTATTACAATATTATTGACATTATTGACTATATTTCCTATGCTGTATAGTACGTCCCCAAGACTTATTGTTTTATACATGGAAATTTGAACCTTTTGCTCCCCTTTATCTTTCTCTCTCTTTTAAAATTTTTAATTAAAAGTTGACATTCAATATTATGTTATATTAATCTCAGGTGTACAGCATAGTGTTTAGACATTTATGTAATTTATGAAGTGAACCCCCTGACTGGTACCTACCTGGCACTATACATAGGCATTACCATAATACTGATTATATGCCCTATGCTTTTACTTTAAATTTGATGACTATTTTATAACCAATTTGTATTAATTCATTCACCTTTTTCACCCTGGCCCCTATCTTTCCCATCCTGACAGATCTAGTACCCATCTGACACCATATGTAGTTATTACAATATTATCGACTATATTCCTTATGCTATGCCCTACATTCCCCTAACTATTCTATAACAACCAATATGTACTTCCTAATCCCTCTCCCTTTTTCACCCAATCCTAATCCCCCTCCCATCTGACAATGATCAAAATGTTCTCTTTATCTGTGAGTTTGTTTCTCTTTCGTTTGTTTATTTTGTTCTTTAGATTCCACTTATAAGTGAAATCATATGTTATTTGTCTTTCACTGTCTGTCATACTTCACACAGTACAATACACTCTAGGTCAATCCATGTTGTAGCGGATGGCAAAATTTCATTTTTTATGGCTGAATAATATTCCGTTGTATATATGTACCACCTCTTCTTTATCCATTCATCCATTTGGAGACACCCAGCTTACCTCCATATCTTGGATATTGTAAATAATGCTGCAATGAACATATGGATGAACACATCCCCTTGAAGTAGCTTATGGGTTTCTTCAGATAACAGCCACAAGTGGGATTACTAGATCCTTCTTTGTCTCTTGTTATATATAGTCTTTGTTTTAAAGTCTATTTTGTCTGGTATAAGTATTGCTACTCTGGTTTTTATGTTTGTTTGTTTCAATTTTCATGAAATATCTTTTTCCATCCTTTTACTTTCAGTTTGTTTGTGTCTTTCAATATGAAGTAAGTCTCTTCTAGGCAACATATGTAAGGATCTTGTTTTCTTATCCATTTAGCACTCCTGTCTTTTGATTGGAGCATTTAATCCATTTGCATTGAAAGTAATTGTTGATAGATGTTTAGTTATTGCCTTTTTATTATTCATATTTTTTATTTTATTTTTTTTTATCTTAAGGAAGTCCCTCTAAGATTCCTTATGATACTGGTTTGGTGGTATTAATGCTTTTAGCTTTTTCTTGTCTGGGAAGCTCTCTATCTGTCATTCATTTCTAAAAGATAGCTTTGCTGGGTAGAGTAATCTTGATTGTAGGTCCTTGATTTTCATCACTTTGAATATTTCCCGCCAATCCCTTCTGGCCTGCAAAGTTTCTGTTGAGAAATCATCTGACAGTCTTATGGGAGCTCCCTTGTAGGAAACTAATGGCTTTTCTCTTGCTGCTTTTAAGATTCTCTCTTGTCTTTAACCTTTGCCATTTTAATTATGATGTGTCTTGGTGTGGGCCTCTTTGGGTTCATCTTGTTTGGGACTCTGAACTTTTTGGGCTTGTATATCTATTTCCTTCACCAGGTTAGGGAAGTTTTCCATTATTATTTCTTCAAGTAGGTTTTCAATTCCTTGCTCTCTCTCTTTTCCTTTTGGTACCTCTATAATGTGAATGTTGGTATGCTTGTTCCAGAGGCCCCTTAAACTCATTTTTTGGGATTGGTTTTTCTTTTTGCTGTTCTGATTGGGTGTTTTCTGCTACCTTATCTTCTAAGTCACTGAAGCAGTCCGCTGCTTTATTTAATCTACTGTGGATTCCCTGTAATATATTTTTCATTTTCATTATTGTAGTCTTTATTTCTGACTGTTTTTTTTTGTGTGTTTTCTATCTCCATTTTTATGTTTTTTATCTGTATCGTGAAGTTCTCCCTGAGATTATGGAGCATTCTTACAGCCAATGTTTGGAACTTTGCATCTGGTAGATTGTCTACATTTTGCTTAGTTCTTTTTCTGGAGCTTTGCTCTGTTCATTTAATCGGGATGTGTTTCTTTGTCTCCCATTTTGGCTACCTCCCTGTGTTTGTTTCTATGTAGTAGGTAGGGCTACTATGTCTCCCAGTCTGAGTGGCCTTATGTAGTAGGTGTGCTGTGCGGCTCAGTGGATCAGTCTTCCTGGTTACCTAAGCTGCACACTCCAAGTGTGTCCCTTGTGTGTGCCCTCCTTTTATAGTTGAGCCTTGGTGGCTATTTGCATGTCAGTGGGACAGATTTATCCTTGGTTGTGAGGACTGGCTGTGACTATAGTGGAGGAATTGTGGTACAGAGGCTTACCCTACAGAGCAGGATCTGCCTCAGCAGGACTCTGGTGCCTTTCCAATCCACCTCTTGGGTGTGTTGTCCATGGAGGTGGCTGGGTGATGCTCTAGCTTGTTCTAAAGTTGACCACTGGGTCTGCCAGTCCCAGGGTCACCTGGGAGGGGATCTGCTGCAGGTCAGGTTTAGCCACAGCCCATTCCTCACCTGGGGACTCCTGGCCAAAGCCACAAAACAATCCATAGATGGCTGTCATCTGTGCCATGTTTGGAAATTCCTTGAGAGCCAAGCTGTGACCCAATGCCAGCTGCTGCTAGTGCCAGGCTTAGGGCTGCTCAGCCAGATGTATGGGGTGTGCTCATGCAGGTGGTGCTTCTGTGGGTGCCACAAACCTTTGAGACACCCTAGGAATGTCTGCAGCATAAGCCAAGGCAGGCTGTTTGTATGAAAAAGGCAGTGAAAGTGGCTTGGGTATGCCTGAAAAGTGGGCAGGGCTGGGTCTCAGAATCACTGGGACATGGTAAATGAACTTCATGGTATTAGTCAGCTTGATGGAGACACAGACATGGTATCCACCTGCATCTGTGTGCTGGGAAGAGGGACAGCTCATCAAAGAAACAATGGCCTCTGCCAGCTTTTTTGTTCAGAAGAACACTACTCCTCCAGCCCTCGTCCTGCAGCCAGACAACTCAGGTTCTGCCCCCCCCCCACCATATTTCCCTGCCACCTCTCTAGCTGTTGCCCCAGTGCTGAAGCTCAGAGCCAGTGATTTCATTGGTGAGTAAGTCTGGCATAGTCCCTTTAAGAGGAGTGCTTAGGACTCCAGCCAGCCTCCATCTCATTCAGTCACAATATCTGCTGGTTTTCACAACCATAAATTTGGGAACTTCTCTGCCTGGCACTGGAACCCTGGGCTGAAACCCCTTTCTCCTCTTGGGAGGATCTTCATAGCCAAGTATCCCTCCTGATTTTTAATGGTCACATACAGATGTAGCACCAGCCCATTCTGCATCTCTGCCCCTTCTACCAGTCTCGAGGTGGCTTCTTCTGTATGTCCTAAGTTGTACAGCTTTGGTTCAGCAAGATTTCAGGTGATGGTTTTTTTGCAGTTTAATTGTAATTTTGATGTGGTCATGACAGAAGGTAAGCACAGCATTACCTACTATTTCATCTTTACCAGAACCTCCATAGTGATTTTTCAAAACATTTTTTTCTAAAATATAATTTACTCCTTAAGAGGAAATTTGTAATGAGTTGTTAAGATCTTAATGCTTCTCACCCTGATGAATAAGTCTCTGAGTTTTTATCCTGTGCATTCTCTACAATATCAGGCATGCTGAACAGACACTGCCTCATCAGTATCACTTCAGGCTGACATGGTGTGGTAGAATGGATTACACGAGTACTTTATGGTTACAATTGATTGCTGTCTGTGTTCCATGTGAAAGGATGTCAATGGTGAATGCTATTTAACATTGTTGCTGGATATAGGTAATTTGTTTATTATAATTTTTCGTGGAAACATTAGTTATAATTCAATAATTCACTTCAGTGTCTGAA
Source organism: Aselliscus stoliczkanus (assembly GCA_033961575.1). Lineage (NCBI taxonomy): Eukaryota > Metazoa > Chordata > Mammalia > Chiroptera > Hipposideridae > Aselliscus > Aselliscus stoliczkanus. The sequence continues at coordinate 74,554,503 of CM066736.1, forward strand.
TGTTTCTTGCCTTGATTAATTAGTCAATTTTGTATACTCATGCTGTGGCATTTTCCTTATTCTTATTGCATGCTTAACTATATAAAAATATTATATACATATAATATTTTATATATATTAATGCATATATTTAATATGTAATATATCATTTATGTATATAATTGTATAATATATTACACTACATAAGTATTGTGATTTACATATATACACATACGAACACAAACACACATGTGCACATTTAATCAATTAGGTTTGAGTTGCAAACCTATGTACAAAACCTTAAATATATCAGGCTTTGGGTATGAATTGTATTGTAAGTAATTGCTGATGGCAGTAGCTCGAACCTACAGGAGATTGTATATATATATATATATATATATATATATATACACTGCCATCAGATTATGAGATTACAGTTTGGAAAATAATTTACAGAACAATTCATACACTGTTTAAGGTGTTTATGCATAATTTCTAGGCAAAACTCATTGATTAAATAAATGTGTACATTCATATTTATGTGTGTAGGTGTATTACATTTTATTTCCAGCTTTTAATATACATAATATAGTATATTAAATTTCCTATCTCATTATCTTATTATATTATAGTTTATTATGAAACATATATAATCTGTAATATACCTTATTATTAATTATTTTATTTAATTTCACTCTAAGTCTTAGGTTGGAGTCCTTTTGATTGGTTTGATTTTAATCTTTGGTTTTATGAAAGAATTGTAGGATTTCAGAGCTGGGAGGACTTGCTGAACATCAAAGGACTAGAGCTGCTTATCTTTGAAGCAGTCAGATACTCTCTGACTTGGCCACAGGCTCTGTTCATCAGCATGAGTTGTCTGATCTAATCATGGGGAAGGTTTTAATTCACTTTCTGCCCCAGTGCCCTCAGAGGTCTGTTACTTTCTCTATATTCTGCAGTAAGAAAACAGAAAAAAATGGAAGAGAAATGGAATGCAAATCCCCAGTGTCTCAGCTGTGTTGCCAAGCACTCATATTTTCTCTACCAATTTGCCTTTGCTTTGATGATATTTGGCAGCTCATTCCAAGCCCCAGCTCAGAATTCCTTTACAGCTTGGTCTTTGGAGCAGCAATATGGTAGAAGGATGGGCCAAGGTGGTATAAAATCTGCATGTCCATAGAATGCACACTGTTTTTATTTATATTGTATAAATAAACAAAAAAATAATCACGCTTTGTAAAACTGATAGTTTTTTTGGTTCTACATAAATTTACAAAAATTTCAGTGGTCTCAACAGATTAATATTTGGTGTTGTGGCTTGGGTTTTTAGATTATTTACGTGTGGGTGTCAAAGTCCTCCACAAAGGATTTCTTGGCACCATCACTAACAAAGCATTTGACTTATTTATTGGAAAACACGTAAGTATAATATTTGTTATACACAGCACACACACGCGCGCGCACACACACACACACGTGTAATTTAAAGTGTTTTGGGGCCAGCTGAGTGGCGCGGTGGTTAAGCACTGGCTTGGGAAGCCAGCGGCCCCAGTTTGGGTCCCACATATGAGGGCCAATGACATTGCCCTCAAAAAAAAAACACCATATGATCTCACTTACATGTGGAATCTGAAAAACTGAATGAATGAGCAATGTAGACAGAAACTGTCTCATAGATGTAGAGGAAAAACAGGGTTGCTAGTTGGGAGGGAGGTGGGGATGAGGGAGAAGGGGAAGGGATTAGACAGCAAAAATAGGCAACTACAATATTGCCACAGGGATATGAAAGACAGTTCGGGGAATATAATTAATAATGTTGTAAATATTTTGTGGGGTGTCAGATGGTCACATGTCTTGTTAGGGAGACCATTTCATGGATGAAGTAGAGGCTTGATCACTGCACTGTACACCTGAAGCAGAGGTTGTATACCAACTGTAATTGAATACATATAGATAGTCACGGGATGTGGATTATACTGTGGAAGGGAGTCAGAGGAAGTGTAATAGATGTATATGATATGGGGGGGAGGAGTGGGGTGGCAAATTGGGGTAGGGAGGTTGTCACTTTGAGGGGTAAAAAGTATAACTATTGCACTGTGTTGTACACCTGAAACTAATTAAAAATAAATAAATTAAAAAATAAAAATAAAATAAAATAAAAAATAAAAAAAAATAAAAAAATAAAAAAATAAATGTTTTAAATGACCTATTTCTTACATTGCCAACTAGCAAGGATGAAAACTAAGGGTAGTCAGGATTCATTAGTTAATTATATTTATTTTTATTTATTTATTTTTCCTCAGGATTAATTTTTTTAAAGAAACATTTTGTTAATGGAAAAGTCATCATAATACCACTGATTCTTAACCTGACATCCAAGTGCAGATGGGTGGACTTTGTCTTATCCAGGACCACCTTAAAATTTAAGCAAAATTCGTATGGATATACACTTTTCTCTAGGGAGGACCTATAATTCCATGGAATCACACTTGATTATACAGGTTCATAGGATATATGTAAAGCTATATATGAGAGAAAACCCCAAACTTGAAATCTTAACATGATAGAAACTTATTTATTTCTTCCTTATCTAAAATTCCAGGATAATGTGGTGACTTTGCATTCTGAAATGGTCAGAGATCCAGGATCCATTGATCTTTTTTTCCACTATTTTATACTATTATTTGTAGATGGCTCATAAATAGATCAGCATTTCAGCTAACTTAGAGACCCTTTCCCTTTAAATGAAAACCTGAAAATTGTACCATGCTTCAATAAAGACCTCATTAATTAGAACTTAGACATAAAATCTGCATTCTGGGTTTCCAATGTGTCTAGCCAAAAATCAAGTTTTATATTACCTTAGAGAAATAAGAGAACAGGTATTAAGGAGAACCAACAGTCTGCCATAAACATACATTGTAAAATGCTTAGAACAATACATGGTACATAATTAGGATGCATTAAATATTAGTAACTAGTGTTTTAACCATGGATTCTTTAAAAGAGCTCTATCAAAAAAGGATGGAAAGAAAGTGCTAGTAGCAGAGCCGTCAAGATAATATGGTTATAAGTTACCCATGTAGCAGTGCCTTCTTCGATTTATTTATAATTTGTTTGAATTCTGTATTGATAAGAATTATATGATCTAATAGAGTATGATCACTCCCACAGTGCTATGTATGCAACAAAGGCCTTGCTCATTGGCATAACTCTAGAGTTCTAACATTAGTTTGTGAAAATTGAAAAGCATTCTTTCTGACCTTAAATATTTTTTTTCCTCTACTTCATGGGAACAGATATTTTTGATTTGGACTAAAGTAATTATTCTACAGTGATTATCCTATGCTACCCATATTGTTTTATTTAATGTAAAAATCAGAATTCTTAATATTAAAAAAAAATTTCTTAGACTAAAGAAATATGTCTTTGTATATGTCAAAGCAGAGGTCTGGAGTATATGTATGTCAGTATTTCTTTTTTAAAAAGATATTATTGGGGAATTGGGGGAGGGGAACAGCATTGGGGAACTGGCAAGGGGAACAGACAAATTGCTGTCCTCTTGTTCTTCAGTCTAGTTGTGGAGAACGCTGCTTCACTGGCCCATGTTGGTATTGTGATCATTGCACTCTTCTGAGCTGAGGCAGTCTGTTGCCAGTCACTGGACAACCGCTCACAGCAGCTCACAGCAGCTCACGCTGGCTGCCAGCCACTCACAGTAGCTCCTGGCAGCTCACTGCAGCAGGGGCTGCAACCTATGCAGTCGCTGGCGATTCACCAGAGCCCAGCTCCAGGTCGAGCTGTTGTTCACATCTTAGCTGTAGAGGACACAGCATCACTGGCTCTCATGTGGGATCAAAACTGGGATCCTACTGCTCAGAGTTGGCATCCCAAGCCAATTCCTAACCAACATGCCTCTAGGTGGGCCCAATATGTGAGAATTTCTAAACTGTCATAAGAAATTAATGTTATATAAGTATTACTATTATTATTATCTTTTATTACTTATATTTATTATTTCTATATGAGCAGTTTGGTAGTTAGCCATCCAGCCAAGAATATGGGGGTCATCTTTGAAGGTTCTGAACTTTATAAGCCCCCTAAGAAACCAGATCCAATATTTTATAGATATACCACATGTTTGGCATCAAATAGCATTACTATTTCTTTTATTCAGTATAATTAGAATTAAGTACCATTTGTTATTTTCATCACAGTGAAAAACAATGTGTTATAGTAAACATTAAAATTATTAATTTGATATTTGTTAGAGATATTATCAAAAGTATTTAAGTGTTAGATTGAGAGTAGAGTAGTTGAGTTTTATTGCTTCTCTCAGCTCCAAAAGCTTGTTAATTTGTCATTTTATCAATTTCAATTCTAATTCTACTCAGAACAGTGTGATCATGGATGAACCATCCAATTTCCAATTCTGTAAGGCCAAATGACCCATCTCTAAAAACTACATTTAATCAGTTGGAGTATTAATCCAAAGGAAAATAAAATTAAATGTATTGGTTAAAACATTGTAATTTTAGTTTCAAGTGATAGAAACACAGTTTTAAATAAATTGATAAAACAGGTGGGAGAAGGATTTCATGGATGACATTGGAGGCATATATCTTTGAATGTATTTCATGACCAGATGAATTGTGCTAGCTAGGCTTAGGGGATAATATGATTGGCTAGTCTTGGGTATATGTCTACCTTCATGCTTACAGTCTAATCTTAGACTATAACCAGAGAATTAAGAAGGAAAATGACAACAATAACACTAAAATTAGGTTGCCAAATGGTCTTGATTAATGATTACATTATTTGTATAAGTGAGCTCTCTCCACATAAAAGGAAAATTTAAGTGGTCATTTATATATGCACAGTTTGATATATTTATGATATAATAAAATACATTAATATTTTAGACAATATTTACACATTCATGTCTTCTTATAGATGTACATAACTCACTTGTTCAAATAAAGACTCAGGTATTAGTTTGTTAGGGCTGCCATAACAAAAATACCACAAACTAGGTGGCTGAAGCAATCAATATTTTTCTCACACTTTTAGGGGTTAGAAGTCTGAAATGGAAAAATCGACAGGGTTAGTTCCTTCTGAAGGCTGTGAGGGAAGGATTTGTGCCAGGACTTTCTCCTTGGCCTGTAGATGGCCATCTCCATATTCACATGGATGCTCCCTGTATATGTGTGTCCAAATTTTTCCTTTTTATACCACTGCTTATACTGAATTAAGGTTCACTCAAATTGGCTCATTCTAACTTGATTACTGCTGTAAAGACCCTGTCTCCAAACAAGGTCAAAATCTGAAATGTTTGGATTTAGGACTTCAACATATTTTTTGGCAATTGCCCTATCTCCTAGTTTTATTAAGATATAATTAAAATAAGGCACAGTATAAGTTTAAGGTGTAAAGAATAATGATTTGACTTACATATATTGTGAGATGATTACTACAATAAGTTTAGTTAACATCCATCATCTCCTATAGATTCAAAAAGAAAAAGAAAAAAAAAACATTTCCTTATGATAACTCTCAGGATTTACTTTCATAACAACTTTCATATAGACCATGCAGTAGTGTCAACTATAGTCATCATGTTGTCTGTTACATCCCTAGTAGTTATTTAGCTTATAATTAGAAGTCTGTACCAATTCCTTCTCCCCCAACCTTCCACCTCGTTTTTTCGTTTGTTTGTTTTTTAATTTGGCTTTATATGTTGAGTGACTTCCCAGACTACTCCTTCCTGACCAAAGTAATTGGTGGGGGTGGGGTGGGAGGCTTTCATCCTTATCCACACATTATTTTCGTTGTGACACTCCCTTTCTCCATAATCATTCAGCTCTGGAAGTGGGCCTGATTGACTTGCCCAGGCAAATTTTAGTGAGAACCCTTTGGACAAACTTAACCTTCATTATTCTGGCAATCCACATCCAGTTGACTTCAAGCCATGAATGAGCAAGGTTTTAATAAAACTGAGACTTGAGCTGGCCGAGTGGTGCGTTGGTTAGGAGTTGGCTTGGGACACCAGCTCTAAGCAGCAGGGCCCTGGTTCGGATCCCACATTTGAGGGCCAGTGATGCTGCACCCTCTAGAGCTAAGATGGTGAACAACAGCTCAACCTGGAGCTGGGCTGCCGCATGAGTCACCGGAAATGGCATAGGCTGCAGTGGGGCTGGTCAGCAGTGGGCGTATGCTTTTGTGAGCCACTGTGAGCTGCCCGGAGCAGTCTCCAATGGCCAGTGAGTGACTGCCTCACCCTGGAAAGAGCGCAATGATCACAATACCAAAACAGGCCAGTGAAGTGATGTCCTCCACAACTAGACTGAAGAACAAAAGGACAGCGACTCATCTGTTTCCCTTTGCCGATTCCCCAATGCTGTCCCCCCACCCCCAATTCCCTAATAAAATCTTAAAAAAATAAAATAAAAATAAAACAGCCTCAAAAGGAGAGAGGTTGAATATAAGCTCTAGCCTATATTTTTCTGTCTGATGATCCTTGTCTCTGTGTAAATATTTTGACACCCTCTCCAGTGATATAAAATAAACAGATACTATCAATTAACCACCACAACTCACCAATAATGGTTTATTCCACTTTTTTTGCTGGAGTGGCTTGAGTTCTCTTTCCTTATGTGACCTTAGCTAGAGGGGAGCAGCCAAGTGATTCTTCCTAGAATAACAATAATATCAAAAAGGTCCACTCTGTCAAAATACAATATTTAAAATGTTAAAGAAAAAAAGATGACCCTTGTACAAATATATATCAAACATATTTCAAAACATTAATTCTTTGGAAGAGCCAGCAGGATGGTAGAGCTGCTTCAAACAACATTTGTAGAACATATTTACTTATTCAGCTAGAAGAAAAATGTGTAAATACATTTGTTAAATTGGATAAAAAAATAGCTATATGTCAATAGTAATATAATTTTAGAGGTTATCTTTTCTATTAGACAACAAATTTTTTTCTGGACAAAAAAATAGTTGTAATTTAGGAATTTCTAAAAGTTCAAAAAGTTTTACAATTTTATAAAATCTATCAACAGGGCCTGATCAATACGGAATAGTAAGTCAAATATACATCACCTAGGAAACAAGATAATCCTGGGTTTTGTGTCTAATTTAGCAAACTTATTTCTTCATTCTTTACCTACTGACTATATAAATCTTTATTTCTCAAATAAGATTTTGAGAAATCTTATTTTTGAGAAATAAGATTTTGAGGAAAAAAAAAGAATTTTTGAGTAGGTATATTAGATGATGCCTGAGTATGACATTGAAAAAATACAAAACAATCTTTCTGTGTTATTTCCACATTTTGGAAAATTTTATCTAATTATGTTAAAGTTATATGATGAATAAATAATAGCTTTAGGAAGGAAATGTATCTTTAAAATCTTTCTCTCACTTGAAAACAATTTTTTAAATTAACATCACCAGATACCCAGCTGTATGTTAATTATTATAAGCAACCAAGGCCTCAAACTTTCTAATTATCCACTTGTATCATTACCTTCCTTTCAGCAGGTTAGTAGTGGACTACAAAAAAAATTAAAAATTGGCTTCCTCTAAAACATGTTGAGAATAGAGATTATGTCTATTTATCATGATAAAAGTTTAATTCTCACAATTTGGCAAAGTTGGTGTTAATGCTCCCATTAATTCACCGAAATATTTAAGTAATTGATCAAGATAACTTGATCAAGATAACTTGACCTATAAGTAGTGAAACTGGATCATGAACTCTGTCACCTTGACTCTTAAGTCCCCAACCTTTCCCTATACCCTGTCAGAAATGACTTCTCAATAATTTGCAAGGGGGCTTGTTGGAAGAATGAAATTTAAGGAGGTAATTATCAAGAGTTTAGTCTAAATGCTCTAATAGGATGAAAGCAATTCTGTTTGAAATGACTAAGTAAGCATCAAAGAATGTTAACTATTGTAATTCCACATGATAAAAGCCCAACATCTGCTTCTTCTCTGTCTTATACTACATGTCAGATATGATAAATGTGGAAAAAGAAAGGAAGAAGGAAATTTCATTAGGGTTAGTGTTACAGTCATTGCTACTGGCTTGAATTGATGACCTTTAAAATTCCAAGAAGAGAGTGTAAATGGAAGAAGTACAGCATGAAGAAGTAGAATAAGTTTGGAGACCTAGTTGCTAGTCATACTCTACCACCCAATCTGTATGGCCTGGTCAGGTTAATGTGCCTCTCTGGGCTTCAGTTCCTTGTTGTGTGAATTCAAGTGGTGAAGCTAAGTTCCATTTTATCTTTAATGTTTCTTGAACCCATTAAGGAGTCAGTAATAGAAGACAAATTATATATATGTAGCATCATTTTATTGCTTAAAAACTTTTAATGATGCTTCATTGTAGTATGGTGTTGTGTTTAAGAAATTGCACAATTTCTGTGTGACCCAATTTTCTTTCTTGGCTGTTTTAGGATTTAACTAAGACTACGTATGTAAAAAATTCCACATGCTCAGAAAATGATATGTATTCAATAATTATTGGCTATTACTACTGACTATAGGATTAAGTTAAATTTTTACATGACTTACCTAACACCGTTTAATCTTGTCCACCTCACTAGCATTGTCTCTCACCATTCTCTGTCTTACATATCAGGCAGAAAAACACGGAAGAGTCTTTATTTTTCAGTCACTTTTGAGGACTTTTGCAGGGTGAATAATTCTACATTAGTGTATATCTCTTTTCTCTCTCTCAACACTTTAAATATTTTTTTCCACTCTCTTCCTGCTTGCAATGTTTCTGGAGAGAAGTTGGACACATTTTTTGTTTTTTTCTTCCTTCTAGCTGCTTTCAAGATTTTTTTTCTTTATTTTGATTTTCTGTAAATTAAGTATGACATGCCTAGGGGAAGGTTTGTGGCATTTATCCTTCTTGGTGTTCTCTGAGCTTCTTTAATCTGTGATTTGATATCTGGCATTAAATTGTGGAAATTCTCAGTCATTATTGCTTCAAATAATTTCTATGTGGCTTTCTCTCTGTCTTTTCCTTCTGGTATTCCCATTACAATTACGTTACACACCTTGTAGAGTTGTCCCACAATTCTTGCATATTGTGTTCTTTTTTTTTTCAATTACTTTTTCTCTTTGCTTTTCAGTTTTGGCAGCTTGTATCTAGATATTTTCAAGGTCAGGAATGCTTTCCTCAGGTGTCCACTCAACTAGTAAGCCCATTTAAAAAAAAAAATCTATAGTATGTCTTTTTTTATTCTTTTCTAGAATTCCCATCTCTCTACCTGCATTACTCCATCTATTCTTGCACACTGCCTCCTTTATTCATTAGAGTTGTTAACATATTAATAATAGTTGTTTTAAATTCCTGGCCTAATAATTCCAACATGCCTGTTATATGAGTCTGGTTGTGTTTCTTGTCCTGTCTCTTAAAATTGTGTATTTTACCTTTTGGTATGCATTGTAATTTTTTTCTTAGTACCTGTACATGATGTCCTGGGTTAAGGGACTCAGGTCTTTTATAATATGGTGTGAGGTTTAGGGGGAGAGGAAGCTTTCTATATTCCTATGATTAGGTCTTGATGTTTTAGCGAGTCTGTGCCTCTGGACTGTGAACTTTGCAAGTGCTTTTCAGTTCCTCCTGCCCTTAAATGAGAAAGGATGTTTGGAGTGGATTGGAGTTGGCTCTTTCCTTTTCCCCACATGGAAGGCTAACAACATCTAGAGGTAAGTATTTCTCTTTCAAAACAGAGCCAGCTGGAGTTGGTTACTTCCTTTTTTTCCAGGTCAGTTAGGCTCCAGTAAAAACCCTAGCACATTGGGCTCTGGTTAAATAGTTTAACTTGAGGGCAGACCATGTTCAGAACAGAATGCTCTGCCATACTTCAAAATGGTGACTTTCCCCCTTCCTCTGCAGAAAGCATGAAGGGATTTCCCCCCAGTAGTCACTGTGAGAACCTGGTCGAGCTCCTGAGGTAAAATTCACAAAAGTGTGGGGACCTCCGTCTTTCAGGATGGAAGCACTTAAAGTTTTGGACTCTCAAACTTGTCCACACTGACCATGAAGCAATTCATCAATTTCAGTTGAGGTTTTCCTATCCTAGCACTTGCTCCCTCAGAAGTTTCTGCTCCACTGAGTTGTGATTGTCTGCATTCACCTCTCTGTCTCTCCAATGAGTTTTCCCTGTGACCTCACTTTTCTTATGGATATAAAAGGAGTTGTTGATTTTTCAGTTTGTTTAGCTTTTTACATGTTGTTAAGATAGAGTCCCTTACATGCCAGACCAGAAGTTGGAAGTTGCTTTAGTGAAATTTGAGGGGTTTGCTTTGTACACAAGCACAGGTATTCATCAGACAACTAACAATTGGTGTTGATAGTTCACAAAAATTTGAAATCTAAAGATTATCAGTTTGACAGATAGAATGGAGGTAATATTAAGTGGATGAACTTTGTCAAGAAAAGGGCACGAATAAAAGCTACTGATACTAGAATCTTAGAGCTTCTCCCACCTCCATCCTCCTCCTCCCATTTTTTGACAAGGTAATGTAACATTTCTTACAGTGTTTGTCCTCTCTGTACTAAAAGTTTGATCCTGAAGTAGTTTAGAATGCTGAGAGTGTGAATATTAACATGGTATTGAACAAAATCTATGTGGCAAAGAAACATGTCATTTTAAGACATTTACGTGGAAAATCAACAACTCTAAGGTGATAATTTCATTACACAGGCCTTACAAATATTTTTACTGACACTCTAATTATCAAACAACATATTTAGTCCTAAAGACTGCAAGAGCCTGCACAGTCATTTCAATTCATGTGTTTTACTAATCTTTATCCTGTTCCCAACAATTTGAAATTCTGTTCTCTACCATTGTGGAGAGCACAGACAAGAAGTTTAACATACTTATTTAACATTTTCACTGATTCTTTTCCAGTTAATTCAAAACCGAGAGCAGTACTTTTATGAAGAAGATATTTTTACAGTGATGTTGGCTTTTAGGTCTGTTTGACTTTGTAGTGTCATATTAATCAATTTGTTTGATTTTACCTTTCATGGTTCATTTAATTTTCTCTTGGAAGATTTGTTTCCTTGTCCTACTATTATGCTACTCCTCACAATGATTATGTTAAACAAGAGGATTTTTACCTTTTTCAGGTGCCATAAGAGTACAATTTCATTTATTTAGTTGGTTGTTTTACACCCCATGCTCCCTGCTATCAAAGGAAAAAAAATGAAGAAAAAAAATGATATAACTTATGACATAATCCATTTAGATGCAGTGTATCTGGTCTTGGAAAATGCAAATATTTTTGAAAAATGCAAATATTTTTTCCTAGCACTAAATTTAAAATAGCATTTAATAGATGGGTTCTTAGATACTGAACACCAAAATAGAAAATACCTAACACCTTTCTTTACCTAAACAACCTATATTTCTTCCATGTCACTTGTGAGGCCAACCAGTATTGCAGAAGAGAATGCCACATCCTAGATTTTTTTCTGCTTCCCAAATATCATCTCAGCATCAAAGCACCAGCCCTGAATTTCACATGCTGGGAACACTTGCTGGATAGAAGTGGAACAACTGAGAGCTATGCAATTATACTGAGAAGAGAAGTGTCCAGGAGACACTTAAATACTGATAAGGCTACCTCATTTGGGAAAAGTATTACTTCTGTGTTAAGTGGTTTTCCTGTAAAGTAATGGAATTACAGGATTGCTATTTTTTTAGTATTTCTAAGAAGAAATCAGTGGGTCACATAGGGAAAAAAAAGAAGGTAACAGGTAAAGTGTAAAATTTTGGATATTATTTTATAGTAGTAATACAGGAGGGAATATAAACTTGGTGAACACATTTCTGTAGGTTTGTGAAAAGAAGGTAAAATCTTGCATATATGAGATGTATAAAATCCTGTATTAATGTAAGTTGACATAATGTGTGATACTGGCACAATAATAGAGGCCAATGAGATAGAACAAAAATAAAAATAGTGCCCAAGTAATTTGGATCTCTAGTACATGATAAATCTCACAGTCTCTTGTTTTTTTCTTTTTCACCTTACAAAATCTTTACATTATTGATTATATTCCCAAACTGTCTTTCATGTCCCCATGGGAATGTTGTGGCTATTAATTTTTACTTTCTAATCCCTTTACCTTTTCCCTCATCCCACCTCCCTCCCATCTAGCAACCCTCAGTTTTTTCCCTGTATCTCTGAGACAATTTTTATTTAGTTTGCTCATTTATTCTGTTCTTTAGATTCCACATCTAAGTGAGATCATACAGTATTTTTCTTTCTCCGACTGACTTATTTCACTTAGCATAATGTTCTCTAGGTCCATCCATATTGTTGCAAATGGTAAGATTTCATTCTTCTTTATGGCTGAGTAATACTCCATTGTATAAATGTACCACAGTTTCTTAATCCAGTCATCTACCAATGGGCATTTTGTTTATTTGCATGTTGTCTTGTTTTAATTCTATTGGACACAGACAGCATCTATAATATAATGAGGGAAGGACACAAGGACATGAGTGCTTATAGGTAGGGATCAGTGGAGGCTAGTTACCACGGTCTGCACTCTAGATCTAATCATTCATATCCCTCTCACATGAACAATATACAAAATACACCCAAGGCCCCCCAAAACCCGTTTCCATTAAAACACTTGCTTGAAACCCAGAATCTTGTCATCTAAATGAAGTCCAGATGCTAACAAGGATGCTTGGGTGTAATTTCATATGTTAAAATCGTCTAAGTATAGTTCCTTCCAACTTGAGGTCTTATGAACTAGAAAAACTAGTTATGTGCCCCTCATACATCCGACATAGGCATAGAACAACTTCTATGCAGATTTACATCACTTTTCTTTAAAAAAAAAAATCCCTTTTTAAAACAGGGTGAAATAAAAGGCATATAGGAGTCTCAATTCATAGCAATTCTGAGATCCATTTGGGAAAATATTGAAAGTTCTTTGATTACAGTGCAGGCCTACTTTTGCCCATGACCTAGTTCATGGTCTTGTTCTGACTCAGCCATCTCCCCTTTTGCATGAGAAGCAGTATGTGTTTGCAGGAAAGTAGGCTTCACAGCCCATTTCCTGCTAGTAGAAATTCAGGGGTCCAAAAACCTTTCATTATGTACTCCGATCCTTTTAGTCCAAGCTGGCATTGTTTATACTGATATAACCCTCTTAAACATTTTCGGGTCTCTACGTTTTCTTTTAGATGTTTAGATAATTTTTAGCTCTTATCTTTTAGGTCTGTAATTCATTTGGAGTTCATTTTCATATATGGTATGGAGAACATATTTCTATTATATATTTATATATTTCTATCTATTATATATTTCTATTATACATTTTCTCACAGTTTTTCAGTATCATTTAACTTTATTTATACTGTGTTTTATATCATGATAATGATACTATTTTTAAAAATTGTGTGCAGTCCAATTTATGATTCTTTTTTTGTACCTAGATTTTGATTGATAGAATGCCTTTCTATGCACCTAGGTTAAAGAGGAATGTATTTTAAATTAAATATTAAATTGAGTTAATTAAAGATGAATAAAACATTTTAAAATGATGTATTCTTCTAGTACCTGTATGGTTTTTATTATATTGCTCATACATTTAGAGCATATTTTTGTATATAGAGCGAGGGATGGGTCAAAGTTTCTAATATTTTTTCAAATGATTAACCAGTTGTTTTGGCACCATTTATTAAGAAGTCTGTCTTTAAACCAGTGTTCTGAGATGCCACTTTTATGATTAGAGGTCATAAAAGACAATGGAGATTCTTCCCGCTCCCTCTCTTTCTATTTTTCTTTTTCCCTCTGGGGAAAGCTACCTACTACGTCATGAGAAACTCTATGGAATTAATGTTTGAAGAAGACCCTGTAGCCCATGCCAAGCCTCCAGTTAGTTTTAGCCCTGCTTGACAGCTTGACTGAAATCTCATGACAGACCCTGAGTCCAAACCAATAAAAAAAATACGTGGGAGTGGTAGAATCCGTTATAATCAATGAATAACAGTAACATTTAGACATGGCTTTTGATATATGATTTGCACTAAGCTATTTTTCTTTTAAATTTCTTTTATTTATTTATATTTTTAATTATTTTTTTTTGAGGGCAGTGTCACTGGCCCTCATATGTGGACCCGAACTGGGCCGCTGGCTTCCCAAGCCTGCACTTAACCTCCATGCCACTCAGCCGGCCCAGCACTAAGCTATTTTTCTACAGAAGGACTCTAGGTACTTTAACTGCTGGAGTGAGATTTACTCTGACTTCCTACCCACCTACTACATCAACTTTTCTTTCATCACTCTCATGTTGCAATCCTTACTTTACCCACATGGAATTACTTGTTTCCCTAATATGTCATAGTTTTTGACATCTTTGCATATGATTTTCCTTTATCCTATTATCTTATTGTCCAGTTAATAAACTCCTATCATTCTTCAAGATCTTGTTCAAATATTTCCTCTTCTATACTACTTTCAAGAAAATTGGTTTCTTTTTTGCCTGTTAATATACTTTGAATATAATTCTTAATATTCATCATACTATATCTCTATATTTTCAGTGTCTCATCTAGTGCCATGAACTGAATAAGTGTTATTATTAAATATTTTCTGGGTTGAGATAAGAAAAAATAGATGAGATAGCATTCTGATGAATATGAAATATACAATAAAACCTGAAGTTCTAAAGAAATGTCATACGGAACTAGGCAATGACAATTATTATTATACTGTTTCCAAATGTACCTTAAATATTACAAATTTTTTAATGTATCCCAAAGACAGACCACTTGATTTGTTATAGAGCTGAACTTTTTTCTTGCTGGAAAAAAAAAAAAAGGCTGGAGATTATTGGTGATACTAGCTGAGTAAAAGAGTCATAATGCTGCTATATTCCTATTTCTATTTCTAGAGATCATAAATTATGTTTCACGACTGGCATATCTGGCAATGACATAAGAGAGGTCAAGCAATTGTACTTGGCCAAACTGAATCTCAGATCCCAGCATGTTTCATAAAAGAGCAGACAGCAGGACCAGGGGATATGGTTTCAGTTGACTTCTCAACACACATTTACTAAGCACTGGCTACATGCTTGAGCTTAATAATGGACATGGACCCTATTATTAGATTCTTACAATCACATATTAGAAATAAGGAAATGTGGTAAATGTCTCTGATAGAATGGCAGATAAGATGCCATAAGAGATATAACAGAAAAACTGAGAAGAAGGAAATGGGACTTTGGAAGAATGGTAAATCATGAAGGGCTTGATGGGGAAGATGGCATCTGGAGTAGGTTTCAAAGTAAAGATGCACACCCATATAGTCAATCCTCCATTCATTAAATCAGCATAGCATAGGATTAAGAACATCACATTGAAAGCCAGAAAGAACAGAGCTAGAAATGTGCTTCTCTTTGTTACTAATTATAGGACCTTGAATATATCACCTTTCTGAGCCTCAGTTTTATTATATGTAAAATGAGGATAATAATAGTAATGCCTCTCTTATAGAATGGTCAGAAAGGTTATGTGAAACAATCTATGGAAAAATATACAACCTGGTATAAAGACAGCAACAAATACATGGATGTTATTAGTGTTCTTATTATAGCTACGATGATGATGATGATGGTGGTGGTGATGATTATGATAATGATGATATGATAGCTACCTGGAGACCCACAAAGATGAACGTATCCCTTTATTCCATCATACTACCATGAAAGCCAATAAAACGCAGCCTCTATGTAATCATGTGGAAAGACCAAGAAAATGATACAATGATAGAATTGTTCACCCTCTTTTCATTGATCCTTTGAACCAGACCCACAGCATCTTATTGCAAGATTGCTTGTTATATGAGAGTCAGAATCCATGAATTTTAAGTCATTGTTTAATAGGTTTTATCTACTTGCTTCCCAAAACATCCCTAGCTGATATATTAACCATCCAACAAAGCCCCGTTAGAATGACTTAGATGTAGCAGACACTACATGGCATGATGACTTTGATAGTTAGAAGTAGTCCCATATTATTGCAGAAGATAATATTGCAAAGGCTCATTAGATTACAGTCTGGGAGTAGAGAGGAAGACAGTAACGTCCTGGACTTCAACTGCTGGCCCACACCTTCTATTCCTTTTGCCTCATTGGTAAATGGAAGCAAATAATAAAGACTCTATACATCTGTTGTGAGGATTAAATACAATACTGTGTGGAGATTGCCTTCCATAATGCCTGGCGATAGAAATCATTCATTAATTTGTAGCTATTTATGTTACTGTAGCTTCATATTATCATTTTCTAATGGATTTTTTTTTGAAAAATTCCCCAGTTATTTTATATGCCTGGTGATAGAAATCATTCATTAATTTGTAGCTATTTATGTTACTGTAGCTTCATATTATCATTTCCTAATGGATTTTTTTTTGAAAAATTCCCCAGTTATTTTATATGTAATAAACTAGCCTTCTCACTTGAAATGTAAATTCCTCCTGGATAGGGTCCAAATCTTCTATTTATTTTTTATTCCTTTCACTTACTTCCTAAGCCTACCCACCAATCAGTCAGAGACCTGCTCAGAGAACATGCTTATTGAATTGATGATTTTCAAACTACTTTTAGGTATAAACCATCACTATCTGTTCACATATTTGAGGCTGCTTCACACTTCCATGACATAAATGGAAAAATCCGGAGAGTTTTTTGTTAAACAATTCTACCATACTAATTTATCCTTGGGAGTTAAAATTTCTAAAAGTCACCTAAACTTTTCCTTGACATATACATTTATTTCCTGGGTATAATGAAAAGAAGTTAACAAATTGTGAGAACGTTTTATCAGAAAATTTGATTATATTTTAATGGTGGTAATAAAGAAGCATCCTAACTAATGACTCTATTAGCATATAACTTCGACATCATATTAACTCTGTGTGACAGAGTTGAATCTAAACTAATGAATAACTTAGAGATAAGTTTCTACTATAATTGTAATTATATTTGCAGTTTCTTGAAGTTATGGAATAGAGTAGTTTTAAAGTCACAGGCACTGGGATCAAATAGACCTATTGGATCTTATCCTGATTCTATTTTCCATGGGGTTTTGATGAAAATTATCTAATATCTCTAAGCTCCATTGTTCGTTTTTACAATGTTGATGAATATTGTAGTCACTTAATAGAGTTGTAAGAATTAGATAAAACCATGTATGGAAAATACATTAAACAATGATGGCAATAGCAATTGCTTAATAAACATTGATTATTCATATTGTGAATTGCAAATATAATCTAAATTTTAGTCAGGGTCTCTCTGCTTCTTAATACCTGGATTGGACTAGCTTGAGCCCCTCTGTTTCATACCAAATTTCTCCTTCAGTATTTTCAAAATTCCAAGGGAGGTCAATTCTGATAGTCCTGTTTCACGTTGGATTTCATGTTTGTTGAATTATTGCTCTTTGACATTAATTTTAGGATTGTCCCCATATTACTACTGGTGTTAATTCAAGCAAAAAAAAAAGCATACCTCCCTGATTTTCTTAAGTAATAAATTTAGTTTTAGACCCTATTGCCAAAATCAGCTCTAAATTTCACTTTTTCATGATCATATTACCAAAAAAAAGAAAAAATCTCATTAATGCACTCTGCCAAACAATTGCACTGGCCCCATCTGGCCTCTGTTTCTCTCCTTATCTGATATTATGTCACAGCTACCCCCCTCAACACACACACACACACATACACATTAGAAAGAACTGTGATTATTTTGTCTTTAAAATTACAAGGTTTACTTTTGATGTCCTTTCAGCATTTTAAATAAAGTAAATTAAATTTTGTGTAAGTTTTCATTTCCTTATGTATGCACAGGTTTAGTTGCTGTTAAACAGCCATCTAAAGCTAGAAGGACAGATATTATCTTGCAAATAGGCCTGGTTTTTGACCTTTTCATAAGTTATAATTTGAGTAGCCTGACGATTTTACAAAAGCAGTCCATTTATTCAAGGAAGACAGGATTTAGAGTCAAGCTTCATGTGTTCTCATTCTGACCTCGGTATCCTCATCAGTCCAAAGAGAGAGCTTATATTTTATCTGTCCAATACAGTGCTTGTGATGGATGAATTAGAAAATCAATCTTAATGTGTTTTGCAAAATATAAAACATGATCCATGATTTACATTGAATTAAACTGGGAAATCATGGAAGAATAGAAAAAAACATGGACTCCAATATCAATAGCCCTGGATGAGGGACCGTGAATAAGTCTTTTTACCTGTCTTTACCTCACTGCCTACCCCAAAAGAGGCAAACAGTAATTACAATCATAATACCTTTCCACAGATCTTTTATAGAAGTTAAGAATTTCAATGCTTTTGAATATGTATTTTTAATAGCATTGTTAGAAAGGAAAAACTCAATGAATCCTTATTCCTTGTCTTTTCTCATATACAGAGGGTGCCAAAAAAAATATACACATTTTAAGAAAGTAAAAAACTGTATTAAAATTGTAGTAATATATACTGATAACAAAAGATGAATCTGTGTCACGTGTATACATTTTTTTTGGCACCTCTGGTTTTTCATTCTGGAAATCAAAAATAATTATCTTGCTTCTTGCTCAGAATTCTGTTAGTTCCTGTCCTGAGACAGATGCTGGTAAATCTGCTCCAGCTGACAGGTGACAGTGTCCTGGCCATCAGGAGCATCCAGGACAGTAGTGACCTTTGGCCTTGTTTAGACCAACAGTCATGGGGATGATCATGGTAAGAACATTCTGCATTCCTTTAATGCGTTTTAGCTTCATCTATTCCATATCACTGTCAGGTTGCTGCCCAAAGCAATCAGTAGGTGAGGGGCTTCCTGCTTTGTACTGCTGACAAATGAGGCCTCATTACCGTTTCTGCAGAGCATAACATAGAAATGAAATTTATCCTACCACTGCCCCTTTAAGAAAAAAAGGACTGTAACAATCCCCATGTGGGTTAACTGCCATCTGTAATAATGTGATGAATTCTTGAAATAAAAAAACACTGAGTATCTGTGCGGCACAAGCACTGTGCTGTCTGCTGGGGTTGCACAGAAGAGCCCCACAGGTGGTCTTGTTCCTGCGTTCATGTTATTCTCAAATAAGGAATGCTCTGAGACTTCAGTTTTAATTCTGTATATGCTCAGCAAAGGACTCAAGATGAATCAATGTTTACCATGGAGAGAAAGCAAGAGCAGGCTTGAATCTTGAGACCTCATGGCCAGCATAGGGGTCATTGTCTCCTTAATGAGGTAAAACTTGATCTGGGTAGGATGAGAGTGGCAGGCCAGGAGGCTGGATAAATAGGGGCCACGGGACTAGTATATATTTATGTCACAGGATCCATTTCATCTACTAGGAAATCAAATATTAGTAGGTAAGAGACCTTGTTAGAAAAATGCTCTAATTGTCACTCGGATGCACTATGCTCCCCCTTACTTCCAGGGCATGTGCAATTCAAGGCTAGTCGCAGCTCTTATAAATGATGTCTTTCTCAGGCCAATGCTCTACATAGTGAACTCACTTCTTGACTGTAACAACAATCAGTGCCTCTGTGGATGAAGACCTATGCCTGTAGCAGCTCTTACTCCGCAACCCTCTGCTACCCTCTTCTGGTGGGAGTCTATCACTGCAATTAGCCCTCAAATCCAGGTATATCTATCCTTTTTAGGTATGGTTGATAATGGTGACACTAGGGGAAAATGACACAGGGCAGACCTGATAGCCAGACCCAGCTCCTGGCTCTGGGAAACCAAGTCCCATCCCAGAATTTGACATCTGAAGACTATGGTAAGAGATTTCAGGTGGTGGGCCCACGAAGCAGTCCCTGTCAGGCCAGTGACATGTTAAATTATTGGTATGCTTCCCCAAAGAGGGTAGTGACATTAGTAACAAAAAGATTACTTTTCATTAGGCCACCTTAGGGACCCCAGGCAGCAGTAGATCAGTGCCTTCTTCGGAGGCCTTTCCTGATTTTCCTCTTTAGAATTATAATCTGCCCACTTCTATTTCCGTCCTTGTTTCATTTTTCTCCATAACATTGAAACATTTAACAGGCTATATTTAATTGTTCAGTTTTGTTAATTGTCTGCCTATGCTATTAGAAAATAAGCTTCTTTAGGAAAGCGTGGCTTTTGTTATTTCTATTGTCACTGTTGTATCCCCAACACTTAGATTAGGACCTACATATTAGTTGCTCAATAAACACTTTCAGAATAATGAAATACAATGGAAGAAGTACAGCATGAATATGCAGAATAAGTTTGGAGTCCTAGTTGCTAGTCGTACTCTACCACCCAATCTATATGGCCTGGTCAGGTTACTGTGCCTCTCTGGGCTTCAGTTCCTTGTTGTGTGAATTCAAGTGGTGAAGCTAAGTTCCATTTTATCTTTAATGTTCCTTGAACCCAGGAGTCAGTAATAGAAGACAAATGATATATATGTAGCATCATTTTATTGCTTAAAAACTTTTAAAGACTCTTCATTGCAGTATGGTGTTGTGTTTAAGAAATTGCTCACTTAGCGGTTTGGGTCAGAATCTTCCCACTGCAAATACAATGAAGTCCCCCATTTCTGCTGCTTAGAAGTGAGAGCCAGACACAGGACGGTAGATAACTATTGAATTATTGAAACTGGACCAATGATTACTCACATGTTTGTTAAATGTGATTGGTGGGTTTGGCTATATATAGTCCTCAAACACTACAGTTTATAAGAATAACCTGGGAAGCTTGTTTAAATGCATATTTGTGAATGCCTAGCCCTAGAAATTAGAATTCATTAGGTATGGATTGGGGATCAAGGATCTGGATTTTTAACCAAGCCCAAGAAATTCTGATATAGGAAGTTCTCTGATGACATTTAAAGAAAAAAAAATGAATCCTCCTTAGTTTAAGATTAAAATCATTCTTAGAGAATTAGGACATCCTGCAAGTGGGCATTTTGCCTGTGGAAAAGAAGGGTTGCAGAGGCTGGGAACAAATGGAGCCTGATGGTGCCATAGCATCACTGTTAGCTCAATTTTGGCACTTGTTAAAATGTGCTTTCTGCAGTCTTTGGTTTCTGTAAGCAGAGATTATGTTTTAATATATAACAGGTGATTCTGATGCCAAAAACCCAAAAGTCATGTTTTGAGAAATAATGGTATAGAGGGGAGGGAAGTAAAGGG
The DNA here is from genome assembly GCA_033961575.1 of Aselliscus stoliczkanus. Taxonomy (NCBI): domain Eukaryota; kingdom Metazoa; phylum Chordata; class Mammalia; order Chiroptera; family Hipposideridae; genus Aselliscus; species Aselliscus stoliczkanus. Next base: position 74,575,715 of record CM066736.1, read on the forward strand.
AAACTTTAAAAAATTATATATATATATAATATATATGGTTGTTGAAAAAGTCTTGATGCATTTTTGCAATGAAAAACATAGAAAAATATGTCATGATTTTTCTGATAACCCAATATGTGTGTGTGTATATATATGTGTATGTGTGTATACATGAAATATATATATTGCATGTGCCAGGCACCGTGCCAAGGGAGCTTTACACAGACATAAATACTATCACCATTATTTTATAGGTAAGAAAAATGATAACCATACAGTACATAAGCCCCTGAGACCGCACTGATAAGAGATGAGCTGTGATTCAAATAAAAGTCCTGAATTTACTGTCTATGGTATTTCTACTGCCCCAGGGTTTATCTAGTATTCAGTGATCGTCCTGCGGTACGTACATGATTTGGCCAGCTGTACGTAGGTGTGTAAACCCTACCACAATCGAGATGTAGAATCTTATCATCATCCTAAAATGTTCCCTGGTGTCATTTTGCAATTATTCCCTTTCTCCCATCACTACCTCTTGCCAAAAGAGGATCTGATTCTGTCCTTATAATTTTTCCTTTTCCAGAATTTATATAAACTGAATCATTATTTATGCAGTTTTTTGTGTCTTGATTACTATAGCCTTAGAGTACATGCTGAAATCAAATAGTGAGTCAGAGTCCTTCAACTTTATTCTTTTATCATAAGTGTTTTGCCTGTTCTGTTTCTTTTACTTTTCCAAATAAATTTTAGATTACGCTTGTAAATTTCTAGTAAAAAAGCTTGTTGAAAGATTGATGTAGTTTGAACTTAATCTAAACATCAATTTGAGGAGAATTTGGGTTTTTTAATCATTGAAAGCAGTTTATCTGCTCATCAACTTAAGTCTTCATTGATTTCTCTTAGCAATGTTTTACAATTTTCATCATATAAATCTTGCACATATTATAATCATCACTAAATGTTTCACACTTTTGGTACTACCGTAAACATTATTTTCTTATTTGAATTTCAAGTTGTTTATAGTTTTACAACCCTGAAAATAGGTGCGTTCTAAAATTTCATTTCTGAGGCCTGCCAAGTGGTGCGGTGGTTAAGAGCTGGCTTGGGATGCCAGAGGTCCGGGTTCAGATCCCACATAGGAGAGCCAGTGACACCGCCCTCTTAAAAAAAACAGAAAACAAAAACGAATTGTTTCTCTATTTGGGGCCAGCTGAGTGGCGCGGTGGTTAAGTGCTGGCTTGGGAAGCCAGCGGCTCCGGTTCGGGTTCCGCATATTAGGGCCAGTGACACTCACTGCCCTCAAAAAAATAAAATAAATAAATAAAATAAAATTTCATTTCCTAGGTAATTCTTTTGCCTCACCTTAATATCCCCTGGCTAGTATATATAAATATAACTAAATTTCATATATTGAGTTGTGTCCTGTGATTTTGTTAAAATCACTTATTATTTCTAATAGCTTTTTTTTTTTGGTATATTTTGAGGGATTTTTCTATGTAGACTATAATGTCATCTAAAAATATTGATTTCTTCCTTTCAAATTTATATGCATTGTTCGTCTTTATCTTGTCATATTGCTTTAGTTAGTACCTACACCCAATACAGTATTCAACAGATTTAGTAAAAGAAAATATTTTTTACTTGTTCTTGATATTTAAGGAAAAAATCATTTAATCCTTCAGTCTTAGGTGTAAAGTTTTTCACAGCTGTTCTTTATTAGGTTGAGGAATTTTTTTTATTATTATTCTTACAGTGCTGTTGTTTTATTAAGAATAAATATTGAGATTTTTCTCAAATATTTTATACATCTATTGAGATGAATATAAAGTTTTCCTTTTATTTTTATTTTGTTCATATAATGAATTAAATTATTTTCCAGTGCTGACATAATGCTGCATTTTTAAAATAAAACCTGATTATCATGATATGTTATACTTTTTAAATATATTTTTGGATTTAATTTGTTATGATATACCAGGAAAATTTTAGCCCAATTCAAAACTAATTGACTTCAAAATAGGTGACAAAGATGGGCATGATATAATTATAAAGGGTCAATTCAACAGAAACATATAATGATCCAAAATGGGTATGTGCATAACAGAGATTCAAAATACAAAAAGGAAAAACTAATAAAGCCAAGAGGAGAAATAGACAAATTTACAATTATAACTATAGGCTTCTGTACTTCTCTTATAATAATTGATAAAAGAAGCTGACAAAAATTTGTAAGAATTCCTTCACTAAACTATCAACCACCTTGGCTTAATTGTTTTTATAGAACACTATAAACAATAAAACAATACATCAAGATATATTATATTTTTTGGACCTAAAATAAGTTTCAAATTTAAAAGGATCAAACTGGGGGAGGGGGATCGTCACTCTGAGGGGTAAAAAGTGTAACTATTGCACTGTGTTGTACACCTGAAACTATTTTTTTTAAAATGTTATTTCACAATATAAGAAGTTTTAAAAAAAATCATATGAAGTATTTGCATAAACCATAATGGAATTAAACTGGAAATAATTGGGTAAATTGCTAAGTATTTGGAAATTAAAGAATACACTTGTAAACAATACATGGATGTAGTAAAAAAGCACAAAGGAATTTAGAAAACATTTTGAAATAAGTCAAAATGAAAGTACAATATAATAAAATTTGTTTGACGCAATTTAGAAAGAAATTGATAGCACTGAAAACACAGAAAAGCAAATCAATGTTCTAAGACTCCAGCTTAAGGCACTATTAGCAGATCAAATTAACCTCAAAACAGAGAGAAGTAAATAAGTGTAGGATAAAAAATCAGTGTAGTAGAAATAGAAATCTAAAAGAAAATAGAGAAATTTCAATGAAACCAAAAGCTGGCTCTTTGAAAAGATCATTAAAATTGATAAATCACTAGCCAGACTGCAAAACTACAAATTATCAATGTTAAGAATGAAAAAAAAATACATTCATTAATGAGACAATAATTTTATGAAAACACAAAGGATCTGAATAGTCAACAGTTGTTTTATTATTTTTTGTTGTAAAAAACACATCATAAAATTTACCATCTTAACCATTTTTAGCTTTAGTTGTTGTATACTGTCATGCAATGGATCTCTAGAACTTTCTCATCATGCAAAAATGAAAACATATCTCCATTGAACAACACCCCTTTACCCCTCCTCCTAGCTTCTGGCAACCACCATTCTGCTTTCTAAGAATTGGTCTACTTCAGATACCTCATATAAGTGGATTCATGCAATATTTATCTTTTTGTGACAGGCTTATTTCATTCAACATAATATCCTCAAGTTTCATCCATATTGTAGTATATGACAGGATTTTAATTCATTTTTAAGGCTGAATAATATTCCACTGTATGTATATACCACACTTTAAAAAAAAACCCTGGGCATCTATCGATAGGTTGCTTCCACCTCTTGGTTATTGTGAGTAATACCACAATGAACATGCAAATATCTCCTTAAGATTCTGCTTTTCATTCTTTTGGATAAAAAACCCAGAAGTGTGATTGCTGGATCATATGGTAGTCCTATTTTCAATTTTTTTGAGAAACCGCTATACTGTTTTTCATAGCAGCTGCACCATTTTACCTTGCCACAAGCTGTGCACAAAGGTTTCAATTTCTCCACATCTTCACCAATACTTATTGAGTGTGTGTGTGTGTGTGTGTGTGTGTGTGTGTGTTCTCATAGGCTATTCTATATGAGGTGATATCTCATTATGGTTTTGACTTCCATTTCTCTGATGATTAGTGACATTGAGCATCTTTACATATATTTATTGGTTATTTGGAAATATTTTTTCGGAGACCCTTTTTTCTTTTTGGAGACCACAAGGTAGAAGCACCTTTACTGTCTTGCTGGCTCCATAAATATCAGTGCTCATGCTGTGTGGGGAGTGATTCAGAGCTTTTGTACACCTACAGTTCTATGCCAAAAATAAGATGAAATCATTTGTTTCCTAGGCAACCATTTTATGGAACATGTATAGTTTTCCTTTGAAGGTATGTTAAATGGTAAAATTTACTATGTACTATTTTAATTTGTTCACTTTTTAAAAGTAACAACTATTAATCACATGTGTTATCATACATAGATTATTAAGACAGGCAACTAAACTCTGACCAGGTTCTAACTTATTCACAAGGAAGCCTGGGTGTTCTTTTCTGTGTGAATTCTACAGGGAACATAAAGAGTGGGTGGGGTATAAGGCCTGGAGGAAGGCCTGAAGGAAGGAAGGAGGGAAGGGTGGGAGAGGGAGGAAGGAAGGAAGGAAGGAAGGAAGGAAGGAAGGAAGGAAGGAAGGAAGGAAGGGAGGAAGGGAGGGAGGGAGGGAGGAAGGAAGGGCTTATTTAGTAGAGTAAGGAATTCATACTACCTGATACTCCAGGCTTTGAGTAAGACACAAGTCAAAATTATAAATTATTTTGGCAGTGCTCTCCCACCATAGATCTTTAGAGGAGGTTAATAATACAATTTGACAAATACATTTCATGTTAATTCATGGTGTTATTATTTCAAACCTGAAAACTTCCTGGGTTTATACCAATGCTTCAGCAACACAATTGCTACAGACTAGGTTCATGGAGAGCCCTAAAAGAGAGCCACATCCTGTTCCTTTCTTTCCTTCCTCCTCTTCAAAAATAAACCCTGCGCTGCAACGAGACATGCATAAATAGCCATTAAATGAATTGGCACCCAACCTTCAATCAGTTTTATAAACTGCAAAATTATTATCCCATTTAGTGTGAAAAAGATTTTCTTACTTTGTTACACTTGCATATTTTAAAGGAAATAGCCTACAATAAAATTTAGGTAAGTCTTCTTGACATGCTTTTAAAACTATCAAAACATAAGTGTTATTGTTCGTTAAAAACATATTTTCCTTTAGCTTTTTTTTCTAGAGCTTGGTGCAATCCTCCTATAGGTTAATGATATTGCAAGTGTTTTTACTTGCATAGAGGCAATCAGCTGGTTCAACTTTTCCAGATCTCTGCCTTGGAGAGGAGAAGTAAATGTCTCAGTTTCCTGTGTCAGTGTGGACCTACACTGTTAGTGCCATGTTGGCGAATAAGATGTTCTGAGAGGTTTCAGTTGATTAGGCTCTGAAACCAAATATGCTTTTGCTGAAAATGGATTGCACATTTACAATGCCCTTTTAATAGTGCCTTAAACATATTACCTTGGATGAGGTTTGGGGAGGCCAGCTACAGATCAAGGGAGAGAAACTGAAAAGAGTCTTAACAGTGCTGTCACTAACATTTCCCTGGGGAGCACCCAGGATGCCTTGCAGGGCCACTCAGGGGAAATACCAGGACAGTCAGGAGGCAGAAGGAAAGGGGATTGTGGGTTAGTCATGGTTGTGGTTTCTATGGTAAGTATGTTTAAGATTAGCTACTTTTAATAATTTCAGCGGTCTTTGGGGCATTTGGTCTGTCCCTAGTTGTCTGGTACCTGGTCTTGGGACATTTAGGGCAGGAGTATTGGGCCTGGAGTTTGAGAGACTGATATGGGAGCTGGTTAGGGGCATGGACTAATTTGCTGCTCTAGAAGAACTGACTGGCCTCTTACCAGGGCCTCGAAGTTGGGTCAACTCAGCATTTAAAAACTGTATCACAAATAGACATAGGGAAGAAGTTAAGGCATGTACCTTGTTTTTGGTTTTTGTTTTGTTTTGTTTTGTTTGTTTTGTTTTGTTATTGACTCCCAGATCCCTTGTTTTTCTTGTGGATTCAGTAATAAAGTTTCTCTTCCATGTATCCAACAGTTCATTTCATTTTCCTCTTGGGTATAAAGAAAGATTATATTTTCCAACATCCCTTATAATAAAGTTAGGCCATTTGACTTAATTCTGGCGGATAGAATATGGTTAGAATTGATACATACCACAGTCAGGTCTGGTCATAAAACCCTCACTCACCACCTTTTTCCACTCCATAGACATTTGGAAATTATGTGCCAAAAATAGTGCCACAAGACAGAAGTTACCTAAGTCCTGATTAATATGTAGCAAAAAAGACACCGTTTCTTGTACTTCAACTCCCAGCTGTCCTACTGTCACTGCTACCTACCATGAGCAACCAGTAAGTCTATTTGGTTTCAGGATTTATTTTTTACAGGAGCTGGAGTTAGTTATGCTAACAATAACTAGCATGTCTGTGGATTCTTGGTCTTTTGCAGAGCAATGACATTATTAGATAGGAAAATTTAGTTCAGATATCATAAGGTAGAAATTATGCTATTAACATACGACACTAACACTGTAACATTCCTAGATAGTACAGTGCAAACAATATTTTTCTCTAAGTTTAGAGAAGTTTTTTCTTTTTAATCTTTTGTTACTGTTCTCAATACAATTCCTTGATTTTGCAGAGATCAGATCTGAAATAGGAATTCTTGAGAGATAGGAAAATGTTTCCTTGGCCCTAGATTTGGAGCTTCCAGGGGGCAAGGATGTTTTGGCTTTACTTTTCTTCCCCCTCCCCCTCCTCCTGCTCCCCCCTCCCCCTCCCCCTCCCCTTCCTCCCCACACCCCTTCCCCCTCCTCCTCCTCCTCCTCTTCCTCCTCTTCTTCCCCTTCCCCTTCTTCTTTCTACTCTATGCCAACTCAATCTCCTTCTAACCCACAAACAGACTAATCATCAGAGTTACGTATATAGTAGTTTTGTATTATATAGTTGTTTGTTTAAATTTATAGACACTGATATTGTTGCTTAGGCCATTTAAAGGTCTATTTTATATTTTAACTGGCCTGACTTGAAGACGTTTGTGGAAAACACTACAAAGCATTACCTGCTAAATTTTGAAACATGAAGTTAGGAGGCACCCACTGCATATTTGTTCTTATCGGTGCTGCCTACCATTGTTCCCCAGGGTTACTTTTGGATATTTAAAAAACAAACAAACAAACAAAACATAAAACTGCTTCCAAGAACTATGCAGAAATATTGTAATTCATTGATCCTGGTAAAGCTAGTCAAAGGACTGAAAACGTTGATGGTCTCTTCTCAATCTAGTTTTCCCATTACTCAAAGGTTCTTAGAAGAAAAGGCGTCATTGAAAGATTATATAATACAGTCATTCCCCAGTTTTTAAGGTGGTTATGTGTGTGTGCATGCGTGTGTGTGTGTGTATGTGTGTTATACTTATACAGTATAGTATAAAATAATAAGTATCACACAACTAGATCACACATGTGATGACATACTATGTTAGTGAATGTGGAGGGAAGCAAGCTTATTTGAAAATTGAATATGTACTCATTAGGAAAAGAGGGGGATGCAATTAAGAGCATTTCTGAAAGATATATATCCCTCCTAAAGTATTAGCTAGGAGAACCTCTATGAAGGGAATTTTGGGGATATCTGTGAAAATCACAAGTGAAGATATTTTTTTGGATATCTCCTAGAAACATATTCACAGTTACAGTCATACACTACAATTCAAATTTGCATAACTGGGCAGCAAGAGCAGGGTCATAGCGGAGAACTCTGTAGGGCTTTTGTACTGTTTTTACAAGTATTTATTTATTTTATTTTGAATATTTTGTGGGTGTGAACCTTAATCATTTTATTCTTTGGGGAGGCTACTGATGATCTTAATTTATTTTGGAATAAACCTGTCCCAGTGTCCAGTGGATCTCATTTCCTGGATGACATTCTTTCCCTCTACCTTTATAGCCTATCAGCCATACAATACCCACACTGAAGTTTCTTGCTAGGGTTGAATCTTATCATGAGCCCCAGTATAGCTGTGTCATAATGAAACCTGCTTAACCCTGGCCTGACCATTTCCATGAAAGGTATGGGGATATTTGCTTCTCTTCAGATCACCTGGGACTAGAATATCTCCATCTGCTGACTTTGAGGATCACCAGCCACCTCAGTGCCCTGTGTACCTAGTAGGCTGCTTCCTCCAGATGGTGATTCCTACTCAGAAACTATAGAACTTTGCTACCCTTCTTTGGTCATTGTACACAGAGATTCCAGCTGGATTAACTCATTGAGGCAAGCTCTGCAGTGTGATCATTTCCCATATTTCTGTGAGCTTGTCTCTTGCCTAAGAGAATCCCAGTGAGCATAAGAAAGAAAGTCAACCAAGAAATAGACACAGCAGAGAGGATACGCAGAATGTTAGGGGAATGAGAAGGTATTCATTCATGTGTTCTAAGAATATCTTTTGATTGCTACCACAGTGCCAGGCACTGTGCTGTGTTAGAAATACTGAGATGAGTAAGGCCTAGTTGCTGTTCTCAAGGGCTCAGATATTATTAGAGTAACTGTCATCAAAATTATTTCCAAATTTTTATAGAAACTGATAGAGACTTCATAACGGATACTTTCATGCATTTTTCTAAAAAGCATCAATAGCTCTGTTGTATTATTATGGGTGTTGCTTTTTGAAGATGCCTTTTTGATACCTACTGTAAATAATTACTGCAGTATGGAGGGCTTTGATATCATGAAATGTAGGTCCATGAAGCATCGTAAAGAGGGGAAAGGGCTATTTCAAAATACCTGAAAAGATTTTACCATAGCCCTCCATTGTGATCCTGTTCTCTTTCCCAGTTATACGCATTTGACTTTTAGTATGTGTAACCACGTGTAACTGAAACTTTTCAACATTTAATCACGAAATCTTAAATTTGTGTCTCTTGGGTGCTTCCAAAGTGCTTGTAATGTGCCTTCATGTAGCAACTTGTACATTGCTCTATCCTGGCGCTCATCAGACCATATTGTCCCTGTTTCTTCCCTCATGTTCCCTGCTAGACTGTGAGATTCCCAGGACATACAGCAGTTTGACTATAAGGCTTAAAAATTAGAGTGCCAGGGGCCAGCCAAATGGCGTGGTGGTTAAGCGCTGGCTTGGGAAGCCAGCGGCCCTGGTTCAGGTCCCACATATGAGGGCCAGTGACACTGCCCTCAAAAAAAATAAATTAGATTGCCAGATTTAGCAAATAAAAACACAGGACAACCATTTAAATTCAAATCTCAGAAAAACTATATATATATATATATATATATATATATATATATATATATATTTGTATAAGTATTTCCCATGAAATATTTGGGACATACTTACATTAGAAAAAATAATTCTGTAATCTGAAATTCAAAATTTAACTTGTCTTCCTGTATTTTTCTGGCAACTTTAAAGATGTCTTATAACCCAAAGATTCTACAAATTTATCTTTACTATTTAGCAATAAAGGACAAGATTTCATCATTAGCATTGAGCATTTTAAAAAATTAAAATTATATCAATCCTATTTTCAAATACTGGAGTCTGCTAATCTATCTTTATATATAAAAACTAACAACTGTTTATGTTATAAAATTTGTGTTTTTTTTTTGTTTTTTTTTGTTTTTTGTTTTTTTGAGGGCAGTGTCACTGGCCCTCACATGTGGGACCAAACTGGGGCTGTTGGCTTCCCAAGCCTGCGCTTAACCACCGCGCCACTCGGCCGGCCCAAAATTTGTCTTTTTTTAAACCACAATTCTTTCTTTTTGTTTCTCATGAATTCATGGTTTATCAAAGTACATGAAAGACAACTTTAAGAATGTCAATTCATGTATTCATTTCACAAAGATTTGTTAAACTACTAAAATGTACCAACAAGTCCTATAGATAGTGAGAAGAAAATGAGCATATGGCCATATGTTCATAAAAATAACATTGGATGATCCAAAGACTAAATAGTTAATAACTATACAGTGTGGAATTTTGTGATTATAGACATTTGTGGACCTTTGGGAACAAAATTAGAGGTCTGATAAATATTTCAGGATAGAGAAGTAGTCAAGTGATATGAGTGAGATAGAGATACCAAGGTTGTTTAAGGAAGCCTTTAGCTTTTACTATTATTCATATATTCATTCAATGTAGTATTTACCTATTTCTAATTATAAATTGATTATTTATGATAAGATGTGTAGAATTATCAAATAAAAATGAATTGGATTAAAATTTTGAACTAACAATTATGGAGCTGACAAAATTGAGAGTTTAAATTAAGATAGAGCATGTTTTTAGTAGAAAATGCCATTGTTTCTAGGGAATTTACTTAATTGTATTTCACATATTATTTGATGCAGGAGAGCCATATTTAGAATGTTTTGAATTAAAAAATCAGTTACAGGTTATTAACTTAATCCCCTGAAGCATAGCTTATGCCTCTAATATAGTTCTGTTTTCTCACTAGCTCTTTATTGGTGTTACAGAACCCATGTTTCTATGGAAGAAAGAAATCTAAATTTATATGCATTTCATCAGATAAATGAACACAAGGCAATTCTCACCTATCTTATCTATCTAAAAATTTAACTTGCAATGTTCAAAACCTCTTGTTTACTTCCCTTTCCTTGTCCTATTTTATTGAGATGTTAATTTATTATCTAAGATAAAGGCATTTAAGTTAAAACAATCTTCCTTGGGACTTCAGAAGTGGAGGAAAGATTCTAATTCTAAGAGTCTGAAAATAAGTAATGAGGGAAGATAATTTTTTCTTATTATTTAAAAGACTCATGAAAATGGTCACCATGGAAACCAGACATGAGTCTATGGAACATCAAGAGATCAGAAGAGAGGTCTTGAGCTGAGTGAGGCTGTGTCTTAAATTTGGAATGCTGACATAGATTTTAACCCTCATTTAAGTATAACTTCTTCATAAATTATGTGATTTATTATAGATTATACAGTCTTAGGATTTGACCATTTTTGCAAAGTTCTACCCTGTGATATTTTCTTTTCTTTCTCTTTTAACCCTTCCTCCCTCTTTCACCCTTCCTTTTTTCTCTCCCTTTCCCTCTTTTTCTTTCTTTGTTTATGCTTTCCCTTTTTTTCTGTGTTTTCTCCTCTCCTCCTCCTACTCCACCTTCTCCTTCTCCCTTCTTTCTTTTCTACTTCATTTTTTGAGTGAAGGCCTATGATGGGGCATGTGAAAGAAAGAAGATGGGAGAAAAGTCCCTTGGCTTTTCCACACTTAGAATTATTTTTAAAACCTGTGGAAAATATTATAACATATTACAATTTAAAATGAGAGTAATAATTGGAAAATGGAGCATTTACATATTCTGACGAACTGAATATTTTAGCTAGTTCAAAGTGAACTCATAATTTTTTAAAAATTTTGACCCCTTTTTGAAGATGTCCTTATATAATTGCAGATGAATAAACTAGAATTATATCCTTAATAACATGGTGCCTACACTCCCATTTATGATGTCATTTATGCCAAATTAATTTAAATTAGTCACAAAAGTTTTAAATAGAGTGGGCATTAGTGCTCAGTATTGGCTGCATATTAGATTCATCTGTGTGTGCCCCCTTCAGCAGCACATATAGTAAAATTAGAATAATCTGTGAAGGTCTATAAAAAGCTAACTCCCTGGGTCCTCACCTGACACCAACTTAGTCAGGGGTTTTAAAAGCTCTCCTAGATGATTCTAATGTGTAGCCCAAGTTCAGAATCCCCAAACTAGGAAGTCTATGGATATGAACCCATTGTAGGTTATTTTAGAATCTAGCTTATGAGAACCTGGACTGATAGAATGTATTCACTAATTTATGGATATTATACATTTGGTATCTGTCCCCTAAATGAATCATTACGACTGAAAATTATACATCTTATGCTAGGGCTTTTTAGTAAAGTTCTGTAGTAGTACAAAGAAATGGTGGGTAGTTCTTTAAGAGGGTTGGTTAGTGTTTCTTTGGAGCTGAACTTGAAGGATGAATATGCACTCATCACGAAAAGCAGAGAATAAAAATAAGAGACTTTCAAAAAACCATTTTTTTTTACAAAGTCATAATAAAAATGCTTATTGTGTTAGGGAAAGGCAACCAGTAATGAAGAGATTAGAAAAGAGGATGGGGCCAAACAGGAGACCAGGCGTCATGCTTCAGAGTTTGAGCTCTATCTAATGAGCATTATAGAAATGTGAGCACACAGCGATTGTGAGAGAAGGGGAAAGAGAGAGATTGATTTAGTAGTAAGGCCTTCTGTTCTGTCTCAGTGTCCTGAAAATATCCATTCCAATGTAAGATTTAGAAAGCCCAATGTTTCATAGTTCCTTGGATTATCAGGTGCAATATTATTATAGCAAGCTTTTTAAGTTGAATAATGACTGAATCTAAAATGCTTACTAAATTATTACATGCAAATAATAGCTAAAATTGCATGAGAAGTATGTATGCACAAGGCATTTTTGTAAGGACTTAACAGTACTTAATCCTTTCAATTCTAACAATGACCGTGTGAAGTAGTTATCATTACTCTCTACTATATAGATAAGAAAAGTAAAGCACAGAAAGATTAAATAATTAGCCCGTACACAACCAAGAGTCAAATCTATCCAGATTGGTTTCAGAGATCATGTTCTTATGTGTTATATGGCTTCTTATTTACAATAATTATAACTAACAATGTGTTGAATACTTATCTTGTGCCAAACTCTGTGTTTTGCAAGTATGACTTATTTAGTCTTCACTACCAATTTATGGACCTAGTATTTCCCCCTTTTTACAGGTAAGTAAGTTAAGGAACAGAACTGAGTGCTTTATTGCTTCAACTGTAGCACAGGGTCCTTGGCTCATCAGTCAGAGTTCTTGATAGTCAAGTGTGTAGCACAGCTCAGCATCCCTGCTAAAACTTGAAGAGATATAAAAACCAAGTATTTAGTAACATAAAAAAGGTATAATTTCATCAATTTTCAAGATTGTTTTTGCACTGATTACTATGTAACTTTAAATTATTGACTTTAGCTCAATAAACTACTAAGAAAAAAAATGTGGAAAACAACAGAATATCCTAAATCACTACAGTGAATGTTACATACAATGTTAGATTTCAGGTGGTTGAGCTAAGACTCCTTATAATTAAATATATTATGAATAGTTGCAATAGCTGTTGTCTGTACCATTGAGGGCATAATTGTATACAGTGCCAAGTTTTCAGGGATGGTATTAAGCAATGATTCCAAGGCTCTGTTGTGAAGGCTATAATTCTCTGTATTAGCTTACTCTGTCATTTAAATGCAAAACAGAATGCTGCTGCCATTATATTTAATCTATTTTTGATTATAGATGAAAAAGAAATCACTGCTTTTATCAAAAGAATTGACTAAGCTTTACAACAAGATCATGTCCTACCAAACTAGAAGGTGGTTTTCAAATTTCCAAATGCCCAAAAGAGGGACCTCAAGTCCCCAGCTATATATCTAGAGTCTTGTCCATATGTTATTATTTATATCCAATGTACAGAATGTAAATAACTGGAAATTAAACTAATCCTCATTCCCATCATTATCTCCAAATACGGTGAGCTTACCACATTTCAGGGACTGTACAATTGTTTCACACTCCTAATTGCTTATCTTAGCAGCAACCCCACTAAATACATACGATTATCTGTGTTTAGAGAAGGAGAGTAAGATGTTTCTAGTCAATATGAAAACAGAATTCAGAGAGAAATCTTCTTTTGTTATTTATGATCCTATTGTCCTACATCATTATCAAAATTCTTGGCTACACATAGTATTATACTGGAATAATAGGGCCAAATCGTGAGGGAATATGAGAAAAAAAGAACCATGATTTTCCTGTGATCTCTATAATACTTTTTTAGTTTGCAAAATGACCTTATGTATAACCAAGAGAATTAGATATTTTTTAAAAGTATACTTTCCCATTTCCACATAAGGAAATAAGGTTTTGATGATCAGTAGCTTATCCAAGTCCTCTAGTCAAATAACAGCAAGAGCCAGTTTTCAAGTGTCAAAAGCTGTTAGGCTTGAAACCCAGTAGACACTATGATACACCCTTTGGGTTGGGGCTCAAAGTCTAATTGAATCTGGGTATTCACTCTGGACCATCAGGGGAGTGCTTTGCATACTGTGATGACAGGGTTAAGCATGTCCAAGGAGCACAGAGTGAAGATGACTATCTCTGTTTGCTGCTTGGGTGCCAAGAGCACCGGTTGGACAGGGCTTCGTCCTGGAAAACACTGAGGGAAGTAACTAGTTTTCCAAGTACTGAGACAATCAAGCTCTTTTGTTATTGAATTTTTTATCCAGTATCATGACAAATTGAAAAATTCCCAGGGCCACATTCTAAATCTGTCCTGCCTAGAGAATAGAAAGATAAGTGACACTAGACCCATAAATAATAGCTTCTTCGAGTTAAATTTCCATGTGTTGCCTGGAACTTGGATTGAAGTTTTATACAAAGCTATGTAATATGAAAAAGCTCTCTGTTTTTGCTGTAAAACTCTTGTTGAAGACATTGAGTTTTTAAGAGCCAATTATATAAGGGTCTATGTAATAATCTTAGCAATTAGTAGCAGCAGCAACAACAACAATTTTTTTTCTAAGAACAGGCTCATTTTCTTATATTAGATAATGATAATTAGGTAAGAGATTTTTCCTTTTTTGTGTGTTTGCTACTGAACTCATAACTAAATGTTTTCTGGTAGACCATAGATACTCTATTAGTCAAAATAACTCAGGTGTTTGTCACCTCCTCTTTCTGCATTGTTTTCATTTTCTATTTCCAATCACTTTCATATATAACTGCTTCTTTTACATTTAGAAAGTAAGCTAATAAATTTATTAAATAAAATCAGGTAAATTCTTTAAATAAAAACAACCTCCATTTTGCAGTTGAGCAAACTGAGAGATAGTGATGGTTTTCCAAGCTCTATTTCATCGACACTAATCCAATGTCTTTTGAGTTTTTAAAACATGGCAAGTGTTCCACCGCCTCTGAAGTTCCAGCTGTTGTTCACTATGCCTGTAAACCCCCTTCCTTTCTTCCCTCCCTCTGGTAAATCATCTCGTCGTACCCCCAACCCACACAAACACACACAGAACGTTATTTGCAAGCTGAATCTTTTACACCTTTACCAAATACTACTGTCTCTGAGTGATTTTTTTTTTTTTTACTGTCCCAAACAAACAAGATGCCCAGGGTCCTTCTCCTGCTTTGCTGTTCTTCATAACTTACCTTGTTCAATTCTTTACTGTACCTCCCACAAGTTACATGACATGTTAATTAGTTTGTTGTTTGTGTGCCCCTTACTTGAACTTAATTCATTCACCATGTCATCCCAACACTTAGCCATGTCTAAAACATACTAGTTTAATAAATATCTAATAAATGGCATGAATAAATCTATAAATAAATATATATATATATTCAGACAAACCTACTAATTATAGGTTTTTTAAAATCAATACTGTATTTATTTTATTCATCATTGTGTTGCAGTCCTTGTATAGTAACTGGCAGAAAAAGAGAGAGAAAGAAAGAGAAAGAGAGAGAGAGAGAGAGAGAGAGAGAGAGAGAGAGAGAGAGAGAGAGAGAGAGAGAGAGAGAGAGAGAGAGAGAGAGAGAGAGAGACTTGATGAGTATTTATTAAGTGAATGAAAAAATATTCCCTCGGAGAAATTAGTTTAAAAAGCCATTTATAATATGTTAGTTGATGGGTTCAGATAACCACAGAGGTACAAAACATTTAGAATTGCAATAATCCTTTTGGAGCCTAGAATATGAGCTGGCTAAAGTCTAAGAAGCAAACATGGAAAAACAGAATGCAAGAGGTGGATAAGTGTGCCTGGGTTGGAAAGGAGTGTTGTCATTCAGTAGTCTTGCAAACCTTCTATAAATATTCTCATGATTTAGTGTCAGTGATCCCAACTAGGAAAATGAAGGTCAGCATAAATGTATGCTTCCATTTTCCTAGATATTTATTTAAACATTCAAACATTTATTGAGCAGTTTCTATGTGCCAGAAGTTTCTTCTGATTATTGGGACTATATCAGTAAAAGAAACAAAGATTCCTTTCCTTGGGGAGTTTACATTGTAATGAGAGGGAGAACAAGAGACAAACAATAAATAATAATCATAATAAATTAATAAATTATATAGTATAATTAGGCTGTATTAAGAGATATGGAGAAAAATAGAGTTCAGTAAAGGGGATAAAGAGCACTGAAGTCATGATGTATAATAATTTACAATAGGGTAGTTTGGGAAGGCCTCATTAAGTTTTGTGTTTTTTTTTCTTTTGAGGGCAGTGTCACTGGCCCTCATATGTGGGACCCAAACCAGGGCTGCTGGCTTCCCAAGCCAGCGCTTAACCTCTGCGCCACCTGGCCGGCCCTGGGAAGGCCTCATTAAGGAGGTAAGATTTCAGCAAAGAATTGAAGGAGAGGAGTTAGCCCAACGGTTACCTGGGAACAAAGCATTCCAAGCAGAAGAAGCAGCTAATGCAAAGACCATTAAATTGAAACATGTCAGGCATGTTTAAGAAACAGCAAGGGAGTCTTGGTGGCTAGAGTAGAATGAGCAAAGGAGAAGAGTACTAGGAAATGAGGTCAGAAAGGAAATGGAGTGGAGACAGATTATGAAGCGTAATAGGAAAGACTTGGGCTTTGATTGAGTGAAATGGAAAGTTACTGGAGGGTTTTGATTTAAGCTAACTTCTTGCAAAGAGCACTCTGGCTGCTGTATTGAATGTAGCCGTAAAGAATAAGTAAGGAAGCTGAAAGACTTGCTGGAAGCTATTGCAGTAACCAGGTAAAAGATGACGGTGGCTTGATTCAACATGGTATCTGTGAAGGTGGTTAGAAGTGGTAGGATTCCAGAGATACTTTGAAGGTAGAGCCAAGAGGATGTCCTGACAAATTGTCATGTGTGAGAGAAAGAGAGGAATCAATGAAGATTCCAAAATTTAAACGTAATCATTTAATTATAGGTATAAATAACTATTTTCATTCTTTTTTACAATTCTAATAAGAATTACAATATTTTGAATATTAGTAGCTCATTCTAAGGCAAAAGTCATACCTTTGAGCGATTTACAATCAGTACTTATTTTGGGGACTGAAAACAGTGTTTCTATATTCCTTTTAATTTTAATTTTACCAGTTCAGCACTTTACAGTGATGAGGTAAAGCTATATTATAAAATGTCACTGAACAATTTAAGATTACATAATTTTGTTTTTCTTCTAATCTGAAAATATCACTACTGTTCAACATAGGGAATGTCCTTCTCATTTTAGCTTTTAGAGCATAGGAGGTGTCTTGGTAAACAATAAATTACCTTTATGGAGTGCTTTATCATTTTGGACAGGCTTTGGCATGTCTTATCTCATCCCAGCTTCTCCATAACCCTGGGAGACAGCAGGGAAGGAAATATTTGTAGGAAATTGAAGAGTTTAAGTGACTGAATGGCCACCATTAGAGCCGTTTTTACCTGGGCTCAGCTCACACACTTTGTGTACTTTGAGTCAGTTCCAACTGATGAAGAAAGATGGGGAACTTGGTGTGTCCTATGCTCATTCAAAGCTAAGTGTCCCACACAAGGATCAAATCTGTGACCTCATCCTCAATGCCAATGTCCCAGCCAATCGGGAGAGCAAACCATTTTATAGATCAGACTTAATTACATCTCTAGAATCATCTAGTCATTAGTTCCTGTTTATTTTACTTAGAACTCTCACTTTTTTTTTTCTTTTTTTTTTCCATATTTTCTCATTTATACCATCTTTCTCATCTTTTTTATTCAGGAAGATCAACCACAGCTGTGCTGTCCTTTCTACAAAGTACTAAAGCTTGCTTTGTGGATTGCAATCAAAGAATTTCAAAAATGAATGCTATCTTCAGAGTACACTTGAAAATGTGCCATTGTAAAGATCAACAAGGTGTGGTAGATACATATCTTTTTCCTTTTTCTTGTTGAATCCTGAAGTTATAAGGAACAGCTTGCCTTATTTTCAAGGGTCTGGTGGGAAAGGTACATTAGTAGTGTATGTATCAGGACCAACCCCCTCGACTTCAGTGTCTTCATTTTTAATATTTCATCCAATTGCTTGGCTCCCAAAATTCAGCTAAGGGAATATAATGGGAATTATCATATCACTACAATGTCTTTCTTTCCTTTAAATTAAGTCATGCAATTAATTCACACCAATCTCTTCTGCAAAAGCAGAAATTAAGTGTTTTGGGAATTTAAAGATCACCTCAACCTGTTTTACAATCTTGGTGAGTTATAGGGGGAAGGGAAGCAAAGTCATCTGAGGAAGTAAAAGATATTTAACTGCTATGGAGGAAGAAACTGTAACGGATGTAGAAAGAATCCTTTGAAAGAAGTGCAGACATGCAAAATGGCATTATTAATAAGTAATACCATTAAAGAGACTGTTCTTTCTAATCACTCACACCTCTGAATCATTTGGGGGTTTCCTAACTTCCTGGTTCTCCCTACCCTCCAGCTGTGACGCCCCTTTTCCCAGTCACTTAAGTGCCATCGTCAGAGAGAAGCTTATTATCTACCTGCTCCCCCAGCTGCTCTTGAGTGACACACCACCCACGCCTCCCCACACAGCTCTTCTCTTTCGGCGGCTCGGGGAGGGAAGCTGAGGAGCTGCAGAGGGAGCCTGAGGCTACCCTCTTCTGAACCCCGAGACTATGAGGCTTCGAGACACTTGTCACCCACCGAGTCGGTGCCCTGGTGGTTCTGCCGTCCCCCGCTGCGCGCTGCAGGAGTAGGAGCCAGCCCTGCGCTGCGCTTCCAGCTGCGTCTGCCAGAGTGCGGCACGTGCTCCCAGCGCTGGCGCGGGAGAGCGAGCGCCACCGCCGCGGGCCCGGAGCCGCTCTGCCTACTGCCACCGCTGCCTCCATCGCCACCGCTAGCGCTCCAGCTGCAGCCAAGGCCGCTAAAGGAGCGCAGGAAGCCCGCGAGGAGCGGCTGGCTGGGGGCGCCAGGCTCAGGGCGCGCACCTGGTAAGCACAGCGCGGTTTTCTTTCTTTCAGCTCAAGAGTCAACACGCATGTAGGATACCGCCGGAACCCCTCCCCCAGCACAGGGCTGGAAGGCATTCAGGCAAGGGGCGGGAGCTTGAGCGAAGGGACCCAGGAGGGCAGGTGGTGGGCAGGTGGAGAACTGGTGGAGCCAGGGACGCTACAAGGTCCTGCAAGTTTAGAAAAGTCACCCTGCAAGGACATGTGCTGTGTGAATCAGACATGAATTTCTAGTCAGGAGCCTAGGCTATAACGGCATCGCTCCAATGAGAGGTTTATTAAGATCATTTGGCTTTTATTTGCATAAGTGAGGGATTTAAGTGGGCTCGTTTCCATAGGAAACGAACTAAAAAAAAAAAAATCAGAGAAGAAAAAAATAGAGATCTGAGCCAAAGGAGGTGTTTGCCTCTCTCTCTCTTTCTCTCTCTCTCTCTCTCTCTCTCTCTCTCTCTCTCTCTCTCTCTCTCTCTCTCTCTCTCTGCCATGTGCACAAGGGGTGCATTTATGAAAGGAGGGGGCTTCTCTATCTTTGAGGTCATTCAGTGTTTGGGGAGCTACAAAAGCATTTGCTGTTGCTTCACCTGAAAAAGAGGCAGCGAAAGAGGGACCCTGTTGGGTATGAATGCCAGTGTTCCATTTCTAAAATGACACTTCCATGACTACACGAACAGGAAGGAGACGTTTGCTAGAACAGGGGGCCATTTTAAGGGGGTACACATGCCACTGTGCACCTATAAACTCAAGTTCATGTCCTCCCACTGGGGCTAGGAAGACATCCTTACTCTAGGTTCCTCTACAGAACTTTGGCAAAGGATGGGGTTAGAGAAAGGGATGCAGGGAGAAAGCAGGAAGAGAAGGGAGCTGAGTGTGACTGAATGGACTGTGTGGTGAGGTAGAAGGAGCAGGAGCCTGGAAGTCAGGGTTGGCATCACTGTGTTCATTCAGTCCTACCCTGGGTAGTCCCTGGGATGGTCTCTAGGGAAATGCATGACCTTGAACAAGTTCCTTAACATTTGTGTATCCAGTTTCTCCATCTGAAAAATGTAGAGGTTCTTCTGTGTTTGGGGACACTAAGGTCCCATACAATGGTGTCTATGATTGTATGGGTTCGAGGGTCTGCATACAAGGAAATGCAGAAAATCCAAAGAAAGGAAAGCTTTGGGGCATTTTCCCTCAAAGTGTCAAAGGCATTTGCAGGCTCCTGGTTGTCTTGTTGTTGTAATGCATGCTGAAGGGTCTGTAGAAGTGAATGAGAGGACAATCAGAAACCTAGCTTATCGCTATAGGAACCTGCAGCTCTGAGTGTTGCTTGGAGAGGTTCAGATTCACAGAGCCTAAAGTCACGTGCCTTTTTTAAGGTAGCAATTAAAGGCGATTTGGTTAGAAGCTGTGAAATTCTTTGAATTTGAGCATTTGGGAAATAATCTGGAATTAATTCTAACACACACACACACACAATAAATAGCATACTACTTTAAAGGTTGGGCACTCAGGATGGCAGGAAGAAGGTTTCAAGGGAGATCTAAGAGTACTGTCATCTGGGCAGAGGGTTTAGGGGGGAGAAGGGAATGGATATCATTTCTGAGACAAGGGCTCCTAGACTCCTAGGAGGCAACTGGCACCTGTGCAGTGTCCTTGACACCCCTGCCACTTGTCAGAAGAATGCACAGGTGCCACTTCCCCCTCAATACAAGCTCATTCTTAGAACTTAGGGATCTGCTTCTCAGGTGCTGAGATATGAAGGTGCACATAGTAAAACTCAAGTCCTTGGTGCTTCTTCCAAATTCCCACCATGTGAGCATCTGGCTGTGGAACTGGTTTACCTCTCCAGATTGACCCAAAGTCTGTGTTCCTAAAGGAACTCACTGTGCCACTTGGTGGCACCAAAAAGTTGCGCTGAGAACTCTGTTCTCTATAAATACAAACTACCACCCCTCCCTCCTCCGCACACTCCCCTTCCCCCCCTCTCCCCTTTCTCAGTAGCAGGGAGATTGCTGCACAAGCCGCCCTCAGCTCTGCTGTTCTGCGAGCACTGAGAGCAGGAGATGAGCTTAAGATCATCTTGGGGGGTAGCCCAGGACTGGAGAGGCCGGCTCTGCCCAGCTGATCCACACAGCCCAACTTTAAGGGGGGCTAGCTAGACCGCGTCTCACTGCCTGCTGTGCGGCCAACGGGGGGTAAGCTTGCTAAGCGTCTGTGTGCCTAAGTGTCCCTAGTGGGGAAGGATGTAGGAGCTGTCAGCTTGCTGGGTAGCTCACAGTTTGGTTTGGGGAGGGGGATGAGGGTGGAGCAGGGATGGACAGGACCTCCAGATTGAAGTCTACTCCATTTGCTGGTGGCCTTAGTTAAACCTGTTGGGGGAAAAGGCAAGAGCAATGGGTAAAGGAAGAAACGGCTGCCAAGCCTGAGAAAGGGACTCTGCATGCCTTCAGATCTGAGTTCCCGCTCCCTAAGCCAGGGTACGTGTGTTTAGAATGCAGACTGTGCTTCCCCAAAACGCCCGAGGGCTCAGAATTGAGAGAAGCACAGGTAGAGAGGGAAAAGGAGAATCGCTTCCCAACAGCTCGGTTTGTTTCCGCGACCCTGGAGCCTGCTGCAGGAAGAGGGGGACAGCGGGTGGTGCTGAAAGCACAGCTCTTTCAAACAGGCTAGCTTGCCTTTCTAAACCTGTCTGTACCCTCCCGCTCTTTCTTCTCCTGTGGGGTGTATCTTTCTCTTCTAACACAAAGCATGCTAGTTTCCCCGGAGCGGCACCATGAGCAGCATGGTGAGAAGGGAGCCCAGGAAACAGTGACTTGGGGAAAGAACCCAGGGCAGGCCCGCGAGCTAGCAGGTGACCACAGCCTAACCTGCACTTGGGACCTCACAGGGGCACTTGCAAAGTCTACCTGGAGGGTTGTTGGAACTGGTGCTGGAATTTCCCACTGCCCCCATTTCCCTCCGGAGCAGGTGCTGTGGGGAAGGGAAATTGAGGAGAGGTTAAGGAGCACTTGTGCTTATTTAGGCAAAATTTTGGTACTACGTCAAGCTGAACTGTAAGCTTGAGCAGCCAGGCAGATACAATAGATTCCCCAACACCTTACATCCCGTTAAGAAATTGACAGTGACCAGTGGGAAGGCAGAGTCTCCTTTCCACCTTCTCCTTCAACCCCCACATGTGGTTTTATTGTTCTGAGCCCCTAGAGGCTGAGCTAGAGCTCATCTGTATCCTTAATGCTGGCCGCTGGCCATTTGAGGCAGCCAAGGGAGTGCTGCCTTGTACTCTGTGCAGCCCCCATCCCCCAATGGGAATAAATCGAGGTTCTCTGTGGAATCCTCATAGTTATACACCATTCTAGACACCCTTTTGAGTATTGGAATGCTCAGGCATGCCACCTCTTGATAGGTGTGCTGTGTGCTCCTCATTCCCCTCATGGAGCATAGGAAATTTTCTCTTTGAATTTCCCTCTTATATCCATGGAATTATACATTTAAGAATCAGCTGTGACTATTTCTGTCCTCTATGAATGCTGATTTCTGTTTAAACGGGTTTGTGGTTGGAGACTTGAAAATACTACTTCCTGAACTCATCAGGTTAATGCACATCCTACAAAGTCTCCAGCGTTCTCCAGCGGAAACCTTTTCAGCACTCCGGACAGATCCCTCAAGGTTTCTTAGAAGAGTGTGGATAGAATATTTAATGCATAACTGCTTCTTTTAAGAGAAAATCATTTCCTAGTCATTTACACTCTGCTTGACAAAATATATAATCTAGGTATTTTCCTTGCCCCGCCCCCAGATCTCTGCTATCACACGATGATATTTGGGTTGTGGGCTATGCTCAAAGAGAAACGAAACTCTTCAAAGTTCATTTATTAAAGGGCATGTTGAGGTTATTTGAAGGGGGGGTCGGATTTGACTAATCCTAGTACTGCCCCAGTTCTTCACTTTACTTCCATAGGTAGACACAGCTTCTATCATCACTTCATAGCACACATTATTGGCATGTTGACAAACACCAAGGTGAAAATGAAATAAAAATCCCTTCTAGGTACTATGTCCAACCAGCACAAAATATACAGACTTTGGAAATTTTTGAATAACTGTATACAGATTTCAGATTTTATTCTGATTATTGGCATTGTATGTTTCCTGATTCAATAATTTCAAACATACTTTCATGATGAAAGGATTTTAATAATTCTAATTTTCTTGTTTTGGTTTCCTAAAACACATTGGAAATTTTGTAGGAGTCTCATTATATTGTCTTTTATGGAATTGTCAGAGCATTTTAGATAGAAAAATTAAATGCCAGTAAGGGTTAAGTGAAATTGCAGGTAAAAATATATGAGATAAAGTTAGTCATCAAAAATATTGTACTTTTTTGTACACCATTTTCTCCCAGGCTTTCTATTTGTATTGGGTGAAGAGACACTTCTAACTATTCCTCCTTATGCTTTTTGCTGTGTTATTTTAGTAGATAGCAAGTTTATAGAGTATAAACTAACTAACTCCTATTTTATGAATAGATATGTCTTGATCTATATTAATATATGCTAAAGCTAATTAGTTTGTTTGGAGTTTGGATATACTGAAGGTGTATCACTACAAAGCAGGAACAGGCTACTGTTTAGAAATAGATGTTATTTTTAATATTCAGAGAGAGATATTAATCCTAGTCCTGAGGCATCATTTAGTTATCATTTACATTAATGAGTGGATCTCAGTAGAACATAAGAAGATAGGAGCATCAAAAGAATATATTTTAGTTCATGATGTGCTTGCACAACCCAAGAAAGAAATTTAAATATTGATTTTGAATTTTCAACTATTTGTAAATGAGACAATGTCTTCTTGATATTCCTTTATCACAATTGGTTAAAATGTGGTTCTAAAATACATTATTTTGTAGGCTTGCTTTCATTGCCTTGAAATTCACAGAGAAGAGAAAATAATCTAGATTTTACTCATTCTAATCTTGTTTGAATTATATATACCTTTAGTCAGAAGGGGAACAAAGTAAAAGGCTTGGTGCAGGCTCATTGCTGTTCTAATAACTACCATTTATTGAGCAAATCAGGCACCATGCCAAGCATTAGATATATTATATTATTTAATCCTCATAACAATTATACAAGGCAATATTTGTTCTTTTCTATTTTCAAGCAGAGTTTTTCCCCCCTCTTCTGCTGTCACATAATAAGGAAATGGAAAGAGATAGATAGATAGATAGATAGATAGATAGATAGATAGATAGATAGATAGATATAGAGATAGAGATGATATAGATATAGATACACATACACATATTGGGGGTGCCAAAAAATGTATACACATTTTAAGAGATTTTATTTATACCCAAGCAGTAGTTAGCCGTAATCAGAAGTATCTAGATGCTGATGGTAATCACTTTGAGTACCTCTTGTAATTGCAGAAGTCAAACGTGACTTATATTCATTTTTTATTATTGGTATATATTGAGTACTACAATTTTAATACAGTTTTCCTTTCTTAAAATGTGTATACATTTTTGGCAATGGTGCCCTGTGTGTGTGTGTGTGTGTGTGTGTGTGTGTGTGTGTCTGTGTGTGTGAGATTTTTTTGGAACTCAAACACTCAAACTTTCCTTATTCCATTACATTAGATAACTTTAATACATGTTGTGCTGGAGCATCATGGAATTCTCTCGTTGTGCTGTCACGTGAATTGTGGTGTGATTGGGAGTGCAGACTCTTGCACAAGATGCCTAAGTGTGAAGCCCTAGCTTGGTGGCTTATTAGCTATGTGACTTTAGGCAAGTTACCTAACATTGCTCTGTCTCTGTCTCCTCACTTTTCAGATGGGGAACAGGTTATAACAAACCTCATTGAGTGACTGATGAATTAATTGCACAAATATAAGTAAAGTGCCAGACCCACACTGGACAGTATAGAAATGGTAGTTATGACTTTTGATGCCATCTAGGCCTTTGAATATCAAATGTTTCCTAGGTTTTCCATGTTATTTAATTTAATCTTTTCAACAACCCTATGTTGGCACATACTTGCTTTCTCAAATATCTTCTCTTATTTTTTCAAACTATTCAGGAAATTTAAATGAAAGACTTAGATGCAAAAAATTTATTTTATGTAACTATGATTCTGTTGGTCTTGTAAAGACACCAGACCTAGGAATTATTCCCTAATTATTAGTTTTCAAAATAACTCTGGTTATAGGCTATTGACTTTAAACTTTTGAGCATAAATGTTCTGAGGAAAATTAAAAGCTCATATTCATAATGGCATTAGTGGGTATTGCAATAATAATGTAGCCTATTTACATTTATAATATTTTTCAGAGGGATAATGGAAAAACCTATTTATAAAAATCACTTTGCCTTAATAGATAGTAATGTAGTAGAACCCTTTGAAGACCCAGAAGAAAAATAAATGATATAACATTATATTACTTTCTAAGAAATAAAAGTGATATTTTGAAAAACTAACGCATTACTATATAAAGTTGTTCTTTATCTTATTAAAATTTTAATTAACTTTGTATTTCATATTAAAAGTAGACTTTGAAATGGGGAAGTATATCATAGGATACTCTTGCCACATTCACATATTTTTTTAAACTTTTTTATCATTATTATTATTATTATTATTATTATTAGTTACAGATGTACAAAACAATGCAATAGTTATCTTTTTCACCCCTTACAAAGTGACTCTCCCCTTCCCTCTCCCCTGCTCCCCCCAATATCATACATATCTATTACAATTCCATTGACTCCATCCCCACACTATATTCCACATCCCATGACTATATATGTATTAAATTATAATTGACATATGATATTATTCAGCGGCAGCTTCAGATGTACAGTGCAGTAGTCAGGCCACTGTACTGTCCATGAAGTGGTCTATTTTAATTTGTGGATACTATGCTTATTTAATGTAAGACAATATCATCCCTGATGCTCACAGTTTAATCTGTATTTCTGCAATTGAAAGTGCAAGTTTCAAAACAAGATAATGCAGCCAGAAATAAGTTACAAAGTAAAGAAGGAATATGGCAAGCCTATTTCAAACTATTTTCCTTAGCGTTATTAGGATATTTTAGGAAAAGGCTTTGTGGGACTGACATATCCAAATGATTGGCTCTTAGTTGTGGGTTTATTTTTTTTCAATTTTCTTTTTTTTTTAATGATTATGTAGACCTTGCTAAGACGAGTTCCATGTAAATCAGCTGTTTTCAACTGGGATGACTGACCTACAGGGGACATTTGACAGTCTGGGGACATTATTATTCATCACAAGTAGAGGTAATGTGTGCTATTGACATCTAGAGACCAGGGATGCTGCTAAACATCCTATAATGCATGAAACAGCAGTTCCCCTATCCACCCCCACATACCCCAATAACTCTGATCTAAATGATTCTAGGAAACAGAGTTACCTATGTTTATTTGGTTTGTTTGTATGGCTTATAAATGTAGCTGATTAGCATTACATAAGAATTTGATGGAAAGCAGAGTCTCCAGAGTACTTCCTAATCAATACATAAAGTTTAAGCAAATAACTCATTTGGTCCTATGGGAGACATTATCTGATTATGTTGAGTGTGCACTTTGGAGCCAAGAGAGTTGGGTTCATGTCCTGACTCCACCATTTATTACAGATATGAAACTTCAGGCAACACTCTTCACTCTAAACCTCAATTTCTAGAGATATTTAATGTAGGTAGTAATCATACCTACCTCACAGGGTCGTTGTGAGACTTACATTAAAATAATGCTTATGCAGTATATTATTTAGCACAAAGTAAGCACTAAGTATTAGATGTTAATAAGTAACTAGAGATTGAGTTAGAAATGCAAAACAACATTTTCAAGCACCTAATAATAGGTAATATAATATGCACAATAAAGCTTTTCAGTCTTTAGGGGTGTGCCACAAATAAGAGAGCAAATGAAAGCAGCAAAATGGGGAAAATGCTACAATCCCTGCTTGATAATTAAATTGATACTGGTTACAGTGGATTACATCATTTTCATTGCTTTACCTTAGAAGGCTGTTTCAGGTCTTCATGGACTACTAAACCAGTTTTTTTTAAATGATTTACAATGATTTAATGAGTTTTATTCTACTGCCAGCACCTTTTAGTTAATGCATACAATTTCAGATTTTGCTTTTGTACAATATTATTTATGGCTTTTTTTTTTTGCTTTAAAGGGATTTCAATGAAACTGTGGAATAATTTTTGTCCTGTATGAAACAGGGGGGTGCTGGACTTTCTTATGTTTATAAGATCCCAGATGTGTGCTGGAGATAGCTACAACAATGGAGCCTACCTTAGACTACAAAACTCTTGGTATCGTTATACCTCAGACTGTCTCTTATCTATGGGATGCACTTGTTTACAGGAAAATATATCAAAGACATCTATGGCATGTGCAATATTGACACCTCTATTTATGATGAGGCTATTGCTCAGGCAGAAGGAATCATTTTAGTGTCGATGTCCTGAGCTGTGTGATTTGTTTGTGTGGGGATTAAGTTATATAAGAGACATCTGTGCCAGAAAGATGGTTATCGTTTGAGAAGATTGTTGAAAATAAAAGACAATGTGGGCTGTGAATCTGGTTACAGTGTAAGTTGTAACTTCTGGAAAATTCTGTATATATATATTTCATACTCATTTAGGTTACAATATGAGGCTGTATGATTACCTGAGACAAAATACTCTTATGAATATTAAATACATGTCAATGGTTTTCTATAATGAGGCAATGATTAATTTTATTATGCTATGAACCTAGAAATATTTGAATAAAGCAGCCTAGTGCTTTTGAAAATAGAACCCTGAGCTAATATATAAGTTGTACTATTTATATAAACTCTCATCATTTGCCAATTTTGATTGAATTGATATACTATTAGATTATAGATCTACGAGTATAATATTTGAAGGATTTTAAAAGAAATCATTGTATTAGTTAATTTCTGCCCATTATCTACAGCAAGAACCTGATTTTTTGTTCTACCATCCTATAACCATTATAACCTAATGCACATAATTTATTTTCTTGGAAACTCTATTTCCTAGTATATGAAATGGGATAATCAGACTTTCTTAGTAATTTTGTTGTAGGTTGAAATAGGATTAATAATGGAAAAAACTCTGTACACTAAAAGTAAAGTAATGCTGTATTATTATCCCCCCCCCACTTTTTTTTTTCTACCAGAGCCTTGTTAAATGAATGAATGAAGCTCATGGTGAGATAATTAAAGAGAAATGGCCTCACCCATAAACTTGTATAGAAGCAAGAGAAAACAGGTCCTCATGGAAAAAACATTGTGTGGTATCCAGATGAAGTTAAGGAGAACAGACTGAGAGTAAAGTTAATGCCATCTTTTAAAATCTAAATTGATAGATTATAAAATGTGCAAACATTTATGCCAGCAATATTATGCATTTGTCCTATAGGAATTCTTTCAAAAGTAAGTAAAGTGCAGCATTGTTTGCAATAGTAAGAGAACTGATAATAAATCTAAATATATAACAATAGTGGACAGTTAAATAAATTTTGGTGCACTCATATAATTGAATACTATGCAACTGTGTAAAAGAAATAGATTTTTCTAAGTGTGAACTTTGGCTCTGCTGAGTACTCACTTACGTTGGAATCTTAGCCAACACTCTATCTCTCTGAGTCTCAGATCTTCCGTGTACAGAATATGCATAAAATCTTACAGTTTTTTCATGACAATTAAATGTATTTTTCATAGTCATGACTAAGCATAGGGTATTACACATGGTAATCTCTTGGTTTATTTTAATTATTGTTATTGTCCTCCTCATCAAAATGAACTAATATGGAAAAATCTTTACAATACATTATATAGAGAAGAATTAAAATATATTATGATAGAGATTTCATTATAGTATTCCATTGAAATAAAAACATCTGTATAAAAGGTTATATGCTTTGAAAATCATAGAAGAGCAGATACTAAGTTGTAGAATGTGATTAAACCTGGGTTTTGGGGCCAGTATTGCTGGGTTCTGGTCCAGGCCTGCTAAAAATCATTTTATCCCTATGGAGTTCAGTTAAACTGAATCATCTACAGTTCTATGATGCTATTTCCCTTAGTAGGTTGAAAGCCACTGGGAACACTAAAGGTTCTTCCTCCCTTTATGGGGATAATCATCAGTCCCTGCTTTTCTTTTTGAGGTCCTTTGCTACCTGGACCCGTTGGACAGAGGGAGTTTCATTATTCATTTTTCAATTTTCCATTATAGGGCAGGGGTGCTCTCTTAAACCTCGGTCAGTTTTTTGAGCAGAAGCTAAGTGTAAGCAATTCACTTTTTTTGTTCATGCTGTGGAATTTATTGAACATCTATTTTGTGCAAACATTTTACCAAGTGCTGTGTATGGCACAAATTTAACCTTTAAGGGTTTTGAAATCTATTGGAAGACAAAATGTTGTATAAATAGCTATAATTTTAGCTTAGTAATAAATCTCATAGGAACTATGGATCAAGATACCATGTGAGTTCAGAGAATAGAACAAACACTGCAAGTTGAGGGATCTGGGAATATGTTATAAAGGGTCTATTTAAAACTATTGTCTCATTTAATCCTCATTAAAACTCTTTAAGGTCAGTACTGTTCCCATTCCAATTAGGTTCAGAGATGCTAAGTGACTAAGGGCACACAGCCAACAAATGGCAGGCCCAAGATTCAAACCTAGGTCTATTTGACTCCAAGCCCATGTTCTTAACAATGGCCATAAAGTCCTTTGAAATAAGAGTGTATCAGGGATCAGAAGCAGCATGAGCAATACCATGGGTCCTGGAGGAGACACAAATTTAACTTAACTAGCAGACTCCCAAGCAAGGGCAAATTGAGGGGAGATAAGGCCACAAGAAAGACTGGGGCAGAAATTTAGAAGGCAGATTCCTCAGTTCCACACTTAAAAAAATATCACAAATAATAAATTTATTTTGACTGGAAATTTAGAAATTTAGAAAACTCCGATAAAGGCAAAGAAAGAATAAAAAATTACGCATATTCTCACCACCCTCAGAACACCCTGTGAATGTCACTATGTTCCTGGAGTTTGTGTATGCATATACACACAGTCATAATATTTTTTTGTGAAAATAAAACCATACCTGCTTTTTATTTTTGCTTAATATAACTCAAATACTTCACATTTCATTCCTCCTGACAGTTCACAAGACAAAGTTTCTGTTCAACATATTTTTCAGTCACCTTTGATGATTTATCCTTATCTCTGGGAATTTAAATATTGAAACAAATACCCTAGGACTCAGTCTCAGAACTAGTTTGTTTTCTATTTTCGCTTCCTAGGTGATTTCATTCAGTTCCTAGTGTACAAAAATGAACACTTTTATACTGATGGCTCTTCCATCTAGTTGCTACTTATTACATATCCCTTTTTGAATTTCTAACATATATCCAAAAATAGATACATCAAAACTGAATTTCTGTTATCTCCACCCAAATTGGCTCCTCCAGTTTTTCCACTTCAGTTAATGTGACATGACATTTATTTGCTCAGGCTCCAAAACTTAGCGTCCTCACTGCTTCTTCTCTTTCCTTCACATCTCAAGTCAGATCTGACAGCAATCTCTTTCACTCTGTCTTCAAGATGATCTCCAGAATTCTACCAGTTCTCACTGCTGATACTCCCATCGCCCTGGTCCAAGCCTCTGTCATCTCTCCCTCCTGAATTATTGCCCTATTTTCCCAAGTACTCTCATGGTTCTGCCTGCGTACCCTTATTCTGTTTGAAATGTTGGTCAATATGTGTCCCTCTGCTATTGACAACTCTTCCAGAAGAATCACTCCCACACAATGTTAAAGCCAAAGTCTTTTAAAGTCCAGAATGACTCAGCATCATCACCCTGCCCCTGGATCCTCACTCCTTCTCTCCCCATCTTTACTTCACTGCTGTCACACTAGCATCCTTGCTGCCCCTCAGCACACTAAGCATACATCTGCCTGGGGAAATTTGTATTTGATTTTACCTTTACCTGGAGTGTAAGGGAATGACTCATTCCCTGATTCCTTTTAGGCATTTACCCAAGTTTTACTTTTACAGTTTATATTTTTTTGGCTACACTATTCAAAATTTCCTATATCTCTGACACTAAATCTTCCTTGCCTGCCTTACTGCTTCTCTTTAGCCCTTGTTACTGTATAGCACACAATATTTATTGTCTGATAAAACCCTTTAGATTACAGACCCGATGAAGGCATGCATTTACATCTGTTTAGTCTATAACTGGGTCCTCATGGCCTAGAAGAGTGATAAATAAAGAACAATTAGTTGATTAATACTTTTTGGATAAATGAGTGATGCTGCTAGAGCTAGTATACACCCTACTGGTCTATTTGACATTTATGTTCTCTTAATTTCATATTTAGAGAGCACATGGAATGCTTGTTTAATCTTACAATAAGCTGAGTTGTGGCACAATTCTGTCAAATTTCTAAGTCATAATTTATTTCAAAATATACTTTCCAGTTAGGGGAGTTTCATAGCTAACATTAATAAAAAATAGCTATGGTATTCACATCCAATGCAGCTCATGAAACAGTCATTGCTTTATAATCTGGTGGGCCATAATCTAGTGGGTGATGTCAGGGCAATATAAGTATATTTGTAATAGATAATCATACATATTTGCATCTTCCATGTGCTGAATCATCTCTTTTACTGGAATGCTTTTCACCCTCTAGTTTTCATGGAAATGCCTGTAAGATTCTATATCCCTAGGACATTCAAACTGTGTTTGGAAACTCTCATTTTCCATGGACTTTGGAAATACCTCTCTTGAAGGAAGGGGCAGTAAGGCAGCAAGGGATAACAAAATGATCATGTCATGGAGGAGTCACTAGGCATAGACAAAAATTCCAGCTCCATCACTTTCTAAGTGACTGGCTAGTTTTTAACTTATCAGAGCCCATTACATCATTTGAAAAATAGAGGTAACAAAATAATACTTATATCTCAGGTTTGTTATGAGGATTATTGAAATCCACGTGCCACACATACAGAGACATACCCCCCCCACACAGAAATACAATGCACATAGAATATAATATCTTCTGAGGGATTGGAATGTATTTTATTCTTTGCAACATGAAAGTCTTGCATATGTCTGTAAATAGGAAGAACGTCCTCTTTTGGCTTCTGAGATGTCACACATTCTTACTTTCCCTCCTTATTTTCTGAGTTCCCATCATTTCGTTAGCTGGCTTTTCCACAGCCTGACCTTTCTGTTGGACTTGCTTTTCAGTTCCACCTTTGCCTTATTTATATTTGTTCTCCAGATAATTGTATTAATTTCAAAGAGTTTATATAATGGTGACCTTGAGTTTACAACTCCAATCCGAAAGGGTCCTCTAGGTCCAGCCTTCCATATCCACCTTCCTGTTTGACACATGTACCTAGACGATTCAAAAACATCTCAAATTTAACATGTTCAAAAGAAAATCAACTTTTCCACTTCCCTGATCTCTTTCTGTACCAGTATATCTCATCTCTTTCAATGCTCCCAAAACACACTAGTTTGTTTAGACTTGAAACCTAGGAGTAGACCCTGATTCCTCTCTGCCTTGCTACCTACATTCAGTCCATCAGCAAGTTCAGTTGATTCTACTTGCAAACATATCTGATTGTGTCTGCTTCTCTCCATATCTACTTTCACCAATCATATCCAAGCCATTATCATCCTTACCTAGATCATTATAAGTCTCATAATTAGATTTCTCCAGTCCATTATCCAGGACAATGAGCAGCTAGAACAATCTTTTCTCAGATCAAATTGTGCCATCATTTGTTTACATCTGGTCAGTGGCTTTCTGTTGCACTTAAATTTTAAGATCGTGCAATCCAAATTAAATTTTAAGAGCCTACAAGATTCTACATGGTCTGATCTTTTTTTTACCTTTCCAACCTTGTTTTATACCACTATGCCTTTCATTCTTTATGCTCTAGCCAAACTTTTCACTTGACTGACTTCTTTATCCTTTATTTTATTGTTCTTTGCGTTCATCAGGTTCCAGCTAGAGTCACCTTTAGAGTGACGATCCATAAGCCCCATGAGTATAGGGAATATGTATACCTTGTTCTTTCTTGAATATTTACTTCCCAGGAGACAGTCATAGCATAGATATGCCATATATACATATATAAAAGAATAAATGCCTGGTGCATGATGGGTGCTCAATGAAAGATAATGTTAATTATCAATATACATCATTGCACTTCTGTGTTACTTCAGTCTCTCCCACTCAATTGTTAATAGATATTTGTTCAGTGAGTTAAATAATTTAGCTATAATAAGAAGATACTATTTCAGTGTGTTTGTATATATAATAATAAATACATTATAGATAAACATTACTCTAATTTTTATTAATCTAATCTTATATATACATATATGTATATAAAAAGCATATAATGTATATATTATACACACACACACACACACACACACAATGCCTAAAATAACTCTTAACAAATAAAATGCAATTGATTGAGATTTTAGTTTTATGAGTTTGATGGGCCACTTCTAGTCCCTCATATCATTTTGATGCGCTTACATAATAAAAACGGGGCCTCTTCTGTTATTGAGTTTGCTCATTAATATTCTGTATTTATTGAGAAATTATGATTCCTCTTACTTCAGATGTTTCTTTTTGTTTACAGTAGACTTCACATGATTTTTGAGAATAAGCATTGGTCCAGGTCTTTGGTCTAAGCAAAGTGAAGGGAACACTTGAGAATATTCACATGCTTTTCAAGTGAGAAGATTAACATTAGTCTTTGTTCCCTTTCCCCTTGTCTACAATACCAACTTCCATACAAAACTGATTTTCCCCCTAAATATTGCCAAATACTTAATGGTTCTGGAACATCTAGTTATTTGAAGAGGTGTTTTGTTGTTGTTGGTGTGTGTGTGTGTGTGTGTGTGTGTGTGTGTTTGGCACTATGCAAAGGGAGCCTTTCTCTGTTGCCAAAGGAAATGGTAGAAGGCAATGATGAAAATGATGGTAAGAGTGATTATAAATTGATTCAGGTCATATTCAGTTTGTGTCTGGACAAGAATATTTGCAGATCTGCTGAGTTTTGAAAACTATCAGTGTTCTTGAAGAAGCACTATAATTGCTTAAATTCCTGAAGAAACATTACCTATTTTTGAAAGGGGGTACTTAGGGAGTTAATCACTTTAAAACAATTTGAGATTCTTGGCTAGCAGATATGATAACACACAAAATAAGTCTTTTACAAAATCCTTTAAATAACACAAATCATTAATTTGTCAGTTCCCTTTTACAAATTATGCTAGAATTTGTAGTAGGCGACTTGGGGTTAAAAAAAAAAATCCCTGCTTCCTAAGAGTTGAAACTGAAATATTGACTATAACCATAGCTATACTAAGTTTGTACTTGGAAGAGTGATTCTGATCATTCATCCTTCCAGCTCTTTGAGTTCTCTCTATGTGAATTTTTTTTTCCTGGATCAGAATAAGAGGACAGATTACTGTGAATTTTATTACAAGACTCTGTAATTACTTTGAAGACTCTGGAGGACCAAGTGGATTGCCAGAGAATTTTCTGTTCTTCATCATCTAGCCACAGAATGCCCTTGGAAATTTAATAACAGAACAGGTTATGTCTTGAATATGTATAGCCCTATTCAATATACAAAACATCTGCATAGTTGATATGTTGATTCTCATAAAAACAGCTTAGCCCATATTATCCTCATTTCCCAAATAAGAAAATTCTGGTACTGAGAGGTTAAACAATTTACTAATATTTATTAATAGCAGGACTGGGATTTGAACCTGAATGTTCTTTTCTCCAGAAATTGGTGCCCATGTCATTATGCCTATTTGGGTGGCATTTTATTCTGTAATATCCCAACTCTCTTCCTTCCTCCCTTAGTTCATTTAACTTGGAAATACCCACATGGCCCCATTTGTCTTTGTTCTATCCTATATGGAAACTAGACACACACTTATTTATTGGGAACATTATTCAACTTGCTTTACATTGCATAAGAAGAAGGTATATGTAGGATTTTTAAAAGTAACTTTACTTTTGTAATTGGATAATTAGTCCATGCTCAATGGGGAAAATTTGGAAAGAAAAAAACACTTCTAGAAAAAAAATCACTCAGAAATCGCTATTGTTTAATATTTTGGGGTGCATGTTCCCTATGTTCATAGCATAGTTTTGCTTTTAGGATGCTGCCTCTCATGTGAGAGTATGGTTCAGCCTGCCACATACAAGATTTGTTTTTTGGGTACTCCAAATGAACAAATGAATAAAATGTTAATCTAAGCAAAGTGGGATAAGAAAGCTATATCGACTGCTTTGTCACATCACAAAATCACGAAGAAGACAAAGAATAGTCAGAAAGATTGGATAGTCAGAAAGATTGGATTCTTTTTTTTTTTCCAGTTATCTACGTCATTAAAGCCCCTCCTTTCTCCACTAACATAGACTGTTAGTGCTTCTCAAACTAGTTGCACTTATGATGTTAACTATGTATGCTATTTTTTCCCCAGGTTTTGAAGATCATGATCACGTGGATGCACCTAACAAAGTGGTACCTGGTGACATGGTGATCTTTTAGAGAGCACGTCTAGATTGCTGGCTAATTTCTTTGTTTGCCTCTCAACATAGGACATTTTTTATTCTGTCTCTCGGAACTCTCCTAAATTCTCTCCACCATGTTATCTTCATTAGCTTGAACTCCTTTCCTAAAATGGTCCTTCTATTGATCCTGTCAGTCTTGCTGTTGAAAGAAGATGTCCGTGGGAGTGCACAGTCCAGTGAGAGGAGGGTGGTGGCTCACATGCCAGGTGACATCATTATTGGAGCTCTCTTTTCTGTCCACCACCAGCCCACAGTGGACAAAGTTCATGAAAGGAAGTGTGGGGCAGTCCGTGAACAGTATGGCATTCAGAGAGTGGAGGCCATGCTGCACACCCTGGAGAGAATCAATTCAGACCCCACACTCTTGCCCAACATCACACTGGGCTGTGAGATAAGGGATTCCTGCTGGCATTCAGCGGTGGCCCTAGAACAGAGCATTGAGTTCATAAGGGACTCCCTCATTTCTTCAGAGGAAGAAGAAGGTTTGGTGCGCTGTGTGGATGGCTCTTCTTCCTTCCGCTCCAAGAAGCCCATAGTAGGGGTCATCGGGCCTGGCTCTAGTTCTGTGGCCATTCAGGTCCAGAACTTGCTCCAGCTTTTCAACATACCTCAGATTGCATACTCGGCAACAAGCATGGATCTGAGCGACAAAACTCTGTTCAAGTATTTCATGAGGGTTGTGCCTTCAGATGCCCAGCAGGCACGGGCCATGGTGGACATAGTGAAGAGATACAACTGGACCTATGTGTCAGCCGTGCACACAGAAGGTAGGTTTTCTTTACGTCAACTAAGTTTGTCCTATTATAGTATGTACTCCACAGCTTCCCAGTTAAAATTTTAGGTTTTATTTTATTTATTATTTTTTGAAGGCAGTGTCACTGGCTCTCATATGTGGGACCGAACCGGGGGCCGCTGGCTTCCCAAGCCAGCACTTAACCACCGCGCCACTCGGCTGGCCCTAAAATTTTAGGTTTTAGAAAGCTAAAATATCCCTAATTAGTTGGGATCTTTTGACTTGCCCCGTTTTACCATTAAGACAGAAGGGACTGAATGGCATATGTCTTCAGTGACATAGATTTAAGCTAATAAGAGTGTTTATGTGACTATCACTTGGCAAGATGGATTTCTTTTCTTTTCTTTTTTTTTTTTTCGGATTATGTATTACATAATTTGTACTGGGGCTATAATGATGCCAGAGATTTGAAAGTTTTCTAGATCTTCATTGAGCACCTCACATTTTAACATTTTACAGTTGCTCTGACTGCCTATTGTTTCTGATAGTTAAAGAGAGGTACACATAAATATATATAAGGGGTGAAGGCAGTGGTTCTGGCCCAGGTACACTGAAATAGAAAATTACCAAACAGCTTAGTCTTATAACTCATCTATTTTGCAATGGAGTTTATAGTTCAATCTGAAATGAGATAGGTATAAATTAGTTTTATCCTTGTATAGAATATACTCAGGAAGTATAAGCTTTAATTGATTCAACACTAGTTTGTTTTGAAACGTATTGCTTCTTTATGCTCAAAAAATAGTGAGGAATAAAAATATGACTGAAGTTTTATAACAGTTATTAATAATATTAGCTCTTTTTAGTGTTAATGGTACTTTGTAAATACTTTTATATACATTATTCCTTAGTTCTCCACCAAAGATGTTTGGCATAGGTTTGATTTGACCTACAGAGTTTAAGGAACCCAAATGGTGAGACTCACTTATTATGCAATATTCTTTCTAGGACAACATACTACTTATTCTGTGTACTATAGAATATCAAAGAAGATTCAAAATACTTTTTATAACTCATTAAATCATTGTGAGGATTAAAAACTTGCAATAACATTACCAGTGTGATCCAAACAATCAAATCCTGTAAAATATGGGGTTGAGTTACTGGGAAATTAATGAAAAAAAAACCCAAAAAAACAGAGTAAGCCTACTTCAGAGGTTGGGAACCAGTCACCAATTAGATAGAGTGAACTTTGCATTATCAAGAATCATAATATGGATTTCACTGTATGGCCACTCTTACTAATAATATTCAGAGCTACAAAAACATAAAGTGGGCTTCTACATTGGATTGAGACTTCCATACCTCTGGAAATTTTCATGTATAATATAGGTTAAAGGTTTACTTACAGAGATGTTTATATATAGAGATTTTGAGCAATGGATTATATTCTAATGTTGAGATTTTTCTTATAAAACTATTACTTCATTTGATTTTCACAGCAGTGATATAGATAATCCAGATATTTTATTCCCATTCTAAAACAAAAAAAGTTTTAAGAGTTTAAATAATTAATCCAATAAATACCTAATGGCAATTTCAGACCCATAGGTAGGTCTGAAGCTACTGACTTCTAGTTCAGAGTCCCATTATAATTTAGCCAAATCCAGTGGAAATACACCCTGAGGACATTTATGCAATATGTATTTATTAAGCACAAATAGATGAAAGAGCCTCCTGGTAGCCTTATGTTGTATACATCACTACTCTCAATGAGAATGCAATATGGCAAAGCAAATGAAGCATGCACTACTACTTATATAACCATAATTCAAGATAACATGGAGTTACAAATATGTCTCTAAAGTAAACTGAATGAGAAAAAAAAATCACATCCTGCTCTGTGGTGACAGGAGCCATAAAGGAAATCTCAGAGAAGGACATGGAATTCAACAGTTTAATTTTAACAGGAAAAATACAATTGGTGAAAATTCAGAAGGGATGGATTTCCAGTAAAGGGCATCAGATAATATGAAAAGGTGATAAAATTATATATATGTTTGCAAAAAAGCAAGGATAAAAGTATGATTTGGTTTGCTTCAAAAAAATCATGAATTTCATTAGGGACTGCCCTCCAGTTTCAGAAGAGTAGGATTGGGTTACTATGTGGGAGATGCTAATTGAAGATTGTATACAAAGAGAAACCCATTATCATGACCAGTGTCTTTTACTAATTTAAATTTTTTAAAAAAATTTTTAACTGAAATGTACACCAGTAGTCATCTAGTAAAATAAATAAATCATGATGTATCTATACAATATTTTACTACATAGTAATTAAAATTTGAAGCATTCTGTATGAGATCAGAGTGACCTCAAAGATCATTTTAAGTGAAAAAAGCAAGGTGAAGTTCTGTGTATATGGTATATCATTTGTATAAAACAGAGTTTATAAAAACCATTTGATTGGTTTTATAACCATTTTATAACCATAAAATTGTTCTCAGAGAAACACAAAACTGATAGCAGTTGCTCCCTCTAGGGAGGAAGTCTAAGTAAATGGGGATAGGGTGGAATGAAAGAGACTTACTTTTCTTGTATAGCTTTTACATGCAACTATTCAAAGGTGTGTAGTATAAGCATAAACTACGTATTGCAACATAATAATGAAAACATTCTATTTGTTGGCAAAAACTAAGCCAAAATATTCTATTGTCAAATTTAGGCAAACTTAATTATTTTGCCAAAACTAAGCTAATAGGGACCTTGTTGCAAAATTCTGGCAACATGTTTAGATGATACCATCGGGATTCAGGAGATAACAAGTTTTGAATAGGAGCATTCACCAACTGGAAGAAATACTCTTTGACTTATTGTTTTATATGGTTTAGTCATGAAGGATTTATATTATTTTGAGCACAATGAAGCAAAAGGATAATGAGGTTATGTGATGTTATTTCTTACAATTTATCAGTATAGGAACAGTGTGGTTGGAAGTCTCACAAGGTAAAATTCACCATCAGGATCACAAAAGTGCTTGAATGTAACAAGGTACATCACTGTTAGTTGCTGTGGGAGCTCCCCAAGGTGATGCCTGGCTTTTTGTTGCCTACCCTTCAGGAAGGCTCTGCAGGATTTTCCATGAAATGACAATGCCGATTCTTACTTCAGCCTTTTTCTGGTTGCATTGGAGCAATTCTCTCTAGCTCTAGATCATTCAGCCCCAGCACCCCAAACTTATTTCAATGTCCTTAAAATTATCCTCCTTTTCTCAGTTGATATTTTTCTTTCTTGAAGAATATGGACATTTTCAAATGCTTTCACATGAGGAATTGGGGTCTATAAATAGATGTCCCATTTTCAAAAAATCGTTCATCCCCCAATTGCCCATTTATTTTATACTTAAACATGGCAGTACTGTGTCACTCGGTGCTCTTGGCAGCTATCACAAAATGTTCCTTTGAGAATGTGTATGCTCTCACAGAATTCCAGAGGACAGCCCAAAAAAGACTTGGTTTCAGCTTCAAGATTAATCTCTTATGTTTGCTATTTCCTTGATTTATGGATTTTGTAGGCTACAGGGCTGTGCATTTACTGTGGCTTGTTATATTATGCAGAAATTAGGTATTCTAGGCAAAGAGATTAATAGCACAAAAACAAAAAAGAAATATATATATATATATATTATTTATATATGTTTTTTAAAAATTTATTTTTTTTAAAGGCAGACCACATGAGCTCTTCAACTGTGTGGAAGAAAGGAACATGCAAGGACTCAACAGTTTTTTATTCCTTTTAAAAGAGTCAGTCAGTTGCCATTCTCTTTGCTCTAAGAAAATTTAAGGGTTCCTATGCTTCATTAGTTTTGCAAACCCTGGTACATATGGCCATTATGACACAGGATCAGTGGTGCTCACCTGTTTACAGGTGTGGCAAATGGAGTGCTTTGGCTTTGAAGACTTCCATTCATGATCCTCTTTGTTTTGTAACTTGCTATCTCCCTTCCACTCTCATATAGTACTAGCCTGTGACTGCTTTGGTCAGTAGAGTTTGGTGGAAATCAGGACACCCTTCCTAGTCTGCCTGTTGGAGCTGTGTCATCACCATGTGAAGGATAAGAACACCCAGGTTTTCCAGATGAGGTCAAGCGGTCTAACGTGACCTCAACTATGTCAGAGTGCCCAATGAAGATCAACACAACTGCCTTCGTGAGCCACAGTTATTTGCAATCACATAATAAAGCCCAGCTGAAACCACCAACACTACCCAGCTAACCATAAATTTATGAGCAATCATAAATGCCTTCAACATGTAGTTCAGTGTAAGCATATTCATCCCAATGACTTTAAACTCAAAACCTCCTCCCAAAATGGGATTCTACTTCAATGTTTAAACCTCAAAATCAAAACAAAATAAATGTATTAACATGCCTTACTATTCTTGAGATTTAAATGTGAAGTAAGATGCAATAAATGCTGTGTGCAAGAAGGAACATTTTAAATGCTTCACTCATGTTTCTATAGCTAGAGATCAGATAATTCCTTTAAAGGCTGAATGCTTTAAATAGTCATACACTTGCATATATTCCATTACTCCATGCTTCCACTTGATCTCGTTTAATTTTATTGAGAAAAGTAACTACAGATTTCATCTTACACATACACCATTCATACTGTACAATACTTTATAGATGGCTAACAGGATTTTCACACTACAGTTTTTGCTGGTTTTACTTGAAACATCACTCTACAGGGCCTATCAGAGTGCCTAACACAGTCCTCAAAGACTGCTGAATGAATGAATTTGTGTTACAATAGTACCTATCTCACTATTTATGAACATGTATCATGGGGATAAATACTAGGCACTTGTAAGTTTTCACACTTTTGCTTCTTTATAAAAATATGGCACCAAAATGCCTCCCTTGATTAATTATAAAATGCTATTCACACCCCACTGTCTTTTATGTTTGCATTGGTCCTTTTTTTTTCATTTTAAATTTATTTACTTACATATTTTTTAAATTAGCTTCAGGTGTACAACGAAGTGCAATAGTTATACTTTTTACCTCTCAAAGTAACAACCCCCATCCCCCAATTCTATCCCCCCCACTCCCCCACATATCATACTATCTATTACAATTCCTTTGACTCACTTACACCGTATAATCCACATCCCGTGACTATCTATATATTCAATTACAGTTGGCATACAATATTATACAACATCAATTTCAGGTATTTTTGAATTTATTATTTCCACCTAATGACAGTGGAATGCTAATTTGTTCTAGCCAAAAAACATGTCAGTGTTGCTCTGGGGGAAGTTGCACTGGTAATGTGACATCATTAAAATATTGTTTTTAGTGTAAACTACATACTGTAATGTTATACTACTTTTAGGTTATGATATGGTTTTCCATCAATTATTTTAATATGTAATAACAATCAAGCTTTGGTGGCAAGACCTTCAATGTGAAGGTTAATGTGCTTAGTTTAACTTCTAAAAAGTGGGAACACACTTTTCCCATCCCACCTTTTCTATTATTTGTGATTGTATCAAAATAACAATTAAGTTTGGAAAGGTGAGAAATGTCACTGTGGGCCCTACAGAGCACTTTATAAAGGGGTTTTATTTTGTTTCTCCAGGGGTTACACAGAGCTAAGAGTTGAGATGAACTTTGAGATAATCATGATGCTAATTCAGATACACAAACTACCAGCAAATTTGTACAATAGAATGTTAACATTGGCAGGGTCTTATGGAGCATTTAATCTAACCCTTTCATCTTATAGTTGAGGAAACAGAGACAGTAAAGACAAGTAATTTGGCCTCTCTTTTACATAATTCATTACACAATTGGGTCTTTGAACTCAAGATTACTGTCCTGAATTTTGTTTCCACATCATTGTTGAAGATAATTACTAAGTTCTCTGTCTCTCTTTTGTTTAAAATTTTTGCCATTGTACTACCTCTCTGTCTCATTACTTTATTCCCCTTTCCTTCATCTCAATTATGCCAATCTGCTCAAAGTTTTAATGCCTATTTTAAACAGGCAGGGACCACCAATGAATTAGTTCAGGTAAAAATTAGCTTTGAGAAGTAGCATGGTTCCTTTGTTCTTGACCTGTAAGTTAGATGAAGTGCTTCTTTGTCTGGGTCTTAATGATGGTTTGCAGAAATTTTCAAAAAAATTTTCTTTGCTTCATAAAAATTCTGAAAATATTAGATCCCATAAATTTTTGTAATTATGGATTGATTGGATAATTATATTGGTTATCACTGACATTATAATACATAAAAATCAGGAAATGCAATGAGTTTAGGTGGGTTCTTCATGAAATTAGATCATAGATCCATAATCTGGGAGATACAGCAGCAACTCTAATAGTGAAGAAGCAGTTTTTCGTATTCATACATCATTGTCAGAAACTACATTATTATTAGTGAAAGAAATATGGGTAGCCCTGTGAAGTGTGTCCAGAGAGGTGCTACCTTTATCTTCCTTCCCAGTTGGAATAGCCTGTGGACTCATAGCTAATAGCCTCTAAGGGAGTTACTGCCTCTCTCAAGGAAGAAAAATGGGATCCATTGATATATTGATCTGTGGCCAGGGTTAGATATTCCCTATTTTCAGTTTTTGTTTGTTTGTTTGTTTTTTAATACAAGTTCTGGCCTGGATTCTGACTCACCTATAAAAGACTCATGCCTGAAATCACACCCCTGTTTCTACTTTCTCAGGCATTATTCCTAGCCATTCATTGCTGAAAATAACACTCCATGCCCAGGATGACTATGTGAGAAGGAACTTTGTTTTCAGAGAAATTCAATCCACTGCTCCCCCAACACACACAAATCAATACCTGGAGTGATGTGCAAATGTGGACACTGCAGTTCCAATTAGTCAGATGTTTCCTTCAACATGAAGGTAATCTCTGAATGAGAGTGCCTGCTAGGTGTTTGGTATTTACCCATTTTATGGTTGGGAGCTGCAATAGTTGTGTGTGTTTTCCCTTGGTCTCCCTTATTCCAGATCTCACAAGTTAATATTATTGTCTGAGCTTTTGAGTTTGCATATTCAGAAACTCCATTCATTCTGTTTACTAAAGAACTGGTTTTATGACTTAGTTCCTCAGTCATCATAACCTTGTTAGCGTCTAAGTTTATAAAGTTTAATAATGAGTAACAGATGTCTCTAATTGAGGGAAGCTGGGGAATGGTAAAGCATGGTGTGAGGTATTTATGTTCCAATGAAAAACAATTTTATATGCAGCAAACTCCACTCTACCCAATACACAGGAAGTAAGCTCATAAGAAAAAACAAGGATAGAGACCCACAAAATTCTATAGAGAGTGTCTTTTCCCTTATTTTCTTCTCTCTCTTTCTCTGTGTCTCTTTATTTGCCATATTTTCCTCATCCCTTCTTTAGTTACTGAATTTTTTTACATTTTATAGGCTGTTTAGTAAGTCTCATCAAGAGTCATAACCTCCTCATCTCATTAATTTGAAAGTGGATAGAAGAAAGATGAAGATTGCATTAATGATATCTTGGAGGTGAAAAAAAATAAAATTAAAAGAACTAGTTTTGGGCCTGTGAAGTGATGCGTTGGTTAAGAGCAGCTGGGCCCCGGTTCAGAGCCCACATGAGGGCCAATGATGCTGTGTCCTCTACAACTAAAGATGGTGAACAACAGCTCAACCTGGAGCTGGGATGCCATGAGTCGCCAGCGATGGTGTAGGCTGCAGCTCCTGCTGCAGTGGGCTGCTATAAGCTACCATGAGTGGCTGGCAGCCAGTGTGAGTTGCCGTGAGCTGCCATGAGCAGCCCTCCAATGACCAGAGAGCGACTGCCTCACTTGGGAAGAGCGCAATGATAACACAAACATGGGCCAGTGAAGTGACGTCCTCCACAACTAGACTGAGGAACAAAAGGACAGCAACTTGTCTGTTCCCCTTCCTCGATTCCCCGATGCTGTTCCCCTCCCCCAATTCCCAATAAAAGTCTTAAAAAAAAACAAAAAACAAAAAACAGAACTAGTTTTACTAAAAGAAATATCTGACATCAGAACAAGGAGTTTTTACTATGTGACTCTGAGAAAGTCACTTCAACTTTTTCCTTCATTTGCCAGACAAAAAGGGGCTAGAAATCATGTTCTTGGAGATCCCTTCCAAGACTAACCTTCTGTCACTTGCTCTTCTCATGCTTCCGCAGACCACACTTGTGTTGGATTAAATGTTGGGCATCACATTTAAAATAAATGTAGCCAAGTATGACCTGTTCAAAGGAGAGTGGCCAAAAATGGTTATGAGACTTGAAACCATGTCTTCAAAGAATAAAATTGGCAGAAAGAAGACATGACATGGCAGGGACCTGACTGCTACTTTTAGGTATTTGGAAAATTCAGGTGGAGGAACTAGATTCACTCTATGTGGAT
This sequence comes from Aselliscus stoliczkanus, assembly GCA_033961575.1. NCBI lineage: Eukaryota > Metazoa > Chordata > Mammalia > Chiroptera > Hipposideridae > Aselliscus > Aselliscus stoliczkanus. The sequence continues at coordinate 74,620,354 of CM066736.1, forward strand.
GGCCAAGAGCATTATAAAGAGAACTAATTACTGAAATACCAGAGTAACAAACTACGATTCAATTTAAAGTATTTTTTTTTGTTCATTAACAGAACTGTTCAGTGAAGGTATTGCCTTTCTTTGGAGATAGTCAGTTCTCTGTAACTTCCATACAGAAACCTGGAATGGACAATCATTTGGAGGGGCTGTGGAAAAATCAATTTATATTTCATTGAGGGTGGGGGAAGGGAGTTGGACTGTTTATCCTTTTTGATGATCAAATGTTATTTAATTGAGATTCTATTATTCTGTGAGTTAAAACATGGTCATACTTAGTAAAATATTTCATTAATTTCTTAGTTGATTCATTTAGTCCATAACACAGTCTAATAATATTACCACTTTATAGGTTAGAGAGTAGGGATGGAAAGAGAAAGTGTTTCCCTTATAATATTGCAGCTAGTTATGAGCAGCCCAAGGATTTGGACCCAAGGCCAACTCTTTTTAATTAAGTCCAAACTTAGTCCCTTTCTATTGGGGTAGTTCAGTCTTCAAGGAAAAATGGAATGTACACTTATTGATTCTTTTCCCTAGGAAACAAAAAAACACTATTTGTTTCCCTACTGAGAAAAACTTTTGAGCATATTCCATGTGTCTTTTGATCTGGCTTTGAAAGCACATTTCATTGTTCCCAAAGAAGGAATTAATTACAGTAAAAAGAAAATAAATTAAGGAGGAGGCATGTGGCAACAAGTTGACCTCACAGAAGACCTTTTGTGAGTCTAATGAAAGTACAGACTGTACTTGGTTGTTGCCATTCACATCTCTGTTGTGGACTCCACTCTCCATCTTTCAGATGCCAATTATGGGAGGAAGCAGTATGGTATACATTTTTTTAAGAGCGGGAGGACATATTGATAAATGCTGCAGACTTATTTATGGAAGATTCCTTTGGAATTCATCAGGACTAGGAGTTATGAAGTCTCATTTTGGCACATTTGCAAATACTCCAGAAAGACTTCTCGATTTAACCAATGTTGAGGAGACATTTTGGCAAGACATTGACAGTCAGATGTGTTCATTTTAAGGGACTTTGAAATGAGATTATGTCCCAGTGATGTATTTTAGGCATCAATATTCACACACACACACACGTGCGCAGTCTTTCAAAACAAGTGTCTAGTCTGTGTTTTTTCAGAGTACATCATAACCTATGAGTTATTTCCTAAACCAGTTTAGTGGGTTGAGACAAGCAGTTAATATAGAGCAAAGTAGGATAAAATAGAATGTAAATATCAGAGTGTGTTACATGAGAGAAAAAGTAAATATTGTTTTGTAAATTTTTATTTTAGTTGCACATAGCCAGCCATATGTGTACTGGGGGTCATTTAAAATGTATTTCTTTTTTTAAAATTTATTTTTTATTAGTTTCAGGTGTACAAAACAACATAAAGATTAGACGTTTACACCCCTCACAAAGTGATAACCCCACCAAGTCTACTACGCATCTGACCTCCTACATGCTTTTTACAATACCATTGACTATATTTCCTGTGCTGTAATCCTGTGACTGTATATATATATATATATATATATATATATATATATATATATATAATTATATTCAATATTATTTTATATTAGTTTTAGGTATATAGTGGTTAGGCATTTATATAATCTATGAAGTAATCTCCCTGTTAAGTTCAGTATTGATCTGATCAGAAACCTTTCTTAACCTTTACAACATTATTTACTATATTCCCCATACAGTATTTCACCTCCCCATCATTATTTTGTGACTACCAATTTGTGATTCCTAATCCCTTCACCTTTCTCACCTATCCCCCAACACCCCTCCCATCTAGCAGCCATCAGTTCTCTGTATCTATGAGTCTATTTCTGTTTTGTTTATTCATTTATTTTGTTCTTTAGATTCCACATATAAGTGAGATCATATAGTATTTGTCTTTCTCAGTCTGACTTATTTCACATAGCATAATATCCTCTAGGTCCATCCATATTGTGGCAAATGGTAAGATTTCATTCGTTTTTATGGCAGAGTAATACTCCATTGCATAAATATACCACAATTTCTTTATCCAATCATCTATTGATTGGCATTTTGGTTGTTTCCATATTTGGTTATTGTGAACAGTGCTACAGTGAACATAGGAATGCATATATTTTTTTTGAATTACTGTTTTGGGTTTCTTTGGATAAATATTCAGGAGTGCAATTGCTGGGTCACAAGGTAGTTCTATTTTTAATTTTTTGAGGAACCTCCATACTGTTTTCCATAGTGGCTTCACCAATTTGCAATACCATCAAGAGTGCACAAGGCTTCCCTTTTCTCCACATCCTCACCAACATTTGTTGTTTGTTGATTTATTGATAATAGATAGCCATTCTGACAGGATCGAGGTATTATCTCATTGTGGTTTTAATTTGCATTTCTCTGATGCTTAGTGAGGTTGAGCATCTTTTCATATGCCTATCAACCATCTGTATGGGTGAGATCAAACAATATGGTGAATGTTTGAATTAAAAAAATTATTACAGTAAAAGACATTGACATTAAACCCTTTCAAAATATTCCCCCTCACTTTGAACACACTTGCCCCATTATTCTTGCAACTTTCTGAAGCAGTTCTGGAAGTTCTCTTTTGTGAATGTCTTTACTTCATCCTCCATCATGACAATGAACCATGTCACACATTGTTCTGGTTCTGCAATTTCTGTCAAATAAAAACATTCCGGTGTGTTCTCATCCATCTTATTCACTGGATCTGGCACCATGCGACTTCTGGCTTTTCCCCAAAGTCAAAATGACCATGGAAGGAAAATGTTTTGAATTGATTCAGGATATCAAGGCAGCCACAACAGTGCAACTAAAGATGCCCATGAAAAAGAACTTCCAGAACTGCTTCAGAAAGTGGCAAGAATAATGGGATAAGTGTGTTCGAAGTGAGGGGAAGTATTCTGAGGGGGGTTAATGGCAATGGTTTTTTACTGTAATAATTTTTTTTAATTTAAACATTCTCCATATTTTTTGTTCACACCTCATATATCCTCTCTGGAGAAATAATTATTCAGCTCCTCTGCCCATTTTATAATTGGATTATTTGGGAGTTTTTTGGTGTTGAGTTGGGAGTTTTTTGGTGCTGAGTTGTACGAGTTTTTATAAATTTTGGATATTACCCCTTTTTAGGATGTATCATTGGTAAATCTGCTCTCCCATTCAGTAGGATGCCTTTTGGTTGTGTTGATGGTTTCTTTTGCTGTGAGAAACTTCTTAGTTCTATGTAGCCCCATTTGTTTATTTTTTTGTTTGTTTCCCTTGTCCAAGGAGACAAGTCAGTAAAAATATTACTAAGGGTAATGTATCAGTGTGCTTCCTATATTTTAGTCTAGGAGTTTTGTGGTTTCAGGTCTTACATTGAAGTCTTTAATGCATTTTGGTTTATTCTTGTTTATGGAATAAAAAGGTAGTCCAGTTTCATTTCTTTGCATGTATCTTTCCAGTTTTCCCAGAACCATTTATTCAATAGACTGTCTTTAACCCAATGTAAATTCTTGCTTCCTTTGTCATACATTAAATGACCATATAGGCATGGATTTATTTCTGGTCTCTCTATTCTCTTCTACTGATCTATGTGTCTATTTTTATAACAATACCGTGCTGTTTTGACAGCTATAGCCCTGTAGTATAATTTGATATCAGGTAGTGTGATACCTCCAGCTTTGTTGTTATTTCTCAGGATTGCCATGGCTATTCAGAGTCTTTTATGTTTCCATGTAAATTTTAGGATTATTTGTTCTAGTTCTGTGAAAAATGCCATTGGTATTTTGATAGAGATTGCATTGAATCTATATATTTCTTTAGGTATGGGCATTTTAACTATATTAATTCTTCCTATCCATGAGCAGGGTATATGTTTCCATTTATTTGTATCTTCTTTAATTTCTCTCTTCAATGTCTTATAATTTTCTGAGTACAGGTCTTTTATTTCTGTGGTTAAATTTATCCGTAAGTATTTTTTTTTGATGCAATTGTTAAAATGTATATATCTTACTATGTCTTATAGCAAAAAAAAAAAAATCTTAAAAGCTTAAAAGGAACTTACCCTACTTTTTTCTTTAACACTGTTAATAATTTTTTGCCAGAGAAATGAAATCCACACACATTGTTTATTCTTCTGTAAAAATGTCATTTGGTTTGTCTCTCCTGGATGTGATATTTTTAAGTTTTATTATTAAAAATAAACAAAAATTCCAAAGCACCCATGATGAGAAATGGTAGAGACTTAGAGTAAAATATAAATAATTAATATATTCTTGACAAATGGTGTACGCATCAATATGGGACAATGGCGAGAACACAAGGCCAGGATGTTAGAGGACAGTTCCCAGTCCTAGTTTTTATCAGAGATGAATCCAACTTGGGGATATTTTATTTTTTAAATATCTCAATATAGTGCATGAAAAAATAAGTGTAGGGCCAGCCGAGTGGCATGGTGGTTAAGCCCTGGCTTGGGAAGCCAGCCACCCTGGTTTGGTCCCACAGATGAGGGCCAGTGACACTGCCCTCAAAAACAAAACAAAAAAAACAAAAAAACAAAAAAACAACAAACAAAAAATAAGTGTAAAATATATTAATATAATTTTGGTATTAAAAGTTTACATATAACAAATTAACATGTCTAACTACCTCCATGCAACATACACATGCACACACACACACACACAATCAGTGTGTTGTATTTATATCATTTGTAAGAATGTCTTGGTTATATAAAACAAATCATAGTGTACCACATTGTGATGTGGGGTGTAATAAGGCACAAGGTTAAACATATAAAGTGACAGTCTTCTTTCAATTTTCTCTGAGTTTCCCAACAATTATATGTATAATCTTATTTGCTATATAGTCAAATATAAATTGAGGTCTTTTCAGAAAGTAAAGATTAGGCCAAATCCCATTAGTAAAATAAAGTGAGATCAGATATGAAAGAGCATTCTTAGACGTAAAAGTAGTTTCATGAAATGGGTAAGCTACAGTGGAGTCATAACCTTAAGTTCACAAAGTTTGTTGCAAAGATATCTCAGGAATTTGTTTGCTGACTCTTTGGAATTATTCTATTTAAGTAGTAGCACGGACACAGGCAAGTTGGAGTATAAATCTGGATTAATATTCTTGGTAGTGGAAGGACTTTGGACAAGTCACTTAATTTTGTTTCCTAATTATTAAATTGAGAGAATAATACCTGCCCTGTAAGACTGTTGCGAAGAGTAAATATAAAACACTTAGCATCATATTTGTCATGTAGCAAGTGCTCAACAAGGACCTTCTGAAGTAGCCTGTCAACAACTTGCCCTACCTTATCTGACATATGAGGGAAAACAAACAAACAAACAAACAAACAAACAAACAAACAACATAATGCTTCACTCTGTGTTTGCATAGTTAAAATTTATTATTGAATGAGATGGAGAATTAGGAAAGTGCCCAATAAATGTAGTGAGTTTTAGATTCCTACCAATTTTCCTTTTGGAAGTTAGGTTTGCAATCACATAATATAATATAACACAGGGTGCTTAGAGCTTTGTCACGGTTCTAACTGGATCCCACAGCTTCCCATCCAATGGCTGATGGTAAAATGAGCAAAATCTGTAAAGTCCCAGATCTGACCTGGGAATATGGTTATCTTCACTGTGTTTGTAGGGTGAGGGACTGGAAACAGAGGCGATTGAAGATGGAACGTTAATGCTATATTTTAAGCACTTCTGAATTTTTCTTTTTTGACTTTTATAACAAGCATCTTTCATAGTGAAAAAAAATAAGGACAATGGATAAATAACTTATTTGTAAATTTCATATTGAGGATGCTAACCTTCACTAGTCAGTAAACTAGAATTGTTAATGAAGTTAGGTTATAGCACATTGAGGGATGCCATAGCTGTGAGTATATAACAAAAGGAAACAATATGGACCTTAGGAAATAATACATTGTATTTAATAGCTACATTGATTTGAAAACTAAATGATACTCTCTTACAGATTTTTATAGATTAGATAATAACAATAATAATAACTATTTTTATTAAGTATTTACTGCTTTCAGAAATTATCAAAGTTATTTATGATCTATGAAGTGATATCAAGATATGAATTTTGGTGCTATTATTAGTATATTATTATTAATATCTGAAAGTCCAACCTACCCACAGCTAAAATTAAAAGTAGATATATTATAGAGTAAAAAGTATATGCCTGTGTTCATTTTCTCAATTACTCTGAAAACAGAATTATTTTTATCTTTGACAATTTCTTCACAAATCTTCATCTTATTTTTTTGGTTATATAATTTCTTTTCAAAAGTCATATGTCTGGTTCTCACCAGATTGGGTTAGGATTTCAAGCCTTGAGTCTTCCTAATGAGAATAGAGAGCCATTTATTTTTTTAAGAAGAATGTATTATTGCATTGCTGTACAATGAATTTTTATCCTGTAGATAAGCTGAAGAAATATAAAAGTTAAGTGAGACATATTGAAGTGTCATTTTAGTTTAATTTCAATTTCATAGAAATTGAAAAAACTTAAATTACAAATGAAGCTGGTAATTATGTTTTATTGAAGTTAGTGGAGAAAAGAGAGAAAACTATATTAATACATTAAAAAAATTTAACACTTCATCTGGCTATTTTATTTGTAATCAAACTTAATTTGTTTTCAATTCCCAAATTAGCACACTCATCCCTTATTACATGAGCATAATTAGTTCTCCTTTTTTGTTCAGAGGAAATAAAACTATATAAACCACTAAGTTCTACTATATTTAATATTCAAACCTAGATTTTATTAAATAATCATGCTGAAGAATCAGCTGGCAATATTAATTATATAAATTTGTATTTATGTATAATTGATAACAGCAAACCCTCATATAACTAATAAAATGCATACAAGTTAAATTATTTGGGAGTTTGGTGGTGCTTTCACTTACCAAGTTGAATGGTTATAAAAATAATAAAAACCGGTAGCAACATTTTTAATGATTTGAGAGATTTTTTTTTTGCACAAAGTAAATAATAAATTTTTGACAAAATTCAATATACTTCCATAGAAGTATATAGTATATAAAAGCATACCTAATAGAGCTTGTGGTTCATGTGATGTTACAACAAATGGAATAATTTATTCATTAACTTGAAAATATTTATGGGGATTATATCATGTGGCAGCCTGTGTGGTACATGTTATGAAAAAAGTGAGATGGAAGCACTTGTCAGCAAATGACTTTTCACAGCTGTGTACCACACCATGGTCTCATATGAATATAAAGTTTACCCTCATAGAAAGACTATGATTATGTGTAAACAGAAACTCATAAAGTGACACTAGTATGGCAAGAGATGAGTATATTAAGTAATTCAATTGAAGGAAAGAAGTATTTCTTGAGTATAGTTTGGAAAATTATTGAGAGTTTAAAGATTTTTTTCATAAGAAAACCTCCACTTAACCAGTCCTCACTAAATAATACAAGTGAGATATATGATCCTAGAAACAGGATATTACATGACTCAGGTGAATAGGGATGAATATCTCTGTTGGAAGTAAAAAAGAAAAGAAACAATGTGTCATCATTTTGTTTAGCACAATGTGGTTCTGTACTTGCCTGGTACTTAATATTCTGGGGTTGAGCAGAGCCATGTAGAGCAAGCACCACAGGTGACCTAATTACCCATTTGCTTACACTATTCAATGTCCTCTGATGTAGTATGAAGATAATAGGTATTGTTCCATCCAAGATAGAAGGTCTGAGTTAGGTGCTGTTAATAGTATATTTATAATAAAAAAGGTAAGATTTTAATCTCTCCCTTTCTAATGGATATAGCAAATAACCTCAAACAATGAACTACAGAATGTATAATCACTAGTAATTAAGCCATTTTCTGGCTTGTTTAACAAAAATTGAGATCACTTTTTATGAATTTTACACTTCTGATAATTATCTATTTATGTGGAACTCTAGGAAAACTTAAATAAACACTTTTTCCGCCTTCTAATCATACTACATTTTTTTCTCGTACAGATTGAAATTTATTTGAGTGAAATTATTAATAATTTCTGATTTTTATGTTTCTTGATGTCTGTCTTTCTTAAAACCCTCAACCTTCTTCCTCTTTCCTGAGTTTCTTCTGAGATGTAAACTGTCTATTTCAAGTTCTTTTGAGTAGTCAGTAGAATTAATGATTGTACTAAATTGGTGTCACTTATTTGAAAAGCACCTTCCTTTAAGGAGGCTATGTATATTGTGACTATAGAGAATAGTAATTTGGGTTTGTTTGGCAGGAAATTTCTCTCCTCGCCTCAAAGCCCTTTGCATGCCTTTGCTTTTACCTTCATTCTGTCAGTAAATGGCCAATTATGCCATAAAGAGTATGTGGAAAGTATAACACTTGTGCCATCAATAGAAGAAAGAATATCATTTAGAACATGAAGAAAAATAAGCTCTTAAGTTTTTAATATATAACCTATTAAAATGGCTGTGAGTGGACTTTCAGAAATTGAACACAATTTCTAATCAAAGCTACTGAAATAAGTCTTAACCATTCCTGAAAAAGAGCAGAAACTCTTGCTGAGGTGACTGAACTTGAATATAGAAAACTTTACTTCTGATCCATCATAGAATTTGGTTTAGAGGTCAGAGGAAAGAGCATTAATTTTGGAATTACTCTGGAGACCATGTTCGATTTCCCACTTTGAAATGACCTTGGGCAGTTCACTTAACCTTTCTAAACACAAATATCCTCATTTGCAAGATGACAGATGGCTGCATTTGCACTCTCTGTACTAATGTTTTGTTATGATGGTCAATGGAATAATCAGTTAATGTACTTTGTAAGTCTAAAACCGCCTGGTAGATTAGTTAATTAAATATTAAATAAACATCCACTGTGTGCCAAGAGCTATACACTTGGACTAGGTTTTTATGAAGCACTGAGTACAGTATTCTGAAAATTAAATGCTAATCAAAGATTTTTCATTAATGCTGTCTCCATCACAATAAAAGCAGTGAAATTTTGATGGCCAGATGTAGTTGCAGAAATAGTTGAACTCCTTTTCCAATATCATGTCCATGTCCCATCAGTAATTAACAAATACTGATGAAATGTCAGATCTGGAAGTGACCTGACAGTTATAGCAGTGGGAGCACTGAATAATTGTTAAGAGCTCAGACATCAAATTCAGATAGACTTGGATTCAAATCCCAATCCTATCACTAGTTGCGATAGATATGAGGCAGGTTTTACATCATTTCAGAAAAGGTGTGATTGTCACTGTTTTGGGGTCATGTGGTAGTTGTGATGATTGGTTTAGTATAATACCTAACACACAAATAAGAATTCAAAAAAAATCTCAGCTGCTACTATTTTGTGTTCTTTTTTCAACTTCTACATTTTTAGAAAGGAGAAACTCAAGCCTAGGAAATTTAAGCAACTTAACTAAGGTCACAGAGTTCCTGGTGCCAGAACAATGATTGGAAAAATAAGCTTAATATTTAGAGGGTTTTTATATTAAGGACACTCAGTTTTATAAGCAATTTTATTTTAATTATAATTTAAATATTTATTTATTGCTTTTATCACTGAGTTGAAGGTCTTATACTCTGTAGTTAAATAGACTAGAATTTGAAGAAATTATTTAATCTCTGTAAATCTCAGCTTTATTAACTGTGAAATGATTGATGACCCTGATGGTGAGGAGGATGAGGATGATGATGATGATGATGACAGAAAACAGTTACAGGACATTCACCAGGTGTCCAGGCACTTTTTTGAGTATGTTTACATATATTGACTCATTTAATATTCAGAGCAATCCTATGAAGTAGTATTATTAATATTATCTCAGTTTTATGGATGAGGAGACTGTCACAGAAAATGAGAATAATGGTACACTTATAATGAATATTTGTTGTGCAAATTAAATGAGCATTTACAACCATATTAAGCATTTATGATGTTCAGTTCACATTAGGGAGTTAATAAATATTATCTGTTAATATTAATTTGGTTTTTATAATTAACTTTTTATTTTTGGGGGAGCTAGTCATTGACTCAAATGAAATTTTTTGGGTTACATTTGAATTTTTCTCCTATTATGCTGGTGTCTAAAAACCAATCATATTTATAAAGTAAAATAAGGAGGGCACAAATGATGTATTTAAAAACATATATAAATTTTCTAGGGCCAGCTGAGTGGCTCAGTTGGTTAAGGCCTTGCTCAAAAGTGTGAGCTGAGCTCTGAGCAATGGCGGTTCGATGCCAGCCTAAGCTGTGTTTCCGTTGAGCTGCCAATGGGTGGCAGGATGGCTCAGCTAAAAGAAAAAAATAATAATAAAAAGAAAGTTTTTTATATATATATATATATAAATTTCCAAATATGAAAGGAATACATAAGTATTATTTAATATTTGGAAAAGCAAAAGGTTGAAAATAATTTTTAAAATCATTAATAGTCCAAAAAAAGTAAAACAGTATTTTGATATCTTTTATTTGTATCTTTTTATGCATAATTGCTAAAAACTAGTTATACATAATTTCATATTTTTGTTCATATTTTTAACTTACCATTGTAAACGGAACAGTTTTTCATGTTTTTCAGACCCTCTATGAATATTATTATCCATGGCTGTATAATAATCTTATTATTTTGCCACAACATTACAGACTTTGGGACCCTTAGGCCATTTCAATTTTTCCCAATTTTAAAAAGCATGTAAATGAACATATTTCAGAAGTTTACCTCTATATTTAAAAATTTTTTCTTAGCTAACTTAACAAGAAAACAAAAAAATAACAAGCAAGCATGGATGTTAGTTATAATTAATGAGAGTGGGACCTTTTTGAAGTAAAGGACAGGTTTGTTTGATATCTTTCATAGTACTTGTCACCATTCTGAGTACCTGATGTCAAATAAATACATGTTGAATTGCATTTATTTAAAGTTGAATTCAAATATTACCATATATTTTAATAAGGACAAAAAATGCTAAATAATATGGAAGTGTTTAGTTTTAGGGCCTAGAAGAGATCACAATCTTATTTTATAGGCTAGGCTGGAGTGACTAATTGATGGGATCTTTGCATTGTAACCTCAGGGTTTACGGTTTCTTGATGTAGAAGTGTGAAAATCTGAAACTTTGTCATAAACTAATTTTATCTAATAAACCAACTGTTTTTGGCTTTCCTTGTTTCAGTAGCCTGTTGGGTACTATAACTTAGTTTAGTTGCTACTAGGTTTTGAAATAGTTAAGTGAATAGCCAGATGTGATATGGAAAAACTAAGGATTGCTAGGCATAGCTAGTAAGCAATCCTCTAATATGAAAGAAAGTGGAAGACGAGAAGTGAGAGTAAGCTGGTCCTGGTCTCATTTTTCTGACCATTCTTTGTTTCAACACTTCTACTTTGTCATATGGGTTACTTAGGACACATGGATTCAATAGTATATAAGATATTGTGAGAAAAAAATTTAAATAGTCACAGAAACTAATTTTCCTAGATGACCTTCCACTGTACCCTGTGGATTTCCCTTTTTCTTATTATATTCAGTTCACAGGGAAAAAAGAGTGATTAATATACTATATTCTTTTTCCTTTCTTCCAAGAGTGGCTGAGAATATGAGAAATAACAGATCCTTCACATTGAATGACAATCATGTGTATAGTATTTTCATATGTGATCTCACTTGCTCTTACTATTGACTTGTAATGCAGATATAATGATTGTCATTTCATAGGAGCCAAGGAAAGTACAGAGAAAATAATTTTATAAAATTACAGTATGGCTGAGACAAAATTTCATTTTAGATATTTCTGATTCCAAAAACTTTTTCCATTACATCATACTATATTCAATATTCCAAATTCAAATGCTACAGAAGTATAGAAAGTACCTATGGTGGATCCAAAGAGCAAAACAAACAAACAAACAAAAACAGAAACAAATTCATAGATACAGAGAACTTTTTGATGATTGCCAGATGGGATGGGGGTTGGGGATGAGTGAAAAAGGAGGAGAAATTAAGAAGTACAAATTGGTTGTTATACAGTAGTTGTGAGGATGCATGATATAGTATAAGGAATACAGTCAATAATATTGTAATAACTAGGTATGGCATCAGATGGGTACTAGATTTATTGGGGTGATAGAGGGGAGGCGGTTGGGGTAAGGGTAAAAAAGGTTAAGGCATTAAGAAGTACAAATTGGTAGTTACAAAATAGTCATGGGGATGTAAAGTAAAGCACAGAGAATATAGTCAATAACATAGTATAACTATGCATAGTGTCAGGTGGGTACTAGAGTAGTCAGGAGGATCACTTCTGAAATTATATAAACATCAAGCCACTATGATGTACACCTAAAATTAACATAAAATAATATTGAATGTTAGAATAAATAAATAAAATGTTACAAAAACACCTATGAAACTCTGACCCTCAGAATCCACTCATGGAGGTAACTACTATTGACAACTTTGTATGCAGTTTTCCACCTTTTCTCTGTAAGTTTATGAAATCAACTTTTTTTCCTCCTTCCCTCTCTTTCTCTATAGTTTTTAAGTAACATTTTAAACAAAAATTCAGTCCTGTTCATCATTTTTTGTAGCTTAATTTAAGAACAATAACAAAACAATGTATCATGCACACCTTTTCCAATAAGCATGGTGCATCTTTCCAGTGTAAATCACTTCTATGTCATTTCAGTTGCTATCACATTGCTCCTTTGTCATTTTATTGACTCTGCATTCTTTATTTCTGCATTACTTCTGTCTCATAATTTCACTGTTGATGAAGTCTTCAGCATTTGTCCTACATTTTCCTTTCCGCTGTCTCTTGTTGCCACATTCAGAAACTGCATACTCAGAACCTTCTGAACATAAGTTCATGTCCACCTCAGGTACTGAGCTCAAGTTCATTGTCAGCCACCAATACAGATCCAGTCGGTGTTATCAGTTGAACAGAATTACATTTTTTTCCTGGCAGTCAGGGGTACAAATGGAAGTTTTCCCTTCAGAGCAGCAAAGTATTATTCATATTCCTTTTTCTCATATCCCACTGCTCCATACATCCTCACATCACAAGATATATAAGGGAAAATGGAAGCCAATATAACATAAATAAGACTTTCTAGATTACGTTTCACTACACTTGGTTTTTAGCTTTCAGTTTTTCCTGCCAACATCTTATAGATTTCTGGCTAAAGCAAGACATCAAGAAGTGAGAAATTAACCTTTCTTGGTGGAAAACTTGCCTAATCATGATGTAAAATTATTTGATTACTTGTCATTTGAAATTGCCATCTGTAGAGCAGCCAGTTCTGGTTATTAGGGGATCTACTATAATGCAAGAATGGGCCAAGGTATAGAAGATAATTTATAAGCAGAGTATTAGGACCCAATATTAGATTATAAGGCTTGGTCCATAAATTTCAAGCTTATAGGCCAGGACATTAGATTTGTTCTTTCTAGTTATACAAACAACAATTGAAAATGTGTCATTAAAAAGTTGAACAAAGGAGAACACACTTTTCCACCAATATTGTTGGCCATAATATATTGGAACAGAATACAAATATTTTTGTTATTTGATCTTGAGATCTTTGAGCTAAAAAAGTGACATGGTGATATGAGTGCACACGTCTGCTAGTATTTTGTGTTTAGTAAGGTCTACATCAACTGAAAAATAGAATTCTATTATATGGAGTAATTAAAACTTAATTTAATATTGAAATAGGCTGCTTCATTGATTGGTAGGTATCATAATTATTTGTGATATGAGAATTCTGAAATCAATGACAGGCTGGAGATATTTTAAAGTAGTGATTATGCAGTTGGGGGCCCCTTCATCATCCCCTTCTTAGTATCTTTAGCATAAAGGTCTAGCTGTCTGAGTTTTTATTTGTATAATGTGTCAAGGAGTATAATCCAGGTAAAAAGACAGACACTTTGTATGAGATGGACAACCTTACGATTGAGATTAAGATTTTTAATTTATGAAGGAACCTACCCTAAGGTTAAAGATCATCAAGCAACTGATGAAGGCTATGTGGTTGATCAAAGGAGAGACCCTGATGTATCTAGCACTAAAGTTACAAACGAGTCTGCCTTAAGCTGATACTGGAGAATTTCTAATCACCCCCAATGGCTCTTAGTCCCAATTTCATAGCAATGTTCTACTTCTTTAACATTGGGATAGGTAGGATGAGACTAGAAAGTAGAAGCAAGAGGACAGAAGAAGAGTGGATGGGACCATGTAGTATAAAATGGAAAGCAGAGAGAGATGAAAGGAATATCATTTTTCTGTGGTAGTGTAGTATGGACCATTCTCCAACTTTATTCCAATATTCTACATCTAACCACACAATGAACACACACACACACATGCACACACACACACACACATGCACACACACACACACACACACACACACACACACACACCTTACATCTAATTTATTCATGACCCATAACAGAATAGAGTAGTACAGTGATACCACCCTGGTATATCATAGTTCACTGTTTGGGAGATATACCTGGAAACAGGTGAAGAATCACTTGGGCACTTGTCAGAAACATGCGTTCTGGGCCCTACCCCAAAGTCAGTGAATCAAAAACCCCAAGGGCAGGGTCCAGCAATCTGTGTTTTAAGCGTTCTGGTGCTGGCTAATGTTTGAGAAGTACTGAAAATAGTTCCTGGGAATTTAATTTTAAAATGAAAGGCAGTGCTCCCACATTTTCATTTTTAAATCTTTCTATACCAAGTTCAAACCACACCTCCTCCTTCAACCCTCCTGGAGACCCATCAGAAGTGAGGTGTCATCCTGACATGCTGAAAGCATTTCATATCCTCCTTACAGACCTTTTAAGACACTGTCTTATACTGGAGTTCTGTTTGAACATATGTTACCTCCCTGGCCAGGGTTTGTTTTACTTACCTTTTTTTTTAAAAAAAATTTTTACAAAGCTCCTAGATTGTGATGGATCATATTAAAATACTTAGTGAATGATAGCTATGGAGTAAGGATTCTGTAATATCAGAATGCTTGAAATTTTGGTTAGCCTGTGTAGTTTACATTGAATCTGTTAGGATGTGAAAAACAGTTTTCACAGGAATAGAAAGAGAAATCAGGAAATGAGCACCTGTGGGGGCCAAGCACATATTCATTTAAAATATACATTGACTGTCTGCTGTAAACCAAATATACTTGGGAAAAATATGATCGATATGGCATCTACCCTTAAAAACAAAAAGATTATCTTTATTCACATCTCTCAGATAGTCTTCCCAATACCACTAAATCTATGCCACAACACAATCTAAACCAAACCCTCAAGACGCCTTTTACCACATTACACTGTTATTTTCTTAAGACATTTATCATTATCTCAAATTTTCATTTTTTTTATTGTTCTCTCATTGATTATCTGCCCCTCCACCAGCTCCATCAGAGTCGACTTTGCCCACTATATTCACAGCTGTATCCCCAAATACCTAAGAGAGACTCTAATACCCACTCATTACATATTTTTAATGGATGAATGACTTAAATTATGAACAACATTGTAAGAAAGGCTTTATAACTCCCATCATAGGTAAAGAAACAGAGGCTCTGTGAATTTAAATGAAATGCTTAAATGATGAAAAACCTAGAATTCAAGCTAAATTCTTTCCAGTTGTAAAGGTTGTAATCTTGAGCTGCCCTGGCCATCTTCATTGATTTTTCACCTTTAGTGTCTCCATCTCCCTTTTTGAAAGCATACACAGGAATCAGAGCAGCGGTTCTCAGTACAAATTGCCTGTGCTTGAAAACTGTCTGCTAAGAATGGTCTGGAGCTTTGCAATTAAGCGTTTCTATGAATTTAAATACCTAAGAATGCTACAAGCTTGCGTAGAGCAACCTCTCCCAATAGTTTCCTATCTGCAGCCCCAGCTTGTGGAAGCTTCCTTGGGTGAATCAAGGAAGCAGAAAGATGGGATTAAGGAAGCAGTTAGCCAATATATTGCCAGTCCAGTGAACTGACAGCAGGAACCTTGGCCGTGGGATGCTTTTAAAGAGGCCTGTACAGGTAATGGGATGACTTTGTTGGTGGTGATATTTCCACCCCCCACCTGACATTCTTGAATATTTTTTTTTCTCTTTATGACACTGAGGGAAGCAGAAAGCTCATGAAGAACTTTAGGGAACTTTTTCTTTGTACCAGGACTGCAAATATCCACTGAATCTCATTTGTTTTAGTTCTTTTATAGTATAGACATGTATGTATGTATGTATGTATGTATTAAAATTTATTGGGGTGACAATAATTAGTAAAATTGCATAGGTTTTAGGTGTACAATTCTGTAATACATCATCTGTATATCATATTGTGTGTTCACCACCCAGAGTCACTCCTCCTTCCATCACCATATATTTGATCCCTTTTACCCTCACCTGCCACCCCTTTCCCCCTTCCCCTCTAGTAACCACTAAACTATTATCTGTATCGGTGAGTTTTTGTTGCTTTATTTGTGTGTCTTGTTCCTTTGTTGCTTTCAGTTTTATGTACCATATATCAGTGAAGTCATATGGTTCTTGACTTTTTCTGTCTGGTTTATTTAGCTTAGCATAATAATCTCAAGATCCATCCATGTTGTCACAAATGGTAGTATTTCATCTTTTCTTATGGCAGAATAGTATTCCATTGTATATATAGACATTTAAATCTGACCTTTTATTATTAGCTTGAAAGTATTAAGTACCAGATTATTCTAATAACAAATTCATTTATTATAGACTAATGAGATTGTATAAAGACAACTGTGAAATGGGACTTAGATGGTGAAATGACACAATCCTTCCTTCATAGGGGCTCTCACAGTGCTTTGGAAAGAGAATAGGGTCAGTGGGAAGAATATCCTGAAGTTGAGTCCTAGTTCTGCCACCATCAGAAAGCACTTACCCTTAATTTCTTTTTCTGTCAAATGGGAGTGATCATAATTACATGGCAGGGTTATTTTAAATGAAGTGAGATAATGATTGTGATGGCCCTTAGGACAGTGATTGGCACATAGTGGGTACTGCATACATGTGTGTTGGATTTGTTATTTTCACTTTGGGTAGTATGTAATGAATGAGCTCCCAGGAGTAATGGATCAGTAATCTATCAAACACTCGGCTGGAGCCTGGAGCTGGAATAGATGCTGCCTACAGTTCTGTGTTTAGGCCATGCTGGCCAAATAATCTGGAGGTCTTTAAAGTGGCTGCCTACCTACTAGTCCACTTGAAGGAGGACCATCATGGCCATACTTTGGTTTGGTTTTACTCCTCTAGCTATAGCATTACAGTTAGATTTTTCTAAACACTAACACCCACTCATCTTTCATAAATTCAATAGCTTATCAATAAATTCTCCTCTGGTTTGCAGTTCTAATAGGGACCTCTATTATTGTGCCACTCACAGGAAAGATGATGACTTACCTTAAGAGTATTTTCTACAAGTTAGCATGCTCTTCAATTTCTGTGGTGGTAAAAAGAATGGAATATGTTACTAAAGTTGGCTCGGTGCTCAAAATATATTTTAGTGCTACAGACATGGGATTCGAACTCCAAAGACGAGGGTTTAAATTCTTGTTCTGCCACTTACCATCTGGTATGATCTGACACTTGCACAACTCTGCTGTAAAATAGGGCCAGTGATACCTACCACAACAGGGTTACAATGCGGGTTAAATTAAATGACAAAATGTAGATTCAGCACCTAGAAAGTGAGACATTAACACTTGTTAATACTTCCGCTTACTTATTTCCACAAACCATGGCAAACTGCATGCCACCCCTCTCCCTGCCCAGAGTGTGCACTGATGAGATTATGAGGCATGTCCTGAGGTTGCTGCAGCTGCAGCCCATAAAACAGAGCTCTCTCTGTGTGAGGAAAATCATAATAAGAGGGACTTCCAGAATCATGCCACTTCTTTCAGGGAATCCACCATCTTTCGTTAAATCATATGGATGGGTAAACCAAAGTTGCTAATTCATCACCCTATTTTATAGCAGAAAAAAATTCTGCATAAGTAATCCTCTCACTCTGAAGTTTGGGAAGTATTTGAGATGAAAGGTAGTGTTTTTAAGATGGAATTTTGTTGTTATTGTTGTTGTGCTAAGCCTAGATAGTATGAAAGAGTGGAAGAGAATAACTTTACAGTGGACAAACCTAGCACTATCTCAGCCAGATAATCAAATTTTACATAAAAAAGTGATAAGCAATATTGATATATATACCCTTGATATGATATGATGATAATGAGACTCCCTTTGGTGGTCTTCCTCCCCAAAACACATAACCCCACTCTAATCATCGAAAAACATCAGATGAGGGCCAACTGAGTGGCGCGGTGGTTAAGCGCTGGCTTGGGAAGCCAACAGCCCTGGTTCGGGTCCCACATGTGAGGACCAGTGACACTGCCCTCAAAAAAGAAAAACATCAGATGAATCCAAACTGAAGGACATTATACAAAGTACCAGAGTAGTACCCCTCCCAACTGTCAAGATAATAAAAAACAAGAAAAATCTGAGAATCTCAGAATCTGAGTAGCCTTAAGAAATAAGACAACAAAATATATTGTGGTATTTTGGATGGGATCCTAGAAAAGAAAAAGGAAACTGGGCAAGAACTAAGTAAACCTAAATAAAGTATAGACTTCAGTTAATAATAATGTACCAATATTGGACCATTATTTATGACAAATGAACCACACTAAAGCAAGATGTTAACAATAGGAGAAAGTGGGTATGGGACATATAGGATTTTCTATTCTATCTTTATAATAATTCTAAAACTATTATAAAAATCATTATTCCTATCCTTCAAAAGGTCAGTCCTTTAGGAAACCTTTTTATATAATCCTATAGTGTTGTATCTTCTCACTCTGCCCCACCACCGTGACTTGGATTACCCTCTCCTCTCTATTCCTCATCATATTGTCTTTTACTACTATTGTTACACAGGACTAAATGCCCCTTAAGGACAGAATGTTTCTCTTTATTTCCATATTCTGGTGCTTTCCACAGTGTTTGGGATACATGATAGATAAATGGTTAATAAATGATAGAATAAATGCAAAAAGTTGAGCAAGTACATGTTAAAATAAATAGATGAGCTTTTTAAACAAATGAATAGCTGGAGGGACAGAGATATTATGGCCAATAGATGCTATGAACTGCAATTGTGCTGAGATGATGTTGGAGAAGCGAATAATTGGCAGTCCTGGCCACAGCACTCTTCATATATTGTTGCATCACTGATAATGTAGTCACTAACAAGTAGTTCATTTCTGAGAGGCAGGGCTTCCGTCTAGGGACTGGAAATCATACACACATGCCTGTTGGTGTTAAGCACAGCTATTTCATCTGTAGATACTCCTTATGACTTGCCCATGGGTTTCATTCATTGGTACAATCAACGAATGTATATTGACAAAGCCAGCAATAATAGCTAACATTTATTGGATACTTGCTATATAAATACCGGGAGTGCCAAAAAAAATGTATACACATTTTAAGCGATGTTAACACTTTGGTCAACATTGTTCAAGCAGTAGTTTACTGTAATTAAAGTGTCTCAACGCTGATGCACCTCATTCTGATAATTATAGAAGTCAAAGGTGACTTGATTCATCGTTTGCTATTGGTATATATTAATATAGTTTTTTTTTTAACTTTCTTAAAATGTGTATACATTTTTTTGGCACTGCTCGTATGTATAACCATATATTGTGCTAGTTACTCTAGTGAACTAACTGAGTTTATCCGTGCAACAGCTTTGTGATATAGATTACTATGACTAGTCCTATTTTACAGATGAGGATATTGAGGCAGAAGGTTAAGTAACTTTGCCTGAAGTTACATAGAAAGAATCTACTGTGTTCCAAGCACTGGATATACAGTTGAAAGAGTAGGAGACAACTGGAGATAAGATGGTAAGGTATGAAAACAATGCTACCCATGAACATATTGGCCTGAATTTTCACCTGAAAATTTGTATCCCTGATTCCCTTTCTTTTGAAGAATCTGAGAAACCAAGCCTTCTGTAAACAGGTTGTCTTCTCACTCTTTTCTTTTTTCCTTATTTAATAGAAATTCTGTAGTGCATACTTACCAAATACCAAGTAATAACTATGCATCTGACACAGAGCTTGTTAGAGGAAGCACATTGCTATTTTAAAGGGTTTAAGCTAGGATCAGACAGACTTAGACTGGAATGCTGGGCCTGCAATTCATAGTTTTGTTACCTTGGCCAATCAGCTTCCGCCTCCTCTTTGTAAGTGGAAATTCTCATACTTCTCTTGCAAGGTTATTGGGAGGCTCAGTGATATGTGTTGAACCCTGGGCACAGGCTAGGCATTTGATAAATGGTAAAAGGTATTTTTACTCCTCATATTGGAGATACCAAAAGCACAGTAACTGGTTGAAGGAGCAGTTGTGCTGAAGACCAGCTTTCAATTTCCATATATCTTTCTGGGCTTTGTTTGAATTTTAATTGTACTGAATAAACCTGTTCCATGAACAACATTCTCAGTTGAGTTTATTTTGTAGGGAAGAAAGCAGTAGTAACACATAGGTCTACTTATCTTCTATTCATTGAGCATCGTTGGCAGACTAGAGCCATATCTATGCCCAGAAGTCTAGTAGTGAAATTTGGCTGGTCTGAGGCTCATAATAGACAGGGATGCACTGATGAATTCTTTATTGTCAGTGGAGCCAAACATGGGCTTACACTTTCTGTACAGTCTATTCTATAGTGACAGAATGTTAAAGTTGGAAGGGATTTGAGAGTGCATAAAGCGCATTCTCCTTCTACCTACCTGTGTGTAGTCATCCATGAAAGATTATAAATGACTTCTTGGTGTTATAGATAGTGCCAGTCTTGTTACTTATACATGGTAGTAAAAATATATAACGTCTCTTTATACCAGCAATTTAAAATACCTTCATTTTAAAATCTCATCAGAAAGTTTATCTGTAATAGCTATTATCCAGTTTGATTTCCCTGTGAAAAACTGAGTGAAAGAAATCTTCATCTTAGGATGATATGTTCAATGCTATTGTATCCTTCTATTCCTATAGAGGTAGAACTTGGTATCATGTACTAAATTACAGGAATCAATATGTCCATGCTTGGCTTTGCCTCTCGAAAGAAGCATGTCTACTAAATATGTCCAGATGTATGGAAACAGCCACATGATGATGGCTTTATATTATCCCAGCTCATTGAACATAAGGATATCACTTAACTTCTCTAAATGCTGATTTCATCTTCTCTAAAAATGGAGATGATAATATCAACTTTTCAGAGATATGTAAATAACTATACATAGTATATGTATAAAGATTGCACATTGGCCTGCAAATACCACATCCATAAAGTATTAAATAATTTTTATCAATAATTTCTTTCTGTAAAGCTATTATTAGAAAAAATGTTAGTCTTGGTCAAAGTCCTCATATAAAGGAACATTGGCATAAAAAATTCTTATTAGAACAAATTTTATGGAAATAGGTGTTTATATTTTATATATATGGAAAATATATAGACATATGGAAAATAATATTTTTCTATGCATATAACTTAAATAAGTGTAATAAATATAAACCAAATGATATATGTATGGATCACATATTTACTTATAAATAAATATATATATATATATATATATATATATATATTATAAATAATGGTGATAGATTTTTTTTTTTTTGGCCTAAACTTCCAGGGAGCTCAGTGCTAAAATAAATTTTAAACACAGATGACTGACACTTTCAATTCTCTTTCCTTCCAACTGAATTTTGATTGTTCAATTTCAGAAATTTTTCCTTCTATTGTAAACCACATTAGATCACTTTTAGAAGCAAGTGAGACCTCAGTTGCAAGTGTGTCATGCCTTTAATTTCAAGAGAAGAAAATGAAAGCAGAGAGGTTAATGACATGCTCCTTAAATCGCATTGTTAGCTAATGGTGGACTCAAGGTGAGAATAGTAGGTGCTGCCTGATAGTCTTCCAAACTGGTCTGGGTAGTCACACTCAAAGTTTTAATATGAGCTCATGAAGCTCTTTTTGTGTAATCAAATAACTTTTCTCTATTCAGGAAGCTGTTTCAATGGGAAGTTCAATGAATACTCTCCAAAGTATTTAACACGTATACTACGAAATGGCAGTTAGTGCTGTTTGTCTGTATGCTTCTTAATAACTTTGAGCCAGGGCGTGGGGGTGGGTGGGAGATGAATTGACAGTTGCCTGATGAAGAATACGGTTCTGAGATATCCATATGAGGGCAGACTCATATACAGAAAAATTTCTGTTTGCCCATCAATAATTACCTGTAAATATTACCTAAGGAAAACACCTTCCAAATACTGCCAACAGACACCCACTGATTTCTTTTCAGTCATGAGCACTGAATGGCAGAGGAAAGCACAATAAAATAAACAGACAACACGTTCCCTTGGAGTGGTGCCAAAATGGTATCATGAGTAACCTCATAGTGAAGGGAAACAAATGGAAGGAGATGACTGTCTATAAATGTTAAATTGTACCATCTAAAATCACTGACTTTTGTATAATAATTAAGTTTACAAAATTGCATAATATAGCAATCTTATGAAGCAGATTTATTGAATTTTAGAATTGTGCTCATTTCACCAATAAAGAGATTGAAGTTCAGACAAGCTAGGTGACCAATCCAAGTTCAAGTAAATATTAACTCATGGAATATTATTTAAAACCAGATATTTTTACACCTAGTTCTGTGTTGTTTCACCTGAACCGTGTTAGATTATGTTTTTTGTGATTCCATTGACTGACATAAATGTCAAGCTATAGTCCTTCACATGGTACTGACCACCCTATGGTACCGGCCAGCCTTGGTGAAGGATGAATGGATGAAGGTCCCCTGAGCATCTACAGTGAGCACTCTGATCACAAGAAACAGTCAGGGCCAGGTCCAGGCTTTCAAGAGTAATTGAAGCAAAGAGAAAGAAGGAGCCATGTCTGTAAGAAAAATGAATTTGGGCAACAGCTTCTAGGCTAAGTTCAGATCAGCTCAGCAAACTTTCTTCATGCTTTTATGATGTGCCAGCAGGGTTGACCAGTAACACACATTTTTTCTATGCCATATGTTGTGATACTATATATTACAAAAATGGTCCATGACCTTTGTAATTTTCTTCCCTTAAGCCGGCTAAATATTTAGAAATAGAGATTGATTTACTAGCAACAATTGTGAAAAGATAAGGAAAGGTATCTGGAATGCTGTGTGTGTGTGTGATGCAGCCACACATACGCATGTGTATGTATGTTGTCAGGGATGTTATATGTGACTATGCTAGGAAATCTCTGCAGTAGAACACTTACTGATATTGGCCACTGTCTTAAAATATATAGCCTTACAGATTTAAATTTATCCATACCTTCATATGTAATGTAACCTGTAAGGACTGAGAGATCACACAAATCAATATCAGCCTCTACTCACTAGATATTCACACTCTAGTCATTGAGCAAGGCACAAACTCAGATAATTTCAATAATCACCTGGCAGGTGATAAGTGCTACAAAAGGGTTAAAATTGTTAAAGTATCACAGAAGAGGGGACATTAGATTTAGACTTGGGGTGTAAAAGCCGTTTCTCAGTAGGAATGATATTTGTCTGAACTCTTAAGTATAAAACGTATGTTGACATGGGTTGATGAGCAACTTTCACAGTTTACAGCTATTGTTGCAGCCAGAAGCAATACGATTCCTGCCTGAAAGTGGTTTGGAGTAATTCTGCCATAACAGCAAAGATTTGAAAGCATTTCAGAATATATTGACTTGTCGGTTAGTAGGGTTTTGATGCCTGATTTTTATTATTCCCGCTCTTCTCCACCAATATCCTGACCAAAATATGATGCCCATAAAGTACAATGCAGAGATCTATAAATCAGCTTTATTCAATTGTCACATGGCAGGTTCTACCCTCCTTCCTGTGGTGCTATTTTTAAAAATAAAAAAGGAGTTAGAGACAAATATAGAAGTTTCCTTCTAATATTCCCCAGATGAGAGACGTATTCATGGACATTTGTTCTCTGTGGGCCAAGGCAGGAACATGGATGAAGAGAGCCTACATATTTTCTGCTACAATAGCTATTGACAAATACAGAAAAATAATGCATGTCTGTTTTACTTCCACCATTTGTCACTCATCACATTTACAATACTCTCACATGAGGTGAGCTAACATGCCATCCCAAAGACTGATCTAATCTGAACTGAAAAGGAAAATAAAACTCCATGTATCAATGTGGTCCACAGGGACTTAGATTCAGTGAAATAGAGAGAATGGATTCTATTAAATTTGTAATGATGCAACTAATGAATAATGAATGTTTTAGTGCTATGTTTGGGTAATCATCTGCAAACATATATTTTTCTCAGGATGTCATGGGATATTGATTTTATGCAAACTAGAAACCCTCTACCATCTGTAATTGCAAACGAGTTCTCAGTGCTTTGGCTAATAATAGAGCACCCAGTGAATTTATGAAATTATTCAAACAGTATGGAATGATTTCTTAATGTTGTTTTTAAGCATCACTTTCTTCTTTGATCATTTGGGCTACCTGCAATGCTGATGAGCTGAGGCTTTTAAATTTTTTAATGTTTGGTCTCTGTAGAGTCTATAAATTTTGTTCAATTTCATGCATACTTTGAATGCACATCTCCTGTGTATTTCTTCTTTTTTCATTACAGGGTATGGATTGTCAAAAGCTTCTGTGCGGCAGTACCTTTTGCTTCTTTTAGATTTGGTCCTAGAAACAAATTTATGTATGCACTCCAGGTAGAACTACAATGGAATTGTATTTTTCTAGTTACTATGGATTGTACCAAAAAGGCCCCCATTTGCAATAAGCGAGATAACCAAATTAACTCTCTCAGCATGTTAGGTTAAATGGTCCAGACTGTTCATGGTAACTTGATGCCAGAGCTCACTGGATTGGATCTGAATGCTCTCACCTAAGGAAAAGTGAACTAACATATTAAATTCCTACTTCCCCTACGGATACTCGCTTGCTAGTATCATTGGCAAGTATATTTTGCCTTCTTTTGCCCAAAGCGCCATTGCAACAAAAGTCTACCATTATTCTGCTGTTCCCTTTATCTTCAGTTTCTTCTCCTTTGACTATAGATTTCTCACTTGCTTTTTTTCCACATTAATAATATCAGTCTTCCTCCCTCCCTCCCTCCTTCCTTCCTTCCTCCCCCTCTTCCTCCCTCCTTCCCTTTTTCCCTCACTTTATATCTTTTTGAAACAGTGTAGAAAATACATTCATTAAGCTTTACATTATTGCTATCAGATAAGTGACACGGGAGACTTGGTATTTAATAGAACTACTTTGGAATCAAAGTAATTTGGGGTCTACTACGGACTCCATTTCTTACTAGTTATGGGAGAAGGGGGAAGTCATTTAACCTCCTTAAATGTAAGTTTCCTCATCTATGAAAACATCTATGTAAAGATATTGGTATTATGTAGATATTAATAGGAGTGATAGCTTCTATATAGCAACAATGTCACAAATATTATGTAAAATAATGTAAGCAATATAATTAGCATACTTGCTCCTAGTAAAAACTCAATTAATGGTCAATGCTATGACTTATGCTGTTGTTTTGGTGATCATGTTGGTGGTGGTGGCAGTGGCAACGATGGATCATTGTGCTTTTTTAAGTGTATCATCCCTAGTTTCTTTTGTAAGTACATTGCCAACTTCATGTCATCAGTGATGGGATGCCATTATGATGGAAAGAGCAATTTTGTGTAAAATTCTGGTTTTCAGTAATCAGTTAAGATTAACTGTTACTGTAGGAAGATGAAGTGTTAATTCTTACGTCCAGTTTCTCTGCAATACAGAAATACTCAATTAGACACCGCTGAACTGCTAATAATAAATGCCATCTCTTCTGTAAGGTATGTCTATGAAATCTACAACTGTGTTAGCCAGAAAACCTTGATAAATGTATCTATTTTTAATTTGGTTTTCATCCCTCCCTCTACTCACAAAAAAAAAACCCACCCAATATCAATTAATGCTGCATTATAATGTTAAAATAAGATAAGAAACTTGACTGTAAATTACTGTAAGTAAAGCTAATAAAGGATTATAGAAGTTAAAAAAAGACTAATGCATTAGGAAAATTAAGCAGATGTACTGTGAACATTAATTATAGCTCACTGAGGTTTTCTTTACTGAGGTTAGTACGTTCAAAGTCATTGAGTTTTAGAAAATGGCCACAGTTAGCCTTATACCATAATTTAGAAAGCAGAAGATATTGTTTCTCTCTACAAACTGAACTATATAAAGTAAAACACAGATTTTCTTATTAGTCTCCTGAGAAGCAAAGGAGGGAGGGACCTGGGGTCCACCAAGATGCTAAACAGCACTAAGGTTTCTCACTTTCTCGTATCTATGTACAATCCTCTGCAGACACCAGCTTTATTTTTGCAATCTCATGGGGTGGGGTATTACATGTGATATGGGAAAGGATATTGAAATAGTCTAGAGACCTATGTTCTAGTAGCTAGTCTTCTGCTGTGTGTTCCCCCATAGTGATTTTAGCTCTCTGTGCGTCCACTGTTTCATCTATAAAAAAGTTGTTTTGTATCACTAGTTCTTAAACATTTTCAGTCATATTCCCCTCTGAGGATACCATGAAATCTATGTATTTTCTTGTCAGAAATATGGAAATTTTATAAAATAAATCTATGTACAGTTTCAGTAAAGCTCTTACAGCTGCATAGACTGTAGGGCAAGAACCCTTATTCTAAGTGATTGCTATTGTCTATCATAAGTCCATAATACTGCAATTCTTAGGCGTTTAGTTTGTCTCCCACAAATAGCTTAAACTTTTAGGATCTAGTGGGAAAATGTATGTGAAAAGGCTCCAGAGAAGAATTCTGAGACTTGGGTATATCCATTTTGTACTTCCTCTAGCTTTGGATTTACTATGAGATTTTTGCACGTTCCACAGTTTCTCTGGGTCATCTTTATAGTGTAATATAATGGGAAAATTTAGGTCTTCAGACTCTGACAGATCTCATTCAAAATTCTGGTTTCTTCATGTACTCAGCCTGGAACCTTAAGGGAAAGTACCCTGTGGGAATTATTTCATTGTATATAAATCTATCTAATAGTCTGTGGTCTTAAGGCTTAAAAAATTCACATTTAAAATCTATTTGCCCATTATTTACCTCAATCCATTGCAACTGATCCCCTCTCAAGTCTAAGAAGGTACTTACAATGGTTACCCCTGTGTCCACTCTTCCTACTCTCTCTTCACATCTTTCCTCCCAGTTCTCTCACAACTCATTCCAAGTCATCCTCAAGTCATCGCTTTCTATTTTGTATCAAAGTGTAGACTGAGATAGGTGTGCTTGCAGCAGCTCTGAATTTTTAGACAGGACTAATATACATCAGTCATCTGAAGACATTTGTAAGTGCTAGACACCCGTACATGTAGAACTTCTGTTCCCAATATTACATTCATATTAAAATACATTCATATTCCAAATTTTTAAAAAAGTTTTCTGTTGCTAAAAACAAGAAAATATTTTTATATTTTATAATTTGAGCTTTGAGTTTAAAATTCATTTTTTCTGTTGCTGTAATATGTGTGTGCATATGAGTATATACAGATATATAATTTATGTGTGTATATATATTATGTATATGTATGTGTAAATATATTATGCATATGTGTATATATATATATATATGTATAAAATATAAAAATACTTCCACGTTTTTAGCAACAGAAAACTTCTTTTTAAATTTGGAATCTGAATGTATTTTAATATGAATATAATATGAATATATGAATATAATGTAATATGAATATATATATATAGAGAGAGATTTGTAGCTAATTACTTGATGTATATTTCAATTTGCAGATATTAAAATTGCAAACTTTTGGTTTCACATTTTTATTTTGTGCTTAAAGACAGTAATTGTTTCATTTAGGTCTTAACCATTTTTGATAGTCTCTACCATTTTCTATGTATTTTATTGTTTGACCTAATGGGTAAAATGAATATGTTTTTTCCCCCAGCTAAACTGAGGTATAATTGACAGTTAAAATTGTAAGAGGTTTAAAGTGCGCATCCTGATGATGTGATGTCGGATCCATTGTGAAAGGATTCTTCCCATCTAGTTAATTAACACATCCATCACCTCACATACAATGGCTATGGTTTGAGTCCTAGTTTTATCATTTATTAGTTAGATGATCTTGAGTAAATTCATCCATTGCTCTGAGCTTTAATTTTCTCAATGGACTGTTGTTTTTCTTTCAAGGGAACTTAGATTAATTAGTGATCAAAATGAAGCTGAATATAGTTATCTAATATAGTTTACTAACTTTTTTTCAAAATTAAAATTAGTGCATTCAACTTGAAAAGTATAAGGAATGCCAAAAAAGGAAAAGAGTGGAGAATAAAGCCTGTGATTATTTGATTTACTATTTAGTGCCATTCCATATGTGTATGCCAACATGTCAATTTACCTGTGTTTTAACAGTTAATTCATTTTATACACTTGAAGTTAATTTAGAAATGCTGGTATTGTCCTTTAAATTTTTATTTTAATGCTTTTTGTTTTTGTTTTTGGTGTGTGGAGCAAAGGAGGAAGAAATGCACAGGCAGATTAGACATTGACAGTGTCTTTTATATGGTGTTTAAAATGATGACCCTGACCTTTGGAGCAAGATGGTGGTATAGATAAATGTTGTGCTTGCCTCCTCCCATGACCACATAAAATTGCAAGTAAATTATAGAGCAATCAACCCGACGAACCATCTGAAGACTAGCTGAACAGAAGTTCTATAGCTAAAGATATAAAGAAGAAGCCACATTGGAAATGGTATGAGTGATGGAGATGTGAAACAGGCTGGTCCCACACATGGATGTGGCCGTTGAAACTCAGGAAGGATATGTTGGCTGCAGAAGTGCAGTGGAGAAGTGAGAGAACCCAGCTACAAATTGGGTTCCCTAGCCCTGAGTACCAGTGCCAGGAAGAAGAATCCCCACAACATAAAGCTATGAAAAACAGTAGGGATTCCCACCATCCTAGTGGGACAGAAGGCTATAAGAAACCCAGTTGTACTCTTAAAGGAACCACCCACAAACTCACTTGCTCATAGGCATTCACCATGGGCTCTGGTGGAGGGATGGTGACTGGGGTTGTTGAAAACATATGGGGAGATACAGTTGTATGGCTTCCAGATAAGGACTGGAGAGACAGTTGACATTTTCCCTATGTGGGGTCCTTCTCCCAATCAGCTGGCAGGCAGTCAGCATCTTTCCTGTGTTGAGTCCTCTTGCCATGCCCATGGCCAAATCTGAATCTACATTGGTCTGGTAAACTCTGTTTGCTTTACTCTGGGGACTCCCTGGGACTCTGCCCCACCCAACTTGCCCAAGTCTGAAGGCACTTTCCTCAACCAGCAAGCCAGCCCTGCTCTGTACACCCATGAGACTGTTACAGCAACAAATAGCTGGCCTCAACTCGCCCCGCTGGAGAGACACTTTCGCAGTCAACAGCCAGCCCCAGCACGAGCTACAGTCTTTCTGGACAACTCTCAGGGATCAGTGGGTTCCAGGCAGGAGGTAGCCAGCCTTGCTGTGCTCTGAGCCATTTGCTGAGTAGCTCTGGGCTCAGCAATGGCGCCAAACCAGACTCTACATTAACTTGGTGAACAAAACTGGCCCCACCCTGGTGACCCCCAGAGACCCCGTGTCACCCAACTCACATACCACCCAAGGCTCTTTTAGCAGCTGAGCCTTACAGGCAGGCATCAAGAGTCTTTGGGGTGCTCTGGGCCTTTTGTGGAGCTACTCCAGGCTTAGTACTGGTGGCAGCCATCCTCAGTTCACAGTGTGGCCTCTTGCACATGCCTCCAGGTCAAGCACATGCAACAACTCACCATGGATTGATTTGTAGTTTCATGTGTCTGTTTTTATGCTAGAATCAGTGAGACAGAGGAGGCAAGAATATGCAATGGGATAAAGACAGTCTGTTCAATAAATGGTGTTGGGAAAACTGGACAGATACATGCAAAAGAAAACAAAACAAATGCATAAAGAAACAAACAAAACTGGACTACTTTCTTACATACATATATACAAGAATAGACTCAAAATTGAACAAAGACTTACATGTAAGACCTGAATCCATAAAACTCCTAGAAGAAAATATAGGCAATATACTCTCAGACATTGGCTTTAGTAATATTTTTTTTTGTGATATATCACCTGAGGCAAGGGAAACAAAATGAAAAATAAACAAATGGGACTACATCAAACAAAAAACCTTTTGCTCAGCAAAGGAAACCATCAACAAAATGAAAAGACAATTTATTGAATGTGAGAAGATATTTTCCAATGATACATCCTATAAAGGGTTAATATCCAAAATGTATAAAGTACTCATGCAACTTAACATAAAAAAAAATAACAATCCAATTAAAAAATGGGCAGAGGACCTGAATAGACATTTCTCCACAGAGAACATATAGATAGCCAATACACATATGAAAAGACCC
The DNA here is from genome assembly GCA_033961575.1 of Aselliscus stoliczkanus. Classification (NCBI taxonomy): domain Eukaryota; kingdom Metazoa; phylum Chordata; class Mammalia; order Chiroptera; family Hipposideridae; genus Aselliscus; species Aselliscus stoliczkanus. The sequence goes on from CM066736.1 coordinate 74,651,013, forward strand.
TCAACATCACTAATCATCAGAGAAATGCAAATTAAAAATACAATGAGATATCACCTCACATCTCTGTCAAAATGGCCATCAACAATAAATCAATTAGTGAAGAAGAGAAAATTGAACCCTTAAGCACTGTTAATAGGATTGCAAATTGGTGCAGCCACTATGGAAAACAGTTTGGAGGTTCCTCAAAAAATTACAAATAGAACTACCTTATGACCCAGCAGTTCCACTTCTGGCTGTTTACCTGATGGAATCCAAAACATTAATTTGTAAAGATGTATGCACCCCTATGTTCACTGAAGCACTATTTACAATATAAATGTATTGCCACTATGCTGTACACCTGAAACTAATATAAAATAATATTAAGTGTTAATTGTATGGGAAAAAATAAATCATTTAAAATCTACTAAATAAAATTTTAAAAAAAGTGATAGGGCTAAAGGCAGAATATAGAGGTATCCTTTGTCAGTTACTTTAAAATATATAACAAATGTCCTTAATTAGAAAACAAACTCTAAAGAACTAACAGAGGCAAATGAAAGTGCAGGAATTTTAAAAGAACCTGTGCACAGTTATTGTCCTATACTCTAAATATGCTTCCTTTCGATTACTTTTACTGAAATCATTACTTATGTATAGCCAGGAGGAAATCATAACTTATTTTATAATGTGAAGAAACAAATTTTTTTTCTTGAGTTTGAATAAGAAATAGTAAGAGCTATCTTTCAACTTAAACCAGGAAATGCAAGAGAGTAGAGCAGACCAAACTATTTTCTCCAATATCAGATGTTACAAGGCCATTTTACAGTGCGTGAAGCTAGAGAAGTTAAGTTCAGAATAAAACCAACAACAATAACAAAACTATTGTGTCCCTTGGATTCAATTACTACAGAAAAAAACTAGCAATTAGTGAATTATCGATTATCATCTATTCTAGCCATAGTTCGGAGTATATGCTACTATCAAGTTGAATCTTTTACAATCTTGATGTTTGTACAAACATAGCCATGAAGCATAACATTTAGATGAGTAAATACAGGCTATGTAATAAAACAATTTTGCAGGAAAATAGTCCTTGTTTATTTACAAATAATGGAGTTTAGTAACAAGAATGAAATGTGTTACTTATGATAGAGATCTGAGCAGAGTCAAATTTAACTTTACTTGGAACATTTGCTTAATTACCTAGCTAACCATGACTCTTATTTTGGTTAGTAATGCCAATGGTATAAGTAGTGAACTTTCTGTATCCATTGCTTTACTTATAAACAAGCACTGGATAAGGATCTATTGCAACATAGGATCTCAAACAAATTTTTGGTCCAAATATATTTCTTCTCTATGCAATACTATTTTTCTATAGATTGCTTTTTTTAATCAAGACTTAACTAAAAGAAAAATATAATTTTATGCTGTATTTCTCCTTTAAAATCAAAGATTGATATTTTCTTAGTATATAGTAATTATACTGAGGGTTGGAATTCTGTTTTCTTTATTTGAAGTTACAGATGCTTTAACCATCCAACTGATAAACCCATCATTAGTAATTTGGTTTGGGGGCCATGGGACATCATTTGTGACATTTAAGTGGAAACATGACTTTATCTGCTATTTATTTTGAAAAGGCCCCTCAGCCTGCTTGGTGGAACACAGGTTAGAGGTAGGGGTCCAATTAGATGCAAGGGGGTGGGAGGTTAGAGATAGTCGCTAGAATCAAGAGAGGGGTGTCAGCTTATACTTACTATAGTTTGAAAGTGGTGGGTGTAAAAAGAAATAGATATATTTCTGAAATAAAACACATCATTTAAACCTCACAACAATGGTATGAGGTAGACCTTATAAAGCCCACTTTATACATCAATAAATTGAGGCTCAAAGGAGTTATGTACATTCACTCAGTCCCTTAGAAACATGTGGCACAGTCAGGCCACAGAAACCAGGTCACTGAATTCCAAACCATTCCCTCTTTCAACTATGCTGCTCTTTTTTTTTTTTTTTTTTTCGTATTCTGGCATGCTGTGCTTCTCACATTGCTATAATGTTTTATTTACTGTTTTTTCAGCTTGCAGTGCCCTTCCATGTAGTGAATCACTGGATTTTCTCCAACCACTGCCACTTCACACTCCTAGTCTCTATTAATATTTGTCCTCCATGATTTCATAATTTCATTGTGCTTTTCTGCTGTTCCCTTATTTCTTCTTCTACTAGATTATAAGCTTCTAAACACAGGGAGTAGGAGTTTTATTTTTATAGTCTTGATGCCTAGCAAGATGCCAAGTATAAAGTAGGTGAGCAACAAAATGTAAACTAAAGGAATGCTCATGGTAATCACCTGCATCAAATATTCAGACACCACTTGGATTCTCTGTATAGCATTCCTGGTAAATGGTCACTGAAGACATCGGCCATTACCCTTGGTCATACATTACTTACCACTTTCTAAGTGCCAGGCACAAAACTAAACACTTACAATGTTATTATCATATTAGATAGTCACAAAGTCTGTGTAAAATAGATACTATTCTGTGCATATTACAGATGAGGAAACTAAGTATATTATCTAAGTTCAGCAACTCCAGAATTCAAGCTTAACTAACTGAATTCAAAGACCTTTGACCTTGACTACAATGCACTCATCCCTAGTACTCGCTTTGGTCTTTTTTATCTGTCCAGTGCGAGATGGGAAATGACATCTTGACTATCCTCTGACCCTAGCCTCACAAATTACATTATCTTCTCCAAATCACCTGATGGAAATAGGTGGTGTTTTCTGACCCCATTTGTTTCTGGTTTCCAACTCCTTCCACTTATGGAATGTATAACCTGCTTTTAGTACACAATGACATTCATTCAACTTCTGGTGAAATAATAAGGAATCTTTCTACAAGCTGTGGTAACAACTGTTTCAAATATATTCCTTTTATAAATACATTTAAAAATATAAGACATAGTAAAATATTAAAAAAAAAACGGTTATGGAATCTTGTCAGCATAAATCTAAAGAGAGGGTTCACCAATGTAAGAATTTTGTTAAACTTTGGCCCTGCTCCCAGCACATGAAATCCTGCAGCCATAGAAGATGGTGGTGTCCTAAGCCCAGAAGCACTCTGGTCTGCCTGAGCGTTTTCCAGTTTTGGAGGTGGAATCATGGCATTCTCAACTGCATGTAATCCATTTATCATCTCTCTGTGCTTCATAGCTCTCTGATTGGACTGAGGAACCAAGCAGAGCTTTGTCTGAAAGACATCTTTCTACAGAGAGGAATAGGCTTCTATTCTCAAAAACACAAATATTTCACCCAATTGTATGTGGGATCAAAAAATTATAGATTTGGTGTGGGTCTTAAAGTTCATGTAACCAAACTTGTTTTCTTATCAACCTTATAGATGGTGCCCTTGGCTGTACAGAAAAGAAAGATTATTCTTAGAAAAAGAAATAAGTCACCCAAGTCACAAAGCTGGATTTCAACCCTAGGTCTAAATGATTCCAGAGCCTAAGCTCTTAAACATTAAGACCTATATCTTAGAACTGCTATATTTTCCCTTTTGGTTTCAGGTAAAATATCCCTAAATGCTATAAGCTTTCCTTACATGATATGTCTTTACTGTGTCCTCACAGGTGATCCCAAATCATGGTTACTAAGGGAAAAAAAAGGAAAGCCCTCTAACCCAAGTACAAGAGATCTTTAATAGAGAAAATAAAAGTGTAAATGTAAAATAATTTGAAAAATCCAATTTCATTTATATTGCAAAATGTCAATGTCAATATTAGAGATGTTTTGGGGCTTCTTGCATTTAAAATCTACCTCTGATAACATAATGTATCAAAATATTACAAATCATATTTTCTTCCTGAGTGAGGTGAGAAATCTACCTTAAAGATTTCTCTTGGAATTTAGCATAGAGGGTAATAAGAGATCATGTGTTCTAGCCTCCAGTATTTAAGAGAAAGTTGTGGTTCATAGAAAGAATAGCATTTACCACCTATTAATTTACCAGGACCTCTGCTACCTTCTATCTTTCTGATTGTATTCCTCTCCAATGGAGTACCCCCAACTCCAATAATCCTTTGATTCTGTGAGGAGCAAAACGCATTGAGCTTACTTCTTTTTAATTTCCGTTATCGTTCCATGACCTCATTACCATTTTATTCAACCTATATTTCAAGTTCAACATTGTAATTACTCATTGGAGTAGCTTTATTTTTCCCTATACATCATTTCTGCCACCATACTTAACTGGCATAATTCCAACCTTGGCTAATCCTACCTTTCCTTTTTAACCCCTTCACTTGAGCTGCTAAACTGGTTGGAGAAAACAAACAATGATACTGACTGGTTTTCACTTTAATTTAGTATCATAAACCTTATGTAGACCCAATTTACTGCCTGTCAATGCTATAACCACATTTTGTTAGTCAATTCACTCTCCCGCTGTCCTAGGTTACTATTTCATATCTGCTCCTCTCTTCTGAAATCCATAGTATTTCTCTCATTCTTTTCACTGAGTAATGACCTTCCTTTATATTTCACTAAGAAAATGGAGAAAAATCAGTAGAAATCTTAATTCTCTCATCCTGAACAGATCCACCAAGGCCCCTGAAATTCTACCCATGCATTTTGCTTTCCCTTATGTTGTAATAGATGAACCATGTATACTGTCCTAGGGATTATGGTCCCAGGGGTATGGGTCCTCTCTTTATGGAATGTACTAGCAAACGAGGGTTGCAGGTATTAAACAGATGACTCTGCATGACTTAATATCAAAAAAGTTGGGCAGAATTTCTGCACTTATCTTTAGCCACATAACTTTGGGAGTAGATGAAAGTTAATCTCTTAAACCTCAGTTACTTGACCTTAAAAAAAGGGGAAGCAATATCTATTACCCATATTATAAGATTTTAATGAGATAACAAATGTGAATGTGTTTCGTAAATTATAAATCATCTAAGCATGAAAAGTAGTATTATTTTGTCATAACTGGGCTACGTGGTCAGTTGCATAGTCTGTGCACTGCATTAATCTACTAGAGGGTGGGGAGGGAAGCTGTCACATAGACTTTTTTTTGTATTATTATTAAATTCATTGGGGTGACACTGGTTAATAAAATTATACAGGTTTCAAGTGTGCAATTCTATAATACTTCATCTGTATATTGCATTGTGTGTTCACCACTCAAAGTCAAATCTCCTTCCATCACCATATATTTGACCCCTTTATCCCTTTTTTATTTCCCCTCTTCCCTTTCCCCCTCTGGTAACCACCATCCTGTTGTCTGGATTTCACATAGATTTTGATGTGAATGCATCACTTAGACTTGTGCTACTTGGATGCCCTGATTGATACATTCAAATAACAAGTTGTTTAGATATTCAAGAAGAGTGTCTCAGCAGCTTCTCTTTGCAGCTCCTTCTAGCTTTACAAGTTGCAAAGCACTGTTAAAAGTTGCCATTAATCCTTTAAGACCTAGTTCAAGTGTTACTCTGAGAGCCTCTCATGCCTTTTAGGCAGTCCTGCCTCCATGCTCCAAGAATCCTTTTTTTTTTTTTTTTTTTGCGTTTATCTTAATACACACAGCATTTATTGCTTTATTCTTTTATTTATTGTTTCCTCCCATACTCTTTCCCTCTCTTTATAACATCTTCTCATGAGACCCATAAGGGTAAGAATTTTAAGGGCTATGTTGTCTTCTCTTTATTTTTATATCGCAGGATTTAGCAAAAAGAAAAGGGCTGGTACTATAGTGCATATTGGACTGAGGTGCTGTGGGTGTTTGTTTTCAATACACTTCCCTCACCCCAACTCCAGCCTTACCCTCCACAATCAGACCCAGGAGAAAAAAGACTGTGTCTAACACGTAGCTGTTTCCAGTGCTAGCATGATGCCAAAAATATAATAAATACTAAACAAATGTTTATGGGAACACTGCAAGGCAAAACAAAATTGTTCCATTTATTTAGTATATCTTTTTGAGCACATAATCAGTGTCTTGTCATGCAGAAAGTTTTGAAGATAGAGCAGTTGGCAAAAACAGATAAATATCCCTGCTTTTTTGGAGCTTATATTCCAGTGGTGAAGATGGGTAGTAAAAATAATAAATGAATCCTAATATTTGTTAGTGTGGGATAGGGTAGATCAAATATTAGATAAGGCTCCCAGGGCAAGCCTTATTGGGGAGGGCATTTTAGAGTAATGATTTCAAGGAAGTCAGGGAGTGAGATATGTGGCTGTGTGGGGGAAGAGCCTTCTGAGAGACGGGAAAAAGTGCATCATGCTTGACAGAGATAGGAAGATTCTGGAGTTTTAAACAGAAGAGTAATATTGTCTGATTTATGCTAAAATACATAAATGAGAATATAAGACAGTGCATTGATTATAAAATCTATAACAGTTTATTTTATTAAATACTCATTTCTCTTAGTTCTGTGTATTTTATTGAAGCTGGAAACTTGCAAAACAAAGGTTGCTCTCATAAAAAATGGCACCGGGAGAGCCAAAAAAATGTATACAAGTAGACTCTTTGGTCAATGTTGCTCAAGCAGTAGTTCGCCCTAATCAGAAGTGTCTGGATGCTGATGGTAACCACTTTGAGCGCCTCTTGTAATTGCAGAAGTCAAATGTGACTTGTATTCACCTTTTGTTATCAGTGTATATTGAGTATTACCATTTTAATAGTTTTTTCCTTTCTTAAAATGTGTATACATTTGTTTTTGGCACCCTCTGTATATTTGGTGATTAATTCACCAAATACATTCATTATATCTTTGGTGAGTAAAGGAGTTAATGACCTTGAATGACAGGTTACCAAGGGGTGGTCTACCGGGATTCATTGCAAAAGAAACCTGTCATTATGTGGGACCAGAGGCAACAAATCCAGTTTTTAGCAAATCCAGTTTTTAGCATTAGTGGCTTCTCATTTTTTAGTATGTTTTTGGAAGTAAGGACTCCCAAACAGGATTTTCTGCATACTTTATCTAATGTTCTTGAATGGCAAGATTAATGCATGTCCGGTTTGCTAAATATATCCACCAGCTCTTTCCCTGATGTGAATAACTTACACATTTTAATAAAATCCTCCAGTTCCTGGTTATGATCTTATTTAAAGTGTGATCTTCTGGAATTCTTATTTGTCCTCTAACTTTGGCACCTTACATTTTGTTTAACCTAAATACAGTTAGGAAAACAAACCCAAAATAGACAAATCTGAAATAGAAGCCAGTGCATCTAAGCCAAGAGGGTTAGAAGACAAGATGTGCTTATGCCCATATGTCTTTTATTTTAAAATGTTATCACCATATTTCCAGAACTTCCTTGGGGGAGAAGATAGTTCACAGTACAATGGTATATAGGTGTGCCTTGTTTTAATTTCAGTGAAAATCACCCTGTAGTGAGAGTGTTAGGAACAAGTAAGATTTTGAATTTTTGTTTTAATAATAACAATCTGCCTAAAAAAAAAAGTGTTTTCTTTTTGTTGACTTTATTATGATTAATGCGATGTTATTTAAAGTATTTCATTTAATTTTCATAAAACAGAATGCTGATGTTAGGGGCTTTTTCAAATGAACTTTTAATTTTGAGATAATTACAGACTCACATGCAGTTGTAGGAAATATACGGAGATACCTCAGGTATTTGTTACCTAGTTTCCTCCAGTGTTAAAATTGTGCAAAACTGTAGGACAAATCATCACCGGGATAGTGCCATTAATGCGGTCAGGATACCCAGCAGCTGCTCCAGCACAAGGACCCCTTGCATTTCCTTTTTAAGGCAGCCATCACTTCCCTCCCTACTTCCACATCCCAGGCCCTTGACAACCACTAATCTGTTCTCCATTTCTATAATTTTGTCATTTCGAGAATGTTATATAAATGGAAGCATACTGAATGTGACCCCTTTGGGACTGGCACTCTTTGGTTTGATCCGTGGAATCCTTTTCTGCTTCAGTATCATTCCTTTCTGGTATGGCCTGTGATAGCCCTCTTAGTTTTTGACATTTATGTCTCATTATGTATCAGACATTCCCCACACAGCTTAACATGGACAAGGTGGAACAAGTGAGGAGAGGCAAGGGAGGATTCAGATTCAAAAACAAACAACAAACAAAAAAAACACGTAAAAGTTTCTTTTTATTATTTTTGTTTTTCAGAGCAAAGGGAAATAGAGAGTTAGCACCTATTTGTGGCATTTGAAATCCATCACCATTGAAATTTGTAAAGTAATTAGTTCCAGCCATGCGTGATGTTCATATATATATGTGTCTGTTTGCTCGTGTGTGTTGTTTCAACCTGAGTTACCTTGCATGGTTTATGAAGCCCAAGTGCATCACATACCATTTCTTCTCTTCGGAGGTGCTAAAGAAGTCCTTCAAAAGTTCATCAGTATTTTTCTTATTGTTTTTGAAGAGGGAGTATTGTAGTCCAGATAGAGATAGTGTTTTTCATGGACTTCAGAGACAAAAACATCATTGTAATTAAATTTTGTGAGTAGGAAATAGGCCATTTTGCAGTAAAACTCTCCCAGAGGTTTTTGTTTTTTGTTTTGCTGAGTTGAACTGTGAAACTAATAAATTGAATGATAATTAAAATTCCCTGAAAAATGTGAGGCTCTCATACAAGTGTATATTTACTCTGACTAACAATTATGTGCCATTGTCCCTGTATTCTGTGAGGGTTTTTGTTTTCTGTCTTTGGTTTTAAAGACCACATCTGAGGTAGTTGTCAATTCCTGAAAAGTCTCTGGATGAAGAATTCAGGTGAAGAAAGCAGTCATGTGTTTTCTTCCTATTCTATGCCCAAGGCTCCAGTTTATGATCTTTCCTTATGCATTTGTAACTTCTTTTTTTTTTTTTTTTTGAGGGCAGTGTTACTGGCCCTCATATGTGGGGCCGAACCGGGGCCGCTGGCTTCCTTATGCATTTGTAGATATTTTATCACTTGGAATTTCAAGATGTGGGTCTTGCTGGGTGCCCTTCCCCTATTTGATATAATTTACATACAATTTTTAATCATATTTTTGAAATCAGAACTTGTATTTCGAAAATGCCATATGATTTTCCTGACCCCCGTGTATCTCAGTAGCTCAGCAATCATCATAGTTTTGAACCAAGCCAGTTCTGAGGATCGCTAATTTCCTTGCCTGAGATTCTGTCCTACAACATGAATTCATTAAACATTATTTATAATATGCAGTCTATACATCCTTTCCATACCTTGCACTATATACTGCCTGCCCTTAATTTTAAGTCACATGTTCGTACATAGCCCTTGGTCTATCCAACCATCATTTCGTGGTTCTCCAGTTTCGTGTCCTTCCCCTTGTGCATGTCAATGATCTTCTATCCTCTCATCCCCAACTCTCTCCATGTTGGGCTGTTTGTTTTAATTTTAATACTGGTAATGGAAATGAATGAAAGTATAGGTAAATGTCCTGAGGATAAAAATAAGATGCAGGGCCGGCCGAGTGGCGCGGTGGTTAAGCCAGCGGCCCCGGTTCAGTCCCACATATGAGGGCCAGTGACAGTGCCCTCAAAAAAAAAAAAAAAAAGATGCAATTTATTGGTGAATCGTTTCCTAAGATAATTAATATAAATTAAATCATAGCTCATTGCAACCAGGAGCTTGTGTACTAGCCTTGCTAGTCCTTGGATCTTGATCCCATGGAATCTAATGCACACTTAGGACAATGGTTTCATAAACAAAGCCTTATGACATGAAGAAAATTCAAATCCTAATCCTAATCAAATCTTAATCACAGCAGAGACACCAACACATAATGCTTTAATTCAGCACTTTTCAAAGAACATCCATGGACACATGGAAGCTTTCAGTGCTAATTAAGATAAGTTGGAAAAACAACCAAGGGGGAAACAGAGTTATTTGTGTGTATATTTAAAGTAGCAAGAGAGTTGCTGTGAGGAAGAAATGTTTATAATGAATTAATCCAAAAGTTATGATTACATTATAGATACTTGCCTGTTAGTATTATAGCATACAATTAAAAATCTAAATGTGAATGTCTTGTAAAAGACAAATGGAAAAAGCAGGCTACATCTTGATTGTGAAGGTTAGTCTAAGGTTTAACTGTTTTAAATGAAGAAAATCAGCAGAGAACTATGTGCTAGGCATTATTCAAGGAATAGAATAACAAATAAGGTGAGTTCATTTTCTCTAGTCTCAGGGTCCTTATTCTATTGGCTCATGAGTCTTTGCTCTTCCAAATTGCTTCATAATTATTTGACTACCTAAAATTGACATATTACACCAATCTAGCACTATCGAATTTGTTTTCAAACTCTTATGCTCATTTACCCTAAAATAATTTTACACACACACACACACACACACACACACACACACACACACAGCGGATACACACACACCTTTGTACATTTTTATGTTGTTATCTAAAATGTTTAATTATAGGTTTGAATAATAACAAATGATGTAATTACTGTTATATTGTATTTACATTTTAAAAGAAACCATAACATCATTGGTTTGAATGTAACCAGTGAAATCTAAAAACTGTAGTGATTTGATACTCAGCATTGAAACATTAAAAATACAAGTATGAATTTTTATTAATATCCATAAAATTAGCATTTTTCCCAGTTCCTCCTGAATTAGTATTTCCACTTGCCTTCACAAAATTTCATTTAATGTAATATATATTTATTTTTATCTGTCACATATTTCTAAAACAAAACAAAACAAAAAACACAGATAAATTCTGTGTGTAATTTTTTCCTGTGATTAAAATATTATCCTAGGTTGAGTTATTCCCATAAATATTTTAATATCAAATTTATAAGAACATCATAAATATATCATAAATTATGAAATATAATTATTACACATATAAAAATAATTCATGGGAATTCCATCTCTTCATAAGATGGATGAAGCTTTTTTTCCTGTTATTTATGATCCCATAGCTAAATATTACTTCATGTTAGAATTGAGACTTACATTAGCAAAATATTTATATATCATTTTTTCTCTGTTTTTCAATTTTTAAATGTAAGGGCTATGAAATCCTGTCTACATAAATAAGAGTTGGGCTAGAAGAAGTTCTGGTATTCCAATGACACTAAAGTCTTTGAAGTTCTTCTGGATTATTTGCCAAAAATCACATGGTGAACATAAAAAAAAAATTTTAATGGCCATCTGACCCCCTGATTGGAAAAGCCTCCTTCAACTATGATAAAAAGCAAAGAATTATAATCCATTTGACTTGCAAAAATATTGGTTACCCAACACCAACATTTTGAAATGACATTGTGTTTCTCCAAAGTTTTTGCCTCTTGGGGCAATTTATCATGGTAAATACAAGGGAAAAAAATGCTATTTATCTTGCATTGTAGGACTACGAAGAGGAAGAAAAAACTAGCATATTTGATTAATATCAGGATCTAGCTCAGGTTCAAACTTAATTTGTCCTCTTTATTGCCAGTCTCCCCTAAGCACTTCACTTGCGTGATCTTGTTTAACCTTCATATCCATCTGTGATATAAGAAATTATCTTAATTCTAAGGATGAAGAAAGTGAAGCCTAGAGGAAGTAACTGCCTATCAAAATTAAGGGCAGAGCTTGGGCTTGAACTGAAGTTCAGTTCTCTTTGTACTTAAACATGTTGCTTGTCACCACTTTCAATTTGATAATCTTAAAATAAGAATATGATACGTATATGTATGGTGGGTCAGTGGTTTGATACAGTATTTGTTTCTGCATGCTATTTGAAAATAATAAATGTCTAAATCACCCAGAAGAAATGATTGTCTCTCCTTGATTCATAGTTTGGTTGTCAATCATTTGATACTTCATTCAAGCCCTAAGTCTATAAATGGAAAACAAACAAACAAAAACTATTAACTAAAATAACCTTTCATTTGAGGGCCGGCCGAATGGTGCAGTGGTTAAACCCTGGCTTGGGAAGCCAGCGGCCCCGGTTCGGTCCCATATATGAGGGCAAGTGACACTGCCCTCAAAATGAAATAAAATAAAATAAAATAAAATAAAATAAAATAACCTTTCATTTGAAATCCAAGCCATTCAAATAATTCAACTATAAGGTATACTCGTTCATTACCATTTCAATATGGACAGTTTGAGTCTAAGATATGAAATCACACAGACTTGCACACATTGATGCTTTATTGAACATATGAGACATTGGACAAGTTACCTAATTTCACTGAGCCTTCGTATCCTCATATGTAAAATGCAGCTAATAATAAGGTTTGTAAAAAATTTTAATGAGATGACAAATATAGAATGTTAACAAGGTGAGTGACATAGAATAAACACCTGGAGACAAGGGCAAAGGGGTACTGATAGGAGAGAAGTTTGAAGAGGTTGCAGGAGCTAAATCACAGAGTACCTTGTATGCCTAGATATAAAGCATAATCTTTGAGTAAAGAACATGGGTAAGAAATACTTCCTATTTATGGAACTTTTGAAAAACTAACTTTTTTAAAATTTGGGAATAATTTTACATTTGCAGAAAAGTTGCAAAGATCGTACACATAGCTCCTATATAACCCTCACCCAATTTTCCCTAATAGTAACATATTTGACAAATAATGAAAGAGCATGGTATAGTACTTGACAAACTACCAGTCATATTATTTTTATAATGTATGAACTACTAGGAAAGGCAAGAATCCTTTTATTTTATCAACATAACTTTCTTGGGATGTGTTTCTTAGATCTTCACTTTTCACCAACATCAGGTATCCAATCAAGTTGAGTATGTCAGGACTTCACTGCCCTGCTCAATACCCAGAAAGCAAACTCAGCAAGGATCCTCTTAATTACATTTAAAAATTGGCTAAATATAATTTGTATCTTGTTAATTAATCAGAACATAGTTATCTAAATTTAAATCCTTACATTTAACCATTTCAATTAAGAGGAAGTAATGGAAGTATTATATTTCTCATTGATGTTTCCAGTTTTTTGTTTTGTTTTGTTTTTCAAAATAGACAATTATCAAAATGTGCACTGAATATTTAATCAGTGGATAGAATAATAGGTGTGCAGGATTCTAACCTCTGCATGTGAAGAGCTTCTCTGGTCATCTCATATTGAGCATATCTTCAGAATGTCCCAAATCTCTTTGTCCAACATTAAAACTTCACAGCCCTTTACTGACCAAATGACCCATGTGATAGAATACCTTTCATTTCTGAGCTTTTGCCATATTTAGGCCAATGTGGTCTCTACAGTAAGAGGTTGATAATTAGCAAGGATTCTGACTGAACCATGGCAGAAAATATGTTCATGTCTTACAGTTCTCCATGTATCTGCTCGTTACCCACTGATTTCAGCACAAACCCCCCTTAGGAAATGAAGAAAAGGAGTTTATACTTCTATACAAAACAGTTTAAAATACTTTTATCTACCACAGTGCAGAAGAGCAACAGACAGGAATACACAGAAGCACCAGATCTGAGCACAGAGAAAGGTAGAACAAGAGTATTAAGTACATAGACTAAAAGATAACTTTGAGCAAAGCTAAAGACTTTTCTGCAAATTGAAAGGCCCTGAGACAATACAAATGGCATGGGGCCCCCAAAGGTGACCAGCAGTAATAGGACACACATAAAAATGAGTGGAGGCCCAAATAAAAAATACTCTCTTAGAAATGGCGATTTTTTTCAAAATATATTGAAAAATATATTTTTCATAATACATATTCAAATATATGTAAGGGAATGACTTGGAAATGTATATCAGACTCACAGAACATTTATACTTGGCATATGTATTTATAATAGAATAAATGTTTAGCTCCCTGTTTCAGTAAATGGTTGATTCCAGGGTCTCAAAAAATTATTTTGTTTACTTTTTGAAATCAAAAGTGAAATCCTAAGGACTGGCCGACTGGCTCAGTTGGTTAGGAGCTCGCTCAAGAGTGCGAGCTGAGCTCTGAGCAACAGCAGTTGGATGCCCAGCTCAAGCTGAGCAGCCGCTGAGCTGCCAACAGGTGGCAGGATGGCTCAGCTAAAAAAAAAAAAAAAAAAAAAAAAAATGAAATCCTCCAGGTGCTGTGAAAGCATGATGGTGCGACTGGTTTGACCATCCATTACTTGAGAGGCTTCTGCTGCATTAACAGACTGGTTACTGTCAGGGTCAGCTAGGCATTCATCACCGAAATTCAGGGTCCTTATTCTCTTTGACTTGCCTGTGACCCTTGCCACTATTCATTAGGTTTAGATAATTTAATCTGAATCTAATGAGGAATGATCTTCATTGCTGAAGAAGAAAATGAATTCTAGGTCTTTGTGAAACAGATTTTTTTTTTTTTGACTTGGGAATGTTTTAGAGAAAGGGAAGGACTGTGACTACATTCCATTGTGGTTATGTCTTCTCTAATACAGTAAAGACTTTGCAATCTAACTTCAATTCCTAATAAATTAAAGTTAGGAATCATACATTGAATCTCAGCTCTTCATTCACTGGGTTGGTGTTTTTTGACAAGTTGTTTATCTTCTCTGAGCCTCAGTTTCCTCATCAGTAAAGTGGATATCATATATACCTAATAGAGAACGTGAGGATCATACAACATAGCAGACATTGAACTCCTTGTATAGTAACTGTCACATATGAGGTACTCCAAGCTTAGCTGTTGTCTTCCATTTCTCCAACATCAGCCTTCTGTTCGTTTTACACTGTTGACATGTCTTCGACTCCTGTTGATCCTCTGAATAAGTGATTTCCACAATGTCCTGTCCTTATAGCCCTGCTCAGCTCCTGAGCAGGTCTCAGGTTAGCAGATTTAAAAGTTTAGATCAACCTTTTAAAGCAGGCTAATTGTGATAAAGCTAGATTTACTACAAGTGAAAGAAAAACTTAACTACTACAAATGAAAATGTACAGAATTGTCTGTATAGTGTCAAAGTAGATGATCTGTCTAAGGATTTATAAACAGAAATGATAAATGTCTGAGGAAATAAAAAATTCTGTGCAAGATTTCTATGAGATTGAATGCCTTGGAAATGGAGTTATGTTGGTGTGCAAGATAAAGTAATTAATTATTCTATGTATCTCTACCATGGCATTTTGCAGTCAAGTAAGACTCCTTAAATTGCCGTTGTAGATCCTGAGAGTTTTGAGGGAATTCTGTGCATATTGAATCTGCTTTCCTATACAAGATTTCCCTACATAGCAAATGACCCCTCCTTAAACACTAAAGGTAACACAGTATGGTAGCTTAAATGAAAAATTTCAATATTTTAACTGCAGAAAGTGTGCTTCTTAGCTACTTGGGTCATTTATGCAAAGGAAGTCTCAATCTCTTGCACATAATACCACTTCAGATATTCCAAACATTCATATCTGATAGCAAGTATGTAATTCCCTTAAAATTTAAAATTGTGCATTCTGAGTCAAACTTAATTTGGTAAAAACTGAGCCCAGTTCTTTTTTTTTTCTTTTTTAAACTCTAGCTATCAATAATTATCAGATTTTAAAGGTAGCTTACACTGAAACCATCTGGGATTCATTTCTCCAATTCTAAATTCATTTGGAATCAATCTAAATTCATTTAGCAAATTATTCAATGCAGAAATGAACTCAAAGCAAAAATACGGATAATTTGTGACCAAAAAAACATAAAAGGGGAGGATGTAAAGGTCTGAATTTCCAGAGAGGAATGGAGATAAGATGCATGCTAAGGAAAAAGGACTAACGTATACATGAACATGAAACTCTCTTTTACATAAACTTAATGGTAACCACTAAAAAAGAAAAGAAAAGAAAAGAAAAGAAAAGAAAAGAAAGAAAGAAAGAAAGAAAGAAAGAAAGAACTGAGTCATATAACATAAAAAAAAGGAAACAGAGGAAAAAAATAATAGAATACCACCAAACTACAATAACAGACAGGAACACAAAGGCAAAGGAACAACAGACACACCAAGCTACCAGAAAACAAAAGGTAAAATGGCTATAGGATTTAACATATATATAGTCATGGGATGTGGAATATAGTGTGGGAATGTAGTCAATGGAATTGTAATAGATATGATGACATCAGGGGTGGGGGGACAGGGGAGGGGGAAGGGGATAATCAGTTTGTAAGGGGTTAAAAATATAACTATTGCATAGTTTTGTACATCTGTAGCTATTAATAATAATAATAAAAATAATAATAAAAAATAAAAAAAATGGTTATAGGAATTCCTCATATATCAATAATCACCCTAAGTGTAAATAGACTGAACTCACCATTAAAAATGCACACAGTAGCAGATTGGATCAAAATATAAAACCCAACTATATGCTGCCTCCAAGAGACACATCTTAGTAACAAGGACAAATATAGACTCAAAGTATAAGGGTGGAAATGATACTACAAGCAAATGGCATCCAGAGAATATCGGGTGTAGCCATATGTTTATCTGACCAAACAGACTTCAGGATAAAAAAGGTAACAAGAGAAAACGGTGGACATTTCATAATGATAAAAGGGACAATACAAGAAGACATAACACTTATCAATATACATGTTCCCAATCAGGGAGCACCAAAATATATAAAGCAACTACTAACAGAACTAAAGGGAGAAACTGACAAACACAATTATACTAGGGGGGCCTCATTATGCAATTGACAGCTATGGATAGATCATCCAAATAGAAAAATCAATAAGTAAATATCAGCTTTAAATGAGACATTAGACCAAATGGATATAATTGACATTTATAGGGCCTTTCATCAGAGAACACCAGACTATACATTCTTTTATAGTGCACAGGGAACATCCCCAGCAACAGACCATATATTGGGACACAAAACTAGCCTCAGCAAATTTAAGAACATTGAAATCACACCAAGCATATTTTCAGACCACAAGACTTTGAAATTGGAGAACAGCAGAAAAAAAAAAGTGGGAAAAGACAGAAATATGCAGAGATTAAACAACATGCTATTAAGAATTACTGGATGAAAGAAGAAAAAACAGGAGAGATCAAAAGATACATAAAAACAAAAGAGAATGAAAATACATCATATCAAAATTATTGGGATGTGGCAAAAGCAGTATTAAGAGGAAAATTTATATCACTAGAGGCCTATTTTAAGAAACAAGAAAAATCCAAGATAAGCAACATAACATTACATCTTAAAGAACTAGAAAAGGAAGAACAAATGAAACCTAAAGTCAGCAGAAGGAAGGGAATACTAAAAATTAGAGTAGAACTAAATAAAAATAGAACAAAAATAGAATAGGAAAAATTAATGCAACATAGAGCTGGTTGTTTTAAAAGATTAATAAAATTGACAAGCCCTTGTCTAGACTCACTGAGGAAAAAAGAGAAAATACACAAATGAACAAAATCAAAAATGAAAGAGAAGAATTTATGGCTGGTACCATAGAAATACAAAGGATCATACAAGAATACTAAGAAGGCTTCTATGCCACCAAATTCAGTAACCTAGAAAAAAATGGACAAATTTTTAGGAGTATATAACCTTTCTAGATTGAATCCCAAAGAACTGGGAAATCTAAATAGACTGATCAACAGTAAGGAAATTGAACCAATTATCCAAAACCTCCTCAAAAGCAAAAGTGCAGGATCAGATGGCTTCACTAGTGAATTCTACCAAATATTCAAAGATGTTTTAATATCTTTCCTTCTCAAACTCTTCCAAAAAAAATTGAAGAATAATTAATACTTCCTAACTCATTTTATGAGGCCAATGTTACCCAGATACCAAAACCTGTAAGGATAACACAGAAGAAAACTACAGACCAATAATTCTGATGAATGCAGACACAAAAATCCTAAACAAAATACTAGCAAACTGAATACAACAATACATTAAAAATATTATACATCATGACCAAGAGGGGTTCAATCCAGTGGTACAATGATGGTTCAATATATGCAAATTGATTAATGTGATACACCACATAAACAAAATAAATGATAAAAATCATATGATCATATCAATAGATTCAGGAAAAGCATTTGACAAGATACAACATCTGTTTATGATTAAAACACTTAATAAAATGGGTATAGAAGGAAAGTACCTCAACATAATAAAGGCCATATATGACAAACCCTCAGCTAATATTTTTGATGGTGAAAAAAATGAAAGCTTTTTCTCTAAGATCATGAACAAGACTAGGATGCCCCCCCCACCACTATTATTCAACATAGTATTGGGAGTCCTAGCCAGAGCAATCGGCAAGAAATAAAAGGCATCCAAATTGGGAAGGAAAAAGTTAAATTGTCACTTTTTGCAGATGACATGATTCTTTATATAGAAAATCGTAAAGACTCCAACAAAAACCTATTAGAAACAATAAACAAGTATAGTAATGTTGCAGGACATAAAACCAATGTACAAATATCCATGAATTTTTATTATACTAACAATGAAATTTCAGAAAAAGAAATGAAATAATGTTTCTTCTGCAATGGCAACAAAATAATAAAATAGGAATTAACAGAGGATGTGAAGGACCTATACACTGAAAAGTATAAGCCATATTAAAATAAGTTGAAGAAGATTCAAATAAATGAAAAGATAATCCATGTTTATGGATTGGAAGCATCAACATAGTTAAAATGTCCATATTACCCACGATATACAGATTTAATGTAATCCCCATCAAAATCCCAATGGCATTTTTTAAAAGAAGAAATAGAGCACAAAAATCGTCAGATTTGTATGAAATCACAAAAGACCCCGAATAGCCAAGGCAATCCTAAGAAAAACGAACAAGGCTAGAGGTATCACACTCCCTGACTTCAATTTGTACTACAAAGTGACAGTAATCAAAACAGCATGGCATTGTCAGAAAAAAACAGACACACAGACTAATGGAATAGAACTGAGAACCCAAAAATAAACCTACATACATAGGGACAGGTAATTTTCAACAAAGGAGTCAAAAACATACAATGGAGGAAAGAAAGCCTTTTCAATAAATGGTGCTGGGAAAATTGGAAAGCTGTGTGCAAAAGAATGAAACTAGAAGGGGCCGGCCGAGTGGCTCAGTTGATAAAGAGCTCTCTCAAGAGAGTGAGCTGAGCTCTGAGCAACAGCAGTTAGATGCCCAGCCTGAGTTGAGCTGCTGCTGAGCTGCCAACAGGGGGCAGGATGGCTCAGCTAAAAAAAAAAAAAAAAAGAATGAAACTAGACTGATGTCACCATATATTAAAATTAACTCAAAATGGGTCAAAGACCTAACCACAAAACCTAAAACAATAAATTGCATAAAATAGAGCATAGGTACTAAACTTATGGACCTTGGGTTCAGAGAAGATTTTATGAATTTGACCTCCAAGGCAAGGAAGTAAAAGCAAAAATAAATGAATGGCACTATGCACGTATCAAACTGAAAAGCTTCTGCACAGCAAAAGAAACCATCAACTAAACAAAGAGGCAACCAACAAATGGGAGAAAATATTTACAACCAACACCTCCAACAGGAGCTAATATCCAAAATATATGGAGACCTCATACAGCTCAACAACAGAAAAACAAACAATCCAATTAAAAATTGGGCAGAGGACCTGAACAGGCACTTATCCCAAGAAGACAAATGGCCAACAGATATATGAAAAAATGCTCAACTTTATTAGCTATTAGGGAAATGCAAATCAAAACCACAGTTAGATACTACCTCACACCTGTTAGAATGACTATCATGAACAAGACAAGTAATAACAACACATGCTGGAGAGGCTGTGGAGAAAAAGGAACCCTCATACACTTGTAAGTTGGTACAGCCACTATGGGAAACAGTATGGAGGTTCCACACAACATAAAGGATAGAATTACCATATGACCCAGTAATTCCTCTTCAGGTATCTACCAAAAAAATGTGAAAACATTTATCCATAAAGATATATGTACTCCTGTGTTGAAGCATTATTCATGGTGGCCAAAACACAGAAACAACCAAAATGTCCTTCGATAGATGATTGGATAAAGAAGATGTGGTATATATGTGGTATGTATATGGCAGAATATTACTCTGCCATAAAAAAGATGAAATACTGCCATTTGAAACAACATGGATAGATCTTGGGATTATCATGTTGAGTGAAATAAATTAGACAGAAAAAGCCAAGAACCATATGACTTCACTCATATGTGGGATATAAAACTGAAAGCAACAAATGAACAAGCAAACAAACAAACTTATAAACACAGACAACAGTTTAATGGTTACCAGAGAGTAAGGTGGGAGATGGGGGGATAATAAAGGAAAGTAAAGGTGGTTAAGTAGAGAGGGTATCAAAAATATATATACATGTTTTAAGAAAGGAAACTGTATTAAAATTGTAATACTCAATAAATATATAAATAACAAAAGATGAATACAAGACGCTTTTGACTCCTGAAATCACAAAAGATGCTCAAAGTGGTTGCCATCAGTGTCCAGAACTTCTGATTACAGCTAATACTGCTTGAGCAACGTTGACCAAAGTGTCCACTTGTGTACATTTTTTTGACACCCCTGGTATATGGTGATGGAAGGGTGGTGAACACACAATGGAATATATAGATGATGTAATATAGAATTATACACTTGAAATCTATATAATTTTACTAACCAATGTCATATAGTTTAAAATATATATATATATATATATATATTAAACTCATTTAGAATTGGATAAATTCCTTCATTTAGACAAAGGATATTTTTAATTTTTAAATGAATCTAGTATTTGAAAATACAGTTTTGCTAGAATCTCATTCTGTGCACACCAGAAGTTGTCTTTCACTCCATCTCTGAGAAAATTAGAACAAATTTTGAGTGGGCCCCAGTATTGACTAGTGTACTAGAGATGAAATTACTCATTTCATCAAGCAGGATTATTTTGAGGAAATATGCTAAGCCTAGAGGAAAAATTAGCATAACTAAGTATTTTTATTGTATTTATAGGAAAACATTAGTGGTAGTAAGTTTTCACTAGAAGTCTAAAAGAACTTCCATTTTTGTCTGAAAAAAATGTTTCATGTGTTTGAATTTATTTCTAAATTGCACTAGTGCAATATAAAAACTTACTTTGGAGGCTTATTTCAGCAAACAATTACTGAGTGTTGCTTCTAAGTATAATAGAATACTACTCACCATAAAGAACACAATGTTGAAAAACAGCCCTACCAACTTCCTCACAAATCTATTGTGGGTGAAATTTACATAATAACAGCTATTATTGATTTGTTTTTTATCAAACTCCATGTTCAGCACTTGGATTTTTAAATGAAAAGGAAACAGAAAAAAAATAAACCTCATATCCTTTTTAATAGAAAGTTGAGAAATATAACGTTATAAGAATCTGTAGGCACAATATATCTGGATTTTGGCAAGACATTTAACATGAATTTTTATAATATTCTCACATGTAAGATGTCAAAATGTGAGATAGAAGACTTAGATTTATAACTTGTTTTACTAAGGATAAGAAATAAGTAGATTCTGTAATGGTTAGGAGTTTGGGACTGTATGCAGAATTATAATTGTCCTTACTATGCCTCAGTTTCTTTGTTTGAAAAATTGTTATAGTATCTCCTATATTAAATACCTGTAAAATATTCATGCTGGAATTTACTAAGAATAAATACTTGAGAGATACTATTTTAGATTAAATAATCTAGGACAACATGGAAGTTGTTATCTAGTGGCATATCATGAACTTTGATCTTAACCATATACTGCTGGACATTTGCATTATTGATTTTGGATAGTGGCCAAGATAGAATGCTGATGAAATTTGAATAGATTTAAACCTTTGAGATGTTGTCAGTTAAAAATTAGACAATAGGGCCGGCCGAGTGGTGCAGTGGTTAAGCGCTGGCTTGGGAAGCCAGCGGCCTCGGTTTGGGTCTCACATATGAGGGCCAGTGACACTGCCCTCAAAAAAAAAATAAATAAATAAATAAAAGAAAAGAAAAAAAAATTAGACAATAATAACAATGAAAGCATAATATATCAGTTACCAAGCCTTATTATAAGTTAGACACTTCTTATGTATTATCTGTAATCATCACAATAACCCAGAGGGGTAAGATTATTGTCCTCATTTTATATGTGAAGTACTTGAGGCACGGAGAGGTCAAAGAACTGACCTTCAGCCACACAGCCAATTTGTAGCAGTCCTGGGGATCAAAGGCAGGTCTATCTCACACCAAAGCTAAAGATGTTTCTGTTACATTCTGCTGTCTCTAAATGATGTTTCATAGAAATAAATAAAAATTTTATATTAGGTTAAAAAATGCTCTTGAATATGAATTGAATATGGTATCTGTGGCTTTGTAAAGCTCACATCAAAAAAACCCATAAAGGCTTTAATTTACTGGAAATTAAGCCTGAATCAATAATATGGTGGTATTTTCAAGAAATCACTATAGGCTTAAGGAATGCTAATACGTATATTCTGTAAAGCATCTATCTACCTTTGGGCTGGGTTTATGAGAAATAATAAATGGTGGTAATTATTTTTATTATCATTACTCTTTGTACTGAGTAGCCCATCCCAGGAGAATTGTATGCCATTTTGGGTTCAGGGGCTCTCATTTAAGGAGGACCCAAACACACTCATAAGTGTTTCAGAGTATAGTGACTAGATAGGTTTCAATACTATGACACTTAAAGCAGGGTTGCAGGAACCACATGTATTTGGCTTAAAAAATTTGATCAGTGAGTGTCATGATAATATCTACAGAGCTGGCAGAGAGAGTGACTCCCAAACATCAGTAGGTTGCATTCAGTTTCATATTAGAAAGAAAATTAGAGGAATTAAGATAAACTATCTCATGAGGTATTGAGGTTTACATTACTGGAAGCAGTCAAGCAGATACTCGTTGACTGTCAAAAATATAAAAAAGGTTGAGAGTAAATAAGCACTGGAGGGATTGCCCTACTTCATGTTACTTTCCCTCTTAAAAATTTATATACAATATTTATATTACACTCACACTCACACATTTACACACATGTACCAGAAACATGTGTAGAATTAAATTATTTATGTAATTTGGCCAGATTAAGGTTATGGGTGAACACAGCGAATTATCAAAATTTAAATTTTGTACAGCAATCTCTTCTGTATCTTTAAAAGTAAAAGATATTCTCTTTGAATTCCTGATTAACCTCTTATATCATTTTAAAACCTCTTACATCACAATAACCTAATATTGTGAAGTGTACATAAGAGTTATTTTAAACTATAAATGTCTTCATCATTGGAATGAAGGAGCCAATACACACTACACAGTGGCTACGACTCTGAATGTTGTAAAACACAGAAACAATTTTGGGAAAACTGCTAGAGCTTATTTGATGAGTTCAACAATCTTGAGTCCAACAGCATTGACTCAATAAATTGTTCGTCAGAGACAGGTCATCTGAGAATGTTGTAATCTGCCCCTGCTTTAAGCAGTGGCAGGCATTCTCTCACAGGCCTTTGAGTGTTTTCCTAATGTTATCTAAAACCACAGTTTGTCCAAGCATCGAAACATCTTTGGAGGGGTAGGCAAGTGAAGGCAAACACCTATTGAGTTAGGATTAGCTGTGTAAAAGTTTCCCTTATGCTGTGACTAATTCCCTTACCTCATGGGACTCTGCACCTTGGCAACCCATTAGATGTAGAAAGAACCAGGTTCCCCAGGATTTTGTGCCTTTTCTTATGTGACCCCTTGTGAGCTTACACTTGGGATCTTTGTCAAAACTACATTCCTTAACTGGACTCGCATCCCTGCTCCTCCTGCACAGTCGCCCAGACTACAAAAGCCCCTTAGGAGACATTGTCCTTTCACTATCTTTAACTCAACGTATGGTCATCTTTTTTTATTTTTACCCAACTGTGGGAAGCTTCACAGAAGTAGCATTTAGATGTAAACTATCAGGGTATTTGAGGAGGTAAAGATGATCAAACATGAAGTGAGATGCCTTTCACGATTAATATGAAGTATTTGAGCAGAATCTGAATGATCTTCTGACAATAAGGTAGAAAACGAGACAACCTAAAAATTCCCTGTCAACCTTTGAAAGACCCAAGTAGCATGATGTTGTCAACATTATCATTCCATTTTAGCCCAGTTCAACTGTTCTCTTCTATGATTGTTCCTTATTAGGCACCAGGAAGTCAAAGTGGGTGGCTCAGAAGGCAGTTCTCTCATCGATACCCTGGCAATGGGCTGATTTTTCCTGGTGAGGTAGTCAGTGCCATAAAAGCATTAATTAATGTATCAGAGAATTGTTTCACTTTTGCAGGGTGTTTTGCATAATGAGTGGCTTTGCTTTGATGATAGTATTAGGCAAAAGGTTTATAACATTATTTGGCCAATTATTCAGGGATAAAAGCTTCAAAATACACTTTTCGAGGATTAACTAGGGCTAAGATTGAGATGTTATTACAATCATTTTTCACTATGTATATCAAAGGTCCATTTCACTAGAAACAAATAGTATGTTAGAACTGTATGGGACAACAGAGTTCATCACAGCTCAGGGCTTTAATTTAGGTTTATGAAATTGGAACACAGAGAAGTTCCAAGTCACACTGAAGAAGTAGAATTAGAGAGAACACTTTTTCATTTAAATATTAAATATACAGGTCTAGTGTTCTGAAATTAATTGACTACTTCTATTACCTATTTCATGTAGTCTATTGTAACTGATGAAGTCCCATGTCTCAAGTCTAGGAAGGACTTGCACATTTATTGAGGAGTGAATGCGCTATCTGGAGCTGGGCTGACCTAACTATTTTTTAAAATGATGATTGATTCATTTACTCTGTGATTTAATAAGTCGCACATTTCTTGAACCTCTGTATTATGCCAAGTTTAGTAGTGTTATTTCCAAACATTAAGTATTCTTAAAATATAGTCATTTTTTGAGAAAGTTAATACAAAAAGTGAAGGATAAAAGCAGCAGGAGAGGGAAAGTTTTATAGATTACTTCTTCAAGAAACAGTCAAAATGCAGAAAGTTTTAAGAGTTATCCTGATGACTTCATAGAAAAACAATTGCTAAGATACTGCATTAGTTTTCCACTGCTGTGTAACAAATATCTCCAGATTTCATCAATTTAAAAAACAATTTAGCTTCTTACAGTTTCTCTAGGTCAGGAATCTGGGAGCATCTTAGCTGGGTGATTCTAGCTCAGGGGTTGGCAAACTGCAGCTCTGGAGCCGCATGCGGCTCTTTGGGTACGTTCCGGCTCAAAAGTTTGCCGACCCCTGGAAGAGCCAACCCTGTCCCTCACAACAATTTAAAAATTATTTGAGAGCCATAAATATAGTTTTACACAATCACCAATATGTGAATAATATCCTTTAAAAATTTTATAAATGAAACTGATAGTTTTATTTTCATTTTCAATTTTACTTCAGAGCCACGTGTATGTACCCAAAGAGCCGCATGTAGCTCGTGAGCCGCAGTTTGCTGACCCAGGTGGCTCTTCTGTCTCAAAAGTTTGCCAACCCCTGGGCCAGCCGAGTGGTGCGGTGTTTAATCGCTGGCTTGGGAAGCCAGCGGCCCTGGTTCAGGTCCCACATATAAGGGCCAGTGACACTGTCATCAAACAAACAAACAAATAAACAAACAAAAGTTTGCCAACCCCTCATCTAGGCCAAGGGTCTCTCATGAGTCTCATATGAAGGCTTAGCTGAGGGAGCTGTGTCTCCCAAACTCTATCATGTTTGTTGGTAGTCCTCAATTGCTCATTGGTGGCTGGAGATTTCAGTTCCCCTGCACATAGGCCTCTCCATAGGCTACCTGATGTTCTCACAATATGTCAACTGGTTTCTGAGAGACCTAGTGTGCCCAAGACAGAGGTCTCAGTCTTTTTTATAACAAATCATGGACGTAGCAGATGATCACTTCTATTCTATTCATGAGATATGGGTCAGTCCAACCATCCAACATGCAAGCAGAGGGTAACTAAGCACTGTTAATTGAATGGAGGAGTATCAAAGAATTGTTGAATAATAATAATAATAATAATAATTATTATTATTATTTTGTTAGCTCAGCCATCCTGCTACCTGTTGGCAGCTCTGTGGCCGCTCAGCTTGGGCTGGGCATCGAACTGCTGTTGCTCAGAGCTCAGCTCGCACTCTTGAGTGAGCTCTTAACCAACTGAGCCACTCGGCCAGCCCAAAACTATTTCTTTGGATGGAGTTTTTTTCTTTTTTTTTTTTTTGAGGGCAGTGTCACTGGCCCTCATATGTGGGACCCGAACTGGGGTCCCAAGCCAGCGCTTAACCACCGTGCCACTCGGCCGGCCCATGTTGGCATAATTTTAAAACCATCACATGGACATCTTCAGGAGGAAATATTTACAGACCAATATGGCTAGTGCAGTTAATTCTAACTTTGGGGGAAATAATCTGTTATACAGGAAAACGCAAAGCTCAGGAGGATGAGAAGACAGAATTTCTTGTTCTAACACTAATTCGATATTCAATGTAAATTAATCCTCTCAAACTTTAGTGTGCACAAGAGTCACCTTGAAGGATTAGGAAAACATGAATTTCCAGGTCCCATGCCCAGAGAGTCTAATTCAGTGGGTCTCAAGTAAGGCCAAGAGATTGAGTTTCTAAGGTCTCGGGTCATGCTGATGCTGCCCATCTGGGATCCACTTTAAATCTCAAGGCCCTAATTGCACTGTCATCCTCAAAACGTGGCCCATGGACCAGCAACATCAGAATCACCTGGGAGCTTGTTAGGACTGTAGAGTCTTAGGCCACAGCCCGGATCTACAGAATCAGAAACATCAGTTTAACATTATCCCCAGGTGATTTCTCTGGGCATTAAAGCTTGACAAGCACCGCAGTCTTCAAGGGATTGCATAGCAAATGGCAGTGCTGATCTCATTTGGATTCTGACACACTGTGGGATAAAAAGTTAAGATTTGAATCAGACTCCTAGGAATGAATTGTGCTTCCGCAAACAGCTTCTGTATCGATAATAAACGAGGATCATATGGCATCCTCCCTTGGTTAAGGTAAGAATGAAACACTATTACAAATATAATGTGCCTAGCTTTCATTTGAATAGAGAACTACAGCCTGACATTGGTTTTACACTTTTGTATGAATATACATGTTGCAGTTAGCACAGAGCTGTTTTTGAAATTGCTTATTTGTTATGTTGGTTCCACCTATTTGATTAGTTAATTTGGTAAATTTGATGATGCTTTAACTGAAATGATTCCAGTTAATGATTATTGATTTGAACCTCAAGAAGAGGGAAATAAAATTGATTCCTTGGTAATTATAACTTAAAATACATAACATTGAGTGTGCAGATGCTGACTGATTAAAGATAATGAATATTTTTTTTAAATGATGTAAAATTGGGACCAAATTGGAGGAAGGCAGATTGTGGCTCAGAAAGTAGTTAAAACGAAAATGAGAGATGACTGGCCAAAAATTAAATGGGTTTGCCTGTCAATGCATTGTTCTTCACTTCTTGAAGTGTTGAAGGTAAAGTTAGATGCTCTGCTTTTTAAGACCGCCCCCCTCACTTTTTTCCCCATGATACCATTTTTCATGTCCTTCATTGCAGCTATGCAATTTTAATTGCAATCAATATGCTGTATTAATATAGACTAACTACTGGATCAGATTTTCAAAATTAACAATAACTTTAACAAGACGTATGTGTATTTCTTTATCTCACAAAAGCCTTTTCACGCCCCCAAAAATCCTCCATTAAATTGTCAGGAGCCCTGGTTCTTTTTCTCCTGTTACTCAACTATCAACAGATGGCTTCCTATCACATCCAAATTGCAATTCACAGGAAAGGCAAGGGCAACTCTCCCTGTTATTTATATACAAAAAAAAAGTACACACATTTTGAGAAAGGTAAAAGACTGTATTAAAATTATAATACTCAATGTATACTGATAAAAAAAGATGAATACAAGTCAGGTGTATACCTTTTTTTGGCAACCCTGGTATTTGTTGGTCATTCATTTAATGCTTTAAGATGCATTCCTCATTTTTCCCTGTTCTGTGGTATGATCTGGTAGATGACATTGGCAGGTAGGGCATTTCTTCATTCCCTCTCTGTCTGTCTTGACTGGCATCCACAGCAGCTCCATTTCCATT
Organism: Aselliscus stoliczkanus; assembly: GCA_033961575.1. Classification (NCBI taxonomy): domain Eukaryota; kingdom Metazoa; phylum Chordata; class Mammalia; order Chiroptera; family Hipposideridae; genus Aselliscus; species Aselliscus stoliczkanus. The sequence goes on from CM066736.1 coordinate 74,679,098, forward strand.
GTGCCCCTGACCTCAGACAGATGGCCCATACCTCACAACTCAGTTCTGTCTGTGTTTCCAAGCAGCTGTCAACAGGGAACTTTGGTTCTGGATTCTTCCTGTTATCCCTCTATCCCCATAAATTGCAGTGGTGTCTTTCTGTTGTAAACATAGGAATATTCAGTGTATGTATATACACATATACAGAGGGTGCCAAAAAAATGTATACACATTTTAAGAAAGGAAAAAAAATGTATTAAAATTGTAAGACTCAATATAAACCTATAACAAAAGATTAATACAAGTCATGTTTGATTGACTTCTGCAATTACAAGAAGTGCTCAAAGTGGTTACCATCAGCATCCAGACACTTCTGATTATAGCAAACTACTGCTTGAGTAACATTGACCAAAGTGTCCACTTGTATACATTTTTTTTGGCACCCCTGAGATACATATATATTTGATCTTTAATGAGTTTGCTTAGTTTGTAACTTTAAGGAATTGATTGTGTTTGGCTTCTCAGATTTTCTGTCACTGTATAACAAATTCATTACATAAAATACTTTCTGATTTAAACATATAGACTAGTCTGTTTTAGTAGCTGAGCTATGCCAGATAAGGTACATGACACCGAATCCCCCACATTGGTTTTGCACGTCTTCTGTTGGCCTAGTGAGGTAGCCACAGCTAGCTTTAAAAGACAGTGGGAAATCTCAATTTTATTCTGGATGACCATTCACAAGGCTAAAAATCATGAATCTTGTTCTACGAGAGAAGAGAACACTGAAAATGAAAAGCCAACCAGCATTATCTGTCATAGTGTGCTCTTCAGTCACCCAAATATATTTGTGCACACTTCCTCTCATGTATAGAGCATATTCATCTCATATCCAAAAGAGACAATCTCAAAGTTTCATCCAGTTTCTGTATCCAGCATAAAGTCCATGATTTCTAGGTTATGCATGTTCACCTTTATCAGGTCTAGCTATGGTTCTTCATGATCCAGTGACCCAATAACATACTCAAAATGCAACACTGGACTAGGAACAGACAGCCTTAGTAAAACTCCCATCTAACTTGCCCATTTATGGGCATTGAATTACTCAGTTTTCCTTTATTATACTTTTACTGTCTGGGAAGGTAATATAATGATGTCACTTATTTCCCACTATGAATATTTCCCACTATGGATATTTATGTCTTTTCTCTTTTTAGTTACCAATATGACAAAGTTTTGTCAGTTTTTACTTGTTATCAATTATGCAGCTTTTGATTTGATTTTTTTCTGTTGCTTTTCTGTTTTCAATTTCACTGATTTCTGCTTATAACTTTATTATTTCCGTCTTTGTGCTTGATTTGAGTTTGTCTCTTTCTCTAATTTCTTAAATTGGAACTCAGATTATCAATTTAAGATATTTGTTATTTTATAAGGTAAGCATTCCATGGTATAAGTTTCTCTTGAGAAACTTATTTAGCTGTACCTTACAAATTTTGATGTCTTATTTATGTATTCACTTAGTTTAGTTTTTATTTTCCTTGAGACTTCTTGTTTGGCCTTTACATTATTTAGAAGTCTATCATTTAGTTTTCAAACATTTGGGGATTTCCTAGATATCTTTCTGATATTTATTTCCAATTAAATTCTACTATAGTCCAAGAATATATTTTGTGTGATTTTTACTTTTGTAAAATTTAAGGTTTATTGAATTTCTCAATAGATATAATTTATCATGGTGAAGGTTCCATGTGTACTTGAGAACAATGTTTTGAGGTAAAGTGTTCTATGATATGTTAATTAAGTCAAGTTGGTTACTTTCTGAGGTTTGAGGTTTTTGAGGTTTCTATAAGCATCCTGATATTTTGGCCAACTTGTTATATATAATAATTTATCGAGAAGAGTACTGAAGTGCCCAACTACAGTTGTGGATTTGTCTATTTTCCTTTTTATACTTACAGTTTTTCTATTTTCCTTTTTATACTTACAGTTTTTCTTTTATGTATTTTGAGGCTATATTGTTCATTGCATACACAATTAAATTTTATTCTGTGTTTTCTTGGAACAATGACCTTATTATATAACTATCCATTCCTGATAATGTTCTTTGTCCTGAGTTCCAGTTAGTCTGGTATTAATATTGCTATACTTTTGATTGGTGTTCGTTTATTACATGTCTTTAAATCCATTTACTTTTATTATATATACTTCTTTATATTTAAAGTGAATTTCTTGTTGATAGTATATAACTATATGCTATAGATTTTTATCTGATCTCACTGTTTTGAATTGGTGTGTTTTGAACATTCACACTTAATGTTATTATTGACAGACTTGGATTAAAATCTACAAATCTACTAGATATTTTGTATTTATTCCTTCTGTTCTTTGTTTCAGTTTTCTTCTTTTTCGACTACTCTTGGGTAACTATGCATTTTTTGTTTTGTTTTGTTTTGTTTTGTTTTGAGGGCAGTGTCACTGGCCCTCAGTTGTGGGACCTGAACCGGGGCCGCCGGCTTCCCAAGCCAGCGCCCAATCACCGCGCCACTCGGCTGGCCCTATGCATTTTTAATGGAAATTTTCAGGTTTTTTAAAATTTTTTATTTCAGCTTTTTAAAAATATCACTTTATTTTCTTCCAGCTTGTATGATTTCTGAAGAGAAGTCATCTATAATTTTTATTGCTTTCTCACTGTACATAATTTGACTATCTTGAAGAAATTATTGTCTTTGTCTTTGGTTCTTAGCAGCTTAAATATGATATGACTGTAGATTGTATTTTTGGTATTTATCCTGCCTTTTGTTCTGAGCTTCTTGGATCTGTGACTTGTTATCTGTCAATAATTTTGGAAAATTACTATATTTCACTTCTTTCTGCAAGTATCTATCCATTTGTAGATTTAGGGCCAGCTTGTTGCCCTGTGACCACAACTTTAATGATGAGTCAACACCATTTGTGATCTTGATGTTTGCCTTGCTTATTTTTGTTGTTAATAGATTGGGAGTGGTGCATATTCTAGTGTTCTACTCTGAGCAAATAATGGAATACAGTATAGTTTTAAGTCTGGAAAATCTGAGTTTTGTTTAACCCTCTATAAATCCTGTCCATCCTAAAGATTCTCAAAAATAGTGACAGTGACAGTGGAGTCACCTGAAACAACAGGTTTGGATGGGAAGATAGTACCCTTCATTTGATTTTTTTCTACTGTAGTGGCTCCAATGTCTGGCTAACATTTCTTAATTAAAAAGGTTTGGTTCCATACTCTTTTCTGCAGCTAAGATGTTTGGTTTTTTTTGAGCTTACTAATACTACTTTTTCAATCTAAAATTAAAAAAAAATCAATTCACCTTTCCAATCCATGAGACTGTAAATTACCAGAGTCTCTATCCGTTTAGATTGCAAGCTGCATATAAAGAGTGTCTCACCTAGTACACCTGTATAGTCCTCAATCTGTACAAACTCTTTAGCTTGAGCCCAAATCATTCCACTAAACTATTGAAGAAGAACCTGATACATACCAATATTCTGAATACTTCCAGTCATTTCCTCTTGAGCATAGGCTCTCTCAGGAACTGGTCTTCCTTCTAAGTATCAGGGCAAGTTTTAACAAATATTTCTTACAACTTACTAAGAGAGTCAACTTTCCAGAATGTATTATCTGTGTCTTCACAGCCTACTTCACTAACTCAAAGACAAGGCCACATTATTTTATATTCTGTAAGAGATAAATCTCATTTTAAAGAAACAAGTCTAAATTGTTTATAATATAGCTTCACACATCATTAAAAAATCTGAATTGATAAATGAAAGTGGCTTGAATAAAATAGAAGGTAAAAGCCCAAGTTAGAGGATGTTCAAAAGCACAGCCATCAGCAGTCTTGGATTTTTCTATTCTATTACTCTACCACCTCTAGCAGGTTGCTTTTATCTTTACAATCCAAGATGACTCAATAATACAATGATATTCCAGCCAATAGCAAGATAAAAGAGAAGGGTATGATTTTTCCATTTAACATATATTATGGATGTGCATGCATCCTCCTGCTCATATTCAATTATCAAAACTTATATAAATGACAATATCTAACTACAATTGAAGCTGGAAAATGTAAATTTGATTTTGGATAACTATTTGCCTAGCTATTAATCAGTGGTTTTATTACTGTCAAAAGGAATGGCATAATGAAATTGGGGAAGGATTAACAATCTGCCACATATATGCTGTTACTGAATGCAAATTTGCATTTGCTTTCCTGTTTTCATTTCCTGAAATGACTGTTTCCCTTGTTTGCCAACTGTTCAACTCATATTTCTTTTGAAACTGCATTTGTATATCATCTACTTTGAGGAGTTTTTATTGAAACACCTCCACCCTCCATACTACAAAATTGGTTTCTCTTCTGATTTTTTAAGTCAGATTGTAAAACAGCTTAGGACAGAGACTATGTCTTATTCATTATTCTATATGTCTAGCAAGGATATACTACAGATAAGGAGTTCAATAATGGTAAAGCATAAATATTTTTTAATTAATAGATGAATATGTGAATGAGAGAATGGATAGATGAATTAATAATGAGTGAATTAATAAATAAATAGGTAACTAACTGAATAAATGGACACATTTACAGAGTTCAACATACAGATGAGTAAGGAAATTAATGAATGATTTAGGGAATAATTGGATGGGTGAGTAGATCAACGATTAAAAGGACTGTTTAGTGTGTTCATGAATGGTTAGATGAACAGAAAGTTGAGTGAAGGGATGGATTGAAGGGTAAATGTGTGAGTAGATGACTGGGTGAATGGATTTGGAAAGAAGGGAAGATAGGTGAATGGGTAAATCATTGAATTGATGCATAAATGGATTCATAAGTATATTGGTGAGTGAATCATGAATGGAACCTACAGACATGTATATCTGAATAGACACTTCTGCCATGCTGCATCAGTTTGGGAGATAGAAAAGCCTGAATTTTTTTTATCATAACTTTGACATTTTCTCTGATTTTCCCAAGTTACTTGCACTCTATGCATCTTAATTTCCTCATCTCTAAAATCAAGCTATAATAAATACCTTACAAGTTTTGTGAGAATAAAATAAGGTTATGTAAGGTAATCAGTGATAAGTATATGCTCTGTAAACAGTAATTGCTTCTGTAGTTATCACTATTGTCATCAAATACTCAGCCAACTCTTGTTTCCTGCACAGCATTTTACTGATCCCTGGGTGTATGTACAAATATATATATATATATAAAATCTTGGCTCTGCCTTCTAGGATCTCCCAGTTACTCTTGGTTGATAAAGCATATACATTAAAGGATAACCACCATTAAAGTGAATGGGATGCTCAGTGCCAGATGATAAATTTATGAAGAACTGAAAAATGAGAAAAATCATGAAGAGCCAAGCAAGCATGGGAAGGTTATATTAGAGTTTCAGAGGTAAAGAGAAGAATGATTAAATCATCAGAGAGAGGATAATAACATCTTCCCCATACTTCCTATTAAACAGCAAATTATCTTAAGAATCTAAAAGTAAAAATAAATAAGTTACAAGAGTTCCATTTAACTGTGAAAAAAAAAAATAGGTCTCAAAACAGCTGAATGAATGGCTCAAGGACAGATGGTGACTTTGACCCTGGCACGGTTGCAAATGGCAGCCTCAGTTCTTGGCTGCTGTGTTTCTTTGGATTTGCCAGTATTCTGAAAATAAGCAAAACATTTTTTAAATGCTGTAACATTTCTCTGGGGACAACTTGATGGAGTTGTTTTCACTTAAACAAAAAAGTAAGTCACTGGGAACAACTGAGGTGTTTGTCCATTGAATTCATTTGTTTACCTACCTATCTAGATGCTAAGAACAATGTTCTAAAACAATGAGTTTATATATGTTGCCTAGTTTCATGTTCTCCTGTCATCCTACCTAACTCCAGCCAAACCTCCTAGATAACCTCAACTTGATTGATATATTTAGGTTATTTAATACCTGAGATCCAGAGGCTCCTTGAGCAACTATAAATCTAAGGGCTAGTAGTATAATTTAGTTATTTTAGGCCCTGAAGCCTAACACAAGTTGGGTTCAAATCCAAACTCTACCAGTTATTAGCTATGTATCCTTTAGTGTATATGGGCTAATCTCTCTGGGCTTTATCAGTATCTTTATCAGTATCATGGAAATGCCAGTATCTATTGACTCACTTTAGTATATCCAGGATATATATTTTTTTCATGCAGCAATGAAATTAGAAGTAACAGATGACTTTATCTGAATCCACTTTGGGTTTACTGTTTATACTAGCTACAGTCCCATTGGCTCACTTGGTTTCAAATCTGTTGCTCTCATTCTACTGGGCATCTTTTTTTTTTTTAATTTTTATTAAATGTATTAGGGACATTGGTTGGTAAAATTATATCAGTTTCAAGTGTACAATTCTGCTGGACTTCTTTACTGATGTTTGTGCCCCATGCTATCAAATGCAACTAACTCTGGTCACCAGCAGTGATGAAGAATCCAGGGTAAACCAACCAAAACATCTTCATATCCCAAATTCTAAAATATTGTGATTTTTACCAAACCTTCTGCCTGCCTCCACATTTGCCCTACTACTGTCTATTCTCAACACACAGTGGGATCCTTTTTGGTTTTATTTGTTTGTTTTATAATTACTGTTTTAAAGTGCTTATATATATATATTTTTTTTCTTTTTTTAAAGATTTTTATTGGGGAATTGGGGGAGGGGAACAGACAAGTTGCTGTCCTTTTGTTCTTCAGTCTAATTGTGGAGGACATTTCTGCACTGGCCCATGTTGGTGTTATCATTGCACTCTTCCCAGGTGAGGCAAATCAGTCACTGGCTTCTGGAGAGCCATTCACGGCAACTATTGTCACTATTAGCAGCTCACTCCGGCTGCAGGCTGCTCACGCAGGCTGCCAGCCACTCACTGTAGCTTATGGCAGCCCACTGCAGCAGGGGCTACAACCTACACCATCGCCAGGACTCACACAGCCCCACTCCAGGTGGAGCTGTTGTTCACCATCTTTGCTATTGAGGGCAGTGTCACTGGCCCTCATATGTGGGATCAAAACTGGGGCCGCTTGCTTCTCAAGCCAGCTATTAACCAATGCACCACTCGGCCGGACCGCAGTGGGATTGTTTTAAATTAGAAATTAGCTCTGTTGCATGAGGCATGGAAATCAACTTCAGTTAGCAGTGGATGCTCCTTCCTAGAAAACTTTGTCTAAAGGTAGTTTAGAAAGTCAGTCTTAAGAACTCCCTAAAGTCCTTTTAATATGTAGCAACATTCCTTTTAAAATAAAAACTATTATTTTTATTATTATAAAAATTATGCTTAATGGGCCGGCCAAGTGGTGTGGTGGTTAAGCACTGGCTTGGGAAGCCAGAGGCCCCGGTTCGGGTCCCATATATGAGGGTCAGTGACACTGCCTTCAAAAAAAAAAAAAAAAATTAAAAATTATGTTTAAGATATACACATAATGATTTTATCTACATAGTGAAAGGATTACTATAGTCAAGCTAATTAGCTTTTTATTTCCTCACCTTTCACCTTATGTATGTATGTGATGAGAGCACATGAAATCTACTCTTTTAACAAATAAAGTTGAAGTTATTTAGTAATATTCTTATAATGTGCCTACTTCATTGGGTTGTTGTGGGAATTAGGTGAGCTTATACAGAACACTTAGAATACTGCCTAACACATATAGATTGTTTTATGGTACTGATTGATTAATGTCTGTGCTTTGTTTACCACCTTTCAGTAGTTCCCAAACTCATTCACAGTCAATGTAAATTGACCTACCTATTTTGATCCCTGCTAATTCTCTGACCCCATGCCTTCATTTCACCCATTCCTGCTATTTTTGAGTTTTTTTTTTCTTGTTTGTTCATTTGTTGCTTTCAGTTTTATATCCCACATATGAGTGAAATAATATGATCCTTGACTTTTTCTGTATGAGTTATTTCACTTAGCATTATATTCTCAAGACCCATCCATGTTGTCACAAATAGCAATATTTCATGTTATCTTATGTCTAAGTAGTATTCTATTGTCTATACGTACCACAACTTCTTTATCCAATTATCTGTCTAAGGACACTTCGGTTGTTCCTATGTCTTGGCCACCATGAAGAACGCTGCAATGAACATAGGGATATATATACATCTTTATAAGTAAATGTTTTCAACATTATGTGGTAGATACTCTGAAGAGGGATTGCTGCACTTCTTCCAAGAAGACATACAATTGCCAACAAATATATGAAAAGACACTCAACATCACTAGCTATTAGGGAAATGCAAATTAAAACCACAATGAAATAACCCTCACACCTGTTAGAATGGCTATCATCAACAAGACAAGTAATAACAAGTGCTAGAGAGGCTGCAGAGAAAAAAGAAACCTCCTACACTGCTGGTGGGAATGTGAATTGGTACAGCCACCATGGAAAATAGTATGGAGAATCTTCCCAAAATTAAGAATAAGTTACCATATTACCCATTCTTGTGTTTTTTGTTTTTGTTTTTTTGTTTGTTTGTTTCTTTGAGGGCAGTGTCACTGGCCCTCATATGTGGGACCCAAACCGCTGGTGTCCCAAGCCAGCACTTAACCAATGTGCCACTCGGCAGGCCCCCCATTCTTGTGTTTTACATTAAGCAAATGGTCTACTTGCTCTTCCCTCAAAACTCGAAGCACAGGACAGCTCTTTGTAAGTGAAGTTCCCTCTGCTTAGAACATGTTTCATGCACTCCTGTAGTCTGTGTGGATTACTCTTTCCCTCCTCCAGATGTTTACTTGAGTGTTATCAGTGAAGCCTTTATTGAACACCATATTTTAAATTGAGTTGAAAATGTTCTATGGAAAATAAGAGAAGAAAATCTATCCAAATTCTAGCTGTAGTGTTTTGTTTGTTTGTTTGTTTCTGTCAGGAAGTCTTTATTTGCTTTTGTGATTTATCCTGCCCCATCTCATCTAAGAATAGAAGTTAGTGGTATGATTGATAGAAATACACTGACCTCTTATCACATTTCTTCCTTCTTGGCTGGGCAGTGGTTCTCACCCAGAGCTCTATGACTTAACCAAGGTCAAGACCTCAACAGTATCCCAAATAAAAGGTGAAAGTGTGTATGTGTATGTGTGTGTGTGTGTATGCACATGCATATATGAGGTGTATAGTCTCTTTATTTGTTCTCAAAATAGAGTATCTCAAAACTGCTTTAAAGGAACTACAGTTTTGATATGAGTAATATGTATTTATCACTTCATACCTATAAAACTGGATTTACTTGGGATTTAACATATTGAAATTTAAATTTCAGAATTCTAAATGCATGAAACAAAATTATTTCTAAAAATAACATTCATGTAAATTAAAGCTAATTTTAGAAACTCGTTTTTAGTATTAAGTATCACAATATTAAAATTACATAAGCTGGGCCGACCTAGTGGCACGGTGGTTAAGAGCTGGCTTGGGACGCCAGTGGCCCCGGTTCGGACCCACATATGAGGGCCAGTGACACTGCCCTCTAAAAAGAAAAAGAAAAAAATACATAAGCTGAATAATTATTATTGGTAAAATTTTACATAAATGTACTAGTTTCTTAGACACATATGTCTATAATAGAATCCCTGATATTTTTCTGGATATATTTATTTCAATATGATGCTATTTTAATTTTTTTCCCTATAAAATTGATGTCATCATCTTAACATTTTCATTTTGTGTTATTACTACAGTTTAAATTGTTGACGCCTTCAATTGACTACTCCCTGAGTAGCAATACCGGTTGAGGAATATACTTTCTCCTAATGTGATAGTGTGGTGATATCTCAGCAGCTATTACCAATCATTACATCATTTTGATCCTTCTTCATCCTTTCCTTATCTCCATCCATGTAGCCTATAGCACAGTTCAAGGTCTTGTTATCTATGCCCTGGAATAGTAAAAATAAACTCCCAACTTTTTTTCTCATTTAAAACTTTAGCTCTCTAAAATGTGTTTTATAGACTGTAGCCATACTGCTCTTTATAAAATGAAAATCCATTCTGAGCCCTGCTCTTCTGAATATTTCTTGGATCCTTTTGCCATGCTTTATAGACTCTTCTCCATATGCCGTCTGCTCTAGCCATACTGTGCTGCATACAGATCTCGGAATATATTCCTCTGAGTATGTGTCCTTACTCTGAAACACCCATCTCTTTCTCAGTGATGTCACCTGGAAAATTCCTACTCACTTTTCAAGTCTTACTTTTAACACTCCTCCCTCTGAGAAGAGTTCTCTGGTTCACTCCGACAGAATGAGAACCTTGTCATTTCACATTTGCATATCAGACTCTGTATTCCTTGGTCATAGAACTATTCACTTTGAATTGCAATTGTTATTGCTAACAATACAGAACATTTATTAAATTCCAAACATTGGACTATGGATTGTATGTACACATTGCATTATTTTATTCTCATACTAACCCAATGAGGTATGCTCTTTTAGTGTCCTGCATTCTACAGATTTAGAAATAGGCTCAAGAGAAGCTAAGAGAATTGCCCAAAGTTAAATGATTGATCAACCCAGAAAAGAAATGGAAGTCGGTGTATTTAAAGTTATGTTTTTAACATATTATGCCATTCTGCTTCCCTTATCAGACTGTGAGCTCTTGAGAACAGGGACAATGTAATATTTATAATCAGTCTCTAGCTTAGCAGAGTGCCTAGCATATAATGTGTACTTAATGAATATTTGTTGAATAAACAAATAAAATGCTTACCAAATCTTGGTAAAATATGTTTTTAGAATGATAACTGGGAGACAAAATAATTCACTTAATTAGAGTAAGTTTTATTATGATAAATGTCACTTATCACTAAGATTTATTTTATTCCCTGGCTGCTTTACTTAAAAATTCTGTTAAGGAGTTGCATCCTGAACACTATAGCTTTTATGTGTAAAGATTGTGAAGGCAAAGTGTTAGATGATTATTTATGCTGCCAAATTATCAAACTGAGGGGATCCTGTGTCAACCTGCTACTCTAAGCTTTACACTTACACATTCTCACTTGTGAGTAATATCAGGAATGCCTGAGAACAGGACTGAGTTTCCTTCTAATGCTATTTTGTGAAACTGATGATCTAGAACAGGGGTTGGCAAGCTGCGACTGGAGAGCCACATGCTGCTCTTTGGGTACATACACGTGTGAATTTTTCTTACTTTAATAAAAATATAATTAATACTATTACTTGCTATATTACTTTAAATTTTCCTTTTTTGTAAAAATATATTTATGGCTCTCAAATAAATTTTAAATTGTTGTGAAGAACAGCATTGGTTCTTTTATCTCAAAAGATTGCCAACCCCGGGCCTAGAGTCAGTAAGAAAAACAGCTGAAACACAAATGCTGTTTTTGCATCATGATTTCTTTCTTTTTTTTTTAAATGACTTTCATTGGCATTTTTTTTAAGAAGCTATTTTATAAGCAGGCACTTTGGAAGGATTCAAATGGTCTCCAACTCAAGGTGCTTTTCAAACACTGACTAGTAGCAAATACTTTTAGAAATATATTTATTATGTGAAACATAATGTCAAGGTCAGGCTGCTAAGAAAATACTGAGGAGGGAGTGATGAATTCTGATGAGATAAAGGCTTCCTGTACCGGGATGCATTTGATTTCGGTACTGAAAAGTGTAAGATTGAGTGGGTGGAGGACAGGTGGGAAGAACTCTGTGAGAGAACTCCACATATAATGGCAGAAAAGCAAGAAAGTTCAGGGTAAATTTGGGATGTGGAGAAGAACAAAGGTGAGACTGGAGTGTAGGTGAAATGTGAAGAAATTTGATAGAAAGAATACAGGCATTTAAAAGCTAATGGAGTTGAGTGTGGAGGAAGAAACATAGCAAATTAGTTTTACATGCTGGGAAAATGCAGACTTCTCATAATTTTATAATTCTATATATTATAATTGTATGTATAGTCATAGCTATTGAGAGATAAGTAACATCATATATGAAATTTACTGATTTCCAAGATAGTACAATTAAATATAAATACTCATCATTAGCTGTTATTGTTGATCCTGAATATTTGACATAAGATTTTTCAGTATTATCGTTTATGTACAGCAGTGATCAATGTAGAATGCTAAAACTGTTAGAAATATTTTATGCAGGAGATTTTAAAAGATTGTCTTTGAAATATGTTATATAGCAGATTTTCAAAGATTGTCTCTAACTTTTTTATTCTTAAAAAATCATAATATTGCATCCCTTGTGGTTGTGTAACTGAACCAGTTACCTTCTCTTAGCTTGATTTTATATCTCTGTAAGACCAATAGAAAAATACTTGCCTGTTGGCTTTTTGCTGTTGTTGTTAATATGTAATTTAAGTGTGAGAAAGGCCATACATAAATTATTATAAAATTTGCTGTTTTCAGAAACTAAGTAAATGGAAAAGTACTTCTATATATTGTATTACTTTGGAAGGCCTAATAATGAGTCCTTTCTTGTCACCCTGTTAAATTTCTACCTGCTGCCTTTGCCATTGAACCTTCCTGCTTTTGCCCATTCATGGTGCCTTTTCCACCATGCCCGCCACTGGGCTGTGAGGCTAGCAGAACTAGTATTGGAAGCAGGCTCAGCTCCCTATGGTGGTAACAAAATCAATCGGGTGATTACAAGACAGAGCAAAAAGGAATTACTGACCATTACTATGCTGTCCAATATGGTAGCTGCCAGCTACAGGTGACTATTTAAATTTGAATTAACAAAAATTAAACAAATGAAAAATTCATCTCCTTATTTGCACTAGTCACAGTTTGAGTTCCCAGGAACCAAAGATATCAGACAGCTCAGATTTGTAGAATATGTCCATCACTGCGGAAAGCTTTATTGGACTGTGTTGGACTCTAACGTTAAACCTGACTGTTTATTCTTTCTGGGCCTCGTTTTTCTTTATATAACACTTTGACGAAATTAATAACACTGGCTTTATTTACCTGAGGGACCATACAAAGAAATGTTCAGTAAAAACCTTTATAACATTGTGTTTACTAATCACTGTATCATTTTTGGGTGAACTTGACAGCAGCAGGTTTTTGAATCCAGCATTGATTTCCTTTTAAGTCTCCATCGTTACATCTTAAATGGACATTTTTGGTGCTGTTACATGGAGAGTACCCACTCAACTTGCTATTGTGCTTTCTTTGCTCTTCCATTGGGAAGGGAAGCATTTTAGCTAAATTGTGGATTCATACTTATATGGACTAAATCTGCAGGGACATGGCCAGCATGTGAACCTAACTCTAACAACCGCTGAGCTGCCTGTGGATAACCATTCTCTGAATAGTAACTTTGTCTACACGGATATGCTTGGAAAGACTGAATTAACATAAACCATAATGTGTTTCTTTAGGTGTTGTTTACCGAAGACTTTGCTCCCTAACATGCACATTTAGGTGAAACACTTCTCTTGAAACCTTGTAAGGCAGGATGCCACATTACAAAGGTCGTATGCAAATGACTGCTGAAATATCTTTAGCAGCAAAAAAAAAACACCACTCAATTATATAATTTTCTGCCTTGCTGTGAATTCATACCTTTTTCTTTCTCCATAAAATGACATTTTGTGTTTTTTTTTTTCCTTTAGTTATATGATCGAGCAGCACAGAGATTGGGATCAAATTCCCAGGTTAGGCAATGTCATCAGTACTGTGGATACTGGGAAATCTGTGGCTGTTGGGCTTGGCTGAAGGGGGCTGGCTGACTATTATTTATTCAGTGGCCAGGATACCCCACAGAGCCTGGCAGTCGTGTCCATGGCAAGGCACAAGGAAGCAAATGAGCGTACAGGCTGGTATGGTCTTATGGCTTTTAAGGGATGAGGCTATGTGAATTTATGGTATCATCAGACTGGATATTCAGTTTATATGTCTTCTAAACACACCTTCATGTACTCCTTCAAAGATACTGTGTTGAAGAAGAAAAATATATTAGCACAGGCTATTACAATTTAAAGGAACAGGTGAGTCCTTCTCAAGATCTCATTTTGAAAACCTGTTTTCTGCCCAATTTTATACTAGGAGCTTTTGATCTACTTGCAGAGACATATGTGTACATGGACCTCTGTGTGTGTGTGTGTGTGTGTGTGTGTGTGTATGTGTGTGTGTGTGTGTGTGTCTCACAGGGAATGTATCAGTTTAAAAACTGATCCTTTTTTAATATGAGAGTGTGATATTAGTGTCTTCATCCTTAGTCTTTTCTCATAACCCTCAATTAGTAAATATGGGACTTTTACAAACTGCAAGGTACTGTAAGGGGCTGCAATCAATTTTATCTACAGCATTTAAGGTTTGTATTTTATTTACTTTGCAGCAGTAGAAATGGTGATTTAGAAACCTGGATGCTTTCTTCATCCTCTAGCCATTACTATGACTCACCTCTATTGCTATAAAGACAATTTAAGATTATAGGAAGATTGAGAAACAAAAGGAAAAAAAAATCATCCATAGTCCCATCATTCAAATAGTGACCATTACATTTTTATTTTTCTTTCTACCTTCTCTCTATTCATGTTAAAAGATATTTTACAGATAAAAACTATTGGATTATGGAAATAGATATCTATTTCTTTGTTTTGTTTTTATTCTCATGTAAGAAATTGAAACAGTTGCCCAAGGCTGAAGATAAATTGTTCTGATTTAAATTTGAAAAGATACCCATTGTCTGATTTTCCTCCACACATACATTGGTAGGATAGGAGAAATTCTGCCAACATTTAAGCACCTCTGACTTTCAGTGCTAGAATTGCTGGTGATAAAGAGCTCTCTTCACCACTGGTCCCTTTCCCACTTAATATGGAATTTAGAGGAGGTAGTTAATTGACTGAGAAGTTTTCCTGCATCTTTTAGAATATGAGTTTTGCATTAGCACATTAATGTATTTGTTCAATCGTTCAACCGATATTTGCTGAATGCATACCACATACTATTTACTGACAATAAAATGGTGAGGAAGGGAAAAAGAAAATATCTGCTCTTGTGCAGCCTCAAGTCTTGTGTGTGAGACATATAATTAAGTGGGCAATCGTAATCTAATGAACCTAATGCGACTGCAGTAACAGCAGGAAGTTCAGGGAGTTATGTGGGTTAAAGAATCTATCAGATAAGAAAAGCCTTCGATGAAGAAACCTGAAAGATGAACAGATTTTCAGGTAAGGTACAGAGATTGGTGTTCTGGGAAGACAGACAGTGTGAGTGAGCTCCAGGAAAAAGCAAAGGGCATGGTGCTTTATACCAGTGTGTGTGTGTGTGTGTGTGTGTGTGTGGAGGTGGAGGAGATTTTGCTGAGAGCTAACGCTGGAGAAGTTGGCAAGGCCAGAGGGCATCACTGCAAAGGCCTTCCCCTGCAACTGAGACCACATTATTATAAAGTCAGGCAAAGGAGTTGAGAAAGTTCAGCAAGTTTTGAGAAGAATGGAAGGAAGAGAATTGCATTTTGGAATGATCACTGTGCCAGGAGTGTCTTCTGTTGTTCCTATACTAAACAATGGTAGGAACAATAATATAGAACAATCAAAAGTAAATGGACAAGGGGTGGCTGGTTAGCTCAGTTGGTTAGAGCGTGGTGCTGATAACACTAAGGTTGCCAGTTTTATCCTCGCATGGGAAACTGTGAGCTGTGCGCTCCTTAAAAAATAAATAAAAATAAAATTAAATGGACTGAATGAACCCCCATGCTGGAGAGATGAGGTGAAAAATAGTTTAATTCTGTATAAATACATACACACATATGCACACATAGACCTAGGGCAGAATCAGGAATCATAGTGGCACTTATTTATTGGGCATTTAATATGTATCAACAATTGTACATAGAATACTTGTAGCCTTACAAAATCCCTGTAGTATAGATGTGACTCTATAATTCAGAGACAACTGAAGCTCAGAAGGGATAAGCAAGTGGCTTGGGCTTCTCCTCTATTCAAGGACATAGGTCTCTCTTAACCAAAATCCCATATGGTGTCTACCATATTATGTTCCTTCTCTGTCTAACTGTTGACTCAAGAGAACTAACGTGAACCATTTTGGGGTTTGATAACGAACACAAGAGGAGGCAGTTCTCACTTCCCAACATATGAAGCAGAGAGGAATCAACCAGCTAAGTGGAGGAGTCATGTTCTCTAGTTCATCCCACTTTCAGGGAGGCCTGAGGTTCCTTGGAGGGTATAAGTTCTTTCCCTTTAACTTCTCATGCCTCTCAAAAGCCAATTTTTCATTATCCTAATTACCCCACAAACAATGTCCTTATATTCCAACCTTAGCTGTTACCTCATAGTTCTTCAATAAAACATTTGAGAGCTGAAGCTGTTCTGGAAATGGAATTGATACTGGAAATGTTAACCACTCTCTTTCTGGTTTGGGTTAAACACAGTTTTGCTTATAAAGCAGAAAAGAAATAGATATGAATCTCTATTCATTGGTTTAAAAAATAAAGTGCTTTCTCTCTCTCTCTCTCTCTCTCTCTCTCTCTCTCTCTCTCTCTCACACACACACACACACACACACACACACACACACACACACACACACACAGTCTGCCATTCGAGAAAGAGAAATTGTGAAGAGAAATTCCTAGACTAATTTTGTATAGTAAGTGAATTTATGTTCTGGTTTTGGTTCAGGCTCTGTGCCAACACTAATGGTATTGAATAACTGAAATATCATCCATGTGTGCATTTGTATACTTGTACATTTCCATCTTCTCTCAGAAGTAGCAGCTCCCTGGATCCTAACAATATACTTGTGAATGGAATGTGAGTTAGACATGTGAGGTGAGCATTCTGTTCGTCGATCACAATAGCATTGGTTTTGCTACAAAACAGCTTTTTAGCTAGGTATTCTCAAAGAAAATAATGCCAAAGGCAGTTTTCTTGTAAGGGAAGAGGATGGCACTTTGGACTATTTGGCTTTTTTTAGTATTTTTCTAAGCTTTTCTTAGTCTTTTTCTAACTTCTTACTCTTATACTTCTGTTGGCCATTCTAACAATAGGCTGTCCCATGTCAAAGATATCATTTTATAAATACTTGTATTGTTTTCAATAGTTTGTAACTCATTTTCTAGTTTTTTTTTCCTTACAATTAATATATTCATTGCAAAAACTTTAGAAGGCATTTTGGATTAAAAAAATAAAATAAAATTTCTCCTGAGACAATTTTGCAATCGTCTCTCTCGTTTTTACTTTATCTGTGCATGCATATTATACACACACACACACATACATACACACATGTGCATATCTCACACATATCTATCATCCATCTATCTATTTGTCATCTATCTGTATACATATATGATACACATTTCTTAATCGTCGCTTTTTATAAATATTTTTAGTTACTATTTTTTTTTTTAAGCTGAGCCATCCTGCCACCCGTTGGCAGTTCAACGGCAACTCAGCTTGGGCTGGGCATCGAACCGCCATTGCTCAGAGCTCAGCTCACACTCTTGAGCGAGCTCTTAACCAACTGAGCCATTTGGCCAGCCCCCCGTATTTTTTTTTAATCAATAATACAACATAGATTCACCTGAGTTACTACCATGTGCCAGGAACTTTGCTAAACACAGTTATAGAACTGTAAATGAGAAACAGTCATTCCTAATGACATCTAGTAGATAATAAATAGATGACATATTGAATATCATAACTGATACATACATCATTTTAGGCATTTACAATATTGTTTGTGGTGATTGTACACTGTTGTAGCATGGGTATATGCATTAGATTTTATTTTTTTGCTATTTAAAAAATGTTGTAATGAATATCCTTGTAGAAAACTCTTTAATACATCCACTGTTATTTAAAAAAAATAATATACAGGGCCAGCCGAGTGGCTCAGTTGATTAAGAGCTCGCTCAAGAGTGCGAGCTGAGCTCTGAGCAATAGCAGTTCGATGCCCAGCCCGAGCTGAGCAGCCACTGAGCTGCCAACAGGTGGCAGGATGGCTCAGCTAAAAAAATAAAAATAATATACAGTATTTTAGAGGTATCCTTAAGCTTAGTCTTAAGTCTCTTTAAACTAAGAGTTGATAACTTGTTATTTTTGTATTTGGTATCTTTTAATAACTAACTTGTACTTCATAGATTGTCTATGTTACAGTGCCTCAGGCTCTATCATTGATCTGTTTAATTACTTGAAATATTTCTTCAAATAGGATAATATTCATGATTACACTTTGAATGGAAAAATTTCATTTAACAAATATTTATTCATTTAACTAAAAATTATACTGTATTTCCAAAACTGGGATACACATTAGTGTATCTACTATATTTAGTGTATCTACTATATTTCCAAAACTGGGATACACATGAAGATGTGATGGAAATCAAGTAGAACGAAATATTTCACTCATCGTGTTTACTGTAATGGAAGAGACATAGTGAGCCAACAGTTACAATACAGTTTGGTGATTATACAGATGAAAGAAATTCAGATTGAAGGAGCGGAAAAGTAGAAAATCACAACATTAAAGGGAGAACAATGGAAAGAGTGTGAGTTCATGGATGAAAGAAGGTGAGTTCTCACTGGATAGCACTCAGATATGAATTGGGGTCTGATGTCTGACCCACAGTATTTTTATTATAAAGCCCTAACCATAGTGGCCAGAGATTGCTCATACATCATGTAGGGTAGCTTCAAGGGACAGCCAGGAAATCAAGTATCTACACATCAGTCATCAAATCCAGACAGTAAAGAAAAAGCAGAGCCAGCTGATTCTGGGCTTGATGGGCACAAAGTAATGTCATCCTAGATATAAAATGGGAATGTGGCCATGTTTTATTTCCAATGGCTTGCCCCAATTGAAAGCAATCATTCTCCCATTTTATCCCCTTTACACTTTATTTGCACTTGCCTTTATTGCTCTTCTTTCCTTTGTATCATATTACTTAGGTTCAAATCTTATTTTCCCTTTTATTCTGCTCTTTGAATGATTTCCACGATTAACTTTATTCCTTTGAGATCTGATATTTTGCACATGATTGGAAACCAAGAACTATTTCTTGAATTTACATTTCCTTTTGGAAATCAACCTATTTCTAACAGTGATAATTTTTAAAAGGATGTGTGCATGTTAGTTAGAGAGGATATACGGGGCCAAGAATAGTCTTGAAAAAAATATGTTTTTTCCATGCAATAGACTCAAAACTTTTAGGAACTTTGTGAGATCTTCTAGACGTGTACTCTATGCCTACACAGGTTATACCTAATTTAACAAAAAAAAACATAATGCTTTCCTCTGACAGGTTTCATGAATTTGTAAAAGAAAGAAAAAAAAAAAGGTTTCATGGGTAAAATGTTTCTCATCATTGGAGAATTGGGTAAACTGGAAGCAGCATGCCATCTTTAACCAAAGCACTGAAACTCTAGCCATCTGTCTTTAGTGAGCCACACTGGGAGCTTAATTAAAGAAACCTGCACTGACTCAAACTGCTTTGCATACCAATCCCTGATTCATTATTTGGGGAATAAAGTCCTTAATGCTTTGAATCACTAATATGGAAAGTCAGAATGTTTATACCAGTAATTTTCAAAATGCCATATATATATATATCAGTGATTTTCAAAATGTGTGTGTGTGTGTGTGTGTATATATATATATATATATATATATATATATATATATATATGTCAGTTTTCTCCTTTCCTTTTTGAAAAGGAATCTTATACAGAATGACAATATATAAAACAGATAAAAGTAGGACTGCTCTAGCTGAGATGGAGATGGGTTCTCCAAAGCCCCAGTCCTTCCTCCTCTACTTATCTTTTTGGTTTCCTTCCACCTTCCACTCTCCCAGTCACCTTTGAAGCATTTCCATGGAGTCAAGATTTCTGCTAATTACATTTGAAAGTTAAGGGCTGCATTCTAATTGTCTGGTTCTGGCTCCAGAGCTTAGCTCTTAAAATTAATCTTCACACATGCAAATTATTGATATTTTTAGTAGTAGTTTGGGAAGAGGAGACAGGAATGAGATATTTTTTTTTGTAGTAGAATATTTGTTTATTTCTTTTACCTTAGCTCTGGAAAAGCTTATTCAACAAGAGGAGGGGAGCCCTGGTGATTCCCCCCCGCACACACACTTCTACCTAGTAAAAGCAGGTCTCTTAAGTACATTGCAGATGATGATATTAATCTATTAACCAAAGCTACACCAACAGTAGAGTGGGTAGTTACAAAGAATTAAAAACCAGAGATGAGGCTTGAAAGTTAAAGCAGAGCCTTGAATGATGAGTTCACCAGGCAGAGTATAGAAGGGACACTAGGTAAAGGGAATAACAATCACAAGGGCACACAGGTAAAAAAAAAGACATAAATGGCCAAACCTATGTGGTGTGCATTGGGAAGTATAGGAGTTGCGTCGGGAGGTAACGTGTGAGTGATTTTGTTGTCCCAGTGAGGAGTTTGTTTGCATTCATCTCTGTGTGGGAGGCACTGGCCTGCAGGTAAATATGATTTATGAGAAAGTTGTTGAAAGCTGTTTGATCAGTGTTAATTCAGCAAGCATTTTCATCAGAAAGAATAAACACATTCAAAGTATGGATTTCTATCAACTTCAACATGCAAGAACATCATCAAAATAGTAATGCAGCAGGTATAGGACAAAATGGGAAAATGATTTAAGCCATACATGAGGCTATATAAGTGATACAATAAAAGGTAATAATTTTTTTTCATAATTCTGTTTATAATCTTTCACTTAGCCTACTAAATGTGTTTTCAATCATGTGTTTCCTGTTTCTTTGTTTAAAAAATTCAATTTGTTAAATTCATGTTTAAAGCCAAAGAGAGCTGTTATACTGATAAAGTTGTTAGATTCCTCAGTGAGTGTACCCATGCAAAGACTTTCCTGGAGGTAAACATTCTCTCTCTGATGAAAGCAGAAGAAATAATAAAGCAGATAGATTAAGAATGCTCCAGGTGATAACATTTCTTTGACTGGCATTTCATCAACAATGTGAATGTCATCCTGTTCTCATTTTCTCCCAGAACCCTGTAGAGAGGCCAGATTGAATAACTAACCTAAAACAATAATACTAATAATTTCTGAAAGGATCAACAGTTTGACCCCTAAGATAATTGACAACTTTGTTTGCAAGGACAGATCAGAAATAGATATCATAAAAAATTTAAGGAAGCCATTGCTCATAAATTTGGTGTTTGCACTTTATTAACTGATAATTTACAAGTTCTAAACACCCTAGTGAATTGCAGTCTTTGTTTTAGTTCTTGGTGATCCAGTGCATTTTCTTTCTGGCATTTGAGTCAAAAAATGGCTGACTAGAATTGTAAAATTGTTAGAGTAGAAATGTAGCTACAAGCCACATACAGCTGTTTTCCTTTAAAAAATAAAATAATAATTAAGCAATTATTTTATTCCCTCACTCTGATTCAAACACACACACACACACACACACACACACACACACACACACACACACACAGAGATGTATACAATTCAGATATGTTTCTTTCCTGCTTATAAACCTTCATTGGTTCTCTATCATCCAAAATCCAGAGTTTTTCATGGAAGATACTTTAAAACTGGCCTCTTTCTATCTTTCCAGTCTAAAGTTTAGCATCTGTCCCTATATCCTTTGCACTTATCAAAGTAAACCTCTCATTCACCCATCACAAAACAAGCTCATGAGGATGGACAGACTCCCTCCTAAAAAAGCCTGTTCATGAGGTGATAGCAGTGATGAATTTAACCTTCAAAATGCGATTCAAATACATCTTGCTTTAAGTCACGCAACTTTAGGAGCACCTTTTCTCTGCCCAACACATTCAAGTACCAGAATTTGACAATGATTATTCATAGTTATTATTCACAACAACCTCTTCAGGTAAAGCTTGTCATCTCCATTTTAGAAAGAGAAATCTGAGGCCCAAACCAAGTAAGAGTATGTGCTCAGTTAAAGCTACAGTCAGAAATTGAATCCATATCTATTGACACAAAGTCCAGAGCTATCAATTCCTACTGTATTGCAATTTCCACTGCACTATGCCACTTTTCATGATGGGTGAGGGAGAGGGAGAATTCCACAAGGCACTAAGAATTCCCCTGAGAAGCCTGGTGGAACATCATTCATTAATAAGGTCACAGGAGAAAGAAATTTTTCATGGGAGGAAAATAAGCTTTGTTTTCATTTTGAAACGTTATCAGTGAGTAATAGCAATATATTGAGATCAATTTGTACAGTTGAAAATTGGCCATACACAGTCCAGCCTAGATTTTCAGATTTCAGAATTAGCAGCATTTATGTGGCTGCTAATTCTGAGGCTAATGTAGAGAAGAGAATTCATGTCCATTTCTTGATGATTCTAGTTGTCTGGAGAGGTTTCTGCAGCGTATCATTTTCACAAATGAAAAGTCTCATTAAATGACTACTATAAATTTAAAAACTGTGCAGGCATCAAAAATTATTGCCTAATATGTGAGAAAAGAGATAATATTGGTCCTAGAGTTCAGGGGCTCTTTACTAATGACACCTATAAGAAACTATGTTAGAGTACTTCAGTTAATCTCTTTAAACCTCAGAGCAATAACAGTTATTAATAACAACAGCGCTAATGTGCTCATAGGGGACCACTTGCCCCTTGCTTCCTAGGATTCAAGAAACGGTGCCATATTAATAGAGCAATTAGAGTTGCTTGCCTGATGCATGTATTGTTCTATAATTTTTGACTTGTGCCTCTAGTTTGCATCTTGCAGTTTATTAGAACAAAAAAACGAGAAAACTCTGATAACAAGGACGGTGGAGCCGATTTGTTGAGGTACTGAAAGAGCAAATGTAATGTTATAAAACTCAAACATCAAAATAAATTTAAAGTTCAGCTCTGTCATGTTATGTTTTTGAATTTCAATACTGTCATTTTAGAGGAAAACTGAAAACTCTAGGCATCAGATCTTCAAATAGAAGATATCTTGTGTTCTTTGTTGAGCTTAAAAGTCATCCTGTGGGGCAATAGAACCCCTAAAAGTGTTTGAAATATGTGAATTACATGCTCAGATTTTAATTATGAATATATACTTCTAGGGGAAACTTTGAGGAGCATAAAAAATTGATGGTGGGGGTAGAGTTGCCCCTACTACAGTTCTCATTCGAGAAAGAAGTCGATAATGGATGTATTAATCTGGAATTTAGGATGGACTACAATTGTTTAGTGTCTCTTAATTATTTATTTTGAAATATATCAAACTAAAAAAATGTTACAAAAATGGTACATTGTATACTCACATATCTCTCATGGAATTTACCATCTGTTAACATCTTACCTTGCATTTCGTTTTTGCCAAATCATTTGAAAATAGGCTACGGATGTCGTAATATTTTACCCACAAATACTTCAGTTTGCAACTTCTTCGGCATGCCCTCAGCACCCTTACAACACCTAAGAAACTCAACATCACTTCCATAGTATCATCAACACACAGTCCATACAAATTTCTCCAGTTTTCTAAAAAAAAAAATGACCTTTACGGCTGTATATTTTTTGAATTTTTGTGTTTTCTTTTTGTTTTTATATATACTATAAAATCAGGATTTGAATGTTCATATTATTTCTCCTCAGTATCTCTTCATCAAGCAACAGTTTCCATTACTTCATCACTTTGCTCATGTGTTTGAATTATTTGAAAAGTCCAGGTCGGTTGCCTTGCCAAATATCTCGTAGTCTAGATTGATCCATCTCCTCTTGAAAGTTAAGGCAAGCATTGCAGGCAAGAACATCCTATTGGTGATAGAGAGGCAGCTTGTGTCTCTCACAGCATCACAGCATGTTCCTGTGATGCTCTACTATGCACTTAAGATTAAAACCATCAGATAACTCCTTTGCAAAGGTATTTTTCCACTTTGTAAAATTAAAATAGATACTGTGTTCTCCAATATCATTTCAGCTTATGGTTTAATGATCTTGTCTAAATCAAGTATTATTGCAGTGGTTCTACATGTATAGCTAACATTTTTCTGTAAAGGAATCTAATCTCTTATTTTTTCTCTTTGTTTCTGTCTGTATATCTTTCTCATTGCTTTGTACACATGGTTTCTTTCTTTTCATAAAATTCAAATGTGGGGCCGCCCAAGTGGTGTGGTGGTTAAGACCTTGCCTGGGCTGCCAGCGGCCCCCGTTCGGGTCCCACATATGAGGGCCAGTGACACTGCTGTCAAAAAAAAAAAAAAATTCAAATGTGTTGTGTTTCATTATCATTATTCTTTCCAACGTTCAGTTTGTTTGTTTTTGTTAGTGGGATTTCCTTTAAAACTGGCTTCTGTGTCTTTTTGTCACTTCCCCATTAGACATTGAGCATCTCCTTATTTCCTGGCATAACAAGGTGTTCCAGGCTCACTTTGTACTTTCGTTTCCCCAGACTGGAATCAGCCAGCCATTCCTCCAAGAAATTCTGGTTCTTCAGATTAGACAATGCTAATTAGAAACAAAGATTTAACTTCCAGTTGATTATTGCCTCTGGTGTGTATTGCTTCTTGGCACTTTCAGGGGATTTAGTTAGGAAAAAAACAATGTATGTGTGCTCACAGGCAGGCGTGCACATGAGCCCATGTGTTTTTGTGCTGATAGTTCACATTCGAGTCCAGCACCACAGGGCTCTTTCTCACCTTCCTCCATTTCATATTTATATATTTTTTCTCCTACAGTGCACACTCTTGCTCCCTAAAATATCCATGTTTACTCATTTTTTCATCTCACATGTGCCCAAATAGTTTCAGAATTGGGCCACCACGACCTACTACCATGAGATAATCTAAATAAATATTGTTTAAGATTGTTTTCAGTTCTTTTTATTCTGAGGCTATGCTTCATATTGGTTTTGCAGTCAAAATACAGTATTCAGGAGTTACTTGAATCAATTTTTTTCCCCTGTGTGAATATTTCATCAATTTTATATGGAATTAAAATTACCCATTTCTATTTTTATTTTCTAAGTTTTTTTATTTTATATTTATTATATTTTTTAATAGTTAATCCATTTCTAGTGTTCAAAAATTAAAACTATATAAAATGATAAACTCAGTGAACTTCTTTTCCCATCCTTACTCCTATCAAGAAGTCTTTCTCTGAAGCAAATGAAGTTTAAAAAAAAAGAAAAAAAGAAAAGAAAAATCTTGACTGTCCCTAGAGACTGAAATGCTGTAAAAATTCTCCCAGAAACACACCACAAACCTAGGATGAGATTACAGTATGTGGGGTGATTTCAGATTAGGAAAAAAGGGGTCACTCAAATGTTGCAAATTGAAGCTAAAGCCCTTCCCCTCCCAAGAGAAAAACATTAAAATCGGTTTGTTTTAGAGAATTTTGGAGACTGTGTGCTAAGGCCTGAGCCACTAATGGGGTCTTTTCTGGTATATCTGGACAGTCTTATTTAATTTTGTGTTAAGAAGCTTCATGTTAAAACTGGGACACCCAGGACTGAGAGAAATTACTAAACCTCATTGAATGATATTTGACCAAATCAACACAGAATATACAAGATCTTCTACAATCTGGCTCCTTCTATTTTTGCTTTTCAACTCCTCATGCTGTCTTCTTGCTCTTTTCACTCCAGCCACCCCAACTAATGTATAGGTCCTTGCACCCACTCTTTTACTTCTCATTTTTGTACTTTTACCCATTGCTTGGAATGCCTCTCCTCTGGCTTATTCATTAGCCGAGAAGCTACTACTTCTAAATTCATGTATGTATTTAGACATCAGATATTTTGTTTCATTCCTGTCTCTCAACATCTGTTTACCCATTGTGCATTAAATGTCAGGTGTGGTCATATTATTTCACCAAAAATACACCTACTCACAATTATTCTAATTTGGTTTTGTGTTTGCTTATCTGTTTTAAACTGTGAGCTCCTTGATAGCAGGCCTTAGAGCCCTAGCATAATGTCTAACAGATGGGGGTATCCAATAAATATTTGTTAAAAGACCAAAGGAGGATTACCCAAGAGGAATGATCATGGTTTATTCCTTTGCAGCCTGCATGGGGAGATAAAATACCCACCAAACTACACCTTTTAAAAGTTCCTAGCTTCAGCTGTCCTTCTAGCCTATTTTTCTCTAGTGCGATCCCCAGGAGCCACGATTGGATAATATTGGTACATCTTGTTTGTTTGAGCTTCATGACAATACAATGAATGTGGACAGCCTTAGCTATTTGATTCAAAAATTTATTGTTTTGCATTGTAAAGATATTATTTCTAAAGTAGGTGCACCTGGCACCAAAGCTCTGATGATTAAAAACAAAACTGAATAAACAATTCAGATCTTAGCAGTGACATTTGGGGAATGAATTAGGAATATATGTTGTGAAGATCACAAGAGAAGAGAAATTATTTCAGATGTGCCAGAAGAATAAGGAATTCTTGAGTCATCCACAGATGAATTAGTCATCAACTAAAAATATAGAATATGCAAGGGAAATTATTGCAGAAGATGGAAAAATAGAGCAATTGTGAAGTTAAAATATAGTGCAATCAAGAATTTTTTTAGGCAAATATCAGTAAGGCAGAAAACAGTAAAAATTTGTAGTTATGGGGATAAAAAACAGAATATGGGCTAGAATCTATCCTGGAACATGTCAATAGAGATGGTTTGTTTCCAGGATGCAAAGCTAATGTAACTTAGGGAATCTAATACAAATATAAACTTTATATATTTTATACAAACATGTAGTTGTAAATATACAACCACATTTTAATGTTTAATAAATCATAAAATTTAATGTTGGTTAATAAATAATATTCAAATGATTAACCTGCATTTACTTAAACACTGTTACGGTTCAGGTAGGCTAAGAAGACAGTAAATAAATATAGATTGTTTTGTACAGAGATACTTGAGAGCCAGAAAGGTTGGATTTGGTCCTACCACTTACTCAGTGTGTGACTTTAGATAATTTACTTGAATTCTCTAAGGCATAGTTTCCTCTTTAAAAAAATGGAATAATAATAATTATCTCACAAGATTATTATATAGATTAAATTTAAAAATATGTGAAAAGCATTAGTACAAGCTTGAAATATAATACATGCCTAATAGTGATCTTTTTCTTTCTTGTTGAAAATCAGGCCCTTTTTCTTAAGTAAATTTTCTAAATGACAATGTTTAACCCTTCAAAGAACAAAAATATTGAAAAAAAATTATTCACCTTTTAAATAATAACCTATTTTTTTACAAAAAAAGCATGTTGCACACTTTTCTGTCCTCCTAAAATGAGTCAAAAGTGCAAAGGCTAACATCTTCTTATCCATAGGGCTTATCATTTTGATTTTTTGTAATCACATTTTGTTGTAATGCAGTCACACTCTCTACAGTGTTTACATCATTACAACTGTTTGCCCCTTTTGTAAATGACACTGCTGTGTGTCATATAATTTTGGTTGTTACTCTGCCTTTTTTCCTGTATGTTCACTGCTTTTACTCATTAATATCTGTGTGTAATGCTAACAACCATCTCTGCTAATTTTCTCCTTCTGTTACATGGTATGCTAGACTGGATTTACTTTAAAATCCATTTATGAAATAAGAGAATATATACTGCCTGTGAGTGCCTGGCATGCTCTTTTGAGAGAAATGTTCAGAGTCCAAGGATTTGTGGCACAGAATTTATTTGGAAACATTTTTTTCCCTCTTCTAGTTACTGAAAGTACATTTTATTTAATTTTGAATTTGAGACCTATGAATGCTGGATAAAAGAAACATTACTATGATTGCTTTCATTTGGTTCATTTATTATACTACTACTGATAAATGGTGATATACAGATTCATATCAGTAAGAAGGCTATGCTGTCATTGTTTAGGAAATGAGAAATCTATCAGTTAGATTTCAGAATCATTGTATATGATGAAAGGAGATAATTGTTAAGAATAGCATGTGTAAATATTGCTTTATCAGATCCCCAAATTAATTTCATGTTATCTTTGTTCTACTCAGAGTATATTATTAATAATGTCATTTACTATTTGATTTTAAGCACCTTGAAGGCAAACGTGTATGATGGGCAGCATGTTTGGTACAAGAAATCATGAGAACATCCCCACATATTCAGGTCAAGGCCATTTAGTTCCTCTGTGCTCAAATTAACTGCAATACTTACCTTCTTTCTTAGAGATACCAGGCCCAAATAAACATTCTTTTCTTTAGATCACTTTGAGAATTTTTTTTTTAACTACTCTCACTGGTGCCATTTATTTATTCTCTTCCCTTCTGTAATAAATTGTAAATTTATTTTGGTCCAAATTGAAACTACTCTTTCTTTAACAACCTCCATACTTCTAACTTTTCCATCACCCATTCCCTATACCTCACATCCCAGAACAGTTAAGTATAGCATTAGTGCTCACAATGATTAATATTTAATAAATTGTGCCTGAGCTGCATCCTATTCTCAATGGTAGGTTTGCATTTTCATATTCCAGTTGGTTCAAATAAAACTAATTGATGAGTGAAGTGATTGGGCTCTTTCGGTGCCTTACATCTTATTAATTATTTTTGAACAAGTGGATTAATGATATTAAATCAGTCATAATGATTTAAAATGAGCAGAGTAAAAATATTACAGGTGGAGATCTTTAACTCTGGCTTTAATATCCATAAAAGCTGAAAATCCATACATACATCTATTGTATAAAGTATTTATTCTTGCCCTGTGTCTTATCTCATTATGTCATCTTTCTTGGTTGTATGTCAAATACCATTTTATTCACATTGTTTTTCATGTTTCACAACTTTCCTTTATTTCTTTGACATGGTAGTAAACAGAAGAAAATGTGAGAGACAATAATGAGAAAGAACTGGATGACTCAGATGTGTCTTACAGCTCTTGACCTTAACAGTCAAACCTGTTTTCTCTTATTCATTGTTTTTCTTTTTAATATATCACATTTTCTTTCTTGTTTTATTTTATTTTTTATTACAAAACAATGTAATACTTAGACATTTACACCCCTCAAAAAGTGATAACCCTCTCCCCCAATCTATTACCACTCTGACATCATGTATAGCTGTTACAATTCTATTGACTCTATCCCCTATGCTTACTCTACGTCCTGTGATTATATATATATTTAATTACAGTTGACGGTCAATATTATTCAGCTTCAGCTTCAGGTGTACAGAGCAGTGGTCAGGCATCTACACCGTCCATTAAGTGGTCTCCCTAATAAGACAAGTGTCCACCTGACCCCCTGTAAAATCTTTACAACATTATTGATTATATTCCCCAAACTGTCTTTCATATCTCTGTGGCTATACTGTGATTACTAATTTGTATTTTCTAATCCCTTTACCTTCTCCCCTATCCCCACCCTCTCTCATCAAGCAATGCTCAGTTCATTTTTCCCTATATCTCTGAGTCTATTTCTGTTTTGTTTGTTCTTTTATTCTGTTCTTTACATGGCACATAAAAGTGAGATCATATGGTATTTATTTGTCTTTCTCAGTCTTATTTCACTTAGCATAATATTCTTTATGTCCATCCATGACATTGCAAATGGTAATATTGCATTCTTCTTTATGGCCAAGTAATACTCCATTGTATACTCATAAACGTACCACAGTTTTTTTTATCATATTCATTAAGTTTTCACAGATGCATAAAACAGTGTTCTCCTGACTAGTCAGTATATATTGATGTCTTCAAATTCCAGGCACTTAGCTAAATACACATGTCATTTTTAATCTGTGCAATCACCCTGCAAGGAAGGCATTATTCAGATGAGGAACTTAAATCTTAGGGAATTGAAATAACTTGTCATATTGCTACTAGGTAGCTGAGATGCGATTTGAACACTGGTCTTTCTGACATTGTTTCCACACCTGCCTGTAGTCTTGATGCTCATATCCATTAATAATCAATAGTTCCTCTTGAATGTCCATAATCAGAAAAAGGAAATACAGGATTTACTTTGTAAAAGATGTGCCAAAACATTGAAATAGACGTAATCTTTATGTCATCTAAACATTGCCAAAAGAGATGAGGATTAGTCGGGTTTATTTAGTTTTAGTTTTAATTATGCCTACACCAAATGTATGCTATACTAATCAGCCAACCCTCTCTTTCCAAAAATCATAGAATGTATATTTACCAAAAAAAAAAAAAAACTTTTTAGAAAGACTATAATTTACAGAAAAAAAAAACATAAAATACATAGTTTATATATAAAGATTATTCATCCTGTAACGTTTCTATTTCTTTTCCTATTTTGGAGGTATCTTTGACAAGAGTATCTCCCTTTCAATGAATCCAGTGAAGGAGTGAGGCTTGAAATGAAACCCATCTGCCTTTTGCTCCTAGTGAGGGGCATCTGTCTATTCCATGTTGGTAATGGAGGAAATTAACACCCAAACCATGCCTACTGCTTGCAGGACCCTCTTTATTCATTTGGAAGCATGTTTGCTCGTAGTAACTAGAATGCCACCTTGGAATTTGACAAGCATGATTGATAATTCCTGCTTTATGTCTTTTGAACCATATAACTCTCTCAGCCTTGTTTCCTTATTTGCAAAACGGGAAGACAAGTATTGGATGCGTGGTAATGTAAAAAATGTGTGTTATTTCCCGTCATTATCTATGCTGTCATCTCTCATCGCTATTCTATTCACCTTTGTCATCTTATTCACTTATTTTATTTTTGGCACCCTCTATCCTGAAAATTTACAGCCAGCACTGTTCCTTTGGAAGAGAACATGGGGTTATGGAAAAATAAAATCGGAGTTGGAATCTCAGCTCTGACATTTCCTAGGTTGGGACCTTGGTGAAGTCACCTAGCCTTTCTATGCTTCAATTTTCTCTTTTGTCATATGGTGATATTGATAGCTACTTTCAAATTTCTTCTAGCATTGATGTGAAAATTAAATGAAGTTGTTCATTACAACAGAAGCTAACACAGTGCTTCACACATTGTAGGTTTACAATAGGCAATTGACACATGTTAGTTTGCCTCTTCCCTTTCCTTCTCCAGAGCTTTAAATCATAGAATTTGGAGAATCATCTTGCTTATTGGTGACCTATTTCTGTAGCCCAGTGTTTTTCAAATTGTACTTTCAACTCCTTTTAAAGGGAAAACATTTTGCTGGAATCTTACCACTGACTTAAACAGTATTTTTATTATAATAATATTTAGAATATAAAACCATTACATTATGAATTAAATACTAATATTTATAATTATTCAATTATAAGTAGAGTGGATTTTCCAAAAATATTTAAATGAAATTAACATCCAATAAAATTCAAATAAAATCATTAATTTAATATGATTGATGATTTTTTTCTGAATTTGAATCATGGTGTACAAAATGAGTACAGTACTGAATATGATTTTGCATTTAGCAAGATTCTACCTCATTGTGCTATATGATAATTTTAGTCTCCTGCCACTTTTCTTTCCTTCAATTATTTAAAGTCTTCAATTGCTGCATTGAGTCCTGTCTGATTTAACCTTCACTTGGTGCAAATGTATCATCTACACACTGAATGCTGCTTTTTTTTTTTCCCTCAAAAAACACATGTAAATACATCAGATGTGGGTATGGACACTGAAGTTTGCAGAAATTTTTGGCTGTTAGATTATTTAGGCTGTTGAAGGTAAGAGCTAATATTATACCTTTTTGGGGTTAGTTTTGAAATCAATTAGCAAAGTTTGGCAAATATGTAGATTTCATTATGAACCTATTATTAAAGAACAGCAGATCACTATTTGAAAATCCTTCCTTATTCAAAAACGAATGGAAGAATAAAAAATAAATCCTCTAGTAATTGTTTTAGTGACATTATTAAGATAGGAAAAACTAGAGAAGTAACAAGTTGTGGGTAGTGTGAAATGAAGGGTTTTTCTGTTTGTTTTTTTTTTGCTTTAGTTTTTTATTCATACTAAAATAAGCATGACTTTTATGATGTTAAGCCCCTTTAAAAAAAAAAGAAAAAGGAAATTATCAGTAAGATAAAAACCAGTCTTATTACCCTAGCCCTTTCCTTTTTTGCTAGTATCTCAGGGTACATATTTCTTTTACTAGGTCCAGGTCTGCTTAACTTTTATATTCCCTTTAATGCCTAGCATATATAATAGATGTTCCAATCCATTTAATGAAAGAAGAGGTGATTTTAATCTCTAAAGAATATTTGAAAAAATACTTCATTCTTTTCTTCTTGGAACAGTATAGGCAGTCTATGTGTAAGAAAATGAATAAATCAAATAAACTTTTAAACATGTATGATTTCTAGGCTTTCATGATTTGGATTTAAGGCAAGAGTAAGTAATGGACAGAATTAGAAAAAAATGTCAAATTTGACGTAGGCAATTATGCGGTGTTAGATTGATTTAAGACTCAAACTAAATAGATCCAACAAGTGAGGCTGAATGGAATACATGACGTGGAATGATAAATGAGAACATTAATGAAAGTATTTAAATTTTTTAAAGTGAAGGAAAGTATCCAAAGAGCAGCATGTTCATGGATTTTGAGATGAGAAAGTAAGAACAGTTGACAAGACTATTAATGTGTAGTTTGTCCCTAATACATCCATTTGAAGTTTAGCAATGAACAGTGAGAATGGAGAGTCACAGCTGAAGCAGCAAAGGAGTTTCACAAATAGAACTTCATATACTTTCACTTCCAAATTCATTGGTGTTGTTATTATTATTAAATTTTTCTTCTTGAGCCCCATATTCAGTTAAATGTTAGTGGAGAGAAAGGATGATGCATTTTCTTCCACCGACAAATCAAACATTGCTCAAGACATTTGAATTTCAAAGCTTAGATATTTTCTGAAAACTTCCCAATTTTTCTAGTTTATTAAAAGATAGGAAGTACTATGAAGTTTAAATGCTAATTACTTATGGGTGACCTTTCTGAATTTGGAAGGCTTGTCTCTGAGACAGCTTAAAAGAATCTCAAAGAATATGTTTTTCCAAATAAAATTGATTTGTAAAAAGGTCACCTACATGATTTAGAGACATATGGGTCAAGGCAAGTGGATAAATAATTGCAAATTAAATGTTAAGTTTGGTAGTCTTTAATGAAAGCCTACCCTGCATTTTGGCAACAACAGGTATTAAAGACTTTTTATCTAATGAATCAATAGGGCACTGAAACTTCCATATCACACTGCTTTTACTAGAGTGGGTTTCAATGTGAAGTAAGCCAATGTGATTTAAAAATATCAGTAACTTCAGAAAATATCTAGCAAGCACCAGCTATTTATAAAAGAAAAAATGATTTCTAAATTACTATAATATTGTGACCTAAATATAACACTTAACATGTTGTTACATATGCAAATATT
Organism: Aselliscus stoliczkanus; assembly: GCA_033961575.1. Lineage (NCBI taxonomy): Eukaryota > Metazoa > Chordata > Mammalia > Chiroptera > Hipposideridae > Aselliscus > Aselliscus stoliczkanus. Next base: position 74,712,447 of record CM066736.1, read on the forward strand.
TATCTCTCTATAATCATCAGATAGATAGATAGATAGATAGATAGATAGATAGATAGATATAGATATAGATATTATGTTTTCAGCACTAATAGGCAAGAGCAATAATAAAAGCAGGATCAAGTGCTCACTATATGCAAGGAACTATGCTAAGCATCACTTACACATTACACACATTTTCATGTCACTAACTAAATGTGTGTGTATATATTGTAATTTTTAATGTCTGGTAGTATGGCAGTATAGTATAGCATGACTGTATCATCACTCTTAGGCATTTATGTTCTTTTCAGATATTCTATGCCATATATATGTGTGTGTGTGTGTGTGTGTGTGTATAATGATTTTTTTTCATAGTCAAATCTTTCATGCATCTTAAATCCCTAATGTGAGATAAACTGTTAAAAGTGTAATTCCTGAACTAAAATATTTACATATCTTATTGAAACATCATTATTTTGCTGTTGTAGAAAAATAGAAAAAACAGTGAGGTTTTTGATGCAGATTGGTGAATTGTTGCCCAATAATCTCATGCCAGTTCATTCTCACATTAATAGTTCAGGACATTTCTTTCCCTACATGCTATTGGTATTATCATGTTTCAATCTTTGATGAGGCTGGTTGGACTTGAAGCTTATCTAGGTGGATTTATCTGTGGAAGCACTGAATTATTAGTCTCTCTCCTGATAGGTGGGTTTATATGTTAGGACATCTTAACAAATGGATCAAATAGTGTGCCCTCACAGTGTAACTAAACTAAAGTGATAGTATTATCACTTTAGCTCAAATGTGAACCATAAAAAAAGCTCAGAAATATTTCAACATACTTTCCATATATATGCAAGTAACAAATGAGAATATAAGAAGTTATAAAGGCATGTATTCTCCAAATGTTATATGACATCATGCACAATATAATTCTCAAGTTATAATGCAGAGCTAGTTCAGGGGATGACAACAACAGTAACAGTTGCATTTTATCTCTTCTAGAGCACAGACCAGGGCTAAGAATTTACGCATTTTTGCCTTTGCTTGTGGTATTTCCTCAACTGGTTTTGCAATCTGCTTTAGGTTCCTTCTTCATCTGGTCACATTCTACTAATCATTGGGACCTATATCAAATGCAAATGTCTGGTTTGGAGCTCTCTTGATCTTCCTAATTAAAATTGATTTTTTTCCTTTTGGTTTCCCATTTATTGTTTCTCTATGTTTGTTTGAATTTTAATTTTATATGGTTCATTGTTAATCTCTCCTAAGGGCTTCTCTCCTATTTTGATGCATATTCCTGGAGATGGGCTATATTTTATTCACCTGTACAGTATAACCAGCACTCAGAATCACAATGGCTGGCAAAATACATACTGAAAAATATTTATTAAATGAATAAGAAAATAGTGTTTATTTACAATGCTTATTCTTAGAGTCTATAATATTCTAAAATCTTTGAGAATTATTTAACAAAACAATTATTTTCAGGGCAAGTTTTTACTTTTCTCTTCAAAAGTACTCACATATCTATCTGTAGCACATATAAACATTTTCCACGTTCTGTCATAAGAAATAATGTTGCCTGTTTTGATATACTTGATCTAAATTTCTGCAGCTAGATATATTGTAATCAGAAACCACATTCCCTTACTTTGTTCTTTCTTTTTTTTATAGAAAAACCTACCACCATTTTCACTTCATCTATAATTGAAAAGGTTCTGTGGGCTGGCCGAGTGGCGTGGTGGTTAAGCGCTGGCTTGGGAAGCCAGCAGCCCCGGTTCGGGTCCCATATATGAGGGCCAGTGACACTGCCCTCAAAAAAAAAAAAGGTTCTTATGTTTCTTTTGCTCTACCTTAAAGGAGTTAGGAATGTGATATGAAATCACATTTGAGGGCCAAATAATCCACATTGGGTTTCTTTCTTTGAGTAATGTGCCAGATTATTATTTAAATCCACTATTTCTCTTTGCCTGAGGAAAAACAGCCAACCTTTCTTTGGCATGCCTTATTTTCTTTGTGCTTAAGAAACATAGACAGCGGTTAAGTTTGGAGAGATGACAGTTTCTTTTCTGTGCCCAACAACTATATTCAGCTGTTTATATTTTAATTTATTTCTTTGAAATATCACTCTGACCCAATAACCTTATTTTAAGAAAAGCTTGGATGACAAAACAAACTAAGATTCTAAGATTCTTGTTGTTTTTAAACATAACAGAAGTGGATAAGAATACTGTATGTATCACTTATACATATACTGATTCAGTCCAGAGTTGGAGAAATTTGTTCTTACTTTTTATTCTTTTGGAGGCTTCTCTTGATCAGATTGTTTATATTAGAAAACATTTATAGCACTAGGAAATGATTAATACATTTAATTTGTTATCATCTTTAATCTATTTTTTTAAAAGAATCTGTGAGGTTTCATTGATAAATATAGGTTAACTTTACCAGGTCACAAAATACTTATTGATAAAAATAAGAAAAGATGCTCAAGTCACAAAAAGGAACATTAATAAACCCAAATTCTGTTGCCAGCCTTTTCGTTAGTTTTAAGTAGACTACTAACCCAAGCAAAAACTTTTCCTGATAAATTACCATGACCTCAGAATTTTATTCTTGTTTTGGATATATATATATATATATATATATATATATATATATATATATATATGACAATTTTATCTGAATACATGAATTTCCTAATTAAATTTGTTTAATACCCATATTTAGTTCATGTTTTATAACAGTTAAAAATGAGTGGTAAAGGGGGCCTGCCGAGTGGCGTGGTGGTTAAGCGCTGGCCTGGGACACCAGCGGCCCCGGTTCCGATCCCACATATGAGGGCCAGTGACATTGCCCTCAAAAAAAAAAAAAAATGAGTGGTAAAGGAAGTGGCACATGGTTGCTTGTTTTCTTTAAATCTTTACAAAACATCTTTTTCATTAGTTATTTTATTAACATGTGTAATTAGTTACAGTATCATTTTAATAGGATTATTTAGTATAAGAGCTTACTTGGGTCTTAGATGAAACTGACGTTAGGAGTGTTTATTTACTTGGTCACTTTCTTGGCTAGAGAAAGAGCTAGGATATAAACTGAAGTTTGTCTGACACCAAATCTTATATGTTACTTGAACATATGTTCCTAGAAATAAACTCTTGAATGTATATAACACAGGTACACACCTCTAGATAACATTAAGGGAAGGAATTTTTTCCATCCACAACTGTTCATATCATTTTACTGCAATTGATGCATCTACAATGGTACATGCTAGCAAATAGTCTAAATTTTAAAATTATGCTGAAGTATGCCAAACAGAACCATTAAAACAAAATTATAGGTCCACAGATGGAATATTTAATTAAATGTTTGAACGTTATATGCGTTGAGCTGTACACAGCTTAGCAGGCAACTTGAGTGGCCCTCCCTGAATGTTTTGGCAGAGTCCACACTTAATTGTCAGTTTTTTCACTGTTGGCTGATTTAGAAAACATGTAGTGACCAAAACCTAGAATGAATTGAGGGATGTTTATAAATGCTTTGGGATTTATTGTGTGTGTTATGTGCCTTTGAGTTGGCTCCGAGTCCTGGTGACCCTGTGAATGAGTGATGTCCATAATATCCTGTTCTCAACAGCCCTGCTCAGCTCCTGTAGACTCCTGCATATGGCTTCTTTTATGGAATCAATCCATGTCATATTTGCTCTTCCTCTTTTCCTGCTGCCTTCTATCTTTCCAGTATTATTGTCTTTTCCAAAGAACCCTGCCTTCTCATGATGTGCCCAAAGTAGGACAGCTTCAGTTTTATCATTTTTGCTTTCAGTGACGTTTCAGGCTTGAATTTGCTCTAGGACCTACATATTCATCTTTCTCGCCATCCAGCATATCCATAGAGCTCTGTTCCAATACCGTAGCTCAAATGAATCAATTTCCCCCATCGGCCTTCTTTACTATCCAACTTTAACCACAACAAAATAACCCTTCTTTAGAAACATATTATGTGAACTACATTGTCAATCCACAGATGAAGCTTGGTGCAGTTATGGATTCATAGCCAACTCACAACTACACTTGTTTTTGTGCTACAGTTGATTGCAGCTCACAGTGTGGAATCACTGATATAGGCTGTTATTCTTGTTTCAGACATGAAGTAACTATGGCCCAGAAGGGAAGTTATTTGTTTAGACTATATAACTTGTGAGCACCCTACTATAGTTAGAATCCAGAATTACTCAATTTTGGTCTCACATGCTCTCCCCCACACTAACATTACATTTGCTCATGGCCTCTTCGAGAATCTGGTGGACCGTTAGCCCAGGAAAATGAACATGTGCCCATCCACATGACATGTTTTGCATAATCCTAAGAAAGTTCACAAACCTGTAGAGGCTACTCACAAGCCCCAGCTAATTACACTTGTCAAAATGATCATTATTTTTATGTTACAAACCAAGTAGTCTGGGACAGAGTCAGAGTGGTTCTGAAATTGCAATGTTCTGAAATTGCTGGTTCTGAAATTGCAATGATTGGGGGAAGTTTGTAGACCATTCATATCTAGACTTTTAGTTATTTTCCTTTGATTTTAATAGGACACACTTGATATAATGCACATTTATTAGAAGGCTTCATTTGAGCTATAAATTATGTCTCTGGAGAATATTTTTAAGAAATCTAAATCTCTTATTTCACGAAAATTAATTGAACACACACACACAAACAAAACAAGAGAAAATAGAGAGTGAAAATCCTTCCTGCCTCTATTGGTGGCTTAACTTTGTGGTGTTTTTAAAAGCAATGCCAGCCTTTAGCTAGAAGTTAATAACGTGGCTCATAAATATGGAGTAGTGCGATCTTCCTCCAGAGACAGTGCCTGCCAATTCATGTGGATTCCGGTTGCCAAGAGACAAAGTTTGGCCCATTTAAATTAAGTTCGGTGGTCTGACAAATGCCAAATTTATGATAAAATGCTAAGTCTTTTGTGATAGAAAAATTTCTACTTAAAATATGTAGGCCTTTTACAATGTAATCTACTTTCTGAATAATGACAAATACATGCAACTTTCACATGGAGCTTCTCTTTTGTTTTCTTTCTTTTGGGGGTTAGCATTCACATTGCAAATTCTATATAATGACACCTTCTCCCAGATAGTCAAAACAATCTAACATTGAGGTCTTACTTCTGGAATATATTCTCTCTGCCCCAAATTCTGAAGGCTTTAATTTTCAATTCCGGGGTATTTGACTGTGTGCAAATAACATTAGTAGAACTGATGCCAACAGGAGGACAGAGCTTCCGGGACAATTATACTGACTTCCTGCCTTTTAGTACATCTTCAGCCCTGGTTCACTTGCCTAAGTTCTTCCAAAGCACTGAGAGATAAAGAGAGCTTTCTTTATTCATAGCCTCACGAGGCTGAGAATGAATTAGTAGGGTATGCCTTAAAGTTTTAGCCTTCTGAAAAGAAAGGCTACAATGAATGCATCATAGCATTTTAGTGTACATGGTTTAAATATGTAAATAGTTGAATTATGAATATTTAACTGTTAAATATTAAATGGTTGAAATATTGCTGAATATTTAATTTATCTATTTAAAATAGAAAGGCTAGATTCATTTACTCATTGGACAATGTTTTGCTGAGTGACTACCATGTGTAAAGAGTCATTGTAGACATGAATTCAACAATGAACAGAGTATGGAGCTGCCCTCATGGGACTTGTGTTTTGGTGGGTTCTAGATTGAGGTCCTTTAAGGAGTGGAGCGCTTTATGATTTGAGTGAAAACCTACAGCCTTATGTTACTTTAGAAAAGCTACAGGGCAGCTTGAAAAACTGCTTTAAGGGATAGCTGTTGATATTTCCTCTCTTCCTCCTCATCCTTCTCCTCCTCTTCCTCATCCATTCCTTTTGTTCTCAATATAAGTAGAGATTAAGGTTTTTTATTCTATCAAGAGTAGGTAGTGGTAGCCATACCTAGAGTTCTAAATATCACAATTATCAATATTCTGTCTTCTGGAAAATGTGGACATTCTCTTTTTCATAAATGTTGATTTTTTAAAAGCCATAAATCTTATTGAGAGAACTTTGGTTATCTGAATATTTTCTTACTCTTACCTGAACATCAAGACCAATTAAAGATGATAACCACTTCCTATTTCACTTTAGACAATTTTCAATCAATAAGTCAATACAAAAATTTTTATGTGCCTTTTATTTTGAATTTTGTCATGGCCCCTAGGCAGCTTGCTATAATTTCATTATTTTTTTTAACTTTGGGAAAAGAAAAAGTAATAAGTATTGCTAAGAAAAAGGAAAATTATTTTCCATGCCCTTCTGAGATGGGTGTTATTGACCTTTTTTTTTATTTTTTATTTTTTTTTTTAAAGATTTTATTGGGGAATTGGCGGAGGGGAACAGCGTTGGGGAATCGGGGAAGGGGAACAGACAAGTTGCTGTCTTTTTGTTCTTCAGTTTAGTTGCGGAGGATGTTGCTTCACTGTTGGTATCGTCATTGCGCTCTTCCCGGATGAGGCAGATCGGTCCTGGCCTCTGGATGTCGCTCACCGCGGCTATTGGCAGCTCACGCTTGGCTGCCAGCCGCTCACGCTGGCTGCGGGCCACTCACTGTAGCCAATGGCAGCCCACTGCAGCAGGGGCTGCAGCCCACACCATCACCGGGGCTCGCACAGCCCAGCTCCAGGTGGAGCTGTTGTTAGCTGTAGAGGGCAGTGTCACTGGCCCTCATGTGGGATCCGAACTGGGGCCGCTGGCATCCCAAAACCAGCGCTTAACCAATGCGCCACTCAGCCGGCCCTCCTTTTTAAATTCACTATTCAGTTTTCCACACCTTGTTTGAAGTAAACAAGTGAAGTGCAGGTAGGGTATGAATCCTACCTTGGGATTCAGTGGAATAGGGCAAGAAGGCAGTAAGATGTCTGCTGAGGCCCAGAACTAGCCTTGGCACCCCACTGCCATGACTTTGGTCTGAGCTGCCATGACCTTCACCTGAATTATTCCAGCTGTTCTCCCTGCTTCTGTGTTTTGCTTCTGGTAGTCTATTTTCAATACAGCTGCCAGAATAATCCTTCTGAATGGTCAGTCATGTCATTTAGCGGCTAAACGTCCCCTGGTTTATTATCTGTTACTCCTCATAAGAATATAAGCTCTATTAGGATAGCAAATTTAAGTTGCTTGGCCACTACTTTATCTCCAACACCTGTAAGAATACTTGATATATAGTGCTGATGAAATAAGATGAGAAATGGTATTGTGAGCCCAGTGAAATATGGAACTGTGGAGGAGGGACCAACCAGTGTGAACTCTAGTCAGGGGTGGATGCAGTTTCTGTCAGAGGTGCAGCTCTGAGGTGAGAATGGAGGAGAAAGAAACATCCAAACTCTGTCTTTTCTACTCCCTTTTCTGATTATTTCCCATTAACCAAACCAAACTGGAAGCCAGGCAAGAAGTGATGACTATCTCTTCCCTCTTCAGGGTTCACCCTCTTGGGAACAGAACAGACAGAGAAGTGTAGGGACTAGATCTGGAGGGAGTAGATATAGGAAGACACGGGATAATCACCTTAAGACATCATTGTACCTCTGATTATATCACTCTCAGACCACACCTATGTCACTGTGTTTAATTCTGGGCACCACCTCCTAACAAGGTCATTGACAGACAAATGGACACAAGCTATTTAAGTGCAAGTCATTGTGAATGTAGGAATTGGGATTATTAAGTGTGAGAATACATGATTTCGGAGAACATACAGAACTGACTACGTAATTTGCAGGGCCCACTGCAGAATAAAGATGTGGGACCATTGTTCAAAATTTATTAAGACTATCAGCACAGTGACAGCGGAAGATTAAACCAAAGTTGTTGACATTCTAAGTCACACTCCTAGGTTGCATGTCCATGTAGGCATTCCTGGGACCATGTCAACCTCCATCAAACATTTAATGGCATATGGATGATAGGATCAACAGATAAAGCTTTGTGTTGTAAGCTAGTAAAACCTATATCAAAGGAATGGCATTTTGTTAAATATCTATATACATCTATATATCTACATCTATCTATATCTCTCTATATATCTATATATCTATATCTGTATCTATTAGTATTTTTCTAATGGGGAGGCCTTATGTCTTTTTCTTCTGTCGTCATGATACCCAAATTTTAGACATTTACTTTTACTTTATTAATATCAATGTTTAATTATATTTATATAATACTGGACAAAAATGTGACAATGTACAGAAATATAGGATAATTAGTTAGAGGGAAAATGCCAGCCTTTGACTGTAGAATTAATTTAGGAACCAAAGATCAGGATCAGAGTATCTTGATTTCTAGCATAAAGTTATTTCCATGAAGTAGGAGGGAGAAAAGAACTTTCTTAGGATAAGTCACACCCTTAATGAAAATAATATACCTGGATTTATCTGATGACAGTAAATTGTCTGTATAGCATTATCATCATTTTATTGGGTTGTCGGAATAGTCATGACGCATGTTTGCAACAGATGGCTGTATTTCATATTTGGAAGTACTAGAGTCATTTGCATCTATGTTATTGCTATGTCATTTGACATCTAACAGTTCTAGCTGCATTCAAAAAAAAATTGAGTGATTTCATTTGAGTTTTGGAGATTTTACAACAAGTTGAAGATGGAAGACCAAACTGTGCATTTGCCATATTTTACTCTTTTATCCATAAAGGGAAGAACATGCATCAAGCTTGTGAAAAGCTGCATAAAGTTTATGGTGACAATGCTCTACAAGAACGTCAGTGCCAACGATAGATTATATTAAAAATATAAATGAAGTTCATACCTAGATAAAATGAATGTATTGTTATTGAATAATTAATATTTATAGATTTCCCACCACTATCTCCAGTAAAAGAACTTTGTTCTCCTCCCCAAACAAAAGTGTGCACAGAACCCCAAAGCATAAGACAAATAAAGGTAAAACCATTATGTGTAAAATGAGGATAAGGAGCCCAGAGCCCTACCAATTTACTAACTCCTCATATTGATTTTAACCTCTGAGATGACACAATGTGTAAACCAACAACCTAGTTCAGCCTCTTCAATTTACAAAAGCCCGGATAGATTTGGAGGCTCATTCAACATCACGCAGCTTATTAGAAGTAGAGCCAGGATCAAAACCAAGACTCTGAACCTCAGTACTTTTAAAAGTACATATGCTACTGCTAACTAAAGTCATGTTAATACATGAATAAACTACTAACCCTGCCAATCATATGCGTAGAAAAGTGTAGAGAATCCCAACAGTGAGGGAAAACTTTACCTTTGAGTCCAAAAATCTACATGCTTTCTATTGGGTTGTCGGGAAAGTCATGACATATTTTTCTATGTTTTTGTTGCAAAAATGTGTCATGACTTTTCCGACAACCCAATAATTTGTTTGTTTGAATTTCACCTGGCTTATTTCATTATTACATTTTTTTTCAGTAGGAAATTAACAGGAAACACAATATAGATAAATAGAGATAAAGATACAGATAGCCATACAAGCTGTGCAGTTACTGTGCTATAAAGGTGAAGGAATTGTTAAAAATAAATCTTTTTTCCTCATGACTCCTCAGAGAATCCAGCCAGTTTTCCTTGTACCTGGAGTTGAGCTATGCACACAATGGGGACCAGTCCTATTATATTGTTATTAGACTCTATATGGTGGGTATTAATCTCTTCCACCTTTCTGAGAGCAGGTGAGTCATATGGAAAAATCAAGAAGTGGCTTGGGGAAAAAAATTATGTTCCTATTTATAAAGAAACCATTTTCTTCCAAATATGACATAAGGTGTTCACTTGTTATTTTAGGGTATATGCTCATTCCAGCACAAGCTTTAGTCCTTCAGAGCCAGAAGGACTTTGAATATCTCTTTCCCTCCCTATTCCCTAGCTTCCCAAAAGGACAGAGACCAGAGATTCCAAAATATTTCTAGGTTTCAGGTTGCATGTAATTTTAGGACTTTTGTTTGAAACTGAAAATATGTTCTGCATTTTATTTTTGAAGTGTTGAGCCCATTTATGTGGCTATGTATTTATGTGCATAGATATTTCAGTTATTGGGTTCTTGCTTGAAATAGGTCTTCAACACCTCTGCTGGTATGTCATGTTTTTGCTTATAACTGCCACTGATTGAAACGGCATAGGTGGTAATGTTTGTCTCACTGTTAGACAATTTTAGATACATGTATGAGGAGTTGTGTCGAGCTTTTGTTTAATTTACCCCTTCCTCACAATCTCAGTTGAAGGGAAAAGCAATCTCAACTACACCCAGCAGAATGTAAAATGGTACAGCTGTCACAGAAAACAGTTTGGTGGTACCTCAGAAAGTTAAATGTAGAGTTACCTACCACATGATCCAAAAATTTCACTTCTAGGTATACAGCCAAAAGTATAGAAAACAAGGACTGATCAAGATACTTGTACACCAGTGTTTTAAAAAGCTAAATGGTGTAAACAACTCAAGTGTCCATCGACAAATGAATAAACAAATGTGGTGTAGCCAGTACAATGGAATATTATTCAGCCATAAAAAATGAAATTCTGATACATACTACAAGATGGATGAATCTTGAAAACATTATGCTAAGAGAAATAAGCTGGACAAAAAATGTCTGATGTATGATTCTGTTTATATGACATACCTAGAGTAGGTATTTTAAGAGAGAGAGAAAATACATTAAAGGTTTCCTGGGACTGAGAAAGTGGGGAATGGGAAGTTATTGCTTAATGGGTAAAGTGTTTCTGTTGGGAGTAAAAAATTTTTTGAGATAATGATGATGGTTGTACAATGTGAGCATGATTACAGATGGTTAAAATGGTAAGTTTTGTTATGTTGTATTTTACCACAATTAAAAAAAAAATAAAGAAAGTTTGAAGTATACCCACCATCTCTAGAGGAAAAAAAAGACAAAGAGCAGGGAAAAATCTTATTTGACCTCAAAATAACTATTATTGAATGCCTCAGGCTGCCTGCCCACTCCAGGGCTCTGGGCACCTGATATCATCAGTTGCGAATGTATTTATTATTTTTTGCTCCTTATGTATGTGAGGCACTACTGGGAACTGGGGTACAGAGGTGTGTAAGATAGACACACCCTTTGCCTTCTTGGAACTATGTACCACTGGGGAAGGCTGAGAAACATCAAACAGGAAAACAAGAGAAAAATGTAAGTTGTAATATCTGCCATGAAGGAAAGCAAGAGGCTGAGACCGAGGCTGTGTGTACACTTGTACACGCTGATGTGGGTGGTGGAGAAGGACCCACTTTCTGAAGAAACATATGATTCAAAGTGAAGAAACAAATCAGAGTATGTACAAAGTCAGAGGAAATAAGGATGGCAGGTCAATATAGGCATTCAACCACATGGTAATGGCAGGTAAAAAAGAATAATATGAACCGGACTTAGGACCCATTTTACCTCAGACACAGCCACATTGAGGGGGGAATTAGAGGAGCAAGAACAAGTCAATTTTGCTAATATGTTAAGGGTAAATTTAAGATGAGTTTTAAATTGCTATGAAATAGTATTTGGCCAGCACAACCCTGGAGTGCTAGAACCATGTCGAATAAAGGATCTATTTTCCTTGAGGCTTCCAAGGCAATTATACTCTCAACAAACAATGATAAATGAGAAATTAAAGTCCCACTTTAATTTTAGTTTGGCTAGCTCCTATAACAGCCAATGAAACTTTTTGGAAAAGCTGGATTGGAGTATATGAATTGGATTCAATATTCCTAAGCAAAGCTTCCTACCTTAAAGTCAAAATCTTACCAAAAGCTGGCTGATCAGAGTTCCTGAGCACCAAAGAAAGGCAACCAAATAAGCAAGGTTAATGGGCTTCCTTGGGGAGTGTAGAGAAGAGGCAGCCACATACATTTAGGTGGCCTCACTCTGTTATACAACTCAGTCAATAGGCATCCTGAAATCTGCCCAATCAGTTTATAATCTACTTTTTGGTGGTATGTGAGGTTAATCTGAGACATGAAAAGGATTTTCACAGGCATATAGGAAGGGAATAATTATGCATACCAGCCAGAGGGAGAAAATGACCAAATGTTTGGGGATTGTGCTTTGATATACCTAGAAAAATAAAATACAGTAATAAAAGAAGGTATCATAGAATAAGAATGGAAGAAGAAGCTGAAAATGGAATTTAAGGCCCTATTACTTTTGAAAAATAAGCCAAAGAATTAGCCTCTTAGCTTTATGCTTTGGGCAATCATTTTCAAGCTCACAGGAAAATAGTTACCAGATCTGGGCTGGGGGCTCCATGAGAAAAATGGATTACAAAAGAAAGAGACTCCCACACAAATACTAGTAAGGATGCTACTGACCAGACCTGAGATGACATTTTTTTTTTTAAAGATTTTATTGGGGAATTGGGGGAGGGGAACAGCGTTGGGGAATCGGGGAAGGGGAACAGACAAGTTGCTGTCTTTTTGTTCTTCAGTCTAGTTGCAGAGGACATTGCTTCACTGGCCTGTGTTGGTATCGTCATTGCGCTCTACCTGGATGAGGCAGATAGGTTGCTGGCCTCTGGATGGTCACTCACCGCGGCTATTGGCAGCTCACGCTGGCTGCTGGCCACTCACTGTAGCCTATGGCAGCCCACTGCAGCAGGGGCTGCAGCCTACACAGTCGCTGGGGCTCACACAGCCCAGCTCCAGGTGGAGCTGTTGTTAACTGTAGAGGGCAGTGTCACTGGCCCTCACATGTGGGATCCGAACCGGGGATGCTGGCATCCCAAAATCAGCTCTTAACCAATGCACCACTCAGCTGGCTACTGAGATGATAATTTTTATTCCTATTACTAGATCAGTGTCTAATAATTTGTTTTCTCTTTCATCATGTAAGGAGAGATTCTATAACTGTGTATATGTGCTTAAAATTTTATTAATAATTTGTGAGAAACATTTCTTAATTGTTGCTCTTCAAATTAGGACACTGACACATAGGAAAGGTGAGTTGCCTGAATTGCACAGGCAGTAAATGCCGGAGCTGGGTTTCATCCATAGCTGCTTGGTTCCAAAGCTCTAGGCATTCACAATTAAGCTATGGTAACTTTCCCCCCTATAAATGGTAAAGCCTTATACAAATGCTTCATGTAATTATAATAATTGCAAATGTACTGATGAGCAAAAACATCTGCAGAGACGTTGTGACATTTTAAAGTCACAGAAATTGTGAGTGATAAGACATAGCACCGACAGCCAGGCCTAGAGTCGTGGCCCAGCGCCCTGCCTCCTGAAGTCTACTCTGTCGTGATGAAATAGCCTTGTATTCTCTATTTCCACCATTCTCCTCTTCCTCGTATTCCCTGTCTCAGTCTCATCTCCTGTCTCTTTATGTCCATGCATGGCACTGATAGTCTGGATAGAGCCAGACAGAGTGGGAGCAAGGACAGCCAGAGCAGGTTCCTGTGGGATTTTCTGGAAAGCTGGAATGTCACCAGCCATGACCTCCATTCTAGCTGTTAACAGCCGGTCAGCCTAATTCTAAGATGACTACTAGTTAACACTAACAGGGTCAGCACTATATGCCTGACACAGCTTTAGGTACTTTACATGTAGTTACTTAATTCTCATAAGCATCTCTGTTATACAGATGAGGACACCGTGGTACCAAGAAGTCAAACAATCTATGCAAGGTTTCACAGCTGGAAAAATGCGACAGCTGGGACTTGAACTCTGGCATCTGCTTTTAAGCCATCATTCTTCACCCATTAGCTGAACTACCTTGAATCCTCAAAGTAACTCTTAAAATACAAAAACAGCCAAACAAAATAAAGGTTGTTACTGGCAGTTATGGGTGCTCAAAATAGTAATGAGCACCTGGAATTACTTCCTATTTCTTTTTATTAATAATAGTAACAGATTATCTCTTGCCTTATCCTGATCTGGTATGGATTCCTTATCACTTTCAAATGTACTAGTGTGTTTTCATCTATCTGCTTTCTCCATTCTAAGTCACCCAAATTTTATTAATAGCAGAGGAAAATGATGTTGAAGTATTGTAGGATTAAGTGATTCACACAAGCTAATAAGTGACAAAACTTGAAATTTATGCCACATTTCCCAACTCTAATTTTTTTTCTTTTTAGCACAAATAATTTTTGGTATTCTGGCATATATTTATATATATTTTTTAAAAATTACTAACATCTACTTCTTATAGGAATTTAGACTTGCTTCTACCTAAAAGGAAAATGAAAACAGACAAAAATAATGCAGGGCTTTTATAAATTTTGTTCTCCCAGATGGAAAGCATTGCTTCTATAATGCTTCTTATCCCCCAGTGAAATACTTAGTAAGATAATCTCTTGAAAATAATCTTGGATTTATGTATAAATTTCCTCAAAATTTTGGGGCAGCTAATAAAGTAATATGTCTCACCTCCTAGAAAAATCACTTGAGAGACACTCTTGTTTCAACTGCCCTATGTGTTGTTTCTTTCCTCAAAATGGCCCAATACTGGAAACTGTCCAATGTTGGAGGCAAAAGAAGCTGAAATTAACAGAACAGTAACTATAAATGCCTTTGATTTACTTGTCAATAAATACCAGTTATTTGATCTGCATTATACAGATGCTTCAAAACTAATTATTGCTTACCACACACAGAGGACCAATATAATTCAATTTGCACTCTTTTATATATTAAATAGATTTAAGGGTATTTCAAGGATTTTGAATATATTTTTTAAGTTTTAAGTAGTCTTTAGGTCTTGCTCTTTGTCTGTACTATCCCCTCCTCTTTTTTTTTCCTGAAAAAATTAAAACATAATAAGATTTGAAGGTAGGAATGTGTGTGTTTCTCCCTTTAGGCCCTACTACCCACTCCAGCCCTGCCCTGTTTCAGGCTTTATGTTTCTTAAAAACAGGGACTCTGTTTTGTTCATTTGATCATCTCAGTATCTGGCATTTAGTAGGTATCTAATAAATGCCTTTGGAATGAGCTTTTGAGAGATACTGAAAGAAACCTGCAATCAAAGTCAGATGTCACTAAGACAATCCTTCAGGAGGACCCATCTAACAAGAGATCCCAACCTCTTTAACAACTTATTCCCTTGGTTCTTATGGGCATATCTTCTGCTTGCTGGCAGGTTCCTGCTTTCAGGCCCCTCATAAATAAATACTGCCCTATCTTTGTGAATATGTATCCATGATTTATTTTCCCACTCTTCCCTACCTCATAATCATCCCACCGGTGAGAATGATTTCTCTGTAAGAGTAAATTTTCCTTTCCCCACAAAGTTTTTGAAAGATCAACAGATAAAACATAAACACAGTAGATTTGTATCTTCTAATTGGATGCAGATATATGATACATTCACAGTCCTGATGGAACTCACGATTGTCACATAATTGTATACTAATAAAAAAATGACAACACTCTGACTAGAAAACAAAAGCTTCCATTTATGGGGTCTTTGACATTAACATAATAACACTAGATATTTAACAGACAGTGCAGCCTGATAGCTCTCCTTTCCAATCCAATTTCTTTGTGTGTGTGTGTGTGTGTGTGTGTGTGTGTATTTCTATTGAGTTGACTGGTGATTTCCCAAAAGATATATTCACAGCCTAACCCCTCAGAAACTGAAGGTGACTTTATTTAGAAGCATTATATATGCAATATGCATATATATTCTAGAAATACAATTCATTGTATGTGTACTATTATTTAATGCATATATAATGCATTACATAAGACATACTTTATATTTTCAAGTTTACATGAATATTTAGTCTCAAACATATGGTCCATAGACTTCTAGAAATCCACCAAAGAAGTGCTGGGAGTATACAAGCTATTTCCAGTATTTAAAAGAACATAAGAGATAGCATATGATACTTGTGATAAAAGTAGAACAGATTATGAAAATCAGATGTTCATTTGCTCTTGGCTAGAATGGTGATTCTGGGAGGGGATGACTTTGGTTTGCTCTCACCAACCAGAAGTTCAGATTGATGGTAACCTATGGCTTTGATGAATAATCTATGGAAGCATGAATTCATTATAAATTATTTTTGATGAATAAAATGTTTCAAAGTATGGGATCCAGAAGGAAAATAAATGGTCAAAGTTCTCTAAGTGGTGAAGGCTTGATAATTAGACCCAGATATGTATATATTTATATACTCACCATCCTGTACTGGTCACAATGCTTTTGTCTTAATTTTGCTTTTCACAAGATCAGTCTAGTATCACTTTTAATATGTCATTTTTTATTCCTTCCCGTTTTCTGAACTTTGACTCTTTTAATGTGTTATTGGGTTGTCAGAAAAGTCATGATGCTTTTTTGCAATGAAAAACATAGAAAAATATGTCAAGACTTTTCCGACAACCCAATATTTTCATCATTTGGCCACTAAACAATTGTCTATTTGAAATGGCCCTTAAGAACATTTATTTATTTTATTCTTAATTGAAGCATCATCTGTTCATGCTGTAATCATAACCTTACCCCAAACTCTGAAATGGCATTCCGTCTCATTTGGAATAAAATCCCTCATCTTGACCTATGCAGCAAGCCCAAAAGGACTATCACACTATCAGGCTCACCTTCTCCTCCTAACATCGCCCACCTAAACTTCCCTCCCATCACTCCCCTTCTAGCAAACCAGCTACTTGATTTGCTTTCTTTGAAGATGTCAGAACCCTTGAGCTTCAGAGCCTTTGTGTTTTCTCTTTTCCCATATGGAGATACAGATGTCTCCCTCTCTTCATTCAGGTGTGTGAATAAGTCTGATCATAACTTAGAAGCCATGTCTATCTACCTTATCTAAAATAACCACTCCTTTGCTATTTCCTATTCTCTTACTCTGCTTTATTTCCATACATATCATATTAGATTTAATTTTCTGTTTGGTGTCTGTCTCTCTTTAAGAGACTATAAGTTCAAAAAAAACAGAAAAAAAATCTGGGAATGGCAGGGATGTGCTCACTGCTGCTTTCCCAGGTCTCAGAAATATGCCTAGCATTAAGTAAATCTCAATCAATACTTTCTGACTGAATACATTAATTTCCTTATATTTTATTTGACATTTGAGCACCTAATAATAATATTTGTTGAACTCTCAGTATGTGCCAGAAAATATACCAAGCAATTTACATGGGCTATTTCCATTTAATCCTTCCAAAAACCTTTTGAGGTGGGTGGTCTTATTATGTAGTCTTCACAGATGAATAAGTGAGACTGAGAGAAATTAAGAAATTATCCCAAGGCCACACAGCTGTTAAGGGAAATAGGCAAGATTTAGCCTTAGATATCCTAACTCCAGATCCAAGCTCATCTACATTAGGTTGTACCCGAATTATACCAGGTACAAGAGAGAAACCGGTTAATAAAACTCTGCCTTTGGGCCAGCCGAATGGTGCATTGGTTAAGAGTTGGTTTGGGACACCAGCTCTGAGTAGCAGGGCCCCGGCTCGAATCCCACATGAGGGCCAGTGATGCTGCACCCTCTACAGCTAAAATGGTGAACAACAGCTCAACCTGGAGCTGGGTTGCTGTGAGTTGCCGGCGATGGCGTAGGCTGCAGTGAGGCTGGCCGGCAGCTGGCTTGAGCTTTTGTGAGCTGCCATGAGCCTCTGGAAGCGACCATCCAATGGCCGGTGAGCAACTGCCTCACCCTGGCAGAGTGCAATGATAATACCAATATGGGCCAGTGAAGCAATGTCCTCCACAACTAGACTGAGGAATGAAAGGACAGCAACTTATCTTTTCCCCTTCACTGATTCCCCAATGCTCTTCACCTCCCCCAGTTCTCCAGTGGAATCTTTGAAGGAAAACAAACGAACAAACAAAAAAACCTCTGCTTTTAGGCAGCCTATGGCTTTATGAGATAAATAGAAAAACATCATGAAATATTATATGATGAGGGCTGTATCAGGGTTAAGATAGGAGATGTTTTGGGAACTTCTCAGAGGATCATCTACATCATAAAGGATAAGGAGAATTTAGCCATGTAAAGAAATGAGAGAAAAGGGGATCATTTCCAGAAGTGGCAACAGCTTGTGTAATACCAGAATTGAGAAAATCATGGCTCTATGTATCCCAGAGTTGTGGTAAAACATGGCTCATCTGTGGAAGTCATTTTGGCTGTTTGCATAGAAGGAGAGATAACAAAAGTGAAGCATTTGGCTTTTCTACCCCTAGTTTTGAGATGCATTCAAAAGAGGAGGCTTCAAAAATGTTAAGTAACTAAAAATAAACACCCCAAAAAGATGAAAAAAAATATCAGCAGCTATGGGAGGACCTCTCTTGAGAGCAATCAAGCAAATGATCACTTTTCAATGACCAAAGAAGAGATGGATCTCCCTTCTAATTAGTAAATTGGAGAATATTGTTGAGAAGTTAATGTGAAAACTTGATGGCAAAATTTCCTGTCATTTCAGAGCTCATTCACAAGGATGCATGTATGGGAAGGAGCATATCCTGGATCATTGGTTTCCCCTGGTTTTGCTGCATTGCAGTTAAGCAA
This sequence comes from Aselliscus stoliczkanus, assembly GCA_033961575.1. Lineage (NCBI taxonomy): Eukaryota > Metazoa > Chordata > Mammalia > Chiroptera > Hipposideridae > Aselliscus > Aselliscus stoliczkanus. The sequence continues at coordinate 74,730,964 of CM066736.1, forward strand.
ATAATAGCAATTAAGGTAACATTCCAAGATGGTTCAAAGATCAAAACACATTAAGGTTTGGAACTACCTCAGGAGGTGTCAAAAGAGGGTAGAGTCAGGAAAAACAATGTTAGGGTTCTACCTCTCTCTTCTTAATTTTGGAATTTTTATGCAGCTTACAAATCATCTCAAATTTCTTGACTATAAAAAGGAAAAGAAAGATATGCACTTTATAGGTTTGTTGTGAGAATTAAGTGAATTACTGTATGTGACCTGAAAGGACCTAACAGCATTGAAGTCACAATAAACAATACCTGCTATTTTGTTATTTTCTAGCTAAAACCCTTTATTTCACTGATAAGGAAACACATAAGGGAAAATGACTTGACCAAGCTCACACATGGAGCTCATTAATTTCCTGGTCCACAGCCTACCACCAGGGCTTTCCATCTCACCATCACCACCAAATGGCTTCAGATTCCTTTGATGATCTTATATCTGACCTAAAACTTCATATTTTCAGCCCCTGCTTGCTAATACCATGGATGTACTTCACCTTAAAGTGAAGTCTTCAGAGATCACTTCAAATATGGGATGGGTGTGGCTGGCAATACTAGAATGACTCTAAATTTCATAAAGTAGCGCTGGCAGCATCATTTTCCCAGAAAGCCATTCTGAACAGACTGCAATAAATATCTCTTCTCTGTACTGCAGGACAGGTGCTTCCTCCATCATATTATTGGTTCCATTACCTACTGTAATTACCTACTTAGTGCCCTCTTGTTAGAATGCAAGGGCAGATGCAATGCCCTGTTCATCTCTGAATCACCTGCTCAGAGAACGGGTCTAATACATAGGAGGTATTCTATAATAGTTAATATCATCTAATAGTATTTTGTTTTCATTAATGTGAGTCCCATAAAGAGAGTCATTACTGTGTTTTAATAGCATCAGTGTTATGAGGATGATATGCAGATTTAGTTATTCAAAATGGTAATTTTGACCAGTGTTCTTTTGGATGAATTGTATATGCTAGTTAAAATTTCTTATCGATTCTTTTTTTTTTTTTTTTGAGGGCTGTGTCACTGGCCCTCATATGTGGGACCTGAACCGGGGCCGCTGGCTTCCCAAGCCAGCGCTTAACCACCACGCCACTCAGCCGGCCCCTCGATTCTTTAATACATCTGGCAAAATAATCATTCACACTATACATCTGTATCTAAGAAGTGGCATATTGTAGTTTTATTCACACGAATTCACAAGAGCCAGTTGTGTACACCTCTTCCCAACTCCATGTTCAGTGACTTCATGTTGGTAGTTTGAAGTTGGCAATGGTGGGAGTGTTTATGCCATAGAAATCAACAAATGCTGCATATCAGGATGTTTTGTTTTCCAGACAGCAGGTTATTGTACATTTACCAGCGTATCACTATATATAAAACTCTTAATCCACTATAATTTGTGTAGTTCTGCATTCATGGTGGTATCTATTTAAGGTAGAAGCTACATCTAATTTTCTGGCTCCACTTCATTTTTTACACCATCTAGATAGCCACAAATAATTCCTACCATAGTTCTTTGCATACGTAGCAGATGCCCCCAAAATCAACAATTCATTAATATAGGGAAACATTCTCCATTTCTAACTTGACTTTTTTTGCCAATATATATTTTAATAAATTCTCCTTAGGTTTATTAAATAGTAGTTGGGAGTCTCAGCTTTGTTTGAGGATCAAACTCAAAGTTTAGTGAAGTGGACAAAAAATATCTGTGAAACTACAAAACAATGTTATTGGTAAAAGTGCAGGTAAATGTAATCAACTGACTAAACCTTTTCTTTGCTTCATTTATTCAAGCAGAGGAATGTGGAGTTAAAGTGGTTCTTCTGATTGTTCTGGAAAATGTAACACTGAGATTGTTTTCAATCCCTTGAAATAGCAAAAGGGTAGGTTTCCCCCCTTAACTTAAGATTTATATTCAGGATAATAAAAGATTATTTCAGGCTATTGTAGTATTATGAAAATTGGTTCATATCCTTAAGTGAAGCCTAAATTTGAAACTGCAGGTCATTATTACAAAGCAATCTTTGGATATAAACCAATCCATTTCCTCTGTCATTACTTGAGGGTTGAAATATTCAAGAATATAGGTGTGTTTTAAAATTCTATTACAATATTGTTTGTAGTTCTTTTTCTCATAAATAACCACTGAAACTACTAGATTTTTCTTCCAAATGTAGTAAACAGGAAAAAAATCATTTTTATTGCAAAATGTAAATTGGTTCCATATCTCTGCCATCTCAGATAGTGAAATAACATTTAACTGTGATTGATAGATGTCTCCATTATAACTAGCATCTTTACTAATGATATTTTTCTCCATACCACATCCAGGACAGAATATCGATGCTTTTGAAGATGAAATAACCTGATAGAAAAATGAATTATTTTGGCATATATTCTAAAAGGAAATCTCTGGAAAACTGCAGTGGATAGTGTTAGGATTTTATAAAAATTCAAGTTTGTAGAGTAGTGAAAAGTTCTAAAGATCACAATCAGATACATGGGATACTATCAAGTGACAAGAACAAGAATATAAACAAATAACACAGCAAAACATGTATATTCCTTAGATTATTTCTGATATTACCTAAACTGTGATGCACTAAGAGTAACTGAGGTTTAAAGGGAACATGTTTGGTAAAGTCTAAGCATTTTTCATCTATCCAGCCATTTGTTCATTCCTCCTTATCTTTAATCAATGAATCCCCAGTGAGTAAATTAAGTTATGTAGTGGGCATCTAAAAATTACTACAACAGTCTCTGATCTCAAAAATAGTAGCAAACCCGATGACAAATACGATATGCAGTATGTCGTTTGAATATAATGTAATACATGGAAACAAAATTGCATCATGTTTTGTGTGAATATCAAGAAGCTAAAGATATAAATATCTGAAATGTAAATGAAAGAGGAAATTTATATATATAAGCATCTGTGACACACCAGCTGCTATTATAATTGGTTTTACATAGCTTATTTCGCTTACTCTTCTCAATAATACTGCAGACAGTATTACTTGCATTTTATAGTTGAAGAAACTGAAACCTTAGGGTAATTAAGTAAGTTCGTTTGGGGGTTGATCGTGTCCTTTCCAAAAAATACTTATATGTTGAAGTCTTAACTCCAACTTCCTCGAAATGTGACGTTATTTGGAAATAAGGTCTTTAAAGTAGTAATCAAGTTAAAAGTAGGCTGTTACGGTGGGCCCTAATTCAATATGACTGGTATTCTTATAAAAGTTGAAATTTGCACACAGAGACAGACATGCACAGAAGGAAGACGATAGGAAGACACACATAGGAAATACCATGCAAAAGTGGAGGATTGGACTGAAGTATTTATAAGATAAGGAATGCCAAAGATTGCTGTCAACCCACCAGAAACTAGACCTAGGCAAGGAAGGATTTCCCTATAGGTTTCATAAGATCATGGCCCCGCCATTTTGGACTTCTAACCTCCAGAACTGTGAGACAGTAACCCAGTGTACTAAGCCACCTAGTTTTTGGTTCTTTCTATGGCAGCACAGGAAAGTTATAAAGTTCATCAAAACATAAGGCTAGTAAGTAGTGACTCACAACCTTCCTTTTCTGGTTCCAAAACCCACATGTTTCCTCCTACACAAAGGAAGTGATTTTTATACAAATCTTTATGGTTGAGTTTAAGGTAGAAAAGTAAGGAAAGTGCATTCCTTTATTAGAAAACTCTCTGAGTTCAGACTAATTGTAAAGGCCCTGAAGAATGACTCAGCTGTTAAATAAACTCTGTCTTAAGGATTCTTGAGGATCCTAGTTTAATTTGAACAAGTTGTTAACATGACTGTTAGTCTTTAGGGTTGTTGTTATGAATATGAAATACTTTATGAAATTATCATGAAATAAATTTTGCCTGGAATACAATTGCCAGCCGAACATCAGCAATGCTTTATGGCAGTGGTTTTCAATGGGGAATCATTTTGCTCCTCTAGGGACATTTGGCAATTGGAGACATGTTTGATTGTCATAGCTGGAAGGGGCGCTACTAACATCTACTGGGTTGAAGTTAGGGATGATGTTAACCTACAATGCACAGGAGAGGCTTCCATAAAAACAAAAATATTATCTGACCCAAAATGTCAATAGTGTCAAGTTGAGAGATTGTGCTTTATGGGGTTCATTAAAGGACACAATCATGTAAGCCTATTGAGTTATATTTTTTGAAATATAGAAAGATGTTTTGTTTGTAAAGGGCTGTGCTAAGAATATAATGGTGACTAGAGTATATAAAAATGTAGACACAGATGAGGTTTGAATTTGATGGTATTGTTGTCCCACCAGCTAAGAGCAAGATACTTTCCCAGTGTGACCTGAGTGCTTTTCATAGAAGCAGGGACTTCCAGTTCTTGCCAACAGCATACTAAAAGATGGCATCTGTATCAGATATTGTGCAGTCAGTCCAGTGATCCTCCCTCCCTCTGCTGTCCACAAAAAAGTCATCTGAATAAGTGGCTGTCATTCATTTATTCATATGAAGACACTGACATGTAACAAATAGCTTTTTGTACTCACTTTACCAACTAAATGATATTTCTGTGTGTCCTCTAAGAGATAGTGAATTAGGATTTACATTTATCGTAAATAAGGTACACACTTGAATCCACTGAATTATACATACTTTTTAAAATTATTCTGGATCCGCAGAAGTTTTCCACAACCTATTCAAATGTACTCTTTAATGTCTAAGCAAGTGAAAGGAGAACATATAGCTTAGCTTACCAGATAAAATTAAGTTGGTCAATAAGTAATTTGATGAACAATGCTTATGTGGAAATTTGTTGGGCTCTGGAAGCTCACCTCTTACAAAACATACCAACCGCAACAGTAATAATAAGGTATGAAGCTTGGGTAGGGCTCCATTGCTTTATGTGTGGAGGCCCAATTGTTCCAGCACCATTTATTAAATTGACTTTGCAACTAAATCAAATACTAATTTACCATATGCCTTTGATCTATTTATAGACTTTGTTTTCCATTCTATTGATCTATGTATCAATACATTTATCACTGCTATTTGATTAGTATAAATTTGTAGTAAGCCTTGATATCAGGCAGTGTGAGTACTCTGCATTTGTAATCTTTAAAAATATATATATTTTAACATATATTTTAACTATTCCAAGTCCCTCGCCTTTCTATATATATTTTTAAAATGAATTTGTCACTATCAAAAAAAAAAAAGGAACTGTGTTGGAATTTTGATGGGAATTATATTAAATCTATGGATATAGTTGAGGAAAAATGACATCTTAACAATATGGAGTTTTCCAGTTTATTAACATACATATCTCCCCATTTGTTTAGAACTTAGTGATTTCTTTCATCTATGTTTTGTACTTTTCAGTATACAGATCCTATTTTGTTCAGACGTGCTTTATATCTAAGTATTTAACTCATGTGGGGTGCCATTATAAATACCACGGTTGTTAAAACTTTGAATTTTAGTTATTCATATTATACTTAGAAATATGATAGATTTTTATATAATGATGTTGTATTCTATGATCTTGCTAAACTTACTTATTAATCTAGGAGCTTCTTTGTAGACTCCTTAGGATATTTTGCCTAGATAATCAGATGAAACAATGTGAAAGAAGATAGTCTTATTTTTAATTTCCAATCTGAATTTATTTTATTTCTTTTTCCTGCCTCATTGCAGTGGTTAGGACTTTCCATTATAATGTTAAATCATAATGTAAGAGTGGATACGCTTTCATTGTTTCCGATCTAGAAGGGCTGCTTTCAGTCTTTCACTTAAAATGTGACATTATTTGTATATTTTTGATAAATACTCTTTATCATGTTAATGAAGTTCCATTCTATTCCTAGCTTGCTAAGAGTTTGTTTGTTTTTTTGTGTAGATATTGAATCTTCTCTAAAGTTTTTTTCTGCAAGTATTGAGAGGATAATCTTTCTTCTTCTGTAAATATGGTGAATTATATTGTTTGATTTTTGAATGTTGAGCTAGCCTTGCATTTCTGGAATAAACCCCACTTTATTGTAATGTATTATTTCTTTTATATATTGCTGGAATTGATCTAACATTTTATTGAGGATTTTTCTTAATCTATATTCATTAGGGATATAAGTCTGTAGTTTTCTTGTGATATTTTTTTCAGATTTTGGTATTAGGGCAATCCTAGCTTTATGAAGTGAATTGGCAATTGCTTTCTGTAATCCTATTTTCTGAAATAGATTGTGTAGAAATGGTATTATATCTTCCTAAAATGTTTGGAAGAATTCAGTAGTGAAATGTTCTGAGCCTAGAGCTTTCTTTTTTGGAAGAGTTTTAAATATTAACTTAATATTTTTACTAGATATAGAACTATTGAAATTATCCAGTTTTTTCAATGAGTACTGATAGGTGTGCCTTTGAAAGAATTGTCCCATTTCACCTAAATTGTCAAATTTGTGGTCATAAAGTTGTTAATAATACTCCTTTAATATAATTTTAATGCCTGTGGGGTGTGTAGTAATGGCTTTGTTTCATTGCTGATAGTCATGAATTGTGCCATCTCTCATTCAATTTTGGTCAATATGGCTAGTGGTTCAGCTTTTGGTTTCATTAATTTTCTCAATTATTTTTCTGTTTAACCAGTATCTCTCCTTGTATATATTATTTCCTTCCTTCTGTTTGCTTTGGATTTAATTTGCTCTTTATTTTTCTAGTTTATTAAGGTTGAATCTTAGATTATTGATTTAAGCCCTTTTTTTTCTTCTCAAATTGAAGCAGTTAATGCTATCAATTTCATCCTAAGCACTGGTATACTGCATTTCACAAATTTGGGTATGTTCCATTTAACTTTTTCCTAACCAAATTCATGAGTGCTATGAATTCTATCTATAGACCCCTTCAAGCCATTGAGACGAGATAAGAAACCCTGTAAATGTGGAGTAGAGCAAGAAATGCAACTAAAACATTTCCTCTCTGAGTGATCCCTGTAAGAATAAATGAAGAATCAAAGATGGATTATCTCAGTCCTTTGTACATGCTTCTCAGTCCCCAGGTTCCCCCTCCCAATGTAAGTGCTCAGTAAATATTCAGTTTAATTTTTGATCTGTTCATCTTTCAATTTATTATCATTTAATGGAAGTCTTTAGCATTGAGCACTGTAATAGCATTTATTTTCCTGGAAAGATAGGTGTGATTAGCTTAAAATGTTTTACATGATCTATTTTACTTTCATTAACATTTAGAATATAATTAACACATGAAAATTTTGTGATCTAGCCTAAAAGAGCCCCCATTTAAAATATAGAGGTCTTGAAGGAGGAAAAGTTGCAGCTTCATCTTGAATTATTATGCACTTAACTTTTACAAGGCTCATTTCAATAAAATGTAAATTTAAAATTATCCCTGATTTCCATCATTTCTCTTTTTTATAATTCTTGACTGATTTAAGTTGTCTCATCATATTGTGCTTGTGTGTTGTTTCCCATATCTTGACATGCTTTTCTTCCTTGGCTATTCATTTCATTTCTCATTATTCTTTGCATATATGATGTAATATCTTCTGGAACATGTAGCTCTCATTAGTCTCACAAAGATTTCCAGGAATATCTTGACAGTGCTAAATAATATTAATTTCTTCCTTTCTGTCCTTCTCATTTTTCTTCTAAATGAAAATACAGGTTTTCCTAATAGCAAAATTATAATTGGATTTATAAGTTTCTGTGTGGTATAATAGAAAGAGCACTTGATAAATTCCAAAAGCCTAGTTCCTGTATTAGTTTTGTGATCTCCAGCAGGTTACTGAGGTCTTCTTATCTGTATATTGGGTGCAATCATCTCTCACTCATCCTCCCATCATTATTATGGAGTTACAATATATTTAACTGCCAATAAAGTGCAGTTGAAGTCATTAGTTTAAAATTGTAGCCATTGTTTTAGTATATTATGCATATATATATATAAATTATTTTTCAGTAAATAGCATTTACCGAAGAGTGAAAATACTACATGGATGACAGCTTCCCTAATGCGCTAGCTCCTTTCTTGCTAATGTAGGTTAACCTGATTTAGATTGGGTATCTCCTCCTTTCACTTCCATATACTGAATTTGTAGTCTATAAACATTATTTTTACCTCCTGTTTCTCATCTGACCTTTGCACTCTGAAGTCTAATTTATGCTCCACATGATGCCAAACACTCTTTTCTTATAAGTGCCTTTATGATTACCTCTTTCTTCTCTATTTCTCCTGACTGTTTCCTGTCCCATGCTTTTGTCATCTCACAATTGGATTCTTTCAGTAGCTTCTCAGGATATCTCTCACTCCACTCTTCACACTAATCATCTAAACAAACCACTTCTAGAAAAATATTTTTAAAACATTATTTTCATTCTGTAATTTTCCTGCTTGAAACATAAAATGGTTTTATTGTCTGCTGTATTATATTAAAACTCTCTTCCTCATCTTAAAATCTCTCTGTATTTTATTGCTTTCTCCGAATGCTAACTCAAGTGGACCCTGTGATTCAGAAAAATCTGGCAACAACCATAAACATAATTCATATCCAATATACCCTCCCTTAGACCCATATAAGGTTATGTCCTATATCTGGAATTCTTTCTCATCTACTAAAGTAACAATAGTTTAGTGGTTACCAGAGTGTAAGGGGGGAAGGGGGTGGTAGAAGAGGTTAAATGTATGGTGATGAAACGAAAATTGACTCTGGGTGGTGAACACACCTTGGGATATACAGATGATGTATTACAGAATTATATACTTGAAACCTATGTAAATTTACTAACCATTGTCACCCCAGTACATTTTAATTAAACAAAGTAATTATTATTTCTACCTTCCTTTGTAGCTTAACTAAAGTTCTAACATCTCTAAGAATAATTTCTTCCTCCATCTTAACACTTCTTTCTTACTTCAAATACAATAACAGTTAGGACAAATCATTGTAAGTGATAAAAATTGAAATCAAGCTATGTTAAGCAAAAAGGGGTATTTATTTATTTATGTAATCGTTAAAGCCAGTGACATAGCAGGAAAAACTAACAAATACAACCAGGAGCCCAATATTGACAAATCCACTCTCTCTCCAACTCTTAATTCTTCTCCTTTTCACAGGGATATACTTTTCTCTTTTCAATTCTTCATGAGCCTAAAGCTACACTGCTGACTACATTTCGCTCACAGTTTTGCAGAGAAGGGAGAGATTTTGCAGAGAATAGATTCCCTGTATTAGCTTGAGTTGGAAAAATCCAAGCAAAAATCCTGATGACAATATTAGGTAATAACTCAACCCTTTAGGTCAATCACCAAGGCCAAGGGAGCTGAAGAGCTACAAGTGTAAAGCGGATCATACACTCACCTCAAATAAACAGAGAGGCAGAGGAATTTACTGCCAGGAAAAAGGATTATGCACAGACATGACACTGAGGTACTTCTTGGAAGCTAGACAGATACCATGTTTGTATCAATAAAATAAGTCCTTATTAAACTTAGAGCATGACCATAGTCATTTCTTTTTTTCATAGCTTGGCATACAATGACCCCACATAGTCCTGAATCCTAGGATTAATTTTAAAGCTGACTTGCTTTTTCAGTACAAATTTAGGAATGGATAGGGCTCTTATTTCAGGGATTTCTTTCAGTTAGAAGTATCCCTTGGAGATCTGGGGAGAATCAAAGATATCTTGAGGGACAGGGAGGAAATAAGCTACACTGGCAGCCTCCACATGCTTCGGAGAACTTGCTAGCCCCGTGTGTTAAGTAACCCCAAGTGGTTTACTACACTCTCATATCCCAAAGGTATGATTAAAGGAGTAGAGTGTGGAGAAAAGAGTAGACATTAGTGCAATAGAATGAAAGAAAAAAACAACACTTTGGTACTATCCTGGGATTTCATCAACAGCAAAATTAGGACAAGAGAATTGGACCATGAGTGGTTTTTTAAAACACTGGGTGAATCCAATCAAGATGTTTTAGCTATTAAGTTCCCTGATGACAGAGGTTATGTCTGTTCTAATTTGCTTTGTGAGGTACCTACAAAGGCAACAGGGAGAGGGATCATGTTTTTAAGAAACAACTAAAATGTTGTTACTTTGCATCAACACTGCTGAACACTCAGTGCACTACCGTACCTAATGAGCAGCTTTAGTTTCAAATTTCTCGGAAGAATGCTTGAAGATAGTGGAATTAACATTTGGCAGGATCTAACTGGAGATATAAATTGGGAGCCATGGGTGTTTGCTGATGCATTGAGAATGGAGACAACAATATAGGGAGAATTTTTGTTAAGAGGAGCTGGTCATAGACAGCGATAACAAAAACCATCATCTAAGGAAAAGAACTGAGAGAAAAAGACCGTATAAGACAGTATATGATTAATAATAGCAATATTTGTTGAGCTCTTCTTTGCCAGGATTTGTTCTAAACATTTCTCATGTGAAATCACATTTATTCCTCATGAACACTCTATGAGAATTTTATAGATGAGGACAACAAAGGCTTAGCGAAATTAAGTAACTTGCCCAAATATCGAAATTAGTAAGTGACAGAGGCAGGATTTTAACCCAGGTTTGACTAATTCAAGTGAGATTTAAACTCAGTCTAACTTAGCGAGTTTCTTAAGGCCTATTTTGTGACTGTCTATTAGAAAGTAAAAACTATGGGAGAGCTAAGATAGGAACTGACCTTCTGTTAAGTATCTGTTTTCTGCCAGACATTGAGCTGGTGATTGTCCTACAATATTTGATGTGATTTCAGAAACTGAAGCTCAGAAACATTTAAATAACTTGTCTAGGTTCATATATATATAATAGGAAAATGTGAATGCAAGAATCAAACTCAGTGTATATAATATATTACAAAGGTCAATGGCCTTTCCAAATATCATGATGCTTCTGGCAATAAAATTATATTAATTTTTATTTTGCCCAAGGATTTGGGTACCTTTGTCACAGGAAACTTTGGTCAGCTGCAGAGGGCCATATTAGTTTGCTAGGGCAGCCATAACAAAGAACCATAGACTGGGTAGCTTAAACAACAGAAATGTATTTCCTCCCAGTCTGGAGGCTAGAAGTCTAGTAAGAATGCATTAGCAGTGTTGGTTTCTTCTCAGAGCCTTAGGGACAAGGAACCTTGACTTGTGTATGGACACCTTCTCCCTCTGTCCTCACATTGTTTTCCCTTTGTGTGTGTCTGTGTCCTAATCTCTTCTTTGAGGACACTAGTTATATATGATTTGAGATCACCCATATGACCTCATTTTAACTTAATTACATTTTTATAGTCCTGTCTTCAAATACAGTAACATTCTGAGGTATTGGAAATTAGGATTTCAACATATGAATTTGGGAACACACAATTCAGCCCAAACAGTGCTCTGGGAACATGACAAAAGCTGAACAGCCCATGTAGAATATAATGTCCACTTTTATTTATTTAATTATTTATTTATTGTTTTTCTTTTTGCTGAGCCAGCCTGTCACCTGTAGGCAGCTCAGCTTGGGCTGGGAATCGAACCAGTGACCCTTTGCTCAGAGCTCACACTCTTGAGCTAGCTCTTAACCAACTGAGCCACTCGGTCTGCCCTCACTATCACTTTTAAATTACTATCATTTGTCACCTAGACTACTGCATTAACTTCTTAACTAAACCTCCTGCTTTCTCTTTTACCTAATCTCACATGATGTAATACTTTGTCATCATTTTTTTCTTAAAATACCACATAACACAATTCCAAAGACCATCATTCAGTTTGTATTCCATATGAATGCCAACCCCCTTCAAGTTATATTACATAGTGGCCCTGCTTATGGTCCTGTCTTTGTTTCCACTGTCACCACCCTAATATGGTCCTTATTACTTCTAAACTTTTGTAATTACAATACTCTGTCATGTTCAGTAGACACCACTCCCCTCTCTTGTCTCATTATTATTTGTGTACTCTTTCTTAAGCGAAGTTCATTTCAAGATCATGTCACCTGCCCTCTGAGACCCTTTCAATTGTGCCTTTTTATCTATCAAGTTAGAGCCTCCTCATTGTGACCCCAGCCTATTTCTGGTCCTTCCTTCTCGTAGCCTCTGTGGTGGGAAGACTGGATCTTCACCGTACACTTACCTACCTCAACCTGCCTCTGCTCATCCTGTTACTCCATCGACTGTTTCCCAAAATCCACTCCTTCTGCAAGACCCAACTTAAATTCTACTTCATGAGCAGACATTTTCCTGACATACCCTATCAGAAGTGATATAATCTTTTTTTCTCCACCATTAAACTTTCACCTTTACTGTACTGGATCTTTTTACAAAGTATGTCTTTATTAAAGCCACGGTAACCTCAGTGGCCCTTTCAAAGTTCTGGAGTAACCAAAAATAGAACAGCGACCATTGGCCAAAAGAAGCTTAGGAGAATTTATTGGCATAATCCATTGTTGTGCTGGGAACAGCTCATAGAGATATGTGCAAGAGAACTGTTAAATTTTCAATTGTTAAGCATATTGTTAAGCACAGCCGTTATTCAAAATTGTTATACAAATTAAAATTAGATAAATTATTTTTAAAAAGTAAAATATCAGTAAATTCTGATTTAAAACAAATTATTACTAATTATTTTCACATTTTACTTTTTAAAGTACTCTTTAGGCTATTTATATGGCCAATATACTATATATTGATGTGCTAATATGCACCTCCTCCCAACTCCATGTTCAATGACCTTACGTTGATAGCTTGAAATTGGTTATAGTGGGAATATTTGCACCATGGAAATTGCAAACGAAATATCAGGGCTTGATTTTTATTGTCTAGACTAAAAGTAAGTAATGAATAAATGTAAACAGTTCGGGTTAAACTTAAAACTGTGTCATGTCTGTAGCCATCATATTGTGAATAGCACAATCTATAAATAAATATTCTTCCAGTATTTGAAACTATTTTCTGACTCAGCAAAGTTACTTGTATCATTGATTGGTGAGCGAAGTTCTGACACACAAGTTACTTGGTTTCACTTTCATCAAATACCTTAACATGTATGAATATTTCAATCAATATTCGTGTCAGAAATACACTGATTAGTCAATTGCAATCATATATTGGCTATGGATACAAGGTTTTGGCAAAATTCAATGAAAGCATTTTGTGGGAGTTAGTTAGCTATATGGAATTTATAATGAAGAACATTATGTATTTTATTAGTTCTAAATTGTGTACAACATTTATTTTATAATCAGTAAAATTTGTGACACACACACACACACACACACACACACTTCTCCAGAGAGGTAGTTGTTACCACCAGATGTCCCCCAAATCATGGAAGTCAAGCAAACTCCTTGTCAAAATCTAAGAAACAGGCATTTGCAAATAGTTTAAATAACTCTGATGTTTTACCTCTCTTGTATCATATATCACAGAAGGTACTACTTTAAATCTTCTTGACTCCACCTGTTTTCAGGACTTTGTTCTTTGTTTCACTCCCCAGTCAGCAATGCTGTGACCAAATTTGCATGGACTTGAAATAATTGCAAATGAGTTCAACTCAGTAGTGCCTTGCCTCATGCCTGCTTCACATAGCTCTGACTGCCTATTTGGGAGATCCCTTTCTATAATAAAGCAGACTTCATGGAGCCAATGCATAAGAAAGAAGGATAGGGGACATAATGCCCTGTGGAGATCATCTTTAACCATTCATAAGTGAGAAATGGTAGGCATATTTTTCTCCCTTCCTCCTCGACCGAGCTTTGAGATGCAGTCGTTATGTGGCCTCTTGAAAGATGGTCCCATGAAATGAGCAATCAAATAGCCTCAGTAATCCACACTTGTGTTGGCTTCCTCTCTTTCCCTGTCATACTCTTAGTTCCTTTCAGCCCTGTATTATGGACGATCCTGGATAAGATACATCCCACCATCATATGAGGCAGATGGAGAAAAATGACTAAATTATTCCTTTGAAATAGAGCATGACTAAGCCACTTACCATGTCAAATATAAAAATTAAAATTACCCAGACATAATTGAAGGGGGAAACAAAAAGAACAAAAGGATGTAGTATATGTCTTGTCACCTGTGTGTGTCCAATTAGAAGCAATCTCTTCTTCATTTGACTCTACCACCTACATCCAACCCAGTACTTTGTACCTCTATTATGGTACATACATGAACCAAGGGTGCCAAAAAAATGTACACATTTTAAGAGATGTTATCTATGTATTACTTTTCAAAGTTGAATTGAATTACGATAGCAATGTGTAGTATGACATTTGCTTAAAAGATGGCGTTAATGAAATGAATGCTAGCATCATACATTGTATTACAATTTTAATACAGGTTTTTCCTTTCTTAAAATGTATTTATATTTTTGGCACCCTCTGTATATGTGTATTGTATATCACATATCTATATATCATATATACACACATATATAAGAATGTCTATATATAGTAATAGACAGTCCTCTAAGTGCTTATTAATATTACACAAGCATTGAGTAAAAAAAAAAAAATATATATATATATATATATATTTATGCACCTCACCTCCCTTCCAGTCTTATAGTCTTTATATTATCATTCATTTCAATAAATGGTTAGATGTTGAGAGGGATGGAACTTACCCTTCTTAAAGATATTAAATCTGGAATACGTGAAAACCAGCCAAGATTAAGAAACTAGTAAACTAGGTCAGTCTTCTTTCCCCTTTCCCCTTCTTTTCCCCAGATTAAACAAGAGTTTAGTGGCATTTATAAGTATATAATAAACACACTAATGATTGAAGTTGGGCTTTCTTCTAGAGGAAAGCTAAAATCACAGTGTTTCTGGTCGAAAACTAGAAGCTTTTGCTTTTGCCTTAGAACAGACACTCCTGGAGAATTTTAAAAAAAAAGAGAAAGAAACTGGTAAATCTGAGTTACAAGGAAATGTCCATTTCTTTCCTACAGGTTTATAATTATTATCAACAAACAATATATTTATTTTAGAAATATATTTAGTGAGTTTTGTTCTCCCTTGGTTTGATACATATGGAGAAAATGCATGTCTTGTGTCTTGTGTTTGGTGGAAAGTTAAAGAATCCTTTAACAAATTGACATGAGTACATGAACGAGAAAAGAAAGCCGTACCAGTCTAAGCAGCTTTTATAAAGGGTGGAATATCTAAAAGACCAAATAATACTTGATATAATGTCTGGGAAATATTGGCAGAACAGATTGAATAAAGATCAGTTAAATAAATTGCAGATTTTCCCACTTTGGTGAAGACCATATGTTACCAGAGATATGTTACCAGACAGCTTTCCAATTACTCTGCACTTAGTAGAATTTCTGACTCTTGAAACATATTTAAATATACAAAGCAAACTTAGTTTAGGAATTATCTACAAGGCTCAGAATATATATTGAGAAATTGAAAATGGAATTTTGAGCAAGGATGTGTTATAAGAATGGAGAAAATAGCTAAAATTATTTTCATAATTAGTACAATATAATAAAACAATGTAGGAGGCAGATCTTAAATACCACTCTCTAAGGATCCTTAGAGTGTGTATCATTTTATAGATAAGAAGACAAGTTCACAAGGAAAGCTACATGGTTTCTCAAAGACCGCAGATGATAAGTTAAGGAATGAGATTTCGAACACTCTCTTCTCGCTGTTTATGGCACAGGTTTCTAAGCTGTGCTGCCCTTCATCATAGACCTTTGTTTAGTTCAGCTCAACCCTTTCAGATCACAGTGAATACAGAGTAGCTTCAATAGCACAGCTGCTTTGCATAGCTATTCATAGTAGATGCTCAATAATAAGTTATTAATGAAAAATTGGACCTTGAGGGCATTATGCAAAGTTAAATGAATCAAGCAGAGAAACAGAAATACTATGATCTCACTTTTATGTGAAATCTAAAAAAGCTGAACTCAGAAACAAAGAGTAAATTGGTGGTTGCCAGGGGCTGGGGTGGAGCATATATAGAGGAAATGAGATGTTGGTTAAAGTTTACAAGCTTTTAAGATGAAAAACTTCTGAGTGTCTAATATACAACATAAAGATTGTAGTTAACAATATTGTATTGTATACTTGAAAGATACTAAGAGGTGTCACCAAAAAAAAACAAAAACAGGTTATTATGTGAGGTGATGGATAAGTGAAGTAACTTTATTGTGGTAAATATATATATATATATATATATATATATATATATATATATATATATATACCTAACATTTACACCTAAAATTTACACAATGTTGCATGTCAATTATATCGCAATAAAGCTGGGGGAAAAGTCAATACTTATTTTCTCAAATGCATTTATTCAACAAATACTTAGGCAGCCTAGGCTCTGCAGAAAAAAAAGGGTAATTGAGATGTAACCCTTTTGCTGATTAGCTCAGTCTCTTAGGGAGTCAATAAAATAAATAATTACAATAAAACATGAAAAACCCTGTGACATTGGAGAAGGGTGGGCAATGAGAGCACAGTACAGGATGTCTATTTAGAACTGGAGGGTTAGACAATTCTGTCACTTTCAGCTGAATGAGTCTTAAAGTATGAGTGGGGTTTTGCTAAACAGAAGAATTCCTCAGGAAAAAGGAGTTTGTGTGAAAAAACATGGCATAGATTGTGATCTATACATTCTTTCGTGTGGCCGAAGCATGTGCTATATATGTAAAGAAAAGACAGGCAGTGTGGCTGGAGAAAAAGGTTAGATGTTAGATAATAAAACGTCCTAGTTGTCACAAAATGTCCTAAGAAATGAAATTCTACTCTGAACTGTATAGGATATAAATCTGTGTATAATTCGGCACTCTCTAGTAAAGATAATGCTAGCCATGTGTGTAATTTTAAGAAAGGATAAAAAAATAGGTGAGTGCTCGCTTCGGCAGCACATATACTAAAATTGGAACGATACAGAGAAGATTAGCATGGCCACTGCGCAAGGATGACACGCAAATTCGTGAAGCGTTCCATATTTTTCAGAAATCACCCAGTTGGCACAGCAAAAAGACCAAAGAATAAAACACAATGAAAATAGTTTAAGAGCCCTATGGGACAAGGTGAAACGCAACCACCTTCGAATTATAGGAATACCAGAAGGAGAAGAGAAGAAGCAAGGGGTCGAGAATGTATTTGAAAAAATAGTGACTGAAAACTTCCCTACCCTGGTGAAGGAAATCAACATATATGCCCAGGAAGTGCAGAGGGTTCCAAACAAGCTGAACCCAAACAGGTCCACACCAAGACACATCATAGTTAAAATGGCAAAGGTTAAAGACAGAGACAGAATCCTAGAGGCTGCAAGAGAAAGACAGCAGGTTACATACAAAGGAACTCCTGTTAGACTAACAGCTGACTTGTCTACAGAAACTCTGCAGGCCAGAAAGGAGTGGCAGGAGATACTCAAAGTGACACAAAATAAAGGCCTACAACAAAGATTGCTCTACCCAGCACAGCTATCACTTAAAATTGAAGGAGAAATAAAGAGCTTTTCAGAAAATAATAAGCTTAAGGAATTCATTATCACCAAGCCAGCATTGCAAGAAATGTTAAAAGGGCTTTTTTAAACAAAAGAAAGGGGTAAACAAGCTAACCCAGGGAGACCAGGAATACAAATACCAAAATGGCAATACATATGCACCTATCAATAATCATTTTAAATGTGAATGGGCTAAATGCTGCAATCAAAAGACAGAGAGTGGCTGAGTGGATAAGAAAATAGGACCCATGTATATGCTGTTTACAGATGGAATAAGATATTTCATGCAAATGGTAATGAGAAAAAAAAAAAGCTGGAGTACCAATACTTATTTTGGACAAAATAGACTTTAAAATGACTACAATAAAAGACAAAGAAGGGCACTATAACCCTAATAAACATCTATGCATCCAACATAGGAACTCCTAATTACATATAACAGATTTTAACAGACATAAAGACAGAGATCAACAGTAACACTATCATAGTAGGGGACTTCAACACCATTGTCACCAATGGACAGACCCTTTAGACAGAAAATCAACACAGAAAGAGTTGATATAAAGGAAAAACTGATGGTTGTTGGCTGGGAGGGAGTGGGGAAGAGGGAGAAGGGGAAGATTTTGGACAGTATAGATGGGACTACAATGTTGCCGCAGGGAGATGGGGCAGTTCTGGGAATGTAATTGATAATGTTATGAAGAGACTATTATGTTGTGTGAAATAAGTCAGTCGGAGAAGGACAGGTACCATGTGATCTCACTTGTGTGTGGAGTCTGAAGAGCTGAGTGAACATTCAAAGTAAACAGACTCGGGCCGGCCGAGTGGCTCAGTTAGGGCCAGCCGAGTGGCTCAGTTAGTTAAGAGCTCGCTCAAGAGTGCCAGCTGAGTTCTGAGCAACAGCAGTTCGATGCCCAGCCCAAGCTGAGCAGCCAACAGGTAGCAGGATGGCTCAGCTAAAAAAAATAAAATAAAAATTATAAATTAAGAAAAAAAAAAAAAAAACAGACTCGTAGATATAGAGGAAAAACTGTGGGTGGCTAGTTGGAAGGGGGGTGGGGATGAGGGAAGGGGAAGGGATTAGACAGCATAAATAGACAACTACAATATTGCCACAGGGATATGAAACACAGTTCGGGGAATATAATGTTGTAAAAATTTTGTGGCGTGTCAGATAGTCACATATCTTGTTAGGGAGACCACTTCATGGATGGAGTACAGGCTTGATCACTGCACTGTACAACTGAAGCTGGTGTTGTATAGTATTGTATGCCAACTGTAACTGAATATGTGGATGGTCACGGGATGTGGAGTATACTGTGGAGGGGAGTCAGGGGAGTTGTGATAGATATGTATGATATGGGGGCGCAGTGGGGTGGCAAACTGGGGGAGGGGGGTTGTCACTTTGGGGGGTAAAGAGTATAACTATTGCATTGTGTTGTACACCTGAAACTAATAAAAATAAATAAATTTAAAAAAATAGGTGAAATTAATTTTAAAAACATGTTTTATTTAAGCCAATACATCCAAAATTGTATCATTTCAACATGTAATCAATATTATCAAATATTAATGGGCTGTTTTACTGAATAGTACTGAATCTTCGGAATCTTGTTTGTTTTATGACATAAAAATATCTCCATTTGAATTAGCCACATGTCAAATAGCCATGTGCCCAATAGCCACATGTGGCCAGTGGCTACCAGGTTAGACAGCATAGTTCTAAACTACAGACAAGTCACTTAGGACATAATCCTGGAAGACAGCATGGTTGACTCAGTCCTGAATGAAACTCAGAGTCTGGCAACAACAAAAGCACAGCCATTGCAATGCATTTCAATTCTTTCTGCTCATGTCTCAATCCTACAGTCAAAGGTGGTCCAGGCAGATATTTCCAAACTGAGTTCCCATTCCCTACCCCAGTACTGTGGGAGTCACTGAGTCCTTCCAGAGGGAATCTAGCAACCACAGAACCCAGAGAGTGCAGATGTAAACTGGAGAAGGTGGGGGTGCCACGTCAAGAAGCTGCTTGTCAAAGAAGTTATTTCTTTTCCACCAAGGCTGTCAAGCTTTGGCCATGCCGCAGAGAATGTTCTGCCTTCAACTGGTGATGGGAGAATTTCTGGGTTGTCATTAGATCCAGTTAGAATAGAGGATCAGAGGTGACTAGCGAGCTAAAACAGAGGCACAATGAATAACTCAGCGACCTGCCTGACCCTCTGGCACACAGTTCCATGTAGAGGTTTGTCCTTTCTCTTGAAACGGAATCACTCCTAATGAGACATACACTGGAGACTTCAGCTGTGAAGTTGACAGCTTACAAAGAAAGCAGGAGGAAGTTGAATTGTGGAGGGTTAGAGTGGGAATCTGGGTCAAAGCTTTGTCTCAACTTTTTTATTTTCCTCTAGGAAGAATAGGCAGAAAACAAAATGAGTCAAAACTCCATTATTTTTGAGAAGCTTAATAAAGTGATTTTTTTTTCATTTTGTAGATCTCAATTTAAGTTATATTAGCAAGATAATACTTAAAACACTGCAGAATTTTTAATATTTTTGAGAAGCTTAATAAAGTGATTTTTTTTCCATTTTGTAAATCTCAATTTAAGTTATATTAGCAAGGTAATAATTAAAACACTGCAGAATTTGTAATATCAAAATCAATTTTTCCTTTTCCACTGTCCTTCTGAAGTCCTTCCTTCCTCCCCAAGAAAGATTTAGTTAAATAACTAGTAACAAATGATATGGCATGCCTAGTTCCAAAAGCCCCCTGTGATATTCTAGGCCTTTGTCTGCAGAGAAGCTATAATTAAGCATTGTATATTCTGTAGGAAGTCTTTGATATTTAAACACCAATTCTCTGCAGTGATGTGGATTGGACCATTTAGTGCTAAATCATATGTGGCTATAATATTTCTAGTAATTAGGCAAAAAGAAATTTTGTTAAATTCGTGTATACGTTTGCTGAGATGATTCAGTTCGGTAGTATCTGGAACTGGTTTCTCATGAAGCACTCAGCATTGGGTAAGTGCTTTTGGAAGAACCACAGAAGTAAACCATGCAATTCTCTCTCAGAGCTTTAAGAGTTATGATAGGAAAAGAGCACAGGCTTTGAAATTCCAGCGCTTTTACAAACTAGCCATTAGTTATCTGGCAAATTCACTCAGCATAAACAGTTTATTTGTAAATGTCGGAGATAATACTTCTCATAAGATTGTTTGGTTTAAATAATAATAATAATAATAATAATTATTATTATTATTTGAAGTGACTGGTGCAGTACTTGGTACATATTATTATTAATCGTTTACCAATTATTTCCACAGGCTCTAGATAAATGTTGATGATGATAATAATGATAATGATCACTCATCTTGCTCTTATATGGCTTCTACATTGCCAAAATCAGTAGATTTTTTTCAGTATTTATCTTACTTTAGTATTCACACAGTTGTACAAAGAAAATAAAAGCCCTTTGTTCTCTTGGTTTCCATAAGAATACATTCTCTTGGATTCTCTCCTCCATTGTCATTATGAGCTGCTCCTTCTTAATTAATGCATAAAAATTTGAATTCCTTAGGGTATAATCAGAACTCTTACCTCCACTTCCTACACTTTCATCTATTACTGTTACTATCCATAGGTTGATAACTCCCAAAAAGTTCCAACTTAGACTTATAGTCTCTGAGCCAGAATGCCCTTATTCAATTTCCAACATGGCATTCCTCCTTGGTTATTTTACAGAAATCTAAAAATAAATTCTAAAACTTTATCTTATTTTTTTTTTCTATATTTGGTTCTGTTTCTGTTTTGTCTCTCTCAATTAGTTCAATGCAATTACGTGAACTAGAGTTACTGGAAGGAATAGATATCACACCTTCTCATTCCGAGGCTCAGCAATCTACAGAACAAAACCAAAGATGGAACTCAGACTTGTACTTCACATGTGTGACAATTACAGCTGTCATGAATATTGCTTTCATTGATTCTCTTTCACGTCCTTTGCCACGTATGACTGTGTTTTCAACTTGTATCTTTGCTTCTGAGATCAAACTTCTTTTTTTAGTCCTATTCCTGGTAGTCAGAAGAAAAGTTTATCAATTTATTATACCACTCAGAAAAACACTTGACATAATTTTTGTGACAATATCTAGTAGCTCTGATTAGTATTCCCATAAATAATATTTTTATACATATAGTTCAAAACTCAAGTTACTAGGTTTTGTGATACTAGCTACTTTTTCCCTGCTGAATTCTCTAATGAAGTACTGCTCAAATGTGCCTTACATAATACATGCCTAGAGTAATGCCTGCAGTGAATTTGCTAAATGAGATCCTTCTAGTACTCCCAATAATAAAACAATCTAGATGAGATGCAATAATGTCCTGCCTCATGCTGAATGCTATGCTCTACGGGTCACATCATGGAAAGGCTCTAGGCAGGCTTTAAAGTAATTGGACAAAACCTGGAAATTTGTCTGTTAGCAAAGGTTTTCATAGTAAAGGCATTTACAATAATTCAAGGAATCATGATGAAGGCACATGATAGATGATGATAATGT
This sequence comes from Aselliscus stoliczkanus, assembly GCA_033961575.1. NCBI lineage: Eukaryota > Metazoa > Chordata > Mammalia > Chiroptera > Hipposideridae > Aselliscus > Aselliscus stoliczkanus. The sequence continues at coordinate 74,753,021 of CM066736.1, forward strand.
TTTACCCTACTTCTATACTTTAAAATTTTTCTATTAATCATAGTTTCAGCATGCAAAACACCTAGTTGTCAGTTCAATGGCCCTGCTTAGGAATTTCCTTGGGCCACTTAACTCCTTTCTTTCTATTCAACAAAAATACGTATACTTGTGTGTGCTACTTTTCTTGTGAGGATAGAAATATCTTACCTTGAAGAATTTTATTGTCTAGTAGCAGGAGAGAAACATAAACAGGTGAATGCAACAGAGTTTGAAATTGCTAGGCTCATGGCACATATAGCTATAATGGCGAAAGTCACATATTTTAAAAAGAGAGGAACAGAGCATCCTTATAAGAGAGATATTAACAAAATGAGAAGTGTTTGCCTTTCTTGTTTTTCTCCCTGTGGCTGTTTCAGTTAACCACTCATTTCACTAAAACACAGCCTACTCAATATGGGCATTTTGGCTAAAATTTCCTGATGAACACTTATTGGCCCCATGAAAGGGCAGGAAGTAATGACTGGGCACTGATGTATTGATCCTGCTCACACATATCTTGGGGGTATGATATCCTTCCAGGCAGTAATTCCCATGAGTAATGGCAGCATTTTCCTTCACCAGTGGTTAATAAAATGCACTGTTTATACTAGCAATAGGATATTAGTAGTATAATCCATTTGGGATGTATTTTTTAATTACTGTTTATATTGAAAATCTTCATTTCCTTTTTGGCGAAAAATAATTTGGGCCAACTAAAAGGAAAAAGGAAATTTTTATATGAAAGACCAAGCTCAATACTTTTCTTTAAAGTGAATTAATACTTCCTAAAGTGAATATTTCTGAAAAAAAATATTTTTTACATTTTTTAGCATCTACTTGATCATATTTGAATAAATAAAATTACCTTTCCAAAATTTTACTCTTTCCCTGTCTTCCTGTACCATCTTTTCTGTTTAAGAAATCCGTGAAAACATATTATGTGATAAGTGTAGTTAAACAAGTCCACTGATTACCCTCAAGGGGCTTACAGTTTTGGAAAGTAATATATATATAAATATGTCCAAAATATAATAAATATATACATTATGTAACATACAAATATATCTACATAATATAGACTATGGAATATGTACTTTAAGTCTAATAGTATAATACTTAGGACCATAACTCTTCATCCAACTCTAGGAAATCTCCTTAGAAATCCCATATGGAACAAATTATATGAAATGGGTTATGTTTGCTGGTAAACAAAATGTTAATATCGTGGATTGTATTTTTACCTCAGTTCTCAATATCAAATAAATCATCAGTATGATCAGCCTTGTCATATAGGTAAAGGAACCACAATTATAAACTTCTCTTGCAATTACAAGTAACAAAAATTATGTCCTTCAGTATAGATAAGATTTCAACATGGAGAAATGGGGAAAGGGTAGTCCAGGTGGAAAGAACATCATGAATATCAGAAATAAGTGGGAACATTTGGGAAGAGGTGGGTACATCTAAGGTACACATGGAAGAGCGCAGTAAAAAATAAGACCCAAAAATTAATGGTCAGTAAGGTTTGAAAAAATGAAAGATAAGAAATGATAAGAGGTTATGTAACCATGTAAGCTTCTATGCAAAGAATTATGAGGTTCTGATTATGGTGGGAGAAGTAAGAGTACAATGGGAAAAAGGAAACTAATATCAGAGAATTATTTGTATCTTTTTAGTATGAATCCATTAATTTTTATTTTTATGATCATTTTCCCCAACACACATAAGATTTATAAATTTGAACCATATTTTTAATTAATATTTTGCTGGAAAACTGTCTCAGTTACTTGAGATATCCTATGTATGTTGCTATACTTTTTACCTTTATTCCAAAGTATGTTTAAGCCACAGAAGCACAGTAATTACTGAAAATGAATTGGTACCACCAGAAACAACAGTTATCTAGAGTTATACATGACATAGTAAACCATTTTTTCAGTGCTTTTAAACATAAAATTCAAATAAATAATCGCCCTTATGTCAGAAGAAAGATTTAAAATTATTCTTTAGCAAATCTTGCTTTCAATGTGTGCTTTGTAGGCCCAAAGGGAGGAAGACACTTCCAGATCCCAGCTGACACAATACAGATCAAATAGTCTAGAAAAGCAACTAACTTCAACAGTCTTTGAGGTTGAGATATTGGAACCTGTTATCATCTGTGGGAGAGCTGCAGTTCTCAGGAAAAAAAATACACATGTCTTGACTATTACGTAACCCTGTTCTTCAAGATTTAAGTGGAATATTATGTAATCACTGTTTAGAGTGATGTAATCTAGACAAAACTGCTGCAATCCTGATTGTAGGTAAAATAATCAATTGGACAATGTTTTCATCTGGAAAATTCCTAGTAGGTGCCAATTACTTTATACTGCTCATTCATTCATTTATTCTTTGTTCAACTTGTGTTAATTATGTTCCAGGCCCCTGTGAGGAATTAGGAATACAAAAATGAGTAATATTCATGTCCTGAAGGCACATACAGTCCAGCAGGAGCATAGGGAAGCAAAGACAATATTCTGTTGTGAGATCAAAATGAGGCACAAAGGAGGGGATGCATAGGAGGGTTATGGTAGACTTTGCAGAGAATTTCCTAGAGTTTAATGTTGAAGAATCAGTAAGTGGATGGTTATTCAACAAGAGGAAGGAAAATTAACTAAGCTTTTCTGTTTTCATCTGTGATGTCTTGTGGAAATCACCTCATTTCTAAAGTTTTCTGGTATCCTAAGAATGACTCATATGGTTTTAATGTAGAGCATCTACTCTTAGAATAAATGTGTATTAACATTCTAGCATGAGTTTCAGGTGCACTGTGTTTCATGATATAAGTAAAAGAATAACCCTGGTTCTATTTTGTTTGCATGCATTAGGCTCCCATTCTGTGGCTGAAATGGAAAATTATATATATAAATTAAGCAGCTTTGAAACACTCTAGAGCCAAATTCAACTGATATGATGGAAATTTAGAACCAAAAGAAAGTGATATCTAAACAATTGTTTAAAATAAAATTTGATTCTGATGAATTTTGCTCTATAATAATGCTATTTACAAAATTAGTTGCCTCCTAAATTCCCACATTATCTTCATTACAGAGATAGTATAATAGTAATTGGATATGGATCTATCTTACCAGAAACATACAAGGATATCTAAAAGTTATAAATTAATGCTCTTACATTTGATTCAATGATATTGTAAGAAAATTTTATTCTCAATAGCAGCATGTTGAATTTGTTTATTCAATGATGTTCACTGGCCTTCCATTTAAAATTGTCCATATCTACTCTCCAATTTCCATAACATTTAAGTATGTTACTTAAGTTTTTCCATCAAACTTATACATTCATATTTTTCTAAATCAAATAGTGCAAAAGTGCTTAAAATAGAAAGAGCATTTTAGTTTTTTAGTTTTTTAGTTTTTTTACCTTCATATTTCTAAGTAGCATGAATATATGAATATATGCTGCCTTTTTTAAATGGCTACTTTTAAATTTGTGGACAGTAGATAGCTTTTAATTCATACATGTCCTTATCTCTTCTCTTAATGTACTTATATTATTCTCCTTATTCTATTTAGCTTCACGTAATTTCCTTAATCATCTCTCTTTTATTTCCTGTATATGTTGACTTCCAAATTGCAAGTGGAGGATTTTAAAACCCTTCCCCTTCTCATCAATTCTCCCTCCTTCTACCTCTCAACCTATCAATTTTCTCTTTAATTTTTATTGTAAAGTTTATAACATGTATATTCTATGGCAGAGTGAATTTTTCACTTTATATGTGGATTCATAAAGGTGAAAATCAATAATTAACATCTGCACCATCACAACTACAGTATGAGCTAAGAGTCAAGTATGGCTATGATTATATTTTCTTTTCCTAACTTGAAGCCACAGACACTCTGCAACTAAAAAAAGAATGTTTGATTCCTTCTGACTTTCACCATTTGCTTAAAATGAAGCCACAGGCTAGTTTCATATTCTACACCACATCTTCCTTTCTCAATCACTTTTGTTTCGCTGTTGAATCAGTAAATCTTTGCTTCCTCAGCTTTTTCTTCATTCTATGTTTTGCTTGAAATGTACTTTCATTTTCTTCAAGAAGTCTATGAACTATTTTTATAGTTTCTCATTTATTTTTTAATGTGTAATTTTAGAACACAATTTTTTTATCAACTGCCAAAAACCTCAACACTTGCAGGCTTCCCAATTTTATTGGAAAACATGAAATACATATTCCCATGTTTAATTCCCAGCTTGCAAAATGTTTCTTTAATAAGTTACAATTATTATGCTGCAGGATTTTTATGTCACACATGTTTTAAGACTGTCACCTATTTTAATTTTAAAGTGTTCTACTTGGGCTTTGCACTGAGAAAACCGTATTTCTCCACTAGTTTAAGCTTGTTCTTTAGTCTAATGTTCAGTATTAATGTCATTTGTTTTAGATGGTCCAGGAGAGAATAGCTTAACCATTCCTAGAATGTTTTATAATCCCAATAAGTACAACTAATTGGGCTCAGGCTACTTGTCAGGTATTTTATGTACATTAAATGTAATACACAAAATGCCCACCTATTAGACAGTGTTACCTCTGATATTCAGGTAAGAGAAATTATTCATGCTGAATTAGAACTCAGATATTTCTAAAAACAAAGTTCTCTTCCTATTAGAAGCTGCTTCCCTATAAGTTACTGTATAAACAAAAACAATGTTAAAACAAAACTGTTAGGAGAGGTGCTAAAGATTATGATTTTATCAGATAATTTTTCTTGTTTAACTGTGAATGTATTGAGAATATTCATTAATGCCATCACAATCACTATATACCTCATTTCAAATTATTTATGCAAATGCTCCAGCATTAATCAAAGCATTAAGTGCAAGACAGTTGAAAAACAGAGTCAGCTAAAAATAAATCAGAGAATAATAGATTAGTCAGATTAGTGTAAAACTAATTAATAATTTAGGCCCTTGGGCACATTTTTTCAGAAAAAGCCCTTTAAACTTTGTTAATTGCTAAATACAATTTAGCTACATGTAGTAAATAACTACATTGCCCACCTGCCATCACCACAGAGGCTTCTTGTTGCTTTAATTCTGGAGAAGAAGGAGAGATGCAGCTGGCCCACCAGTGTTTTTGGCTGGGACTCAGATGGCCCTCTCTGCTTTGCTCTTTATGGTTTGTTCATGAAGGCAAAGCTACACAAATACCCACCCTCAATGTCTGAGGAGTTCATTTGCAAAGGGCACCTGCGCTATCTTGGGGTCAGACACGTGGGATCAGGAATGAGAAGATGTATGTTCACACCAAGACTCTGTCACCCACTTGCTAAATGTGACTTCAGTTTTTATCTGCTGTGAGGGAAAAATAACATTACCTTTATTACAGAGTTGGTGTGAGGAGCAGTGAGCTAATATATATGAACTGATTTTCCAAAATTAAAAATATTAAACAGGTTATTTATAAGTTCTCTCTACATAGCCATATAATAAAAGCTATGCAAATGAGTGCTTGGTACTCCCTTAATCATTTGTGACCTACTCCTCCAGGTGAAATTTCAGCTCCTAGGTCTAGTGGATTTTTAAGCCAGTTACATCGTTACACATCCCAATTACATTGTCTTGTAATTGTCTCCTGTATATCTTTCCAGTCAATTCCCCTCACCCATCAATCTTTTGACAGCTCAGAAAATGAACCTGGTATAATTTGCGGAGCCTCACAGGCTCCAAAAATATCGAAAATTTGAGCAAGATGACATTTACATGGGAAAGAGATATACATGCGGATATAATTGGGTTTCTGAATCTCCTGAAAACCAGCCATAGAAGAATGCAGGGAGCAGAATCTGCACCCGGGATGATCTGTGAATGGAGTACAGCCTTCCACTCCCTGAGTCTGTAACTCTGGGAAAGTGCAAACCGAATTGCCTCATCTGTTTTCTTATCTGTTGAATGGAGGTTAAATTGCATGCCTCAAAATATTATGAGAGCTAAATGAATCACATATACACAGCTTTGTACACTTCCCAGCATATAGTTTATTGTCAATATTGATCCCAATTTTCTGTTAATTTTAAAAGACCACCATCAATCCTTAGCCCCCCAAGTTTGTGAAGGACTTTGCAATTATTCTCCCCATATCACAAACTTCCCTATGGTTGTACAGAATGAAACTTCAAATGTTTTTCATAAGTTTATGTATTTATCAGTGACAAGAGTAAAATCTCAAGGATCCCCATTTTTCCCTTGGGATAAAGCCACAAATTCACATGATTATCAATAAAATGTCACATGCATAATATTCTATAAAAATATGATACTTTATTAGATATTTGTATAACAGCTATATTGTATGAAGTATGCCTATTGCATATATACAGAGAGCACCAAAAATTGTATACACATTTTAAGAAAGGAAAAAAACTGTATTAAATTGTAATAGTCAATATATACTGAAAACAAAAGATAAGTACAAGTCACATTTGACTTCTGCCTTTGCAAGAGGAGCTCAAAGTGGTTACCATCAGCATCCAGACACTTCTGATTTCTGCGAACTACTGCTTGAGCAACGTTGACCAAAGTGCCCACTTGTATACATTTTTTGGCACCCCTGGCATATAAGCACATACACTATATCTTTAAATACAGAAATCTGGATCAGTAAGGTAAGATGATCGTACAATGAGAAGCAAAGGGAAGTGAGATAGAAGGCAAAATAGCAAAGAAATGTCTTTGTCGTCACACTAGTATGTAAGCTTTTTTGAGTAAAAGGGAAAGCTGAATTGCGTGTACTTTTTATATTATTCTCTCTCTCTTAGTAAAATTATTTTAAAAGTTCAATGCATATATGTATAATGTAGTTTCACTGTAAATTGGCCAAAATGAGCAAGTCAGTAAAAGAGCAAAAACTCGTTCAGGTCCTCACAAGTAACCATGCTCCCAGGGCTTCTGCATTCTGATTGTACCCGATGAACCTAACACTTTCATATCTCTATCCCTCTGCTTATCTGTCTTCACACAGGCAACTATGGAGAAAGTGGGATGGAAGCTTTCAAGGATATGTCGGCCAAGGAAGGGATTTGCATCGCTCACTCTTACAAAATCTACAGCAATGCAGGGGAGCAGAGTTTTGATAAACTGCTGAAGAAGCTCAGAAGTCACTTGCCCAAGGCCCGGGTGGTGGCCTGCTTCTGTGAGGGCATGACTGTGCGCGGTCTGCTGATGGCCATGCGGCGCCTCGGCCTAGCTGGAGAATTTCTGCTTCTGGGCAGGTGAGTGACAATGAGAAAATTCACATGGTGGTAATACCAGGATTTTGGGAGCATCAAAGGGCATCTTTGGGTGCACAAGGACAGATGCTTGGGAAGCTTAATCTGTGCAGTAGAAGCAGAGCTTAAATATCATAAAACACCAGAGCCTGGAAATAATCTTGGAAAATTAGTAAATATGCCATGTGCTGGGTAATGAGGATAGCAGAAATAAACACATAAAGATGATGAGACCTTAAATCCTCAAAAAAAAGACTGAGAAAAGGAGATGGATTTTTAAATACTTGCATGATTCCCTTGGGAGCTAAATACATGTCAAACTTTTTGCTGTTGCTTTTGAAATTGATTTTGAGAATGGCTGCATAAGCTTGTTTTATAATATAGAATCATAGAATTTGGAGTTCATAAGTGAGGAATTGTTCTTTGAAATAACTTCTAAAAGCATTGGAAAATTGGCTCAGTATTTTATATAACAAAAATGTTATTACATTTCCTGATCACCCACATTTTTACCAGACAAGTTTCTAAAAGATCAATTTCTACATGGATTGACTTTAATTATCTGGATAATCCACTTGATTTGCACAATTCAGCTCATTCTCTACTGATGTTATTGAATCAGTACATTAGTCAGGGTTCTCCAGAGAACAGAAGCAGCAATGTGAATATATAGAGCAACAGACCCAGAAGAGCCTGAGACCCAAGAAGAGCCAATATTTCAAGTTTCAGTGTGAAGTCCAGAAAAGACCAGTGTCCCAACTCATGCAGGCATGCAGGTGGAGTTCCCTCTTACTCAGCCTTTTTGTTCTGTTCAGGTCTTCAGTTGACTGGATGAGGCCCGCCCATATTAGGGAGGGCCATCTGTATTACTCAGTCTACAGGTACAAATGGTCGCCTCCTCTGGAAACACCCTGATCAACACACCTAGAATAACGTTTGGCCAAACTTCTGGGCATCCCATGGCTCAGTCAATTTGTCATGTAAAATTAACATCACAGTTGGTAAAATGACACCAGAGTTTAAACATGTGAATGCAGTTCACCATTCCATTCCTTGAAAAAGTCATGTGATATCACATATCTTTTCTCAATAGGCAGCCCATTTAAAGAACAGAGAAAAGCTGATGCAGAGAACCACTGCATCTTTCTCAATATTCTGTCCAAAATAGAAAGCCAACTCATTTGTCATTCATTATTGCTGGCTTGTTTAAAAGCTAAAAATCAGGCTTCCTTGTTTTTCCAAATGCTGAACTGGCCTTCTGTGATCAGACAGAGCTCCTGCTTGACTATATTTTATGACAGCCACTTTATATACCTAATTCTTTTCTGTCTGATCTATGGCAGTAGATTGATGGGATTATTTTAGTATGAGGCCAACTATCCTTCATAAAAGTGATATTGAGTGAGATTCCTTTTTCATTTATGTCGCGCATTTTGTCTAAAATCATTCCTAGTTGGCAAGAGTGATGTACTAGTTAGTTTCATACAACCCAGGAACATTCCCATTGCCAATACTCTTAAATTCTGAAGTGCAGTGTTACCACTGGGGTAAAAAGAGCAGGAAAGAAAGAGCTGGCTTTAAATAGCTCTGCTTTTCTGATAGGAGATGAGGGATTCTATAACTTGTATCTGCTGCTTTTCTAGCATTGATAAGACAAATTAGCAGCATTTGTTTTTTAGACATATAATTTGTCAACAAGTAAATGGTTTTTGAGCATATGTACACAAGGGAAATAGATTGGTACTTACTATATTTGCCACTTTCCATCTTTATTTCTATTGCCAGCACCACCACAAGGCCAAAATTCAATATTTTGCATATTCTAAAATTTATTTTGTATATGTTGTTTACAAGAAGTTCTCTCCAAATAATTTAATGCATAAACAAATAGTTTCATAACCTTTAATTTTATTTCTTGACCATTTTGTGGATTGGTTAATAATAATTGAACATTTACTTGATCACTAGTTCATTTCCTCTTTGAGCAATTTTAAAAAGTCTTCCTTACTCTGAACTTAAACAATAATTCCTAAGAGTTTCTACCTCTTGGTAGATCATCACATGTTACTTTCTTTGAAAGTAACATGTGATAATCTTTCAAATATTTTCAAAAAACAGTATGGTCCTCAGTCCCCTTCATCTTCTCTTTGAAACATTTCTACTCTTCATAGTGAAATTGTACTCAGGTATTAATAAAACCATTTATCAGGACCACTGATAGGATCGTTTATCAAATGCAGTGTGCCAATTACTGTGCTAAGCACTTTACATGCGTTGTTTCATTTACTTATTAATTTGACAAATACTGAGTACCTACTATATGTTAAGATGCTTGGGATATATCAATGAATAAAAGAGAGATAACATCACTATTCTTATGGACCTTACAAATGATAAGTTAAACAGAAGGTAATAATTGCTATGAAAAAATAATAAATCTAGGACCAACTTGCATGTTAATATTGTTATCATCTTTGCATTATTGACAAGGACTCCAAGACTCAATAAATATTGAGTAATAATGATATGAATAAGGCTATATAGATGTATGTGATGAAGGCAAAATTGAAATTAAGTCTGGAGTCTGATCATGTCGCGCTGTTTTACTGCTTCTTAGTGAGTTTAAAGTATTCCTGTTCATAAAATGGGAGGTCTTGGGGGAGTGAGCAGAAAAGCAAAAGTAATAGTTGTATGAAAGAATTCAGAACATCTACTCACACTCATTTTACAGATAAGGAAACTGATGACCCAAAAGTTTGATGACATGGTCAGGTTAGTACCAGGGCCCAATTACTATGACTCACAATCCAGCGCTTTTCTCTCCTATAGAATAAAAACAGGGAAGGACTTATAATCTGATGACAAACCCCCAGTTCTTTATAGATACTTGTGGATAAGGAGACTATCCTAGAAAATTCATATTTAAGTTATCATCTTAAAATTAATGTTCCCTCCTAAAAACTCCAATTCATCCTATAATTCCTCTTAGTATATTAAGATTATTTGGTTTATATATATTCTCCCAATCCCTCTTTATACTTTTTCCTTCCCCACCCCGACTCAATTTGGATGAATGATTCTTACAAACTAGAAGTCAGTGCTATGAGAACATCACCTACATTCAGAACATCCTAGAGGGTCTCACATTTAATAACTGTAGTTACTTATAAATCTCTCCAGTGGCCTTGGGACAGCCAGGTTTAATAGGTCTTTCAACTAAAATGTTTGGCAGGACTAAGATAACTACTGCTGAGACAACCTCATCCATCAACATATCCTACCATCTGCACTGCACATCAGTAGAATGCTAGAGCGATATAGACCTGGCCCCTGGATCTTCTCATTTGAGCCCTAGGTAATCTGCTGTCTCATTGCCAATAAAAATGTCCTATTCAGGTCCCTGAATAGTCTTGCTAAACACTTTGGCTCTGACAGCAGGTTGGGATCAATAATCTAAATACAAATGACATTATTTTTTTAGAATGGATACAGTGTTTTAGTTCTTGAGCTGAGAAAGTATTATTTTAGACATATTATTTATGAATTATAAACCTAAATAGGAACTGGTTTTTAACATAGTGTTTTATGTTTTCTTTAAAAAAATGTAGTTTACAATCATGAAAAATAATTTAAACAGCAAACAAAGCTATACAGGGAAAGGCATCAGCACAGGGTATTGTGAAATTATTTGGTATTTGCTAACCTTGTAGGTGAAAATGGGCCTCACTATTTTTTTTAAGTTTTAGTTTTTCAATTATGACTGAGATTGTAGATCTTTCATACGTCAATAAGTGATATGTATTTATACTTTCTGAAAGCTACCTAGTCATGTACTTAGTCCATTTTTTTCTGTTTATTTTTCCTTACTTATTTATATAAAAGCACTCATAAAGTAAGGAAAGTGGTTCATTGGCACATGTAGCAAACATTTTCCCTCTTGTCATTTAATTTTGACTTTGCTTATGGTATTTTGGACAATGCCAAGCTTTATTTTTCAGTTATGTTCTACACACTTATATGTCTCATGGGAATTGTATATGGATGTAGAGGCCAGTCACAGAGGTGTGTCTAATTGATTGTTTAATTTTAGGATCCAGGTAGGATAGGAGAATTTAGTAAACAAGAGCATACAATTCATAGTATAAACATCCGTAAATGTTGGAATGGTTAACACTTAAAGCATAGGTGGGGGGAGCAAGCAGAGGAGGTCAACTTCAGAATTGGAACAGAAATAAAAAAATATGTTAGGGGCAGAAGTAGATATGTTTAAAGGTTTGAACATTGGAAACTCACTTGATAGCCTCTCTTTTCTTTATAAATTTGGAGACAAGAAGGAAGTGTGTGTGTGTATGTGTGTGAAAAACTACACTGTTAATAAATTTTTTCATGTATTATCTTTATTTTACATTACTCCATCTGTTACAAACAATGGGGAGATAAAAGATCTGGTTCTATTATAATGGAGAAATTTTCTTAAAATAACAATAAATTTTAATTGTACAGTCACACCAGTATTCTATGAATTCTTATTGTTAGGGCTTTAAAGGTTGATTTAATAGCCCTGTTCTCAAATTAAAAACCAAAAGGAGTGAGTCACGGGGATTAATGTATGTCAGCTAATCAGAGACCAGGTCTTTGACCTATGACCAAATGGGCATCCTAACACAGCCCCACCACCCCAGAGTCGCAGGCAGGGCTGGACAATAGCAGACTTCCTTACTTTATTTATTTATTTATTTATTTTAGCTGAGCCATCCTGCCACCTGTTGGCAGCTCAATGACAAATCAGCTCGGGCTGGCCTCGAACTGCTGATGCTCAGAGCTCAGCTTGCACTCTTGAGCAAGCTCTTAACCAACTGAGCCATTCGGCCGGCCCTTAGACTTCCCTACTTTAGAAGATGGCTTTCAGAATACCAACAGGAAAACTCTGATGTTTAGGCAACAGACTGCTCCATAAAAAGAAGATACTGAGTCACACATGCTCAACTCTTTCTCCATTTTTGTTTGTTTGTTTTTGAGGACAGTGTCACTGGCCCTCATATATGGGACCCGAACCGGGACCGCTGGCATCCCAAGCCAGCGCTTAACCACCACGCCACTTGGCCGGCCCAAATAGAAGTTCTTTTTTCATATGTGGGACCCGAACTGGGGCTGCTGGCATCCTAAGCCAGTGCTTAACCAGACAGATAAAGTCACTCATTCCCAGGAAAGAAGGAAGGGAGATGTTAGGGAAAAGCTATGTGTTTTCTTCCCATGCTTTTCCCTCCTAGAGAGTAGATATCTCTGAAACTGTTCTGATGAAATAGGAAGAGTTTGATATATTCTATTTCTCACAAGTCCCTTCTGAAGTAGATAGATAATAGTATTAACTTGACTTTACAGATGAAGACTGTGAAGCTTAGAGGCATTACTTGTCTCATCAGTGTCACCATGCTTACTAGACCTGCAGCTGAAATTTAAATTAAATCAGTTGCTTTGTAAAATGCTACTGCTCTGAAAAGTGGAAATGCCCAGAAGGGGAACAGCGAGCCTTGATGTTATTGGACAGAGAAAGATTCCTGTGTGAGGGATGAAACCCTTCAATGACTTTGAAGTCCTCTTCTAGAAATAGGGTTTGTGTTCTAGAGATATCTGCATCTCAAAGGGTTCTGGTAGCTTTAAGACTGGCTGCACTTCTAATATTTGTTTGGATGAACTTTAAAACCAATTGGATGATAATAATAGCTATTATGGCATGCTATTTGTCCTAAGCAGTTGGTTCCATATATTAATTCACTGACTTTCTACACCAATTCCATTTGAAAGTTATTATGATCAACCTCATTTTATTACTGAGGAAACTGAGGCACAGAAAGACAAGTAATTCTCTCAAGATCTCACAGGTAATAAGTGGCAGCGAGGACACTGGAAGATAGCCTGTATTCTTAGCCACCATGGTAAACTATCTAGATCTTTGATAATACTTAATTTCAGTAATCAATTTGATCCTTATGGTATAAACTATTTATTTTTTTCCTAGTAATAAAATAGACTATCTTTAATAAAGAAAAATAGTAATTAAAGATGATTCTGAAAGAGCTAGTTCTTTTTTTTTTAAGTAAAATAAATAAAACCTGGAGGAATCCAACATTCTATAAACCAGAAAAATTCACTGATGAAATGGACTGATCAATCTGCATTACCACTTTTCTCTAAAGGCACTCTCATAAAATTGAGTTTTCAGAAAAAAGAATATTTTAAAGTTGCTTCCTTTATAAGAATGAGCAAATATCTGTGAAGAAACACAGGCAAACACAGAATATTATGCTGTGGTGAAGCCAGGTGAAATTCATTTGCTTTCCATTGTTTTCTAAAAGACTAATGTGATTTAGTAGAGTGAGTATCTTATGTACATGTTTCCCTTAGTCGGGGGAAACTGTGATATGTCATTCCAAAGCAGTGGCTGGCAAACTAAAGGCCATGGGCCAGATCCAGGTCTCCCTAGTTTTTTAAATAAACTTTCATTGTAAAACAGTCACACTCATTTACACAATGTCTATCACTGCTTTCGTGCTATAATGGTAGAGTTGAGTAGCAGTTATAACAGAGACCATACATCCCATAAAGCCTAAAATATTTACTATTTGGCCCTTTGCAAAAAATGTTTGCCTGACCCCTGATATAGAGTTCTTTTTCATCGGTGACGATGGCTCTGCTTGTTAGGACTTATGCTTTGAATATTTATTCAGTAGCAGTCATGGTTTGAACATAAACATCATTTTCTTTTCAATTCTCTTTGAGGCTTTAAGGACCCTGCTTGGTCATAGGATAAGACAGCTCTAGGAATGTAGGTCGAAGTAGGGATACAAGTTTGAGGGCTGTATTTATCACTGGAGAGGAGACTAAGAACAAAGAAGCTTTTTTTGATTTTAGCATCCTGAACATAATGTTCAAAGTAATTGGAACATACAGTGCATTTGAAATACCTCCTATTCAATCTTGAGTGATTTAATTTGATCTAAAATAAAAGAATGTGCTAAATTTAATGAAGGATATACTCTGGGTGTAAATAAAGCTATTTTTTTCTTCTCTCATTTGATAAATTGGACTGATGGACATAGATTAAAAATATGTAATTTTTCCCACTGTCTTCTCCATTTTCCTGAGAGTTACTTTTCCCAAAAAACTAATTTAATTACTTAATCTTTCTCCATAATAATCTTAGTTAACTACCTTTTCTTTTCATATTCAAATACCTTATTTGGCATATGTGGCCCTTTAAAATATGGCCAAATCTGCCAATCATTTCTCCTTATTCAGAGATGAAATTTAAAATATTTAACTAGGAAGACATGTGTCCAATTAAAACAGAGAAACAAAGGGTAGATCCATGCCAATGCATGACACCTAGTATTAGAATTGATACACTTCTACCTCCCTCCCAGCACAATTAAGTCTTCATATTTTCTATATAAAATTGTTGTAATTCCTCAAAGGTACTGTGTCACCTACAGTGTCTTCTCCTTGGAATGACTTTCCTGTCTTTCACCAGTGAAACCCAAATTTGTCATGTAAGACATTCCCTAACAGTTTTGAAGACTTCCTGAAATCTAGTAGGATTTCTATAGGTCCCTTAAGACTCCTGTGACTTTTCATTTCTAGTTTTATGTTTCCCTCTTCCACTGGGATATGAGCTCCTACAAGTGTGGGTAAAGGCTTATTAATCTTTGTGCCTCTAATACCTTACATATTTTACATATTTGAGAATGGCTGTGATTGCAGGGGAAAATCAAGTATAGCAGTTAAATGCAGAGGTAGAAAAAAGGTCTCCCCAACTCCAGTAGGCCTAAGTAAAAAGCAGGTTTCTCGGTCTTTTGCAGAGTAGAAAAGCAAAATGAATGCATGCTGCTCTGCAAGGAAGGCAACTAAAAGCTCATGGTAGAGGGCAGAGGTAATTCCTGAGGACACACTGCTTTGACTTTATGAGAGAGATCTATTTCATAGGTTTTAGTATGAAATGGTGAGTGTCTAGCCTTCATAAAACACATTAGTGAAAAATGAAAACTTTTTATGAGGCTAAACTGTGCAATCAACTAATGAATCACTTGCAATAGGAAAAGTTAAATTATTAGTAAAATGGTGAGACAAGGAATACCATCATATTTGGACATTTTTTTGTGCTGTTTCAAAGGAAGGCTTCAAAGGTTTTAGCTTCTTTCAAAGGGAAAGAAAACAGGTTCAGTTTTTTTAACTAAAGAAGGTGAATGTTGATTAAAAATTGTTCAATTATTTGTTCATAAAAATTTAAAGCTTTATTGTCTTCTATCTTATAAAAACATAAGTACAAATCTTTATTTTTCAAGATGTTTTATAGACTCTCAATTTAACATATTTGGACCCCTCAATCTTTATTTGCTATTTCATTTTCTCTCTCTCTCTTTCTTTCTCTCTATGTATCTATCTTAATAGATTATTTTTAGAGCAGTTTTAGGTTCATAGCATAATTTGGAGGAAGGTACAGAGATTTCCAATATTCCCCATGCCCACCAGCATGCACAGCCTTCCCATTATTACATCCCCCACCCAAGAGATACATTTGTCACAACTAATGAACCTACATTGATACATCATTATTACCCAGAGTCCAGTTTACAATAGGGCTCACTCTTGGTGTTGCACATACTATGGGTATAGACAAATATGACATGTATGCACCATTATAGTATCATACACAGTATTTTTATTGCCCTAAGACTCCTCTGTGCTCCTCCTATTCATCGCTTTGTCCCTACTAACTCTTGGTGACCAATGATCTTTTTAGTGTCTCATTGTTTTGCCTTTTCAAGAATGTCATATAGTTGGAATCATACAGTAGCCTTTTCAGATTGCCTTCTTTCACTCAGTAATATGCATTTAAGTTTCCTTCATATCTTTTCATGGCTTGAGAGCTCATTTCTATTTAATACTCTGTAATATCCCATTGTCAGACTTGCCACCATTTATCCATTCACCTACTAAGGGACATCTTGGTTGTGTGTAAGTTTTGATGATTATAAGTAAAGCTGCTATAAACATCCATGTACAGGAGTTTGTGTGGACATAATTTTTCAATTCATTTGAATAAATACCAAAGAATCTGATTGCTGGATTGCATAGTAAGAATATGTTTAGTTTTGTAAGGAACTGTCAAACTGTCTTCCAAAGTGACTGTACTGTTCTGTATTCCTATCAGAAATGAGTGAGGGTTCCTGTTGGTACACAGTCTTGCATGTGGTGTCAGTGTTCTGGATTTTGTATTATTTTTAATATGTTTTTATGGATAGTGTATTGATGTAACAGAGTCACAAGAATATTTTCCAAAATCCAATCTTGAAATCAAATAGTAGCTGTTTTCATTTGCCTTTTCATCTTTAAGTCTTTGAAATATGCCCATTAATGTTTCTAATGAGTACTTTAATATAAGTAGACATTAGGCTAATGTATATTATTCCATCTTTTCATTATCTGTCTTATTTTTTACTTACCTCCTCCTTCTCAATCTACCTCTCTCCTCACCTTTCCTTAACCCCTGGTAACCAATATGAATAACTGGATGTTTCCTTCCTTCTGTTTCTTTTTGTTCTTATAATCACTGACACACATGTTTCCCCCTAATATACTTTTTACTCTGATTATATTAAATTTTGTTGTTCTTTTTATGTACATAATCGAATATTGTTCTTTTGTAATTCTGGATTTCCTTCTTGGATCAAAAAGTTTTCTCTGAAGCCAGGAAAATACTGTCTGTTTTTTTAACTTTATTCATTTAATGCAACCAGGTTGTTGTTTTATTTTAATTAAATCTATGCAGTAATAGATCCAACATTATTTTCTTTAAGGTAGATGCTCAAATGTGCCTGCAGGATTTATTAAATAAATAATTCTTTCCCATATAAATAGCTATAATGCTTTATATATTAAATTTTACAGTTTTAAAATTACTTATTTTTGCATACTAGTATATAATTTTATTTTCTCTTTGGTACCATTGTGTTATTTGTCTTTTACTGGTAGCATAGTGTTTTTTATTACACTGTCTTTCTGGTATACTTTAATAACTGGTTAGGCATTCCACATTGATTATTCTTAGTTCATAATTATATTGTTTTGTTAAATATTGTTGGTCCATAAAAATGTTAAGGTGATTTTTCTACTTATAAAATTGGGTTTCCAAATGTTAATTTTTGAAAGGTTGAAATTTTAAAGATATTACATGTTCTAACCTAAAAATAGGAAACGAATTTTATTCAGATTTTTACCTCTTTCCATAAAGTTAGATTACTTTATAAAGATTTTGTATTTCTATTGAATTATTACTGTATTTTATAGTTATTGCAAGCATATTTTTTTAATTCCTAGCTAATTATTGCTAGTATAGAGAAAAGCAACTCAATGTTTGTATAATATAAATTACATTTTTATATTGGTAGCTATTTCCAGAAGCTTTGAATTTTCTAGATATGCAATGATTTTATTAACACAAAATAACTGAGTCACTTCCTCTCCATCTTTTATACTAGTTATGTCATTTTTTCAACTTATCACATTCAGCAAAAGCCCTAATACAACAAAATAGATTAATTTGTTATTTTACTATTTACAATGAAATTTTATATTTTTGTCTTTGTCCTATTTACTTATTTTCTTCTTACATTGTCATTTTAGTAATTCTGGGTGCTAATATCTTCAGATTCAAATACACAAATTACAGAGAGAGAGAGAAAGAGAGAGAGAGAGAGAGAGAGAGAGAGAGAGAGAGAGAGAGAGAGAGAGAGAGAGAACAAATAAAATTACCTGCGAAGTTAGGAGCCTAAGTGGTGAATTTACAATTTGCTCTATCTCAAAGAATACTTTTAAAAATTATATTTGCATCTGGTTCAAGATGGCAACCTAAATACACACGTTTTCTCTTCCTCCTGCCTCAGAATCTATTGAACTGACTTGCCATTTCATTTAGAGTAAAAACCACAGTCTTTACAATATTTTACCAGAATCCCACAAAATCCTTTCTCCCTCCTACTGCTCCTCTTGTCTTTCACTCCACTCCAGCCACAACAGTCTTCTTATTGTTTCTCAAAAAATCCTACTCCCATTTTCACCTCAGATCCTTTGCATTTAATGTTTGTTCTCTTTGCCTGAAGCAATCTTCCCCCAGATATCCTTATCACTGTTATCTGGAGTCTTCTTTCAGATGTTACCTACTCAGTGCAACTTCCCTGACCACTATATTTAAACTTGAAACATAGGCTGTTTCCCACTCCCTATCCCACTTAATATTTGTCAACAGCACTTACTACCTTTGAATATGCTACGTAATTTTCTAATCCACTCCATTTATTGTCTCTAGTGTGTGCTAAAAGATAAGCTCCAGGAACACAGAGATTTTTATCCATTTTAGTCACTGCTCTAGCCACTGCTCTATTCCCTGGAAAAATACCTGATACATAATAAAAATCTGATAAAGTCACAGTAAGCTGGAGAACACTTAACCCATATTTTGGCAGGTAAAAACGTTAATATTTTCTGGTTAGAACCCTGGAATCATGTGAGATCAGAGATAGTTCTTCAAGAAGAAGCAAGTTTCACATCACTAGCCAAATAGTAGTTTTCGGACCTCAGAACAACTGAGCTGGTTTCTTTGTTCTCATCAGCCTCATCTCACCTGAACTCTCTGTATACAGCTGACTTTTCCTATGTCCCAAAAACAGAGACTTGAGTAGGCAGAGGGGCATAATATACTAGCAAAAAAATAAAATAAAGGTTCTAGAGATTTCCGTAAAATCTGAGGATTCATGTGGGGGTGAGTCATTGGAGGCCTGGAAAGATGAGATGTGCTTGAAGATTAGGGATTGAAAATGCAACAACTGTTGTGGAACCGTGCCCCATGGGTCTGGGGCTTGGCCTAGGAGATGGCCTAGGAGAGGGTGACTGAATGAATGTAGAAGTGAGCGATACTGCCATTAGCTCACTGGTAAGATATTTACGTAAATGTGGAATTACAAGGGTTGGGGGCTCTGTATTTTTAGTGTTCAGATGTCCTCATATCTCAAATTAAAAAAAAAAGACATTTGTCATTTGTACAAATCAGTTATTCAGACTGAGAAGGGAGCATTATCCTGTCCCCCTAAAATCCATTACAAATAAACCTTTCTGTCTCCTATAATAGAATCTTAGTTCTGATGATTGGGGAAAAATAAATAAATAAATAAACCTTTTAATATGGTAGCCTCAAGAGACTGTTATAGCTTGACAATTCCATTTTTACAGTTTTGTAGTGTCTATAGCAGGATGGATTGTGTGGCAAAACTATTGGAAAAAAAAAAAGACAGTGGTGAAAACTCTTGTGGGAAAATTTAATTCCTAAAAATGCTACCTAATTTTATGATTTCTAAATAGAGAAGGAATGTGGGGTTTTTTTAGCTTAGAATTTGCTACTGTGCATTTTGAGGCAATATCACAACCATAACAGTGCTAATACCATATATGTCTGTAGTTCTTTACAGATTACAAATGCTTTTACATGCATTATGTCATTTAATCCTGCTTGCCTAGTAAATGCATGATAGTCATCAGGGAAAACATGTCCAGATGGCTGAAAATAAACATCAGCCACCCAAATAAACACTAGACTAGTGGCTACCAATGCATACCTTAGAAAGCTTTAAGAAAAGTTTCAAAGGTCCAAAGTAAAATTAAATAAATAAAAATTATATGTACATGTATGTATCTGTGTCTGTGTGTATGTAGCTACAGTCTGCCTTTATCTTGAAAAGGATTTTTTTCAATCATTTATTTCTTTAATGAGTTTTTATTTGGTACTTAGTGTTTTACAGATATTACATACTGAATATAATGTAGCAAAAAATCACAGATGTAATCCTGCCCTTCTGGAGTTTAGAGTCTAAGTAGACAACATGTAAGAACCAAATATTTAATTTTAATTCTCTTTTCAGCATTATCGAGGTATAATTGATATATAAAATAGTGCACACATTTAATGTATACATCTTGATGAGTCTGGATATATGCCTAATCTGTGATACCATCACTCCAACCATTGTTTCCAAAAATTACCTTTTCTGTGTGTGTGTGTGTGTGTGTGTGTGTGTGTGTGTGTGTGTTTTGGTAAGAATACAACATAAGATCTCGCTTATATTTTAAAGTGCTAAAAACTGTATTTAACTACAGGCACAACACATGTTATATAACAGATCTCTACAACTTATTCATCTTGCATAACTAAAACTTTATCTCCATTAAAAAACAATTCTCATTTTCCCCGTCTCCCAGCCCCTGGCAACTACCATTTTATTCTCTCTTTCTATGAGTTTCACTATTTTAGATACCTCATATGAATGGAGTCATGCAACAATTTGTCCTGTGACTGGCTTATTTCACTTGGCATAAGTTTCTCTGGGTTTATCTATGTTGTCATCAATGGCAGGTTTCCTTGTTTTTTAAAGCTGGATAACATTGCATTGTATGTATATACCACATTTTCTTTATGTATTCATTTGTCAATGGACTTGGGGTTGTTTCCATATCTTGGTTATTGTGGATAATGCTGCAATGAACATGGGGATGCAGATATCTATTCAAGATGGTGATCTCAGTTATTTTGGATATATACACTGAAGTGAGACAGCTGGATCATACGGTAGTTCTATTTTTAATTTTTTGAGAAATCTCCATGCAGTTTTCCATTGTAGACACACCATTCTACTATCCTAACAATGTATGAAGATTCCCATTATGGGCCAGCCGAGTGGCGCGGTGGTTAAGCGCTGGCTTCGGAAGCCAGCGGCCCTAGTTCAGGTCCCACCTATGAGGGCCAGTGACACTGCCCTTAAAAAGAAAAGAAAAAAAAAAGATTCCCATTTCTCCTCTTGAATACTTATTATTTTTTCAGTAAGGTGATACCTCATTTTTATTGTGTGTTTCCCTGATGATTGGTGATGTTGGGCACCTTTTCAGATACCTGTTGCCCATTTGTATGTCTCCTTTGGAGAAATGCCTATTTAAGTCCTTTGGCCCTTTTTTATTGGATTATATGCTTTTTTTTTTTGCTATTGAATTACATCGGTTCCTTATATTCTTTGGATATTAATGCCTTATCAGATAGATGGTTTGCAAGTATTTTCTCCCATTCATAGGATGCCTTTTCAACTTAATTATTTTCTTTGCTGTACAGAAGCAAAGTTAATAAGTTCAGTAAAGAAATCATCTTCGTTTTTTGTAGTCTTTCTTATGTTTAGTGATGATAATACTATTGAATGATGATAATAATTAATGGTAATTTATTTTGCTGAAGTAATTGGCAATATAGAAAACTTAATCACCAACGTTTGGTTGGCTCTAAATTATTTTGTAGCCATTATGGTATTTGTGAACCACCACTCAAGACTTCCCCATGATGCACATTTACCTTTAAATATTTATTACAGAGGGACTAGTGATGACTTTAAAAAGCAGCTTGATACCAACAATGAGACTTGTCCTTTTATTTTCTATAAAAAATAATTACTTCTTCCAACATCACCCAGTCACTATCCAACAATACAATGTATTTGTGTCCTAAATTAGAATGCAGAGTATGATTAACATTTATAATAGTGTTTGAACGTGCAGTGTGTTAAAAGTGAAATAAACTAAGGATGACCAAACATGTCAAAGAAAACATGTAGTCTCATTTACGCTAAAACCCAAAGCCGAATTAATTTCTTTCAGTGTTCCTTCAAAAATATATAAACAGTGATAATATTTCTTGTGGCTACAGCCAGTATTTGCTTTAATTACTCTTAATTCCAAAAGCTGTAATTATTGAGTCCAGCTTATCTATCCTCTTTCATATTTTGAGTGATTTATATTTAAGAAGCAAAGCAGCTGTTTCAAATGTTTCGTATTTATTGGAGCCCTACTTGTGATTTATGTTGTCAATCTCATTTACAAGGATTGTTGAGGTATTATGAGAGAAACCTAGAGCTATATGTCAAATGATATCTACTCCCTCCTCTTGATAAAAGTCATAAAAAGGTTGATTTGCTGGTTTAAGGTCTAACTCATTTCTGAATTAATATAATTAAGATGACAGAGTGGTAAATAAAACAAGTAAGACTGCCTCTGGTATTCCTGAACTGATTGGGCTAGTGCTAATGTAATGCCTTTGGGGAGAAAAGTTGAAGGCAACTGATAGCATGGACGAAATAGCGAGAATCTGTCAACCACATTCGGGTGGCATTTATCTTATTATTGACTGGCAGAAATGCAGGAATTAAGAAAAGAACAAACCTTACCTCAAACTAAAGATTCAAGATCCAGCTTAGTTAATCATCATGCTGTTAGTTGAAATAATGGATGATCCTGAAGGTAAACTGAATAGCCAACAGAGAAGTAATAAAAATGAAAAGTTGCAGATGAAAATATCAGGAAAAAACTAGCAAACACAGAGTGAGGAACTAAGAATTGTGTAGGATACTAAGTTTCAGACTGCACTCATGATCAGAAGTGGTAGTTTTCACATAAACTCATAAGTACTAACTCATATGTGTTTGTATATCTGAGATTAAAACATGTTGCTTGGGTTTACACATATGATTATATATGCAGTATTTGAAACTCTGAAATGAGCATACATAAATGCAAATTTGTGACTCCTAAAAGATAACGGTAATTAAGAATGTTTAACTTAACATATGCACATAGAGACCCACCCATACACACACACACACACACACACACACACACACACACACCACCCACTTGCAGAAGCTGGTTAATGATTTAGAACTTTCTAAATAAACTGTAATGCATATCTATGGGATGTTAGGGGAAGAGGACAATACTTATAGAGGTGCAAAGAGATAAAAGTATTCCTTCATAAAAAATTGAGCCCTGTAGTTACTGATGTGTCCATGAAAGACTGTAATTATCTCTAGTTCTTCTCCTCCACGACCCCATCACATTCTGTAAAGCTTGAAAAGTCAATCTCATCAACTTGCAATAATGAGCGAACGCTGAACACTGGCATTTAATTCCATTTTCTCCTGAATGTCTCCAAATTGAATGACGGACTTTTTTTTCTTTAATGACACAAAGACCAAATGCGTGGAAAAATAAATAATTTTTAAATGGACAAGTGGTAGAAGAAAGAATTAGAAAGAATGCCAAAAAGCAACTCAATATGCAGTATAGAAACCCTCCAAAAGCTCAAGAATTTGGGATGGTAATTACCCCCAGAAGCTGGACTTAAAAAGGCAGAAATAATTGCAATTTTGCATAAGCATCAAACATGCCCAGAAACCTACCTGTCTGGCAGAAAAGTTGAAATTTATTCAGAGTATAGAGCAACAGAGAGCATCTCTGCATTGAAGGGCCCAAGGCCAGTTGGGAGGCAGAGCACTATCCTTAAATGGGGAAACGACCTCCTTCCCTGAGACATGGTACCAGCCAAGCTTTATTACAGCTCAATGAATAGCCCAGTCAGGACTCCTTGATATGAAATCCATAAAAGACAGGCCCAACCCACTAGCACAGAGTCTCCAATTTTTTGTTTGTTTGTTTGTTTTTAATGTCCCACCACTACATATGAAGACACTGCTATACATCCCTAGACACCTGAGAAAAGACTCCAACACGGAAGACAGAACACAATACCAATGAAAATAAAAGGCTGGAAGAAACAGAGACTCTTTAGGGAGATGAAAAGTTCAAATAAAGAACTAATAATAATATTTCCAAAGACATAATAAGATATTGCATCATTGAAAATAGGAGAAAATACTGCACAAAAGAATAGAATACGAAAAACAGTCTTAGAAATAGAAAGCATATGTAATGATAGAAGTAAAACACTTAATAGAAAGGTATGAAGAAACAAATTGAGGAAATATATAAAAATGTAAAACAAAAGGGTGAAGGACTGTATATAGAAGAGAGAATATAAGATAACTAGAGAACTAATTCAGGATGCCCCAACATTTAAATAAGAAGAGTTTGAGAACAAGTAGAAAAAATAAAGGGAATAAATCATTAAAACTGTATTTTAAGAAAATTTCCATGAACAGAAGAACATGGATTTCAAGATTAAAATGGCCCTCTGAATGCCTCAATGGGTGGAAATCCCCACCACCATGACCATATGGAGGCATATTTTTGCCAAATTCCAGATAACTGGAGAAAAAAGAGAAAATACATCAAGTTTCCAGAGAAGGAGAGTGATGGGGGCAAAGAGAGAAGAAAAGAGAGAAGAGAGGGAGAAGAGAAGAGGAGGAAAGGGGAGGGGAGGGAAGGGAAGGGGAGGAGAGGAAGAAAGAAGGAATTAAAATGATTGGGAACCAATATCACTTAGAAGCATTTTAAAATACTTAAATAAATGAGAAGATATACCACATTCACGGATAAGAAGAGTCAATGTTGTAAAGATGACAGTCCTACTCCAGTCCTGTCTGCTACTTTCTTTCTACTTTCTACTTTCTCACCATGGACCAGCTAAGCTATTTTTGTTTGAGTTCTTAAAATATACCACGCCTTTTTTTTTTTTTTTTTGCCTCAGAATGCTGGCACATGCTTTTCTTTCTATCTGAATGCTCTTGTAGGTTTTAGCTCAGTTAATTCCTACTCATCCATCAAATATCAGTGTAGATGTCACTTCCTCAGTTCGTTCTTCCTTATTGCCTAAAATAACTTTGCTCCTCATATTATCCTGTATTTTTAAATCATTGCACTTATGTAATTTGTAATTATACATGACTTGTCATTTTTATCCATATAATATATTTTTTTAATTCATGAAATCATAAGTTCTACTCTGCCTAGTGCAATGGCTAGAACATAGTAGGGTCACCTATCAAATTATGAGTTATTCTTTGATTAATTTATCTTGTTTTGTAATTCTCTTTCTAACTAAGACGTAAATTCCACGGGGCATAGATTTTCTGTCTTGTTTACCATTATATTCTAAGTGCCTGACATTTAGAAGTTGCCCACAAAATATGTTACATAAAGTCACCTAAATATTCGATCCAAACAACAGTTGAGAGAGGAAGTATCAAAAGATACTTGAATAACAACTTCCACTGAAATGATTTCCCATGAAAGAGGCATCGAAAAATCAAGCTTCTCAATAAAGCATTGGGTACAAGCTGATTCATAATAAAATGTGTATCAGAAATAAAGGGAATCTATTATTTTCTGATTCATTCATCAGTGAATGACCTACCACGTCCAAGAGGTCCAAGAGGGGTAAATGACTTCCTGGTGGGGAAGAAATGAGGTATGTGGGCAGACACTGTGGTCATCTCATGTAGACCATACCTCCCTGTCTACTGCTTTCACAGAGTCTTATCTGAACTTTCCTCATGCCTTGGAAATTTTCTCACCAGCATTTTTGTTAAGCTAGTCCCTTTATCATTAACTTCAAAGCCCTCCTAAGAGACTAAATCTCATGTCAAGCCCACTGTTTCTTTGTTGCCCATTCTTGCTTTCTTTACTCTTTTCACTGGGAATATTAGCACCATTGCTCTTCTTCACAATACCTCCTATTTTTCAAGGGCCTGTTCAGGTCTGACTTCCCTGTGGCTGGAGAAGAATCTGGAAACATATCGTAGTTCCAAATTTGAAGTGATTTTTTTTTTCCCCCAAACTAAACTTTATCCTAAAGGCAATGGACTTATGGAACATTCTAAGCAGGGGACATACAGGAGTAGGTTTGGTATGTTATGGATCACTGCAGGTAAAATGCAAGTGGATCAAAAAGAGAACCAGACTAGAGCCTGGGAGGTTCAGCTGGGATATCATTGCAACAATTCAGGAACTGCTAAGGGTCTGAAGGAAAGTAGTAATAGGGCAAGAACAGAGAAACTAAGGATTGTGGCTTACATAGCATTGAAAGTGGCAGTGACAACACAGGTCCTTGTCTGGGGCTGGTCCTGGAACGAAGGTTTATCTGCTCAGGAAGTAAATGTTTTAGACCTATGCCCCTTCTCCCCCTGCCTTTCCCTCCTCTTTCTTTTTTTTGGCTCCTCAGGAAAATTTCCAAAGATGCAGACAACTCGAAAGATTTATGAGCATCATTTTAAAGAAGGAAGCAGGAAGCTAGTGAATTTAAGAAGCCCAAACTCTGTGTTTCAGTCCTCTGGTTTTGATGGCTTACTTTCAGAAACTTAGAACGGCTCTTTTCAAGTGGATTATCTGTATAGCTACTTAATTATCTTGTTATTTATGGTCATTTTAACATTGATGTAAAGACCTTTCGGGAGCTCAGCTGAGGCCATCGGATCATTACCTTTGCTGACAAACTTCCTGACTTTGTGATGTGTATCTGCACGCAGTGCCCTCTCTGTGTATGTATTTCTAAAATGAGATCCGACAAGTCGGAAGACAGAGAATTTTGCCTTTTTCTGTGGGAGGCTAAACTGTCTAGTGCCCCAAGGAAAAAAGCTGTTAAAAGAACTGACTTTGGTGTTTTAGTTGGCTTATGCAAATTTTAGAGGAGCCATTCTCTTGTGTTCACTATATTTTCCAAGTTAGAGTATCTATTTAGGAATCCATGTCTCCTGAGGATATACCTGGAAATGTTTCATTCTGTTTCAAAGAGAAAGGGGAGTGGTGAGGGAGAGAATGTAGTGGGGATAACATTTGGTGGGCGTTAGACATTGACTAAACACTGTGCACACATCATTTCATTTCATTTTCATAACAAACTGACAAAGTAAAAATTATTTGACACATTTCTATAGATGAACAAACTCAGAGAAGCCAGGCTACTAGCATGGTTAATAAATGTCAGAGCCAGATTCAAATCATAGTTTTGCAAGCTCCGAAATTCTTTTTCATAATATCTGACTACAAATGAGTTAATAGACCAATGAATGCCCCATTTTCAAAAGGCATGTGGTTGGGGAGAAAAGGATAGAAATAATAGGATGATTGATTTTGCTGTTTATATTTTATTGGCTTATTTTTAAATTTTTGGTCTATAGCCCTTAAAAATAAATTACTTGATCAAGAAGAATCACATGGGTTCATTTAAAATAATTTAAGCAGTAGTTTTTTTCCCCCAATTTTTAATAGGAATAGACAGTAAATCATGGTATTGCCATTAACAACATGTATTCACTCAGTCTTTCTTTCAAAACATGATAATTTACATACTGAATTTACCAAGACGTCTGGTAAAAATCCGTACAGGAATTATACAAGATGATATAAAAGTGGGAGTTAAGATGAGTTCATATCTAAATGTTAATTGAGATGAATTCATTACTTAAATAATGTTTATACATTAAGATCATCTTAAAAGATATCTTCAGTGACATAGCTACTGTACAAATATGGGCAGCATTTGTTAATTTATGTAGTCATTTGCACTTTGCAAACTGTTTTCATATTTTTGTACATTATCTCTGCTTCAGAGGGGAAAGCTATGACTCAGAGTGTTATAAGATTTGCCCAAGGTCACAAACTCAGAAACGATGGCATCAAGCCTCAAACCTAGTTATTTTGATTCCAAGATCTATGTTCTTTCCACTCTATTGAGACTAACTTTCTTTCCTTGGAAACATTTGTATTAGTGATTTGTGTGAAGTCGAGGAAATGTTGTTTATCAAATGTGTTCTTCGCACAGAGCTAGAAGTTTAAACTAATGTGCCTGACTAACGACAGAGTCAAAATCAGAAGGGGAAAAAAAAACAAAAAACACACAAAAAAACCCTTCCTGACTGAAAAGTATAACTTAAAATAGAAAGTTGAAATTTAGTAGAGATAAATATAAACTCCACAATTAGGTTTAATCAATGGATTCAATGACTTTGGAGGTCTTGTCAAACTATGAGAATCTTTTAAGTACAAAATAATTAATGCTTTCTTTTTATTTCCTCTCCTATTTGATATTATAGTATTAAAATGCAAATTTACCTTTGATATCTACTGTATAATTTTATTGAATATTTACATAGGAAACTATGATTTAGAGACATATAATATGATTATCAGTCAGCTTTGTTCTACAAATGAACTGATTGATTACAGCTACTTTGAGGAAAATAATTTGAGAACTTGAGGTGGAATGACTTAGGGCTGAATAATGCCTTGTAAGTGAATATGTAATTCTGTTACAATTTGTAAACCATTAATTCCTCCTATGTAATGAATGTTTAACAGCAATGGGAAAATTATATGAATATCAAAGTAGCTTACATTTCCAAATCTAATCTTGTACCAGAAAGAGAGTGACTTAATGACATTTGAGAAATATAGTCATTATTCATGAACATACTTTCAAAATATGGTTTGGTCCTATACTTCTATACAGAATAGAGGCATTTATAGACAGTTAAAGGCAACTCTTTGTTTTTTTCTGTCATAATCATGAATACAACCTAATGCTAAATAAAGCCAGAGAAAATGGTGGTAGGTAAACCAAATGTGCTATTCCAACTTATACCTGTAGGATTCCATCTGTCTTCCAAGGCATTATTGAAATGGGATTGTCATAGATCCTTTAGATTATTAGTTCATTTTCATATTTTTTAAGGAGGTGGCTTTATTGTGTTGTATGTTTCATAAGCTATCTTACTTTTCAAAGCAAAGGGTTGATCAGTTTAAATAATGGAAATGTCAGTGAGCAACTTACTTATTATTTATAAGCTTCTTGAGAGTACTACTTCTAAATGACCATAAAAGGTGGGACTATGGAAATGAAAGAAATAGACAGAGGGAAGTATTGTAGCATGGTGGCTGAAAAACAGATTTCAAAGTAGAACAAAGTTGGTTCCAGTTCTTAATTCTGTGGATTATAGGTGAGATATCAGATAAATTATTTAGTTTATCTGAACCTTATTTTTCTCATGTATAAAGAGATAATCTATTAATCTAATATGTTTGTAGTAAATAGAAGCAATGAACATAAAGAACTTAACACAGAGTCTAGCACAAAGTAAGCACTCAATGGCTTGGTAAATAATTCAATGTTATTCTCTGTCCTGCAAGGAACTGTGTTTCCTCACACATTCAGAGTAATTTTTGCTTTCGTTTGTTGGTTGGTTGATGGATGATAAAAATATCCTTAATTACTTGATATTATTTTAAAAAACATTAGTAAGAGGAATTAGAACTCAATGTAAAAATTTATATGATTAGCACTTTTGAATTGATATCATATGATTACACCAAACTAGAAATTAATATTTCACGGCTTGGGAATTGTTTTAAGTACAGCTGAAAATTGGGTAGGTCACAAGTTTAAGGCCATCAAACAAGAAGTCTAACAGAAAAAGCATGAATTAAAAAGGCAGAAAAAATTTGTTTAATATTTTCCAATATTAAATTTTCTAAAATCAAAAAGAAATTTTGTACACTGCTTACACTTCAGTGTCAGAACAAAACAAACTAATCCAAAATTATCTGTGGAAAATTCCCATCTGTGTTCCCACTGCAACCTTCCAATCCAATTTGAATACATTTTAGGACCAATCAATTATGTGAACCACAACTACAAAATGTTACATACAGATACAAATTTCGTCTTCTAAATAGAGTGATAATTTGATTGTTTGTTATATTTCACAGGCGCTGATTATTTTGTGTGTATGTATATTTATGTTTCCCGGTAATATTTTTTTTCTCATTTTTTTTAATTAGTTTCAGGTGTACAACACAATGCAGTAGTTATACTCTTTACCCTCCAAAGTGTCAACCCCCCTCCCCCAGTTCGCCACCCCACTCCCCCCCCCCATATCATACATATCTTTACTATTCCTTTGTTCCCGGTAATATTTTGTTAACAGCTTTATAAAAGTATAATTGACACACAATTAATTGCACATTTCTAAATATTCAAATGAGCATATTTGTCACCCAAAAGGTTTCCAACACATGTGCCCTTAATTTCCTTTTCTTGTATTATTTCATTGGTTAGAACCACTACTATAATGTTGAGTAGGTATGTTCACAGCAGACATCCTTTTCTTCCTTCTGATCTTAGCGGGAAATCATTCAGTCTTTTACCACTAGATATGATATTAGCTCTAACCTTCTTGTAGATGCCCTTTGACAGGTTGACTAAGCTCTCTTCTATTCCTAGTTTACTGAGAGCATTTATCAGGAATAGTGCTGGATTTTGTCAAATACCTTTTAAAATAGCTATAAGACTACTCTAGTTATCTATTTCTTTCTGAATGAGTAGTGAAGAAATGTTTCCATTTCATCTGTGTTGTCAAAAATATTGGAATAAAATTGTTTATAATGCTCCTTTTGATTCTTTTAATATCTGTAGAATCTATACGTGATATCATCTCTCTTATCATTCATATTGGTAATTTGTGCCATTTATCTTTGTTTTGTTTCTTCACAGTGTTTTTTATTAGTTTCAGGTGTACACAACAATGTAATAGTTAGATATTTACATTTCTCACAAAGTGATAACACTCCTCCCCCAATCTACTACCTCTCTGACATCATATATAGCTGTTACAATTCCACTAACTCTATTCCCTATGTTGTACTCCACATCCTGTGTGACTATATATATATATATATATATATATATATATATATATATATAATTATAGTTGACATTCATTATTATTTAGCTTCAGCTTCAGGTGTACAGTGCGGTGGTCAGGCATCTACACCATCCATGAAGTGATCTCCCTAACAAGACAAGTGTCCATCAGATACCCTATAAAATCTTTACATGTTATTGATTATATTCCCCAAACTGCTTTTTGTATCCCTGTAGCAATCTTGTGGTTACCAATTTGTGCTGTCTAATCCCTTCACCTTCTCCCTCATCCCCACGCCTTTCCCATCTAGCAACCCTCAGGGTTTTTTGTTTGTTTGTTTGTTTTTAAAGCAAATTCACTTCATTTATTATTATTATTTTTAACTTTCCAGCCACCCACCGGCAGCTCAGCTCAATTCATTACCTTCAATCTGATTGCAGAGAGCGCAGCTCACTGACCCATGTGGGAATCAAACTGGCAATCCTATTGCTCAGAGCTCACGCTCTAACCAACTGAGCCACCCTGCCAGCCACTCAGTTTTTTCTCTATATCTCTCAGACTGTTCCGATTAGTTTGTTCATTTATTATTGAGTTGTCAGAAAAGTCATGATGTATTTTGTTCTGTTTTCTGTTGCAAAAATGTATCATGACTTTTCCGACAACCCAATATATTCTTTAGATTCCACATATAAGTGAGATCATATGGTATTTGTCTTTCTCTATCTGAATTACTTCACTTAGCATAATATTCTCTAGGTCCGTCCATATCATTGTAAATGGTAAGATTTCATTTTTCTTTATGGCTGAGTAATATTCCATTGTATAAATGTACCACAATTTCTTAATTCAGTCGTCTACTGATGGGCATTTCGGTTTCCATGTCATGGCTATTGTGACTAGCGCTCTGCAATAAACACAGAGGTGCATATATTTTTTCAAATTAGCATTTTGGATTTCTCTGGATAGATACCTAAGAGTAGAATTCCTGGGTGTCTTTCTTTTCTCTTTCTTAATCAATCTGGCTAAAGATTTATCAATTTTGTTGATCTTCTCTAAGAAGCACTTTTGTTTCATTAATTTGTTCAGATGTTTTTCTGTGTTCTCTGTTATTGATTTCTGCTTTGATCTTTATTATTTTTTTCTGCTTACTTTCAGTTTCATTTGTTCTTCTAGTACCTTAAGGTGGGGGCAAATACTTTTGATCTGTGACATTTCCTCTTTTCTAATATGGGTATAGAGTGCCTAACTTTTCCCTTAATTAGTTCTCTCTTATATCCCACAAATGTTGATATATTATATTTTTATTTTCATTTATTTCAAAACATCTTCTAATTCTATTATGATTTCTTCTTTGACACATTATTGTAAGGGTGTCATTTACTTTTCAAATAATGAGGGATTTCCTACATATCTTTCTGGCATTGATTCCTAATTTAATACCATTGTGGTCTAAAGTATACTTTGCATGATTTAAATTCTTTAAATTAATGTATTAAGATTTGCTTTATAGCCTAGAATATGGTCTTCTTGGTAAATGTTCTGTGTACTTGAAAAATATGCATATTCTGCTGTTGTTTGGTGGAATGTTCTATAAATTTCAACTAGCTCATATTGGCTGACTCAGTTCAAGTCTTCTCTATCATTATTTTTCAGTCAGTTTGTTCTATTGCTTACTGAGAGAGGAGTATTCAAATTTTGACTATGGTTGTGAATTTATCTATGTATTCTTTTCAGTTCCATTTATTTTTACTTGATGTATTTTGAAGCCCAGTTCGGTGCTTAAATGCTTAGGAGTATTATGTCGAACTGATGAATTGACACTTTAATCCATGGTATATTTTTCTCAATCCTGTGTCTATTTCTATTGATAAATCTTTTTTTCATTATGGGTCATATTTTCCTAATGTAATACATGCCTGGTAACTTTTTTAAAATTGAAATCTAGATAATATCAATTTTACCTTCATGGTGGAGATTTTACATATGTATACACACACACACACACACACACACACACACACACAATCTAGAGCTAAATATTCTCCACTACAGAGGCAAGAACCTCTGAGTACTCTACTCAATGCCTGTGAATTATGAGTTTTTCCATTTTGGCTTATGGGAACAGGTGTTATTCCAGACCCTGTATGTTCACTGGGTAATGTTCAACCTAATACTTTTGGATTTCACATTCCAGAGCCTCTAGTAGTTAACTCACATGCATGTTCTGTTCAGTACCCTGCTAAACACTTGAAGGAGACCCACTGTAAATCCTCAGGGTCCCTTTCTCCAGGCCTCTGTCTTATAAACTTATCAGCCTTTGTCTCCCCAGACTCCTTGACCTAGAAATTCCCTCAAACCAGTGTTCTAGGGCAATTATATGGTCCGTCTTGTTTGTTTCCCATCTGTTATGGGTCACTATTCTTTATTATTTGATATACAATTTCTTGAAAACTGCTTTTTTCATATATTTTGTCCATTTTTTGCTATTTCAGATCACAGGGTAAATCTGATCTCTGTTATAACATCTTGATCAAAAGCCAAATTCCAATGGCACTGATTTCTGAATCATTACTATTAGAAAATACTGTTGCATCCTAGAAGCAACTTGTATTTAGAAAACCATGTATTGCATTTCTTTATCTTTTAGATTAATGGTTGCATGATAATGAAAATATTATTTAAAAGATTCTATATAAGATAGAGACGTAGAGTCATTTGAAATGGAATAGAGAGAGCATATTTATTTCTTAAATAGTTTTGAGCTACTTTATTCAGCATTGTACATTCTTTCTCAAACATGCAATTATCTGGATAATCCAACATTTTACATGTGTCATATATTGTATGTGGAAATGTGTATGCCCACATTTGTATGTGTGTGTGTGTATATATAATATATACATACATATAATATATATAATATATAAATATATATATATATATGCTTTGCTTAATTTCTAAGGGTACTGTGGATTGACTCAAAAGGTTCTTAGTGTACTTCACTTTATCATGAAGCAGTTGTCATACAAAACCATGATTTGTAAAAATATGTTCAGAAAATGTGCACTGGAAGCAAATGAGGAAACTAGAAAACATTCTACCAGTACAAGCCTCAAAATTTTTCAAGCATATGTCATTTTTTAAATGAGTTGTAGGAAATTGAAGTGAAGTAGATGGTGGTAGAAAAAGTTGAATTGGAGCAGGTTGTAAAGTGTTACCTAAGGCTGATCAAAAGATCTCAGCAAACCTTTAGGGAGAACTCAAAAGACTCCTGCCGGGGATACTGCCCTTTGTGCAGTCTTTTGAATCATTCATGCATCTAGCAGGTAGTATTTAGTACCCGCTACCTGCAAGTCACAGGGGATACAAACAATAAAATGTCCGCTACTTGTTGAAGGACTAATGACAATGGTTAACAAAATGAAAAGACAGTGTACACAATGGGAGAAAAATTTTGCAAACCACATTTTGGATGTGGGATTAGTATCTGAAATATATAAAGAGCTCAATCAACTCAATAACAACAAAACATCCAATTAAAAATGGGCAGACGGACTAAATAGATATTTATCCAAAGAGCACATCAAAGTGGGCAATAGATACATGAAAAGATGCTCAATATCACTGATAATCAGGGAAATGCAAATCAAAACCACAGTGTATTACAGATTTATACACTTGAAACCTGTGTAACTTTACTCACCATTGTCACCCCAATAAAATGTAATAATAATAAAAAAATGAGGTATCACCTCACAGTTATTTTACAACAGTTATTATCAAGAAGATAAGAGACAGCAGGTGCTCATGAGTGATGAAAGGGAACCCTTATACATTGTTCATGGGAATATAAATTTATCCATCTACTATGGAAAACAATATTGAGGTTTCTCCAAAAAATACAGATAGTTCTGCCATATATGTATTATCCAGCAATTTCACTTCTGGGTATATGCCCAAAGAAATGAAAACATCACTTCGATGAAGATATAAGCACTCCCATGTTTATCACAGCATTATTCACAATAGCCAAGATATGGAAACAACCCAAATGCCCTCAACTAATAAATGGGTACAAAGCATATTGTAAATATACACAATAAAATATTATTCAGCCATGAGAAAGGAAGATATCTTCCCATTTCCTACAACATGGATGGACCTTGAGCATATCATACTAACTGAGATAAGTCAGACAGAGAAAAAAAAGTACTGCATGATAATACTTATATGTGAAATCTGAAAAAGTTAAACCTATAAAAATCAGAGGAAAATGCTGATCACCAAAGTATTGGGTACAAGGGATAAGAGTGATGCTGTTTAAGGCTATAAACTTGTACTAAGTAGTATATAAGCCGTAGAGATCTAATGCACAGTATAATAATATAGATAGTAATATTGTACTATAATAATGTAATGAATATGGCTATATTGGCAATAATATATAAATGTATCAAAGTAATGGGTTGTACACCTTAAACACACAATGTTGCATGTCAAATTTGTTCAATAAAAGAAAGATCTTTGAGGTAGAGACAAAGCATTAGTCATATTTGTATCAATGATTATAGTTTATTGATGGGAAATATTTAAGTCAAAAAGGTTGGTTCAGAACCATCTCTTCCACTTACTGGGCCACCATAACCAAATGTAGTGAGCTCTCCATATGTAGGTTCCATATTTGCAGAGTCAACCAAGTACAGATCAAACATATACAGAAAAAAATGTTATGTTGTTGCTGACATGTACTATATTGTTAGGCCTACAATGGTTGGCTCTGTCCTAAATGAGTACAGGCTTTTTGTATGTGTGTTATTATTCCTTACACAATATCATAACTATTTACACAGCATTTATATTTTATTAGGTAGTATAAGTAATCTAGAGATGATTTAAAGTATACAGGAGAATGTGCATAGGTTACATGAAAATATTATGTCATTTTATATACAGAACTTAAGCATGGCGATTGGGTATCCATGGGCAAGTGTGGATGTTAGAACCAATCCTCTATGAATACCAAGAGACAACTGTAATCTCCAGGTGCCAGGTGTCAGTTGCATTGTCTTTATGATGAATGCATTAGAAAAGACCCTGTTCAGCTACAGCATTCTATAATTCTAAGATTCTTACTCATACATAATTGAGCAGCTCTCACCAATATGCTTTTGGTTGTTGATGTATCACATAATTATCTCAAGTTTGTGGGGGATCTTCAGAATCTCATCACTGAAATGGTTTTTCCTGCTGTGCCAACTGTAATGTATATGGATATTGGGACAATTCCTCTTGGATATTTATAGAATTACTATTAAAATATAATGTTTCTATTGGCAGAAAATGGTTAATAGTGTGTGTAGGTTGTCATTATAGTATTGCACCCTTCAGACTTATAAAACATATAACTTCTAAAGGGAAATTAACTTCACCTTTCTCTTGTTACCAATTGAAGGCAGTAACATTAGCAATATCACCAAAGTGGCCTATAGTGTGCTCATTTATTGTGAGTCTTATATAACTGAACTAATTCTCTATCTACATCTTGGAAAAAGGCTTGCTTCAGGGAAAGTACCATGTCATTCCTGGCCATTATCACTTTTAAATTTGTAAATTTGCACTGGAATTTTTGGCATGTTATACACCTGGAAGAAGTCAGGCATTGGATCTGGTAGAGAGATGGAAGAAAATCACTATTTATGGTGTGCCTGTTATATGCTTAATATAAGATAACTCATTTAATACATGTGATATTACATGTATGTTGTATCATAACTTCCCCATCTTGTGCAACCTGTATTTTATCTCATAGATATTAAATTACAGAGGCCAATCTCTCTAATTCTGAAAAGCTAATTCTATTTTCACTAAATAAACAGAATAGGCCCATTCAATATGCAAAAGTTCACCTGAGCTATTGCAAGACAAAACCATTTTCTTCTCTGTTTCTCAGAGAGGCCTCCAGGAATCCTTTCTTTACACTGTGTCTGGAAGGACCAAGAGTCAGAACTTTTCTACACGTACAGCTTCCTAGGGGATACTGTGGGTTCTACAAAAAATCTTTTTTGCTATGAAATATATTCAAAATTGAGTTTTTGATTCCTTATTCAGCTTAATAAAGTCCTTTCTTTATATTTTATATTTCATTTTAAGCTTTTTATTCTCTCTATCCCTGTTCTCCAGTCTGTCATGAAACATTCAGAATGTTTTTCAGAAAAGATCTTTCTTTATTTGTTCTCAGTGACACCAGCTTAGTCCATGGGCTACTGGAGACATATTTGAATACTAAATTGTTATCCTTCTAAGTGTTCTAATTTCTAAGTTGTCCTTCTAATCTCTCATAGAATCATAGTATCTTGAAAAATGGGGGCCGACCGAGTGGCACGGTGGTTGGGAGCTGGCTTGGGTCGCCAGCTGCCCCAGTTTGGATCCCACATATGAGGGCCAGTGACACTGCCCTCTAAAAAAAAAAAAAAAAAAGAAAAATGGAAATTAAAATAAAGGTATTCTAAATCAATGACTTTTTCAAAGCAAGAGTC
Organism: Aselliscus stoliczkanus; assembly: GCA_033961575.1. Lineage (NCBI taxonomy): Eukaryota > Metazoa > Chordata > Mammalia > Chiroptera > Hipposideridae > Aselliscus > Aselliscus stoliczkanus. The sequence goes on from CM066736.1 coordinate 74,790,362, forward strand.
TAGAATATAGAACTAAAACTGTTTCTGCCCAAAACTTATCTAATTCAATCTTCATGATATTTCTGTAAGGGAGGTAGTCTTGTTCCTATTTTACAAGTGAATAAACTCTGTTAACCTGTTCGAATCACAACAAGGTTCCCTTACTCCAGTTCTGTTTCTCTCAAATACTGAGATAGTGTTGAAAACTCTTTGAGGGCAAGGAGACCATCAGCCAATATTGACTTCCTCCTCAGTCATGGCTGGCGATAAATGGATGCCTTCCGCAGCATGCTTATTCTAACAGCCCTCTAATTGATTGTCAGTATCTTCTTTTATCCTAATTCAATCCCTGGTTTCCAAGAGCCCACTCTAACTTGCTCAATTTATTTTGTGGTATTTATTCTCATCTTAGCTCTTTCATCCTGTAATGCTTACAGAGCTACAGAGAATATTGTACATAAAATGATGTTTCATAAATACTGAGTCTCATGTGTTTATTTTTGCTAATGCTGCCAGAGAGCCTCCCTTTATTATTCTTCATATTCCCAAATCCTATTCATCTTTCAAAAGTCTGCCCAAGTTCTTCTCATCAAAGCCTTTTGCAGCTACTCAAATCTCATAACTACTGGCTTCACTCTAGTGAGACCATCACACACAGTATTTTTCCATTAACTCAAACTTCCTAATCTAGACTTCAGTTCTATCCATCTTGTTCTGAAATCTCACTCATACTTGCGGCCTCATACCTAAGAGTGAAGGTAATCATATGAGAGGTCCAACCAAAACATAGAAATCCTGTTGTACAAGCTCCTCCAGTGGTTTCTAATGTCAGCAGCAAAGGACTCTCTAGCCTTTGTTTTTCATAGATGAAGTTTCCTGAGTAGGGCTGTTAGATTAAATATAAGACACAGTTAAATTTGAATGCCAGATTAAAAAGAAATACAGTTGTTTAATATCAACTATGCCAAATATTGCATGGGAAAGACTTATACCAAATATATTCATTTTCTTGATAAAATTCAAATTTAACTGGTAATCCTACATTTTTATTTGCTAAATTTGATGAATCTATCCCTAAGAAATCCCCCGTCGTTTTTGACATATTAATTGCATGATACCTGGTCTCAATTAATCTTGAGTTAGTGTCTTTATATGACCAGTGCCTTACATGTTTGTAATGGTTCACTGTTTTCAAAACACATTTATTATCTTATTTATTCCTCAGAGTTGCCTAAGTGTATGGTTACTATCTTTACTACTATGTACTTGGTTGTTTAATATCTCTGTGTTTCAATTTTCTAGGATAGAACATAAAGTTAATCATTCCTACTTTGGGGCCGGCTGAGTGGTGCGTTGGTTAGGAGCTGGCTTGGGGCACCAGCTCTAAGCAGCGGGGCCTCAGTTCAGATTCCACATATGAGGGCCAGTGACACTGCCCTCTATAGCTAAGATGGTAAACAACAGTTCCACCTGGAGCTGGGCTGCCATGAGTTGCCTGCGATGGTATAGGCTGCAGCCCCTGATGCAGTGGGCTGCTATAAGCTACAGTGAGTGGCTGTCAGCCAGCGTGAGCTGCTAAGAGCAGCTGTGAGCAGCCTTCCAGAGGTTGGCAAGCAACTGCCTCACCCAGGAAGAGCGCAATGAGGATACCAACATGAGCCAGTGAAGCAACGTCCTCCACAACTAGACTGAAGAACAAAAATGGACTGCAACTTGTCTGTTCCCCTCCCTCAATTCCCCAATAAAATCTTTTAAAAAAAAAATCATACCTACTTTGATGAATGGTTACAAAGATTAAATGGGATAAATTACATAAAGCAAATTTTTTGAAAGATAAAAGAAAATAAATAACCAAATGAACCTATGTAACCTCTACACTACTCTACCATCACCCAAATTAGCTTGCTTAATATCACAGAGCTAATGTGGGCAAGTGGGGAGCTTCAATTTTAATCAGCTGGTGACAGACAGCTAAAGGCCTTTTGTAATTTGCTTCATAGAGAATTAGAAAGTCTGACACAAAACTTAAGTAACTATACTTACTCCTCATTTTCCTTCATTTGGATATTTCCCTGTCTTCATGAAACATTTTCCATTATTATAAGAAATATAAGATTATAAGAAATATATATTATAATATTCTTAATTTTAATCAGTTTGCTCTGTGTTTTCTCTCAGTGATTTAAGAGTTTAAAAAAGTTAAAAAAAAAGTTTTTAAGGAGTGGTGGGTTAAATTAATTAAGTTTCTACACAGGAACAAACACATTATTCAAAGATACAGGAAGTAGATTGTGAATCTGTGTCCATTCTCCTCGATAGATATCCAAGAATATCAGTTAGTAACACACTGATGCCAACAAATGCCAAAGAACTGTCTCATAAATTTTTGTGAGATGTGAAAAATAAAAATATGCCCTGGGGAGCAGAATGAATTCATGCTCAGGGATTATATTTCAAGGTACATGATCAGTATTCATGAACATGGAATGAGCAGAATTCAGAGATTTCTGCCAAGGCTGCAGTTTCTCTAGGAATACTGAAAGATTGAAAAGAGAAGCTGTTAAGATAGTTAATTTTGATGCTATTACTATTATTATTTTTCCTTCAGTGATATTTTAGATTCCAACATATTGTGCTAATACCTAGGAGTGTTATTTTCCATGGTCACTGTATTTAAATGTGTTTTGAGAAATTGGTTACCTCTCAAGTAGACTTCTTTTTTACTTAACAAAAATTGTTTTTCACAATTTTGTTTTATTTAACCATAAAGATCTGTGCTATTTTCTGCTTTTCTTTTCTAGTAGAGAAATTAAAAATAAGGAGGCAAATAAGGCATATAATTTTAGTATTTTTCTGTTTATTTTTTGTGTGCCTTCATATTCTTTCAAAAATGCAGTTTGCATAGTAAACACTCTGTATGTTGCATCTAAAATTCTATGACTATACAGTATATTTATACAATGTCTAATGACAGCCAGATTTTCTTATAACTTGAAAATTTTTTGGAGCGCTTTAACTAGTTAGAAATTAGGAAATGGTGCCATTTCAAAATTTACTTTCCAGTAGAAAAGTCAATTATGCTATATTAGGTCACAAGGCTTTAATACACATGTCCAAATGCATTCCATATATACACTATATAAAATATGTCTAGGCTATAAATAATTGTCAGTATATATACCACAAGGTTCAATGATTAAATAGTAGATACTTCATAGTGTCATTTATACACATGCATTTATATAATAAATAACCCAAACCTAGAAATTCATAATTAATATTTTGCCAAAATACATTGTATGAAATGACCAATGTGCTTATTTTTGGATTAAAATTGGCATTCTATGCATGATAATAAATACTGAGAAATAAATGTTTTAAAGTGTTATAGAAACTGCCTGGCAAGTGAGAAACAGCTTGTTAATTGGATAGAAGGTACAGTTGCTTAGCACAGTGTATTCTAATAAAAGGTCTTATTTGAAAGTTGCATTTCCTAACTTTCAGGTCCTTAACAAAATAATAGTTTATATGAAGAGAATCTGCCTGCTTACCCTCTAATTGCTTTGGGAAACACTAAACTCAATTTGCATATTAGATACCTCTTGGTGACAGACTTGCTTAACAGCTTGATGGCCCATACTCACTTGCAGTTTGTAGATTTCTTAAAAAGATGACAGACCGTCAGTCACTCCTGGTTCACAGGGCCCAGCAGTGAGTGCTTCGTATGGTAGTATTCTCTGGCCATAGGTGGGTTCAATGGTGAATGCCTCATTGAGCCTTAGAAGAGCAGGGAGATGTTTCATGTAACCATAGTAGAACAGCAGACTCATGATTATCTTCCCACTTGCTACAGCAAGTACTATGTACCTGTGAAATACAGGTCCTTTCCTTGCTGTCCTAGGGCACCAGACCAGCCTTAATTGCCTTTGATTTGAGCAAGAGCCTCTGAAACAGTTTCTCCTCTTTTCCTGTCTCTTCAGGATAATCTTGCTTCATGTCACACAGGTCACAGATGGCAGAGCTGATACTTGAATTTAAGTTTATCTTATGTGAGAGATCTTCCTCTTTCAGCTAATGTCATTTCCCTGATAAGAAATCCATTGAGTTCCCACTTAGGTAAGAGGACAGAGCTCAAATTTGGCTGTACACACTCAAAACTACATGATTGCCTCCATTCTATGCACCTTTCCAACTTTTCTCCCAATCCGTGGAAATATGTATGAAGTCCACACGTTTTATTCACTCCATGCCTTTGTGTATGTATTCTCTGTGCTTGAAATACCCTTCCCAATTCTCTGCTTTGTTAAATACTATATTTTTTCAAGATCCAATTCAAAATTCACTTCCTATGATTCCTTCCTTGATCACTTCCTCCAAATTCTTGCAAAAATTGTTTGGATCTAACTTATAACATATAACATTGTATACTGTTATTAATTTATGTGTTTTGTCCTCCCCATCTGCCTGTAAATTAATTGAATGGAGAGTCTATTTCAGACTCATCTCTGCATGTAACAGTGCTTATCATAAGTAGGATTACAGACACAATCTCCCTATGCTATGTCTTCACCTAAATAATATAACCATTTAATAATGAAGTTTGTTTTTCTTTCACAGTAGGTAGAATTCAAAGTCACCAACATGTTCCATTGTGAGGTGATTTTAAAAGTTTCCTTGTACAAGGTGCCTAAGATTTTAAGGCTGTTTTTGAAAGCTACCTACAATTCTTATATTACCCATTCATTCATTTGTTCAACCAGCAATTTTTGAATGCTGACTATGTATAGGAATTCTGGTTGTCAATGCAGGTAAAGAGATTAAAGGGCAATGCCTTCCCCAACAAGGGACCTATGGTCTAGTGAGAAATCCAGGTCAATAGATTATTAGTGCAATTCATAAAATGCAGAGGCAGTCAAGGGAAGTGTTTGTTACGTGCCCTTTAATCAGCTCTGATTACTGGTGACTCTTTGAAGGAGTGAACCTTAATTTGCCTGGTCAAGTCAGGAAAAAGTTCCAGAATAACTTTGAATAAAGTCTTTAAGTAAGAGGATCAATGTCTTAAAGTTCTCTTTTAAAACATAGGTAATATCTGACAGCTTGGGGTACAGAAATAAAGATGTGGGAGGTAACAGTATTAGCCATTAATGACCCTGAAGATCAATTAATTTATTAGGACCTTAACACATTAAACCAATACAGGTGTAAGAGGTTGGGGTAAATTTCATAGGACACCAAAAAGCCAGCCTGAGAAATTATATTTCTGAATGAAGGCCATGCCTTAGGACAGGGGTATTGAAGGTAATAAAGAGTACCAGCATTGACAAGGTTGGCCTACTCCATAATTAGGTATTAATCCAGCTCTATCTAAAGTGACCTGAGGGCCAGCCGAGTGGCTCAGCTGGTTAAGAGCTCGCTCAAGAGTGTGAGCTGAGCTCTGAGCAACAGCAGTTCAATGCCCAGCCTGAGCTGAGCTGCCATTGAGCTGCCAACAGGTGGCAAGATGGCTCAGCTAAAAAAAAAAAAAAAAAAATCTAAGGCAATAATGTGACCTGAGCAGTTCTAGGACACAGAGCTGTGTCCTCTCCAGCATCAGTCGATTCCTGGGAGCTAGTTAGCATTCACAGTGGAGATCAACTGAAATGTAGTATATTTCATATGTTATTTCCTTGGCCCCATAACTTGATTAGCCAGAGGCAGAGACCAAAGAAATAAGAACTCATCTTTTAGTAATTAAATTGACTGTTAAAATTAATAATTAATAGAATAATTAAAATTAATGGTTGGATTAGTGTTGAGACATCCAATGTATTTCCTCCAGAGAATTTAGAATAATACAGAGCACATCATTCTTATTTAATAAATTCTTGTTAAATAAATGATTGAGAATTCTTAAAGTGCTAGGACTTCAAATGTATGCTTGAAAGAATCTTGCAGATCATCTTAGAAACACAGGTGTTTCTGTGGCTTCCCTTTCTTCAGAGCGACTGAATCAGAATCTCTGTGGAGGGACCTGGGCTTCTGTATGTTGTGGAGTTCCACGGGTAATTGCAATGTGTATTCCAGGTTAAGAATCACAGTTAAAGTTCATTGTTTACACTGCACAGATGAGAAAACTGAGGTCCAGAGGGATTAAGTACGTTGTTTAAGGCTAGCTAGTGGCAGAGCTGGGATTTGAATTACTTTCTTTTCCCGTGTTCTTGGCAGGACCTGACAGTTGCCTCTGACGGGATTGACCTCTAGAGACATGGGGGAAGAATTAGCAAGTCAAAGCTAGTTGCAGAATAAAGTCATGATCGGAAATTAAAAATGGAAGTGTCAGTGAGGAGGAAAGCATAGAGAAGAGACTACTCCACAAAGATCGAACAACCCCCAAAGAAGAAGGACAGACATTAGAGATGTATTTTTTAATGAGATTGATGGAGTCTCTTGTTGAACAAACATTATTGAACATTTATTATGTGGCAATCACTGAGAACAAGAGAAAGGATAAGACAAACAATGAAGCCTAGGCTTTACTCTCTGGGTTTTTAGAATTTTTTTTTTTTTTTGAGAGCAGTGTCACTGGCCCTCATATGTGGGACCCGAACCGGGTCGCTGGCTTCCCAAACCAGCACTTAAAGACCATGCCACTTGGCCGGTCCTTAGAATTTTTTAAGTATTTTTGACTATAAGAATGAAGAATCATAGATCAGTAATATTCAATTCTCCTTGAAGTCTCTCTTTTGCATTAATAAAGCTATGCAAGTGGTTAACCTGCCCTATTTTACTGAGTATATTAAGAAGCAGTGTTTTCTGTTTTCTATAATTCTACAGAGAAATGCCAGCACTTGTGAGCTGATACATGTGAAAGCTTGTGAGATACAGTAGAACTCGGACTCCACCTCCTTAATAAGCTACATGCTCATAGTTGCAACAATCACCATAAGTCTCCAATATGTACATTTACAAAGGAGACACTAAACCAAAATCACTGATGTCATTGAAATTGAGTTTTTGGCATCAACTTCTATTTGGAATTTTTTGGGGTTTTGTTTTCTTGTTTGTTCATTTGTTTTGTGAGCTGAGCTGGACTTCATAGAGTCTTAAAAGCTGAACCAAATGCCGAAAAAAAATGTTATTCTTCATTCTTTTTTAATATGTCCTTACTCTTAAATCTCAGCCCATGAGCTCTTATCGCTCTCATTGCAAAAAAGCACAAAATCAAGGAAACACAGGAAAACAGAGAATATTTGTCTCCCTGAAGCTTAGAAGAACAATCCTAAAGCATCTCTTCACATATTCTTTCCCCAAACTTATCCCTGCAGCTTGAGAATACTCCTGGCCCTATTGCATCATGCATATGAGAGCACCATGAAAGGGTTTAGCCTCCTCTCAGCATACCAAATTCTATGGACCAGTCAGCATCACCTATAGAAGTTTATCTCATACAGGCTATGCAATTTGACTAAGACTGTGTCCCTACTCAATGGCAGGACCGGAATATATATCCAAACTTAGGAAAGACTGCCTTCAAAGCCAATGTGCTTTGTTTTTTTTTAATTATTATTTTTATTATTATTAATAGTTACAGATGTACAAAACTATGCAATAGTAATCTTTTTCACCCCTTACAAAGTGACTACCCCCTCCCCCTCCCCTGTCCCTCCACCCCAGATATCATACATATCTATTACAATTTCATTGACTACATTTGAAGCTGCCGCTGATTAATATTAAATGTTGACTAAAATTTAACACATATATAGTCATGGGATGTGGAATATAGTGTGGGGATGGAGCCAATGTGCTTTCTATTTCACTGCATGCACTATCTGTATGACTGAAGTCTTATTTTCTTATCATAGGAGTTTCTCACTTGTGCCTCCCTTTCTCCTCATTGTCCTCTTGCTACACTCTTTTGGTGCTTAAGAAAGAACTAATGAAACCTTAGAGATCAACTCACAGAATTTAGATTAGTTGGTATGCTTAGATAATCAGATGTTCCTCAATTTTCTTCCAATAGGACTTACTATTTCTTCCTATAGGGTGGTTATTTAAAATAGATTTATTTGCCTCAAAGCACTGCACATTGGTCTGTGCAGCTATAGAAGGATGTTGTCCTTGAACTGAACATGGAACCCAGCAGCCAGTGCTGTGTAGTAGTTTATTGTTATATTGAGACACAGATAAGAATCTCCAATCCAGAAACATATAGGAACCAGTCCTTGGCCAATTGCCAAGTACCTGCATAGCCAAGTACCTTTTTTGCCAAGTACCTTTTTTGTCCTCCACTTGCAATTATTTATGCAATTTTAGGAGAAAAATTTTGGAGTTTAAAGTATTTCAAGTTTATGGGAATCCCCAAACCTGTGGGTGTATCACTCTCAAGTGTCATCGGTCTACTGATATGCCTCTGAACTGTCATTATCTCAGGACTATATAGCCATTGACTTGGGATTTCTCAGCAGAGCACACCTGGGATGTATGTCATATACCAGTAAAAATAGTTCTACCTATTATTTTTTATTATAATAAGCATTCTATTTGAATGACATGCTCTGAGAAAGCCAGACCACGGTTAAAAGCCCTCTTCCTGCACATATATCACTTCCATTCATGTAACAATTTCCTATTGCTAAAATGACTTTTACTTTCACATATGTCACATTTGGTCCTCATGGCCACATTGGGAGTTGGAATAGCAGGTATTATTGCATTTCTCCAATTTGTGGATGAGAGCATGTTGATCAGGGCACTTCAGGGTCTTGCCTAAAGTCTTGCATTTAGGAACTGATCCAGATGGGACTTAAATCCCAGGCTTTTAACCATCAGAGCTGACTCTTTGCATCCTATCATGATATTCCTTGGCTAATCCATCACACATGCCTCTCATCACTAGTTATAATCGTAAAGAAATCATTCATTCATGTATGAAATATTTGTTGACTGCTTGCTGTATTATGGATGATATAATTGGCGCTGAGGATTCGAGGTGAATAAAATATGATTTTTGTCCTTGAGTAAGGCATAATTTGCTAGGGAAGTAAATAAATTTTTTAAAAATGTAGTTTTTTATAACTAATTTCACAGATGTTTAAAAAAAGAGAGTGTTAAATAACTAAAAAAGAGTACCTAACTCTGTCTGAGATGATCAGAAAAGGATTTGATATAACTATCTCTTTCTGTCCAGAGAATGACACAACCTACAGAAACAGCAGTGTTTGGCTTAGGAATCCTATATAAGAACAGTAATAAGTTAAGAATCAGATTTGGTTTTCAAGAACTAATTTACAGAGTGATTTTGGCAACGTTTTTCCCCTTTTGGGCCTCAATTTCTTCATCTACGAAATGAAAGGATTGAACTAAATGATATTTAACTGCCTTTCCAACCCTGAGGTTTTACTTTATTCTTTTTTTTTTCTTACACCTGTGCATAAACCCCCTGTGGAGCTGTTTTCAGAAATTGTTTCTTAAGTTTTTTGTTTTTATTTGAGTTAGGAACTCATTCATGATGTCAGTCTCTCCTTTCACTAGGTTGGTTCTAATTCCCATTGTCTTTGGCTGACAGTGTGTTGTTTGCCAGGAAGTCTGGGACCAAAGCCCAGACTGTTTCACTTGGAATTATTGATTGTGCTTCACTGCATTACCCAGTATTTGGTTTGAGCTGGGCACTTTCTAAGCTATTCATGCCATTCGCATTTCTGTAGGTGAAGCATAAGAACATACAGATGGAGAGATCTTTTGACCTCTGTTATCCTAGAGCTGCTGTGACCACAGGTACACAAGAAAGCCAACATTGCTCCAGAGAAACCCACGATAGGTGGCCATATATGTCCACATGCAAACTTAGGCTGAATGAAATCTGCATTAAAGGTGCTGAGTGTGGGATTTTCAGTTTGGAATATCTTTGTGATATGAACTTCTATGTCTTTGTATTATTTATGTCATTGTCTATTTATCCATATTATCTGTACCCTCACCACCCTCAAAATAAATAGGACTGATAATTTAGTACATATCCTTCAAAACATGTATATGTCCAGACATATGTACCTCATGTCATGTATATAAAATAGCATAAGTATATAATTCTCTTGGAATATACATTCATATAGCTTTTATAAAAATGAGATAATGCAAGCTATACTGCTTTGTAGTTCCTAACTTAATTATTGCTGATAAATTTCCATGTTTAGTGTTATTTTTAAATATTCATTTTTTTATTCTTCATAAATTATTTAGAAAATAAATAATAAAAATTTAGGTTGAATCAAACTTTTACTATTATAAACAGAAATTGAATGAAAATTCTCATGTGAAAAGATGTGGATACTTTTTTTTGAAACCAATTTCTAAAGTGAACTTCCTGAATTAAAGGTCATGCACATTTTGAAGTCTTAATGCATATTAAGAACATGAGATGGGCCGGCCGAGTGGTGCATTGGTTAAGAGCTGATTTTGGGATGCCAGTGGCTCCAGTTCGGATCCCACATATGAGGGCCAGTGACACTGCCCTCTACAGCTAACAACAGCTCCACCTGGAGCTGGGCTGTGAGAGCCCCGGTGACAGTGTGAGCTGCAGCCCCTGCTGCAGTGGGCTGCCATAGGCTACAGTGAGTGGCTGGCAGCCAGCGTGAGTGGCTGGCAGCCAGCGTGAGCTGCCAATAGCCACGGTGAGTGACCATCCAGAGGCCGGCGACCGATCTGCCTCATCCGAGAAGAGCGCAATGATGATACCGACATGGGCCAGTGAAGCAACGTCCTCCGCAACTAGACCAAAGAACAAAAAGACAGCAACTTGTCTGTTCCCCTTCCCCGATTCCCCAATAAAATCTTAAAAAAAAAAAAAAAAAGAACATGAGAGTCCCTTTTCTGTACATCTTTTTCAACTTTAGATACTATATATCCTATAAATGATTAATTATAAGTAAAGAAAAGCTACACTTTTAAAAATGTATACCTTTCTAATTTAAAACACATGTGAAGCTATCTCAGAATAAGTGCCAAGGTTGCAGGTTTGCTATAGAAAATACACACCATTAAATGAAAAAAGTTCACTTTTGTTAAACATATTAATAGAATTATGAATTTAATGATGTGAGATATGGACTGTTGTTCTCTGACCTATTAGACAATCACCCCACAATGACCAACTTTCCATCCAAGATTTTTGTTTAAAATGAACTGCCTTTTAAAATTTCCTTGATTTACTATAAGTTCCCAGTCATTAATTCCATGTAACTGTTTTCTATCTAATATAGCTAGAACTTAGGGTCAAGAATTCCTAGTAGCAAATACAGTGCTTTGTACATAACAAATGTTCAATCAAAGTTTTTAGAATGAGTAGATGAAAGATTAATATGATATAGTACCTGCCTTTAATGGATTCTTCAAACAAATGGAGAAGACAAGAGAAAAGAAATTAATTAAATGATGTTGTCATATTCAATGATAAGATTAAGAGCAGAGTTGAATACTACCTAACACTGACTCAGGTGGGAGGGAAGTGCTTAGTGTCAGAAAAATATTTCCATTGGAAACTGATACTTGACCTGCGACTTTTAAGCCTCAATAGAAGCTTATTATTTGCTAAGTGAAAGAGGAAAGAGCTTACAAGAGAATAAATAGGATTTCGGTCAGTGAAAGAGAAGCACGGCATAAACAAACAAACAAAACATAAAATTCCATAGAAGGAAAAATGCAGTGCTGTATTATACACCACAGTATTTTAAGGTTTAGTGTTTTCTATATATGCTATATCTCTCCAGTTAAACTTAAAGAGAGATGGGTCCGTGAGAGGAGGAAGCTTGGTGGGCAGGGGGAAAGGCATGCATTGGCTTGCTCCTTAATGCTTGTGTTTAACAACAACAATTCATAAAACTGTTTACTTAAGTTCATACAGTAAAATGTAGTTTCAAAATCAAGAGAGAAATATGGGTGTCCTGACACCCATCTCAATTGTCTTGTACCACAATAGGCTCTATATTGTGAAAGGTAAGAGAATCCAGAAAATTTAGATCCTATTTTTAAAAGCAAACAGAAGAGGTTATTATCAGTGTTATGAAATCAATGTTGCTGGACTTCATTAAATTTTAGTTTCAGTGGTTCTGTGTTTTCGGCATGGTCTCAGAAGAATTTAATGGTAAGACCCTGTGAGCTTTTGTTTAGATGACTTAAGACATGCTTATTTTATTGGGCACATCTCATGAAATAGTTATTTGATTTGCATTTGTTAAAAAAAAAACTGACTTGGGCCGGCCAAGTGCGTGGTGGTTAAGCGCTAGCTTAGGAAGCCAGCAGTCCCGGTTTGGGTCCTACATATGAGGGCCAGTAACACTGCCCTTCAAAAAAAAAAAATGACTTATGATAGGCACCAACGTTTTCTCATGTTGAACACTTAACTTTTGCAGAGACTGTGCCCATCTCTGCAGTCACTGGAATTAACATGACATGCATTCATGGAATAGTAAACATTTCTTGGTTGCCTCTTGTGTACCAAGAAATAATCCAGATTCTAAGAGTATAATATAATTATTCCCTTTTCCTAATAGACATGTGTTTATCTTCCTTTCACTTATGACGTAGGGAAAAAAGAGGCAAGCACTTGTTTATTCTGTATCTTCCTTAGAGATCAATATCGTTTCATGGTCCTCAAAGAAGGTAACTTATGGCAAAGGAGAAACATATATGAGCCTAACTAAGAACTTAAGACTATTGTTATCCACTTACTAAGTTCAAATAGTTTTTTTAGACTATGAATTAGACATACGCAATTAAGGACACATGGCAGATATGGTTGATCCCTCTTTCATGACCTTCCATGCAGGATGGAAATCAGTCAAGAAAATATTGGCACTTAAAAACATAATTACTATTCCTTACTATTTGTTTCCTAACTTTTTTATCATCATGAATTTCTACAAAAGTAACAATATTGAATTGAAGCTGTTTGTGATTTGCTGATCCAATTCTGTATCTTTAGCATGAAATAGCTTAAATTTACTAAATAATGTGGTATATATATCATGTATGTTTTTGAAAAAAATTTTAAGATTTTTATTAAAATATATCTAACATACAATATTGTATTAGTTTTAGGTGTCCACCACAGTTATTTAACATTTAAATACCTAAAGAAGTGATCACCATGATAAGTCTAACAACCATCTGATTCTGTATAACAATATAACAATGTTATTGACTATATTTCATATGCTGTGTATTACATTCCCAAGATTTATTTGTTTTCTACCGGAAAATTTGAACCTCTTATTCCCCTCTTTTTCCTACTTTTTAAATTTTACAATTAGAGTTGACATTCAACATTATTTTATATTAATCTCAGGTGTACAACATAGTGGTTAGACATTTATATAACTTCAGAAGTGATCCCCCTGACTACTCTAGTACCCACCTGACACTATACAGAGTTATTACTATATTATTGATGATATTCTCTATATTTTACTTTATATCCCATTGACCATTTTATAACTACCAAATTGTACCTTTTAATCCTTTTTACCCTGTCCCCAACTCCCATCCCATCTATTATCCCAATAAATCTAGTACCCATCAGACACCATACATAGTAATTACAATATTATTGACTATATTTCTTATGCTATACTCTACATCCCCATGATAACTTTGTAACAATAAATTAGTACTTCATAACCCCTTTTCCTTTTTCATTCACCCTCAACTACCTTCCCATCTGGCAAGCATCAAAATGTTTTCTGTATCTGGCTTTGTTTCAGTTTTGTTTGTTTATTTTGCCCTATTGATTTCACTTTTAAATGAAATCATATGACATTTGTCTTTCATTGATTGACTTACTATACTCAAAACAATACCCTCTAGGTCCATGCCTGTTATTGCAGATGGAAAGATTTCATTTTTTTATGGCTGAGTAATATTCCATTATAGATATGTACCACCTCTTCTTTATCCATTCATCCATTCAGGGACACCCAGATTGTCTTCATATGTTGTCTGTTGTAAATAATGCTGCAATGACCATATGGATGAATACATTCCCTCAAAGTAGCATTTTGGGTTTCTTTGGACATATACCCAGAAGTGGGGTTACTGGTTATTTCTTTGTCACTTCTAATATTCTTTGTTTTAAAGTTTGTCTCATATAAATATTGCTACCCCAGCTTTTGTTTGTTTATTTCCATTTTTATGAAATATCTATTTCTATTCCTTTACTATAAGTCTCTGTGTGCCTTTTGATCTGAGGTGAGTTTCTTGTAGGCAGTATATGCTTGGGTCTTGTTTTTCTATCCATTCACCCACCCTGTGTCTTTTGATTGAAGCGTTTAATCCACTTACATTCAAAGTAATTGTTAATATGTAGTTATTACAATTTTATCATTCATGTTTTTTGTCTTTTCAATTTTTTTGTCTTAAATAAGTCCCTCTAAGATTCCTTATAATACTGGTTGGTTTGTATGAACTCCTTTAGCTTTTTCTTTTCTGGGAAGGGCTTTGTCCTCCACTCTAAAGGATAGCTTTGCTGGACAGAGTAATCTTGGTTGTAGGTTCTATCTTTTTATCACTTTGAATATTTCCTGCTAATCCCTTCTAGCCTACAAATTTTCTATTGAAAAATCAGCTAATAATCTTATGGGAGCTCGCTTGTAGGCAGCTAACTTCTTATTTCTTGCTGCTTTTAGGATTATTTCTTTGTTGTTAACTTTTGGCATTGTAATTATGATGTGCCTTTGTGTTGGCATCTTTGGACTCATCTTGTTTGAAACTGTCTGTGCTTCCTGGGCTTGAATGTCTATTTCCTTCACCTGGTTAGGGAACTTTTCTATCATTATTTCTTCAAATAGATTTTCAATTACTTTCTCTCTTCTCCTTTTCGTATCCCTATGACGCAAATGTTGGTATGCTTGATGTTGTCCCAGAGGCCCCTTAAACTGGCCATTTTTTTGGGGGGGGATTCTTTTTTTCTTTTTGCTGTTTGGATAGGGTATTTTCTGCTGCCTTATCTTCTAAATCGCTGATTTAATCCTCTGCTTCATCTAATCTACTATTGATTCCCTCTAATGTATTATTCATTTAAATTATTGTAGTCTTTACTCCTGACTGGTTCTTTTTGTGTTTTCTATCTCCATTTTTATGTTTCGTATCTCTTTGTTGAAGTTCTCCCTGAGATCAGTGAGCATCCTTATGATAAGTGTTTGGAACTCTGCATCTGGTATATTGCTTGTATCCATTTTGTTTAGGTCTTTTTCTGGAGCTTTGGTTTATTCTTTCTTTTGGGACATGTTTCTTTGTCTCCCCATTTTGGCTGCTTCCCTCTGTTTGTTTCTGTGTATTAAATAGGGCTACTATGTCTCGAGTCTTAGTAGGGTGGCTTTACATAGTTGGTGTCCTGTGGGGCCCCGTTGAACAATCTCCCTGGCCACTAGAACCAGTTTCTCCAGGTGTGTCCCTTGTGTGGGTTATGTGTGTCCTCCTGTTGTAGTTGAACCTTGGTGGTTGTTTGCACAATAATGAGAGGGATTGATTGTTAGGCTCATGAGCTGTGAGGACTGGATGTGACTACAGTGGAGGAGCTGCTGTGTAGGGGTTGACCATAAGGAGCAGAATTTGCTTTAGCAGGGCTCTGGTGCCTGCCCAGTCTGCCTTTTGGGTGTGTCATCCTCAAGATGGATAGATGATGATCCAGCTTAGTCCAAAGCTGTTCACTGGGGGTACCTGCCCCAAGGTCACCTCGAATAGGTTGGGTGTGGCTGAAAGTTCGGTGGGATGGGGTCTCAGGATCACCAGGGCAGAGTAAAGCCAGGTTGATGGAGACTCAGATATGGCAACTGCCTGCATCTGCTTCCTGGGAAGGGAGAGGGCTCAACAACAACAACAAAAAATGGGTTCTGTCAGCTCCTCCATCCAGGAAAAAGCTGCGCTTTTGGCTCTTGCCCTGTGCCAGACAACTCAGTTCTTCCATGTATGTTTCTGTCTCCTTTCCAGCTGCTGCCGCAGTTCTGGAGCTCAGAGAAAATAAGTCCATTAGTGAGTTAGTCCCTGCATAGGCTCTTTAAGAGGAATACCTGGGAGTGCTACTGCCCTCCACCTCACTCAGCCACAATCTCCTCTAGTTTTCACAACCAGAAGTTGTGGAGACTTCTCTTCTGGGGACTAGAACCCTGGGCTGGGAAGCCTGGTATGGTACTGGGACCCTTTGCTCCTCCAGGGAGACCTCTGTAGCCAAGATATCCCTTCCAATTTTTAATGGTCACACGCTAGTACGGGACTAGCCCATTCTGTGTCTCTGCCCCTCCTACCAGTCTCAATGTGCCTTTTTCTGTATGTCCTTAGTTGTAGGGCTTCTGTTCAGCAAGACTTCAGGTGAATCTCAATGACAGTTGTTTTGTAGTTTAGTTGTAATTTTGATGTGGTAGCGACAGAAGTTAAGCAAAGCATTTATCTACTCCACCACCTTGACCAGAAAATCCTCATGTATGTCTTTTAAATTGTATCCCATAAAATTTGGAAAAAGATGCTACATTTTTTTAATCTTTATTAGATATATTGGGGTGACATTGGCTAGTAATATTATATAGAGGTGAAGTGTACGTTTCTATTATACATCATCTATGTATTGCATTATGTGTTCACCACCTGAGTCAGTTTTTCATAAAAACTGATTTCACTTATTTAACATTTATTTATTAAGTATCATTTGTTCCAAACAATACACGAGGATCCAGAAGTGTGGTCTTAAAAAGAATGATAACTGCCCTGAAAAAAAACATTCAAATTTGATGGTTATTTTAAATAGGTAATTCCTAAGAACTAAAGTATATAGTAGAAAATCCAAATGCTGGAAACAATTCAAATACAGACCTTTCTTTCTTTTCATTAACTAACCACATGACCGATTTTTTGAACCACATTTTGTTTATGGATCTCGTCTTTTCCACTACTTATTTTTAACTGTAACAGAAATGTAAGCAGTCCTGAAGATAAGTAAAGGTATTTATGCTAGCAGTAGTAGTACACTAGGCAATTTAATTATATTCTTAAGATGATTTTATGGACCAATTAGTTGAGATCATTTTCTTTTGAGTAATTCATTGTAATCCATTTCAAATTACTAATACATTTTATTAAGTAGGTAACAATCCAGAAGACTGGATAATTGTTTTTGTTTTCACAAAGAATGCTTCTGAAATGTCTCTCTAGAGCCCTTCTATGCAGTACATTATATGAAACTATGTAATATTTTGTTCTTAGGCTAAGATAAACCCATTGGTAAGCACATTGGCAATATAGCAAAATAGTTAAGAATATGAGTTTCAAGTCTCAGTTCATCCACTTACTAGAGAAATGATTTGGGGCAAGTTATATTAATTCTTTAAACCTTCATTTTTTTCATTTGTAAATTAAGGAATAATAATAGTATCTAACTGATAAGGTTGCTGTAAATATTGAGTAACACCCAGGCTAAAAATCTATCACAGGGCCTTGCAAAAAATAAGTGTTCAGTGCACTTGTCTTATTAGGAAGTTCACTTCATGGACAGTGTAGATTCCTGACCAATGCACTGTACACCTGAAGCTGAAGCTGAATAATAATGAATGCCAACTATAAGTATATATATATATATATATATATATATATATATATATATATATTTTCATATATAGTCACAGAATGTGGAGTATAGCATAGGGAATAGAGTCAATGGAATTGTAACTGCTATATATGATGTCAGAGTGGTAGTAGATTGGGGAGGGAGTTATCACTTTGTGAGGGGTATAAATATCCAACTAATACATTGTTTTATACACCTGAAACTGATAAAAAGAAAATAATAGTAAATGTTCAATGTTGAAGCCTAGAAGACTTCACAGATATCTTCAAGAAGTAATGCTGTGGAGGGCCAGCCAAGTGGCGCGGTGGTTAAGTGCTGGCTTGGGAAGCCAGCGGCCCCGGTTTGGGTCCCACATATGAGGGCCAGTGACACTGCCCTCAAATAAAAAAAAAAAAAAGAAGTAATGCTGTGGAAAACAATTTTTTGCCTTTTCCTATTATATAATTCATCTTAATAGACTATGTTCATAGTTAACTTATTTTCCCTTTTCCATTCACATGGTCCAGTTCAGGCCTTCTCTCTGTGGTGCCCCTGAGGGAATCATAACACTATCAGAGTTCTCTGGGCTTTACATCCACAGTTCTGTTAGCTATTTCTCATACTAACTGGGATCCAGACTCAAGGATGATGGACCCTTTATGTAGCCCATTCAGGAAACAGATCCATTAGGATATAAATGCACTTTTTGGCCCAATTCTTTATCCAAGTTGACAAGGCAGGTACAATGACCCAACAGTGACAGAATGTGACCATTCACATTAATATTCTGTCTTAATAGCATCATCATCCTCTTCCTTGTTCAAGCTTGAATCTACTGAATATCCAACATATACAGTGTTTTGTTTTCAAGTTTTGTTGAGTTTATCTCCAGGATGCTTCTCACACCCATTCCCACTAAACCACCTTACTTTCTGTCCTTAACATCTCAATTGCAATAGCTTCTTCACTGATCACTTTGTTTGTAGTGCCTTCACCTGGTTCATCTTCTAAAGATCTAGTAGAATGTTCCTCTTAAAATCTCATTCATTCAAAAGTCTACAATCTGATCCCAAACCAATTCTCCAGAATCAATACACTATCCAGATCTGCCAGAGAATTTAAGCCATGGTAAATAATTCTGACTTGATAAGGGCAAAAATTCCCACAGAAGTTTTACAGAGGGGATTAAAATAACATGTTATTAGAAAGCTTGTTTTAATTTCAGTGCAAAGAATGGCTTGAAGGTGGATAAGACTGGAGACAGATAGACCATCTTAGAGGTTGGTGCATTAATCCAGGAAAGAGATGCTGGTGCCCTAAAGAGGGTAGTACAGATGAGAATCTATAAAAATGGGCATGTTCTAGACATGTTGAGGATTTCAAGACCAATATTAATTATTTCTTCTCTGTCCTTTCCCAGCCTGTCCCTGGAGCCTTCAGTTTCTTCCTTTTTACCTCACTGCCTAAGTGTGTCTCTACTCCAATGTGAGCAGATGTGACTGACGCTCCTTGTAGGTTTGTCCTGACACTAGCTCTAAAACATCAAGCAATGACTATATAATAAAATAGAAGGAGATTCCAAGCCTTACACAGAAATAAATTTTAATTTTTATCTCTATATCATGATAGACACTTTGTAATGTTTAAGGAATTTTAAATATACATGCATGTATTTTTAAATCTATGAGAATTCTATTTTTTTTTTTGAAGGCAGTGTCACTGGCCCTCATATGTGGGACCCGAACCTGGGCCGCTGGCCCCCAAGCCAGTGCTTAACCACCACGCCACTCGGCCAGCCCGCAATTCTTAATTCTAATTGAGTAGAATGGTATGATTTCCTATAAAACCACCAAGAAACTTTTTTTCAAGGAAATATTAGATGGCAGTATTTTATGATCAAAATCATGTCTTATACTTTTCTTAACTATTTCAAAGCACCAAAGTGCGTTGAGTGGAGGTAATGTGTACTAACTAATATTGATTAAGATATTGATAGGTTCTAAACTTATGGACCTTGGTCTTAGAAAGGATTTTATGAATTTGACCTCAAAGGCAAGGGAAATAAAAGCAAAAATAAATGAAAGGGACTATATCAAACTAAAAAGCTTCTGCACAGCAAAAGAAACCATCAACCAAACAAAGAGGCAACCAATTGAATGGGAGAAGATATTGTCAAACAGCACTTCCAATTAGGGGCTAATATCAAAAATATATAAAGAACTCATACAACTCAAAAGCAAAAAAGCCAAACAGTCCAATTAAAAAAAATGGGCAGAGGACCTGAATAGACACTTCTATCAAGCTATACAAACATCCAACAGATATATGAAAAGATGCTCAACATCACTAGGTTTAGGGAAATGCGAATCAAAACCACAATAAGATACCACTTCACAGCTGTTTGAATGTCTATTATCAACAAGAGAAGTAATAAGTGTTGAAGAGGTTGTGGAGAAAAAGGAACCCTCGTACACTGCTGGTGGGAATGTAAATTGGTACAGCTACTATGGAAAATAGTATTGAGCCTCCATAAAAAATTAAGAACAGAATTACCATACAAACCAACAATCCCTCTCCTGGGAATCTACCCAAAAGATCTGAAAACATTTATCCACTAAGATAATGTTCATGTACCCCTATGTTCATTACAGCATTATTCACGGTAGCAAAGACCTGGAAACAACGCCCTCAAATTGTCCTTTGATAGATGGTTAGATAAAGAAGATGTGGTACATATATACAATAGAGTATTACTGAGCCATAAAAATAGATGAAATACTGCCATTTGGGACCACATGATGGATCTTGAGAGTATCATGCTAAGTGAAATAAGACAGAAAAGGTTGAGAAACATATGATTTCACTCATATGTGGGATATAAAACTGAAAGCAACAAATGAACAACACAAACCAGCAAAAACTCAGACACAGACAACAGTTTAATGGTTACTAAAAGGGAAGGAGAGTAAGGGGGGAGGTAGAAGAGGGTAAAGGGGGTCAAATATATGGTGACAGAAGGAGATTTAACTTTGGGTGGTGAACACATAATGCAATATATAAATAATGTATTATAGAATTTTACACTTGAAACCTATATAATTTTTTTTTTGAGGACAGTGTCACTGGCCCTCATATGTGGGACCCGAACCGGGGCTGCTGGCCTCCCAAGCCAGTGCTTAACCACTGCACTACTCGGTGGGCCCGAAAACTATATAATTTTATTAAGCAATATCACCTCAATAAATTTCATTTAAAAATATATTGATAGAAATTCCTTTTTAAAATTTCCTTTTTACAACAGAGATGTAAGTTGGAGATTTATCAGTCTGACATCTAGAAGTTCCTGTTATTTTGAATGTCACTGTCATCTGCTCAGTACCAGACAACATAGAAGTCCTATTATAAACGTGTTTTGCTTTTTTTTAATGCAGTATATAAATGCCAACTCATAAAAAGTGTAGTTTCCTTGACCACCACATTTGTTTAATTTGGCACTGACTGTGCTAATTCTGGCCAATAAGTAGTCCAAATTGGAATAATTGCACACATACCTCAAGCTCCCCATGACTGATTTGGCCAGGTAACATTTCTACATGCCGATTCATCTAAGTATGAGACAGACTATTTCTAGAATAAAATATCTGAGACTTGTCAGGCCACCACTAAATAAACAGTGCTATTGGTTTGATTGTAGGACTCACCGCTCAAATGCCAACACAAGAATTTAAAAAATAATAAGACTATTGATAATAAAATTGGGTGCTGAGACAAAGCAGCCTGAAGGCTGACAGTCTTCTTCCTGGCATTCTGTATTCTATCCTACTTGCTCTCACAGTTTTCATTTCCAAATTATCTTTCTGCCTGGCTTAATGTGAGCCTAGGTAGTATACTGATTTATACCTTAAAATCCATTTTACTCTTCTTTCAACTAAACTAAAAATGGATGTTACAAATAATTGCATAGGAAATAAGTGATATAAAAGCTCAGAGAAAAAGAAATGAGTTTACAGAACATAGAATAAACACTGATTAAAGGAAGGACTACAACCTTCAGGTTAGAGGTTTAACATGAATTCACATCAATGTTATTTCTGACTATGATGTAAAATTGCAAGGTTTTAAAACACTTATATAATGCCTTAAAAGAATTTAAACCTCTTTTATCAGTAATGCTATTCCTTCATATGTTTTAATATATATCATAATGTTGACCATTTAGTATGTATTGATATTTTATAATACTGAGACATGTAATAGAAAAAAAACCCAGCTGTCCAAGTTACCTAGAGAATGCGCATTTATTTAACCCCGACTTTGTGACAGGAGATTTGTATCTGTTACCTAGCTAACAGAGGGATCATGGAGGTTGGTAATGGCATCAGGTCAACATTAATGGTCACAGCTTAGCATATGTTGAAGGTTCTAGGCTTTATGTTTGAAATTGAGAATACAGAGAAAATATGACAAAGTTGCTCTTCTTAAGCTCATTATGTTTCCCCTATCTATGTTTTCAACCCATAATTTTTCCTATTTTCTTCACCCATATATTTAGCTCCTCATATGACATTTCCAATGAATTTTTCATAGGTACCTCCAATTTAGCTAGAACGAAACAGTTATCTTACTATCTAAAGCTGCCCCTGCCTTCTTCAGATATTTCCGTCTTGAAAAATGAGTCATTGTAGAATCTTCTTTTAAAACCTTAACTCTTGTGTCTAATTGATGACTAAATACTTCTTTCCTACATGTTCATTCATTCCTCTGCACTCATGCTGCCCTGCTTTCAGAACTTCATCATTGATTGTCATTGCAATTGTTTCCTGTTTGGTCTTCCTGCATTCCCTCTACCACCCTTGCAATGCATCTTCCTCGTTGCTGCCAGAGTGATCTTTCCAAAATGTAATTCTTTTGTTCCCATTGCCTACCAGATAAAGCTCAAATTATCTATCATTGCATTTAAAACTGTCCATTATCTAGCCCTTGCTATCCTCTCTATACCTATCTTTTCCTGTGTTTATTCCTGCTTCTAAATGCTCCAGCTTGACCTTTCCAAAGGATAGCATGTCATTCCCTACCTCCAAATCATTGTGTCTGTTACTTAAGATGACCTACTCCTTGTCTTTTTCTCACTTTTACTTCAAGCTTTTTCTCTCTCTTCCACGCTAGGCATTTTGTCCTTTCATAGAGTGTGTCTATATGTCACATACACCTAACCCTGTATTTGTTAAAATGACTTGTTACACCGTTGTCCCAGTGGTATTTTTATATTTTAAAAGAGAAAAGTTTCATGTTTCATCTGAAATTCTAAATCACATATGGTAAGATTCTTCATGGAGTCATATTTCTGGTTAAGGTGGCTATTACAGAATAATATATATATTACAGAAATATATATATATAATTTCATATGGAGCTTTTATTTGTTTATTCAATAAAGATGAGTAAAACAGAATTTAGGTATTCAAAAAATTAGGGGTTTGTTGGGAAAATCAGTCAAATAAATCGAGAAGTACAGTGAAGTGAGGTGTTTTATGTCTGAAAATAACATGAATTATATATTACGAGTAAATTAATGAGTAAATAGACGGGAAGATGAATATATAGCACAAAATCAGCATCAGGTCTGAAGAATACCTAGAATTTTCTGGCACATAAGAGATGGTCAGTAAATAATTATGTAAGGAATTCATTTTATACATTAGTTAGTGATCTTTAAAGGAGTCGAAGAAGGCTTTATCTGTTTGGTATTAACTAAACCTTGAAGGGTATGTAAAGTTTGGGTAGAAACACAAAGAAAGGAAGTACATTATAGGCCAGAGGAATGATACATTCAAATACACAAGGGGACAAAAGAGTATTGCATATTTGGGAAGCAGCAAGTACTTGATATTGTTACAGCATAGAATTTACTATAGAAAGAACTAGGAAAAAGAATCTCTGGAACTGGTAAGCTCTTTAGTATATTAGCTATTCTATAGACTATAGAATGTCACTGGTATATAACTTGATGCGTTACAATTTTTCCCTTGCTTTTTTAATATGGTACCAGAAGAAGGTAGTTAAGAGATTTCAATCATTGCAAAAGATAAACTTATATGATTTTAGAAATGTTTACAAATTCCCTTGTACATTTTTAAAATCTTTAAATAAATGGCTACATATAGTGAACTTGAATAATAAATATTTTGATTCATGACACAAAATAAAAAGAATTATATATGGCAGATAACTGAAAGATAGGCTTTCCTAAGTAACTCATTCTTAAATTTTCCTTTACATTATTATTATTTTTTCTTCTTCTATGTTTCTTAAATTGAACTTGGTCTCCAAATCTTGATAGTTTCTCTCACTATGCATTCTTTCCTTCTTATTAAGGATATTATCCTTCTCTGCCTCCTTATCCCCAGCAGGATATGAAGAGAATAGTCTTTTATAGCAACATTTATAAAACACCCACTTTACCATAGAGATAAATTAAGTAAAATGTCTCCCTTTGAGAAACTCATAGCTGAGTGAACACAACAAGCACAGATCAAACCTATATATCTACTTACCTACTTGACATCTCCACTTGGATAACGTACAGACCTTTCAAACAGCCTTTTCATCTGTCAATCATAAATAGATTATTTTAGTGACAAAGAGTTTAAATTATTATAGCTAGAAGGAATTATTTGTTTCATATTCTTCATTATCCAAATGTTGTAACTGAGGACCAGAGAGGGGGATTAACTTTCCTAAATTTATACCTGGACCTGTTTTGGAACATCTTTCTAATTCTTGGTTGAGTGACCCTTTTTTTTTTTTTTTTTTTTTGAGGGCAGTGTCACCGGCCCTCATATGTAGGACCTGCACCGGGGCCGCTGGCTTCCAAAGCCAGCGCTTAACCACCGCGCCACTCGGCTGGCCCGAGTGACCTTTCTTCTAATTATGTTATTGATGTAAGAAGACCTTGGATTTTTTTTCCAGATTTCTCACCCTCCTTATCAATACACTTTCCAACATGCCAATAAGATGGATGCCCCAAAAATACTAATGGTTTACAGTAAAAGTGGCACAGAATTTCCATCAAAATGACACTTTTCGAGGCTTTCATCCTTCCCTTAGGCTTTTACACATCTTAATTCCTCTGAAAAACTATCTAACTGCTTACATCTCTACTTGATGTACTTTATAATATCGCTTTTCATATGCAATTGAATAGCTCCTTTTCCAGTTTCCCTAGCAATTTGAAAACAACACTAGTTGATTTAAACAGAACTGGAAATTAAGAAGAAAATAATTTAACGTGGTCCTATCAGAGTCAAATTTTTAGAGATCTCAAATAATTTAAATTTTTTCTAGTAATTTATTCTCATTCCTCTCTCACCCCAACTTTTTCATGTACTTTATCACCTCACATGGTCCCTGGCCTCTCCCCATTCTATTCTTACTGTTTCCTGTTCCCTCTTACATTCTCCATTTTAGCATTCTTTGTTTTTCCTTAAGCATACAATTTTACCCATACTTTGATCTACATTGTTACTTCTAAAATCTTGCCATTGAAAGTTGTTGGGTTTTTTTTTTTCATATCCTAAGGGCCCATTGGGTCTATTTTACAAGACAAAATAAATTCCTTTCAAAAAATTATTCTTGAGCCAATAATTTACATATAATGGCCTCTTCTGATCTAAGGAGTAAAGAAGAGTAAGGAGACGTTCTTTTAAGTCTAGTGTTCAGCAGCCTTAGCTGGTAAGCCAGCAGGATATAAGGAGAGCAGTCTCTTACAGCAACATTTATAAAATACCCACTTTGCCACAGAGATGAGTAAAGTAAAATACCTCTTCTTGAGAAGAGGTATTCATACGTTAGTGGTGGACACAGTCCTAGATGAAACCTATGTATCTATCTACCCACTTGACACTTGGATAACATACAAACCTTTCAAACTTAAAATGTCCAAGAAGAAACTAGATTTCCATCCCTTGCTCTCTGCTCAGGTCAGATTCCCTGTCTCAGTAAACAGTATTATTTCATTATCAAAGCCAGGAAATGAGAAGTTATACCCTTTCTTCATTTCCCCAATTCAACCCATCAGTAATATCCAACTTAAAAGTACATCTTAAATATATTTATTTCTTATCAAAATCATAACAGTGCAATGAATTTAAGAATTTTTTGCGCTTAAAGGTTTTACCTTAACATCATTCTGGGTCGTGCAGGGAGGACAGAATCTGCGAAGATTTCTTGGAGGATATTATAGCTGAGGTGACTTTCATTTACCTATCAGATTCCTACCCTTCTTTCAGAACACATCCACCATGCTGTCACTGCATACTTCCATTGTATTTCCTTGTTTATACTCTGTTTCTTTCTTAGGCCAGGAGCTTCTTGGTGCCAGGATCATGTCATATTCATGTCTGTATATGCAATACCTGGCACTATGTGTGGAAAATACTTGAAGTTTGTTGGACAAATTGGCACAAGAGGGGAGATTAGGAAATGCATGCTTCCTATTGTTGCTTCTGAAAAAGCAGATTTTTAAGTGACTGGGCATCTCATCAATATATGATTAGATGAAACTGCATTATCTTTGACAACTGAGCTGAGCATGAGAGTGCTACCAATAAAAGCAAGATATTAGCTTGTTTTCTTTGTGGTAGTCACTTTTAGGTGTGGTAGGCACCTAAATGGTTCACAGTCAATATCACCATTGTTACCTGTGTCAAAAATGACAAAATATACATACTCTTGTTAATTTTTTTTTTCCCCAAGATTTTATTGGGGAATTGGAGGAGGGGGAAAGCGTTGGGGAATTGGGGAAGGGGAACAGACCAGTTGCTGTCCTTTTGTTCTTCAGTCTAGTTGTGGAGTACATTGCTTCACTGGCCCATGTTGGTATCATCATTGTGCTCTTCTTGGGTGAGGCAGAATGGTCGCCGGCCTCTGGATGGCTGCTAACAATGGCTCACGGCAGTTCACGCCGGCTGCAGGCTGCTCACGCTGGCTGCTAGCCACTCACGGTAGCCTATGGCAGCCCACTATAGTAGGGACTGCAGCTATGCCGTCCCTGGGACTCACAGCAGCCCAACTCCAGGTTGAGTTGTTTTCACCATCTTAGCTGTAGAGGGCAGTGTCACTGGCCCTCATATGTGGGATCCGAACTGGGGCCCTGATGCTCAGAGCCGGCATCCCAAGCCAGCTCTTAATCAACGTGCCACTCGGCCAGCCCATTAACTTCTTTAATGCAAAAATTTTCAGTAAAAATTTGAGTCTTCACTCCATCAATCATAGTAAGCCTTTCCTGAATACTTATTATTTGCAAATTTCTTTAGTAAAAATGACTAATTAGGTCAAGGAACTGAATGCTTTGGCTGCCTAATGTAATGTATATTGGGATCATATATCATTTACCAAAATGTGTTTTTAACAGCGTAACTACACACACAATATCCTTAGACATGATTGTTCAGCTCTTTAAATTCCTAATTATTTTACTTTAACCATAGATGTTTCAGAATCACAGGAAATATGACAGTACAAATCTTCATTCCAATCTTCTCAATTCATTTTTTGAAAACATTAGTCCATTTCCTCTTGCTCTGTTCATCCTTACATTGAGCTTCCGCATAAGCTAAACTTTCTTCTTTTGAATATACAAAAGTATTTAGAGAGGAAGGTCATGCTCTCTACATTTAGAAATTGAGTGAAATAACTACTTAGATAGAAAGAATAGAATTCTGGTGAAGTATGTAATTTGTTCACAAAACTATTTATTTGAAGGTCGTTAATTATAAGGGAACATAATTGCAATTTTAATGTTACTAAGTAACCAAATGCCTAACATGGAATCATTTTAGTTGCGATAGAAAGATAATCCCTTACACTCCACCTCCACTGACAATCCTTTACAGAATATATTTGGAATCTTTTAAGAGCTCTGCTTAATGCTAGTAATCAAAATGTTCTGCTTTTTTAATATGTTAGCTACCATAGTGTGATAAATTGTACATAGAATTTTCCATCTTGGAATCTCTTGAGAATGCTTTCAAAATGTTAGCTTAAGTCAGGTCTTCTCCTATGAATTATATGTGATAGAGCTATAAAAATATTTCAAGATAAATTTTCCAGAAGGGATTATATAATGGAGATAACAGTTAAATTTTGCAACATGTGACCAGAGATTAACATTCCCAAAGATGAACAGCCCTTTATCTGCTAATCGGGTTTAAGGAGATGCTTTGTATTTTGAATAATTCTGTAAGGACAAATGAAATTCTGCATTTATGGAGTCATTAAAAAACAACAACTACAACAACAAAAACTTTTCATCTCCTAATGCCTCAGTTATCTTCACTTTCAAGATAAGTAACATCTACCCATGCAACACAGTTTTTATTAAACAAAATGGGAGGGGATATAGCACTGTGATGAAGAGTACAGGCTCTAGAGTCTCACTGTCTGTATTCTGGCCAGTCCAGCTCTATTACTTACAGTTCTGTGGCACTGGATCTTCAATCAGAATCTCTGAACCATATTTTCCTCTTCTGTATTTTGTAGCAGATAATATCTACCACACCAATTACTGTCATAATTAAATATGATTTGCATTCAAAATAACCACTCAGTACCATATCTGGTACCTAAGTAAGAGGAGGCTCAGGGGAAGGAGTGCAATGATCAATTAGTTGGTCCTCCAGTGGGTATAGGCATGAAGAGTAGAAATGTGATTTCTACAGGTAGTCCTGAACTAGCAGGTTTTTATACTAAGTGATTGGGCATCCTATCTAATGGATCAACATGTGATTAGATGGCATTGTCTGATCTTCGACACCTGAGCAGAGTATGAGATTGCTGAGAACACAAACAAGATATCTGATTGCTTTCTTTCCCGCAGTTGCTTTCCACCCTACCTGCTGCTATGAGATTTCCTAGAGGGAAGAATATGGAAGGAAAATTCTGTGGTGTACTGTCGAATGTATAACAGCTGGATTTGGGGAAAAAAATAACAAAAACAGAAACAAGGGATGGGGAGATGGCATGGGGGGAGTTTGGTTTGTAGCATTATGAGAAATTGAAAAGAAATGTGCATAATGGGTTCCGGTAAGCTGGCGTGAGGCTGGCACCAGCACTCCACTGATTATGGGCTATTATTTTTCTTTGTGTATAGAAGGACTCACTGCTAGCAGATTTATGGGATCAAAAGACAGAATGTAAAAATAACCACTATGTTCCCTATGTGCCAGTGTGTAAGGTGCTTTGCAAGCACTAACCCATATAATCCTCCCCAAAACCCTGTAAAGTAGGTGTTTTTATCCATTTTAGAGATAAGAGAGCTAAGGTTTAGAAATTTTCTAAATGCAAAAAAAAGAAAAACAAGAAATAGAAGCACCCCTTCGATTCAGTTATAATATGTCATCTGCTGCCTCGATCACATGGATGTACTAACATCCAAGATGCATATTGGTAGAGTTGTGCTCATTATCCAGAAAGGAGAAAAACAAAATACAAGTCAGACTTCTAGAAATTCATGGTTATTATGCAGTAATACGGGGGGATACATACGCTACTCCAACTGCCTCCCCTGCTTCATTGTTTTCCTTCGTCTTTACTTTTATTCTAATGTCTGCTCTGACACACCTACCTACACACATTCTGTTTTTTTCTCTTTATAGAGTTGTATTCTAGAGCCCACTGAATGTTAAAGAGTTAATTTGTATGGACAAATAGACAACATCTGCATGCTAAACTATTAATTAATAATAGAAGCTCAGTCATAATCTATATGGGCAATGAGGAAGAGACACAATATGTAATGCTGAACTGTTTACGGGATTCTAAAGAATGAGAGATGACTCTAATGAACAAATCATCTAAACATAAGCCCATCACCCTGAATTTGATTTGAAGACATCTCCAAATGACTGTAAGTGGGTGGTTAAACCTCACTAAATCTAACAGACAGCCTCCATATGTCTAACTATATGTAAAGGTATCTTCACTCTGTTTTGAAAGTGTGGAGATAAACACAATATTTAGAAAATATTTAATTTGGGTATGAGTTAGCATGGTTATTTAGAGTCCAGCCTTTTGAGTCAGGCAGACTTGAGTTTCATTCCTGGCTTTGCCACAGTCTAATATGATGATCTGGGCAAATGGCCTAATCTCCAAACCTCAGTTTTCATCGTTAAGGTAGAAATAATATTAATGTTTAATGAATAAATTTTTGCAAAGATAAAAATCAATAATGCCCTTAAATGGCTTAGGACCCTGTCTGGCACACACAGTGAGTGGTCCAGGGGTGAATGCAGCTGTCACCACTGTGCATGTTTCCTCTGAAACCTGCAGGAGTCGCAGTTAGTAAGTCTTGGAAAATTAGAACAGACCTTCTAATTATATGAGCATTATGCTATTAGAGACAATTTTCCCCCTATAACATGATGAAACCTAAAGTTTTCCGATATCCAGAGCATAGAAAGGTAGAGCCTCATTTCTAATAGGGAAAATCTTAAGTAAACCAATGCATATAAAGTCATAAGAAAATGTCTGGTAAAAAATATGTACTTAATAAAAATTAGCCCTCACTAGTATTTTATTACTACTAACTCAACTTCTATAAGAATAATTGATTTTTTTCTTATTAGAAATTCAATTTCTTCCTAATTTTTGAAAAAAAGAACGTAATAATATACATTTTCATAAATATCATAGATGCAAGGAGAAAAATCTAAGTAAAAATTATAATTTCGTGAATCACACTATGTTTAAGGCATAAAGGCAAAATTTTTATCCAAGAGGGTCAGCCTATGAGGAAGGCTTAGAAATCATGTATATAAATCCAGCTCTATGTTAATGTGATTCTCAGGCTCCTGCTGTCATACAGCCATGTTGCTGGCAGCCAGAGTGTCCCTAATTCCTCTGCTCAGCATGGGATCTCAGCTTTGTTGGCTTGTCAATTTCAACAGGTATCACTGAGTTTAGAGGCGATTAGACCCAGGACAGTAATTCCCCTGAGATAGCAGAATTCCATGCCTAAGTTGTATGGTCAGCACCTTGAAGGTCCCCCTCTTTGTTCACACTTAGCAGGAACCCAGGGACCTTTGTGACAGTCACTGAGCAGCAGAACAAGCTCAGTATTTGCCTGACAAATGGCCCTGGTTGGAAGCAACCAGGGGACCATCTGTGAGAATCAAATGTAGTTATAATGGCTGGAATCACAGCCAGGAAAATCCAACCTGCATGGAAATTCCAAGCAAAGGACTGTACCACACCTTTGCTTCACTTAACTGTATATCAACCTAATACATGCACAGAAGTGTGGATACAGTGGTTTGGTTTCTGCTTATATCTGTGAACAACTGAAAGATGAGTGCCTATGCATAATAAGGACTCCAGCATATATCTTGTGAGATCCATTTCTGTTCATGGAGTGTTTTCAGTTTTCTGCTGCCGAAGCTCAGAGCACAGTCTGGTACTCTTTGGAGTCAGACATGAACAGTGCTGATGATCAGGGAGATGCATTGAAGATGGTGAATGTTCTCTTCCTCTTCGTGTGTCCTTTCTTAGCCACCCCTACCCCCGCAAGCTCATCAAAATAAGACTTGCACAAAACGTTACATCAAAAAATACTGGGGGTGCCAAAAAAATGTATACAGATGACTTGTATTCATCTTTTGTTATCAGTATATATTATTACACTTTTAATACATTTTTTTTCCTTTCTTAAAATGTGTATACATTTTTTTGGTACCCTATGTATGTGTATATATATATATATATATAGGCACAGTGATTCGGTTGTTTCTCTACTGTCCCATTTGTTTGTTTTTTTCAGCTCCAAATGCCATATGTGAAGCTACTCAGAAAGGCTATGATTGGCCTGAGCTGGTTTTCAAGATGTTTTTAGATTTCCTAGTGAAAAAAGTCTCCATGTTTTGATGACTACAGAAATGAAATGCGTGAATAGATCAAAGAATGATGCAAATGTGCATTCTTCTTCCATTGGTAATGAGAGTTTATTTTTGAGAAGTTGTATTGGTCATTTTCTCTCTGTTTCTAAGGACCCATTTGAGCTATACATAAATATTCTAAATACATCAATATTCCTAAAATGCCAACTAATATTTGATATGTATGTACCCTTAAATACATCATGTGAATTAACTCTTTACTCAGTGGTATTATTATCCTCATATTCCAGATGAGCAAACTAACTCACAGAGGAGTTAAAATACTTTCCCATTATCATATGACTGAAAAGTAGCTTGGTCAACCTTAGTTAGATAGGCTAAGAAAAGGAGTCTAAATCAATGACTATTCTAAACCATGGTCTCAACCATCTGTAGTGGGAGTTAAAAACTTTAAACAAACAAACAAACATGGTGCTTTTACTAGTAGTTTGAAAATATTCAAAGATGACCCAGTTGGGGTAATAAAGGAAATCTTTGATTAGAAAAATAACCCTATGACTTCACTCATACATGGGATATAAAACTGAAACTAACAAACAAGACAAACAAAAACTCATAGACACAGACAACAGTTTAATGTTTACCAGAGGGTAAGGGGGAGGGGAGAGTACAAGAGGGAAAAGGGGGTCAAATATATGGTGATGGAAGGAGAACTGACTCTGGGTGGTGAACACACAATGCAATAGATAGATGATGTATTATAAGAATTGAATACTTGAACCCTATATTATTTTACTAATGAATCCCACCCCAATAAATTTAATAAAATATAAAGGTAATCAGCATAGGAAAAGAAAAAAGAAAAATAGAAAGTGGCATAGTTTAGTGAAGAAGCAGCCTAGCATAATATTTAAGAGCATTCCAACAGGGAAGACACGTATTAAAATAAATTGCACAATTAATTGTTATTGTTATAAGTGCTACAAAGAAAATACATAGGATGCCATGAGAGCCTATTCAAAGAAGACCTCCTTTTTCTTCCTTATTTTTGCAGGAATGGATTATGCAAAAGAATTGAGACCTGAAGAATGAGTTAGGCTTTCCTAGGGGAAGGAGGTTTGGGGAGACCATTTCAGATACTGGGTGCAGCATCTCATTTTCTAGGGAATGATGAAAGCCAGGGTGGCTAGAACATGGAGAGAAAGAAGGAGACGTAACACTAGCCCAGGAAGAAGGCGATGACGAGGGTGGCTGCCATGCCATGAAGAAGAGGAAGAGGATATAAGAGACATCATGGAGTTGGCTTTAATACACCTCAGTAACAATGTTGATGTGTGAGGTGAAAAAGGTTGATCTGAAGCAGATGTGCTGTGGCTTTTGCTTTTTGTGTTTAGTTGCAATATAGAAATTAGAAGGAGGGGCAGCTCCAAGAGTGATCAACCTCTTCCACAGCTCTATGTGTCAGTGGTCATACATGTGGGGGTGTGAGGATATTAATTTCTTTAATTCTGAAATTAGAAAACTCTGAAGTCATTTCCTCTTTCTCCTGCAAGAGCTCAAAATAAAATCCTGTTATTGAAATCTTCAGATAATTGGGAGTTTTTTAAGTAGAAGGAAAATTGAACACCTATCCACACTCAAAAAAGGGTTCTTCCTCTTTAACCTCTGCTGTACTGTGATCCTTGATACCCAGCAGAGCCCTGATAAATTTAAGACACCAGATTGCTTGTTTTCTTTAGAGCATATGCTACTACCATGGCTGGATTCAGGCAGATGAGGAACTGAAAGAATCTCACCTGCTTGCTACTCCCAAATCACTGTGAAAGGCTAAATTATCCATAACAGGGCTCCTATTTACAGCTCCAGCAGCTTAGCAAGATGCTTCTTCATGTATTCAGAAGGCAGCTGAAAACAGTGGATAGAGCACAGGCTTTAGATACAATATCCCAATTTGAATGCTATGCCTACCACCTTCTGACTAGTTGTGGTTACTTAAGCAGATTGCTCTCTATCAGATTTGTCATCTACAAATGATTTTGGTGAGACTTAAACTCAATACATTATGCAAGTTATTTATTATACAAAGTGCAACACTGGTCTAAAAAAGAGTAAGCACTCAATAAATGGTAGCACGTTTATTTAACCCAGGAGAGCAGCAGGCTGAAATCTTGCTTCAGTAGAGAGCAGTGACCTTGTTATATAAAATATATCTGAACTTCATGAAATGGAAGTGAAAATATCCTGTGATGCATCATTTGAAAAAAAAAAATTCTTCTCTCCTCTTTAATAGAGAAACATTTTTATTTTAAAAAAGACCCAGATCAACTTAGGACAGTAGCTTGATTCAATCACATAAATTCTCTGGGCCATAGCGCCTTCTTTTATACAAAAAGCAAATTAGACTAGACCAGTGTTACCCAACAGAAATATAATGTGAGTATAATTTTAAAATTTCTCATGGCAACATTATAATAATTGAAAAGCAACAGGTGAAAATTTTAATATATTTTACTTAATCTAATGTATCTAAAATATTTCCAGTTCAAGAGGTAACCAATATAAAAATTATTGAGCTAGTTTGCTTTCTCCTTTCTGGTACTGAGTCTTCAAAATCACAGGTGTGTTTTCCACTTTCAGCATCTCATAATTCAAGTGGCTAGTGACTACTATACTGGGCAGCGTGAGGCTAGATAATCTCTAAAAACAAATGAAGCCATTTGTTTTTCTGGTTTTATTGAACGTTATTTTTTCATGAACACATGGTCAGTAAGGGATGAATTTTCTAATTTAACTGGTTAAAAATAAGAACAGGACATTTAAATTGCTTAGCAACTGCTGAGTGGCAATATGGTCATATCTGTCCAGGCATCCATTCTGAGGCTAAGTGACAAATGTCCCTCTGTTATTCTTTTTGAAACTGAATACATTATTACATGATTATATTTAAATTAACACTTTGCCAAATTCTACTATTACATGAGTTGTAAATAATTTAAAATATTAGATGCCCCAGAATTGTAACCTTTATCTATTTCTGTCAAGAATACATTATTTGTTGGAAGTATATCCATGTTACTCCTTTCATGTGATAAAATTCTGTTCAGTTTTAGTGACACATACTATCAATCACAGAATTTAATAAAAAAAATATATAACCAAGCCAACACAATTTCTATTCCCACAACGTTAAAACAGAAACTGTTTGGATATTTCATCAAGTAATTAAGAACATGGAATTTCTTTCAATTGATTTTTTTATGAATATACTTTATTATTTTAGAAGTTTTAGACTTACAGAAAAATTGAGCAAATAGTATGAAGTATTATTTGAGGAAAGTATTATTTGGTGACAAGTTTAAATTGCTGATATATATATATATATATATATATATATATATATATATATATATATATAACAGTAAAAGACACATTGCCATTAATCCCCCTCAAAATATTCCCTCTTGCTTCCAACACACTTATCCCATCATTCTTGCTACTTTCTGAAGTGGTTCTGGAATTTGTGGGTGTCTTTAGTTGCACCATTTACTCAACAGTTTCCTGTTCAGCAAGGTAACTGGAAACAGTCTTATTTAATGTAGATTAACAGTAAGCACATCAAATATTGTAACTAAGAATACCCATTTTTGATTAAAACTAGAAAACAAAATACAATTAATTCTGTGGCATTTGAATATCTTCAAGGTCAAATCATATAAATTATTTTGTATGTAAAACTGAAGATGAAAAGGAAAATTGTGAAAGATATTATTTTTTTCTGTTTCTAGTGCCAGTGGGAACCCAAAATAAGGAAAACACAATCTTTCAAATCACTAATTCAAGGAAGTTTCTCCTCAAGCTTATTTCTCAAAATGAATTTGAATTTATTCTGAATTTAACTCTCTTCCTAAATTTCATTAGTCTTTGCCCGTGGACCATGGATTGGTGGCATTAAGCACGTATTTACTTACAGTTTTCCATTTGGGGCTTATAAGCAGATGAAGATCTATC
This sequence comes from Aselliscus stoliczkanus, assembly GCA_033961575.1. NCBI lineage: Eukaryota > Metazoa > Chordata > Mammalia > Chiroptera > Hipposideridae > Aselliscus > Aselliscus stoliczkanus. The sequence goes on from CM066736.1 coordinate 74,825,807, forward strand.
TGCAGCTTCTGTGTTTTGAAGTGTTTTCTTCATTTCTGTTGCCTTCCCCAGAGACCAAACCTCACTGTCACTGGCTTTTCCTCCAGGTAGGATACTAGATTGTGAAGTACCTGCAAAGAAAATTAGTTGAAAGAAATGTGATATGATTATGAGAGAGATGAGGAAATTAGATCACTAAAGAGTATACATCTTTTTAAACAAAATCATTTGGGAGATCATTTGGGAGCCAAGTCAGTGGACTCCAGTTCTCATCCATCCTACAAAGAAAGGTAGGTTGGTGTATTCATAGACAATGATGGGTCTTGAGTCAACTTGATATTGTGAAAACCTTATGGTTTATCCAGGAATCACTTTGTCTGGGTCTTGCAAGAATTCTCTCCTCTTGAATGCCTCGAGAAGTTCTCAGCAGGGACAGAAACTAACTAAATAAAAGAATGCCAGGCTTGGGGGTGGCTTCTGGGGAACCTCTCTCCAAAGCTTGCCTATAGCAGTCCCTTGTCACTGATATCACTGTTGACATGTGCTATGTCATCAGTATGTGACACATACCTTCTTGGTATTAGGGAGAATATAGAGAGATATCCAAGCTTGCCATCTTCTTGGGGATACAGGACTGACACAGAAAGAACCTTAGAAATTAAAAACACAGGATATTTAACAAGGTCAAGGTCCAAATGAACCGTTCAGACTGAGAATACTATGGGAATTCAGTAGAGAGTTAAGGAATATTGATAGAGTGGTGGAGAGGCCAAAAAAAAAAAAAAGGGGGGGGTGTCTTTAAGGTCTATAGACCTGGGTATAAAATCTGGCTTGGCCACTTTGTGACCATGTAACCTTGGGTAAGTCACTTAACCACTCTATGATACATCATTTTTTTTTTTTCATCTGCAAGGTCTAATAATAATTATACTATCAGGTATTAATACCAGTGAATTGTCTAGTATGGATCCAAGCATGTAATTGGTCTTCAGTAAATGGGAGCCAGCATTATTAATCAATGTACTCTAATGAACTTTCTTATTTCTCAGTTAGCATACAGATATATGTGACTATTCTGGGATAGGTAGGACTTCCCTTGTCTTAAAACCCAGGGTTGTCAAATTCTTGTACTTTTTATCTCTAGAGTTTCTTGGTGTTTTTTTTTTTTTTGAGGGCAGTGTCACTGGCCCTCACATGTGGAACCGAACTGGGGCCGCTGGCTTCCCAAGCCAGTGCTTAACCACAGTGCCACTCGGCCGACCCTTCTTATACTTTTTAAATGTTTCCAAGATATTATTTTTGAGACTCTAGAAAGCACCTCTGATAGAACTTATGGATTGATTCCTGGGTCAAGAATAAACTCTTGAGGCTGAAGTCTGCTACTACCACTGCCACTGGTTCCCCAAATTGGCTAGTAATGATTCCTTCCTAGAGAGGCGGCATGGTGTGGTCGGACAAACCCCACCACTTCTCTGAAGCCTTAGCTTCCTCTTGTACGATCCGGGACCAGTGACACCTGGCTTTCAAGGTTTGTGTGGGGATTGAATGAGGTGTCTGTGAAAGGCATAGAGCTGTGCACTTTTCCACAATAGGTGCTTAATAATTGTTAGTTCCTTCCTTCCTTCTCTTTCATTTCCTACTCCTGGGCTTCAGCTACACAAGCTGTAAAATGAAGGAGATGGACCTTTTAACTTTTAAGATCCCCACCAGCCTATAGCTCAATGTTTGCTGAATAGCTACTTAGAGCAAAGGTGACCTTGTCATAAAGAACGGTGTGCTGCACAGAATGTCTGGCTGTTAATGTCTCCCTGTCTGTTTGTAATGCATTGCTAGTAAGCCTTAGTATCATTTTTTTTCTTGTCTTGCCTTTTTTCCTCTGGGCTTTCATTAATATTATTCACTTGGAGATAGTTAATGTAAATCAAATTGCTCTCATTTGGCTTTCTACCAAGATGTGTAAATTTATTTGTCTAACTATGGTCTCAGATGTGTAAATTCAGACCTTAGTGAATGGAAGGTGCATGTTTAATCTTCTTTTGTAATTGTGATATAGAAGAGAATTTGACGAGCATGTTTCTCATATTAATGTTCATTTGACAAATTTTCAATCTCCTTGTTCACCCGCCTTCGGTATCATTTCAATCTTTTCTTGAAGCAGCTTTGAATTTTGCATTTGATATCTGCCTAACTAGTCAATACAAGCTTCATTACCGTTGGCAATTAACTGCAATTCCTTCCAGCATGTATAGCCAAATCAGTGTGTGTGGTCAATCATCTAGAACTAATTAGAAGTATCTGCTGCTTCTAGAGCGACAATCTGCCATTTTTGGTTAGTGATTAATTGTGGAAATTTGTTGTTAGGTTTCTGATACGATGCAATGTGATTTTGTTTGCCTCAAATCTCTTCCAGACAGGCTGCTTGGTTCACTAATAATTTGAATTCTGGCAAAATGACATGAAGCCTATCCTGAGACTTTGCAGTCAAATTCCTTTCACTGTCATTGAATCCTGCAAGCCCACTCATACTCTAGGAGCTCATGAAATAAAAGAGATAGTGTCCTCGAAGAGATCACCACTGGGATTCATTTTGGGAAAAGCGCAGGCTCTGTCATTTCCAATCATCCTGAGTATATCCAGTGGAGAGGCAAACTGTTTGGCATGGGAAGATGTTTGGAAATTGTATATCACTTAAACGAAGAATCTGAAAGTTGAACCCATAGAAACAGAGAGTAGAATGGTAGTTACCAGGGGCTAAGAAATGGAATTGGGGAGATATTGGTCAGAGGGTATAAACTTACAGTTAGATGAATAAGTTCTGGAGATCTAATGAACAACTATGATTATAGTTAACAATATTGTATTATATACTTCAAAGCTGGTAAGAAAATAGATCTTATATATTCTCAGCACAGAAAAGAAATGATAATCATGTGATTTGATGGAGGTGTTATCTAATGCTAGAGTGGTATTCATATTGCAGTATATACATGTATCACATCAACATATTGTATACCTTAAACTTACACATGTTATATTTCAATTAAATCTCAATTTACAAAATAAAAAGAGGCAAAAAATAAATAAAGTTGATACAATATGTGGAAGGGCTAGGGCCTCTCCAATACTGGTCCTTAATGCTCCTTCCACATGAAGGGAAACTGACAGGCTTCCTCCTCACCTTTCTTCTGCTTCATCTATTCTATTTGGGAGAAGGGTTTTTTGATGACAGAGCTTTCAAATCTCTCTGGAAGTAGTTCTCAAATTTCAGTGTGCATCAAAATTCCCAGATGGGCTTGTTAAAAATGCATTCCTCACATCCCCAGATTCTCAATTAGAATGACTGATGAAAAGATAAGAATATGACTTTTTCATAGACTCCTGAAGAGGTGCTAAGATAGGAGTTCTACAGGGGTTATGCTTTAAAAGACTTTGTCTGTATGACATTATTACTCTTTCTCCTCAGAGCCTCTGCATAGAAAGGAGACACTAGATTCATGGGGAGTCACTAAAAGAGAATACCAGACTCCCTGTTTCAAAATGTGAACTGCTCCTTGATTAACTGGCAAATTGGAGGAGTTGGTATTATGGAGAGAATATTGGATGAGAAGTTAGAAACCTTAATTCCAGATTTGGCTGCACCTGCTAGCTTTGTCTTTTCCAGCCATTAAATTTTCTAGTTCCTTTAGTTTCCTCTTCTGCGGAATATGGGGTTTAATATTGTTTCTGTTTATCTCACCAAATTCTTTGGAGGGTCAAATGAGATAATAGTTATGAAAGTGCTTTATAAAGTATTATGCAAATGTAAATAATTATTATGATACCTTGTCTAGAAATAGAAATGATCACAAACTGAACTCCATGATCGCTGAGATCTTCTGCAGCTCTAATCCCTGTATTAGGGAAAGGGTTACACAAATGTCATTCAGTGCCACACTTCACAGCTATTTCAATCTATAAATATCTCTGGCACAGCCTAACCTTCCTTCCACTTCACCGTAGCTGAACCTGTTAATCAGGGATGGTAGTGGTGTGGTTTTGATGATGTTCTTTTATGGGGACAGTCATCTTGCTTGCTTGGCCACTTCATTTTTTTAAATGTATTTGCATTTATAATAGGTATGTACTTCTGTTTGTCTCCATTTCTCTGCCTTGATTATCCTCACATGTGGAACATTTTCCTCCATGAAACCTTCTCTTAACCGTCCCACCCAGACATACCACCACGTGTTTGAGTCACTGTCCCCTCCCATATGTCCTCTGTATTTATTATTGGAGAACTGCCTCACTAAAACATGAATTTTTCACGAATATAGATCACGTATTGATCATAGTCTATCCCCTGCATATCTGCATGGCTCATTGTAGGCACTTGATAAAGAGTGAATGTATAAATGTAAAAATAAATGAATGAATGAGTCCCACCTATAGGTTCAACTATATCCAGTTTTTAAGACATTCCCTAGCAGATGCAATAAGAATATCATCAATCTCAGCTCCACCTTTCAGTGTGAAGTCTAATCACTCTAGGCCTTACCCTGGCTGTGAAATTACTGTGCTGCTACACTTACCAGAATCAGATGCCTTGAAGGTTGAGTGGTTTCCAAGTTCCATCATTCCTTTCTCCTCTCCTGTGCTGGCCCAGCTGTGGAACCAAAATTTTGCTTCAATTCTCAGCTCAGCAGCCTGCCAGATTACCTACTTAGTATTCCAGACCATGGATCTCGCCTAGTCCCGACTAGCTCTATTCCTAGACTTGGATATTCTGTTCATCATAGAGATCATTTAGTTACCTACTGTTGAGCTCTTCCTAAGCAGTGTTTGCTAACTAATTTTCCAACTCTCGATCTGCCTTCCAGATTTGACTAATTAACTGCAATGGGTATAGCCATTCTCCCATCCTGCACCCATGATGTACACTCCTAATCAGCTACAGCAATGAGCATGGTTAAGACAGCACAACAGGAACATATGAGGTATGATCAAACAATACAGTGAATGTTTAAATAAAAAATATTTATTGCAGTAAAAGACACTTTGCCATTAATCCCCTCAAAATATTCTCCCTCACTTTAACCACACTTATCCCAATGCTCTTGCCACTTTCTCAAGCTGTTCTTAAAGTCCTCTTTCTTGAGTGTCTTCAGTTGTGCTGTCGTGGCTGCTTCAAACTCCTGAATAATTTTCATTTTGGGGAAGAGCCAGAAGTCATATGTTGCCAGATCCAGTGAATAATTGGATGAGGACACACCATAATGCTTTTGACAGAAATTTCCATACCAGAAGTGATGTGTGACATGGAGCATTGTCATGATGGAGGATGATTTACAGTACACTTTAAACCACACTTTCTCTCACCGTAGCTCACACCCAACTGACTGCACCAAACATGTTGAAACTTGTCACACACTGTTATGTTACTAAGGTTCGACATGCCGCTTCCTGTATTGAAGACACGTGCCTTTCCATGTCACTCAGCAGCAGCATTCACAGTATTCTTTGATCACAACGGAATGGCTCCATGTTCCACATCACTTCTGGTATGACAATTTCTGTCAAATAAAAACATTATAGTGTGTCCTCATCCACCTTATTCACCCAATCTGGCACTGTGCAACTTCTGGATCTTCCCCAAAGTCAAAATGACCATCAAAGGTAAATGTTTTGAATTGGTTCAGTACATCCAGGCAGCCACAAGAGTACAACTAAGGACACTCACAAAAGAGGGCTTCCAGAACTGCTTCAGAAAGTGGCAAGAATAATGGAATAAGTGTGTTTAAAGCAAGGGGGAGTATTTGAGGAAGTTTAATGGCAATGTGTCTTTTACTGTAAGAATTTCTTTTTTAATTTAAAATTCACTGTATGTTTTGATCACACCTCATATCCAGTAGATAATATTTGGGATGTGATGGAATCATCCTCTTATAACTCTAATTGCTCTACTGTTCTTGCAAGGACCTGCCTGTTCATCCAGATTATGATCTTCCAACCTGCCAAGTCCCTCACTTGTGAGCAAACTCTGCCTCCTGGTCCCATGATGCTGAAATTCAGCATGCCTTTTGCACTTTTGATCTTGGCTACAGACAGAAGGAGAAAAAACTCTTGATTCTGAGTAAGCCTTATTAGATGAAATATTTTATTTTGTTTAAAAGCATGACTCTGAAGTCAGACTGCTGAGGTTCTAATCTTAACTCTGTCTCGTACTGGTGGAATGACTTGGGTAAGTTATCTGTTTTCTTTGTCTCAATTTCCTTATCTGTAAAATAAATATGGTAATACTACCTACCTCATAAAGTTACTGTGAAAACTAATGAATTGAAACTTGTGGAACATTCTGAAGAATACCTAGCTGAAACCTAAACATATATTCTCCCAAAATATACAAGGTTGGACAATTAAGTCTGCGAACTCATCCGAGAAAAAGTGCTACATACCTCAATCCTGAATATCACTACAGTCACCTTTGAGGTACTCCCCTTGGGAAGCTATGTATGGATTTTGGACAAGATAAGGTCAATATCAGCAAGCAGAGAGGTATAAGGTGACTGTATTAGATGACACCAAAGTGAGGATCAGGCATGAACCATTGGCTACTTTATGTTATTTAAACACTCAGCACTCAAAGGAAAAGTAGTCTGCAGGTATGAGCATCGTTTTCTTAACTGTGAAATAGTCACTCATGTTTAAATTGAACAATTAAGATTGTGAACTCAAAGATCTTCACATTTGCAGAGGCAGATGGTAGAATTGAAGAGTCCTCTTATGAGCTGCTGTACCACTAATACATTTGCTACACAGCTGTTTCAAACAATAGATGGGGCAGTTTTAAATGAAGGCTTGGAAGTGAATGGGTAGTTTATTATAATGCAAATTTAGGGAAGTCAGTATGTCAAGTGCAATTCAGGAACCTGAAGACACTATTTACTGAAGTGCTGACCATTCATTTTTCCATAGCATTTCTTAAATATCCAATCTATTGCACAAATGTTGAGACATAATACTTAGGTTACCAGCTTTGCATTATATTTTTATACTCTATCCTGTCATGTTTTATATTCAGTAGAGATTTTATAATTATGCAAAAGTATAAATAATAAACTATAAAAATACACAAATATGAGTTTAAACATTTCAAAATGCCCCAGGACCTCAAATGATAGTAATAGCTCATGATGTTTTGCTTCAGAACTACACTCAGAATAACTGAATTTTTAAAAATCTACTTTCACCAGATAAAACTTCCCAACTTTTTTTCATTCTAATTCATTTTCATTTGCATGTTTCAAAAATATTGCAACTATGAATTTTATATTCCATGTTTTTATCACTTTAACATTTTTATTTTTATTTTATTTATTTTTTTTGAGGGCAATGTCACTGGCCCTCACATGTGGAACTGAACTGGGGCCGCTGACTTCCCAAGCCAGCGCTTAACCACCACGCCACTCGGCCGGCCCCACTTTAACATTTTTAATGTCAACAACAAACTCTGTGTCCAGACATAAGAAGCAACAGTTTATGAGCATTAACTGCTCTCTCTGAAGACATGCAATCTTTTCACAACTGGAACTTCAGGTTGCAGGTTCATATCCAGTCACAATACCTGGGATTCAAAGCCTCTCATTTCCTCTGGTGGCCCTCTTTTTTTTTAAGTCCTGGATTCCGCAATCAATTTATTTAGGTAGCCGAATGGTCCAGAGTTTAGTTTGATCTATCCAATGCATTTATTTCTTAGATTTGAAGACTAAGTGATAAGGCTGCAAAGCCCCAACAGGAGAGCATTGGGACAAGGGCTAGACGATTTCCAGTACTCTTGCTAAACTGTGCTGCCTCAGTATATTGATGATAAATAAGTTTGCATCCTTGGTGAAATGGCTACTAATACCGTAAAACAGGCACTCTAATTTTGTCATGGCATATTATATTATAGCCATACAAAGGGGTTTAACAACAGAGAATCAGCAAATTATAGACCCACCCCACCCCTATCCGTTCTCATCCTACAGAGAAACGTGCCTGAGTGGGCCAGCTGAAGGCTCCATGAAAAATGTGAGCAAAGCAGACCCCTGCCCTCTTTACTCACATATTTATCAAAAAGTTAGAATGGAAGACAGGGAACATCGACTTCATCACGTAATAACAGAGGTTTCTTGGTTAAGGAAATAGTCTTGCTGGGAAGGGGGCCTCCAGCATTCAACTGCCTCAATTGGCAGCCTGCTCTGTCTTTGAGCCGACTCAGACCCATACACCTAGCTTCTTGCAAAGGGAAAGAGCTAGAGAGAAAATAAGCCTCCAGTGCCATCATACTATATCTTTCTTCCTGTGTGTAAGGTTGAGTAGCATAAAATCAATTTGCACATGAAAACGCAAAGACCCTGGAAAAGTTAGTCTGAGTCAAAAAATCAAATAAATTTCTTAGTTTTACTTGGGATTTGTGGGTTTCAGGAAAATTTTCTTTTTGATTCATTGTTTGTTTTCCTGTGTACTAAGGTGGACCTTATTTCTCATAGAATGTTAGAGCTGGAAGGACCTTTGGAAATCATGGGGTTTAGTCCCTTTGACTAGGCTAAGAAAGGGGAACAGGCTTTTCTAAGGACATAAGTAGAGAGAGTGACCACAATTAATGATCTAAATCAGTACAACTTTGAGAGTGGTCAAGAGTGTTATTTCTCTGTGACAACAGGCATACAGGGAAATATCTCAGCAAACTAGGCCATATGGTTACTCTAGACATAAAAATAATTAATAATTGTGTTTTTTGAATTTGGTTTTCAAGTGATTTTACGATTCTACCCCTTCATGACTGTGGGGGGACTATGGCTGGCTGTGCATGTTGGGTGTCAGTAGTACGGAGAATGGTATTCCCTCAGTGTCACCTGGACAGGCAGGCATTTTGACATTGCAACTTTACAGATTTGAGAGTAGGGTGAAGAGGTGATGAACTGTTTTCCAGTTATAAACTAGTGGCAAGGCAGGAGCAGTGTTCACCACAGACTGGTGAATGTGCAAGTGTGATGCTGCAGTGCCATGTTCTTGCATATGTCCAGCGTCTGCCTACATGTCCAGATGCTGGGTGTGGGGGCAGCAGACACATTTCAGACCCTGTTTACCTGTTAAAAGGAGGGAAGCTCCAACCGACTTCCAGATTCTCCTTGGCTCAGTCTGGGAGACTAAGCTTATCCCTGGGTAGGCAATTATTACAGACTACTGTGTAGAGATAAAACTGGAAAAGATGAATAGAGACAGGTAAGAAGTGACATGGAGCAAAATAAAAGTTTCACTGTGAAACCAAACAACAAAATAATAGACCTGGAAAATGTTTATCCTGAGAACTCATTTTATTTCATTTTCCAACAAAGTGGAATATTGGCAAAACTTCATTTTTAGACTTAGTTTACTTACTACAGAGTGCCAAGGAAGCTGAGAGATGTCATTTCACTGTTAAAGTATAGCTATCTGTGGGCAAATGAAGGGAAAAAATCCACCATAATACAAGGATGAGAATGTGGTGAATATCAACATTTAAAAAATAAAACTAAATTTAATATATTTCTTAGTTATATAATGAGATGATTTCATTTAGAGTGAATAATTCAAGTGTTATAAAAGCACTGATAGCTTAAAATAAGTTTATTTTGAATGTGCACATCAAATATAGAATCTCAGTAATATGAGACCAAGTTTGTATAGATTATAGAATTTACTTATTTTAATATATTATTGTCTAAGTAAATACTAATTTAGTGAACCTAGAATCCGTCTATGATTTCTGCCCCTGGTAACCCAGCATAACCACCTGGTTACCAAATACTGTTAATTCCAATACTAGAATCCATTTCCAGCTTTTCATACATATCATCAATAATGGACTCTTTAAAAATGAATAATTATCTGCCTTCATTTAGCACTTTCTGTACCGGGTATTGAGTTTTGTAAGGAAAAAAAATGCACAAACATTTGAAGTTGCTAGTATCTGCGACAGAAAAAAATATATATATATTGTCAAATTAATCACTGGTTCAACATGTTGAGGAAGTACAACTCCTGGACCTTTTATTTCACAAAGGAAGTTGGAAAATAGAAGCCATTTGAATCAACTTACACTGTAACATAGTGTTTCTTGAATGTCAATAACGATTATTTCATATTTCAGAAAACTTTTCTTCATAACCATGCACTACCTGTATTATTCATTTCTTTATTGTTTCTGAATAAAATCTCTTCTCTACTGAAGTATTGAGAAGGCACATTTTCTTTAAATCTGTAAATGGAAACACAGAGAATTTTAATAAATATTAGTTTAGCATAAAAAAATACAGAACTATTGAAATAAAAATATTCATCAGTAAGTAAGTGAAATAATCTTGAATATCCCCAGTGAGCCTCATCATTCTTTGGTTAACACTGCTCACCTGCCATTTTACAGATGCAGAGCAAGCCGGCAGCAGAAGACTCAGCTGACTTAGAATGTGCCAGAAATGGGATTGGTTACAGACACTCTTTTTCCCCCCAGTTTTCTTTCACAACTGAATTTTGTTCTTATGGAAGCTGGCTGCCTTCTCTAAAGCTTATTAATTCCCTTAAGCTCCTCCAGAACCGTAAATATTTGCAAGAATGAAATCTCCTGAGGCTCCTGAGAAGTGCCCCTGCCATTATGTAGCATAGACAAGCAGAGAGAACATCTGCAGTCCAGTGGGGTCAACTCCCGGAAATCTTAATATCCAACCACAAAAGCTTTACTATTTCCAGCTTTCCAATTTTTACTTGCTAATGTGTCTGAAACAACCGTAGCATAAGTGGCAGCATTGCTCATTTTCTCTGAAAAGAGGAAACCTCACAGTCAGAAATATGCTGATCTCTCAGCATATGCTGTATCAAGACAACCCCTATCCCCCAAGATGCTTAAAGAGTAGAGTCAGAAAAATTCTGGTTCTGGCCATCACAATGCATGGCCTAAGGAAAGTATTTGATTCGTATATGATGGTGAAAAATATCATTTCTTATCTAAAAGTATATATTTCTGTCAGTCTTTCCAGAACCTTCGTGAACAGATGGGAGAATGATATATATGTTTTAATTATTCAATGGCAGACTTTAATTTACAACTATTATATCTAAGATACTATTCTGGATGCTGGAGATACACAGCTAAGCAGATTGTGGTTCCTACTGTCAAAAAGCTTACAGTATAATGAGGAAAATAATGTATAAACACTCAGAGAAATGACACACTATATACAAAGTATTGCTTGATCCTGTAGAAGCTAAACATTTTTCATCTGCCCTTATATCTATTATTGCTAAACAGTTTCATGGGGCCATTCCTATGAAATCTACCTGGCATGATCAAGAAATTATACTAAAATAAAAGTGTTTAAGAAATTCAGAAAAAAAAAGAGAAAATGTACTTAAGTAATCTCAACTTTTAAAGGATCCTTTGACAAGGATCTTAATATAAAGTATCTGCTGATGCCACTGAGTCTTGTAAAACTAGTCAAGACAGACTTTCCAGGGTCTGTAGGGCAGAGTGAGTATCATCTGCTTAGAGGCAGAGAGACAGGCTGGAACAGTCAATGGGATGAAATGAGACTGTGTTCTGAGGCCCACACAGTTTAGCATGGAGAGGATTATTTATGCTCTTACTCAGAGATCCCTTCATCTTTGTTCTCCACAGATTCTCTCTCATTCCGAATATTTTTCTCTTTGAATAATCGCCTCAATAGCAAAAAAAGATAGTCCTGCCTTCAGGGAGCTTGCAATCAAACCTCAGAGACATCCATTTCAGCAAGGGGTTACAGTTAGGAAATGCTATGATGGAGACATGTGCCAGGTATGGTAGGACTCAGAGGAGGGAGTACTCCAATTTGGTGGCAGGCAGGGATGTTTTAAAGGGGAAATGAATGAAAAATTATTGTCTCAGTTAGTGAAGAAAGAACTAGAATGTGATTCAAGAGAACCTGGACAAATCCTCCTTTTGGTCTCATTTATGTGAGGTGTCTCTAATCACAGGGGCCTTAATTCACTGGACCTACGACAGTTATTTTTATTGTCTAGAAGAATTAAATTGTGACAGTTGTTAAGTAATATTGCAAATGAATATATTTTTATAAGCTCTTAGGTTATCTAGGACGAACACAAATGATGCTGTGATTGTTTCAGTAAACTAATCTTGAGCAAACCTGACCCTGGTTAATACTGTTTGGCATTGACCTCTCAGTAAACTTAGGTCAGGTGACTATTCCTTGCTGGGCACTGGGGACAGAGTAGTGAACAAGACAGATAGTCACATCACTGATGTCACCCCCAGTCTCAAGGGGAAATGGAAAGATGAACAGAAATATTTCAGTGATAATGGTGTAATTTGGTAAGTGATATTCAATCTTGTTCATTAAATATTTGTTGGACATTTGTGCCATGGTATCAGACAATACAGTGGTGTGGCAGCACAGAGTTACATTTGTCAAAGGGTCCTTTCAAAGCTGTGATTACTTGAGTTTATGGAAAGCATCCTGGAGAAGGTAACACCTCATTTGAATCAAGAAGAATCACAGGTGGTCTGCCAGGCAATGAGGATCTTTCAAGCCATAGGAAAAGGACTGAGCAATGTTACAGGGCTATAAAACAACATGGTGCCTGGGGGGAAAAGCAAACAGTTTTCAGTCCAGCGTTACTAGAGCCTCACATAGAAAGGAGACCTGGCTGGTGATGAGGCCGGAGAAGTAGGCAGGAGAGAGGTCATGAAGAATCTTGTAAGTATGCCTAAGTGTCATGCATACAAGACTTTATCAACTTTCTGGAGTTTTTTTTTTTTTTTTTTTTGCGGGCAGTGTCACTGGCCCTCATATGTGGGACCCGAACCGGGGCCGCTTAACCACCGTGCCACTCGGCCGGCACTGGAGTTATTTTTAAAAATAGCAGTTTCCTGGATAATTGAAGTTTCTGTTGTCAGTAGTGCATTGACAAAGATCTTCTTTTTAATTCATAGTAATACTATCTGGAATTATGATATTTGTATGTTTGTTATTATCTGCTGAGTCACTCAATATGTATTTGCTGATTTCCTATAATGCCCAATCACTATTATGGCTCCTGAGAATAAGTAGTGAGTAAAATACATGCATTTAAAAAGCTCCCTCTGGTTACCAAGTGAACAATGAGATAGAATAGGTGCAGGGAGATCAGACATGAGGTTCGAGTCCAGTGCACTCAAAATGGCCAAGATGGAGTCTGACTGTAATGATGGAGAGTACTGGAGAAACCAAACACAGGTTCACTGTGTAGCTCAAAACCTCAAAGATATGGACAATGGACTCTCTACACTGAAATATTTGTTATCTAGTTGCTTGATTTTTCAGATGTTTCCTACTTTTTTTTTTTTTTTAGAATTAATGTTGCTTAATGATTTCTTCAGTAACCATTTGATTGGAGAAAAAAAAACAAAGAGCAACAGGAACTCTCATTCATTGCTGGTAGGAATGCAAAATGGTACAGCTACTTTGGAAGACAGTTTGGCAGTTTCTTACAAAATTAAACACACTCTTTCTTACCATAAAAACCAGCAGTTGCACTCCTTGGTACTCAAATGAATTGAAAAATTTCCATCCACACAAAAACCTGCACACAAATTTTTATAGCGCTTTTATTCATAAGTGGGGTATATCCAGACAACAGAATACTATTCAGCAATGAAAAGAAATGAGCAGTCAAGCCATGAAAAGACACAGAGGGACCTTAAATGCATATTACTAAGTGAAAGAAGTAAATCTGAAAAGGCTACATACTGTCTGATTCCAATTATATGACATTCTGGGAAAGGTAAAACTATGGGAATGGTAAAAAGATCAGTGGTCGTCAGGGGTTTTGGGGGAGGGGGAATGGGTAGAGCACAGGGGATGTTTAGAGATATACAGTATCACACTATTCTGTGTTATACTATAATGGTAGAAATCATTATACATTTATCAAAATTCATGAAAGTGAACAATGCAAAGAGTAAAGTCTAATGTAAGTTATGAATTTTAGTTAATGTATCAATATTGGTTCATGAGTTGTTAACAAATATACTGCACTAATGCAATATGTTAACAGGGAAACTGGGAACAGGGTGAGAAAGCTTTCGGAACTTTGTATTCTCTGATAACTTTTTTCTGTAAACCTAAAACTGCTCTAAAAACTAGGCTATTAGTTTAAAAAATACACATATCATGACATAGTCATGAATTGCTGGTCAACCCAAACCAAACAGACTATTTTGTCACACAGAAAGAAATGATATGTTTCTAGCTTTTTTCCCAGGGATCTCCCTTATCTTAGCGCAGAGAAATGTATTGTGCCTGTAATCTCCCAAACAAACGTGAAGGATTTAGGAAGTAGAAGTAGCTGCACCAAGAGTACTTCATATTATGGTCTCTGCAAAATACAAAAGCTACCAGGAAATTATTCTTCTCACTTCTTGGTTTTCCCTCTGCTCAACACTTAGAGATGTGTCAAAAAGACAGTCACAGCAAGGGCCCTAGAGCAGGATGGAGTAGTGTCAAAAGCTCAGCAAATTTCCCAAGAAGCTACTAATAGCTGGAGGTAGATGTTACATCAGGCCATCAGAGCATCTCTGCGGTGATACCAACTCACATTATCACAATTTTACACAAGTGGTTTATTAATATCATTCTGCTATTCCATACCTCCCCACCCCTCACTCCCCAACCCCTGCAAAAGGCCAAAACCAGAGAAACCATTACAAACATAATGCCAAATGTGGTTATGGACAGAATGTGCAAGTGTTAATTGTTAGTGATTCTCAGCCACACCATGTAATATTTACTAAATGGGGACCAAGAGAATATTCAGTTACTTGATGTTTTCTTCTCATTGCTTTGCTAATTAATTTAGAAATGTGAATTGACCCAATACTCAGTGACAGGCCTTGTGTTCAGCTCGTGTAATTAGATATCACTAGTCATTCAGTCACACCTTACATCCCCAGTCTGTTTTCTGGGAAGAAATTAGGAAGCAATGAGGTGTGTCTTCATAAAAGTGAACAGTCTTTCAAATTTGCATCCAGTATTGTGGAGAACAAAAGCTGTCTTTTCTTTTGTCAATTTCTTTTCACATATTTGATGATCTTGGTTTAATAGGACGTTCTTGTCTATATTAACCTCGGAAGCATAAAAATTTCATTATGGAGAGAGACTTCATAGATAGACTCTTTGTACTTGTTTCCAACAAACTGTCAGTGCCTAGATGTCAGTCACAAACTGTCAGTCAATTAGATGGCACAAGATCAAGTTCAGGATGTGCGTGTGTAACAGTAGGATTCTGGGGAGGTTTGTTCTTATTTAGGAGAACTGCTGATATGTATCTTAAAAGTATAAGCATACATGATTAATGTCAATTATAATGAATGATAATGCTATCAACAGTAATTTTGAACTGTGTTTTTAATTGCTATTATATATTGAACATGTTTATCTGAATTAAGAAGAGAGGTCCCACTTCTGAACAGTTTCTAGTTCTATATTTCATAGTTAATAAGATCAAGAAAATATGACATGATGCATTCTTTTTTTTTTTTTTGAGGGCAGTGTCACTGGCTCTTATATGTGGGACCGAACCAGGGCCGCTGGCCTCCCAAGCCAGCGCTTAACCACCGCACCACTCAGCCAGCCCATGATACATTCTTAATGTTCAGATTCTCCAGTGTTGCTGAGGTGGTTGTAATGATCAGATGCTACGTCCTCCATGGAACTTTCTCCACCCCATACTTCCACTAAAAAAGATTTAGTTCCTAGAAAAAGGGAAAGTTAGTTGCTCTTTCTATGATGGAAATGCTTACTATTATAACTAACAGTTAATGAGTGTGTTTGTGTTATAGGCGTGATGCAAAATGTTTTTACATGTATTCTCTCATTTAATCTTCACAACAATCCTATATCAAAGTTCTGTTATTACCAAATTTATAGATGAGGAGACTATGTTTCAGAAAGGTGAAATAATGTGCTTTTAAGGTCATGCAGGTAGTAAAGTGGCAATACCAGGACCTGAACCCACATATCATCATCATGGCTATCCTACATGAACCACTTTGTATTTGCTTTTACCTTATGGACAAACACAGCTGAGGTTTTGTAGACATAACTGGAAATTTGTCACTCTCATTTGGGACTGTAAGTACTATAACTTGTAAGAACCAAGTACTATAAGCTCAGCATGAATGACCCACAACCACCACTACCACCACACACAGATATGCACCTGATAATGATTGTCCTACAGAAATTGCATGAGCCTGAGTCTATAAAATGGTCTTTGGATATGGCAGTGACAGTCTGCAGAGAGGGTAACCAGAAAGATACTCCACAACATTATTTTTTTTAATCTTTCCTAAAATGTGTTTACTTCATCTTGGATAACCAGGATCTGTCTCCCCATTACAGAGAAAAGAATGACCAGTGATCTTTTATAACAGACAGTCTAATTTTATTAACTAAAAATAGGAAAGTTCTGAGCAAAAAATAGGCCATGTTAGCTTCAATGGTCAAAAGAAAAGAAGGGGGAGAACGGAGGACCTAAAACAAAATTTACCTTTCAATCTTACTCCCGATTTGTTGTCCAGGTTATCAGTAAGGTACTCCAGTTAGTTACCTCTGCATCTGTTTCTCATTCCATTTATCTTAGTGGACTACATGGAAGAAGCCTGGTGCTCTAAAAAGGACTTGTTGAGGTCCTGCTGAGTGGTGCAGTTAAGAGCTGGCTTGGGACGCCAGTGAGCCCAGTTTGGATCCCACATATGAGGGCCAGTGACACTGCCCTCAAAAATAAATAAATTAAAAAAAATAAAAAGGACTTGTTGAGACTGTACCGTTTCTAAGATGGGTATCTAGTTAGACCTGCATTAAATATGTTTCAAACTAAGAGTTTACATACTGTTCGAAGTTATGATTTGTGGGATACAACTTTACAGCCTTCTTCACCCAGTCGATTGTATGAGAGGCAGGGTCCTAAGCAGTTTTTTAAGGTGAATGGCAGTTTTACAGGCAGATACTTCCTGGAGTTACTGTATAACAGAGGCTGAGAGTAACCTCTTAGTAGATTATTTACATTTAATAAAATGTTTCTCCCACTTCTTCTCACTTAATTGTCTGCTAGGGTCAGTTAAGATCTGCATGAGTTCCTGCATCACTCAATAGAAAAGTCTACCATGCAAAGCTTTTTCCAGAGCATTATCTTGAATTCACTACCTCTCATTGGTTGTCAAAACCTTGTTCAAGAAAAGGGCTTAGATTTTCTATAGTAGAGTGACTCCACTGTTCCCACCTTCTGTGCATGTCTCAATAATTTTATACATGCCATTCATTTAGTCAACAAATATCAGTTGGATATCTCGAGTGTCCAGGGTCTGTTATAGGCTTTACAGATATAGCGGTAACCAAAACAGAGGCATATTTCTCTTCATGGAGCTTATGTTCCAGTGAGAAGAGACAAACAATAAAGAGTAAAGTGCATACCATTTTAGATGTTAATTAGGACTAAGGAGAAGAATATAACAGAGAAGGGGAATAGAGGTTGATGGACAAGGATGGGATGAAGCCATTTTAGACAAGTTGACCAGACATGATTCACTTGAAGGGGTATTAGGAAAGCAATTGAAAGGAAATGAGGAATTTAGTCACCCAAATAGAAGATGTCACCATTTCAGTGAAGTCTTTTACAGAGTTTATGAGTTATTTGAGAGAGGAGTCATGTGTATATTCAATTATTATCCAATGAATGCTATGAGTTAAGCCATTAGAGTATAAAGGTGAATTAGTGGACTGTGTGCTCTCCCTCACATGGTAATAGGGAAAGTAGTTAATAAATAGATAATTGCAATGCAGTGAAATATGTGGAAATGAATATATTTAAAAAAGCAAAATGGAAAGTAGGAAGATAGAGAAGGAACTGAGCCTAAGGGGAATACAAGAAGGCTTTAGAAAGAAGGTGATATTTAAACAGAGGATAATAGCTAATAATAACAGCTAACCCTTTTCCTCTTTTTCAGAGAAAATTCTAATAAAACACATTTTGTTATGTTTGTATTTCAAATTACATAACAGTATATGAGTACATTTGCTCTGTAAAACTTTCAAACAGAAATGTATGGAGTAAGTGTGAAAGCCGCACACCACTCTTCCACTTTACTGACTCTAAAGCTTGGATCTAACCACTTTGTTATGCTGGAAAGGTAGAGAGATAAAACAATACCATTTATTTTTTCAACAAATATGTAGTAAAGGCTTACTTTATAGTAAGCATTGTGTTAGGTAAATTGAATTCCAACATTAGAACAATAAGACCCTTGTTCTCAAAATGTGAACAAGGTGATTCCAGGAAAATGGAACCACATGCACAGGCATTGAATTGTATATGAAAGTATATGGCATGTTCAAGTGGTTTGGTGAAACCAGGACTAGAATACATCTCACAGAGAGTTTGGGGCATAACCAAGGGCTAGATTATAAAAGGTTTTGTAGTTTTAAAATATTTTCTTGGAGGAACCTTTAGAAATAATACATAAAATAATAATATTATTGTATGATCATAGCTCTTTTGCCTAAATAACCCTTCTCAATATTTTGATGAATTACCTTATAATCTTTCTAATACATTAATTGATTATATTTTAATTAATAATATATAGTTATCCTCATAACTATAAGTAGTTATTATAAAACATATGGCAAACACATGGAAGTATTGGGTGGAACACAAAAATAAAACCACCCAGAGAAAAAGTGAACATTTTGATTGGCCCTAGTACTTAGGGAGTAAATGCCCATTGAAATAAAAATGCAAACATAGCATTATTTATTGGGTATTTATGTTTACTCATCCTGATTTCAAAAAGGATTTCAGGCAACTTACAAATATTCAGGTAAAAATCTCCATTCCAAAACAGGAAAAGATTCAATTGTAGAGTAATCCAGGGGAGAAGAGCAGGTCTGTCTGCTTCCTAGATAAATTCTAATTCTGAATTAGTAACATCCACCTTACTGAAAAACATATAGTTTGTTTTTTATTCTTTCACAAAAAATTCCATCATGGAGAGGTATTATGGCTGAAAAACCATGTGTCTTGCAGTCAGATAAACCTGGATTCAAATCTTTCTATATGTACCATGGCAATTCTATAGTTGGGAAAGATATTTGACTGCTCTTAACTACTGTTTCTTCAGTGACAAGATTCAACTCAATTCATTTTTATTCACAAATATTGATTGAGCAACTAGTGTGTGGCAGGTACTATTTTAATCACTTGGGGAATGAAACAGACAACTATGACCACTCTCACGATGCTTTTAATCTATGAAGCATAATTATGCCTATTTCAGTTGGTTGTTAGGAAGATGAAATATATATATATATATATATATATATATATATATATATATATATATATATATATATAAAGGCCTTGCATATTTTCAAGCAATCATTAAATGTTAATCCTCTTTCCAACCTTTGATTTTCTTCAATTGCTATACTGAAATCAAAATACCTTTGGGAAAATAATTCTCCCAAATGCCCCTTTTCAAAAACTCTTCTAATTCTGAAGAAAAATCAGGCAGATGCCAGTATCCAAAAGAGTGATGTGGCCTGTACTTAGGTTCTTTCTTCCGTAAGGAACTAGTGGAATTTACTGTCTCATTTGGTATTTTTCACCTTGACCGGTCCAAGGGAGGATCAAGTAATCATATCTTCACGGAGTTCTAGATACAGCTACATGACAGGTGCACTCAGTACGTATCAACAGGAAACATGCATCCAGATGCATTCTTATGTGCACGAAGTTCCGTTTCACGAGGTTTAGAGCTTAATGAAATGATTGTATATGTACTTGCAAACAGCAGAGAAATTCATTACTACCTAGATAATGATCAAGTTGCAACTATGTCTCCAAGAAGGGAACCAAAGCCCTGCAATGCAATGCTATATGACCATAACTATAAGCCACAAGACATGCTCTAGGTTGCCATCACTGTTTCCCAGAATGTCTGTCTCCATCAAAATAATTTTCCTCCATTTTTATCCTGAATGAATATGATGCTCCCAAAGACAGAGATGTTGATGTTATATTTTGAAACTGACCTGATAACTGACACCCCCACCCTAGTAACTCCACACGTGCCTAATGTTAGGCATACCTTTCCTTTGCTTTGAGAAACCTTCTTACCTCTCCCTTTTCACCCATCATTGCTCTAATCATCCTTTAAAACCCAGCTTGTGGCCTACATCTTTTCTCAAACCTTCCACAGTCCCTGTGTGTCCATGGTGTTTCCTCCACGTTCCAGATTTCTCCAAAACTTGTTCTCTATGGCACTCCTTCACTGATTGGCAGAAACTACAAAACACAAACCTTAACTGTATATCAAATTAGGAACAATGTTTTAAAGAAGTGAAAACTAAAATCCATATTCTTTGTACACACACAAATAAAGTCCACCTATTTAAAAATCTAAAATAAATAAAAACGTCTTGATTAAGTTAATTATAGCCCGTAAGATTTATAAGTCTTATAGTTTCGTTGTCAATCTTGTTCCTATATTGTCTTTGAAAAATGTACTGTTTTCAACTGGAAGAAAAAAAAATCTATTTTCTTAAGTTTCATGGAGAACCATCAACTATTTGGCAGGTGGGGGAGGGTTTAGAAATAATTAGAAGTATTTTTTTCCTGTAGCATTTTATTTTATTTATTTATTTATTTATTTATTTATTTATTTATTTATTTATTTATTTTTGAGGGCAGTGTCACTGACCCTCATATGTGGGACCCGAACCGGGGCTGCTGGCATCCCAAGCCAGCGCTTAAACAATGTGCCACTCGGCCAGCCCTCTCCTATAGCATTTTAACCGGTTAGGCCTGAGCCAAGTTGCACATGCCTGCAGAGATAAAGTTGCATAGTTCCCACTGGAGCAAGTAATTACTCTTCTTCCTACCACTGAACATTTATAACATCACATTCATGTCTCTGACATTATAATCTTTGGGTATACAGTAAAAAGTGTCTGTACACCTCAGGACAGTGAAGAAGATGGGTAAAGATTCTCTGGATGACCATACCACTTCTGATCTCTCATTATGGAGCATGTGTCACATTAAGATTTGTTTTTCTATGTGTCTTTCCTAATAAAAATAACCATCATTAGATGAGCGCATCCTATGTGACAGAAACTGTATTTGAAAGCTTTGCAATTATCAAGCTGTTTCATCTTCACAGCAACTTGAAGTGGGAGGTACAATTATTATCCCTATTTTACACATGATGAAAATGGAGGCTGAGACAGGATCGGGTTTCTGACCTAAAGTACTTATTCTTAATTGCTGCACTACTCTGTAATAAACCATGAACTCCTTTGGGAAAGAAGGCATTTTTATTCATATTTATTTAGAGACCTCTTGGTTAACATAGCATTAGGCTCTTAATACATGCTTAGTAAATATTTGTTGTTTTGACTAAATGTTCAAAATGAATTCGAGGTATGAGCATGATGCTTTCTGGAATGCATCTGCAAACTCGGTGTTTCCAAATTTGCTATCAGCTGCTAAGATCTGCCCAGGTCTGGAAGAGAAGTGGAAGGAAGGCACTCTTTTTTCTACACTAGGGCCTTTTTATACTCAGGCATAGTGGCATACCTTGTCCTAATGGAAGCAACAAACCTCACTGAGTACCAAAGGCACCAAATAGGGGAAACAATGTATAACGGTCAAGTTTTTATAAGCAGGAAGATATTAACTTTGGGTTTTATATTAGTCTTTATACTATTCAGAGCATATTCACAGATAAACGTGCATCTGATTTTAATAATGTCCCTGAGATAGTGGCAAGGCAAGTTATTATTTTCATTTTATAATTTAGTGAAATTGCCCTTTCCAACCAACTGTCTCTGATGTGGTTCAGGCCTTCTGACTCCTAGCCTATATTTTTCTTATGGATTTGTTGACCTCAAACTATGAACAGGATTCATTCTAATACCATCCCAACCCTAACACTTTAGATGACTAAAATTCCTCTTATCCTTTAAGACTCCTGTCTTATTTCCCATACAAGTAAGACATTTAGATCACAACTCTGGTTATATACTTTCAGCCTCGATATTCCCAGAGAGGCCCCAGGTTGTCCCAAAACTCAATGATGAAATGAATAAAACTCCAATGAGACCACTAAAAGTGTCCCATTGAATGACAGATATATTGAATAATACACCATTCTTCTACCAAACAATAACCAAACCTGTAGACGGCAGAGACTATTTTCTATTGGCTCTAATGAGTTCCTACAAGCTATTGATCATTTCTACTTCCAATATACATGTGAGGTGAGGGAGGGGAGGGCTTCAGAAATGTTGTCAAAGTAATAGATCTCAGAACAGCCATACAATATGTCAATTGTTTATAAATTATTAGTAGATATCAGTACCTTCTTTAATAAGTCATATTACATTTTGTTATTTATAGAATTATTTATATAGGACAGAGAGAAGGATTTTAGGCTTGTAAGGGAAGCTCTCCTATCCTCCAGTAATTACCTTTGTACCTTCTGTCACAGTGCTTTATGTACTCATTCATCAAACATTATTGAGCAAAAATTATGTACTATAATGGATTCTTGGATGCAAAATAAATAGGATATAATCCTTTCCCTCAAGGAATTTATAATCTTTGGGGGAGGGAGGCCATGAGAAAAAGTGTAGATTACCATTATTAGAGTCGATGTGTTGCAATGGAATCTCTCTCCTTCAATTTTGACATTGACTAGTTGTGTGATTTTTGGAAAATCCTCTAAACTTTGATTCTTTATTCTCTGAAATGTCAATAATATGAATCAGGAGAGTAAGCTTTTTTTAACTCCTACTATTTGCCAGATGTTGTTCTAAGTGCTTTACCGGCATTATTGCATTTCATCCCCTCAGTCATCCTAATCAACAGTTACTATTGTTATTCCCATTTTGTAGATGAGGAAACTGAAGGATTAAATCACTTGCCCTTGGTCCTACAGCTAACCAGTGGTAGGTCCAGGCTGTGAACCCAGGCCATCAGAACCCAAAACCTGTGAACTGGAGACATGTGCGTCAGGGTGAGAACCATGCGGGCTATACGGGAAAGGACTCAAAGGCTGTAAGCTTTCATTGCCATTAGAATAAAGACACATTCCTTTATAGAGAATGTCCCTTCCGTTTGCCACTCCAGATCCACAATCACCTCTTCTCTGCCCCACCCAGTGCCCTGGGAGCTAAGACACATGGACTGTACCAATGGGCTCTTTTGCCTTTGGATGCAGTAGGATTCAGCCAGTGGGAGGGACCAGCAAGAAAATGGAGGGAGGGAGGAGAGCAAGGTCAGGTTATTTATTCCTCCAGTGGGCTCCCTTTCTGGGGGGTGTTTTCGAACTGGCTGCATCCTTTCCCACGTCTCCTGTCAAGGCCCTCTTTCCACATCCATCTCTGTCCCGAGGTCTGTGTAAGGTCACTGCTCCCTCCTCTTGCTCCTTTGCTTCAGGGCTAGTAACTAGGTCCCACCATTGCTAGGATATGGGTACTCAGATACCTCTAATGATTTCACTGCATCCTACCTACACCTTCATAAACAGTCCCTTTATTAATCTTCCTCAAATTTTCCTAATTATCCTAATCTAAGTATCACATCTGTTCCCTCCTGTGACACAGACAAATCCATTGGGCTTATGATGCACTAAATGACCAGCACCTCTGGCCCCAACTCACCTTTAATAGTGTAATTTTTCTACTTCAATTTTCAGTGCTTCTGTGATATAGACCTTTTCAAATCCTCAAGCTTGTATGGCCCTTCCTTTTGTTTCTTTTTTTTTTTCCCCCTTATTTTTGTAAGTACTTTGCATACACTGTTTCTCTTACCTGAAATGTCCCTTATCCGCCTCCTTCATACACACACACACACACACACACACACACACACACACACACACACACCTTACACTAACCTACCCACCATGTAGAATAGGTTTCCATGATGTTTTCTGAATTCATAAATGGAACTAGGAGCCAAAGAAAGACTTTGCTTCAAATTTTTATCAAATAATTTTGACCCGTTAGAATTGAATAGTTCATTATATTTCGAAAGGCAATTTATAACCACATGTTACATTTTCATCCACACATATTCTGTGAGGGTGACGAACATGAGCTCTGAGGAACTTAAGTGACTTGTCTAAGATGCCACAAGTAATAGGAGGAAGAGCCATGATTTAATCCTAGCTTGGCAGGATTCCATGCCCTACTGTTATTGCTTCACTTGGGCTCTCCCTAGCAAGTTAGGGGCAGGCAAAACGGTCACCATCTCAGCAAGTTCCTTCCAAGCCCTAAAAATAA
Organism: Aselliscus stoliczkanus; assembly: GCA_033961575.1. Lineage (NCBI taxonomy): Eukaryota > Metazoa > Chordata > Mammalia > Chiroptera > Hipposideridae > Aselliscus > Aselliscus stoliczkanus. The sequence goes on from CM066736.1 coordinate 74,850,163, forward strand.
AAGGGACTTTCTTAAGGATGTTCTGGAAACTATTCTTTTCTAGACTATTTTCTATTTTGTTGCGAGTAGTTCTCCCCACCAACCATTTTTTTATGAAACTAAACACAATACTTTCAGTAGTGAAGACTATTGCAACTTTTCAAGGGCTTTATTTCAGAACAGAAGAAGGAACAATGCCTGTCTTTAGGGAACCTTGTTTGAAACCACTTGATTGCTGAGTGGCACAGTACTACTGAGAAACATTAGCTGAGGTAATTCAGCTCCTGGGGCAGTTTAATTTGAAACAATTGGAGATGTGAATGTGAATATACAGTGATTTCGTCTGGTCTGTGGAGGAGAGAGAACCAAAGGGGCCTTTAGCAAGGAACTAGAAGAGGCAGCTTGGTAGGCAGCAGAGCTATTACTTGCTTTCTTTCCAACTTCATCGTGCCAACTCCAGTAGAACAGTTGTTTCCTATTGAGAACAGATTCCGTTTGTTCAGTGCGTGTTTGTGAAGAGAGAGATTGTCAGACACTCTGCTATAATGGAGCATTCACACATTCAAAACCCAGCTAAATTTGCCCCCAGGGCACATGGGGATGATGCCAGGAGCACATGCTTGCCCGGAAATAGGCGGGGAAATGAAGCTTTTGTTGACTTGGGGTGACTTCAGGCAAATAGCCCAGCCACCTAGTACTACAGGTTCATGTCCAGCGCATGCTGGTTTCCGCTCTGACCAGTCAGGATGACACGAGGTGGCCTTCTCGCAGGAGCACTGCCTTCGTTACTTCACTCCAGGCATCTGAGTGTGGGTTCCATTTTCAAAAGTCCCTTCCTTGTTCTGGTCCTCACTGTCATTGCCGACATTCTTCCATGCCAGTGGTCCAGGAAAATCTGTCCATATTACAAATCCAGGCTTGCCAGACCCCGCTTAAAGGATTCCATGTTGCTCATCAGATGAAGTCCAGATCACTTAACCTGGCTCTACATGACCTGACTGACCTCTGACTATCCCTTCAGCTTCATGGCCCATCACTACTTTATCCCCCCTCCTATGTTGTTACTCCAGAGAATGATGCACAGGGCCCTGAACGTGAACTTATCTGATGGTGCCTTTGCACACACCACTCCTTTCCTTGCCCCTTTCCTCCTTCCTTGTTCCACTCATTGATCCTTCCAGATCATTAAACATCTCTCCTTTAGGACACTTCCCCTGACATCGATTCTCTCCTGCCTTCCCCAGAGGACCCTAGGCTTTTTTCCAAAACTGTACTTAACATTTTCATCATGTAAAAGATGCCAATAAATGTAAGATATGTCTCATAGAAATATGAAAATAAGAAAAAAGGCATGTGGAAACTAGAATTGATCAAATAAGGCATCATGGTTTTATTTTTTTGCCTCTCTTATGACACCTTTTGAGAACAAGTGTTCCATCAATTCATTTCCATTCTCAGCTCCTACCATTATATCTGGTTTGTATTAGGATCTTTGCAATTTTTCTGTTTGTTTCTTAATAAGTAAATGAGATCTCATGGGTGATGAACCAGGTGATGTCTTTAAACTGTCCACATGTGACCCACAATAGAGCCAGGAAAGCCAGTTTTTATCACTCCTGAATTTTGGGAGTGGGACTTAGCAAGAGTAAATTTTCTCTTAAAAATATTTACTTTAGAAAAAGTAAATCATTTACTCAACCCTGAATATCTTCAATGTGGGAGGATGTTTTACATACATTATCTAATGTTATAGTCACTAAATCGCTGGAAGTAGTCATACATGTTTCTAGATGAAACAAGCTGAAAAAAGAAAATGATTTGAAAAGTCCCATGTTAGCTGACAGGGATATGCTTCAAATCCAATATTTATATCTCAGAGTCTATAGTATTTATACCATGTTTCTTTGCCTCCCCCTACCCCAATGTTTCCCCAAATGTGAGATGCCTACAAGAGACTGATAACTAAGAGAAATCACCAAATAACACTGAATCTCATGCTAAGTTACTCCCTTTATCATTCAGTCGTTTAGATCATATCAAGGAGACACCTTTTACTCAACATGTTGGTAGGTAATACTATACAGTCAGGCTACTTCCTGTTGCCTTGATCTGCCACTACGTGATGCTCTTCAGCTTCCTCTTATCAGCTCAGGAAAGGAGTACAATTCAGGATATTATGTGGGGGTTGTTTAAATGCACAAAAAATGTTCAAATCCCGTACTGCCATATGTCCTTCCTCTCCAAAGAATCCTGAAGAATTTATACACAAAAAAAGGAAAATGCCTTGTTTTGTTAGCTGGGTCATGGTCCATAACCACTGGCACATAGCTGATGCTTGAGACCCAAAGGTCCTTATTCCTCAGCTGGAATCCAAATCTCTAAATGAACCACTGGAAGCCTCACGGTACAAACATTTGAAGTATTAGCCAACATTCTCAGCCATATGCAGAGGGAAATATATGGGTAGGTGGCATATATGAGAGAAGTTGAGTAGTTGGGGATGGACAGGTTGTTTGGCTCAGCTGACTAGCACTCTCCCATGTGATAGGGAAGGGAAAAGGGTCTCACACCTGTACATGGTCTTTACATTCACAGTGGCACTTCCCATTTACTTATCTACCATTATTTATGTATAACCTGCAGCATGCCAGGCATTGATCTAAGTATTTTTAAATATTAACATAATAACTATATGAGGTAGGTATTACTAATATTCTATAGAAGGAGAAACTGAAGCATGTTAAATCATTTCGCCAAGATCATACAGCTGATGGGTAGCAGAACCAGGAGTCAACCCCAGACATTCAAGCACCAGTGACCATCTTATTAATGACTAAACTCTGATCAATCAAATTATCCACTGGTCTTCCCTTGAGAAACTTAGTAAGGAGGTATACAGAGAGATGCAGAATTGTTCCTTGAACTTCATCCAACAGGAATAAGAGAAAGAAAGAGAAGGTTCAACTGCATTAATCCTCAAATACTGCAATCTATAGACCATGTTAGTCAGTAATTAATTTACTTTAAGATCAGCAACTTCATGAGCTTTCTCTTAATAATTCCAATGATTTGTCACCATTAACTAAATATCATCTCCTTTAATAGGACACTAACTACTAACTTTTTATTTAAACTAAGCTATAAGCAAAAGTATAGATGTTGTAGAATTATAAGCACTCATACTTCAGAGAATTTGTACAACTCTACATGCAAAATAAAGGATTTCCTTAAAGGCAGATAGATTTTGGTAGTCTTTGTGAAGGAATTTGATATTAAGACATGGAGGAAATCACCTGAGCAAGCAGTGCTAAAAATAAGCAGACCATACATCTAGGTTTATACCTATTATTCCCGGACAACTGTTAATAGTGCCCCCTTTCACTCTCAAGAAGCCCCTGGGTTGAGTGATATATTACAAGGCTACCCTACCTCAAAGATCACTTCATGCCAGGGACTTCAGTCTGCACTGTGGAGGATGATAGCAATCCCTGACCTCCAGGGTTTCGCATATTGGATTTTATTCCACTTTGAGGAGATACATAAAAAGAAAATTACCATAGTGCAATAAACTCTGGAATAGAGACATCGAGACAAGGTGCCTAGATAGCAGAAGACAGGCACTCAATGTAGAGTGAGGCAGTGTGAGGACTTAGTAACTGCTTTCAGAAGAGGTAATACTTCTGTTGAACCTTAAGAGGTCACAGATATTAACCAATACTTGAGGATCTGATGAAACATGAACATTCAAAATAGAATAACAGGGGCCGGCCGAGTGGCGCGTTGGTTAAGCGCTGGCTTGGGAAGCCAGCGGCCCTGGTTCAGTCCCACATATGAGGGCCAGTGACACTGCTCTCAAAAAAAAAAATAGAATAACAAATAAACATAGATAGAATATGTGAGGGAGTTGATAACACATAGTGATGAAGAAGCACAGGATTTGGGATCAAAGGGTCAGAATTTGAATCCCAAGTCTGTGAAATTCTAGTTGTGTGTCTTTAGGAAATTACTGAACCTCTCTGAGTCTTGGCTTCTTCATAGGTAAAGTGAAGAGGACAATGGTATCTAACTCCCAGGGTTGTTGTGAGACTTTGATAAATTAATGTATGTAAAAACTTTTAAAAAGCAAGTGATGCATAGTAAAGTCTATAGAAAATGGGTTATTAGTTTAATTAGATGGAAATATGTAGTGTGTGTTCATGTGAATGTCTTAAGTTGTGAGAGGAAATCAGTTTCTTGTGTGACATAATCATGGAGTTTGCACTTGATCCTGAGGGAAAAAGCAATTATTGAAGGGGAGTGATCTGATCAGATTGGATTTTTTTAAAGAGGAATCATTCTTGGCAAGTGTGTCGAGGATGAACTGGACATGAGATTAGCAGGAGGCAGAGAGAAAAGCTATCGCAGTAGACTATGAATGGCATCAAGGAAGGAGAAAAATAGCTCTGCTCTAAAAAACATTTAGCAATATCACCTAACTCCGTGTCAAAACCTTCCCTATACTGATGGGACATCCTCACAAGAGCAAGTTAACCTAATTAAAGGTGTGGAGATGAAATCTGAGCCTTCAACACAGTAATAATTTTAGCGTCTATTTTTATGAAGGTTACATTTGGGGTGGCTGAATGTTAAAGCCAGAAGGGAACATAAAAATGATCCAGTCCAGTGGTTCACTATCCTGGCTACATTAAATTCCCCTGAGGAGGTTTTACAAAACGCCATTCCCCAGACTCCACACTTGGTCAATTAAGTAAGAGTCTCAGGGAGGGGAGCTCAAGTACCGATGTGTCTTTAAAGCGCCCCAGGTGATTCTAATGTGCAACCGGCATGGAGAACCACCTCCAATCTCATCCAACACCATGCTGACAGAGGTGGGAGGTGAGCCCAAGAAATTCTACTTCTTTTAGGATGTAGGCGGTAATTATGTTATCTGTCTTACCTAGAAAAAAAAACACAAGAAAACACACACGAGGTCTAACAATTAAGTTTGCGAACTTGTTGCAACAACGTTGCTAACTGTTTTGGATATCAGAGGGATTATTCATTATGAATTTGTACCAGCTGGACAAACAGTTAACCAAACTTACTATTTGGAAGTGCTGTAAAGGCTGTGTGAAAACGTTAGATGACCTGAACTTTTCACCAACAATTCATGACTCTTGCATCACGACAATGTACCAGCTCACAGGCACTGTCTGTGAAGGATTTTTTAGCCGGTAAACAAATAACTCTTTTAGAACACCCTCTCTACTTATCTGATCTGGCCTCCAATGACTTATTTCTTTACCAGACGATAAAGGAAATGTTGAATGGAAGACTCTTTGATGACATTCAGGACATCAAGGGTAATATAATGACAGCTCTGATGGCCATTCCAAAAAGAGTTCCAAAATTGCTTTGAACGGTAGATTAGACTAGGCTCTGTCATCAGTGCATAGCTTCCCAAGGGGAGTACTTCAAAGGTGAACATAGTGATATTCAGCAATGAGGTATGTAGCACTTTTTCTAGGATGGGTTCGCAAACTTAATTGTCTGATCTTGTCCGTGTGTGTGTGTGTGTAGTATACAGTTTCTTATGCACTTCTAACAGGACTGGAATCTTTTGGACATTTCATTCAAAATTGTATTTTGTGATAAGTTCATGTTGATGCTAGAACTGGGAAGAAAAAAATACAACATTGCAAAATAAGAAAACAAACTTGCAAAATAAGAACAAAAAGAGAGCAAGAGCTTCATGCAAACAAAAGGAAGTGAGACCACATATGCATACCTCTGACCTGAAGTAGAAAAGGCCTCCTAAACTATGCCAACTTGGATTCTTTCTGCTGTAGGCTGGGAAAGGGTATTTAAGAGAGAAGCAACAAGCATTGAGATAAGAAGAAAACAAGGCCTTTGAACTCAAAGGGCTGTGTCTGTCTTGTTTACTTTTGCATCTCCAGCATCAAGAGCAGAACTTTGCAAGTAGACTAGTCCCATGCCTTAGTTAAGGACTAAATAAATGGAAGAAAGGAAGGAATAGGAGAAAAGCAAAAGGTCAGGCAGAGTCACTTATTTACCTTTTCTCTTAGGTCCATTGAATCTTTCTAACAGTTTCAGAAGTGATAAAATAATTTTCAAAATGTTCAGTTCCTTTTATATACTGGGCTTCTTTTTCTGCCAGAAGCATCTTTGAGTTTCTTTGAGATTGGAATATGCAATGATGCCTGTCCTGGGTCTGATGGTCTATGTCGGGAAGACAGTTATAAATGTTCCATTGTATAAAAGTGAGCTCAGCAGAGAATAAGTTTTCAGACTTAAAATCAGGCCCTGTTGCTTATCACATGACCTAGGGCAAGATCCTTAATTGCTTCTACCATCAGTTTCCTTAAAATGGGTATTACTATGGACTGAATGCTTGTGTCCCCTACTAATCCATATTTTGAAGCCGTAATCCCAAATATGATAGAATTTGGAGGTGGGGCTTTTGGTAAGAAATTAGCATTAGGTTAGATCACGAATGTGGGCCCTCATTATGGGGTTAGCGTTCTATGAAAAGAGAGATATATTGCTCTCTCGCCATATGCTTGTGCTGAAAAGTATATAAGGAGAATACAGCTGTCTGCAAAACAGGAAGAGTCCCCTCACTAGATAGAGAATTTGCCGGCATCTTGATCTCGGACTTCCCACACTCCACACTGTGAGAAATTAATGTTTGTTGTTTAAGCCAGTCATTCAGTCTATGGTAGTTTGTTATAGCAGCCTAAATGGATTGACAGGTATATTTGGGTATTACAAAGGTTAATGAGGTGATGCATATGAAGTTTTTAAGATTGTAGCCAGCACGTGATAAGTGCTCATAAATGTTAGATGTTGTATTATTGTATTGTAATTATTGTTGTTTTATTATTTTAATTATTATAATTTGACCCATTCCACTTCTCACTGATGAAAGCAAAGAGCAAGGATGTAAAAAATTACAGATATTACAAGGAGCTTGTAGGGGTAGATACAACTTTATTGTCCTTTAGCTAGCCTTTCATTTTAAAACCCCAAACTCCTAGCTGGGCTTGGTTTGGCCTGCCTATAGTCCCACTGTGATCACAGGTTAGGTGTTTTAAAGTAATACCAGATGTCCCTATGCCATTCTTCAGTTATCCAATCCTATTACAAGGTGATACATTTCTTGAAATTCTTATTCTTTAGATTATTAACAAATAAATAGAAAATATTTTGAATGAAAAGAGACTTCTTTCTCTCTTTAAATATTTGCCTTAAGTATCTTGATTATTCTATAGGAAGTTACAACATGGGCAGGGAGGAAGTATGTGGGGAGAGGACCCAAATCTCTCCTAATTACAGACATCTACCAATGATTTAGAGTTTAAACATGATAAGAATTTATATTGAATTCTCCATTTTAGGTTGACTATCTTGAGAAAATATTTCCTGATTAAGTCAGAAAAGATACAAAACCCTCTGTCCCCCATTTAAAACATCCTATGTATTAGTTTGCTTGCTGCTGCCATAACAAAATTCCACAAACTGGGTGGCTTAAACAACAGAAACGTATTTTCTCACTGTTACGGAGGCTGGAAGTCCAAGATCATGGTGCCAGCAGAGCTGATTTTCTTCAAGGCCTCTCTCCTTGACTTGCAGATGACCACACTCTTATTTTTTCTTCATATGGTGGTACCTCTTTGCATGCACATATCTGATGTCTCTCTGTGCATTCTAACCTCCACGTTTGTGTGTGTTTGTGTTTTGTTTTTTTTTGAGGGCAGTGTCACTGGCCCTCATATGTGGGACTGAACCAGGGCCGCTGGCTTCCCAAGCCAGCGCTTAACCACTGCGCCACTTGGCTGGCCCTAACCTCCACTTCCTATAAAGGCACCAGTCCTATTGGATTAGCGCCTCCACTTATGACCTCATTTAACCTTAATTCCCTCCTTAATGACCTTATCTCCAAATAAGGTTATATTCTTAGGTATTAAGGGTTGAGAGTTCAATATATGAGTGTGGGGGGGTGGACACAATTCAGCCAATAACACTTATTAATAAGTCTAATTCAATGAGTAATATGTCTTTGACCCTGTTAAATGGTCCAAAAACATCTTTTGAGTTACCTTCAAGTACACATCAACTCCCCATGAAATTGAGTAAACGCCAAATTTCAAAGAACAACTGAATTTCCTTTTGGATTCATAACACAATATCAGGCTGAGTTTCCAGGAAAGAGACACTGAGAATCTGAGATTATTTTCATGCATGAGCATGACTAGAGAGTATCATTGGTTACGACACAAGTGAAGGATGAGCAAAGCAGGACTGGACAGAAAGAGAAGCTAAATTGTGAGAAAGTTGCAACAGAGAACTTTTAGATTCTTTAGGACTCTTGAGCTAGATAACTATTCAGTATTGTCTCCTTTTGAAGCAGTTGTCTCCCTTTATATCTCTGAATCAGAAGATAGCTCCTATGGATGAGGAGTACCTTAGACAAGGCAGCTTCCTTATATCCACCATAGTCTACTCTCTGTACTGTTTGGATCTAATTACTTCATATATTGAGTTTACTCTACTAGAAATAACTGTTCCAAGATTCTGGTTGGTGCTTTTCCAGAGGAAACATACAAAAGGAATGTTGGTGGAACAAACTATAGGCTCCACCTCTGAAGCTGACCTTGGGTCCTTAACTGATCCTACTGTTATCCTTTCCTTCATCCACTATCCAGTCCAGATTTCCCTCACTCTGGGCAAGCACTCTTGGCTGTGCTTATCTTGCTGGCTTGTGATCCAGAGGTTCATCTCTGAACAGTTTGCGCTGCTGGTCACCATGCCCTTCATGTTCTATGGCTGCTGCACTTTTTAATTTTCTGCCATGATGGGCAGGGTGATACCAGAAGACCCTGTGGTGATTCACCCACGTGGCAGTCATATTATTCCTTGTCATTATGGCCATAGTGTATTGGCATCTCTGCCTCTTTCTAATGATTTGGTGAATTATCCATGCCAGGATAGTGGTTCTTTTCCTTGCTTGCTGATATCTTCAGCCAAGAAGCCTAAAGGGACTGAGTGACAGCTCAAGCTACAATTTATTAGACTACTTGCTGTGACCCTTCTGGAAACATCCCTTTTCGGGAACTAGGACATCTAGAGCCACAGAACCTAGATGCGTGTTGAGGAAAACACCAATATTCCCCCAAGCGAGACACATGGAGTAACGGTAAGTGGGGTCACTAAAGTTTCACCATTTGGTTGCTGAACCAGTGTGTTCTACCGACTAGAGACACAGCATCACTCAATTGATTAAAGATATTTACTGAATTTTAGACAGTGATATCCCATCCTTGCAGGGTATTGGACACAAGCTAATACCTTAGTTGTGTCTTCAAGATGCTGTCCCATTATTCTCTAAGGCTGGCAGCTTCTGGGATGTGCAGTTGGGACAGAACCAGTGAGTCCCATGTATATGTGACCACTGCCACACCTCTTTGGCTGGTCAGTGACTTTCTTTGTCTAGTGCAACAGTATGCCAGATCCCATATTGGTAAACGAAACACTGTAGGCCTTCATTTAGTGGTGCTGGCTGATGCCCTGTGGGTAGGAACAATAAATCCATACATAGAATATGTGTTGATATCAGTAAAAATAAATTGTTTCAAGTGGAAGAGGTATAACATAGACAACATGTGACCACATGACTAGTTAGACTCCTTGAGTGATCTTGTCATATTTGGGACTCAGCTTTGGTCTCTGTTGCTTATAGGTTGAACCTTTGACAATGCCAGTAGCTAGGTCAGTCTTAGAGAATGAGAGCCCAGGTTGTTGGACCCATACATAGCCAATAGCTACTCTTCTTGAACCCATTTTTTCAGCAAATAATGGCTGATTTATAAAGCAGTTGGTTGGTGCCTCCTCTGTGCTGGAGGCTCTCTGATAAACGTTAGCATGCAGCCCAAAGCTCCTTTTCACACTTTGACCACTGCCATAGAGGTTCATATACATATCTTTTCCCCAGACCTCCTGTTGCTGCTGATTTCCCTTTTTTTCCCTTGTAGGCCCCTGATCAACCAGTGATTCAACACTATTCAATAATCTATATTGGACTTAGAGAACATTATGCTAAGCAAAATAAGTCAGTCAGAGAAAGACAAATACCACATGATCTCACTTATATGTGGAATCTAAAGAACTGAAGAAACGAGCAATGTAAACAGAGATAGTCTTAGAGACACAGAGGAAAAACTGATGATTGCTAGATGGGATGGGGGTGGGGATGAGAGAGAAGGGAAAGGGATGAGACAACATAAATTGGTAACTACAATATTGCCTCAGGGATAGAAAAGAAAGTCTGGGGAATATAATCAATAATGTAAATATTTTTTAGGGGACCAGATGGACTCATGTCTTGTTAGGGAGACCACTTCATGGACAGTAAAGAGGCCTGACTTCTGCACTGTATATCTGAAGCTGCTGTTGAATAATATTGTATGTCAACTATAATTTAATATGTATATATATAGTCATGGGATATGGAGTACAGTGTGGGAATGGAGTCAAAGGAATTGTAATAGATATGTACGATATCTGGAGTGGGGGGTAATTGATGGGGGTAGGAGGGTTGTCACTTTGTAAGGGGTGACAAGGATAACTATTGCATTGTTTTGTACACCTGAAACTAATAATAATAATAATAAAATTTGGATAAAAAAAGAATATTAAAAAACAAAAATATAAAAACATTAAAAAAAATAAATCCATATATTCTACTTCAGTCCACTTTCTTCCCACATATAATGGATATCCACCAAAGTTCTGTCCTTTGGGAGGATTTTCTCTCACCACTATTTTTCAGGGCCACCTGCGATCAGCAGTGTGGCAACAACCCATTTTTGCCTTGTACCCATGACTAGCTTAGCTTTTTTAAATCAAGCATAGCTTTTTTTCCCTCTGTCATTGGTTCATAAGATACTCCTGATGCAGCCATAGGTATTAGCTCTGGGAGAATTACTGATTTAACAGTGGTGGATGACATGGGATCTGGACTATCTACTTACATGGCATACTAGTGCTCACTGGCTTTGCTCATGCTTGATTCAGAATATACCACTTTTTCATCTTATATTGGAATGCTACCTTAACCTCCAGAGTTGTCCCCATGTGAAGTACGAGGGTTAGGTCAGGCTTTGTACCTCCACATTAGAAGCGAGCTGCTCCATGAGTGCCTAGACTAGGGCATCTTCCTAACTTCTCTTGGCTGAGCTCCTGGAGAGGGGCTCAGTTGTGAGTTGTCAACAATTAATATTTCTGGCAGCTGAGAATGACTTGGTCCTGAAGAACAGTCTTCATGGTGTCCCACAGGAAACACTGCACATATTTTAAAGTGTGATACTAACAGAGATAAGATCTAGGAAGTGAGGGAAGTTGGTAACTCTATACCTTGTATGAGGCTGATTCCACAGTAAGTTTTTATTATATACTTTAAAAAAAAATAGATGCTTCTATGAAAAGTCAGGTCCAGAGCCTCTGTTTCTATTTATGTCTAAGACTTTCTCACAAATGTCCTGGTGAATGTAGAAAGTAGGCTATTTAAACTGCACAAACTGTCCAAAAAAATCCCAAAATGTTTTAGACATCATAATCAAGAATGGCCTTACAGAATAACTTATCCAAATATCTGATTTGTCAGGATAGGAAACTATTATATAGGAGAAGTAGTGTAACTGGTTGTTGTTACTGAGCCTCAGTTTTCTGCACCTGTAAATTTGAAATAACAGCAGTTCCTACTCATAGGTTATAACTACTTCCAAAACATGGAGGCTCACAGGGACCCAAGACCACATAGCTAGAACATGATTAGAGAGGGAATTTGGTCTTAACGCAAATGGTTAGAAATCCTTCCATTTGTCAATCCACTATACATCTATAAGGACTACTTCTAAAAACTCTATAGTTCAATAAAATAGACCAGTCATTCACTCAACAATTACTTATTGAAGCCATGAAAATTCAACAGTTAAGAGCAGTTTCACAGAGTCTGTAGTCTACTTGTGAGGATTCACATTTATCAAATAATCACAAAGTAAACAAAAAACCTTACATGTACAATAAGTGCTCTGAAATAGAGAAATGTGGTTCTATGAATATGTTTATTGGAATTGGCCTAATCATGGGGTCATGGAAGATTTTGCTAAGGCAATGTCTGCTGTAGAGAGATATAAAACATGAATGGTGTTAACTGGATGGAGAAAATAAATAGAGGTGTATTCAGGAAAGAGGGAGCAATATGAGTGGAGACCCTTTGGCAGAAGAGGATGTGGTGCATATGAAGGATTTATAGAAGGTTATTCTGGCTGGGGTGGAAAAAAACAAATGGGAGTGTGCCACATAACAGGGCTGCGGGGGTAAGCAAGGGCCAGACTATACAGGGTCATGTTCAGGATTTGTGTGTTTGTCCTAAGAGAACTCACTCAATCATTTTAATCATGAAAGGATAAACTCTGGTGTAGATCTCCTAGTTACCCTGTGGAAAATGGAATGGTAGGGAACAAAGCTGGATACTAATAGAGAGTTATAGGGCTATTGCAATTGTTCTGATAAAAGATGATGATAGCATGACTAGACTGGGCTGGGAAAGCTGGCAAAAAGTGGATGGATTTGAAAGTATTTAGTGAGTAAAAAAGCACTTGATGCTAAATTGCATATGGGAGAGAAGCTGTCTAGGACGACCTGCTGGGTTTTTGGTTAGCATAACTGAATGGAAGTCGTGCCAAGACAGACACATATAAACATTTCCAGGTGGAAATGTGATTAACTATTTAACAATTTACTTGCATATAAAGAGAATTATATGAATTTAGAGTCTTAGTCTTCATTATGGTCCTTAATTTTTGAATCACAGATCCTGTAAAAAATTGATGAAAGTTATGAAACCCTTTTGTCCAGACAAAAGTATTTGGCACTGACTCACAATTTTGCTTGTATTTTATGGGTCAGTTACATCCATGTAAATTTGAATTCAGGTGGCATTTATGCAGCCGATGGGTCTGTGGCAAAACAAGGTCTACCAGATGTTATTCTATAATGCATATCCCATTGCTTCACTTGCACACTACATAACACAGTTGGGAGTCAGGGAACATGACTTTGCATGGCCGCTACAGTTATCCATTTATTGTATTTTACTGTGGGCTAACAAATGGGTATTGAATGGGCACTTGCGATGCACTAGCCTAATCCTCACAGGTAATCACAAAACGTAAATGCTCCTCAGGGAACACATACAAAAGCACATCAATCCTTAATGACAGAACCAAACACAAGGGTTCCCTCTGGTGACTACTGCCAGGAAAAAGCAACTCTCCCTCAGAGAAAAACTGCCTTCTGTCAACTCCTTCTCACATTCCTGGCTCCATGTGGCCTTGGGGAGAAAATAAAATATTTCCTTCCCCAGGGAAAGAAACATTTGGATGCAGCTGTGTTTGAAAGAGAATTGCTGACCTAGGATTTGATTCCATGATGAGCATTTTATAAACTTAATATATATAGCAATTATGTACACTACATAGTGTATACACATGAGACACAAATTATATGCTAAATCAGCTCCTATATCAGTTGAGAAATACTGGAAAAGAGAATAAGTGTTAAATTGCAGCTGGCAGGCTTAGAAGGAAAAAAATATTTTAAAGGAAAAATCACATCTAAGGAGATATAGTGTCACCTTCTCCAGAGTCTTTTAAAATTACACAATCATCTGATATAAAATTTAACCATAATCTTCTCTGGGGTTTAGGGTAAGTTGAAGTTCAAAGATTTCTTCTGTTTCTCTCATTCCAAGGTAATAACTAACTACTTGTTGAGGTCTTACTGTTTGCCAAATACTGTGCCAGCACTTTACATACATGATCCCCTTCAATCTTCACAATCATTCTATGAGATAGGTACCATTAGAAGAGAATAAAGCAGACACTTAGAAATGGAACATGATTTTCCCAGCAGGACCCCATCATCAAATAGCAAATGCCATAATCCAAGTCCAGGTGTGTCTGACTTGGAACACCCAAGTGCCGTCTTATAAATGACCATTTCGCCTAAACCATACATCCCACCTAAGTGGAAATAATGATGAGTAGTTTAATATCTGAATCATCTGTCATTCTTAACCATTGTAAGTAACATGGCTACCAAAGATATGTGTTGATTCCTTGAAAACTAAATTACAAATATTCTTTCAGGACCATTGTACTTGAAAGACACAGAAAAACCCACCAGGAAATATTCAAATATTAAAAGCAAGTTTAATCTAAATCACCATGGTAGATTCATATCAATACTTCTTTGGTAATGGGAAATATAGAATTACTTGGGATCTGAAGGAATTCCTAAAAATAATAGTTATTTCCTAAAAATACTGACCTGGGGCCTTTCAAAGCAGTAATATGATCACATAAAGTAGAAATACGTTCTTGTGTGAAAAATTTCTTCTTAGTGAATCTCAGTATTTTGTCTTAGAAAGCAAGAAGGATGGGTGAACTACACAAACAATGGAAGTACATTGGAAGATGGTTAAGAAGTGGCCAAGCAGCAATTTTTTTCCAACATCTGTCCTTTTTTTTTTTAAAAGATAATCATGCCTACATGTTATGAATCATTTCTTGAGGTTGCTAAATTGCAAACAAATCCATTTGGCCTCCTTCTGAAAATATGTTTGATGGAAATTAAGAGACCTGCAAGCTCTTTGCTGTATTCTTTCTCTTTGTCAGGTGTCACACCTAGATGACTACTAATAATACCTCCCAACTATTTTATAGCCTTTGATCCAGACACATAACTTATCTCTCTGAGCTCAACCATGAAGCTCACAGAAGGCCACGGTTTACAAGGTTAAGTTCAGAGCTCATTTAAGAGCAGGTATTTCATCAGGAAGCTTACAAATATTTCCACTTGAAGATCCCATTTGTCACTTAGTCTTCAAAAGAAAAGTCTGTGTGATGGATGCCCTTTAGTGTTCTAACACATTCATGTACAGATTGAAATATTTCATCTTTCCCTATAGCCATTTATAATCAACATCCTAAGATGATTCTATAGCCATAAACACTCACATTTTATATAATAAAATAAAAATACCTTGCTTTCTAAAAGACTAAGAAGGTCCATTCCTGAATAATACTCAGCTGTATGGTCCTAATGGCCATCTAATTGTTCAATCATACATTTAAAGGCATTTAGGGCCCTGAAGAAATGCTAATTCAGTTTAAAGCTTGCTCAGGCTCATTAGCCTGGTCCCATCAAAAAAAGTTAGATGCTCTACGAAGGGTGGAACTGGAAATGAAATTATGCCCAGTGTTCTTTCCACCCTATGCCCTTTGGCATTCTTCATTTACATTTACACCACTTCACTTAAACTTGGTCACATCCTTGCACTTATCTCTATACTTTTTTGTTCTATTCATTGTACCTGACTGATATTCCCTCTCGCTCCACAAATCCTTACGAGACTTTTCCTATACTAATATGCTGCTACGGCAAAGCGGTACACAACTAAACATATTTAATAGGTCAAATTCATTTAAAGAAAACCCAACACACAGAAATTTGATTTCACCAAGCTGATACATGAGAATGACATAGATTATTTAATAATACTCAAAACCCCAAAATCACTTTGTGAAGAAGCTGTCCAATTATTCAACATATCACCTTGTCCAGCCATGCTGGTGAGGAATTATCAAAAAGAAGTTGTCATTGCTACTATTTATTGAGTTCTGTGAAATGGGTAGTGTTATCCCCAACTTGAAGATGAGGAAACTAGGGATCTGAGAATTTAGGTGACTTGTTTAGATCAAGAATACATTAGGATTAAACTCACCACTCTACACGGTGGTCCTCATCATTGTACTATTCCATCTCCTCAGGGTTTGCTTACAAAACTCACATTCAGCAGTTCTCCTGCCTGAAATGCCCTTCCCTCTTTCACCACTCAGATTCTATCATATGTTGAGAATGTATCTTCCCTACTCCTGATATTTCCTGCCCAGGAGGCAATTTAATTAGTGTGGCTCTGAGTTTCTCCCTGAGGAGGTAGAGTGACTTCTCTGACTGGTAAATTTGGAGAAAATAACTAGGATTAGCTAACCTTATTTTTCTTATGTGGGGATCCTTTTAGAGCAAGAGCTGTCCTGGGTCCCTAAGTCTTACAGGTGCAGCCTGTCCATGTGGAAGGGTGTTTCCAATCCAGTGCCACAGTGGTGGGTGTGTGAGTCTGCCTAGTTCCAGGGATCAATTTTAAGAAGTCCCCTTGATTCTCCATCAGACTAATTTCCCAACTTAGTGTCATTCGTAATTATGGTGATGCTTTGCCCTGCAGTATTACTGTTTATTTCTCAGCTTTCTCAGAATTGGGCAGGGATAAAGGGTGAGGTTTAGGAGCTGCCCAGACTCCTAGATTCTACTTCCTCCGAGAAGCTTTTCCCAAACCCCAAATCCAGAAATCATCTTTCCTTTTCCTATCCCCACAACACTCTGTATTTCCATACTAGTCTTTATAACAGGTTCGCTTATATTAGTGACACGTTCTACTACTACCAGTGTGAAACTACAGAGGCTTGGAACTGTTTCTCATCCATTTATCAGTGTATCTCTCACAGAACCTAATGTATTGTTTTGCAAGCAGTAAGACCTCAGAAAGATGTTTGTTGCATTGAATTGCTTCTGTCATGTCATCTTTGTGTGTAGCTTTAAACTGTTTTTATTCATCTCCACTCTGCTGAATTCCCCAGTTGGTTAAAAGCTATACGAGATACAAACTCCATTTTCTCTCCTCTGCAGTAGACCACTCAGTGCAGTGACTCAGGCCCACTGGAGAAGCTGTAACATTTCTGGTCTTCTGATTGACAATGGGCCACCAACTGTTTCCATTAGTGGGATTGCTGGTTTGCCTCTCCCCTGCATTCACTCTGATTATTCACCCTACACTGGCCCCCGGGGGCAACCACCGTGAAAGGTTGCCCAGGCATTAAGAGAAAGGTCTTTGCATCTCAAAAATGCTAGCACTCCCATGTTTGCAGCTGCAGCATCTTCAGGAGCATCTGGGAGCCAGCTGCCATTAAGTCTATTTCAGGCAAGAGGTAACCTAGCATTGTGCATTGAAAATGGAGTATTGTTGCATATCTTATAGTTTTATTACAAATGAATATGATCATGACAGTATTTCTGAAGCAATGAGTTTAACACCTAGCATTTTAAGAGCTTGCACTTACTGCGGAAGCACTAATTAAGCTTTACAGATGAGAGACTAAGTGACTCATTAGAGGTCACAGAGAACGTCAGTGACAGGGCTTTTGAATGTCATAAGGGCTTTGTGTAAAGATTGGGCTGTGTTCATTCAGCATTAATTTTTGTGTGAATTGTCTTCTATAACTAGTCATAATCTAGTTCATTCATTTACTCATTCCTCCATTCACATGTCTATGCCTTAATACATTCGAAGAGCTCTAATTGAGCACTTACTCTATGCAAAACCCAATATGAGGTGCTAGAAATAGAGATAAACAACCACTCCTGACCTTAAGAAGTCCACAGGGAAGGGCAGGTCAGAAAAGGAATTAGAGTACATAGGCTATGAGATAAGAGTGCTAGGGGAAGATAAGAAAGGGTCTCTAAGCAGCCTGGAAAATTCCTTAAAGGAGATCAAGTTTGAACTAAATATTGAAAACTTTCACAGGAGTTATTCAGAAACCAAAAATAAAATGGTTCAATCTTTCAGTGTTTCTAGAGCAGAATATTCCTCGAGGGAAACTATAGCAGATACGGACTGAGTAAGAGCTGATGCCAGACTGTGAAAAGCCCATAGGCCATGCTTAGTATGTAATCTGAGCTGCCTCAAGTAAGAGGATGACATCATCAATCACGTCATAAAAAGTTAATTGTGGAACTATGGGGATAGATTGTATGCTATTGTAATATGATTGTCCAATAAGGTTCAGTGAGATGGAGAAGAGACTTGTTTAGGAGATATTTATGATAGAATGACAGACTTGGTCATGATCAAATGCCTGTTTATTGGGGGTCCATAAGAAAGGCAATATAAGAGAATGTGAGAACTGTGGATAACTCTAAAATTCTGGCTTAAATTGCTGAGTGGGTGGTAATATCTATTACTAGTGCTAGAAAAGATAAGATGATATGGAAGTGATAAATGATAAATCCAGATATTGAGATTGAAGTGTTTGTGGAATATCCAGTTTGCAGTGGGCAAACATAGTATTCAGCAGTTGAGGAGCATGGTCAAAAGGAATAAAAAAGTTATAATGTAAAAATACTGGTTGAAATTATGGATATAGATAGAATCTTTTCTAAATGTAATTATATTTCGAATTGGTTTGACCTCATAGTAACATTTCTTACTTCCAATAAGGAGATCACTCTTGAGTCTTCCTACAGGGCTGAGCAAAGAAACTATTATGCTTTTGAAATACCAAAACACCAGAATTATGACACATCTACTCATTATTCTTAGGGATATAAAAAAATGATTACATGGATAAGTACAACAATTAAAATACATTAAAACATGATCCTTTCTCCAATAATAGCTAAATAAATGAAACTATGGTCACAGTAGAAGAGGTATTTGACTCAAGTCCCAATTTAACTTTATTAGAAATGTAATATCCTCTCCTACACTACCTTTTATGCTGCTTTCTTCATTCACCTCCCTTCCCACCCTATCATCCCATGCAATTTGCAGAACCGTACTGCAGTTTTAGTTCTCTCTTCACATGTGAGTGGCAACTTATTTAAAGAATAATCAAAAGGGCAGGGTCCTCTTTGTGTTCTAATACCTTCACATATCAGGTTAAGTAAACTTGTATATATGCTGGGTTTTGTTGTTGTTGTTGTTTTTAATTTATTTATTTTTAATTAGTTTCAGGTGTACAACACAGTGCAATAGTTATACTTTTTACCCCTCAAAGTGACAACCCCCCTCCTCCAATTCACCATCCCACTCCTCCCCCCTCATATCATATATATCTATTACTCTTCCTCTGACTCCCTTCCACAGTATAATCTACATCCCATGACTACCTATACATATTCAGTTACAGTTGGTATACAACCTCTGCATAGGTGTACAGTGCAGTGATCAAGCCTCTACTCCATCCATGAAATGGTCTCCCCAACAAGACATGTGACCATCTGACACCCCACAAAATATTTACAAAATTATTAATTATATTCCCCAAACTGTCTTTTATATCCCTGTGGCAATGTTGTAGTTGCCTATTTTTGCAATGATATGGATGGACCTAGAGACTATTATGTTAAGTGAAATAAGTCAGTCAGAGAAAGACAAATACCATATGATCTCACTTATAAGTGGAATCTGAAAAACTGAATGAATGAGCAATGTAAACAGAAACTGTCTCACAGATATAGAGGAAAAACAGGGTTGCTAGTTGGGAGGGGGGTGGGGATGAGGGAGAAGGGGAAGGGATTAGCCAGCAAAAATATATGCTGGTTTTAAATTGGTTCGCTTTCAAACTCCACATATTCAAGTTCCATTTGTAAAGATAACCCAAATCACCAAGCAGAGAGATGAATAAAGATGTGAGGTCAAAATCGAACGTGAATTCAGTGATTGTAGAATTTGCTTTCAAGGCTCAATTTAGGCTGTACCTCTGACCTGAACCTTCCACAGCCCCTCTCATTCCGAGACCTAACCTAATACTGCAGAGCAGTTTACCATACCACATCAGAACAAAGTGAATCTTTATGACTAGAATGATAGCTCTATGAGGACAGGGACCGTGCCATCCATTTTAGTTGTCTCAGCACATAGTGTGGCATTAAATCCAAAATAGAAATTTAGTTGTTTATCTGTTAATGCCAAACTATAACAAGTCATCTGAATTAGGAACTATTTCTTTTAAGTAAATTGTGATTCATTCTAGAATTCATAATTTTAAGAAGATAAAGCATCGTGAATGAAAACATCATTGGAGAATTGCATATAATATCCAATTTTAATGAATGAATCTATTTCATTATATCACTTTCTTTGTTCAAGGTTTATACTCTGCCTTCCTACAATGGTAAAGTTTCTCTTCTCCTAAAAAAACAGATTGAGCTCTGTTCAAAAAAAAAATAAAATATGAGCTATATTAAGTTAGAATCAAATATCCTGAATCATGCATCTGAAATTCAAGGACAAGAAACTAAATTTCATATTCTAAAATGATTTCTGTTATATAAAAGGTTGATTTAACTACAAATAAAACAAAATATAATCACACTGTGAAGGCTGATATTGGTATTTGTTATAAATGCTCAACTGCATTCTTATTTATCTTCATTAATGAATTGACTGCTGGATAAGAATCATCTCCATGTTACCAGACTTTTGCACAAATTTTTATCAGCACCTCCCTCCCTGCACTAAGCATTTATTTTCATGTTATTTACCCAGCTGGATAATGAGCTCCTGAAGTACAGATTGTTTTGATTCCACAGGACCTATGATGTTGTCTGGCATAAAGAAGGAACTTCAAACATGTCTCCTCAATTAGGGGAAAACAAAAAGACTGCTTCTTTAGATTAAGGGCCTCAGGACCATTTATTCCTTCCCAGCTGAGTCTTGACTGGTGTCTGGTGGTCATTAGTATCCCCATGTTCCACAGCTGAGCCTCTGTCTTCATGCCAAAGTCAGTGCACAGGAAGGAAGCCAGGGAAGGGTCATGAACCAATGTCACACACCAGGAGGAATAGGCACAATGTCAATGTTGAGTGGGTAGCAGAAAAACAGAGCTGGGGACCAGAAAGTGATCTGCTAAAGCTGAGCCCAGATGCCTAAGGAGCTGTTTGGGTCAGGATGCAGAGAGGTTAGTGAGTTACAAAACTGAAGAAAACAAAACCAACAAGTGTATTTGCAGTGTACAGGTTCCTCACTATAGCCATATAGGCCTGTAATGAACCAGGCCTTCTCTAGTGCTTATATTGTTCCCTCCTCTTATAATATGCCTTCATCACCTCAGTGCTTCACTATTTTGTACAGACTCTCACCTCCCAGTCATTCTCCTAGACGTCTTCACAAATTCCTCAAAACTGACTTGGACGTCCTTCCTACAAATTCATATTGCTCATTGTGCTACCAAACTCATCACAGTGTGGAAATTACCTCTTCAAGGATGTTTTACTCACTTTCCTGAAAGTTGCACTTAATGCACTATTCCCAGAGCCTAACACAGTACCTAATACGGAGTCGTCATTTAATAAACAATTTAATTAAATTAATAAATTTAATACATTCATAAATAATTTAAATTTAATGAATAGTTTAATTTGTTGAATGAAATCAGCAGGAATGTTTTCTTTTAATATTAAGACAAAAACTGTTGAAACACTGAGTTGTCTTCTCAGCATCACAGCAGTTTCTAGCATTCATTCATTTAACAAATACTCATCAAGTGCCTATTAGGTGCCAGGTACTATATTAGATGCTGTGCACATTATATTACGAATTTTTATCTTATCTGTAATGATGGCACTTTCACTTAGGGTCTGTTTTGTGTGAGTTCTTGTTTGCATTTTAACATTAATTATAACAATAACCTGCAGCAGTGGTGGTTTTGTCTCACATTTAGCAGATGATGAAACTGAGTTTCATGGAAGCTAACTGCTCAGGGTTTAATTTAATAAATTGAGGATGTGGCTGGAATCAAACTCAGATCTATCTGATTCAGACAGTTCTTTATTTACTATGTATCTGTGAATATATACTTATAATTAATATAATTCTCTCATCTGGTGAGCAAATAAAATATGGAGATTGCATTCCTCTTTGATGTGTTTGGAATTGGTGAATAAAATATATGGGTAATTTGTTTCCTTGAGAGTTTGTCTATGTAACTGAAAAAATAGTCTCAGAAGAAGTAAACAGTTTTCTAGTTGGATCTTTCTATGTGAAAATTAGTTTTCACTTGGCTAAATTTAGTTATTAAATCAAATAGACTTTATTAAAATATAAGAAGCTCTACTTTTGGTCAATACTTTATGAATGCTATTGAGTTTTGTACTGAAATTTAGAGAAAATTATTCTGAGTTCTTGTCTGGGCCTCCCACAGTCTGCGCTTCAGAAAATAATGTGTTCATTGTCCCTTTTCACCTTAATTATAGCTATTGGGAATAAAGTGATTTAAAATTAAATATTATAATTAAAGAAAATTGAAAGAGACTATATAACAAGTAAATGTTAAGATATAAACTTTATTTTATCCACTATTATTGCCTTTGTTACATTTATTTAAATGTCCAATGATCTGATTCTAACAGTTTAAGTCTTTAGTATTCAAGTCCAATACTGAAGGTGTATGTCTTTAGAGAGCTTCATTTCACATCTCTGTAATCATACCTGTCATGCTGCCCTTCTTACTTCTCATTCAAGACCTTTCCAAATGGCACAGCCTATTTGACTACTTAATGTGGATGAGAATGTATGTGCAAATGCCTGTGAATGTAGGTGAATGCCTGTAATGCAGGGAAGGAGAAGAGTAGAAACTAAATCAATGCCGAAATGAAACATTTCAGACTTCTGAATAGGCTGTTATAGAATAGAAGAAAGATTGCAAGTATAGACGGAGTTTGGATTTGACTCTCAGTGCTATCACTATCTTGTAACTTAATAAAAAAATGTTTTTAATTTAAAATTTATTGGTGACAATGCTTATTAAAATTACATAGCTTTTAAGTGTACAATTCTGTAATGCATCATCTACATATCACATTGTGTGTTCAGCAGCCAAAGTCAGTTCTCCTTCTATCACCATATATTTAACCCTGTTTATCCTCATCTACCACCCTTCACACCCCCCTTACCCTCTGGTAACCACTAAACTGTTGTCTGTGTCTATGGGTTTTTGTTTCTTTGTTTATCTTGTTCCTTTGTTGCTTTCAGTTTTACATACCACATATCAGTGAAATCATATGGTTCTCGAGTTTTTCTCTCTGACTTATTGGGTTGTCAGAAAAGTCATGACACGTTTGCAACAATGGCACGAGTTCATTTTTGGAAGTACTAGAGTCATTTGCATCTATGTTATTCCTATGTCATTTGACATCTGACAGTCCTAACTTCATTCTAAAAAAAAAATTGAGCAATTAGGTTGAGTTTGGGAGATTTTACAACGAGTTGAAGATGGAAGAATAAACTGTGCATTTTCACCATGTTTTACTGTTTTACTTCCATAAAGGGAAGAATGCACATCAAGCTTGTGAAAAGTTGCATAAAGTTTACAGTGACAATGCTCTACAAGACTGTCAGTGCCAACGATGGTTCATGAAATTCCGTGCTGATATCAACAACGCTTCTTGGTTAGGGAGGCCCACTGAGGTTGATGACAACAAAATAAAGCCATTGATCAAGTCAAACCCGCATTACACAACACGAGAGATTGCAGAAACATTGAACATTCATCATTCAAGTGTGCACAACCACCTGAAGAAGTTGGGATAACTAAGCAAGCTCAATATTTGGGTTCCGTATGAACTCAAAGAAGTTCATTTGATAGTGTGTATAACGTCTGCAATATGCTCATTAAATGTGAGAAAAACGATCCTTTTTTGAAGTGATTCATAACTGGTGGATTCATAACTGGAGAAGTGGATTGTTTACAACAATGTGGTGTGCAAACAGCCTTGGTCCCAAAATGATGATTCGCCTCAAATGACATCAAAAGCAGACATTCATCAAAGCAAGGTTATGCTCTCAGCATGGTGGGATTTCAAAGGTGTTTTGTTTTGGGGCTGGCCGAGAGGCGTGGTGGTTAAGTGCTGGCTTGGGAAGCCAGTGGCCCCAATTAGGTCCCACATGTGCAGGCCAGTGACACTGACCTCAAAAAAACCAAAACAAAACAAAACAAAACAAAAAAAAAAGGTGTTGTATTTTTCAAGCTCCTACCAAGGAACTAAACAATCAATTCAAATGTGTACTGTCAGCAATTAGACAGTTTGAACGAATCCATAATCCAGAAATGTTCAGAGTTTGTTAATTGTAAAGGAGCTGTGTTCCATCGCAACAATGTGAAACCACACACAAGTTTGATCACCTGTCAAAAATTATTGAGCTTGGATGGGATGTGTTGCCACACCCACCATACTTGCCTGACCTTGTCCGTCAGACTTCCACTTTTTTCGCTCTCTTCAAAACTCCTTGTGTGGTATAATGTTCAATTCAGATGAGGCTGTAAATCAGCACCTTGTTCAGTATTTTTGTAAATAAAGACTGGTCCTGAGGCTGGCCGAGTGGCTCAGTTGGTTAAGAGCTCGCTCAAGAGTGAGAGCTGAGCTCTGAGCAACAGCAGTTTGATGCCCAGCCTGAGCTGAGCTGCGGCTGAGCTGCCAACAGGTAAAACAAAACAAAACAAAACAAAACAAAACAAAACAAAACAAAACAAAAATAAACAAAAAACAAAAAACAAAAAAAACTGGTCCTTCTATGAATGAGGAATTATGAAGCTCACTGAAAGATGGCAAAGAGTTATCGAACAAAACAGGCAATGTATCATTGATTGATCATTGTTCTTTATATAAATAAATGACCTTTGAAAAAGAGGGAAAATGTGTCATGACTTTTCCGATGACCCAATATTTCGCTTTGCTTAATAATCTCAAGATCCATCCATTTTGTCACAAGTGGCACTATTTCATCTTTTCTTATGGCAGAGTAGTATTCCATTGAGCATATATATCACAACTTCTTTATCCAATCATCGACTGAAGGACACTTTGGTTGTTTCCATGCCTTGGCCATCATAAATAAAGCTGCAATGAACATTGGAGCACATATGTCTTTACAGATAAATGTTTTCAGATTTTTTTGGTATACACCCAGGAGAGGGATTTCTGGATCATATGGTAATTCTATTGTTAATTTTTTTAGAAATCTCCACATTGCCTTCCACTGTAGCTGCACCAATCTGCATCCCCACCAACAGTATATGAGGGTTCCTTTTTCTCCACAGCCTCTCCAGCACTTGTTATTATCTGTGTTGTTGATGATAGCCATTCTGATTGGTGCGAGGTGATACCTCACTGTGGGTTTTGTTTGCATTTCTCTGATGATTAGTGATGTTGAGCATCTTTTCCTATCTATTGCTCACCTGTATTCCTCTTTGGAGAAATGTCTATTCAGGTCCTCTACCCATTTCTTAGTTGGATTGTTTTTTTTTATTGTTGTTGCTTAGTTGTATGAGTTTCTTATATGTTTCAGATATTAACACCTTATCAGAGGCATTGTTGACAAATATCTTCTCCCATTCAGTTGGTTGCCTTTTTATTTTGTCAATGCTTTTTGCTGTGCAGAAGCTTTTTAGTTTGACTTAGTCCCATTCATTTATTTTAGTTTTTACTTCCCTTGCCTTTGAGGTCACACCCATAAAATCCTCTTTGAACCCAAGGTCCATATGTTTGGTACCTATGTTTCGTTCTATGCAGTTTGTTGTTTCAGGTCTTATGTTTAGGTCTTTGATCCATTTTGAGTTAATTTTTGTACATGGTGACAGCAGTCTAGTTTCATTCTTTTGCACGTGGCTTTCCAATTCTCCCAACAGCATTTATTGAAGAGGAAGTCTTTTCTCCATTGTATATTTTTGGCTCCATTGTCAAAAATTAACTGTCCATATTTATGAGGGTTTATTTCTGGGTTTTCAAATGCTATAGAGCAACAATAATCAAAGCAGCATGGTATTGGCAGAAAAACAGACACACAGACAAATGGAATAGAATTGAAAACCCAGAAAATTTTTTAATTTCCTAATTTTTCTCATGTACATTAAGTAATAATAATAGTTAATTAGCTTGTGTACTTTGATGAATTATTTAAATAACATTGGTAAAGGGCTTTTCTAAGTATAAAGCATGGTACCATACCTATTAAAGTGAAAATTCCCATTTTTCCCAGTGAAAATACATAGAAATGCATTTAGATGTAAAGTATGTATAATTCATATTTCCACCATCATATGTAAATAATTATGAAATACTTTTTTTATATTTATTTATTTAGCTTGTTAGTTTCAGGTGTACAAAACAAGATAATGATTACACATTTACATACCTCACACAGTGATAACCCCACCAAGTCTGCTATTACAATACCATTAGCTATACTCCCCATGCTGCACTTTACATCTCATGACCATATATATATATATATATATATATATATATATATATATATATATATATATTTGACATTCAATACTATTTATATTAGTTTCAAGTGTACAGCACAATGGTTAGGCATTATATAATTTATGAAGTGATCCCCCTGATAAGCCTAGTACACATCTGACACTTTACATAGTGTTTACATTATTGACTATATTCCCCATACTGTATTTCACATCCCATGATTATTTTGTGACTACATATTTATACTGCCTAATCCCTTCACCTTTCTCAGCCATCACCTCTACACTCCTCCTATCTAGCAACCATCAGTTTGTTCTCTATATCTATGAGTCTATTTCTATTTTGTTTGTTCATTTATTCTGTTCTTTAGATTCCACATATAAGTGAGATTGTATGGTATATGTCTTTTTCAGTCTGACTTATTTCACTTAGCATTATATATTCTAGGTCCATTTATGTTGCTGTAAATGGTAAGATTTCATTCTTTTTTTATGGTAGAGTAATACTCCATTGTATAAATGCACTACTCTTTCTTTATCCAATTGTCTATTGATGGATATTTCAGTTGTTTCCATATCATTGCTTTGTGAATAGTGCTGCAGTAAACATAGGGGTGCATATATATTTTTTAATTAGTGTTTTGGATTTTATTTTTTTATAAATATCCAAGAGTAGAATTGCTGGGTCATAAGGTAGTTCTAGTTTTAATTTTTTGAGGAACCTCCATAGTGTTTTTCACAATGGTTGCACCAATCTACCATCTCACCAACAAGAGCATAAGGGTTCCCTTTTCGCCACATCCTCACCAGCACTTGTTTATTGATTTATTGATGATAGCCATTCTGACCAGAGTGAAATGGTATCTCATTGTGTTTTTTATTTGCATTTGTCTGGTGATCAATGACATTGAGCATGTTTTTATATGTCTGTTGGCCATCTGTATGTCCACTTTGGAGAAATGTCTGTTTAAGTTCTCTGCCCATTTTTTAACTGGATTGTTTGTTTGTTCAGTGTTGAGTTTTAATTTTTTAATAAAGTTTAGATATTAATCCCTTATCAGATGTGTTTTCATTTTTTTGATGGCTTCCTTTGCTGTGAAAAAAACTTTTTAGTTTGATGTAGTCCTGTTTGTTTATTCTTTCATTTGTTTCCCTTGCCCGGGGAGAAGATATATCAGGAAAACAGTACTAAGGGTAATGCCTGAGAGTTTACTGCCTATGTTTTCTCTTAGGAGTTTTATGGTTTTGGGTCTTACATTTAAATCTGTAATCCATTTTGTGTTTATGATTACATATTGCATTTATTCTTGTATATTTTCATTTATTCTTTTTTTGCATGTATCTGCCCAGTTTCTCCAGCACCACTTATTGAATAGACTGTCTTTACCCCAATGTAAATTCTTGTTTCCTTTGTCATAGATTAAATGACCATATAGAGATGGATTTATTTCTAGGCTCTCTATTCTGTTCCATTGACCTATGTGTCTGTTTTTATTCCAGTACCATGCTG
Organism: Aselliscus stoliczkanus; assembly: GCA_033961575.1. Lineage (NCBI taxonomy): Eukaryota > Metazoa > Chordata > Mammalia > Chiroptera > Hipposideridae > Aselliscus > Aselliscus stoliczkanus. Next base: position 74,877,817 of record CM066736.1, read on the forward strand.
TTTTGATTACTATGGCCTTGTAGTATAATTTGATATCAGGTAGTTCGATACCGCCACTTTGTTCTTCTTAGGATTGTTGTGGCTATTCGGGGTCTTTTATATTTCCATATAAATTTTAGGATTATTTCTTCTAGTTCTGTGAAAAATATTATTGATAGGGATTGCATTGAATCTATAGATTGCTTTGGGTAATATGGACATTTTAACTATATTAATTCTTCCTATCCATGAACATGATATATGTTTTCATTTATTTGTATCTTCTTTAATTTCTTTTTTCAATGTCTAATAATTTTCTGAGTACAGGTCTGTTACTTCTTTGGCTAAATTTATTCTTAAGCTTTTGTTCACTTGTTTTTTGCTTTTTTTTTTAGCTGAGCCATCCTGCCACCTGTTGGCAGCTCGGTGGCAGCTCAGCTCAGGCTGGGCATCAAACTGCTGTTGCTCAGAGCTCAGCTTGCACTCTTAAGCAAGCTCTTAACCAACTGAGCCACTCAGCCAGCCCTTGTATTTTTTGTTTTTGTTTTTGTTTTTTTAATGCAATTGTAAATGGGATTGTTTTCTTAATTTCTCTTTCTGATTTTTTATTGGTGTATAAAAAACGCAACCAGTTTCTGAATATTAATTTTGTATCCTGCTACTTTACTGAATTCAATGATCAGTTATAATAGTTTTTTGGTGGAATCTTTCAGGTTCTCTATATGTAGTATCATTTCATTTGCAGATAATGACAGTTTTACTTCTTCCATTCCCATTTCGATATCTTTTATTTATTTATTTTTTGTCTGATTGCTCTGGCTGGGACTTTCAGAACTGTGTTGAATAAAAGTGGTGAAAATGGGCATCCTTGTCTTGTTCCTGATCTTAAGGAGAATGCTTTTAGCTTTTCCCCATAAGTATGATATTAGCTGTGTGTTTGTCATATATGGCCTTTATTATGTTGAGATATCTTCTCTCTATCCCCACGTTGCTGAGAGCTTTTATCATAAATAGGTGCTGGATTTTTGTCAAATACTTTTTCTGCATCTATTGATATGACCATATGGTTTTTATTTATCATTTTGCTTAAGTGGTGTATCATGATAATTGATTTATAGCTATTGAACAAATTCATTCCTTGCATACTAGGAAAATTCATTCCTTGCATACTAGGAATGAATCCCACTTAATTGTGGTGTGTGATCATTTCAATGTATTGTTGAATTTGGTTTGCTAAGATTTTATTGAGGATTTTTGCATCTTTATTTATCAGTGGTACCAGCCTATAGTTTTCTTTTTTTTTTTTTTTTTTTTTTTTTGTAATGTTTTCATCTGGTTTTGGCATCAGGGTAATGTTGGCCTTGTAAAATGAGATTGAAAACCTTCCCTTCTCTCGAATTTCTTGGAATAGTTTAAGGAGAATAGGTGTTAATTCCTTTTGAATGTTTGGTAAAATTCACCTGTGAAGCCATCTGGTCCAGGACTTTTATTTGTTTAGAGTTTGTTAATAACTGATTCAATTTCATTATTAGTAATCAGTCTGTTCAGATTTTCTGTTGAATCTTGATTAAGCCTGGGAAAACTATATTGATTATAGGAATTTATCCATTTCTTCCAGATTGTCCAATTTGTTGGCATATAGTTGCTCATAGTATTTTCTTAAATTTTTTTGTATTTCTGAGGGAGTCTATTGTCACTTCTCTTTCATTTCTGATTTAATTTATTTGGGTCTTCTCTCTCTTTTTTGGTGAGGCTGGTTAAAGGCTTGTCAATTTTGTTCATCTTTTCAAAAAACCAGCTCTTGGTTTCATTGCTCTTTTGCATTTTTTTTTAGACTCTATTTTGTTTATTTCTGCTCTGATCTTTATTACTTTCTTCCTTGGACTCACTTTGGGCTTTGTTGGCTATTCTTTTTCCAGGTCCCTTAGGTATAAAATTAGATCGTTTACTTGAGATTTTTCTTGTTTCTTTAGGTAAGTCTGCATTGCTATGAATTTCCCTCTTAGGATGCATTTGCTGTGTTGCATAGATTTTGGGTCGTTGTGTTTTCATTTTCATTTGTGTCAAGGTATCTTTTGATTTCCTCCTTGATTTCATTTTTAACCCATTAATTATTGAGTAGCATGTTATCTGGCCTCCATGTATTTGTGTGTTTCTCAGTTTGTTTGTTTGTTTGTTTTTCTTGTAATTGATTTCTAGTTTCATACCATTGTGATCACAGAAGATGCTTGCTATGACTTCAATCTTCTGAAATTTATTAAGGCTTATTTTGTGGTGTAACATGTGGGCTATCTTGAAAACATCCCATGTGCACTTGAAAAGAATGTATATTCTGCTGCATTGGGATGACATGCTCTAAATATATTAATTAAATTCTTGTGACCTAATGTGTCATTTAAGACCACTGTTTCTGTGTTGATTTTCTGTCTGGAGGATCTGTCCATTGGTGTCAGTGGGGCCCCCTACTATGATTGTGTTACTGTTGATCTCTGCCTTTATGTTGGTCAATATTTGTTTGATATATTTAGGTGCTCCTATGCTGGGTTCATGAATGTTTACTAGTGTGATGTCCTCTTGTTAGATTGTTCCTTTTATTATCATGTACTGCTCTGGGATACATATGTTTTAATAATGAATTTCTGACATGACCTTCCTACCGTGGGAGAACTTAAATCTACAGTTGTACCAGAGCCTCCTTTAGATTGGGGACCTAGGGAAGTCTTTATGAAGGGAAGGCCCTGTCCAATGATCAAATGTAGACCAGATAAAATGTTGAGGAAAGAGCAGGATTTGAGAAAGAAAATGATATGTCCATGTAAACTGAATAGAAAGTACAGAAGCTTCCAGGGGGGACTTTTGTCTGAGAGTCTAGTAGAGGAAATAAAGTTAAAACATAACTGTGATAGAAAGCAAAATCGAGTCAGTGCTATAAGAGTGCCATGAGAAAGGAAAGGGACAATTTGAGGGGAGTTTAAAGAAGGATCCCTTCCAGCTGAACAATCAGAGAGGAGACTGGAGATACGTGGAGTGTGGGGAGACAGAGGGGAAGGAGGAAGGAGGAGAGAGGCTTTGTGAATTTATAATTCCTTATATCCAATCCAACAGTAAATTGCACTGTATTGAAGCTTCAAAATATAAATACAGTGCAATTATTGGTATCACCAACATTTGTACCTCTCAAATCTAAGCCATCCCGTTATCCCTTAACTGGACGAATATATTAGGTATCACGTTACATTTAGAATGAAATACCCTACAAATCTAATGTGATCGGATCTGTCTCTACATCTTCAAAGTAATCTTTTACCACTCTCCCATTTCTTCATTGTTTAAGCTACATTGTTTCATTCTATTCTTATAACATCCTGATGTTTATTTCTGCATTAGAGCCTTTGTATTCCCCATTTTGTCTACATACATTTTTCTATTCCCAGACTCCCATATGACTGCTTCCTTCTCATTATGCAGGTCTCAGTTCAAATGTCACCAATTCAGTACTCTAGCTGAGTACAGCAATCCCCTCCACCATTATTATCTAATCCATTGCACTTTTATTCTCTTTTATTATAGCAGATACCACTACCTAAAGTTATATATGTGTGTGTATTTGTTTTTGTTTTTGTTTTTCAGCCAACCCTTTCAAAAGGAGCTCCATAAAAATAGGCACCCTTTTTATGTCTTGTCACCACAGATTTTCCAGTGCCTAGGCAATTGGCTTGGCATATATTGGGCTTAATAAATATTTTTTAGTTGTTGACTGACATTGTCCTATATAACCAATTTTTATGTATCCAAAATAGATGTTGAATCTTGCATGAGAACATGAACTATAAATTAATTTCAAAATAATAAAACAAGATATTTTGAGTGGGTATTACCATCTTTGAGGACAATGTAAACTGACAGACTCCATTTTAATAATTCCATGCATGGGCCGGCCAAGTGGTGCAGTGGTTAAGTGCTGGCTTGGGAAGCCAGTGGCCTCAGTTATAATAATTCCATGCATAACTTATCACATTGTACCTAGAAAATCTTTAACATGTTTTAGTCTAGCATGAGATATATATATATATATATATATATATAAAATCTCAAGTGCAATATAAAATGCTAATGTAATAGAAGATGATTGTGTGCATTGCTTTCCCTGGTGACAACTTAGTGGGAAGGACTTCTTCGTAAAAGAATAGAGTGCAAGCTGAGTAATCAGGAAACATCAGGGTTTTACAAATGCCCATACCTCATGGGGGCACTGACAATACCATTAATGAACCACGGTGTGAAATTAATGCACTGCCTTGTGGGGATAATGATCCCCTGAAACAAGCCTATGGTGGCCTTATAGCTATGACTTATTGTCATAAATTGGAGAAGTATTTGAAAATAGGAAAAGTACTTTGAAAATAAGATAGAAACGTTATTAATAATGTAATGCTTATATGAGTTGAGAAGGAAGTATCTTGCTTTGCTTGAGTTGAGAAATTAACTCTTTAAGATAGTGATTAAATTAAATCATTTAAAATGCTCAGTATGAAATGGTTCACTGAAATGTCCATTGATTTAAAAAGCTATTCAAGAGGGTTGGCCGAGTGGCGCATTGGTTAAGAGCTGGTTTGGGATGCCAGCGGCCCCAGTTCGGATCCCACATATGAGGGCCAGTGACACTACCCTTTACAGCTAACAACAGCTCCACCTGGAGCTGGGCTGTGCAAGCCCCAGCGACGGTGTAGGCTGCAGCCCCTGCTGCAGTGGGCTGCCATAGGCTACAGTGAGTGGCCGGCAGCCAGCGTGAGCGGCCGGCAGCCAGTGTGAGCTGCCAATAGCCATGGTGAGCAGCTGTCCAGAGGCCGGCAACTGATCTGCCTCACCCGGGAAGAATGCGGTGACGATACCAACATGGGCCAGTGAAGCAACATCCTCCGCAACTAGACTGAAGAACAAAAAGACAGCAACTTGTCTGTTCCCCTCCCCCAATTCCCCAATTTAAAAAAACATAAAAATAAATAAAAAGCTATTCAATTTAAACACCAGTAAGTAGCTATAATGAACCAAACAAGAGGAAGATACCAAGGAAAAAAGAATGAAGGGAAGGAGGAAGGAAGAGGGAAAGGAAGGCTCCTTTAATGCATGGAAATCACAAATTAGTAGTAGTATGCACAAATAAACACCTGACTATACCTTATCCAAATGTTATTAATGATAACTGCATTAACAGGCATACAAACAAATAACGATAAGTAGAATGTGAAAAATTGATTCATTATTGAAAGTAAAGCAAGGTTTGGGTAAAGTGTCAGGAAATAATTAATACCAGAATGTGTCCTTAGAGGATATGTAGGATTTAGAGAGAAGAGAGAACTGGTACAAAAACATTTTTCAGTTATTCAGGTGTTGAATAACTGATATTCTGGTGGTAGTTTCCACAGAGCTAAATAGATAGGCAGCCCTGCATATTATTGCTACACATGATTATATTTAACACCATTCCTGATTATAATCAGTGTTTACATTTTTTCTGATTTGAATCATAAGATCAGTATTTTAATTAAAATCATTATTCTCCAAGGTTAGTGTGTTGAATTTTTACATTATATTCACCAGAAAGTTGTACAACGTGCTTGCATCTTTCAGGTGCTGCCTCATTGCTTCAATCAACTTCCCAGCAGCCCCATAGACATGTACTGATACATAGGGAAATACATTATCTATTCTGTGCCCTGAGTCCTAGTTTACTTAAAATCAGATTGTTGGATTTAAATCAGAAAGTAATCATCAATTTTAAAGTGTACTAACAATATTAGTAATCTTGGTGTTCCATGTGAGCACTAGATTTTTCACATGTAACTATGTGGTAGTACACTCAGTAAGTAGGAAAAACAATAGCCATAAGAATGGTTAGATTTCTCAAAAAAAAAAAAGAGCATGTGGTTTGAATAACAAGAAGAGAAGAACTCAACCTCCAGAGTTTGTGGACAACACGGGAAATATAATCCATAAATAAAAATGAAGAAAAGGAATCAGAAAAGTAGTTACAAATCAAATAACACTGGTCATGAAACCAGAGAGGAAGGAGTTTCAAGAAGGAAGAGCTTCACAGACGTCAAGGGGAAAAAGGAAAAACATCACATGCATGTTTTCACACAACACGCACACACACAAATTATGTTAGCATTTATTTTCTTGATTAAGTAATTTCTGTGAGAGGTGTAGAAGTAAAAATGACTTTAAAAAGTTAAGGAATTGATGCAGAAATGCAAGTATAAGGTATGCTCCATTAATACAAGTTTGAAAGTGAACAGAAAGGAATAAATATGACATAAAACAGGAGGAAATAAGAGTAAGTTAAGGCTATTGTTTTTTGTTTTGTTTTGTTTTGTTTTAAGATGTTGAGACCTGTGCAAATTTGAAGATCCAGGAAAAGAGGGAATTCAAAAGAATAATTAAAATGCTGACAAGGCTTTTGAGAGCAGGTGCATTCAAGTGTCCTGAAGAGGAGGGTCTGAGATCCAGAGACAATGAAAGACTGAATCTGAGACTTAGAATCAGTTATGAGGCTGTCTTGCAAAAGCCACAGAGTCTTGCAAAAATCTTGTAATTATATCTCATCTATAATTCTCAACTATTTTTTTCCCATAGTATCTGGCACTATGATGAATTTTTGATCCCCAAATTTGTTCCAACATACTCTCTTCCTTTTGTTAAGTGATGTAGACTCTTCATTAAAGAGGTCTTTCAATCCATAAAGGTTTCAAAAAAATTTATCTAAAGAAGTAGCCTTTTCAAGGACCACCTATCAGTCAAGTAGGAAATTCATATAATGGGGTATTCCAGACAGAGTGAAACCCGTATCATCATTCCTCCTTCACCACCTTTCTTATATACCTCTTTCTGAATGTTTTTCAGACCATCAGGGAGGCTCAAGAAGGAAAATGGTGATGGTAATATGATGGAAATGAGATATAGACATGATGAAAGGTAAAGAAGGTGTGAAAGTTTGGTTTAATGCTGAGAGTATCACTGAAGTTACTGGTCATAGAATATCAGCACAGCATCTGGAAAAGCCAGGAAAAGGATAATAAACTAGGCTTATATAAGTTAATTAGTGGCTCAATCATTAAAATTGTAACAATTCTCAGGTCTTTGATTTTTTAGTTTTTGTTTCTTATTAAATAGATAAAAAGATGAAGAGTAATGAAGGTGTTATGAATCATAAAGTTGAGAGACTGAGTTCCAAGTTCAAGACCTCAAAAGTAGAAAAGTGCCTTACTTAAAATGGATTTGTCCAGTATGTACTGAAGCTTGTGTTTTATTGAATTTAATTAATGGAAATCAAGTACGGTAAAGCTAAGTATCATTAATATAGATATCCTTCAGAATAATGACACTTGCTGTTCAACTTACTTATCTTCCACATAGTTTTCAAAGTAATTTAATTTAGCTTTGCTTCCATCTTCCAAATTCAAGGGGCTAGTAAAATTATTTGAGTGCCAGGATATAGTGATACATGAATCCAACTCTATGAATAGATTTAACAGTAATATAAGGCAATAGAATCCGGTGAGATGGATGGATGGATGGACAGATGGATGAGATAGATGGACAGACAAGTGGATTGAAACATGATAGATAGATAGATAGATAGATAGATAGATAGATAGATAGATAGATAGATATAGACAGATAGACAGATACATACATAATACATATGTACATATATTTACCATGCTAGTTTGTATTTGATTTCTTTTTTAGCCTAATAGCCCTGACTCCTCATTATCAGATTCATGTCTCCAATGTAAACTCTTGTGAATCCCAAACTGGTATATCTAACATCCTTACATGTATATGAAAAAGTCATCATATTTTAAAAAAAGAATTAATAACCTTCTCCCCAAAACTGGTTGTTCTCTGTGTATTTCCTTTCAAAGAATGATACAACTAGTTCTACAGTTGTTTAAGCAGGAGATTTTAAAAGTCATGTAATCCTCTATTTTCTTCATATAGCCCACAAGTCTGAAAATTTCACAGTTCTATTCCTCAAAATCTCTTAAATTTTTGCACTATTTCCATTTCCACTACCATCATCCAAGCTACAGTGATCTCTCATGAATCAGTGCAATTGCATCTTACTTTCCAACTTCATCTTCTACACTTGCCTCTCATCAACAATTTTTTAAATATTTTAATTAGTGTATAGTGTGATATTTCTGAAATGCAAATCTGATCCTTTCATTGCTTAATTGAAACTTTACAGTGACTTTTCATTGTTCTCAGGACAAAGACTAAAATCTTTAAAGTGGCCTGTGAGGTTCCCATGGTGTGGCCGGTGGCATCTTGTACCATTCTCCCTCTTATTCTCTGCCCTGGCCTTCTTTCAGATCTTTAAATGAGCCGTGTTCCTTCCTACCTTAGGGGATTCAAATATGGGCTTCAGTGGAATACTTCTTCCAAGGATACTGCTTTACTTGGTTAATTATTACTGGCATATTACTTAACTTGGTTCATTTTTGCTCATGTTTTGAGCTCATATTAAATGGTCACTTCCTTATAGAAGTCTTCCTGGCCCCTGGATAAGTCAGCTTCTGATATTCCTTCATTGCTGCATTTCTTTTGTTTATTTTAATCAATGTATCATTAAAAATCATTTTGTGATCTTATTGATATTTTTATTCACTATTATGGCGTCAAATACACCTGTTTTGAATATGAGGTGTTTTGTACCTAAATTCATTGCCTGGAAAATAGGAGTCACTAAATAAGTGAATTGAATGAATTAATAAATAAATGAGAAAATTATGGAGGGGAAAAGTTAGCCAATTGCTAAGAATGCTAAAAGACTGAAAATGAATGCTGATGGCCAATGGATCAAAGAAGCAGCAATTTGGATGGTGTGGTTCAGGTAATGAATGGGTATAAAAAGGTTCAGGATGGGCTAGCCCAATTAAAACTTCATCATATTCAAATTCTTTTGTATATTGTAATTTTTTATTTGTTAAGGATTCCATGTATGCAACCAAGACTACTCTACCCAGCAAAGCTATCATTTAGAATTGAAAGACTGATAAGGACCTTCCTAGACAAGAAAAAGCTGGAGGAGTTCATCACCACCAAACCAGTATTACAAGGACTCTTAGAGGCACTTTTTTAAGATGGGAGAGGGGTTAAGGATGGTGAAAGGGGAAGGAGTTGACAAGAGCAAATTGGTTGTTATACAGTAGTCATGGGGATGTTGGTTATAGCATAAGGAATATAGTCAATAATGTTGTAACAACTAGGTATGCTGCCAGATAGGTGCTGGATCTATCAGGGTGACAGATAGAAATGGGGTTAAGAGCAGGGTGAAAACCTGCTCTTAGGTGATGGCATTAAGAAATGCAAATTGATAGTTAATATAGTATGGACAATATAATCAACAATGTTGTAAAGATCATGTAAGGTGACAAATGGGCACTGGACTTATCAGGGGGATCATGTCATAGACTGTGTAGATGCCTAACCAATGCACTATACTCCTAAAGCTGAAGTAGAATAGTATTGAATATCAACTATAACTAAACATATAGGTATATATAGTTACAGGATGTGGAGTACATCACAGGAAAGATAGTTAATGGTATTGTAACAGCTATACAAAATGTCAAAGGGGTAGTAGCTTTGGGGGTGGGTTATCACTTTATGAGGGATTTAAATGTCTAACTATTGTATTGCCTTGTACACCTGAAACTAATAAAAAAATCACAAGTTTATTATCAATACTATATATTAATTTATATATTTTGAAATATATGAAGCATAATTGTCAGTAGCTTATTATAACATTTCATGTATTGTGGTAACATGCAACATTAATCTAAAAATTTGCCAATTTTTAATATTCAATAAAATAAGTTTATTCCAACTAAATATTTAATGTAGCAAATCAAGCACAGACATACAGTCTTATGATAATGATAAATTTATAGCCACATCTCAATTTAACACCTACTTATAACATTTAATATTTTAAAGATTTTTATTACATTAAGATATACCTAACATGAAATATATTAGTTTCAGGTGTACACAATAGTTATTCAACACTTATATATCTAAAGAAGTGATCACCATGGTAAGACAGAAACCATCTGACACTGAACCACCCTATCACAATATTATTGACTATATATTTCCCATGTTGTACATTACATCCCCATGACTTATTTGTTTTATGCCTGGAAATTTCAACCTCTTACCTTTTTCCCCTTACCTTTACCTTTTTCCTTTTTTATTCCCCTTACCTTTTTCTCCCCTTTTTAAAGTTTCCAATTACCATTGACATTCAATATTACTTTATATTAGTTTCAGGTATACAGCATAATGGTTACACATTTATATAATTTAAGAAGTGATCTCCCTGACTAGTCTAGTACCCACTTAGCTCTATACATAGTTATTACCATATTATTGATTTTATTTTCTATGCTTTACTTTACACCCCATTGCCCATTCTGTACCTTTTAATCCCTTCACCTGTCTCACCCTGTCTCCAACCCCTATCACATCTATCACCCTCATAAATCTAGTACCCATCTGACACCATACACATTACAGTAACATTGACTATATTCCTTATGCTATATGCTACATCCCCATGACTAATTTGTAAAAACCAATTTTTTTTTTTTTGAAGGCAGTGTCACTGACCCTCATATGTGGGACCAAACCGGGGCTGCTGGCTTCCCAAGCCAGCGCTTGTAAAAACCAATTTATACTTCTTAATCCCTTCCCTCTTTTCACCAAACATACCCTACCCCCTCTCCCATCTGGCAACCATCAAAATGTTCTCTGTATCTATGAATTTGTTTCTGTTTTGTTTCTTTGTTCATTTTGTTCTTTAAATTCCACATATAAGTGAAATCGCATTGCATCTTTCTCTGTCTGACATAGTCCACGAAGCACAATACCCTCCAGGTCCATCCATGCCATTGCAGATGGCAAGAACCCATTTCATTACAGGGCTGAGCAGTATTCCACTCTATATATGTACTACCTCCTCTTTATCCATTCATCCACCAACAGATACCCAGGCTCCCTCCACATCTTGGCCGTTGTAATCAATGCCAGAATGAATATATGGTTGCACATGTCCCCTTAAACTAGCATTATGAGTTTCTTTGGAAAAGTATCCAGAAGTGGGATTATTGGGTGCTTCTTTGCCTCTTGTTATAGCCTTTGTTTAAAAGTCTATTTCATCTGTTATAAGTACTGGTATTCCAGCTTTTTTTTTTTTCCATTTTCATGAAATATATTTTCCCATCCCTTTACTTTCAGTCTCTGTGTGTCTTTAGATCTAAAGTAAGTTTCTGGTAGGCAGCAAATGTATTTTCTTATCCATTCAGCCACCCTATATTTTAATTGCAGCATTTAATCCATTTACATTGAAAGTAATTGTTGATAGATACATAGTTATTGCCATTTTATTATTCATAGTTTTGATCTTTTCGTTTGTCTGTTTGTTTGTTTGTTTGTTTTAAAGAAGTCTCTCTAAGATTGCATGTTTGAAGAATGCATTAACTTGCAGGAAGTATTTTGATATATGAAGTGTATCAATTGAAGGAATTATTTAATAAGTAGAAGCTAATAAATTTCATTGAAATAGTAAGATAGTATAAAAATAAATTGGTAAAAATAACTATATTACAAAATAGATAATTATTCATTCAAGAGGAGAGACAAGTGAATATTATTTGTTTATTGGTTAGTACATTTATTTGTAACCTTGATTATAGTAAAAGATAACTTTCTGTTAGTATGTCCTATATTAATAAAAGTAAACAATTTTTTTTAAAAAAAAAAAGATTCCTTGTAATACTGCTTTGGTGGTAATGAACTCCTTTAGCGTTTTCTTGTCTGAGAACCTCTTTATCTGTCTTTCAATTCTAAATGATAGCTTTGCTCCATAGAGTAATCTTGATTATAGGTCCTTACTTTTCATGACCTGAATATTTCCTGCCAATCCCTTCTGGCTTGCAAATTTTCTGTTGAGAAGTCAGCTGATACTTCTATGGAGCTCCCTTGTAGGTAATTAACTGCTTTTCTCTTCCTGCTTTTAAGATTTTTTTCTTTGTCTTTAACCTTTGGCATTTTAATTATGATGTGTCTTGGTGTGAGCCTCTTTTATTTCATCTTGTTTGGAACTCTCTGCACTTCCTGGGATTGAAGATCCATTTCCTTTGTCATGCTATGGAAGTTTTCCATTATAGTTCTTCAAATAGGTTTCAAACCCTTGCTTTCTCTTCTTCTGGTACTCCTATGAGGTGAATGTTGGTATGCTTGATATTATTCAGAAGCTCCTTAAACCGTCCTCATTTTTGATTTTTGATTTTTGGATTCTTTTTCTTTTTGCTATTTCTTTCTGTTAGTGTGTTTTCTGCTGCTTTGTCTTCTAAAAGGTTGATTTGATGCTCTGCTTTATCTATTCTATTGTTGATTCCCTCTAATGTCTTCTTCATTTCAGTTATTGTATTATTTACTTCTGACTGTTTCCTTTTTTTATGTTTCTTATCTCCATTTTTTTATATATAGATTTTTTTTTTGGTGAATTGGGGAAGGGGAACAGCGTTGAGGAATCGAGGAAAGGGAACAGACAAGTTGCTGTCCTTTTTATTCTTTAGTCTAGCTGTGGAGGACATTGCTTCATTGGCCCATGTTGGTATTGTGATCATTGTGCTCTTCCCAGCTGAGGCAGTCAGTCACCAGTCATTGGAGAGCTGCTCCCCGTGGCTCATGGCAGCTCACGCTGGCTGCCAGCCACTCACGGTAGCTCATGGCAGCCCACTGCAGCAGGGGCTGCAGTCCATGTCATCGCCAGCAATCCACGGGAGCCCATCTCTAGGTCGAGCTATTGTTCACCATCTTCATCACTGGCCCTCATGTAGGATCTGAACAGGGGCCTTGCTGCTCAGAGCTGGCATCCCAAGCCAACTCCCAACCAATGAGCCACTCGGCAGCCCCTCTTATCTCCATTTTTATATTTCCTATCTCTTTGTTAAAGTCCTTGCTGAGATTACTGAGCATCCTTATAACCAGTGTTTTTAACTCTGTGTCTAGTAGATGGCTTGTCTCCCTTTTGTTTATTTCCTTTTCTAGAGCTGTTCTTTTATTTGGGACATGTTTCTTTGTCTCCCCATTTTGGCTGTCCCATGTTTTTTCCTATGTATTAGGTAGGACTGCTCTGCCTCCCAGTCTTAGCAGAGTGGCCTTACATATTGGATTGTCAGAAAAGTCATGATGTATTTTGTATATGTTTTTCAAAGGTCATTTATTTATACAAAGAACAAAAATCAGTCAATGATATATTGCCTGTTTTGTTCGATAACCTTTTTGTCATCTTTCAGTGAGCCTCATAATTCCTCATTCATAGAAGGATCTGTCTCTATTTTCTAAAAACTGAACAAGGTGCTGATTTACAGCCTCATCTGAATTGAATGTTATACCATGCAAGGAGTTTTAAAGAGAGTGAAACAAGTGGAAGTCTGATGACACAAGGTCAGGCGAGTATGGTGGGTGTGGCAACACATCCCATCCAAGCTCCAGTAATTTTTGACAGACAATCAGACTTGTGTGTGGTCTTGTGTTGTCGCGATGGAACACAACTCCTTTACAATTAACAAGCTCTGGACGTTTCTGGATGATGGATTCGTTCAAACTGCCCAATTGCCAACAGTAGACATTTGAATAGATGTTTGGTTCCTTGGTAGGAGCTAGAGAAACATGACACCTTTAAAATCCCACCACACTGATAGCATAACCTTCCTCTGATGAATGCCTGCTTTTGATGTTATTTGAGGTGAATCATCACATTGGGATCAAGATCGTTTGAACCCCACATTGTTGTAAACAATCCACTTCTCATCACTAGTTATCAGTCGCTTCAAAAAAGGATCATTTTCCTCACATTTAATGAGCATATTGCAGATGTTTATACATACCATCAAATGAACTTCTTTGAGTTTATGCAGAACCCAAATATCTGGCTTGCTCACATATCCCAGCTTCTTAAGGTGGTCATGAATGCTTGAATGATGGATGGATGTTCAATGTTTCTGCAATCTCTCGTGTCATGTAATGTGGGTTTGACTCGATCAATGCCTTTATTCTGTCTTCATCAACTTTGGTGGGCCTCCCTGACCAAGGAGCATCATTGAAATCAAAATCACCACACGGAGTCTCGTGAACCCTCATTGGCACTGACATTCTTGTAGAGCATTGTCACCATAAACTTTATGCAACTTTTCACAAGCTTGACGCATGTTCTTCCCTTTATGGAAGTAAAACAGTAAAATATGGGAAAAATGCACATTTTGATCTTCTATCTTCAACTTGTTGTAAAATATCCAAAACTCAACCAAATCACTCAGTTTTTTCTTAAAATGAAGTTAGAACTGTCAGGTCTCAAATGACATAGCAATAACATAGATGTGAATGACTCCAGTATTACCAAAAATGAACTAGTGCCATCTGTCGCAAACATGTGTCATGACTTTTCCTACAACCCAACAGTTAGTGTCCTGTGGGGCACAATGGCAGTATCCCTGGTCACCAGAGCTGGGTGCTCCAGGTGTGTCTCTTGTGTGGATTCTGTGTACCCTCCTGTTGTAGTTGAGCCTTGGTTTCTGGTTGTATGTCAGTGGGAGAAATTAAACCTAGGGCTGATTTGTTGTGAGAGTTAGCTGTGACTATAGTGGAAGAGCTGTTGTGCAGGGGTTGTCCCTCCAGATTAGGATTCACTTCAGCAGGGCTCTGGTGTCTACCCAGTCTGCCTTTTGGGTATGTCATCCTTGGAGGCTGCCAATTCATCCTCTGGCTGGGTCTGTAGCTGGCCACCAGGCATGCCTGCCCAGGGGATTCCTGGGAGGTGCCCCACCACAGCCCAAGTTTAGCTACAGCTTGTGCCCTCCTGGGGCCATTGGCATGAGCCACAAGGCAATCCACAGATGGGCACCACCCATGCTGGGCTTGGAGGTGCCTTGAGAGGCCCAGCCATGAACCAAGACCAGCTGTGGCTAGTGCCAGGCTTAGGGCTGCTCAGCCAGAGGAATATGACATGCTGAACCAGATGCTGCTTGTTTGGGTTTAGTGAACCTTTCAGAGATTTTTAGGCAAGTCTGTACAAGCCATTTGTACAGAAAAGTCACTCGAAGCATCTTGGTTGGTCTTGAAAGTTGGGTGGAGTGGGTTCTCCAGGAATCAACTGGGGCAGGGCTCATGAACAAGTGGTGTTAACCTGGTTGATGGAGACTCAGATATGGCAGCTGTTTGAGTAGTGGGGAGGACTAAACAAAGTAACCATGGCTTCTGCCTGACAGAAAGCTACCCTGCAGCCCTCACCCTGAAGTTAGACAACTCAGTTCCTCTCTGTATGTCCCTGACACCTTTTGAGCTGCTGCTCCAGTGCTGGATCTCAAAGAGAATAAGTCCATCAGGGAGTAAGTCTGTGTGCGGGCCCTTTAAGAGGAGCACCTGGGATCCAGCCACCCTCTGTTTCACTCAGCCACAATCTCCACTGGTTTTCCCAGCCTGAAGTTTTAGAGTCTTCTCTTCCCAGCCCTGGAGCTCTAGGCTGGGTATCCTGGTGTGGGGTTGGGACCCCTCATTCCTCCAGGGGATACTTCCTCAACCGAGATATTGCTTCTGATTTTGAATGGTCACACACAGGTGTGAGACCAATCCGATCCACGTTTCTGCCTCTCCTGCCATTCTTGAGGTAACATCTTCTTCTTTTTTTTTTCTTTTTTCTTTTTTTGAGGGCAGTGTCACTGGCCCTCAGATGTGGGACCTGAACCTGGGCCGCTGGCTTCCCAGGCCAGCGCTTAACCACCGCGCCACTTGGCCGGCCCTTGAGGTAACATCTTCTGTAGGTCCTAATAATATGTTTGTTTTTGATATAAATAACAGATAGCTCAGCATAGACTGGCTTCATCAGTA
Organism: Aselliscus stoliczkanus; assembly: GCA_033961575.1. Classification (NCBI taxonomy): domain Eukaryota; kingdom Metazoa; phylum Chordata; class Mammalia; order Chiroptera; family Hipposideridae; genus Aselliscus; species Aselliscus stoliczkanus. The sequence continues at coordinate 74,893,762 of CM066736.1, forward strand.
AACAGAATTTATTAGTTCATGTAATTAAGAAGTCCAAAGTGATCAGGTTTTAGGCTTGGTGTAACCAGGACCCTGACTCCATTTATTTGTGACTTTCCATGTTTCAACTGCCCCCTCAGGCTGGTTTCTCTCTCATAGTAGAAGAATAGCAATTAGCAGCTTTATAACCTCATAATATTGTCCAGAGGGAGAAAGAGAGTATCTCTCCCATAACTCCCAGCAAAGGTTCTGGCTAGGCCAGGAGAAATATAAAATCTTATTATATTGACTAAGGTAACCTAAAGCAATAACTGTGGCAATGGAAGAGATTGCCCTGATTGACAAAGGCCAATCAGGGCTCACCTCTGGAGTTAAAACATGTGTTTACTACAGGAGAGGACAGCCATGAATATTGACAGGAAAACACTACCCACTGTACATCAAGCCTTCTGTATAATGCTGCAAATGTGCAAATGTACAACTGAATATATATATAAAATACCACACACACACACACAGTGCCAAAAAAAGTATAAACATTTTTAAAAAGGAAAAAACTGTATTAATATATACTAATAACAAAAGATGAGTACAAGTCACATTTCACTTCTGCAATTACAAAAGGTGCTCAAAGGGGTTAGCATCAGCATCCAGACACTTCTGATTATGGTGAACTACTGCTTGAGCAATGTTGACCAAAGTGTTAACATCCTTAAAATGTATATACTTTTTTTTTGCACCCATGGTATGTGTGTGTGCATGTGTGTGTATCTCCTTCTAATCACATAAAAGCATATAGTAAAATTAACTTCATTGGACATTAGTATAAGGAAAAATGTGAAAATACAGGCTATACACCAATAAAATAATTTAAAGAGTTATTAATTCATTTCTATAACAACTTGATATCTCATTATTCTAACTGCATTTCCATAGCTTTCAAGTATTTTCAAGCAGTTAGGTAATCAAGAGATTATTTCCATTTCTAAAATATAAATTTGCTTTTCTATAATTTCAGATAAATAACCACTGAGTTCTTTCAACAAAAATGTCCATATCTTGGTCATTATTTGACCACAAGCATTAAATGCAGTGCCTGGCACACAGGAGGTGCTAAATAAATAAGTTTTGATTGTATGGATGGACTAACTTCAGCTTTAAAATACATTAAGTTATCAAGTCTATAATTTTCACTTTAAATATAATCACTTCCATTATCTGGCAGCTTAACAACAATGGAGTACTTGAGTTAAGTAATTTACTGTGTCTGATTCATGTTTTCATTCCAAAATTTATCCACAAAATTGAAAATCTACTCTCTGAAATATACAATTCTAGGGTCGGCCAAATGGCGCAGTGGTTAAGCACTGGCTTGGGAAGCCAGGGGCCCCGGTTCAGGTCCCACATATGAGGGCCAGTGACACTGCCCTCAAAAAAAAAAAAAAATACAATTCTAGGCAATAAGTAATTGTCATTATTTTTATACTTCCTATAGCATCCTGTACATATATAAATCATAGCCCTTATAATGTTTAATTTATCATCCATTAATTAAACAAATATTTATCAGTGTTTACTATTTTCCAAGTACTGAAATAAAAATAAAACAAAGACACAATTATCTTCCCTCAAAGAACTTAAGTGTGTAAGGGGTGGGATGAGGGTGGATAAAGAATGTCTTATTTGTCTTTGTAATTCATATATATATATATATATATATATATATATATATATGTTATTTTTTATATTATATATATATATATGTATATATAAAGCCTAATAAACATTTATTAAGTTTACAAATAATTCAAGACTGAATTAATAATGTCCTTTGGAGAATTTTATAGCTCACGCAATTCCTCTGGAAGGGATGGAAGTGGGACCCCAGTCAATCATGGTTATAAAATCAATCAATTAGGGTAATAAAACACTGAATTAGATAGACTAAATTTTATGAGAGTGTTATAATAAAATTCAAGATATTAAATTAAGTTTTATGGAATGCTGGTAACTTCCCTAAAGGATAAAATAGTTTGACTTCCTAATGATTCCTGTTGCGAAGTTCTCTGACAGAATTAACCTCAGAGCTTTTATCCAAGGGTTAATGATATCAGAGCTGTACTTCCCAGCACCACACATTTGTAACTCTTTAAACACTATGATTCTCTTACATGTGAGAATGCCCAGACCTTTGATTATAGTCATCTATTCTTTCTGCATTTACACCCTCAGTCCATCCATTCCTGTGTTTAACCTTCCACGTGGTCACATTGGACTCCAAAGTCTTTCCTTTTGTTAATTCAGCAGGCATTTATAGAATGCCTATTATGTGCCAAGATCACTACTTGACTCCATACATGAGGTATGTGGGTGAAGGAGCCCAGTTTTTGAAGTCTAGATGATATGAGAGAAGTCTATACAGGGCAACTGGCTAGGGAAGAAAGAAGATAAGTGTGATTTAAGCATACAATTTCAGATGAAGATGGGATAACTTGATCGAACAATCTGGCAAATAGTTCTGAGTGTTGCACATTATCTTTGGAGAGAGTTTAGATCTTCATGGAGGCAATAGTTATGATGGAATTCTTACCACCACTCACACATGCCATGAACATCTCCATCCTTTTGCCTGATGGTCCCCTTATCTGAAAAATCCAATTTTCCTAGCCTACACAAAACCTATAAATACATAAAAACTCAGTTCAAGTTCTTTCTTTTTCTTTAAAGCCTGCTCTGACTGTCATTATTCCTTTAAATAGCCCCTACTGTTGAACTTCTCTTCTTGTGTGCATCATAACACTTGCCATTTGCTAACAGATAGCCTTAGGTTGTTCTAAAGTATTTTGTATATGGAAACCTTATCAATCAAGAAGACTCTAATCTTCAACACAGAAAATATTACTTCCCCAACCTCACATCCCCGCAGGCCTGAAAGATCAGCATATCCTCTGAAGTCCTTATCCATTTAAATTGCTAGCACATCTGTCTTTCCCTTCTCGTAAGAAAGTTCTTCCTCTTTAATAATTGCTACGCTCCTGTTTATAGGGAATCCCTGTATTGACAGCAATGAGTTAAGTACTGAGGCTATGGAACTAAAACACCATTCAAAGAATTTCACTGTTTCTTGAAGAAGAGAGGCATATAAACTATTGAAATATGATGTATGCTAAATTAAAATTAAGCACAGAGTGTTTAAGGTACAAAAATTAATATTTCTTTCAGACTAATGGGGTCACAATGAATAGCATCTAAAATGAGATTAGAAGGTAGAAGTTAGTAAAAGGAAGAGAAGAAAGGTGTGACTAGGCAAACATGAATGATTATTAAAACTGGTAGTCAGGGGATAGACAGTTAGTTCAGGTGGTTAGAGTGCAGGGCTCAGAGCTCACAATACCAAGGTGGCCAGTTTGATTCCCACATGGGCCACTGAGGTGCTCTCTCCACTACAGAGCTGAAGCAACTACTTGCCTTGGAGCTTATGGGTCCTGGAGAAACACAATGTTTCCCAATAATCCCCAATTTAAAGAAAAAACAAAAAACCTGGTTGTAGGGAAAATTAGTAGAAAGCATGATATCTTCCAAGAGTAAAAATAATCAAGGCATACAGAAAGACCAAGAGAATGAGAGATAATATTGAGCAACAGCAGAAAGGATCTTATGGGCTTTGGTAAGGAGTTTGGACTTCATTTAAATGCAGAGAGAGCCGAAGAAAATGTTTAAGCAGAGATATAATACTAAATTTGTGTTTTGTAAATCTCACCAATAGCAGCAAAGGAAGACCCGTAGTACCTACGCCAAATGAGAGAGGATGAGTTCTAAAATAAATCTATCACTGGGGTGGTGAAAAGGAACAGGTTCCCAAAAGAGTAAGGACATGGCATCACCATGACTGTCCCTAGAAGGGGACATCCCTGGTAAGGAAGAATGACACTGGCCCTTCCTTCCCTAAGACTCTGGTTTGAACAATTAGAGGAATAATGGTAGCATCCACCTAGAGACATCCAGCAGAAAGGGCAATAGTTTCTGTTGGGGAAAATGATGAATATTGTAGTTTTGGACAAGTTGTATTGGAGGTACCCCTGGGCCAATCAATCTCGTAAGTGTTGAATACTCTGATATAGAGCTCAGGAAGAACAACAAAGCTGGAGGTGGAGATTTAGAAGTAACTAGATGGTCATTGAAGTCACAGGATGAAATGTAAAGGAGATTGTATAAAAGTACAGGTAAAAAATACCAAAGACAAAACCCCAGGGAACACAAATCCCTAAGGTGCAGGTACAGGAAGAGAGGCTCACCCAGAGAATTACAGAGAATGGAGAAGGCAGGGCAGTGAGAGAGAAGAATGCCAAGCTAGGATGGCACCACAGAAGCCACAACATAAGAGATTTTCAAGGAGGGTGTGGTCAATCATCTAAAACACAGCAGCAGTCAATGGAATCCTCAACATCCTTTCCCTACCCAAATATAACCCAGAGTGATTCTTCACTTCGTGCTGATATTTCTTAGGTCCAGCATATAAATGAGATGTGCTGATACTTCCCTCCCACTTCTCTGAACCTTCTCAATGCTTTTCTCTGTAAGTCTATGCCTGGTCCTCACACCTGCTTGTCTCAAACACGGCAACATAGTCCAGCCACCTGTGGCACATGGGTGCTTGATAATTACACAATTTTTTCAAAATCATGTGGTAACTCCTGGTCTGATATTACAGATATTAAACTGTGAACCATTTGGCCTTGTCCACCTCTTCTCTATTCTCCTCTCCTTGACTGAATTCATATTTTCTACTACAGATAAACACACCTCCCTATACACCTTTTTTCTCCCTTTTTACTTTTGAAACATGACTTTTGCTGTAAGTGGACATTCAGGCATAAACACCCAGTACCATTAAACCACTTAGGAGCAAAGCAAGCTAAAAAACTGATTTTTATCAGTCTAAAAAATACTTAAGAAATGAACTTGGTAAGATGAGAAACAAATACATGTACTTCTCAAAAATAAATTATTCCCAAGTTGCCAGGCTTCTCTGGGGTGATTTTAGTAATCAGGCATTGGTCCAGAAAAGAATTACTGAACCCCCTCACTTTACACTAAGACTGTTGTTTTCGTTTTTGACTCTTCTGTATTGAATTGTGACTAAAATCTTGCAATCCATATTGCCAATAATTTAACAATTGCAGATTGTAATATTGTATCAGTTCTCTGGAACTATTTGCCCCATTCCAAAATATTCTGTGAGGAATAGTGTCTCAGATGAGTGGATGCTTGCAATAAAAAGAACAGGTTCTGTTTTTCCTGTGCAAATATATGTGCATCCATGTGTGTGTGCATGCATGTATGTGTGCTTGCATATGTTAGCATATGTATTGATGTGTGCCCACATGTGTGACTGTGTGTAAAACCCTAACTGCTCCAGAGGACAGACACTCTCAGTGCTTTTCTTGTTAGCAGGAAAGATAAGAGGATGATGTATCCAGTTGGATAAAAGTATTCTATCAGATGAACATCACATAGGATTAAAACAATTCAATAAATAAACCACAAATAATAACAATATCAAAATAACCCCCTTGTTATTCAAATGTTTACTGATACATGTTCAAGAGCTTCTGGTAGTAAAAATGTCTTTATTATAATCTAACATGATAATATATGGGTGCTTAAAAATAATCGGTTGAAGTGAAATTTAATTGAAAAAATTAGTGTTGCATGGTGGGTAGGAAAAATAAGTCTACTCTAGCACATGTGTAATGGCACATCCTGAATTCCATCACTTAGAAATCATAAACCCAGTATCCCACTCCCTGAATAAGAATGCTTTCATCATCTCTTATTTCACTTTTGCAACTTCGTTTTGCTTTTATCGTTCTTATTTTCACTGCCTTTTCTACTACTGTCTTGCTCTCATAGAATGCCCTTGTTTTATGATTTCTCCATTTTTCCCTCCAGCATTCTTCAGGTCAGCTTGACGTTTTTAATCATCATATGCCATAGTTGATTACTTAAACTGCTTTCCCAGAAACACACTCAAACCCCTTGCACGCCAGATCTTACACTACTCATTTAGCTAAATCCATTCTATAATCCACCTGCTGCAGCTCTATTTCTAAACTGTTGAGGACTATGAGAGAAAAGCATAGAACTCTATCCATTCTTTCATGGTCGTTGCAAGCACCTAAAAGGGCAGTCGCCACATTTCAGCCTCTTCCTGAAAGTCAAGAGGACATTAACCCCTCGGCAGCACCCTACTTCCCTGCATGATACTCATGACATGAGTGGGGAATGAAGTCCCAACACACAGGTTCAGATAGAGTAACACAACTTTATTTTGGAACCAGTGTCCCTCTAGAGGCCAATACTCTGGTAAGCACAGAGGGTTATACAGAATAGGATAGAATAGAATTTAATAACAAACCAAATCCCAGAGTCCATCGAGATGGAGAAGATCCCTGGTTGGGGAGAAATGACTAGGCCCACGACGGGTCTGAGGAAAGCTGGTCTTGCAGGGAAGAACTTTGGAGAGTCCCGGAGTACCAAGGCTTGCCCCTCGCAGAGGGTCTTAGCCAGAGCGCCCAGTCAGACCACTCATGGCACTGCTCTGGAGTTCTACTTTTATCCTCTTTTCCTTAGACTTGCTCACTTCTTAGGTGATAACCAGAAGTTGTTTTGGTGAACGTGTTTACCACTCAATTTTGTTATGCTCAGTTTCACACAAAAACCTAAACATGTTTATTTTCATGTATATGCTCTATGCACAAACATGTTTACTTTCACTTTACTCTTATCAGTCTCACACATGTGCAGCCTGGCTTGTGTCCCTACTAGTAAACAACTTGTTTTGCAACCCTAAATCTAACCTCATTTATTGTATATTTTATATGCTCTATACAATGGTCCACATCAACTTTGTCTCTTTTCTCCTTTTCTCCTTCAATCTTACTCCACTAAAATCTGGCTTCTGTCCTTACCTCTGCACCAACATTCTCCAATCATGTCAGCAGATCCTAAGGACAGTTTAAATACCTATGCTTTCTGTTGGATCTGGCATTATTAGTTTACTGTTCCTTTTGAAGCTCTTGCCTTTCCTGGCTTTGTGTTAGCACTCCACTCCCCATCACCACCCCCATTGTTATTCTCTTTCTTTTTTACATTTTCTTTATCAAAATATAAAATTTAAAAACAGGGTGTCTTCTCTTCCATGTATTCTTTAAGTATTGGTATTATCTGGAACTCTACATTTCTCCCTTGCTTATTATACTATGCAAAACACTCTCATTGGGTGATCACATTCTAACAGTTTTACCAAATACTGGTTTGTTAACAACATTTAAATTAAATATCTCAGGCCCGACTTCTCTAAGTTCAGATTATATGTATAACTGCATTCTTGATATAATCTGCTTTAATGTCTCACAAACATTTCAAAGTCAACATACCTAAAAGTAAACTCCCCAACACACATTTCTCTTTAGTAAATAGTACTGATCACTCAAATAGGAAAATTCAGTCATTCTAGCCTCCTTTTCCTTCCTCCCACCCCACAGAATATTACAACAAAACCTGCCTCTTCAAACTTCTATATATAGTATTTCTTACTTTGTCCCTTTTTATCCTATGACTGTCAGTCCTCATCAGTCTTCACCTGAATGATTGCAGTAGTCTCTTAATAAGTACACCTGCTTTTATTTCTTCAAAACTATTTGTATAAAAGAGTGATCCATGAAAACTGTAAATTGAACTGTGTCAAATTCACGTTTAAAGTATCTGTGAAAACTAAACTGCTGGCCAGAGTGATGTAATCAAGATGGCGACATAAAATGTTCCTGACTTCAGTTGCCCTCACAAGATCAACGAGCAACTGTCCACAGACTAGGCACCATTGTGAAAATCCCATAATCCAGGGATGAGTTAAAGCAACCCTCCTCCCCCCAAAAACACAGAGACTGAGAAGGACCATATTAGACAGGTAGGAGGAGCGGCTACATTCTGACCACGTCACCCCTCCCCTAGGGCTGCAGAGCCCCACAGTGAGGCCTTCCTGGGCCTATGGTTTCTTCAGTGGTTAAAAAAAAAAAAAGCCCAAGGTGGATATCTAGCTCCCCAATGTTTATGTGTGCTACCTAGGAGGTACACTTGTGTCTCACCTCACAGAGATCACTACAGAAATCTGTGGGCTTGGACCACTGGGAATCAGACAGAAACAGAGCAGGAGCGGAAGGTTTGCAGCAACCAGCACTCAGGTCTCGGCAGACCACATTGCTCCTTGCAGCTCTGCCTGAGTGGAGATCCTAGAGAGTGGCTCTGTCCATCTGTAGAGCCGAGCTGGTGGCCCTGTCTGGTCAGGGAGCTCGGTGAGCAGTTTTGCCAGATTCAGGTCACCAGCCAATGAGCTCTGTCAGCCTTGGAGCCTCACCTACTGCGTTTGTTCCAATTTTTAGCCTCATATCCTTGCATTTCAATGAACTGTCACATACCTCAAAGGGAAAGTCTTACCTCAGTACATTTTTTTTTCTCTCTCTCTCTCTAGGACCTTGGTCTCTTGAGTCCTGTCTGACTAGATAGCTTTATGGTAGCATAAATAGATTTTTTTTTTAAAGCTTATCCAGCCTTTCGAGTTCTTCTCAGAGGAAGTTTGTCTAATCTATCATAGTTAGAAATGGAGGTAGCTGTGGAATTCTAATATGTGACACACTTTCCGTCTATTTTGATTAATTATGGGGCATGTGGCATCTACATTTTTCAGAGTTTTAGGTTCTGACATTTATCTGGCTTCTTATATAATGACTATTTCTAAAACTTAATCTCACACCCAGCACAGTTTTTGATTATTTACTGGTCTTCTACAGCTTGTGAGTTTTCAACAGTAAACCATATGTGATAGATGAGAGAAGTTAACAGTAGACTTGCTTTCAGTGTGTGTCATGGGGATATTTTGTCAAGGAAAAACATGTTGCCTCAAAGTGAAATGTGAATTGAAGACAATCCATTCTGCGTTTATACAGATATCAAGGTCTCTGGGGGCATCTTGTAATAGCTCTTTTCCTTGTGAGTAGAGAGACTCTTCATAATTTCCCTAACACTACAAAAATGGGCATTTTATCAGAAGATGAATGCAGTGGTTTAAAGCAATTATTTGTGTAAAGTTTCAGGGAGAAAAAAAAGAAAACAATTCCAAGTTGTATGGGATACATGGGTGTGTGTACAACAGAAATAAAAATAACCCTTCTCTCTACATTTTCATATACAAAACCAGGTCACTTTGAACACAGATTTGGATCAAAGACCACATTAACAGGCTATACTGGTTCAGTTTGGGTTTCTAGATTTAAGTAGACTGAGTTTGAAGCCTGTATATCCCTGGGTGACTTACTACTTTTCAAGCTGAAGTTTCCTTGTGTAAAATGTGAAGCTCTAAAAATACCTAACTCATAAGATCATGCTATATGAGTATATATAATACCTGGCAGAGAGGAAGATATGTATAGTGGTTAGAATGATTCCAGGCAGACGGCAAAATACATGATCGCTCTGTAAGTTTTCATTTGCTAGGCTCTAACGCTGAAGAGTGGATATGAAGTGAGTTTTTTCTTCTTTGTCCCTGATATGTAAGGCTCTGCAGAGAAATTGGCACATGCAGTGTTGCCCATCAGATTTTGCTAAATGAAAGAGTGATGCTAAGTAGTACAAGAAGGTTGAGGACAGTACGAGAAAAAATATTAAGTCAGAAATTATGAAGTCCCTGGTAACCTGTTATAAGAAATAAGGGAAGAAAACATTGGGGTGGGAGGGTGGTCATATTCATCAACATCATCATGAAGTCTGCCTTATTGCTTGGAATTTAATTGCTGTTCAAAAAAACTTATTGACTGACTGAATATTGTGCTCAGCTTAGCAGCATGCAGAAGAAAATAGTCCAATTTAGTGGAAGAGGGGTTTGCAAAAAAACTGGAAGGCTATCCTAAGCAAATAAGCTTCATAAGAAAACATAAAAAGGGTTATATAAAGCTGTAGATGCAATAGCCTACTCATAATGTGCTTCCTTTATTTAACTGAATCATTTAGCTTACTATAGTGCACATTTTATGCAATTGCCTCAATTTCTGCATTTCTCTAAATGGCTAGAATGTGCCAAGAGGAACAATAGATTGTGTAATTCATAAAGTGACCTATTTACACAGATTTTTTTCAGCGTCTCCTCTGTGAAGGATGTGCATGATAAGGAATCATTCCTGGAGGGATAAGACTTTAAACCAGAGGGAAGAATGCCTGCCATACTAGAGCCTATATTGAGGCAGAATGGATGTCCCATCTATTCTAATATGTTTAATACATCTGTCATTTTCTATACTCCCCATATCTTTGGAAGTCAGTCTACACTGACCAAACCCAGACTTGGGTCAGACCTCCTAAGATTGTATTCCTTCTAATATTAACATGTTTGGCCTTCCAAGGAGGAAGTACAGAAGAGAGCTGGGGAATTGGTAATAACTTTCTATGGCTATGTAATGAATTACCACAAATTTAAGCAGCTTCAAACAATATTTTTTGCCTCATACTTTCTGGAGGTCAGGAGTCCATGTGTGGTATTAATAAGCTTACCACTTAGGGTTAAAAATGCTGAAATCAGGTGTTGGCCAAATTCTTTTCTGGAGGCATTGAGGAAGAACCAGCTTCTAAGCATACTCAAGTTTTGGGCTGAATTCAGTTGATTTTGGATGTAGGCCTGAGTCCCCATTCCTTGCTGGTTGTTAGCCAGAGATCACTTTCAAGTCCAAGAGACCACCTGCATTCCTCTGCACAAATCTCCCTTCATCTTCAAAGCCTTCAGTGGAGCATCTCCTCCAGATCTCTCATGCCAAACACTCACATAATTGAATCTGTTGGTCTAGGAAGAGCCAATCACTTTTCAGGGATCACTTGATTAGGTAAGACTTGCTGAGGGTAATCTCCCTATTTTATGGTAAATTTACGTAGAACTTTAATTACATCTTGAAAACTCCTTCATAGCAGCACCTATCTAGATTTAGTGTTTTATTGAAAAAGTAGAGGAAGATGTGTGTACACCAGAGTGCAGAATCTTGGATGCCATATTAGCATTCTACCTATACCACCTCAACCCTACACTTTGCTCCCTGTCCTCCATCACATGCCTCTTAAATATTATCCTTCATAAAAAAACATTTCTCAGTGCTGTCATCATTGTGTGCCATTATTTTGGAGGCTTTGTGAAGTATGGAAAGCACAGGAGTTTTGGAACTAGAAAGATCTGGGTTTAAATCCCCTCTATATTTGCAGTGGGATTTTGAGTAGATTACTAAATCCCTCAGAGCCTCAGTTTCTTCAGTGGTAAAAACCAAGGTGAATAATAATGACCTTTAAGGCCTGAAGAGAATTAGGGAAAGTAATACAAGGGCAGTCACCTGTCCTATGTTAGTCATACAGCAAACTTTAGGTTCCTGACTTTTCATTTTCCTTTTGAATGTTCTGATATAGCTCCCCCAATCCACATCCACTTACTCTATATACAAAGCCTTGGAAATGGGAAAAACTAAGATTTACAAACCCCAGAGATAAGTTAGTTTTCAGTAAATAACCTAACCATTTTTTTCAAAAATTCTACATTATGCTTCCTTTTGTAATTAAACAATTCACTAGTGTTGAGTGGTGTATAGCCATTAGAACTGTTATTTAAAAGCACAATATCTTTTCTTGCTTTTCACTAGTATTTAGAGATTCTAAGAATTCCTACTCCCCCATGGGGCAGGGGAGGGGGGAAGGAATATTATATGAAGACAGCCAAGTAGTCAGTAGACTCCCACTATTAGGAAAAAAACAATCCCAAAATATCTGTTAAAATGCTATCAGTAAGAGATTTGGCAGGATGATGATTACATGTGGGTAGAACAGCAGTTTCCATAATAATTATGTGGGTTGCAAACAGATTTTGAACAAACAAAAAAAAAATGCTGGGAGGTAGCTTAATGAATGTTCTTGTTAACCTTAATAGCATCAGGTAGAGAATAGACAGGACCATTTTGAAGGGTCATTTTATAAGGCACATCTGACTGTTGTTTTCTTAATTAAAAATGAATATATGCCTTTATCCAAAAAGAATTCTCTATAATTTGAAGTTTGTCTTTTAAAGTCTAATTTTCTAATATTATATAACATTTCTTGAGTACTCATTGTGTGCCAGACATTATAATAAACAAAGATAAGGAGATATCCAAAACATAAAATATGTAGTCTATTTGTGAATACAAGTTAGATGTACCTAACTTTAATACAATGACAAATGCAAAACTAAATGTATCATGTTATCTCTGTGAGAGCAGAAATCTTATTTTCTTGTTTACCATTATACTACCACATTTAGAATATTAGTTACCCAATGCTTGTTCAGTTTATGAAGGAATAAATGTCACAGTATTTTGGAAGCAGAGAGGAGGAAACTATTGAAACCAGAGGAGCTCGAGAAAGGTTTTTAGAAGTTGCATTCAAGTTCAGTCTGTCTGCTTGATGGATAAGTTGGATTTTATTAAATCAAGAAACATGTGAGGAGGTGAAAGGATGGCACTCTGTGCAGAGGGAATAGCATACCCAGGGGCTCACAGGTGTGAAAGTGTGAAGAAGTGTCACATGTTTGAGAAGTAAGAATCAATATACTATGTCTCCAATACACGGCATGTGTGTGGCTAGTGTCAGCAGTGTCAATAGCATCATGATAAGCAAGACTAAAGAATTCAGTGAGCAAGAGTAACTGTACATGCCTGGCACACCCAGTCCTCATCACCCACCCATAACTCCCACCCCCCCCACTCTGCTCACATCTCCCTGAAACAAATTTAATGACTGTAAGAATAGTCATTCTGATGCCTACATTTGAAGTCTGGTATTGCTCCTTTTAAAACAGACTTTGAGGTAATTTGTTTATGCTCTTTACCCATAGGAGATGACTCCCCAAGAACTGTGGAGTTATACTAAATAATTGTGTTCCATTTGAGAGTTCAACTAATGACATCCTCCTACCCATTGTATGTGATTAGCCTTCCATGGTGGTCAAGAGTTGGCTTGGGATGCCAGCGGCCCTGGTTCAGATCCCACATATGACTGTCAGTGACACTGCCCTCAAAAAAAAAAAAAGGCATGTAAATAAATCAAGAGACTGTAAATATAAGAACGAAGAGTTTGGAAACACCCAGCATACTGATTGAGGTGATCAGGGATTAATCCCAAAGAGGCAGGGCAAGAATGTGATTTTCAGGTGATTCAGTGACTAGAAACCTAATGAATTGTACTTGTGGAAAGATGGAGTAAAAAGGAAAGACATTCAGTTTGTAGGGTAAATGAGGAAGCTTCCAATGCGCTGTATGTCTGCAATGTCCATTCAAACAGGTCATGTCTAACGGACAATTGGCTACTTGAGGGCATGTACTGGACCCTACCACAGTGTCTGTGCAGAGTGAATGCACAGAATAGGGATTTAAAACACTTATTGAGTTAATAGATTTGAATGAATAAAACATGGAAACCATTACTAAAGAATCACCCAGTGCAATTTTCCATGCTACATATACTTTTCTGTTTCCCATCGCAGTAACTTAAAACATATATTGCTAGGAAATGAGAAAAGGAAGGCAAGATTATATTGTCTGCATTTTATAGGTTTAGATTTTTATAAGAGAGACAAAGTTTAAAGTTATTTAGCATCTCGATACTAACATTCAATAATTCATAAACCTTTTTTCTTTATAATTTTCTCAGAATTATTTTTCTTTCTCACAGGCTTCCACATTTCAGCAATATATTTTGATATTAAACCTAGTTGTAGTAAATCCTGCAGTCATTGCGATACAGCCATAACCATGTGTATGCTTTATGTACCGGTAACCCAATACAATGAATGGTAAAAATAATAATTCTTAAGTTAAAATATTTATAAGGATATAATGGTATAGAGTAGCAGATCTTTACAGTTCTATAATTTTTATTATTTCTCATTTGTTGGAATGCCAACAGCTATTATTCAGCATACAAAAACATAAACAATAGAAACGGGTAGGTTAATATGGTGCTGGAACCACATGTAACGAAACTGTTAACTTGTATTTTTTTTTAACGTTTAAATCAATTGTGTATGTAGGAAATAAATAGAAATCCAGGAAAGAATAAATTCTGGAGTGCATAGAAAGGGACACATGATCATTGCAGACACCAACTTGTATTAATTTCTTACTTTTACACTCAAAACCTATTTTCTTCCTGTATTTTATCATTTAGGACATACAGCTACAATATCACTAATCTTCTCCCATAAACCATAAAAATTCCCCTTTACCCCCTATTGTCGACATATCTAGTCCTAGAGATTACTAGAATTCCTTTCAAATAAGGCCCTTCATTCCCACCATTACTGCTTTAATTCAGTCTTGCATAGGCTTCCCTGGCCATTGCAACATATTTTCTAACTTGATTCTCTATAGTCATCTACAACCAGTCTGATCTGTCACTCACACTGTTACCACAGTTCATCCAGTTATCATCTCTCTTTATATCATTTCCCCCTTAGAAGTCACTCTAGTTCCTTATTACCTAAATGATGAAGTCCAAGACTTTTGGGATTGTACAGAAGACCATTCCCAATTAGTCTTCCTCAACTTACTCTCTCCTTAGTTCACAATCCTGTACACTATACATAGTGACAAGGCTTAATATTCAGTATTCCCTGATTCACAAATACCTTCTCATTATCTAGAATATTTCAAAATACTATTGAGTTATTGGAAAAGTCATGTCACTTTTTGCAACGAAAATCAGAAAAAATATGTCATGACTTTTCCAACAACCCAATACTATTGCTCCATTACCCACATTTTTCAAACTCAATTCAAATCGTATCTTCCTGTGAAGGTGGGTCGTTTACTGATCTCACCCAGTGCATTTGGTTCATACCTATAACAATATTCATTTCTACGTAGTCATTTATTTATATAATCTGCCCTTCTCTCTCAATCTTTGTCTAGACTGTGAGCTTCTGGAGTGCAGTATCTGAAACCTACTTAACATACATTTTTCTCAGTTTCCATATAATTTCAACACATAGTAAATGTGGTAGATTGCATTTTTTTTTCACAATATTCACTGATACTCTCTAAGATAAAAATCATGTATCCCTATCCCATTCAGGTCAGATTTAGCCATATGACTTTCCTTGGTCAATGAAATGTGTGTCACTTCTAAGCAGAACACTTTCTGTTTTTCTCTTTTGTAAGGCAGGCCATATCCCAGAAGGAAAGTGCTCTTTCAGACTAAGTTCAGAATGAAGGTGACATGGAGAAGAGTGATAGGCCTTTTGCCGTAAGGAAAAAAAATAAATGTTTGTTCTAAACCACTGAGATATTGAAACTGTTCACTGCCAAAAACATGATTTAGTCCAAGATAGGTACATATTTAATAAATGTTGAAAAAAATAAGGAAAGTGATAGAGATATAGAAGATGGATTTTGACTGGAGAATTCCAGAGTCACTTTTGTTTTAAACAAGAGCCTTCTATTGAAAACAGATAAGAATTAAACTTTTATGATTTGTTAATTATGAGAAATATTGGGAACTGGGATTTGAGAGGAGAAAGGGGCAAGTGTAGATTGCAGAATAGGAGTATATATTTTGGTACTGAAATCTTAGGAAGGAAATGAAAGTAAATTCTTGCTAGCTGAGCTTGTCCTTAAGATGTCTGCAGGGAAGATTTAAAGAAATCTAAGGCTATCTACTGAGGAGATGTTTTGAGAATGGGTGCATATTGAAGATTACTCTTTATTTAAGCCAACTTAAGTAAGTAAAAGGTGTTTTTTCCTGTTTCAAATGTCCAAGGTACTCTGTTTCTATAGCCAAATAAAGACTGGATTCCTGAACTAAAAGAACATCCAAATTTAAAATATATATGTATACTCAGTTCTTGTTAGTCACAGTAGTTATGTTCTATAAACATGTACCAAACACTGAATTAGTGAGTACTGACCATTGTTCCAAGGGGAAATATAGGTTTAAATTGCTGTGAGTTCTAGTCACACATTTTCACCAACTAGCCAATACATAACTATGCTTTATGTGTGTTCCTGTCTAAAGACACCTATTTCATATGGATTGTGATTCATTAATGTTAAACTCACAGAAAATAGCACTTTACCCATGCCTGAATGCAGCTGACTTATCATATGTGTTTTCTATGTAAGGTATATCAAGGCTTTCTTATACTTGTGAACTATAGGGGTAAACATGTACTGTGGTTGGGGGTTATTTTAAACAGAGAAATTAACAAAATACACACACATGCAAAAAGCTTGACACTGGGTAGACCATGAATGAGACACATAAGGTGAAATAAGAAAGCAGAAGTTTGCCTTATTCGATCTCAGCTGGGAATGTGCACATAAGGAGACCCTGCCACTCTGTGCATGTCTGCCAATGACAGCAAAAGTGTCATGAGTATTGATTTGGGGGCTGCAGGCTGCAAATAAATTTTAGCAAGTAACTGAATCTGCAAATACCGAATCTTCAAATAATGAGGGTCGATTCATTGCCAGAGATTTGGAAAAAATAATCAAATGGATTATGAAGGAGATGGATAAATTGCCACCCAGTGAAAAGAAAGAGATTTAGATCATTGGATGAATGGATGGATGGGTGGATGGACTGATAGATAGGTAGGTAGATAGAAGATAGATAGATAGATAGATAGATAGATAGATAGATAGATAGATAGATGATAGATAGATCTAGAAAAGTGTTTTAAATGTGGTACCTCTCCTGTTTGTTTCTTTATCTCCCCCCCTTTTTTTCCTGATTTGGTAAAATATGTCACCCAAAGGCATTAAAGTAAGGCCAGAATCTTGACAATCCCCTCTGTCAATGTACTAGAAAGCGTTAGATAGTAGACAAGTAAGCTCAAGTTTTTCTTGGCATTTTATTTTACTTACTGTATTCCTTACTTAACAAAAATCTCAAAAGCACACTTTTATGAAAAGGTTAATATTTAATAACCTGAAGTCAATACAGCATTATCAAACTTAGCCAGCATGGAATTAACTTCCATAAGATCTACATAGCAGATATTCCCCAGTAAGTTTAAATAGAATAACCCTGTTTTGTCACATAGATATTGGAATTTGGTATTTACATGCAAACTCTTTTGTGATTTTTATTTTGCTGTTGAATGAAAACATATGGACCAAAGTTATTTTAAACTCACCACTCTAACTTGTAGACTACTAATAACTTATCTCTGGCTAAATTCTTAAGTGTAGAGAAGAGATTTATACCTTAAAAAAAACACGCAAAGAACATGGTGAGAGATAAGTGATTTAACACTCTGGTTCTGATACTTTTTTTATGGAAATATTACCTCCAAAAACGTTTATCAAGACAGGCTTTTGTAATCCCCATTAAATTCAATGAATGAATTGTGAAGGGTAAATAAGACCCATTGTAATCTTACATTTCTTATATAATATTCATAATCATAACATTACATAAGAGCAAGCTAGCATTAACTAAAGGAGCAATTTAAATCCCTTCTTCCTTGGAGAATGGGTGCTTGACAAATAGAGTTTCCTGTCCCATTTGCAGCACGCCCATGCATCTCCTCAAGTGGCAATGAGACCCACACTCTCATATCAGTGATATAATAAACCCTCCAAAACAGAGGGAAAAAATGAGGCAAACAAGCCCACTGCATTTCAACTTGTCAGCTTTAAATAAAATCTTCTGCAGCTGAAAATGAGAAACTTGAGGGAAGATAATGTGTGAAATAATGAAATTTAACACTGGGACAGAACATATTGCATTATTATTTTTTCCCTGATCTGCCACAGAAGTTTTTGAAATTTCAGCATAGATAAATTTTAATGAAATACCTTCTTGTCAAGGAGGACTTAGAGGAAGAAATGGTTTATTTTGTTTATTTTTTTTGTCCTTTTCCACCTACTGAGGTCTTAGGAGACATCTCAAATTGTCTCCAGCTCCTATGATATCTTAATAAGTAGTCTATGATCTTTGGAACAACTCTCATTATCAATTTTTAAGTCAGAGTTGATATAGCAGAGCATATTGAAAAAACACTAAATGGCTTTTTTTCATTTACATTAATTAATTACTCACATAATAGTTTCCCTGGCACTGATTTTATATGCAGAATATTGGAGCATGCTCTCTGCCTATAAAAATAAAGGACAGAAATGCATTTCAAGGATGATCAAAATAAATTAACATTCTGATAAGTATAAATATCTGAATATCAATGAAGTAAACAATGGTTGTTAAAGTAAACCCTTTCCTTCATCCTTTCCTCAGTGCCCACTCCCCCCCAACACAGTTTATCTCCAGTTTCCTGTCTTGCATTCAGGAAGCTCCATCTGCTACCCCTTTCAACCTTCTCCATAACCCTTCTCCTCCCTCTTTTGTGCTACTTTTGTTTTTTTGAGGGCAGTGTCACTGGCCCTCATATGTGGGACCCGAACTGGGGCTGCTAATGTCCCAGGGCGGGCGCTGTGCTACTTTTCTTCATTGTTAAATTGTCCCTTCACTTTCTTTATCTTTCCGGAAAGAGCTCTTACACCTCTTCAAAGGAAGGACAGTGCCACTGGGTCCCACCATATACATAGCACAAGTTGTTCGTATGCCAGTGGGAGAGAAGATGAGAAAAGCCATGTCTTTTTTCCCTGAATACCCCAATATGTGACCAAATTTGATGTAAACATCATTTCATGTCTTTTATATCCAAGGTTGTGTCTCATGTATTTTTCAAACAAGCTTAAAATACTTCTTCCTTATTATGTTATACCATTGTAGCATGAACTTTCTGATATCAATGCTTAAAATTCCTAGATTACTGTGATCAGTGCATAGAATGATAGCAGTGTTAAGGAGTATCATCCCTGACACCATCCTTGATGACACATTGTTAAGTTTTTTCAATCACTGTAATATAAAACATAATTTCATATGTGTATTTTAAGTGTATTAGAGAAGTAGCATAGGATAAGAAAGAGTATATAGACTATAGACTACAAAAGACTTCAGTTTGAGGCTCTGACAAATCAATATTTACAGGAATGACCATAATCAGCAAATTTTTTTAACCACTCTATAATTCACTTACTTGTAAAATGTAAAAACAAGAAAGAAAGAAAGAAAGAAAGAAAGAAAGAAAGAAAGAAAGAAAGAAAGAAAGAAAGAAAGAAAGAAAGAGAGTACCATGAATGTTATATGATGATTAAATTAATGGTAGACATGTTTTTAAAATATTTTTCATTCTTATTTTATGATCATTATAATAATTGCTATAAAGTGAAGGAAAAGAATATATGTGAAGTTAACTTGACCTAACTCTAAAATGTTCAGTATGAATCGGTGATATTATACAGCTTCCAGGCATACACTGAATTTTGCAATCAGTAAAATTCTGCTAAATCATTAGGTTATTCTCTGCAGCTCAAGGTAAGTGAGGCTGGTGCCTTCCGGCACTTTTAGATGGAAAGTTTCCATTGTGTTTTGCATTGTTTATTCTAACAAACTGCTGTCTCAATCATCATGTAGGTGTAATACAAGACCATACATGGTATGGCCTGAAGTAGCCATGTAATGACATCTTTTCAAAAGAAAAACCAATGGAATCATTTGCTTAGAAGATATGTGTTCTAAGCTGAGGGGTTTTCTGTTTCCCCACAGTGATGGCTGGGCTGACAGGTATGATGTGACAGATGGATATCAGCGAGAAGCTGTTGGTGGAATCACAATCAAGCTCCAATCTCCCGATGTCAAGTGGTTTGATGATTACTATCTGAAGCTCAGGCCAGAAACAAACCTCCGAAACCCTTGGTTTCAAGAATTTTGGCAGCATCGTTTTCAGTGCCGGCTGGAAGGGTTTGCACAAGAGAACAGCAAATACAACAAGACTTGCAATAGTAAGCAGATTTATTGTTTCATTAAAGTGGACAAGGCTAAGGTTCCAATCTAAGTAAAATGTGTCATGGGGAGAGTGGCTGTAATATGTTAGAGAGGAAGACTCTTGCATAAACAGAGTGGGGATTGCTACTGATAGTGATAAACAGGTTTTATTCTAAGAGAAACATCAGAGTGTTCACTCTATTGAGATTAAAAATGATTAGATTAATTATATTTATATCATTCAAAAAATTGGCACTGTGCTAAAGGATAATATGAGCCCCAGGTGGAACTATCCTTTACATCCTCGATGACATCTATATTCTGCTCATTTTGATTATCTTTAGTAGTTGGCACAGTGTGAGGCACGTAGTAAGGAATATGAATATCTATATCTATATATCTACAGATATAGATAAAGATTTAGATATAAAAGGAATAAATGAATTTTTTTGAAGGACAGGGCCAATTTCTACTTGAACAAATAAACCATAATAGTAGCAGGGATGTGCTATGTATAATTATGCTGTTTCAAAATACATAACCTGATCAGGACCATTCGTTCAATCATTCAGTAAATGTAATGTACCAAACATTGCTTTAGTTGGAGGGGTAGCAAGATGAGGAAAGCTAGTTCTTGCCTTCATGGGATTTAGTGTCTATTAAGGGATGTAGTCATGTTAACAAAAAATAGGATTCAACATTGCCAGTGCTATAATGGCTAAACAAAAGTTTGGTTATTATTATTTGTAGCATGTCCAAAAGGAATTTTTAATAACCAGGTATGACCAATGTTGATATATATGTCAATGCCTGCAAAGGTTAAGGTTTGTTAAAACTGATAAGGGATTTGTTGGTACTGCCTTATCCCATACTGCTGTATCCCATACAAGAGCTCCATATGTATTTGAATAGGAGTAAAATGTCTTATTTGGTGGTGTAGGTGCCTTCATCAATGACACTAGAACATGAGAATGCATTGGAAAAGTAAATTTGAAATCCTGGTCCTTGAATGAATTCTAGTACACAGGGAGGTTGTCACATACCAGCTCCAAAATGAGGAAAATAGGAACGATGTAGTTTTTCATTATGAATCTTCTCTTGAGTCCATGTCCATTGTATGTTTTTGGTATCAGTTCATTCTTTTGTGAAGTGGTTGTTTTTAAATGTCAGTACTTGGTAAAATAAGAATATGACAACCTTAAGTCAATTTCTCTTTGGGTAGTGGGAGGAAGAGGGCGACGCTGGAGTGTGGGTATTGTACTGGTCAATAAAATCCAGAAATCACAGAAGCATGGTGTGAAACCAGGTTTGCTTCCCTCTCGTTTCAGATTCTGCTAACTCTTGTCCCAAATCTTCAAATGCTGATTTATTGCCTTTTTTTGTTTGGGTTTTTTTTTTTCATGCAGAAATGGGTGTGAATCAATAGCATTGTGACTACATTTCACAATTTCGATTTTTATAACTGTTTTCATATCTTTCACAGATATATTCAGTTTCTGAATGACACAAAATTCTTTCCTTCCCTGAGATTTGGGTAGTTTATGCTTCTCTGTATTCTGATTCTATGATTGCATAAAGATTAGTTTATATAGCTACATTAGGAGGTATAAAGGACAAACAGTAGTTCTGATCTCATCTCCAGTTCCTGTTTACTCACGAGTTAGTGACAACCCCTAACCGTGTGGCTAAGGAAATTTTTCCAATTGGTCTTTATTCTTTTGTACTAATGTTTTTCTTTTCCCCACTCCTTTTTGTCAGAAATTTCTTCTCCTTAAAAGAGCTCTTTGTTTCTCTTACTCTCTTTTTTTTTTCCCCTGCCGGAAGTTTTTTTTTAGATATACTCTTGAGGGCCGGCCGAGTGGCACGGTGGTTAAGCGCTGGCTTGGGAAGCCAGCGGCCCCGGTTCGGTCCCACATAGGAGGGCCAGTGACACTGCCCTCAAAAAAAAAAAAAAAAAAAAAAAAAAATAGATATACTCTTGAAAAACTCTTAAGTTGATTTCCATGGAAACAATATTTCTGTAGAAACTGATCTGTAAAATACTCCACTTGAACCTGTTGCTGTAGCTCTCTGCCTCTCACCTGAACCCTGATGTGACTTCTCTGCTCAAAATTTGTTCTGTACTCCCGTACAGGAAAGCACTCTTACATCCCTCACCCCCTTGAGATCTTATCTGATAACAGATGTCATTTTGCACATAAACATGAACACTTAACATTTAATATCTCAGTTAGTCTTCTCAATAAGGGAAGCACTGTTATTATCCTTATTTTAGAGATAACAAAAACCAAGATTTAGAGAGAAAAAAAATGACTTGTTCCAGGTCAGATAACTATTAAATACTGAAACTTAGAACTGAACTCAGATTTGTTTAGCGTTTAACCAATATGCTCTACTAAAATAGTACAATATTATAGTTTTAAAGAGTTATGATACCAAAAAGAAAAGTAAATCTTAAAATTATTTGTATATGACTATGGAATACAATAATAGTTACTCAAATTTTTATTAACCTCTATTTGTGATCATATTTCCTATTTATTCAAATGTCCTTTTAGCATCTCAATCCCACCTTCAAAAAGGCCCTATGTAGTTTATTCATATCTGTAACACCACCAAATATGAATAGCATTTTCCTAAATATAATGTACTTAATTAAGCCCTTTTATCAGGCAGTGTGCATAAGAGAGCCATTTTTGAGTTGGAATGGTAAGAAAGATTAGGAATTTATCATTCATTGCTGACAAAAAGTTTCATTGTCTACTGTACCTTAAACCTAATAGGAAGTTTAATAAGCAAAATGTCTTGAAACAGAGTAGAAATACCTATAGCTGAATTACTGCTTATTTTTCTTAGGAGCTTCTTGGAAGGCAAACTATAAAAGATAGGAGAGGTATCTTATTTATAGTTTTAGGTATTATAAATTATTTATAGTTTTAAATATTATAAATAAAGCTTTTGTGAACATTTGTATTTTTATAATTAACATTTGAATTTTGATATGTTTATTGCTCATTTCTAATTTTCGCCATGCATATATCGAAGGACTCATATCCAAAATAGATGAGGAACTCTCAAGCTAGATATTAAAAAGATAACTGACTTAAAGAAATGTGCACAAGATGTGAACAGACACTTTATAAAAGAGGATGCCCATATTTCTAATAAACATATGAAAAAGAGCTTGTCTTTATAATATATAATGGAAATGATGATCTAAATCATATATGATAAAACCACACAGAATGTTTAAAGTTAAAAAAATAATACCAAGTGTTGACAAGGGTGCAGAGCATCTTGAACTCTCATGCATTTCAGTGAAAGTATAAATTAATTCAACTACTTTGGAAAACTGCTTGGCAATATCTACTAAATTTAAATGTATTCTTAGCCTATGACCTAGCAATTCTATTACTATGTATATATCTAATAGGAACTAAGATGTATGTCTACCAGAATGTATGTAACTTTCTATATTTTCTATATTTTCTAAACATTCTAAGATGAGGATTGGTTATTTCTTATCCAAAAAAACAAATACAAAAATTAAATTTCAAAATATGATTTTAGGACCCGCCCCCCCCCTCTCGCGCGCACACACATACACACACACACACACACAGTTTTAAGGAAGGCACTTTCATCTATGTGTGCTGTTGTTGTTGTTTAATAGTATATATATAGAGTAATGTGCATAAAATACACAAATTTTAAGTATACAGCTTGATAAATTTTTACATATATACACCTCTGTAACTACCTCCCAAAACAACAGTATCAGGAAGTTCAGAAAGACAGCATATATGGCAGTCTAAATATTGATTTTCTTACAAGAAAAACTTATACAACTTCATAATTTAAATATTAAAAAATAAATAAATGTGCAATAGCTTTATTGGCAGATGCTTCATAGAAAATTACCAATTGGAACATAGCTTATTACTATCTCCTATTTCTCTCATTTGCTGTTTGTTTTCTATTTCTCCAACTTGTTCTTTAATTCATTATTTCTCCTTTACTGTCTTCTTTTGGATTCATCACTAATTTTTATAATTCTATTCTACCACCTCAACACTTTTGTTTTGTCTCTTAGTATAATTCATTTAGAGTTTTCAAGAGAAATTACTAAATGAATCCTTAATTTAATACAAACTAGTTTAAGTTGGTTCTTGTTTGTAATCAAGAATCTTGCAGATATTTAAGTCTACTTACCCCCTCATACTCTTTTTGCTATTGCCATATAATTTACTTCTAGACATGTTATAGATGGCATGACCAAGATTTGTTATGATTTTTGCTCAAATGGTCAACAGTCATATGTTTACCCACTCCAGTGCCCTTCATTGCTCTATCTGTGATTCTTTTAGCCTGAAGAATTTCCTTTATTATTCCTTGTAAGGTAGGTCTACTGCCAACAAATTACATTAGCTTTTTTTTTTCCTCCCTTGGGGATATCTTTATTTCACCCTTAGTTTTGAAGAAACTGTTCACTGAGTACAGCAATCCATATAGGCAGGTTTTTGTTTTTCTTTAAAAACAGCATTCCGGGCTGCCTGAGTGGCTCAGTTGGTTTAGAGCTTGCTCAAGAGTGCGAGCTGAGCTCTGGGCAACAACAGTTCAATGCCCAGCCCCAGCTGAGCTGCCAACAGGTAGCTGGATGGCTCAGCTAAAAATATAAATAAATAAATAAATAAATAAATAAATAAATAAATAAATAAATAAATAAATAAAAACAGCATTCCATTTTTTCTCAGGATTCCATGATTTCTTTGAGAAGTAACCATATTCTTAATGTTTCCTCTGATGACAATATCTTTTTTTTTCAAAGTTTTTATGATTACTATTTTTTTTTTTTTTTTTTTTAGTTTGTAGTTAGCTATGATGAAAGTAGGAGTTAAATTCCCTTATTTCTTTCTTAGGGTTTCCAGAGCTTTTTAATCCACAATATGTGGATTAAAGATTTGCATCATTTTTGAAGTTTCCCAGAAATTACTTCTAGAAACATTGTATTCTGCTACATTTTCCCCTTTGTTTCTTCTGGTACCTAGTTATATCATGCCTATTTTATATCATTTGACTCTCACACATTTTTTTTCTGGTCTCTCTTTCATATCTTTTCTTTCTCTCTTTATGCTTCAGTTTGACTCTTTTCTATTATTCTGTCTTTGATTTCACTAATTATGTCTTCCCTATGTCTAATCTTCTCTTAACCAAAATAAGAGGTTCTTGATTTTAGATGTGGTGTTTGACAGTTCCAGAATTCCCATTTCATTATTTTTACAGATTCCAATTTTCTTTTGAAGTTCTCTTTCACATCCATTTTTTCAGTCCTTTATTTCCTTGAGCATATTGATTATATGTTCTTGATTGATTATATTGATTATATATTATTTTAAGGTTCTTCTTTTCTAATTCTAGCTTCTAAATCTTATGTCAGTCTACTTCTATTGACTGATTTTTCTTAGTTGTTGGTCACATTTTATGCTTCCTGACTCATCTACAATATCTTTTCTTTTATGCCAAACAATGAGTAGAAAAATCACCGTAAATATTGCTTTTTATGTTATTTTTCCACCAGTAATGATTTGACTTTTCTAGGTTCAAAGAAATTGAGATGGGGTAGGTTGCAATATAAGGTAGAAGCAGTCAACCTCTGGTTAAAGTCTTTAAGGGGTAATTGGCACAGAATTTTCATTGAGCCTAGCTAGTATATTCACTGCCCTGGATGTCTGATTCAGTCAGATTTTTACTGTTTTTGAGCTTTGCTCTCCAGCCTTCTGTACCATACCATTTCTAAATTTGACATGTATCTTGAGGAAAAATCTAATTTAAGTTTGAGCAGTTTCCATTTTTTAAGTGAGGCTTTTCTTCCAAATAATATAAAACGAAAGCAGATTTCAGATTTCCTGTTCAAAATCTTGATCCTCTCATGCAGCCCCCAGAATCAGCCAGTGAATCATAAGGGAAATGGCCAGCATGCATTTAGAGATCCTGGAGTTTATAAATTGACATACCAGATCATTTCAATATCCACATTTTTTTTCTGGTTTCTCTTTTTACCAGCAGTGTCACATACTAGATGGAATTATACCTCCCCACCCCCAGCCATAATTCATGTTCTTTCCCAGAACCTCAGAATATAATTTTATTTACAAACAGTGTCACTGCAAATATAGTAAGTTAAGATGAGGACATAATTGAAGTAAAATGAACTCCAACCCAATATGACTGATATCTTTGTAAAAAGGGAAGCAGTGACACAGAGACAGAGACACACAGGGGAAATACCATATGAAGACATGGGCAGAAACTGGAACAATGCAGGAAAAAGACAAGAGCTACCAAGGATTAATGGCTACCACCAGAAGCTAGGAAAAGGCAAGGGAGGTTCTACCCAGAGTCGCTGAGGGAGCATGGCCCTGCTGACTCTTTGATTTTGGACCTCTAGCATCCAGAAGAACTGTGCCTGTGAGAGAATAAACTTCTGTTGCTTTAAGCCACCTGGCTTGTGGTACTTTGCAATGGCTGCTCTAGGAAACTGATGTCCCCTTTTTCAAACCAAGCTAGATCATCAGCCTGGCTCCAGAACCTGCAGATACCCTCAGATAATAAAGCAGCGGGTGACATCTGCCCACTTTTGCAGTTCTCTCTTCATTCATTTTGTTTCTGTTTTTGCCATATATCTTTACTGTCTTTAAATTTTTTTATATTTGCATTTTTTGGCCTTTTAAAGTTATGCAGCAGCTGAATTTTCATTTGCTTTGGAATCCATCCTGCTTAACACCAGAAGTTCCTCCTTTACTCTTTATTCTTAATTGTCATCCCCTGCAATCCAAATTTTGATGTATAAATAAAGCCTGCCATTTGTAATGTCTAAAGTGTTTATACTTTTGTTAATTTTGGTTTTGTTTTTAAGCATTTCAAAACTTAAATCAAAATATTAGTACAGCTCTTAAATGTTTTAACTATGTGATATTATTAGAATATAGGTTTATACACTATTAATAGTGAGCCTGATTTCAGTAAGTTTTACTTAAATTGCCCAATTATGTTAGACTTAAATTATAAGTTAAATTGATAATAAATTAAAAGTTTTAATAATGTAATTTAATTCTTCTAATTGTTCATTTAAATAAGCTAGTAATAAAAGGGATAGAGACTTAGAATTGTTTTCTAATAACTGTATGCTATTCTCTTTTTGAACCAACTTAAGGATCCATTTCCTTTACAATTATACTCCGTTACCCACTAATATTCATTTACTCTCTTCTTTCTATGGCCTCTCCTTGTCACCTCCAGTAACTTCCAGAGGTATTGCTTATGATATTAACGCACAAACATTCTCACCTGGATGTCCTGAGGGCACCTCAAATTTATGTATCTAAAGCTAACCTCATTATAACTTCTGCAGCCACAGCCCCCAACTCTTAGTTCCTCCTTTTTGAATCTCCAGTTAAATGAATGATGTACTTATCCACTCTGTCTCCTAAGATGTACGAGTAAGTGACCCTCACATATTCCCCTTTTCTCATCTTCTCAGCAACTGATGACCAAATGCTGTTAATTCTACTGTATGACATCTTCCACATCTGTTCCCTCCTTTTCATTGGTGCCTAAATTAAAATCTTTATACTATTGCTGTGGTTTAGTTCTTCATTATCTCTCACCTTAAATATTAGGATAATCTCCTCCTTTAATTTTCCTTTTGATACCAGCTTCTCCTCTCTCCATTTTATGCTGAAAACTAGTTCCAAAGGTGTTCATCTAAGGAATGAATCTCATGTTACTGCCATTCTTAAAGATTTCCCTTGGTTCTCCAATGTCTACAACAAGAAATCCCAATACCTTTACTCCAGCAAAATCTCTTTAATTTTGTCATTTACCTTTTGCAAGGTCATCGTCTATTTCTTAAACCCATGAAACCTGTGCTCAAGCCACCTCACATATTGTGCTTTTCCATTTAAGAGTGGCATGCCTGCTTAAGACCCTGTACTTTCATACATGCTGAGTCTGGCTCAGTGAAAAGCCCACCTCAAGATATCTGTCAATTCCACTGAGCTTCCATTCTCATGTTTTCTAATAACTCCCGTTTGCTGTTCTCAAAGAAACTATGTTTCTCTTACATTTCACTTTCTGTGCCTTTTGTCTTTTTTTGTCGCCTACCAATCTAAATATTGCAGATCTTCCACTTCCTTCATTTTTATGCCACCAAGTAACCACTCACATAGGCATCTATGAGTATGTGTGTAACAAACTCTAACAATAAAATGAGGAAGAGATAAATGGGTTCAGAGCAATATAAAAATACTTTGACCATGAGGGCATTTCTGGGATTCTAGTAAGTTTCTATTTCTTGAGGCAGTGGTGGTTACTAGGATGTGTTTATTTTGAGAAAGATTAATATATGGCTATGATTTTTACACCTCTCTATGTTAATGTTTTAATTAATAAGATTTTACCTGTACATAACATTTATATGGCCATTATATGCAGTCCAGCATTTCTTTCTTTCTAAATTTCCCCACACGCACACTCCCACTCCTCACCAGCTTTCTGACACCATGGTGGCTTGATCCTTCTCCCTTTCTCTCTCTGTAATTCTTACCTCCCTTCTTCTATATATTTCTATACATCAAAATAAATACCTCTCCATTTCACATGTAGGAGGACTATTTAGCTATTTCTTTGTTTTTTTTGTCTCCTTCAAAATTCTACACTTGGAGAGGATATGCTCACCTTTTGAGCTGAAAGCTGCTGCTAAAGTTAATTTGCCACACAGAAGGACATTTACTCCAGAAAAAAAATGATGCCATCCTCACAGGAGATAAAGCAGCTACAGCAATATAACATTTTCCACTGTGTTACACCACCACATAAATATAACTTTGACATTGTTACACCAGCATGTAAACATTTTGTGTTCATCTTTCTCCGTTACGTTATAGATTTATCAAGAAGAGGAACTGTTTCCTCATCTCTCTTTTCAAAATTTCTAGCATGATACCTTGTATATAACAAGAATCTGATAAATATTGTTAATTAAATATCATTTTATTTCTCTTAGACCGAGGCAATGTTACAATGCCTAGAGCACCTATAACAGTGGTACTCAATCTGTATCATTGTTTATTTGTTGACCGAGTCTTATGTGGTTGAGCATTGTCAGTAGACAATTAGTATTAAGAATTCTTATGTGGTTGAGCATTGTCAGTAGACTGAAGTATGCCTCACATATCCTTGTGTGAACATGTGTATGTTTATAAACACATGTACCTTGTTTTAAAGCACAAGCTGTTGCAGTTAACAAATTACAGTTTGACTTGTTTTTGAATTACTGAAATCACAGTAGTTTATTGCCACTATGTGTTTTCTATGTCAAAAGATATTAAAAGTACAAGTAACATTTATGGAATGTGTAGACATTTTTGACACTAAAAGGATTTCCTGTATTCAGAAATGTTGGTTCCACTAGCTTGGAGGTGTTTCTTTTCCCTTCCTGTTACAGTAAGTTTCTAGCTAAGTCCACATTTTCTCTGATAAATATGTCTCATGAAGACTGGAAGTAGGTTATAAAGGATATTTCCTTAAGTATCAGATTATTTTTTTTAACATCTTGTTGGCATTTGAAATGTGTATTAGTGGCTTAGCCATTGTTCAAAACACTTCCTCATCTCTCAGTCTGAAAACATGACTGGGAAAATCAAAACAGTGCATTGAGAGGAAATAATTGTCTGGGTTAAGAGTAGCTAGACTATAAGAAAAGTATGACAAGGGCCAAATAAAATAAACAGAGTACCACAGCTAACCCCAAGAATAGAAATCCCTTATCCTTGTACTATATTAATATTTCCAAGATTCTGTTTGGAAACAAAGTTAATCCAGTGTGGATAAAGTATTCCATGGTTACATATATCGGGATTTTTACATTCTGTATCCAATTTTTGGAGATTCACAATGTACATCAACATGTTGGAAAAGGACAAATGGTGTAAAAAAATTTGAACTACCCTTCTTTAATCAAGCATCTCCTTTTTTTCATTTTTACTATGAACTCAAACTTCTTATATAATGCTGATCAGCACCGTACTTCAGGAAAGACTGCCCTAGGCTAATATTACTAACCATTCATCAAAGAAGAAATGTGATCACATTATCCTAGTGTATGTGGTGAAATCTGCTGAGCAGAAGCCCATTTCTGTCTTTATATCAGCCAAAGAATTAAGTTAATTAGAATTTGATGTGACAGTTTTGGCTTAATACAGCTCTTGGATTTTTTACATTTTGATACTTGTCATTGCCCGGGGGAAAATTCCTCTCCATCTTGGACTCTGCTTTAAGGAAATGGAACATAGAGCCAGATCAAGTCCCCAGATACTAACATATCAAAGTTTTGATAAACATAATCTGTCGAATTTTTTATTTTAATTCCAGAGTTTAAGAAATGAAAGTGATTATCCAAGTAAACGGTAGTACCCGTAATTTTCCATGATTAATATCCACGAACAAAGAGTACTCAGTGAGATCCCCAGAAGAAAGCCTTTGCATAGAAACTGCAAAGTTTCCCAAGATCTTATGATACTGAAATTGGAACCTAAGATGTATTAAAAGTATTTAAAATAAACTAAAGGGAGACCTGACAAATTTTCTGAATCAGTAACTTGATGCATAGAGGTGCATTGTAAAAAGCAGTGGATTTAGAACCAGACAACCTATATTTCAAAACTGAACCTACAGCCACTACGAGGTCTCTTTGGGACTCAGTTTTCTTGTATACGAATTGGGATTATTATTAAAAATAAAACCTAACTCACAGGACTCTAGTGAGGCTTCAGTATGATGATATATGGGAAGACACTTAAAGAAGTGATGGGAAAATACCTGCTGCCGACAAAGATGAAGTACTAGAGACTGGATTTACTCTCCTGTTTGAAATAACAACAGCAATAAAACAAGACAAAATATATAAAACCCAGTTTTCATGATATTGAACATCAACCAATAAATGACAGTTATTCTTAAGAGACAAGAAATAAATTAGGTGAAACTTCTGAGTTTAGAAGATGAAATTGTGAGTTCAGAGAGACCAAGAAACCGAGATTGTGCAAAGCACAGAGACAAAGGGGTGAGAGCTGCATTAAAAGACAACTCTGAAATGCCCATCGGTAGATGACTGGATTAAGAAACTGTGGTACATTTATACAATGGAGTACTACTCCGCTATAAAGAAGAATGAAATCGTACCATTTGCAATGATATGGATGGACCTAGAGACTATTGTGTTAAGTGAAATAAGTCAGTCAGAGAAAGACAAATACCATATGATCTCACTCATATGTGGAATCTGAAAAACTGAATGAATGAGCAATGTAAACAGAAACTGTCTCATAGATATAGAGGAAAAACAGGGTTGCTAGTTGGGAGGGGGATGGGGATGAGGGAGAAGGGGAAGGGATTAGACAGCAAAAATAGGCAACTACAATATTGCTACAGGGATATGAATTAATAATGTAAATATTTTGTAAATAATGTAAATATTTTGTGGAGTGTCAGATGGTCACATGTCTTGTTGGGAAGACCATTTCATTGATGGAGTAGAGGCTTGATCACTGCACTGTACACCTGAAGCGGAGGTTGTATACCAACTGTAATTGAATATATATATATATATATATAATATATATATATATATATATAGTCATGGGATGTGGATTATACAGTGGAAGGGAGTCAGAGGAAGTGTAATAGATATATATGATATGGGGGAGGAGTGGGGTGGTGAATTGGGGGAGGGAGGTTGTCACTTTGAGGGGTAAAAAGTATAACTATTGCACTGTGTTGTACACGAGAAACTAATTAAAAATTTTAAAAAAATAAAAAATAAAAAATAATAAAAAATAAAATAAATAAATAAACATACACACACACACACACACACACACACACAAAGACAACTCTGGAGATCTGCAATGGCTCCCTCTGGAATATCCACCTGACTATTGATCTCTACATGCATTTGAGGCTTGGGAAAGGACCACCCTGGAGGATTTGATGCAACAGTGGTCCTAGCACCCATATGGGACAAGGAACATTGTCTGTCCCTAGCCATCAGACTGGAGATCTTACAGTTCAAAAGGTTAAAACAATACTTAAGGGAAATTTTATACCATTAGCTGACTATATTATAAAGAAAAATAGTCTCAAATCAATGACAAAAGACCCACCTTAAGAAATTTGGAAAATAAGAGCAAATTAAACCCAAAGTAAGTAGAAGAAAGGAAGTAATAGATTAAAATGAAAATAAATGAAATCTAAAGCAAACACAATAGAGAAAATAAATGAAACTAAATCAATGAGACTAAAACCTTGTTCTTTTAAAAGATCAAATAAAATTGAAAAATATAAAAAAGATTGATCAGGAAAATAGAGGAAACATAAACTACCAGTATCAGGAATGAGAGAGGTAGCACCACTGCAGAGTCTACTGATATGAAAAGGAAAATAAGAAGTGTTTTTAAAAGCAACTTAAATAAATCAGTGAACTTAGATAAAATGGAAAAAATCCTAGAAATGCACAAACTACCCAAGTTTACTAAAGAATAGACAACCTGAATAGTTCTATATCTATTAAAGATATTAAATTGTTGTTAAAATCTTTACCACACAGAAAACTCCAACCCAGACAGTTTCAATGGTGAATTGATACCAAATATTTAATGAATTTTATATAAACTCTACCAGAAAATTAGAGGCAGGAATACTTTCAAATTCAATCAATGAGGCCAGCATTACCCTGATACTAAAACCAGACCAAGATGTCACAAGAAAATAAAATTACAGACTGATACACCACACAGACATTGGTGTAAATATTCTAAACAAAATATTAGTGAATCATATTGAACAATATGTAAAAAATATAATATATGATGACCAAGTAGAACTTATCCCAAAATGTAAGGTTGATTTAATAGTCATAAATTCACCACTGTAATTTATTGTATTAAAAACCTACACAATTAGGATGTATGTCACAACTTAATATTAATTTATGATAAATTCTCAGCAAACTAGCAATAGGCTAAACTCCCTCAAGCTAATAAGATTTTCCCCTAGAATCAGGCAAAGAAGTTGCCTGTTACCACCAGAAGTTTTAGTCAATGAAATATGCATTAACTAAAGAAATAAAAGGCACACAGATTTAAAATGATGCATTACAGCTGTCTTTCTTAACAAATGACGTGATTGCCTATTTAGAAAGTTCAATGGTATCTACAAAAAGTTCTAGCGAGTTTATGAAGTTTGCAGTATACAATATTAATATAGAGAAATCTATTGTATTTCTATATAATAGCAGTAAACAATAAGAAAGTGACATAAAAATAATACCATTTAAAATAATATTAAGAAATGAAATACTCAGTGGTAATTGAAATAAAGGATACATTAGAGGGAATCAATATTAGATTACATGAAGCAGAGGATCAAATCTGTGATTTAGAAGATAAAGGAGCAGAAAACACACAAGCATAACAGCAAAAAGAGAAAAGAATACAAAAAAATGAGGATAGCTTAAGGGGCTTCTGGGATAACATCAAGTATACCAATATTTCGCCTCATAGGGGTACCAGAAGGAGAACAGAGAGCAAGGAACTGGAAACCTATTTGAAGAAATAATGATGCAAAACTTCCCTAACCTGATAAAGGAAATAGACATACAAGCCCAGAAGGCAATAGTGAGTCCCAAACAAGATGAACCCAAAGAGGTCCACACCAAGACACATCATAATTAAAATGTCAAAGGTTAAAGACAAAGAGTCTTAAAGCAGAGAAAGAAAAGCAATTAGTGCTGGGAAAATTGGACTGACACATGCAAAAAAATGAAAATGGACCACCTACTTATACCATATATGAGAACAAATTCAAAATGGATTATAGGCTTAAATGTAACACCTGAAACCATAAAACTTCTAGAAGAAAACGTACAGAGTAAATATGCAGACATTACACTGAGAAATATTTTTACTAATATATCCCTTCAGGCAAGAGAAATAAAAGAAACAAGAAACATGTGGGATTAGATGAAATTTAAAAGCTTTTTCACAGCAAAGGAACCATCAATGAAAAAAAAAAAGTCAGCCTACTGAATGGGAGAGGATATTTGCCAATGATATATCTGATATGGGGTTAATATCCAAAATTTATAAAACACTCATTCAATTCAACACCAAAAAAACAACCCAATTTAAAAATGGGCAGAGGATGCCAAGAGACATTTCTCTAAAAAGGACATAAATATGGCCAACAGGCATGTGAAAAATGTTCAACCTCACTAATCATTAGAGAAATGCAAATAAAAACCACAGTGAGATAACACCTCACTCGGGTCAGAATAGCTATCATCAATAAATCAACAAACAACAAGTGCTGGCAAGGTTGTGGAGAAAATAGAACCCTGGTGCACTGTTGGTGGGACTGCAGATTGGTGCAGCCATTATGGAAATCAGTATGGAGGTATCTCAAAACCTGGAAATGGAACTACCTTATGACCCAACAATTCCACTTTTGGGTATCTATCCAGAGAAACTCAAAAAGCTAATTTGAAAACATATATGCACCTCTATGTTCATTGCAGTTCTATTTACAATAGTCAAGACTTGAAAACAACCAAAATGCCCATCGGTAGATGACTGGATTAAGAAACTGCGGTACATTTATACAAATGGAGTATTACTTCGCTATAAAGAAGAATGAAATCTTACCATTTGCAGTGATATGGGTGGACCTAGAGAACATTATATTAAGTGAAATAAGTCAGTTGGAGAAAGATAAATACCATATGATCTCACTTATATGTGTAATCTAAATAACTGAATAAATGAGCAAAGTAAGCAGAACTAGTTTCAGAGATATAGAGGAAAAACTGATGGTTGCTAGATGGTAGGGGAGTGAGGATGAGGGAGAAGGGGAAGGAATTAGACAGTATAAATAGGTAACTACAATATTGCCACAGGGATATGAAAGACAGTTTGGAGAATATAATTAATAATGTTGTAAATATTTTGTAGGGTATCAGATGGGTACATGTCTTGTTAGTGAGACCACTTCATGGATGGTGTAGAGGCTTGACCGCTGCACTGTAAACCGAAAGCTGATGTTGAATAATATTGTATGTCAACTATAATTTAATACATATATATAGTCACAGGATATGGAGTATAGTGTGGGGAATAGAATAAATGGAATAAATAAATGGAATAGATATGTATGATATGGGGGGGTGGATTGTGGAAGGGTGTTGTCACTTTGTAAGGGGTGAAAAGTATAACTATTGCACTGTTTGTACACCTGAAACTAATAAAAAAAAAAAAAACTTAAAAAAACAAAAAAAAACGAAAAAAAAGAAAGAAAAGCAATTAGTTACCAATAAGGGAGCTCCTGTAAGACTGTCAGCTGGTTTCTCAACAGAAACTTTGCAGGCTAGAAGGGATTAACAGGAAATGTTCAAAGTCATGAAAAGCAAGGACCTACAACCAAGACTGCTCTACCCAGTAAAGCTAGCATTTAGAATAGGACAGATAAGGGCCTGCCAAGTGGCGTGGTGGTTAGGCGCTGGCTTGGGAAGCCAGTGGCCCTGGTTCGGTCCCACATATGAGGGCCAGTGACACTGCCCTAAAAAAAAACAAAAAAAAAACCAAAGCATACCAATAGAATAGGACAGATAAAGAGCTTCCCAGAGAAGGAAAAGCTAAAGGAGATAATTACCTCCAAACCAGTATTACAAGGAATGTTAGGGGACGTTTTTATATATATATATATATATAAAATAAATAATAAAATGGTAATGACTACATATCTATCAATAATTACTTTAAGTATAAATAGATTTAATGCTCCAATCAAAATATAGGGTGGCTGAATGATTAATAAAATAGACCTTTATATATGCTGCCTACCAGAGACTCACTTCAAATCAAAGAACACACAGGCTGAAAGTAAAGGTATGGAAAAAGATATTTCATGAAAAAAAAAAAAAAAAAGCCTGGGGTAGTAATACTTATACCAGACAAACAGACTTGCAAACAAAGGCTATAACAAGGGACAAAGAAAGATCCAGTAATCCTAATTCTGGGTATTTATCCAAAGAAACCAAAAACACTACTTTGAGGGGACATGTGCATCCATATGGTCACTGCAGCATTGTTTACAATGGCCAAGATGTGGAGGCAGTCTGGGTGTCCATTGATTAATGAATGGATGAAGAGTAGGAGGTACATATATATAATGGAATGTTGCTTGGCCATAGAAGGGAATGGGTTTTTGTCATTTGTTTTGGCATGGATGGACCTGGAGGGTATTGTGCTGAGTGGAGTATGTCAGACAGAGAACAGATGCAATATGATTTTATTTATATGTGGAATCTAAAGAACAAAATAAACAAAAGAGAAACAAACTGAGAGACACAGAAAACATTTTGATGGTTGCCAGATAAGAAGGGGTTGGAGGTAATAGGTGAAAACAAGGAAGAGATTAAGAAGTGCAAATTGGTTGTTACAAAGTATTAATGGAGATGTAGGGTATAGCATAGGAATATAGTAAATAATATGGTAATAACTATGTATAATGCCAATTGGGTACCAGACTAATCAGGGGGATCACTTCTTAAATTACATAAATGTCTAACCAAATACCTAAAATTTATAAAACACTCATGCAACTCAACACCAAAAAAACAAACAACCCAATTTAAAAATGGGCAGAGGAAATGAAGAGACATTTCTCTAAAGAGGACATACAGATGGCCAACAGGCATATGAAAAAATGTTCAACCTCACTGATCATTAGGGAAATGCAAATAAAGACCACAATGAGATACCACCTCACTCCGGTCAGAATGGCTATCATCAATAAATCAACAAACAAGTGCTGGCAGGGATGTGGGGAAAAAGGAACCCTGCTGCACTGTTGGTGGGATCGTAGATTGGTGCAGCCACCATGGAAGTCATTATGGAGGTATCTCAAGAAACTGGAAATGGAACTACTTTTTGACCCAGCAATTCCACTCCTAGGTATTTAACCTGAAAAACCCAAGACACTAATTTGAAAAAATATATGCACCCCTATGTTCATTGCAGTACTATTTACAATAACCAAGACTTGGAAACAATCTAAATGCCCATCGGTAGACTACTGGATTAAGAAACTGTGGTACATTTACACAATGGAGTATTACACAGCTATAAAGAAGAAAGAAATCATACCATTTGCAACAATATGGATGGACCTAGAGAACATTATGCTAAGTGAAGTAAGTCAGTCAGAGAAAGACAAATACCATATGATCTCACTTATATATGGAATCTAAAGAACTGAATAAACGAGCAATGTAAACAGAAATAGTCTTAGAGACACAAAGAAAAAACTGAGGAGGGCTAGATGGGATGGGGATGGGCATGAGGGAGAAGGGGAAAGGACAAGGCAATACAAACTGATAACTACAATACTACTGCAGAGACAGAAGAGACAGTTTAGGGAATATAATCAATAAGGTTGTAAATATTTTTCTTAGATCAGAAGGACTCATGTCTTGTCAGGGAGACCACTTCATGGACGGTGTAGTGGCCTGACCACCGCACTGTACATCTGAAGCTGCCACTGAATAAGATTAGATGTTGACTATAATTTAACACATGGGATGTGGAATATCGTGTGGGGATGTAGTCGATGGAATTGTAATAGATATGTATGATATCGGGAGTGGGGGGGCATGGGAGGAGGGAGGGGTAGTCACTTTGTAAGGGGTGAAAAAGATAACTATTGCATTGTTTTGTGCATCTATAATAATAACAAAATAAATAAATAAAAAGACAAAAAAATAAAAAATAAATAAATGTCTAACCATTATGCTGTGCAGCTGAAATTAATATAATACTGAATCAGTCAACTATAATTGAAAAATTCAAAAGACGGGGAAAAGGTGAAGGAATAAGGCATTCAAATTTCTAGGTGTAAAACAAATAAGTCATAGGGATCTAACGTACAGCACGGAAATGTAGTCAATAGTATTGTGATAACATGGTACAGTGTCAGATGGTTGCTGGACTTACCACAGTGATCACTTCTTTAGGTATATAAATGTTGAGCAACTATGGTATATATTGAAACCAACATAATATAGTACATATGTTAGCTATATTTTAATAAAATTCTTAAAAAACAAGACAGGTTACATATTCTTAAACAAGGAAACCTGTCACATAGAGGTAAACTTGTCTCTAAATCTAGTCACCTAAACAACTAATTATGGGATCTTTAAGGTATGAGATGTCTCAGGGTTTATGACAGTGATATGTTAATTTTTCCTTTCCTCCAGAAGAAAACGGCAGGAATGCTACCTACTTGATATGGCTGATTAACCCTCCAGCCCCAAGATGCCTATTTCTGTGAGATGTGTGATTATGGGCTCTGGTTACAGATATTTATTTCCTTACATCACTTTTCCCTCCTAGAATTGGCATCCTTTGTTAATACATGTATACATGTGACATACATACACACATGCATACATATGAAGTCTTTAAGTGCACATTGGCTTCAGGGAATTCTAGCAAATAGCCATACAACCAAATCCTTTATCTCTTATATCTCTTGTGATTTTGATGCCCACAAGCAAATAGGAATTTATTTTATAGAAGAATTTCTTCCTCTTACTTTTAATCCCTAACCTCTTTCGTTCTGAGCTGCCCAGTGTAGCATTATCTCCTAGGCTCTCAGATACCTCAGTAGTCTGTGCCATTCTGTGTGAGAACCTGCGTTAAGTTTGCTCCACCGCTCACTTTCTCTGTAACCTTGGACCAATTACCTAGTCTTGCTTTCTTCATTTGTAGAATTCAGATAATATTTATATTTGAGAGTCAACATGAAGATTAAAAAATAATATATGTAAAGATTCTATAAAAAGATCTCTAGAAATGTGCTAAAACTTTGTACTGACAAAGTAATCACAATACACTGTGCGTTAGAAAATATTTGCATTTCAGTTATTGGGAAAAAGAAACGTACCACCTGGTGTAAGTAAATATATTTTCCAATAATCTCTAGGCTAGGAATGATGATTAATAGTATATTATGAAATTGCAACATAAAAAACAAACAAACAAACAAAACACACAGATGTTTTACCTCTGGTTCTCATTGGTCTTTATATTAATGTAGGTGTTTTGGTCTAGTGTACTTACCAGATAACAGGTACCATTCCCTGTGCCAATATATAGAGTTAATTTTAATTTTAATTCCATGGCTGATTGTCAGATGCTATATATGAGTTTACCCACATCACCATGGCAACTGAATAAGATGGTTGTTGCCACAACCCCCAAGGTTGGCCTGGTGTTTTAGCATTTTAGTAATTGGCCATGTCATAACCTTTCAAATTGTAGAGAACTAACACCCAGGACAGATGGCTATTAAATAAAGAAGCAACTGTCCCCAACAGCTGTGATGTGGAATTGAGGTGATAAGAGAGCCTTTTGTCAAAGATATGAAAGAGCTTTACTAAATTATCATTGTGCCCTTACATACAATGTTGGTAATGCTGGGGTGGAGCCCAGGGGGGAGCATATGATCTGTGACTTGACTTCAAGGTATCAACAAGATACATTATTTATCTCTTCAGCGAATACTTATTGAATACCTCGTATGTGCCACTCCTTTTTTTTTTTTTTTTTAATGCTGGAGCTATAGCAATAAAGAAAACATGCAAAAAACACCTACCTTCATAGAGTTTACATTCTTGTTAGGGGGAGACAGATTAAAACAAAATATATAAGTAAATTATGTTTTATATTAGATGGTGATAACTGCTAAAAACTTAAAGCAGGGAAGCATGATTTAGAATGTTAGGGAGGATGTAATTTAAATAGGGTGGTCAGGAATGACCTTGCTGAGAAAGCAATTTTGTATAAACAATAGGAGGAAATGAAGGAGTAACCCAGATGAACATGGGGGAAGATGGTTTGAGGAGTAGGAAATTGCAGGTACAAAGTCGAGAGAGGGGAGTGAGCTGTCATATTTGAGGAAACTGTTGGAAGGCCAGCATGGCTGAAGCAGAGTAAGTTGGGGGAAACTAGTAGAATGATGGCAAAGAGGTAACAGAGGGTTACCTCTGAGTTTTTGTAGAGTCTTCTTAGCATTGCATTGACCTTGACTTTTACTTAAATGAAACATCATGTTAAGAATAAATGGTAGTTGTGGACTGTCGCGTCCCACAGGACAGACAGTGAGAATAGAGAAGGGACGGCAGAAAGGGGAGAAAGAGAGAGACACAAATATGAGAAAAAAAATGCAGTTTGGGGCCAGGGGACTTCAGCCTCATGGAATGAGAGCCCCGAATCGGGCCTGACTGCTCCTTTTATTGTCTCACACATAAGAAAAGATCAATGTAGCTTCCAGGGTCTGTGAGTCTCATACCAGAGAACATAGCTCTGGGCCTAGTCTCCCATGCTTGCAAGCTACAATCACCTGAAGGTATTATCATGCACCTCTTAAGAGACAGAAACTTCCTCTGAAAAGGCTTACTGATAAGAATGAATGAACGGAGGACAGATATTATCACATCAATAGGTCATTTCACAGGCAGGCTGCCAGAACCTGAAGCAAGGAACCTATGCTCTTTTTCTATGATTCCTCCCATGGCTCCCATGTGACTGTGCCTGGCTTACATCATTCCTCCCTTGAGAAATCTTACCCGTCATTGGCTAACCAGCCATCTTTTGGCGCCAAGTGGAGATACATACAGCAAGCACAATATTGAAGTAATGATCTGTCTTTATGGAAAGGTACATGAGGGCAGACAGGCAGGCAGTGTGATGACAGTGGGCAAAAAAGAAATCAGGGAGATAATTAGAAGTCTATTGCAGTAATAAGATGAGAGATGATGGCTTAGATCCCGGCAGTAGCAGTGGAAGGAGTGGGCATTTTTAATCACCTCCATTTCTTGAGTACTTCTATATGGCAGGCATTATGGAAGGTAGATTCAAGTACAGTTGCATTATTTATTCCCCAATTCTATTGGGTAGTAATAGTATAACTATTTGGTTCAATAGGAAACTAAATCTTGGAGAGGTTCACTAGTTTTTTGAGGACAAGTCGCACTATAAGTACTTGAACCAGCCTGACCCCTCAGTTCCTGCTCAGCTCACTCTGCCACAAGGGATCTCAGGTTTAAAGCATGGCTAGAATGTCATGGAAGTTTATGGATAGGAGAAATCACTGCAGGTCAGGGTATCCAAAGGTAATTGGAAGGGACAGCATGGATGTGCTATGGATAAGTGGAGAAAGGTCAAGAGAGACAATAGCCTGAGCAAATAGGACAGTAGTGCTGGAGCATAAGAGTCCGTAATGCAGAGGGCTTCTGTTTGTTTATGGACAATAATGATGACATCTTAATTCACAAGTCATGGGATAGGAAAGAGCTGGGTTCTCTGTGTCACTTGGACCACTCAGGACAGCTTCACAATCTACATCAGACTGTGATGCAAACAAAAAGTAAACTTTTATAGTATTAAGCTACTAGAAGTTTGAGAGTTGTCACAGAGGTTTGTTACTTATCCTGACTTGCTAAACCTTCCTACTGCTGCTGATGGGCAGCAGCTCTCGAACCTTTGCCGTGATGTGTAAATACTG
Organism: Aselliscus stoliczkanus; assembly: GCA_033961575.1. Classification (NCBI taxonomy): domain Eukaryota; kingdom Metazoa; phylum Chordata; class Mammalia; order Chiroptera; family Hipposideridae; genus Aselliscus; species Aselliscus stoliczkanus. The sequence goes on from CM066736.1 coordinate 74,935,369, forward strand.
CTCTACTCCAAAGTGATTTACAAGAATTAGAGGATCCATCTGTTACCAGGGTGATTCTCGCTGACCCTCTCAATTCAATTTTTGTAATATAGTCAGAATATGTAAGCCGTTGTTTTCAAAATATTTTACTGATTAAGCATAAGGCTTCATGACAGAGTAGATACTACATATGATTTAAGTGGCACGTGATTTATAAAATATCAATAAAAATTCAGCGCATTGATTAAATTTCTATTGTATCTTCTTTGTCAAACTATCATTTTATTTGAATACCCATTAAGCAAGATCCTGAGTTAGTTTTAGAGTTGTAAAAGAGGATGCAAAGATTAGCTAGTGGTTGATCTCTTCTTTCAGGTACCTTATAATTTATCTGGAGATATGAGGTTACACATGTTAATGAGAAAATGAGTGAAATGGGTCTTAAGAGCTGTAGGCATTGCAGAGGGTAGAGAACGCTTGTGTCTGGGGAGATTAAGGCTTAAAGACAGTTAGCATTAGAATTGAGTCTTGGAGGTTGGTTTGGCTGTAAGAGGGAAAATTTGAGGCAGAGTATTCAAAGCATAGAAGACTAGAGAAACTGAAGAATGGAGTTGAGAAAATAAAAAGCCTCTTCAGGTGATAGCGGGTAAATTTGCTCACCTAGAGTAGAAGTGTCATGCGTAGGAACAGATAAGGCTGGAAATGAAAGTGGGGAAAGATTTCCTAAGGATCGTGCATGCTATGCCATGGCTTGAGGTGTTTTCTTCTACATGTTAATTGTTAAAGATTTCTGAACAAGAAAATGAAATAATCAAAGTCACATTTTAAAAAGCTAATCTGTCGATATTGTTCAGAGTTTATTGGACGAAGGGGAGCAAGGAATAAATTTTCATTATATTAAGCCACTAGGAATTTCAGTGTCACAGCAGCTATGGTTGGATGACAGAAGAGTGACATAAACTTAGTGTCTCCCAGGGTTGAGGAAAAGGGAGGAGTCAAGGGTGGCTTCAAGGTTTTAATTATAGGTTTTCGGGAAAGTTTTCTTAATAGAGAAATAGAGAAAATAAAAAAAGGGGACAAATTGGGCAGACAAGATGAGCTTTGCTTAAAATATTTCAGGTTTGAAGTTACACAGGTAGAAATGCATAGAGACGATTAGAAGTGGTCACAGTATGCAGTGGTAATAAAGACTCCCTTGGTGCAAAATTACTAACAGTAGATAGAAAACTAGAAGCCTAAATGGAAGCAAGAACAACTCAAAGCTAGAGGCTAATGAAGACTGTCCTTAATGTCCATCTTTCAGACAGTAACCTCAGGAAGAGCAGGGACAATTAGACAAAAAAAAAAAATGTTCCATAAGAAATATGAGATTAACTCATATATTAATAAATAAAACAAATGTGATTAAACTGATGTATGAGTGGTAGATTTACATCAATAAAAAGTTATACACATTGAAGACATCATAGTATTGTCATTATGGGCAACCTTTGGCATTTGCCAGGCTAGATTTCTATCCTGGTTTGGCCACTTAACAGCTCTATGGCACTGGACAAGTTGTTTAAACTATTTTTCCTTACTTCCTTCAGATGTAAATTTGGGGTGATATTAAATGATTACCTATTAGAGATCTTATGAGAAGAACATGGAATAGTACCAACAAAGCACTTAACATAGTGTCTTAGTCAGCTGAGGCTATCATAACAAAATACCATAGACTGGCATGTTTGAGTAACAGAAATTTATTTTCTTACAGTTCTAGAGGCTGGAAGCCCAAGATCAGGGTGCCAGTATGGGTGGGTTCTGGTGAAAAGCTCTTCCTGGCTTGCAGTCAGCAGCTTCCTCCCATGGTAGAAAGAGAGTAAGGTCTCTAGTGTCTCTCTTATAAGGATGCTAATCCCATCATGAGGTCCCTACCCTCATGATCTCACAGGTTCCATCCCAAATACCCACAAGATCCCAACTCCCAAAGGCCCTATCCCAAATATCATCACATTGGCAGTTAGGGCTTTTATATATAAATTTTCTGGGCAGTTCAGTCCATAGCACATAGTCTCTGGCATTTAGTATTTTTAATTATTAGTATTATTAGTCATTATTAGTATTTTTCTTCTGTATGGTATTTTTCTGTAGCAATTTCACAGAGCTAAGAATCCCAATACTTTAGAACAACAACAACAATAAAAAAGAATGCAATTCTGAAAAAGAGTTGAGTTAAAAATTACCTTGTCTGAAAAATGTAACTCAAAACAAATGGAAGTTATGAACCTCTCTACAGGTCACAGTTGAGAGAAACACAAGAGGTTTGTCATTGACGAACTATGTACAAACTCTTGCTTCCTAGAATGTAGTGGGTTAAAATGTTTTCCATGTTCTACTTGAATCAGCATATGTTGCATCTGGGAAATTCTAGCAAAATATAAAAACAGTATTAAGGGGGTTTTATGGTTCTAGAACACCTTATCTGACATATGATAAGATATTTCAAAAGAGGGGCTATTTTTAAAATTCTGGAAAACTAGCTGTAGTGGACATCAGGCAGAAGATTTGGAAAATAAAATTGGTGCTTGAACTGACATAAAATTGGTGCTTGAACTGAAAACCTGCTTAGAAGCACATGGCAGGTTTTCTTTAGCAGGACTTTCCTTGATGCCTGAGATTTTCAATTTCTTACTCCAGTTTTTCTGTTACTGTTTTTTCTTCTTCCATATTTCTCAGTTTCTTTAGAGGAAGTAAAGAAGCAGGAGTGCACCAGGGTCTCCTTTTATGCTCTCAGGCAATATTTAATTAAGCCTCAATCAGTGATGAGAGAGAGAAGAAAATTTATCTTGTGATTCTTTCTCTAAACTGAATTAGCTGGCTCAAATAGTCACACATAACTGGAGAGTGCTCTCCCTTATGAAATCAGCTTCCAGAGTGTGAGGCACCTGCTATCCTGGATGAGGGAATGTAGGTAGGAGTGGCTAGTTGAATCTGAGGTCTGCATTCTCCTTGGCAAATAATTCAGCTCAGGAAATCTTTTGGTCCATGGTTTTACTTATATAAAATTAAATAATTTGCCTCTATTGGACTGAAGGCTCCCACACAACACATGGAATACTAAATAGAGCCAAACCAGTAATTATCACAAAAATTAATAGTTGCATTAGAATTCAAATAATGAATAAGTAGTTGTCTAGCTGATAACAGGTTGCTTTTCAAAAAAAACACAATTTGACTCATGTTAGGGGTTTTGTTTGTGATCACTGGAACCAATTTTAGCTTGGCTCTCTTAAGTAAAATAAATAAATGTAAATAAAAATAAATACTATTATTTGGAAGAATATTGAGGCCTCCGGGATCTACTGATAGCTGGAAGACAAAATTGGGAAACTTGGACTGGCTCTCTAGGGTCATGAAACAGGAAGCTCGGCTTTTAGCAGTTGGCCAGAATGTAACTGTATTTGGACCCTACCATGCACTTGTAAATAAATACCAGCTATCCTAATGCTTTACGTCACATTCTTCAGATTCCAGGAAAGGGGCTTCCAATTTACTGAGCCTGTGTTATATTCTCATTCCCTGGCAACCAGGGCTTGGAAAATGTAGGAGCACAAGGTTACTTCAACTTCTCTAACAAAAGGATTATACAGCCTTCTAGAATCTAGGTACAATCAGTACTCATCAAAATTAGGAAGGAGTTTGGAGTCTATGCAGCCAAATAATAAAGAGCACTCACTACATCTTAGTTCAGTAGTGGTCTCATTACCATCATTGTTATCATAATTAATATTTAATAAACAGTTACTTGCTTGCTAGGCTCTATTCTTACCCACACTTTCCCAACACAAGCTCATTGTATGCTCCCATCAGTCTTATGAGGTAGCTACTATTAGTATCCTTTTATTAAAAAATGGAAGAAAAAATGCTTAGTGAGGTTCAGTAACTTGCCCAAAATTACACAACTAGTAAAAAACGGTCTCAAGCTTCAGGCTGAATAACTCCCAATAAGCTAACCCATGTGCACACACATGAGATTGACCTTTCTGCTGCCATTAGATAATGTTGTAGATTTTTGAACATGCTAGGTACTTAACAAATATTTGCTGAAAACTCTGGTTAGAACAGCTCTGGCATATAGCTGATGTTCAATAAATATTTGTTGAAAGAATAAAGGAATGTATATTATATGTTCATTGAAATGACAGGTGTCCTTCCCCTCCGGAGTTCCTTCCCACTAGCATGCATTTTGGGCTTTGTGCTGAGTTGGTGATCCCATGAATCAAAGGGATCGAAGTCCAGTTTAGAATAAAATCAATGCATATTCGCAATGCGAAGGTGAACTGCGTAGTTAAGCAGTTGCTTATCTTTATTCTTTTTAAACTTGATGTTTTAGAAAATGTTCTTTTTAAATAAGAGGTTGTATACAGTTGAAACGTTTTTGTAAATCATTTCTTTTTTTTTTTAAGATTTTATTGGGGAATTCGGGGAGGGGAACAGACAAGTTGCTGTCCTTTTGTTTTTCAGTCTAGTTGTGGAGGACATCGCTTCACTGGCTCATGTTGGTATTATCATTACACTCTTCCCAGCTGAGACAGTCATTCACCGGCCATTGGGCGGCTGCTTACAGCACAGTGGCTCACGGAAGTTCACGCCAGCTGCAGGCTGCTCATGCTGGCCACTAGCCACTCATGGTAGCTCACATCAGCTCACTGTAGCAGGGACTGAAGCTATGCCATCCCTTGGACTCACAGCAGCCCAGCTCCAGGTTGAGCTGTTTTCACCATCTTAGCTGTAGAGGGTGCAGCGTCCCTTGCCCTCACATGTGAGATCCGAACCAGGGCCCTGCTGCTCAGAGCTGGCATCCCAAGCCAGCTCCTAATCAAAGTGCCACTCGGCCGGCCCAATCGTTTCATTTTTTTTTAACTCCATGGCTTTCCACTGTGATTTTTAGAAAATGGATCCATCCTAGAGACTATGTAGGGAAGAGAAGTATTTCTCACACAGGGCAGAAACACCTACAGAGGGGCCACAGTTAATATAACCAAGGGCAGGTCTCATCTTGACCTCTAGAGATAATTAGACGTAAGAAGCAAGAGTTCTTTTCAAAGGACTGTAATATCTCAGTTCTGCATTGCTTCACCATAGGTAGATGTCTGGCCTGGTGAACCAGTTCACAGATTTCTTTAGAGAGGTGGTATAACCTTCCTTCAGATCTATAGGTTATAAAATGTTAATATTAAATTATTATAATTGCAAATGGTTCAAGTTTTCCTCTTACTTTTTTATTCACTTGTTCTCTCAGTCCTTAGATATTATTATAATTGTTATTTTACAGATGAGCGAACTAAGGCTCAGTGAGGTTTACTGATTACCCAAGCAAGGACATATAACTGACAAATAAAGAGCTAAAATTTGAATCCAAGCCTCTAAAATTCTCTTTTTATTATATTGTGCTGCCTTTTACAAATACAAAACACACCCATGGAACACTAGATAGAACTAAATCAGTCATTTTTATAAAAAAAAAAAATAATAGTTGAATTAGAACTCAAATAATTAGTAAGTACCAGTCCAGCTGCTAACATTGAGCCACCATTGAACCCAGTTTGGAACTTTTCAGGATGATGTAAAGCAGGAAAAATCAGTCAGCCCCTCACTGAGGAGTATAAAGGAGATTTAGTTCAGTGGTTTCCATGTTATTGGGTTTTGACTTTATCACATGGTATTTTAATACTGGAAAAGACCTAGAGGGTGTTGTATCTGTCTGGTGCTCAGGGGATTAGCGTTAAGTTGAGATTGAGCCTAAGAAATAAGAAAGTTAATGTTTCAAAGAATGGTTCCTTTATTATTATCCCACCATGATTCTTTATGTTAATATAGTGCTAGTATTTGAAGAGTGTTCAGTCCAGATACTAGTAATGCTTTACAATGTCATGTGTTTTCAATCTGTTTGTCCTTAGAAAAGTTGTTTAATCTATATATGCCTCAGTTTCCTTGCAAAAAAAAACAAAAAATGATGCTCATAGTAGTATCTACTCACAGGGCTTTTGTAATGCCTAATTTAGAATAACAGTAATCTCCCAGCAGCCCCAGTTCAGTCCCACATATGAGGGCCAGTGACACTGCCCTCAAAAAAAAAATTAAATAGAATAACAGTAATCTCTCAGTAAATATTACCTGTTACTGTTGATCAAAATCTTTTACATATAATCTCTCATTCTGTTCCTCAAGTGCTCTCCTGAGAGGTTAGTAGGGATGATTACTTTCATTTTCAAGTGACAGAAAATGGCATGTGCAAAAGTGACTTTCTTATGTTTACAAGAAGTTAGGGAAGATACTGGTACAGAAAGGTCAGTCTATAGAGTCAGTTGAACTAAGTCTGAAATCCCACTTTACTACATTTTAGCTTTCTGCCATTGGCTTATTAGCTCTCTGAGCCCAAATTTTCTTATCTAAACAAAGGCCGAATATAATACTTAGCTGACATGTTTACTGTAAGGGTTAAATGAGGCAATGAAGGTAATGCACTTAGCAACTGGCATCTGTGGGATATACTTTCTTCTCCTGTCTCTTCTCTTCCAGTGATGATCTTTGAAATATTTCAAAATAAAATGGTTTATAGAAAATAATCATTGTCATGGTTGAACATGACATTATTGTGATATTTAAGTAATATCTATAGGAAAGGAGCTAGTCCTAGTAGTACAGTAATGGGCACACTCAGAAGATAGCACTTCCTAGAGACTTTTTTTGATAAAAATGATCCAATGTCTATCATTTTACAACAATTTTTCTACACTAATCAAACCTCTTGTATTACACATGATAATTAATCTTCCACATGTACAAATTTGTGAACCCCACATTCTGTGGTTGAATTCTTTGCAGGAAATTTATACACTGCAATGTAATTCATTTTTTCAATTTTCTATTTCATTTCAATTATAGTGCGTATTATATGAGATGGGGGTTTTCATTTAGCATGCTTGTTATTTTTAATTAAAAGTAAAAATCTTAATGGAACTTAAAATTCTAGCATCATTTATTTTCAGAAGCATAAACTCTGAAACAATTTGTGAATACAAAAGCATAGACAGGTGGGGAGTGCTAATTTTAGACATGTCTTAGACTAATCTAAGACTACTCTTGTACGCAAATTGGACTAGACATACAACAACAGCAAGAGTTTCTAGTTATTTAGTGCGTGGTGTGGGGTCATGGACTCTATATGTACTGTCTCTGATTCTCACAACTGTACAAGCAGGTATTATTTTCCCTGTTTTACACATGAGGAAGCCCTGAAAAAGAATTATTCAATCGTACCTGGGAAACTCCAGCAAGGCTTGCCAGGAAAGTGACCATTACATTGTGTTTAAAATACGATAGTAAGCTCATCAGGAAATATTATGAAACACAGGTAAAATGGAAAAGAATAGTGGCAATTCAGATGGATAAACAGGGCCAAGTAGGAAAGGTCTGGTCTAGGAGTTTGGTCTGAGTGTAGTAAGGAGAATGTAATGCTATGGCTTTTTGCCACGTACTCTAAATATCGTAACTACCAAACTTCATATCCCAGTGGAATTCTTCATTCTTTTACACACCATATGGAAGTTCCTCAAAATACTGTAATGTGAATGAAAGAGATACACTAGCTGAAATAACATATCCATCAGAGGGCTGCCAACTGGCTGTTAATAGTGAATCATTTAAATTTAAAATTTGGCATTCTGCACATAGTAGTTGAGTTTCTGTAGCTCCCTGAAGACATCTTTCCACAGCTACTGTGATCATTTGCATTTTAATATCAGCACTTAGAGGTCAACTGCCTGTATTTCAGTCACAATTATAAACTAGAGTCACTGCAGATGTTAGAAACTAGTGTCTCTATAGGTGTACAGATACCACTCTGTGTTCCTAGTATTGCCAAGCTTTCTGATGCAAAATAGGCACATGTAGTCTTAAGAAGAAAGGGGATGAATGATTTATATGATGTCATCAGTCACTTCAGCCCTTTCATAGACTAATCTTCCCTTTGTGACATCACTAGTCTCTGTCCAAGCCCATAACTGATCCTTTATGTTATTAATCTCAACCTATGCTCCCCAAAAGCTACCAGTATCTTCATTATAACATTGATTTCTCTGCCTGGGCCACTATCTATTAAGTTCCATATATTAAGTCTATTCACATTTATCCACTATTCATATGACCCGCCAATTTATTACTGACAATGTTGACCACTGTTCTGGGTGCTGGAAATATAATAATACGCAATATCAATGGGGGCCTAGCCTGCGTAGAGCTGACTGTCTATGCAGAACTAATCTCTGAATCTCATAGTATGTTTAAAGGCTTTTGCACAAAATAGGTGCTTAGTAAATGTTAAATAAAGGAATGGAGTGATCAATCTATGCCAGTGTTAGTAACTGTGGAGGATACAATATAAACAAGCCAGTTTTAGCTTTCAAGATGCTTATAGCCTGTGGTGGGCACAGACATGCACATAGATAATTCTAATGATGGCAGAAAGCATTATTTGTTATAATAGAGGTACAAACACATTTCTGTGGGAGCACATAATGGCAAAAGAGTAATTCTGGCTTGGGGGATGCTCTGCCCTTCTGTCATGGCAGGAAACAAATTATGGTGTCATCCACTGAGCATAACTGGAATCCATTTGCTATATGCGTAAGGAATGAGTAGGCTCAGAAAATAAATGAGTCGGGATAATTTGTTTCACTGCAATTTTTTTCATTGCAGTGTTACAGCATGTTATCCAATGGCATCTTCCAGATTTATACTTTCCTTCCTAGAAAATATTTGCATCCCTTCCTGTACAGCCTGCTTTCCTTTATTACCTATTCCCTATTGGTACATGGAGGTGAAATAATGAGGACAATCTGAACGTGTTTTAGTATCTAGCCTGAAGGCTAACACAAAGAATTAACTGGGGATTTTTAAAAAAATAAACTGTTGCCAGTTTCATTACTCTCTGGTCATGAGTTAACTTACTGAAAACAATACTAAATTATGGTTTCCTTTACCTCCCATATGAAAATAGCACTAATCCAAGAGTTTGGACACAAGGGGTCTTGGGCCAGCTGCTACTAACCAAAAGTATGACTTTAGGGAAATTCTTTTCCTTCTCTTGGCCTTATTTTCCTCATCTATAAAATCAGTTTATTGCACCAGATTAGGAGGTCCCAATCTCAGATGAGTACAAGGGCCAAAGAGGTAAAAGACAGAGAGGTAAAAGGTCAGCATTTTCCACATGAGAATGTGAAGCCAGAATATGACATCTGATTTTTTTCAAAAGAGTCTACAAGGCTGGATTTTTATGAGAAACTTCCACAACACAGCATTTAGGCCACACAAAAACAAAGGAACTTGGCCCAAGGGTTTCCTTTCTATAACTTCTAGACTCAATGCTTTCTCAGGTCTCTTGTATCTCAGACATTCTCTGATTCTATATTGTTAAGACAGTCTGATTTCTCTTTGTTTAACAGCTACTAAATTTCAAAATTCAAGTTCCCTAGATGATTTAAAAAATGTGTTGTGTTATAAAATTAAATTGTCATCACATATTGGAGGATTCCGTTTCTGCTCATCTTTTTGGAGTCTTCTGATTTGACTGAACAATAGTAATACTAGGATTGAAGGTTAAATATTCTAAATCAGGGATCCAGTTTTCAAAAAACAGAGGAAAGAACCATCCTTCCCTCTTCCGTTTCCTCTCTGCAGGCTGCTGTGAAGCAGGTCCAGCCTGAGAGCAGCTGGTTGGTTGGGGTTGGCACAAGTCCTCCTGTCTTGGGCCTGGCCCATAGTGGACCCTAAAAAAATCATCCTTGAACAAAGTAAATACCGCTGAATGAAGTCCAAATCTTCCCTGCATTAACATGCCAACTCATTAGTATGCCCTCTCTTTCCTTCTGCTTAGTGGGTAAGAAAAGAAGTCTAGTTAAAATGAACACTTTCATCTGGGGCACTCAGGACTTTAAAATTTGCCTGATGAGGTGAAACTGTTTGGGCCTCCACAAACTTCTATCATAGAACCTTACATGCAATTTTTTGAAGAGAGATACTATGTTACTCATGTTTGTATCACCAGCATCCAGCACATTCTCTGATATACAGTGAGGACTCACTAAATGTCTGTTTAAGCAATAACTTAATTAATCTCTGAATGAATCAACAAATAAATTAACTAATGAGCCACAATTTCTCTTTAGGGGCTAAGCAGCAAGAACAAAGGAACTGAATATAACTCTGAGTTTTATTAAGACATCTAAAAAAAAGACTGTCAACCAAAAGAGAGTAGGGAGCTTAGAAATGCAGACAAAAGATCAGTAAAAGATGGTGCCACCCTTACAGCACTCACGAGGGATCATAGACAGTCTCCGTATTCTAGGTGTCATCTCATGATTCTGGATGTTTCAACTATAATGTTACCTTATAGAGAATATTAATTTTAAAAAGAGAGAGAGAGAAAGAGAGAGAGAGAGACAGAGACAGAGACAGAGAGACAGAGAGAGACAGAGACAGAGAGAAAGAAAGAAAGAAAGAAAGAAAGAAAGAAAGAAAGAAAGAAAGAAAGAAAGAAAGAAAGAAAAGGAAGGAAGGAAGGAAGGAAGGAAGGAAGGAAGGAAGGAAGGAAGGAAGGAAGGAAGAAAGAAAGAAAGAAAGAAAGAAAGAAAGAAAGAAAGAAAGAAAGAAAGAAAGAAAGAAAAGAAAAGAAAGAAAAGAAAGAAAGAGAAAGAAAGAACAGGGACTCATCCTGCTCAGCCTCAGGCTACAAGTTCCCACCTACCTTCTGAGGGCTATGGTTCCATTGTCTGTGCCAGCAGTTTCCTGCACAGACACTTTACTGAGTGGTCAGTCTTACCCGTAGGCAGTGTTCTGTCCCATAGTTCACCTCTCAAAACTTTGGTCCGCTGACTAGGATCAAACCCATGCCTGCACAACTTGGGGGGCTCCTAGAATTTCATATTCAATCTTGAGGGATCATGCTCTCCATAGTCTCCCTGACACTTTTCAGCTCCCAGCCTTTCCCTTTCCCCTCCTGGTCCTCTTGGTAGAAACCTGAGGCTTTAGTTTCCACCAGAGCCTCACTCACACTTCCTGTTCCTTCAACTGGATTGCCATGGGAGCCAGATGGGGCAAGGCTAGAGAAAGGAAGTGAGCAACAGGGAGTTTTTCCATACCCTTGGGATGCAGTTCCATAGGAAAGGGTCCCCATGCTAAGACTTACAGGTGTTTGCTCGGCCACCGTTGCCCCCTCTGCAGAGAGGCCTGGGGGCTTACATGGGAAAACGAACACAGACAAAAATGGAATTTCTGCTTTTCTCCCTGACATGCAGAGCAGAAATAGAGGGATCTTCTTGGAGCAATTGGTTCCTGCACCTGGACCTGGTTTTCATAGTTCCATGTTTTGGGCTGCCTTTGAGTCCAGGCCTGGAGGCACTGGAGGAAAAAAATCCATTGGTCTTCTGAATCCTGGTTTCCTTCCCCAAACCTGTTACTGTTTATTCATAATCCTCACAAAGCAGCTCCAGTCACTCTGCTCAGGGTTTTTAGCTGCATTCAGTTGGAACAAGGTATAGAGTGTTTACTCCATTCTTGACTGGACCAGAATTTTTTTCTATGTAGTTTCATCAGATGGTGAACATGTTACAGGAAAAGAGGGTTCCTGGCTTCATGTAGGAAAGAATTCAAACATGAGCCAGTATAGAGTTTAAAGAAAAAGTAAGTTTATTTGGCAGAGAGTAAGAAAAGAAGGGCTCTCTCTCAGACAGAGAGGTGGTCTCCGATCACTAATGGAAGAGAGGCTCCCTCCATCCCCAGGGCTAGGGTTTATATGGTTTCTGTTTCCATGGAAAATTCATTGTATTGGGGGAAAGGAGGACAGAAGAACAATGGTAAGTTTATCTCTAACTTCAGTAAGATGCAAGTAGAATAGCGGCAGGTTGGTTTTTAACTCTTGTAAAGCACAACCAGTGTTTTCTTTCCATGGGCTTAAGTGCAGGGGTGGTCCTAATGGAATCCCTCATCTTTGGGTAGTTTGCTCTGTGTCACTGAGTAATGTCGGCCTGAGTTCTGTGTCTTGGAGCACAGCACGTTGGCAGCAGGCTTGGACGCCAGCCTCTTAGTTCCTTCTGCAAAAATAGTCCTCATGCCGCTTCCCTATATTAAAAACATAAAAGCTTTCTTTATGGGATTGTCTGGTCCACTTGGAAGATCCTGTTGTAAATTTCTATTGTTAGTTTAGTTTTGTGTCATTCTACAAAGGAACAATTGCTCTGGTAAACCGATTTTACAATCTGAAGACCAGACCTGGTGTTGGGTGACGCCATTGAGACATCCTGTCATCCATCAGGCCTCTTTCATGTACTTAATGCACATTAACAGTGCTAATTATGTGTCAGGTGCTGTGCTAAGCACAAGGGTTACCTTTGTGTCCTTAGGGAGCCATAGTGTACTAGAAACCAGCCACAGGTTACCACCAGCTTTACAGGAGGACTAAGCACAGCCTTAAATTAAGTCTAGAGATAGCCATGTAAACAGGCAATTCTTGGATAGGGTATTTAGTGTAGGATAAACATCAGAACCAGTGCTATAGGAGAACAGAGCAAAACCTTCATTCTGAACTAGAGGAGGATCACAGTCAATTTCTGAGTGAAGGTGCAGCCCAGACACATACAAATAAATAAGTAGAAAATACGCATGATAGTATGTGTACATTCATCAGAATGACTTGAGAAATTACAAAGGCTAAATAAAGTTCCATTAGTTTCTTTAGCAGTTTGTTCTGTTTTGTTTTGTTTTGTTTGCAATCATTTGGAGTCGTTGAGTGACAAGGGCAGATAGTCACCTGGAAGTTCTACAAGACCCTAATGCTGCCCAAATAGGCCAGTTTTTCCCAGATGCTCAATAATAACAATGATTCAACAGACTGTGCACAGGCCCGTGAGTCCTTTGGTTTTCGAGCACTTGCCGTCATTGGTCAGCTCCTTCTGTATATTCCTGGGCCCAGGTCTTACACAGGTACAGCAGGCACTATTTGAGGGAACAGAAACCTAGCACTTTCCAGGAATGATCCAATCTTGTTACCAGTTTTCCCTAACTGTATATCTTAATTGGAATATTTTAAAAAGGTGATGAGGTGTGTTGTTCAGGAAGTGCATACTTCCAGTGAAAAGCAATATCATATAGCAAAAAGGACACTAATCTTGGCATTAGAAAGTCTTACCTACCTCTGATTTTTACTATCTGTGTGACCCTGGAAAATCTATTGGGTTGTCGGAAAAGTCATGACGTATCTTTTCTATGTTTCTTATTGCAAAAATGCATCATGACTTTTCCAGCAACCCAATACTTAACCTGTCTCCATCTCAGATTTTTTATCTCTACAGTTTGAATGCAGTATCCATGCACATCACTGATACACACAAACATTATTTTGAGAAGTGTCAAACAAATGCAAATTTTCATTCTTGTCCTCATTCAATTCAACAAATAATGCAGTGACTATGCCCTAAGCACTGTGATTTGATTTGCAAATGAATAAGCCTCAAATTTTGCCTTTGTGCCACTTGCTGTCTATTGTAGACAAAGCATTAAGAAAAATCAGGAAGGGAACCTGAAAGATGGCTGCCTCAGAGCTATTGAGATGAGACCTGTGACTTACTTTTGTTCTCCAAAGTCTTGACCACAAAACATACTGATTAAAGGTTATTATGATTTATATTTTAAAATAGTTACTATTTATGAAGCATAGGGTCTGTGCTAGGTACTCATGACTTTCCTATAACATTTAATTCTTACATCACCCTTGCAAGATAGGGTCATCATTTAACAGATGATTAAACTTAATCTTTGAGAATTTAAGTAACTTGTCCAAATCACAAAGCTAGGGAGATGTAAAATGGGAATTTAAACCCAGGTCTTCCTTTCTGGCTCATAAGAGGAAAAAAAGAATGAGAATCAAACTACCACCTGTTAAATAGCCACAAAAACACCTCTTGCTGAATCCTAATAATGGGTTTGGAGGCTGAGTTGCAATACATAGTTTAAGCCCAAGGTCAGACATCTAAGATGGTCTCAAAGATTTCCAATGCCCCATCAGTTTTCTGGAATTAGAATCAATCAGGTGAGTAACTGCCTCTATTTAGGAAGTTAAGTGGAAAAAGGTAGGAAATGCATTCACTTGTGTACTGGATGTTTCAAACTCTGCTTCCGTTAAGTATGCCTACATTTCTGTAGTATGGTGTACATGGTGCCTGAAGGAGGTATATAGAAAGTAATAGGGAGTTTGGAAAGGCAAGATTAATTTTAGTGTCTGCAGTCATGGTGCTCTTCATGAAAGAAGTGCTCTTGGAGCCTTTAAAAATATATAGGATTAGTGTTAGTAGGGTCAAGGAGGAAAAGAAAATAGAAAGGATACTGAGAGGGGCTAGTCTTTTCATTCATTTAACAAATATTTATTGAGGACCCACTCTGTGCCAGGCACTGTTCAAGCCACTGAATAGTGAACAAAACAAAATAATCCCTGTCCTCTCAGAATTTACATTTCAGTGGGTAGATGAGACAGATGATAAACAAGACAAATATATAGTATTTTAGATGGCAGGAAAGAGAAAAATAATATTGGGAAAGGAGACAGGGATGTATGGGAGGAGTGGGGTGGAGATGTGATTCAGACAGGATGCCCAGAGAACGTCTCACAGAGAGGATGACATTTGAGTAAACACCTGCATTGGAGAGGGAATAGGTTCTGTAGATGTCTGAGGCAGAGCATTCCAGGCAGAAGGAAGGTCAAGCACAAGGGCCTGGAGGCATGAGTACACCTGGGATGTTTGAGGATCAAGGAGGTCGTGAGGTAGAGAAAGAATTTAAATGAAGAGTATTAAGAATGGAGTCAGAAGCATAAGGGTGAAGCACTGTGAGGCAAACTCCTGTATGTCTTTGATGGTCAGTGCGAGGAGCTGGTGTTTAGGTTCAGGAATAAGCCACTGGAAAGTTTGATTAGAGGAGTGTCATGATCTGACGTATTTTAAGGGAGTTTTCTGGCTATTATGTTAAAAATCAGCTAGGGTTGGGCCAGCCGAGTGGCGTGGTGGTTAAGCGCTGGCCTGGGAAGCCAGCGGCCCTGGTTCAGGTCCCACATATGAGGGCCAGTGACATTGCCCTCAAAAAAAAAAAAAAAATCAGCTAGGGTTGAAGGAGGATAGACAGAGGTAAAAAGAAGATCAGTTAAAAGACTATTGCTGTAATCTAAACAGGAAATGATATAGCTCGAACCTGGCAAAAGTAGACTGATGTATTGTAGTTAAATTCTGGAATATTTGACAATAGATCAAATAAGAATTGAGAAGTTCCAAAGGAAAGAGAAGAGTCAAAAGTGACTGCAAATTATTTGACTTAGCAAATAAGGTAATGGAGTTCCCAGCAGTGAAATGTGAAAGTGTGGATGGTTTGGGTATAGAAGGACATTGTAACATTTGGTTGGGAAGTAGCCTGAGTCCAGTGTCTAGTCCTAAGACAGAAACAGGGTTCCCCATCGTATATTTATGTCAGGATGAACCATGCTGGTTTTCCTAGAGAGCCTCTCTGCTCAGGTAAATTTAAGTGTCAGCATTTGGGAGAGCAATCAAGCAGGGAACAATATGCCTCTGTAGTTCAAAAATGTCATCAAGAACCATACTATCTTTGTCTTTTTATCCCTCTTAAAAAAAAATCTTTTCCTCACATGACAAACTGTCTTCACCTCAGACATTCCCTTCACCTATTATCATGTTCTTCTTATATGTCTCAATTCTCTCCATTCTTCAATCACTGGAGCTGGTAGTAGATTCCATCTCCTATACATTTCTTTCCATAACAATGGCCTCTACCATAGGGCAGGCCATTTTCAGCTGTCACTGGGATCATTGCATTGCCTATTAGTGGGTCTTCTTTTTTTGAGGGGGTGGGTGGTGGGTGGGAGGAGAACAGTGTTGGAAAATTGGGGAAGGGGAACAGACAAGTTGTCTTTTTGTTCTTCGGTCTAGTTGCAGAGGATGTTGCTTCACTGGCCCATGTTGTTATCATCATTGCGCTCTTCCCGGATGAGGCAGATCTGTCACCGGCCTCTGGATGGTCGCTCACCGCGTCTACTGGCAGCCGGCTGGCTGCCGGCCACTCACTGTAGCCTATGGCAGCCCACTGCAGCAGGGGCTGCAGCCTACACCATCGTCGGGGCTCGCACAGCCCAGCTCCAGGTGGAGCTGTTGTTAGCTGTAGAGGGCAGTGTCAGTGGCACTCATATGTGGGTTCCAAACCAGGGTCGCTGGCGTCCCAATCCAGCGCTTAACCAATGCGCCACTCAGTCGGCCCTAGCGGGTCTTCTTGACTCTATCTCTACAACTCTTTAAATCTTTCTCCATACTGTAGCCAGATAGATTGGTCTTTCTAAAATAGAAATCTGGGGCCGGCTGAGTGGCGTGGTGGTTAAGCGCTGGTCTTGGGAAGCTAGCGGCCCCAGTTCGGGTCCCACATATGAGGGCCAGTGACACTGCCCTCAAAAAAAAAAAAAAAAAAAGAAATTTTTAAAATAGAAATCTGATCAGGTTCCTTCCTAGTTTAAATATTACAAAGGATCCCCCTGCTCTTATAATAAAAACAGCAAACTTAAAGTGGCTTAATCAGTCCTGTCTTCCTCTACTTCTTCAGTTTTTCCCATTCTCCTACTTCCTGCTCCATATCCTGGCCATGTCAGTCTTCTTAAAATTTCCCCAATACAGCACATTCTCATCTGTGAACCATCAAACATGCTTGGAACACTCTCCCCGAGACACACACATTCTTCATCCAGCTGACACTCAACCATAATGGTCAATGTCAGTGAGCCTGTGGATCTGGTGCCACCGCTGACTCAGTCCTGCTTCAGCATTTATCAAGCCAGGTGCTCATCTGGCCTCTAGACTCTAAATAAGTGAGAGTGAGAATCATGTCTATCTGTTCAACATTATGTCCCCACTCCCAGCAAGTTCTGAGCTATCAGAAGGAAGTGGCACTCACTCCATATTTGTTGAATCAATAACCCATACCAAATATTAGTTTTTTGGTTTTTTTTGTTTTTTTTTTTTAGCTGAGCCATCCTGCCACCTGTTGGCAGCTCAACGGCAACTCAGTTCGGGCTGGCCTCGAACAGCTGTTGCTCAGAGCTCAGCTCACACTCTTGAGCGAGCTCTTAACCAACTGAGCCACTCGGCCGGCCCCCAAATATTAGTTTTTTAATGAAACTTTCCAAGAGCCCTTCATTGGAAGGGATCTCCCTCTTTGGGCCTCTGTAGATTTTAACTCCACATGCATTACAGATTTATTACCTTGTACCTTTCACTTTAGGTATATAATTTACCTCTATTATTGAACAAGTTTCTTTTGAAGGGCAGAATCCATGTACAATTCATCTTTGTGTTTTTCCTAGATCATCCATCATGCAGATTTATGTATACTCAGACTCCAATAAACATTTATTGAATTCGTTAATGAATTAATGGAGTTTAAATGTTATATTTCAGAATTTGCAAATAGGCCAGTTGATGGAGAGCATATGCTTTGAGGTTGGAAGTGGTGAATGATAACTGTAAATAGGTAAGTTGAGGCAAGATAATGGAGGATCTAGTTTGCTAGGCTGAGAGGACTTAATGGTTTGGAAACTGGAGGTTTGTTGATGATTTCTAAACCATAGAGGTATATTATCACAGCTGAGTACAAGAGATATTAATCTATCTTTAAGATAACTTTTGTGGTAGAGAAATACAATGCTATCATGCATCCATCCCTAGAGTTTGGTAATGGGATAAGTGACTATTAGTACTGCTGGAGATTCAGGTCTTTCTTCAGGGTTTTGAGAAAAAAGCAAAACAAAACTGTAAATAGAAGACAATTATTAGGCATACTATGTTGGCTCCTGAATCTTAGGATTGACTCGTTCTAACTCTAATAAATTGCTTCACTGCATTCCCTAATTATTCAGAATCCATGGATGTAGCTATAGAAGAATTCAATCTCAACTTAATCCCTAATTTGTTTCCCAACAGGTTCTCTGACTCTGAGAACGCATCACGTTCAAGATTCCAAAATGGGATTTGTGATCAATGCTATCTATTCCATGGCCTATGGGCTCCATAACATGCAGACGGCCCTCTGCCCAGGCTATGCAGGCCTCTGCGATGCCATGAAGCCTATCGATGGACGGAAACTTTTGGACTCCCTGATGAAAACCAATTTTACGGGGGTTTCTGGAGATATGATCCTATTTGATGAGAATGGAGACTCTCCAGGAAGGTATTGTTATAATTCTCCTCTAGACAATAGAGCCTGAACAATAGTTATCTCTGCATTCTGAGGTGCCTGTTTCTCTCCTTTGTGGTTGTCTAAGTATCCTGGCCATGTCTGACTAGCTCTGACTTCACAAAGTGAGCAAAGATAGAGAGGGAAAGCCCTATTTCTTGTGGCCAGGGAAAGGTATTCATGGTCCTGTCCAGAACATGGTCTTGGAATCATTCCCACATTTCATAGCTAATCAAAAGCCACCTCTGTGGGTTCTCTGCATTTGTTTGCCATGTTATTCCATGTGTTCTCGTCTCCCCTTGGGTCATAGATCTATTCTGAAACAGGAACAATTCAATTTCTGATAATCCAGAAAGAGGGATGAGGTGCTGTTATGTATATTGTTTGCTGTATGTCAATAAGCTATAAGTAGTATTTTATTTTATTATTCTCCAACTGTAGCACTTTCTTGCTCCTCAGCAGGGAGAATGGACTTTTTCTCTGAAATTTCACGTTTCATTATTTATAGAGAGGAGACTAAGAAATACGAACTTGTGCGTAATTATAGGTCAGCCTCCAGGGAAAGTCATTAGGTACCTAGAACTTATCAGAATTTACATCTGTTTCATACTCCCAATTCTTAAGTGACTCTATACATGGAACTTTCACTCTATGAGGGATAATGTCATTGAAATGATACTCTTGAGTTGTAGCAGGGTCTTCACCTTGCCTTGCTTCGTAACAATCAGGGTCCTTTGGTCTCCCACTGTCAAATCCCAAATACTCTTCCAGCAACAGCTTACATTTGACAGCTGTGATTGGAGATGTGACTTTACACTCTGTTTGCAGTTGACAGCGCCAAATGGTTTCACGAGTCTCCCCATGTCTCACATCCTAGGTGCCTACACATTGCACCAGCCACCTTGGTTTAGCTTGTTTCCATATCCCTGAGGTGAGCTGGAGCTTGTCCCTGATGCATTATTACCATCTTACAAGCTGGACTTCTAAGTTACAGCTAGTTTCAACTCATGCAGCCAAGAGGAAAACTGAACATTTTCTCTATTCTAGAAATGTGAAGAATATTGCTCCAGGTGGGTTCTTTGTCAAAATAAGTTGAATTTTCATATACTGTTTTCTAATTTTGGGCAATTCAGTATATCCATTGCAGAGAGGTGTGGGTGGGAGGAGAGATACAAGCATTTTTCCAGTTGTTGTAAGGCATTTTAGGCTGGGGAACCAATGAGCTCTGGCTTTGGGCTTAGGTCAAGGTTATGCTGTGATGTCTACACATGGATTTATCATTCTTGTATGCATCCCTAGAGTTCTGACATCAGCTTGGGACTTGTTCACAGACTTTGATGATTGCAGCTTCACCAATTCAGAGTTTTCATGTAATGTACCTATGCCAGTTCCACAAGCCAGATGGTGAAGAAATGTCTCAGATGGCTTAGTTCTACCAATGGGAAACCTTAATAAATCGGACAGAACATCACTATCTCATTCACAATCTTCCAGATATGCTGTAATGGAGTAAATTTAGTACATTGGTTCTTAACCTTTGTTGGAACATGAATCTCTTTAAGACTTAGACAAAATTATAGGTATTCTCTCAACTACAATATGCAAACAATTTTGCAAACAATTTCTGGAAATTCAGTTGTTTAGAGATTTTCCATGCACTACTAAGGCTGGGTATCATATTAACCCATTAATCAATAATTAGAATTGGCTTCTGAGGGTATGAACCAGACTCAGGAAAAGGTGGTTTGCAACTTTTTTCTTTGAACCCAGTTATATTTACAAAGTAAACATAACAAACATTTATTGTTCTGAGCCAAACACTAAGCTAAGTCCTCTATGTTTTAATACTATGAGGTAAGTAATATTATGATTCTCTTTTCCAGCTCTTTACAAACTGAGGCTTACAAAGGTTAAATGAGTTGCCCAAAGACCAGTCTAATACACGATAATCACCATCCATACTCAGTCTCCTGAGCTTCAACTCCTAACTATATACAACAGCCTGCCAATTAGTCAACCAAAATCACAATTAAAAAAGCCAGTAGATCCTGAGAAATGTATCTATAGGCATTATGTTGTTATTTCTGTGTCATAAAATGTATGGCTCTGCTGGATCAAAGACATTCCAAACTTAGCAGTGAACCAGAGGAGCCAGGGATGGTCATGTGTTCCTTTAGAATGCCAGAGGTCTAGAGGAAGAGCCAAAGCAGAGGAAGCTGGGCGAGGTGGCAACTCACTCAGACACATACACTTACAGATTGTTGGAGAGTAAATTATAAACATTGTTTTTAAACCTTCCATCTAATTAAAGTATTATCATTCTGCAATTCTTTAATGAAAACCTTAGTTTTTCATTGAATATACAAAAGTTATACAGTCATGTAACTCCCCCAGTATGCTGTGGGATAGCACTTCTTAATCAACACAAAATATTTCTATAGGAAAAAACATGAATATTCACACTAAGTATGATAAATAGGCCATAAATAGCCTCATGACACAGTGGGTTAAGTTCTGTCACTAGAGAATTTCATATTGGGTTTTATGTTTCACTGCTAAGTGAGTTGCGAAAAACAAAACAATACTATGGTTATCAGAGCTATGAGGATTTCAGAATTATAGTGAGAAATATGGACCTTTACTGTTTACCACCAATGGTGTAGATCACAGGTCAGTAAACTATGGTCTTCAGGCCAGATCGAGTCTGCTGTCTTTGTAAATAAGGTTTTATTGGAACACACTGATACTCATTTATTTAGATGCTGTCCATGGCTGCTTTCTTACGACACTAGCAATGTTGAGTCATTTCAACAGACAATCTCACAGAGCCTAAAATATTGAATATCCCTTTACAGCAAAAGTTTTCTGACCCCTAGTATAGAGATTTCATTGAAAACTAAGGTTTCAGGCTCCTGACCATTTCCTGGGACTGACCATAACTAGACAGAGGAAACATGGAGAGTCAGTGTCAAACCAAGTACAACTGACTCCTTAAAGCAAAAACTTTAACATTATATTGTGGGGTCATAAGCATGTGGATATAAAATATTTCAGATGAAGGAAAGGGGTATAGAATATATAGGGGCAAGGGTCTTATATTTTACATTAAGTAACACAACATTAAGTTTAAGTAGAGAATAAGATAAATTAAGAATGCATACTACAGGGCCGGCCGAGTGGCGCATTGGTTAAGAGCTGGTTTTGGGATGTCAGCGGCCCCGGTTCAGATCCCACATATGAGGGCCAGTGACACTGCCCTCTACAGCTAACAACAGCTCCACCTGGAGCTGGGCTGTGCGAGGCCCAGCGACAGTGTAAACTGTAGCCCCTGCTGCAGTGGGCTGCCATAGGCTACAGTGAGTGGCCGGCAGCCAGCGTGAGCAGCTGGCAGCCAGCGTGAGCTGCCAATAGCTACAGTGAGCGACATCCAGAGGCCGGCAACCGATTGCAATGACAATACCAACATGGGCCAGTGAGGCAACATCCTCTGCAACTAGACTGAAGAACAAAAAGACAGCAACTTGTCTGTTACCCTCCCCCAATTCCCCAATGAAAAATAAATAAATAAATAAATAAATAAATAAATAAATAAATAAAAAAGAATGCATACTACAATCCCTTAAGAGACCACTGAAATTTCAATACAAGAAGGATAGTTAAAAAGCCAATAGAGGAATATTTAAAATTAAAAAATGGGGCGGGCTGAGAGGCTCAGTTGGTTAAGTGCTCGCTCAAGAGTGCGAGCTGAGCTCTGAGCAACAGAGGTTTGATGCCCAGCCCGAGTTTAGCAGCTGCTGAGCTGCCAACAGGTGGCAGGATGGCTCAGCTAAAAATAAATACACAAAATAAATAAAATAAATAAATGATTAACCCTAAAGAAGACAGGAAATGAGGAACAGATGGACAAAAACAGATGTGACAAATATAAAACACAGCTAGAATACTAGACATTTGCAGATACTTAGCTATAAATGAATTTGCACATGGATTCTTAAAAAGTGGCTCTGTCCATGGAAAGATCATAGAGATGATCTGTTTCAACTTCCTAACTTTCTTGGAGAGAAAACTAAGTTTCAGAGAAAGGACCAGGCATACTCTAGGTTACTTACTTAATTTGTAACAGAACAAGCACATTATACAAATATCAGGCATAATCATCAAATAAGACTTTAACTTAGTTTTTTTTTTCATTTTCTTTATATTACATTTGAAATGGTCATATATATGGTACAAAAGGGTTTCATTATTAGTTACCATTGAAGTTTTTGGTCAAATCGATTATGTGGTCTGTGGTCTCTCTTTAGTCCGTGATTATACAACCTGAAAAGCATAGATAATTATAATTGCATTGTTGCTTGGACAGTGCTTGGAGTGCCCATTATGTTGGCCAACAGACAATTTATCACATATTTAAGAAATAAACTTTTTTAAAAAGCACCTTAGAATCAGAATTATAGACTGAGAGGATCTTAGGAGACATATAAGTCCAATACTCTCCACAGTCCCCGTCACCAAAATGATGTTTTGATTCCCCAGACAACAATCTTGCTTTAGCCCCTTGGGTAAAAAGGACCCCACTATTTCTAATTTTCAGAAAAGTTATAATCACTTAGAAAGTTCTTTATTTCTGCCAACTGAACCCTGCCTTCCTCTAGTTTCTATTTATGTTTTAATAGAACTTATTGTTTTTCCTTTGGGTAAAATATATTTTAGATATATTTTTTTCAAACAATATATAATATTTATTTTTTAAAATTTTCAGGATATTTCAACTCAAAATTGTGACCAGTTAAGAAAGAGGCAAATGGAAGAAACAGAGAATTTATTTTATTTTTTATTAAAATGTATTGGAGTGAGTTTACTTTTCAAAAGCTAGGTCACTTCACTTTTTACCATTTTTCCTATATTAAACAAAAGAAGTATGGATATATTGGGTTGCTGGAAAAGTCATGACGTATTTTTCCTATGTTATTCATTGCAAAAATGCATAATGACTTTTCCAACAACCCGGTAGCAATAAGAGCCTTAAAATGTAGAGCAGTTCAGACCTCTGCAATAAACAATGTAAAATTGATCTGTTTGCTCTATCAAGTAGATTTGCAGTCTTTGGAGCAGTTTCATGGAGAACAGCAGACTTCAAGTCAGTCTAAAGGCTTATAGGAGGTCGTGGCTCTGCCACAGGCATTCTCTTCAATCTGGTCGTATCATTAACTTCCACCAGCTTCAGTTCCATTATCTGTAAAATTAACAGTTTGGTCTCCAGATCTTGTCAGAGTTAAGAACTGGTAGAAATAGGATTGATGGCACATTTGGGGATGAGAAATGGAACGCTCATATCTCTTCAAAGAAAAAGAATCTCAGCAAAGAAAGACGCCTCCTGACACCACCATTTCTTTCTTCCTCCCAGACTAGGATGTTCAAAGGTTATTTGCACACAGAGAGTAATTTTTTTTTTTGAGGGCAGTGTCACTGGCCCTCACATGTGGGACCGAACCAGGGCCTCTGGCTTCCCAAGCCAGCACTTAACCACCACGCCACTCAGCCGGCCTAAGAGTCATCTTTTGAAGACATAGAAGCCCATGTATTTAAAATAGCCAATGACATAGTATATGAGTTCTTTTTACCTCAACTCCTAGTATACTTAGTAGCCACGTGGTAACTGTGACAGAATGGAAAGGTGTTGAACTTGGCTTTGTATCCTACAGATTGGTACTTTGGGTTTCAAAGTAGAATTAAGACAGTTTACTCAGAGTTGTTACCAACTACAAATAAAACACTGTATGGTAATCCTTAAGCCACTGAACAGCAAACAAAACTTAACAGTTAATATTATGAAAAAGACACTACAGTAAAAACTGTCATTGGGAATGAAAAGAGAAGTGTCATTTTACAATGTAGGTCCAAGCAGACTGATGTCAGGGTTTGTTCTTAGTATTCTGTACTGAGCATTGGTCTGATTATATGGTAATCTGGTCACTTGAACCCAAATGCTAGAAAGTTTCCTATCCATTACCACATAGCTAACTATATAGAGCATGGAAGGTTGCAGGAAGTATTTGTGAGTCCATCTGCCAATCCTAAAAATCCTGGGAGGTAAAATCGTAAGGTACTATGTGAAGACGTGTACCTAAGACGTACCTACAGGTATGTAATAGGAATTGACATAGTGATGTTGCTCCTCATCCAATTTCCTCAAATGGGAAAACTATTTCAGAAATGCTTCTCTGGAAATGTCCTTACATATAAGAAAAATCTTCTAAATATACATATTAATTTTCCCTCTTTACATCCTATCCCATACTAAAAATAAGAATGACAGCTAAAAAACAGGCTGAGAACTTGCAAGGTGCTAGTATCTCCCAGCAGTTCTACATTGCATGAAGTGCTTTAGAAGTTGTTTTCATACTTATTTTAAATATCACTCCTGAAAGTATCTTTATACAATGAATTCAGTCATCGATATAGGGTAAAATAAGAAACGTAAAATCAGGCCCTATTCAGATTATCCCCACATTCTCTAAAGCTGAAGACAAGATTAAAGATTTACCAAATTTTTCACTTGGTTAGAAAAGGTGAATTTTATTTTACTTAAGTGGAAAGGAAAATTTTTCTATCTTTTTTAAAAGCCTAAAAATACTAGTTGTTTAAACTTCTTGAAGTTATTTCAAAACTGTCTTTCATCCTGCTAAGGTCAAGTCACTTCTCACATGGAATTATTTTTTATTTCAGGTGTAAGCTTGGTTGGTTTTTTTAATGGTCTCTGAAGAGAAAGTGAAACAGACAGGTTTTTTTGTTATTACTAGTATAATGTCACAGAAAATTCCAATGTCACTAATATGACAGTAGATACATTGCTTGAGAATGAAATCTATTGCTTTTTCATAGCTGAAATTTTATATTCTTAGCTGAATAATTATTATATTCTTGTTCCTAAGGTATGAAATAATGAATTTCAAAGAAATGGGAAAAGATTTTTTTGATTATATCAATGTTGGAAGCTGGGATAATGGAGAATTAAAAATGGATGATGATGAAGTATGGTCCAAGAAAAGCACCATCATCAGATCTGTGTGCAGTGAACCATGTGAGAAAGGCCAGATAAAGGTAAAATGGAATCTATATTTCTTTCATTTTTGTTGTAAATTCAAAAGTGTTCCTTACCTTTGGCTAGTGCTTAAAAATTTAGCTACTTGTTTTATCCTTTGTATTATAAACCTTTAAATGTCAGAAATTGTGTTTTTTATCTTTTTCTCATGAATTCCTTATGGGATCTACAATAGTATGACCCACAATAGTCTTAGTACTTTGACTGATTGAACCAGTTGATGAGTCATGTTTGCCTATACCCTTTCTTTTCAAGTAAGCCTTTACAGACATACTTCCTGGGAATAAATATTTCACAGCTGGAAATCACATTAATTTGTAATTAACTTAACAAATATTTATGAAACTCTTACTACTGTAATAGTTTATATCAATGGGGTAAAATAAGTAAGACACCTTTACTGTCAGAAGATTTATAGTCTAGATGAGGGACAATATCATGGGCACAGATAAGTAACATCATGTAAAATAGATGGCTTCATTTAGAAACAAACAGAAAAAAGGTAACTATATAAGTTCATACAAAAGAGAGAGAGAGAGATTTCTTCTTCTGAATAAAATGTCAGAATTTTGACCATGAACAATGGATATGATTTCAGAGAAAGATATGTGCGGAAATTATTAGAAAAGTTACAGAATAGGTCAATTAAAGACTGTTCTGGAATAGCAGTAAATAATCTAGGGTGTATTGCTCTAAATATTTATTATAAAAGAGAGAGTTGAAATGATAGATTGAAGCAATATTTGTGGCGAGTTTTTAATGTCATACATGTATTAAATAGGTTGGACTTAATTTTACTAACCAGAAGTCTGAGAATAATTTTGATTAAGATGTTCACATAAACTGAGATATAGCAAGTGAAGATATGTGACGATTCATTAGTAGATTAATGAAACATAAACAACAAAAAATAAGTTGGAAGGACACTGGTGACAAGGACCCTGAATTGTGGAAGAAACAAAGAAAATTGAAAAGGGGCAGGGAAGATGGGTGAGAGAAACGTTACAGAGGTAGACTCAATCAGCCCTGGCTACCAACTAAATGTAGGGTTGGAGAAGAGAAAAAAGTCCAAGACCATCAACTGCAATTCTAAGTCTTAGTAACTAGAAAGTACCACTGCTGAGAACAGAAAAATGGGAATGGTTTTAGAGAAAAGGCATTGGGTTAGTTTGGGGGCCTGTTGGCTTTGAGATTATCTAGTGATGGAAAGTGTTGGTCTATAACAATGAAAAATAAGGCTGAAGATACAGATTTAGGGATTAATTGAATAGGGCTGAAGATGAAACTGTTAGAGTAGATAAGTCACTGAAAGTACAGAAGAAAATAAATGTAGGTGAGAATAGAGACTGGGAAGATTTGCATGGAAGTAAAGAAAGGTAAAGGGTATGTGGCAACAGGTTCAGGAACATAGAGAACCAGCGAGCACAGTGTCATGTAAGATGCTGGTCAACAGAAGAATGAGGTCAAGGAAGAGAAGGACTGAGGGAAAGACATGAGAATTGAGGTTAGCCCTTCATCTGGGGCCTTCTGGAAACAGAAGCCCACTGTATTGGACAGAATATGATCCTCAGTAATTGAGCAAAAAGAAATGTATGGTAAAAAGCAGGTAAGGGGATAGTCTGGTAGTTTGACAATGAAAAGCTACTTTTAGGCTAAGGAAGCTCTGGCCATACTTATAGGAAATAACCCAGTGAAAAAGGAGGATTAAGATATAATAGATATTAAAAGGAGGCTAGCTATTGGGGTATGATGCCCTAGAGGAATAAAAAGCAATATCAAATTAGTTTATTAATCAAATAGTTATTGAAGTACTACAAGACCACATTCCAGGCAGTATATATACCTGGAACAGTCACCCTTCGTCTTTTCAATCAATCCCACCTTCACTCTGTTTAGAACTGACATGTTCGTTCATTGGTGATTAAAAATGAAACTGAAATATTTCAGTATCAATTATAAGGTCTTCAAGATTTGTTAAACATAAGACCAAAGGAAGAATGACAAGGTAAATGAAGATAAACAAATGTATTAACATCTGCTAAATAGCCCAATAGCTTATGGAATATCTGAAAAATTTTGCACATTTTTGGTATGGTAGGCAGCAAGGGTTGGTAAGCAATGGCCATAGGCCAAAAGCAACATGATGTTTGTTTTTTTTTTTTTTTTAAAGATTTTCTTGGGGAATTGGGGGAGGGGAACAGACAAGTTGCCGTCTTTTTGTTCTTCGGTCTAGTTGCGGAGGATGTTGCTTCACTGGCCCATGTTGGCATCGTCATTGTGCTCTTCCCGGATGAGGCAGATCGGTCGCCGGCCTCTGGATGTTCGCTCACCGCTGCTATTGGCAGCTCGCGCTGGCTGCCGGCCACTCACTGTGGCCTATGGCAGCCCACTGCAGCAGCAGCTGCAGCCTACTCCGTCACCGGGGCTCACACAGCCCAGCTCCAGGTGGAGCTGTTGTTAGCTGTAGAGGGCAGTGTCACTGGCCCTCATATGTGGGATCCGCACCGGGGCCGCTGGCATCCCAAAACCAGCTCTTAACCAGTGCGCCACTCGGCCGGCCCTGATGTTTGTTTTTATAAATAAAGTTTTGTTGAAATACAGCCATGCTCATTTATTTATAGCTGCTTTCATGCTATAGTAAACAGAGTTGAATAGTTGCATTACAATAGAGACGGTATGGCATACAAAGCCTAAAATATTTTACCGTCTAGTCCTTTGCAGAAAGTTTGCTGACCCTTAGTATATAATGACAGTCAGCATGTTGGCCAATCACCTTGCAGCTAAACACGTCATGTGAAATTCTTTATGGACTCACTCAGAATATCAATTGTTCAACATTTCTAGTTCTTCCTCTAGAAATACTATTCTGTATAAATTACTACACAGATGTTGTTTTGACATTTCAGGGCAATACAGTTTAAACTTATCATTTCAAAATGCTGAATGGCTGATTTAAGAGATTTCTTTATGGTGTACATTGATCTACACCCTTTTGTATAGAGGACTTGAGAACATCCACAGATTTTGGTATCTCCAGGGAGTCCGAGCCAATTCCCTGAAGATACCAAGGGACAACTTAAGTTTTCTAGGAGTCAAAGTTACATGTAGATTTTGGACTGCACAGGGGGTGGCACCCCTAATGACTGCATCATTCAGAGGTCAACTGTACATATTTTTCTACCCCATTCTGCTAGCAATAGCTTACACAATGGGGAAATTTGATCCCCGTTATAATATTTTAAATACTAGTTCATTTGTAATAATGTTTATTAGTTTTCTTTTAATCCCAAATTCTAGTTTCCTAACCAGATCTTATTTTCACTCTACTAAATATATAATTAATAACAATTCTTAATATGATTTAAGGTTGTCACTGAGCAACTTCATTAGTGATATCAACATCTTATGGCATTGCTCAGATTTACTGTGTTAGCATCCACAAAAGGAAGATTCAAATATGTTACATATTGTTATTCATAAAGAAAGCACTACCACTTGCAGGGTATTCAAAAAGAAAAGGAATTATTATGAAAGAGAATTTTCACCACCTCTTGTATTCAAAATGAACATGAAACAGAACATACATAACCCGTGGAGGAAAAGAAATGATACAAATCAGTTGTGAATGATCAGAAGAAGATACAGTTGTCACTATTGATTCAAAAGAAGACTATAATATTTGCATTAATCTTGGAAACAGGAATGAAACTTATTTTGGTAAAAAAACCTGAGATTCACACCGATATGAACTAAACTATAGGAGGTCAGCATATTCCTAGAAGGAAAAATGCAACTGCTTTTGTTTGACAGGCCCTGCTAAGAAAAAGAATCCTTCAGTATTTGAAATGTGCTCTGCTTGCATTACTAGTGATTGTCCAATGATAGTTTTCTTTCCAAGTGTGGTTGAAATTACCTTGAAAATGAAATTCATTTCTCTATATGAATATTTATGCATATACTGTTTAGTAAAACAGTTGATATTTTTAGAGTGTTTTACAGTTTACAAATCACTGTGGTATTTTACTTAATCCTCTGGAAACCCTATAAAGGTAGGCATATTTGAAAAGCAATGGTCAGGCCAGCCGAGTGGCTCAGTTGGTTAAGATCTTGCTCAAGAGTGTGAGCTGAGCTCTGAGCAACAGCAGTTGGATGCCCAGCCCGAGCTGAGCTGCCGCTGAGCTGCCACTAGGTGGCAGGATGGCTCAGCTAAAAAAAAAAGCAATGGTCTTGATTTGAAGAAACAGGATCAGCTGGAGGACTGTTCAAGGCTGCTGAGCTACTTGGTCGCTGTCAGTAAGATGAGAACCCTGGTGCCCCTTGGTTCCCAGGCCACTACTCTTTCTTTTACATTTTTCAAAATATCATGAACGCCATCTTTGTATAGACCAATAAGGCTCAGTGTTTATGAACATGAGCCTTTAAGTCCAAAGGGTGCTGTTTGATCCCCCGCTTACCTTTACATGGTGTGTGAGCTCACTGTGCCTCCATGTTCTCCCGCACTCCCTCCAAAATGAATAAAATAAAACCAGTCACCTTACACAGAGCTGTTATAATGTTTTAATGAGATAACAGCATATGGCATGCACTAAGTAGCCAGTAAATAGTCAACATTATTATGAAGAACATTTGAGCTTGATTGAGAGGTCTAATTAGCACTTTGCCTCACTTATCTGGCACTTATTTAAGGAAAGGCTCTTTTGTCACCATTCTCTACTTATATTGCTGCAGAGTCAAGGACTAGCACAAGAGGTAGTTCAAAATATAAGAAAGAGGCACCAGCTTACAATTGCATTTGGCTATAAATATGTAGATATTGTTATTATCCAAGGTCGTTAATAGAGTAAGCATCTAAGACAAGGGACATAAAGTATAATCACTGCTGTGTCTGGTTATTGTTGGTTATTAATCACAGTTTTAATTATTTTTAGGAATGGTTAATGAATGCTGTCTGGATCCCATAGAGGCTATTCATGCACCAGTGGGGGTGGGGAGGAGGAAGCCATTTCTAAAGAATAACATCTGGGGGACTCTTTCAAATGTTAAGTTATTTCAATTACTTTCCATTGCCTTAAAAAATATCAAATAGATGAAGAGGTATATAATAGTTTCGGTGACCTTATCCATCTTCATCCCAAGCAAATCAAAGCTAGTAGAATAGAAAGGACTGAGCTGAATTATTGAACCAGATTTTTAGTAGAAACAGAGACCAAGAGATGACCTCAAAAAAAAACTTCACCTTTTGCCTCTTCATTGAAAACAAATTCCTAATTACTTTTGATCAATATGGATAGATATTTGAACTTGAGCTTTGTAGATATACAATGTTTTTTGCTTACAATTTTTCACTTAGTGGAAGGAAAGCAACATAAATCCAGGGAGCCATCTGTTCTTAATTTGAGGGAAAAAAAAGATAAATCCTCAGGGAAATTCAGTTACATACACACATATGTAGACGTATGTGTATATATTGTATATATGAGCACAAACACAAGCACTTAATTAAATATAGGTATTTAAAGCTAATTATCCAAAGACTTGCATTTAATTTAATCCTTGACCCTACCACCAACTCCTTTTATGATGTTGATCTGGTCACTTAAACTCAGCCTGTTTCTTTAATTATATAATGAGAATATTAATACTTACACTGCCTATCTGATAACATTTGAAACGTTATGTGAAAGCCCTTTCTGTTTTGCAAAGCAGTACATTTGAATATAAGATTTCTGGATTTTTATCTATGCAAAAAAAAAGTAATCAAAACTTTAAATATTTGCCTTAGGTGATCCGGAAGGGAGAAGTCAGCTGTTGTTGGACCTGTACACCATGTAAAGAGAATGAGTATGTCTTTGATGAATATACCTGCAAGGCGTGCCAGCTGGGGTCCTGGCCCACTGATGACCTTACAGGTACCTGTATCACAATGTTAGTATAGGTACATCCCTCAAACATCAGCTGTGAAAGACACAGACATGTGAGGAGGGGGGCACATCTTCAAGTATTGCTCATCTTGGTGGTCTTATTTATGTGGCAGAAAATTCTATTAGGAACAGAAGCCTTCCCAATGCCTAGATAATCATGAAAATCTTTAGGTCCCAAGGAGAGCTTGGCCTATATTCCCACCCTCACACTAAATTAGATCAGAATCCCTAGGTTTTCTTTTCTTTTCTTTTTTTTTTTTTTTAAGATTTTTATTGGGGAATTGGTGGAGGGGAACAGCGTTAGGGAATTGGGGAAGGGAACACACAAATTGCTGTCCTTTTTTTGTTCTTCAGTCTAGTTGTGGAGAATGTTGCTTCACTGGCTCATGTTGGTATCAGCATTGCACTCTTCCCAGGTGAGGCAGATCAGTCGCCAGTCTCTGGACGGTTGCTCACTGTGGCTCTTGGCAGCTCACGTTGGCTGCCAGCCACTCATACTGGCTGCTGGCCACTCACTGTAGCCTCTGACAGCCCTCTGCAGCAGGGGCTGCAGCCTACACCATTGCCGGGACTCACTGCAGCCCAGCTCCAGGTGGAGCTGTTGTTCACCATCTTAGCGGTAGAGGGCAGTGTCAGTAGCCCTCATATGTGGGTTCTGAACCAGGGCCCTGCTGCTCAGAGCTGGAGTCCCAAGCCAGCTCTTAACCAATGTGCCACGCGGCCGGCCCTTTTGTGTTTTTTTTTCAAATTAAAGTTTATTTTGGTGACAATGGTTAGTAAAGTTACATAGGTTTCAGGTGTACAATTCTGTAATATATCATCTATATATCACATTGTGTGTTCACCACCCAGTCATTTCTCTTTCCACCACTGTTTATTTGATCCCCTTTACCCTCATTTACCACCCCCCTTCCCCTTACCTAGCTTTTCTACTGGGTATTTTCACTCTGTCCTCAGGATATTCCCAGAAGTTCCTATAAGGGCCCCAGTTAACTATCAGTTGAGATGGTGAAAGACATACTAGACAAGAAGAGACTAAAATATTTCATGACATATCCAAGGGAAAAAAGGTTGCATAGAATTAGGTAGGAGTTGATCTAAAACTCTTTGTTTCTCTTAGTGTCTTTCCTTAACCTAAACCAGGAACCTCCAACTAATGGTTTTCAAATAATGTCATCTGAGGACAAGACTTATCTCTGCTTGGTTTTGGAGTTTTTTGTTTTGTTTTGTTTCTGTGGCGGTGGGGGGTTGTTTGTTTCTTTGTTTCTGTGTTGTTTGGGTTTGGGTTTTTTTCTCCAAAAACATTAAGGAATATGTCATTGTGCTCTCAACATTATATGTTATAGCTATTTCTAATTTTTACAATATGAAATCAGAATATGATAGCTTCCAATTTATTCAATGCTTGTTACGTGCCTATTTGCCTACCATGGAAATAGATACAGAAATATATGACTTTTATCTTAAAGTTAATGAGGGAAACAAAAAGGTAAAAAAATATATATATGATTACAATATAATAAAAGGACATAGATTTGTGGAAATGGGAGTATGAAGAGGAAACCTATGAGACTAAGTTTTCAAAGGAAATAGAGATAAAACATCCCAGGCAGAGGGCCCACCATGTGGTATGTCAAGTCATCTAATGGTTCTACACTTACGATGGACTTAGCACATCTTCAGGCTAGAAGCTTATAACGTCATCAGTATTAGTCTCCATCCCTCAAAGGACAAGAGATTCTTCTTGGTAGTTATATTAGCTTACTCCAAAATCCTGGTTCTGAAAATCCTGTGACCCTGGGCCTTTTGAGACAAGCTTACCTTAAAAGTTTGTTTTCAGTGATTGGTATTTATGTAGAAGACTTTTCTTAAAAAGATTTAGTAAAACACCCAAGTGCCTTGTGATAGCATTTGAATCCTATTTTCACCATTTGACAATGAGCTTTCTGATACTCTTATACATCCTGGTATACCCAAAGCCAACTCAGTGCTAAACACAAAGACTTCAATAAATGTAGTTGAATAGATGAACTACAGGGGACACATACACACACACACACGCACACACACACACACACACACAGTAAAAATGTCAGACAGAAAAACATATGATTGGTTTTTGTGGGAATGTGTGAGGAGGTGGTGCAGTGTTTCCCTTTATTCTATTTTTACTTTTTTTTCTAATTTCTAATTTCAACATGGATTATCATCATTAAGATGAAAAACTACCTTGCAGATTTAACTATCTGCATTACTGAACACCTTGAAACTAAAATATAGATGTAATTTTTTTGCCCTATGTTTTATAAAACTGTACCGCTGATAATGAATATGGTCTCCTTTTTCCATGCATTAAACAGAAAAGCATTTATTATTAATATTTGCATTATAAAATAGGTACTGTGGAAAGTAAGGTTAAAGAAAAGACATAGTTCTTATATATTTTACCATCTTGATGAGAGAGAGAGAGACATCGATCTTCTCTCTGTCTCTGTCTCTCTCTCTTTCTCTAGCTCTCTCTCTCTGTCGTGCATACACACACATGTGTATGCATAGACAAATTGTGTTAAGTAATATGAAGTAAAAGAAAAGATTTTTAAAATGAAAATATTAGGGAAGACATAATTCACAGGTCTTTTGAAGAAGGGAAAATTAGCTGAGACCTACATGGTAGAAATAGCTAGCAAAGAATGGTGAGAAGGGCCTTCCTGGCTGAGGGAGAAGCTCATGTGAAGGTCTGTATGTGGGGAAGCAAATAGGAAAATGGTGTCAGCAGAGATGCGAAAGGTAGCTGGGGCTAGATCATATAGAGCCTTCTAGAACATGTTCAGGATTTGAGTGTTAAATACTAATACAATGAGAAATCATTGCAGAGAGTGTAGGAAGAAATGAAACAGGACTGTGTGTATATTTTTAAAATACCATTTAGATTGCTGTGAGGGAAAATTATTTGGAGAGGGATGGAAAGTAGAAGCAGGGAGACGGGTTGGGTGGTTAGTTCAGGTTGCCACTGCAGGCAAGAGTTGTTGGTGTGCTGAACTAAATAGTGCATTGGAAGAGTTGAGATAGACTTTGGACCAGAATCAACAGGATATACAGATGAATTAGCTGCAGTAAATATTAAGTAAGGCTACCAAATAAACAGCCTTGAAGACTAGAGAAATAAATGCATTCTTTGATTAAGATCAATAGTTTGGTTTTAGACACGATCAATTTGAGATGTCTTTGAGATTTTCAAGGGTAAATTAATTAATTTAATAAACTAAGACCTTTATTTTGAGCCAGAAAATGTAATACAAGCTGAAATATAAAATACAGTAAGCTTTCCAAGTTATAATCTAGTGGGAGGAAAGCATGCCAACAGGTAAAAGAGAGTGACTAAGTGCTATAGGTGAGGAATGAACACAGTATATGGAAAAATGGAGGAGGGTCCACCCAACCCTGGAGAATTTGAGAATGTTTAGTTTTGAAACATAATCTTGAAACTCACTTAATTAAAAAGTGTA
Source organism: Aselliscus stoliczkanus (assembly GCA_033961575.1). NCBI lineage: Eukaryota > Metazoa > Chordata > Mammalia > Chiroptera > Hipposideridae > Aselliscus > Aselliscus stoliczkanus. The sequence continues at coordinate 74,970,195 of CM066736.1, forward strand.
GATGATATTAGAAAGCAAGTGCATCCTCAAAGCTATTAATGGTACCATAATTCTCCTAGTTGCCCCAACCAAAAAGAAGTGAGTCATCTTAGACTCTTCTCTAATACTGGCCCCATACTCAGTCACTTATCAAGACTGGCTCTTTGATCTGCTAGATATTCTTATTCCCTCCTCTCTTCTCCATTTGTACAACTCTTCCTTTGACTAGTTCTCATCTCACATTTGCCTATTACTGTTATTTCCGAGTTTATTTCTTTACTACCAAACTTAGACCACATATCTCTAAGTCTGTTTTTCATCTTGCTACTTGATAATGAATCCAAAATACAAATTTGTCCCTTTTATTTTATTGCTCAACACTTACAAGCATTTTCATATCTGTATAAAATGTATTTTAAGTATTTCAACATGGCACACAAAATTCCATCTCTCCCACATCCTCCTTTGATCTTTCCAGTTTCAATCACTACCACTTTGTAACTCACAGTTTACATTCTAGTATCAGGGCTGCTAATAATTCTAATCTACACACAATGATATTTTATTCTTCCATGTCCATATATGTGTTTTCTTCTCTACCTAGAATGCACTTCTCTTTCTTTATTTGAATAACTCCTACTCACCCTTTCTTACTCTGTTCAGACGTCACATTTTCAATGAAACCTTCTTTGATATACTTAGACTGATACATCCCCTATTCTTTATTTCTAAAGCATGTTTTACTCCCCTCTTTGCATCACTTTTCAAACTGGATTTTAGTGGCCTATGAGGTTGAACAATTCAATTTGCAAAGTTGTTGCAACAGTGTCGATAACCTTTTTTGACATCAGAAGGATTATTCATTATGAGTTTGTACCAACTAGACAAACAATTAAACAAGTTTACTACTTGGGAGTGCTGAAAAGGCTGCATGAAAAAGATGACCTGAACTTTTTGCCAACAATTCATGGTTCTTGCATCATGACAGTGTACGAGCTCACAAGCTGTCTATGAGGAGTTTTTAGCCGGTAAACAAATAACTGTATTGGAACACCCTTCCTACTCACCTGATCTGTATCCCAATGGCTTCTTTCTTTACCCGAATATAAAGGAAATATTGAAAGGAAGACATTTTGATGACATTCAGCACATTAAGGGTAATATGATGACAGCTCTGCTCTGATGGCCATCCTAAAAAAGAGTTCCAAAATTGCTTGGAAGGTTAGACTGGGTGCTGGCATCAGTGCATAGCTTCCCAGGGGAGTACTTTAAAGGTGACCATAGTGATATTCAGCAATGTGGTATGTAGTACTTTTTCTAGGATGGTTCGCCAACTTAATTGCCCATCTTGTATACCTTTAATCATTAAAGGGTATACCCCCTACTGAATCATTAGTTTCTCAACCATTAGAACTGTATCTCAACCATTTTTGCATTCCCAGCATCTAACATCTAACACAATGCCTGGCATAGAGTAGGCCCTCAGTAAAAGTGTGTCAACCTGCAGTAAAATGAGGTGGGGTTGCGGGGGGAAGGGGCAGTTATAAATGAAGATCAAAGTAAGCATTAGGGCCAGCCTATGAAGAGAGGTTTTAACTAAAGAGCTTGGACTTTATCCTATAAATAGTGTGGGGCCAGTGGACGTTTTCAAGCAAAAGAGTGAAATAATTCCTCTGGCTACACGCATACATGTGAGTGTGTGTATGTGTGGGGGGTGGGGTAGGGGAGAGACGTAATAAATGCCAAACATAGAAAAGTCTCCAAATTGATACTGTGTGAGGTTTAACTTGTAATTGGGATCTACAGCACTTTTCCAAAGAGCCTATAGCTGTTTGCAACCCTATCTCCCTGACTCTGATGCAAAGTCACAGATCACTTGGAACTGATAGAAGACTGCTCTAATGGCTTCAGCTATCCCAAACCCTGCTACAGAGATGCTTAGGGCTAGAATATTGTAAGCTTTTCTTCTATCCACTTGGTTTATAGTGACCCACTTCAGCCTACCACATGACACCCTAAGTCACTTTTGGGTCAGTGCGCTCATTGTGATAACAGGAATTAACATGTACATAATGCTTTCCCTGTGTCTGAAGGATGTGTTTGAAGCATCTTATATATGTTAATTAATTTAATCCCAACACAACTCTATTAGATTGTTTGCACAGTTGAGACCTGAGCCCACTTAGAATTGAATAATTTACAAAAAAATATCTAGGAGTGGCAATCAACTGACATTATATCTATCCATAGACTTGTATATATGTACATATTCGTAGAAAGTTGTCTGAAATGAAGGTTACCTGCTGTTATGAAAAGATGTTTATGAATGGTGGAATTGGGTGTTAATTTTTCATATATACATTATCTACATATATGTGTATGTAAACATATATGTAGATAATATTGAATTATATCCTGTGATGATACCTTTTCCTCACTAAAGTCATTAAAATAAATTTTAAGCTAGCCATATTCTTAATAGCCATTATAAACTGGAAGAAACCAGGGACCAGGAATTAGGAAAGAGAAGAGAATCTGGCACAAAAACCAGGAAGAAAAGGAAAAGGGAAAAAAAAAAAAGATTATAAATGGAGGATGAGGGCAGAACATAGCCAGTATCCCCAATTCAACTTATTTTCATTAAGGGCAGCAAGTGGTCATTCTTTATCTAACAATCATCAGGTATTTATGCTAGCACTGAATAGGACAAACAGGATACCTATCCTTAAAGAGATCATCATCCTAAATGCTGACAAATAATCATAAGGTATTGAATGTTAACAGCAGAGAAGACCAGAACGTTGTAGGAGCCTGTATCAATGGAAGCTACTTAAAGAAGGTTTAAAGTTGCCTCTTCAGTGAATTTCATACATGCATGAATCAAAGTAAAGATAGGAGGTGAGCAAACTAAAATGAAAGAGAAGAGTGTTTTGGATATAGACTACAAGAATTGAGAGTGTGTGTGATGGGGAGCGGGTAGGGATTGAGACAGGCAAGCTAGGCAAAAGCCAACTCTTAGAAGGCTTTGGAAGTCATAATAAATAATTTAAAGTTCATTCTAAGGGAAATTAAAAATCATTTGTTTATTCATTCAGTCACATAATTATTCATTCAACAAATATAGATCTAAGTGCTGAAAATATTTCTATGACAAACGTAAAACAATCTGTCCCTGTGAGGTTTACATTTTAGTGGAAAAAATAGTTTTAAACGAAGCAGTTATCTCCAGAAATACCTAAAAATTGAATAAGAAAGGAAGTGCAATCAAGGTGGACTACATTATGTACATAGTCACAGTGTAAAAAATGGGTCTTGTTTAAAAACATGAACAGGAAGGATGCTGATTTCAGAATAGTGGTTTCATCAGGGAAAAGAGAAGCAAAGAAATCAGAGGGGAGTTACAAAGGTGATTTCAGTTAGATTTATGAGTTGTGTGTGTGTGTGTGTGTGTGTGTGTGTGTGTAATTTGAAACAAATGACAAAATATCAACATTTTTTAAATCAGAATTTGTATGTTTATTCTGTATTTCCCTGCATGGTTAAAATTTTTACATTTAAAATGCTTTGTACTATTTGAGCTATGTAAATATTGAATGCCAAAAGGTAGAATGCAAAAATAAAGACTAAATTGGGGATTTTAAAAGAAGGATAAGAGAAAACAACAGTAAGGACACTTTGCAAATCACAGTGTGAATCCATTTGTGGTTTGGACCATGATGATGCAGTGGGAATAAAGAGCAATGAGAAGATCTGATTAGAAAATAAAATCAATAAGAGAAGGTTAATTATTTCCCTGGGAGAAGAAGGTAACTACAATGTGGTCTGGCTTGAGAGAGAAAGGAGGAAAAAATTGTGGAAGGCAGTAATTTGGGCTACGCACTCAGACAGTTCCCTAAAAGCTTCTGCTAAGACAACTTTTTCAGAGCACATCCTTCCTCACCAGGTACAGGCATAATTGCCCTAGAAAGAATCTTTAATCTGTTTTCTCTCAAACAATTTAGGATGACATATAAGTAGCAGATCTTGAGCTTTCCATTCCAAAGCCAAAAGCATGGAAACACTTCCAGGTGGGTTTGCCAAGTCTGGCAACCTTCCAACAAACCCAAGTAAAAAAGAAAAAGCAAAAACAAGGTTTTTCCAAAAGTAACTCGGTAGAATGTAGTCAATAATATCTAGATAAGTTTGCACAGTGATAGATGATTACTAAAATTAGCAGGGCAATCACATTGTGAGGTATAAAAATGTCAAATCGCTATATTGTGGAACTAATATAAGTGATATAAGGTTGTATGCCAACTATACTTAAAAAAAGAAACCTGATAAATCAATTTAATATTTAAGAAAGTAATTTGGTGGGAAGCTTTATGAGAGGAAGTTAGAATGATTTCCTGCCTTTTCGCTCATAAAGAAATGTATCTTATTTATTTTAAGTGCAAAGCTGTAAAATGGAAGGAAGGCTGTGTGTGCATCAACATTTTAATGTCAATAGGAACATTCTCTAGGAAGTTCCTTTGGTTCCCTGAGTTACCTAATTGCTTTGGAGGTTGGAACCTTTGTATCTTCCTTTAAGGGGAAAAAAGAAAACAGAGTCAAACAAAAGGCAGCTGGTGGGAACCTGGGAGGAAGTGGAGGATGAACTCCAAGGGGGCGTAACCACTGACAAGTTGTATAACTCCAGCATTTCTGTTACTCTCTTCTTACAAATGGTTACTTCATTTGTGTTGCTCATTTGTCCCACTTATCCTGGGAGTTGTTTTTTTGTGGTGTTTTTTTTTACCTTTTAACAAATAAATAGATTAAATAAAAACATGGAAGGATTGCTTTTTATTACCAATAATTATAATTATCTTAAACATTATCCTTTTGAATCCCATGAGGTAAATATTATTATTTTACAGTTAAATTAATTAAGACCCAGGAAAATTCTACATGCTGCTCAAGATCACAAAACTAGTGTAAAATCAAGCCCGGTACTGTGATAACACTATTTTATGCTACCTGCCTTTCTTCACAATCACATTTTGAAGCTCCATGTTTTCAGAAAATTACAGGAAGAGAAAAAATTCAGCTTTCAAGCCAATCACATGGTACTTATTACCAGGTTGCTCTGATATTTTTCATTTTAAATGTGCTTAAAATGTACTACCTATTTGATTATTATAATTCAATTTAGAAGAAAGATGGGTAAAAAACACCTTTGCTGTTTATTAATTATGTTTCTGTTCTTTAGGAGAGTTTAGATGAGAAATATGTTTATTTTTATTATTATAATCATAATAAATAATTTCTATTAATATTAAAAATGGAACAGGTTTTCAGGATGATAATCTATAATTTGTTGTCTACTAGGTTGGTTAATAATCTAAATAGGAACATATACAACAGAACTGGTTGTCTAATGATTCATTCATTCATTCATTCTGCAAAAGTTATTTTATTAAGTTTCTACACTATTTCTAACACTGTGCTAGGTTCTAGTGATAGAGATCTAAAAGGAAGATATCTGATCTATGTGGAATCAAATGTCCATAGTAGAAGACAGCTGACTTAAATAAGTTATTGCATTAAACTATAACATATGATATGTACAATAATTGAACCATTTGCCAGGTGCAATGGTGGCTCAAAGGATAGAAGTCCTCATTCACAAAGAGTTCCAACAAGATGCAAACACAGCACTGGGTACTGAACAACGGCGTGATGATGGAGCCACAGCCCCACCCTCAGGTATCCCAGAGTCTGGGCAGACACAAATACAAATAAAGAGGCTATGTCAATATATTAAGTATACCCAGTATATAGTAAAAACTGATTTAATGTTTGTCAAATAAAAGACAGATGGAGAAGTCAGGGAAAGGATGAAGGAACAAATGAATGAACAAATGGAAGGAATGAAAGAGGAAGGAAAGAAAGTACTAGGATGAGAGTAGCATTGATCCCTATAGGAACATTGAGGAGAGAATATTAAGCAGGTCTTGGAAGTTGAGTGGTACCTTCTGAGAGGAAATGGAATCAATGCAAGGGAAAATGAGAAGTCAATCAAGTAAAAGGGAGAGAAAGTTTCAAGCAGAAAGAAAAAAGCCTACGGACGATACAACATGTCCTAACTAAGAAATGTGCATTTGTTCCAATATCACAAAGCTGTTCAGAGGCAAATGAATCATATTTCACATTCACCTTTCTATCAAAGTCTATATTATGGGAACCATCCTTTTCTAAAGAACAAACATCATAATGGTGACCAGCTGTAAAAGACTACCTTGACTAATGATAGAATTCCCAGGTCCCTAAGCACTTCCTAGATTTTCCTTGTTAAGTTTGCCACATAAACACTCACCAATACAGTCTAGGGAAGGTGAATTTTTGAAAAATGTAGAGTATATCTCTAACAATTTATCTTTATAATCTTTCAGTAGCATAGTGGTTTAAATCAAAGGGCTTTGGAGTCAGACATGTCTATGTTGAAATCCGTTTTTCATCAGTGACTCGCTGTGTGATGTTAAGCAAATGAATTTCCTTCTCTGAGTTTCAATTTCCTCTTCCATAAAATGGAGATAATAGTAGTGATTAATTCAGAGATTTATTAAGGAGATTAAATATCATACAAATAGTTAATACCTCTTAATAGCTCAACTATCAATATATTAACTGCTATCTCTATAGTGTTAAAAAAATGTTTAAAAATAGTGAGGGCTGGCCGACTGGCTCAGTTGGTTAAGAGTTGGCTTAGAGCACGAGCTCTGAGCAACAGGGCCCCCTGTTCCATTCCCACATGGGCCAGTGAACACTGTGCCTGAGCTGAGCTGTCGCTGAGCTGCCAACAGGTGACAGGATGGCTCAGCTGGTGTAAAAACAAGATTGCCTGTTCAATGGTGGGCTATGCCCACCCACAACTGAACTCAGCACCTTGAGTTGAACTGCTGCCCGGATGACTCAGTGGATAGGTCATGGGCTTTTAACAAGGCTGCTGGGTTTGACTCCCACATGGTATGGTGGTTACGCCCAACCACAACTAAGGTTGAACACAGCACTTTGAGCTTAGAGGCCACGAGCTGCCAAAGGGAAGCCAGATGGCAACTGGTGCCCTCCACAACGAAGATGGAAGAACAACAATTTGGCAGGTCCCCTTCCCCAATTCCCCAATTCCCCAATAAAATCTTTAAAAAAAAAGAAAAAAAAATAGTGATGAGAAGTGAACACAGAGATGGATAAATTGATCTAAGAATGAATGAATGAGAAAATGAAAAAAAAGTTCCAGCCTCTCTATATTGAATGTCTTCCATATTTGAAAGTAAGATCCTTTCATCTAGCCAAGTGAATGGCACAAAGTGATAAATTTGTATTTGTTCAATTAAACTTACTATTATATACATCTCTTTTAAATTCACTTAGATTATCTTTTTAGTACTTCTGATTCTAAATGAATGGATTACACAGGTTAATGGTGATCTGGAAATTCCATAAAGGTAGTCATGAGCCATAACAATACTAAAAGGCATCTGCCATCTTTTTTTTTTTTAAATCACTCTCCCTGATTTAAAAAAACAAAAAAGTTTTCTGATTTTATTAATGACTACATTACTCACTTTTGATATTTTTCTCACATACAAGGGGAATATATATATATCTTCCCAGAAGGGATCTAGCAGCTATTTCCTCCAACACTTTTACATTTATATTCAACTTTGTTAGGTAGTATTTGAAATAAAACTAAAGATAGAGTTTTGTAGTATAGGACTCTGTCTTGATCCTCTTTTCTATCTACATTTGCCTCATTGAAGATCTTAACCAGTCTCATATTATTAAACAACATCTATATACTGAAAATTTCTGAATTTAAATATATAGCCTAAATTCCCCATCTGATCTCCAGACTTGAATATTCAACTGCTTCCTTGACATATTTATTTGGATATCTAATAGATAACTCACATCTTACATTTCCAAAGCTGAATTCCAGGTCTTCGCCTTCCTGATCCCCAAGGCTGCTCTATCTTTAGCATTCTACATTTTACCTGATGGCAAATCCATTCTTTCATTAGCTCAGGCCAATAACCTTGAAATCATCTTTTGACTTCTCTCATATCCTTAATCAATTAATAATAAAACTCCATTGACACTTCCTCAAATACAGAATTCTATCACTACCACCATTGTAAGATCCCTAGTTTTAGCAATCGTCACTAATCACCTTTACTGCTGAAATAACTTCCTAGCTAGCCTTCCTGCTCCTACCCTGCCCCTACCAACTTCTCAAGACCCCAGGCAGAGATAGCTTTTTAAAAATTAAGCCAGATCATGTTACTCTATTGTCTGAGAACCTACAATGATTCCATATTTCATTTGAAGTCAAAGTCCTTACAAATTCAGGTTCTGTATTATTTGGCTCCTTGCTATATCTCGGACTACTTTCCCCTTGACTTCATCTTCCCTTACCCATGGGTCCTTTTGCTCTTTTAAAACATCTATAAGTCTCTTTTCCTAGGGTCATTGCCCTAGCTGTTCTCTGCTGGAATGCTCCACTGCAGATACCATGGGGCTCATATCCTTCCCTCCTTCAAGGCCTTAATAAAATGTCTACCCTGAATATTAAAAATTGTCCCCCTCTACCCTTACCGTCTTCTATCTCTTATTTTCTCCATTCAATATGTGATCTTTTATTCTATTATATTGTTTATGTATTAATTTGTTTTTGTTGATCATATATTGTGAGTCTCCCCAGTTGTAATATAAGCTAATGAGTAGGGTTTGTTTGATTGCTTTTGCTTTTTTTTTTTGGTGGGGGGAGGGCATGTTTTGTTCACTGGGAATATCAAGCTTCTAGAACACAATATATACTCAATAAAATGTTGCTGAAGAAATAAATTACAGAGTGGAAGAAATGAAACAAATCTCCATGTACTGAGTGCCTATCACTTATTATAATAGGAACTTTGTGTTCTGCCAGCTTATTCCTCAAAGCATTTGGAATTATTATCTCCATTTTACAGAAAGCTGAGGTTGAAATTGTAAAATGTCTGTGCTGTATTCATACAGTATGTAGCATAAGTAAGGCTAAAGCCTTACTGTAAAAGCCTTTCTGTAAAACTAATGTTTTTTTCCCTTAATACAATGCTGCAGGTAACATGGAAATGACCATGAATCACTGGATTCCTTTTAAAAGACCTCTAAAATGCTATGAAACAATTTGTGCAGTGGTCCTTTATAAACAATGAGCTTGATGAAGTTGTTTCAGTTAATGCTAAAAAGAACACGGATTTTTTAAAATGAAATGCCAGAGCTCATACACTGAGAAATTGTAAAATGCTTTCTTACTCTTCCAATTTCTCAATTCTCATTAGCTTACAAATTTGTTTATCCCACCAGATGAGTCAAAAAGATGGTGTATTTATAAATGTAACAGCATTTGCTTTAGGAAGAAAAAAAAAAAAAGTTAAAAGGCCCTCTTTTAATGGAACTTTTCAAAACAGTTCTCCAAGACAGCAGATACCAGTTTTTCTCTTGCCAGAAATTATGCAATGAAAAATGTATGCTGTGTTGTTCCTCACAATGATAAATTTATGGAATGGCTAAAAACAATGTCATCATGGTCAAATACCATTCTGATATAACCAGACTGAAGAAAATAATGTGGTTTCATTGACTGCAGTTTTTGATAAATATAGCTTACCCAAAATAAATTATCACATTTCTCCCCAAGAACATAAAACATTATAACACCATGCTTACCACTACATTCTGTAACCCACTTGGAAAATGCTTCATAAAGCATTGATATATCACATGAGTAATATGAAACAGATAAATATCGCCTATCTTGCCACCTTTTAAAAATCATATTAGGGCTGGCCGAGTGGCGCATTGGTTAAGAGCTGGCTTCGGACACCAGCAGCACCAGTTCGGATCCCATATATGAGGACCAGTGACACTGCCCTCTACAGCTAACAACAGCTCCACCTGGAACTGGGCTGTGCGAGCCCCGGTGATGGTGTAGGCTGCAGCCCCTGCTGCAGTGGGCTGCCATAGGCTATAGTGAGCGGCTGGCAGCCAGTGTGAGCTGCCAATAGCAGTGGTGAGCGACCATCCAGAGGCCGGCGACTGATCTGCCTCATCCAGGAAGAGCGCAATGACGATACCAACATGGGCCAGTGAAGCAACATCCTCCGCAACTAGACTGAAGAATAAAAAAAGACAGCAACTTGTCTGTTCCCTTTCCTAGATTTCCCAGCACTGTTCCCCTCCCCTAATTTCCCAGTAAAATCTTTAAAAAAAAAAAAAAAAAGACTCACTTTAAAAAAAAAAAAGAAAAAATCATATTAAATCGAGTGAAAAATTCAGACAACATATGTGCTGCCTTGTACTTACAAACAATTTAAGATAATACAATACCATTTACTTGGGGGGAGGTGTATATATAAACAGGCTAAAAAAGATAAAATAGGCTTAACTTTTTCCCCAGAAGAACATAGGACAATCTAATAAAATACACAGGTAATTTAGCAGATGTTGAGCCACTACTGTTTTATGTATGCATTTCTCTTTTTTGTCTTTTTATCACTTCATAATTAACATGCCACTGTTCAAGTCACATGTGATTTTTATAGGGTCCTCACACTAATACTCGAGATGTAGGCAAGAAGGTATTTCGACCTTCCCTTCTAGAGCTCTAACTAATCTCCCATCTGAACTCTCAGCAGTAATTCCTGGCGATGTTATAATTCTCTTATGACACTATATTACTATGCTGTAAAACCTTTATGCCTCCGCACATCTGATGTCTGCATTTTGGCTGTTTCCTTTACATTTCTTCTCTCCCTGCCCTCATATCTGTACTTCTCCTCCTATGGTTCCTTTCACTTCAATACACTTCAATTCCCTTATCTGAAGAAGCATGAAAGAATGGTGCCTACCTCGTAAAATGGTGTGGGTTTTAAAGAAGGTAATGAGTGTCAAGAGCTTCGCACAGCGCCTAGCAGAGTCCCAGAGCCTGAGCAGTTGACCAGTACACTATTTTAAAGGAGTAAAGGATTGCCTTTGTATAACCACAGTGTGAGTCCAGGGCCTTGAATGGAGTAGGTGCTCTATCATGCGAATTTAACTAAGAAGTGAGTGTAACGCTCTCGTTGTCCAGGTGAACAATTTTTCATATCTTTAATGAGTAGGAGGAGGCATCAATCTTTCCCCTTGTGTACTTTTCTTACATGTGTGGGGTTTGTTCCCATATTTTCTTTTTATAATAAACATGAGCATCTTAGTTGCTTAAATATATACCAATAGCTCAACAGAGGAATACCAACCATATTATATGTAAAATTCAGGAATGAATAGGCTTGGAAAGAGGTATAATAAAATCCATGGCAGAGTATAATGTGATTTTGCAACCAGTCTTAGAAAAGGTCATGTAAACCCAGGCCTAACAACAGTCCTGGTATGTCTCTCACAGGGAAAAAAAAAGTCAAGACTGTGTAACAGGGCCTATGGGAACACAGAGGGAATAATGTAGGGCCTGGAAAGTGCCAGCAAAAAACTGAATCATAAAATCAAAAAGCTGTTGATCATTTGCATGGAAGAACAGCCACAAAGGAGGAAATGCTTTTTAGTATGCAGATTGTTTGTAAAGAAACAATTTATGAGTCTGACTAAAACCATAGAAAAGGGACCCTGAAAAGAGTCTGGCAAGCCAGGATTAAAGACCTCATTATCGGGAGAGAATTCTGTATGGTACCCATTCTATATACTGAAAAATTGAGCCACAAACAAATAAAACAAAAGTCTCATATTCACAGGAAATATTTGTGTGCTAGCTGAAAATAAAGTGCATATTTTCCTAATTCCTCAGATGTCCTCTTCTTTGTTAATGAAATCATTCATTCATTCAACCTGTTTAACTGCCTGTTGTATGCCAGTACTGTGTTTGGCACTAGAAAACAGCAAAAAAAACCCACTAAAGAACCAGTCTTCTCTCAGACGGCTCACAGTCTATCACGTGAACCACACAAGCAAACTCACCATGAGCATAATAGTTGTGTTACTATTTGCAAAAAAATATTGTGCAAGCACTGTGATAGGCACAGGCCCAGGGAGTTGTGTGACCGACCACATAGGAGGAACCTGTCATTCAGCCTCAGAGAATCAGGAAAGCCACAGAGAGGATTGGAAAATGAAAGTCTAGGAGGAATGAGCTAGGGAATGGGATTAGAGGAACAGTAACAATGAAGTAAAGTATTCCAGTCAGCACATTTTATTATTTAAATTCATATGCTGTGTTTTTCCTCTCTTGTTCATCCACAGTATCACTGGAATTGATATTTTTCCAAAGCTGTTCCCTACAAATATGCATCTGTGATAGTCCTTCCCCTTAGCACTTTGCAGTGCTATGAAATCATTCTTTATGTCTTAATTATGAAATAAATCTTTGCATACCATTTCGAATTTCTCTATAAAATGTAACCGATAGCAAAGAACAAAACTAAAAAAACTTAATAAAAAACATATTGCCCTGAGTTGGCTAAATTATCTGAGGGAATTTTATTTAGGAAATCTAAACAGAAATATGTAATAAACCTTAAAGGGCGTGAAACAGTCTGGGTCCAGTGATAAACGGATGGCTGTGAGTCTCCTCTGTGGCCATGTTGGGAATGACCCACAGTCAGTCCTCGTTCTCTTGTGTTGTGGGTATTTTGTGCCCATTCAGAAAATATCTGAACTTGAAAACTTCAGGGACACAAAACCAACAATGTACTGATCAGTATGCCTGACCAGCAACCCTCAGGACACACAGGGCAGGATGAGAATGTGACTGAAGAGTTTAAACCAATGAGATTTCTCAGACAGGATCATGGATTTATGTCAGGATAGCACATATCAAATATTTACACTACCACTCGCCCCACCTGGCCCACGGCAGACATTATTAATTACTCATGATTCTCTTTACTGCTAAGTAGCCTCAGGTCCCCTTTCAGAGGGGCACTTGATCAGTTAGCCTCCCCTGATGTAGCACAAATCAATCAAGCAAGCAAGCAATCAGAACTCCCACAGGGTTTTAAGCTCATCCCTAACATGTTAGCATATTAAATCTCATATCGCCCCTCCTACCTGAGGTAGGAGTTAATGACTCCTACTTCACTTGTTTATTATGAAGATTACCTAACATATCTAAGATAACACCTGACATATAGTTGACTCAGTAAATATTAGTTTTCTCCTTTTTAAACATGCTGGCATAAATAGGAACATGGCAGCTTCCAACTGAGGCAGGTCCTGATAAAACTTACCTAACGTTTAGATAGAGACTAAATTATTATTTCAGGGAATGATCATGCTAGTTTCACACTACGGTAATGGTAAAAATCAATCAACTCTACAATTTGCCTACCCTTCAGAGGACTTGGGGTTTTTTAAAAATTTTCTGGCCTAAGGCACAAAATGTTTCAATTACAGCCTTTTCGGGAACAGTGAAACTGAACTTTATAGTTCAGTGATGGCACTTAAAAAATAACTTCTATTTACTACCTTCTTCTTTCCTATATGGAAACTTCCCAGATTCAATGAATTACTCAAATTAATCAGTCATTCATAAAACATTTATCAATGCCTAGTCAATAGACCTAGGAATATTTCTAATGTAAAGCATGGCACACTCCTAGGCAGAAGTAAGCCTTCGAGGTGCTTACTTAGATTTGCCCTCTTCTTGGTTACCAGAATCCTAACTAAAATTTACATGTAATACATTGAATTTAGCCCTCGGTCTATAGCAGTACATAACAGTTCTGTAACATGCGACTTCGTTAAGGCAACAAAAAAGGTTTGTTGAGAATGACTTGATCCATACACCAGATGAGAACTGTATATGAGGTCTGCCAATTAAGTTCACGAACTCATCCTAGAAAAAGAGCTACGTAACTCATTGCTGAATATCACTATGGTCACCTTCAAAGTACTCCCCTTGGGAAACTATGCACCAATGCAAGCGCCTAGTTAACCCTTCAAAGCAATTTTGCAACTCTTTCTGGAATGGCCATCAGAGCTATCGTTGTATTACCCTTGATGTCCTGAATGTCATCAAAATGTCTTCCTTTCAATATTTCCTTTATCTTTGGGTAAAGAAAGAAGTCATTGGGGGCCATATCAGGTGAATAGGGAGGGTATTCCAATACAATGTATTTGTTTACTGGCTAAAAACTCCCTCACAGACCGTGCCATGTGAACTGGTACATTATTGTGGTGCAGAAGCCATGAATTGTTGGTGAAAAGTTCAGGTAGTCTAACTTTTTCATGCAGCCTTTTCAGCACTTCCAAAGATTAAACTTGGTTAATTGTTTGTCCAGTTGGTACACATTCATAGTGAATAATCCCTCTGACATCCAAAAAGGTTAGCAACATCATTACAACAAGTTTGGAAACTTAATTGTCCAACTTTGTGTTTTAGTTATATAATAAATATATTAATTTGTAAATTGCTATGCTAACCATATGAGTAAGACACGTTGCTCAGTGCTGAGGATCCATTTGAAAGCAAAAGAGACAAATTTCTTAGGGGCCGGCCGAATGGCTTAAGAGCTCGCTCAAGAGTGAGAGCTGTGAGCAACAGCAGTTCAATGCCTGGCCTGAGCTGAGCTGCTGCTGAGCTGCCAACAGGTGGCAGGATGGCTCAGCTACAAAAAAGAAAAAAGGAAAAAGAAAAAGGTCTTAAAATCAGGGTGCTTAGAATCAAGCAGAGATGACAGGCCTTGACAATATAATCTCTCTATCTCTCTCTGTCTCTCTCTGTCTCTCTCTCTGTCTCTCTCTCTCTCTCTCTCTCTCTCTCTCTCTCACACACACACACACACACACACACACACACACCACTTCCAATTCTTCTGAACTATGGAAGTAATTAAAAACTTTAGCTTAGGCTAAGTGAAGAGAAAACTTAAAGGGTCAGGGATGTGGACAATGCAGAAAAAAGTTCTGAGTCTGCATGCCTCTGATATGTCTGACCAACATCCTAGAGATCCAAATCCAGAGGGTAAAGAGAAGAGGGAAGGCATTCAAGTGGCCTGTTGATGGAACAGACAGAACAGACTAATAGCATGATGCTATTAGTTATCAGTCAGTACTGTGTACTCTGGGGAGAATTATTGCTCATGTATCACAGGATAGTCCCACAATAGCCCCATATCAGTTTTGTATACCTGAGATGGCCTAATCAGAAGCTGAGGACGTATATGATTCTCAGAGATTCTCAACAGTGACTTTTCCACCAAAAATATACCAGAAATAATGGCGTTTGTAAGGAGTTCCTGCCTAGCCTGACTTACAGAATATCAGACATCTATCCCAGGATCTCTAACTTCCCATTCCTTTTGTCTGAACAGACACTTGGAACAAGGTTTGAAAATGCAATAGTCTATGACTATTAATTACAGGAATATTAATCCTGTAAGACTAATACCCAAACAGTAAGCATGAGTACCAGTTCTGCTGAGAAGTTAGATCATTTTTAGGTGTCCAGGTCATCCATTCTCCCATTAGTGGACCACCCATTCTCCCATTAGATGTATCTATCAGAAGCATATTGGTAGAATCACGGAATGAATGTGGACAACACAGTTTGCGCAGCTTACTTATCCTTTAAAAAACATTGTATTTTCTTTAAAAAAAACAACAACATTGTATTTTCAATATATATTTCACTTGAAGCAATGAAAGGATGGATTATACTAGAGAACCACAGAATATGGGTCAAGCGTGAAGGGAGAGAAAAGTGAGAAGTAGATAACTTCCTAAATAGATGCTATCGGAAAATAGTCCATGGTTTTCTAATCTACAGCTCATCTGCATTTTTAGAAAGCAATGTGATGATGTGCAACTTCTGAAAAAAACTCTAATATCCTTGCTAGGAAGGAACTTCACTGACATGATCAAGATTCTTTAATCTAAAATATAACATATGCTAATTTGATTAAATTTATAATAAAACTGTAAAATATATATACTGTAGATTCTTAACTTCTCCATGCTCTTCTGGTACATAGTAACTTACTGTACTTCCAGTAACTTACCATTAAGTAAGACTGAAACAGGGATTTAAAAAAATAAAACCATTAAATGGAGAAAATGCTCAGAAATTCACAGAAGAAGAGAATTAGGAAGAATAACAGGGCATTCAGATGTTTATTAACCAAAGCAGATAGTAGGGGTAATAATCAATGAGAATTTTAATTTCTATGATAACAGGGTTAGTATTATCTCGAGATTCTGAGATTAGGTAGAACGTTTTCTATGGGAGGAATACAGCAATGGAAGGATACCATCACTTGTTCAAAATAAATAGATTCAATAATAGTAATGGGGTGGGGGTTGGGGGGCATATATAAGAGAACTATATACCACCAGGAGAGATACCTGTAAAGTTAAAGATCAAAGCTTTGTGCAAACTCTTTGGCGAGAGAGAGAGAGAGAGAGAGAGAGAAGGAAGGAAGGAAGGAAGGAAGGAAGGAAGAAAAGAAGGAAGGAAGAAAGACTGAAGTGATATTGTTAGATGGGGGTATGCTGGACCATCCAGTTAAACACTTTCCTTTGTCTTCTGACACACTTCCATCCTTCCAGCTGCTCTATCTTATGTCTTCCCAAACATATCCTCTTCCTCTGCCATTCTTTAATGCTGGCATTACACCAGACCCCTAGGCTCCACTCTCATCTGCATCTATGAATTTCCTCATTGATTGCATTCATTTTGTTTCTCTTATTTTCTCCTGTAAACAGATGGCTCCTAAAGCTATAACTTCCACCCTGGTATCTCTTCTAAGCTTCTGCTTCCATCTGCTCAGTAGGTCATAGACACTTCAAACACAAAATACCTTCAAACTGGAGTTAGATATCATTTCCACAATATCACTTCCCTTTCCTTCCTACAAACTTTATATTAGTTAATAGCATGTCCACCAATGAAGTAAGAAGCCACTCTCATGATTCTTCTGTCTCTCTACCTCATCATTTCTTTCAATCCTAGCCCTAAAATGTCTTTATGCTGAATATTTACTTCAGTACACTGACTTTTAGATTTTGCACTATCATCCCTTGTCTCACTGCTTGTGATAGCCTTTCTGACCAGTTTACTTACTTCCAGCCTCCACCTGCCACTCTGATCTCCTTTCTTTACCATCTATCTTCCCCTACCACTAGTCCTGGTCTTGAGACAATGCCGTTCATGGAAGTCTTAGGTAGGGTTAGGGTGACCACATGTTGAAATTATTATAAGACATTCACCCACTGGATGAGAAGTCAGCCTAATAACCTCTAAGGCTGAGATGCCAACCACGGACCAGTTATAAAGTCACTGAGCTTGCTTATTCAACATGGGATTCCTTTGTCCCACCTCAAAGGTACTGATTCAAAATCTCCTGAATTTAGACCCTTGAATTATATTTTTGTAGGTTCTCCAAATGATTGTGATGCACATCTGTTTTTGGAAACTCTAAGACATTATCCGTTATGAGATTCAGTGATTATAACACTCTAATCAGAATCCAATTTGCTATTCTAAAAAATAGTTACAGAAGTATTTTGTGCAATGGCAGCATTATTAAACTTAAAAGTGAAGCCTTGAGTGGCTCACATTAAATGAAGAATACATTCACTTGAATGTATAAATTCTGGTAAATTGGTGAAAATAATTGCATCACATGAGGGGCATGCTTTATGTTCATTTCTTCCAACACATATATTAATGGGACTTTCTTTAGCTTCTCACATGATGTTAATGAATTGCACATGAAAAGTTGAAGAAAATGTTTGACGTAAAAATAGTGGTGAATGTTATCATATGCAAAACATTTCATAATTAGGGTGTTAATTACATTTAAATAAGATCAGTTAAGATTTAGCAGAACAGCCGGAAAAAGAAAAAAGTAAAATGAATCCCTTAAAAAATATATATTTTTTCAGCTGATTTTCTTTAGCTAATGAAAGGACTCCTACTTCAGGTACCACATAACATGTTTCCTGTATCAGTAAGTTACTGCGGACATTAGTATCTCATGATCAACAGGGGAAATAGGCCTCTATACAATTAACTACAACTGATAATAAATTTCATTTTCATATCAGTGTTATAAATAAATTGTTATGGAAGAAGAAAAAGAGGAATGACTAACCCTTATTTTCCTGTTGTAATATTGTCTCTACAACAAACAAATTTGTAAATATGAACATAAACCCTGTGGTATACTACAGTCTCAGAGGTTGAATTCCAACATATAAGCAGCACATGTGAGTACAGATGCCTAAAAATATGAATACAGGTATATTCATTAGCAATGAGACATTAATATTTATAATTAATGACTTAATATAAAATGATTGTCTTATATTTAGTCTGGGCTAGCCACAGGCTTTTAAGTTAAAAGCACTTTGTTTCAATATTAAATGCACAGATTTTTAAAGTAAGGATACATTTTCCCATAGAAACAATTTTGTAAAGTATGCTGAGGATCCTAGGCTAACTCACAAATCCTCTTAAACCCATAATGAATTTACCTATAATAATAACGGTACTCTGTGAAACCTGAGATCTTGAAGGAAGAGACTGGCAAGGCAGAAATAAGAAGAAAGAATGTTCCCTTTCTTTTTTACAACAGAGCTGCCCTTAGAGGTATTTTGAAAGGCCCACATGCTTTGATATCATCACTTACTGTTGCCTTCCTAACTTCACAGTAACCACGAATATTCAAAGCCACTTACTTCAACTCTCTTGATCATAAGATATGGGAAGTTAATAGGAAAATTTTACACCTGTATCAACTATGACTTGGTTTGGCTGCACATATCAGAAAAAAAAAAAAAAGATTAAACAAGGTAAATGTCATGTACATAGTCCAGAGATAGTCAGTGGTTCAATGGTTAATAGGGACTTGGCTCTATTTTCTCTTCCAAAATCCAGAACATATTTTTTTGTCCTTAAAGTTACCTTATAGTCCAAAATAACTGCTGGGCCTCTAGCCATCATGTTTATATTCCAGGTAGCAGAAGGGAAAAGCAGGTCTCTCCAAGATGAGTCATTTTCCTTTAATGAATTCTGTGCTTTCGTCTTATTGGCTAAAACCTAGTCACATGGCATATCTGACTGCAAAGGCTGCTGGAAAATGTAGTGTTTTAGCTGTATCCTTTACCGCCCCAAATGTAATTGGAGATCTGTTGCTGAGGATAAAGGGGAGAATAAATATTTGCAAGCAATTAGTAATCTCTACCACATTCCTCAAATGTCCAATGCTTCAGATTACTTAACACCTTTCCTACAAACTCAATAAAGCCATCTCAATTCTATTAACAAGAAAATTAATTGACAGGAATGATCCATCTAGAGCAGTGGTTCTCAACTTCAGCTGCACGTTGAAAAGCACTTAGAGTACCTTTTAGAAATCCTGATGCCCAGGCCAATTAACTAAGAAATTCTGTCAGTGAGACCCAGGCCACAATATTTTTTCAAAATATCTCTAGGTGATTCTAGTGCACAACCAAGTTTGAGAACCATTGTCCCAAAAATAATTTAGAAAGAAGACGCATAACTCAAATGATGCCAAATTTTGTCACTCTTTTCTATTCTGTAATCAAGTGATATTAGACCAAACAAACAATGAGAAAACCCTGCAAACCATGAGTAGAGAATAATTTGTGGAGTATTGGCACTTCGCATATAGTCCACTTGTTTGCCATTGGGGTCCGTTTTCCTTTACTACCCTCTTTTTTTTTTTTTTTAACACTATCCCCTCTTCTATTGGAACCAAATGATTCTCTGAAAATCCTTCCTTTTCTCTAGTAAATTCAAGGACAGAACAGATGGACTCAATGTTAGTCATCCGTGGTTACCTTACCTTTCATACCCCCACATCCATTTAAACACTCGGTGTTGCTTCCAATAACTCAAATCTGCCCACACCTTTATCTCATCCAAAATCCACAGAGCAACCAAAGGAATGTTTAACACACACACACACACACACACACACACACACACACACACACCTGACCCTGTCATTTCCTCAGCTCTACATAGATCTCTCCAGTGGCTTCCTATTGATCTAGGACTCTCTGTCCTGCAAGACCCTCTCCTGCCTACCACTCTGCCTTGTCTTGTGCCACTCATCACACTGCTAGTAGCCTCCTTTCTTGCCTGCAGTGCCCCCTAGCTCTTTTCCTTACAATTCATCTCTGCCAAATCTACTCAATCCCCAGACTCACCCAAACCAATACTTTCATTTGCTAATTCCTGTTGAAGGAAGCCTTTCTTTCTCCCACAGACTGAGTCAGGATCCATTCTATAAATCTTCACAGCCCTAATTAGAGTTTGATTCATAGGCGCCTCCCACCCCACCCCTGAGTGTGTTTTATGAGGGCAGGAAACATATTCTTCATCATTTTGTTTGCAGAACCTAGAATAGTTCCTATCACAGAGTATGTATTGATGATACAAAGATAAATATTTTATGAATGAATATATAAAGACATAAGTAGAATGAGATTAGAAAGGTAGATTGGAGACAAAGGAAGAGTCATAAGCAGCTGCTTGCAACTTGGGCACAAGTGACCCAAATAAATGTTTCTTCTTTCTTTTTCGATATGTGTCTGTGTGTCTGCAGGTTGTGATTTAATTCCAGTACAGTATCTTCGCTGGGGTGACCCTGAGCCCATCGCAGCTGTGGTGTTTGCCTGCCTGGGCCTGCTGGCCACCCTGTTTGTCACTGCGGTCTTCATCATTTACCGTGATACACCAGTAGTCAAGTCCTCCAGCAGGGAGCTCTGCTACATTATCCTTGCTGGCATCTGCCTGGGCTACTTATGTACCTTCTGCCTCATTGCAAAGCCCAAACAGATTTATTGCTACCTTCAGAGAATCGGCATTGGTCTCTCCCCAGCCATGAGCTACTCAGCCCTTGTGACCAAGACCAACCGTATTGCAAGGATCTTGGCTGGCAGCAAGAAGAAGATCTGTACCAAAAAGCCCCGATTCATGAGTGCCTGTGCTCAGCTAGTGATTGCTTTCATTCTCATATGCATCCAGTTGGGTATCATCGTCGCCCTTTTTATAATGGAGCCTCCTGATATAATGCATGACTACCCAAGCATTCGGGAAGTCTACCTGATTTGTAATACCACCAACCTAGGAGTGGTCACTCCTCTTGGATACAATGGATTGCTAATTTTGAGCTGTACCTTCTATGCTTTCAAGACCAGAAATGTCCCAGCCAACTTCAACGAGGCCAAGTATATCGCCTTCACCATGTATACCACCTGCATTATATGGCTGGCCTTTGTGCCCATCTACTTTGGCAGCAACTACAAAATCATCACCATGTGCTTCTCAGTCAGCCTGAGTGCCACTGTGGCGCTAGGCTGCATGTTTGTACCGAAGGTGTACATCATCCTGGCCAAACCCGAGAGAAACGTACGCAGCGCCTTCACCACGTCCACGGTGGTGCGCATGCACGTGGGGGATGGCAAGTCATCCTCCGCCGCCAGCAGGTCCAGCAGCCTAGTCAACCTGTGGAAAAGAAGAGGCTCCTCTGGGGAAACCCTAAGGTAAAAGCCGTGGGGGCACCGTGGGGCACTGGCCCCTATTGCTGAAGCAGTGCCATGTGCTTCCTGGGTCTTTTAAGTGGAAAATATCTGAGTGAATGAAACTATGAGAGGCAGGGTGCTGAGCAAGGGGCTTTGGGCATTTTCACTGAGGGCTTGTTGTGGGGTTAATTGGATGTGGACCCTGTACCTAATTAGGCCGAGGCCAGAGACAGAAGTTGATATTCTGATAAAGGAAAGAGTTACAGCGAAAGGGGAGTGAGGTCAGGAGGGCAGGGAGAGCACGGCTAGGTCAGAGCCAAGGCAAGACCCTTCCAGGTCCTGAGAGGACAGAGATACATTGTGGACTAAATTCTAATTCACCAGAAAAGAATAGAGAAAATTAGTGTTAACACAGATCACGATGAGAGGAGAAAACCAAGAGCATTACACACCTGACTGCACTTGCAAATGCCTGAACCTTTTCAAAGCCTAGAAGAGCCCTTGACTACCCATCCCGTAGAGGCACAAGAATGTAGAATTCATATCTTAGTCTTTAATGGGCAATTTGAACTCTTAGAGAAATCCCTAAGTAGCTGAGAGGAACAAAACAAAATGGCTTCGCATATAATCTTCCTAAACAACAGCCAGTTTCCCACTTTCTCTGTTGCCCATCCTACCCCACCAAGTTCAGTATCACAGGAGTAGTTACTGGGAAATTTCTATCTGAAAAGAATCTGAATCCAACAGCCAATGATTTCCCTCATGTGAGAGACTTCCTTATGTTATAAATGCCCCCTAAGGCACTTCAAAAGGCAATGAGATTATCTTATCAATGGCTTGGGAACATATTTGGAGGTATTAAAAAGGCTACATAGGTTGTTGAATTGGGAATAAGGATCTCCTCCCTTTAAGAAGTACATATCAAAAGAGCTAGTCAGGACATAATCTGCTAACTCTACAGATATTTGACAATTTTCTTAAAATCTATATAAGTAAATGGAAGACAAATATCTTTCAAATGGAAGATAAGTAGCTAAATAATATTACTTGAACAATTCTCTTACACCATTTTTTAGCCTGCATGAAAAGTCCTATTTTTCCATCAGCCCTAATTCTTCAAAGACTGAATTACAGTGATGGTAAAGATATTTTATCTGCTGAGGATTGAAAAGGCCTCACAAGATACTTGGAGTTTATCTACATGGCCCAATTCATTTGCATTATTAACCTGTAGACTTGCCTCTTTCAATTCTTTTTGAATTCCTGTATGCCTCTCATCTCTTCCCATGTACCTTGTGCAAGGTAGCCAACTAAATTATAAACCTCAGGGAAAACAACCATGTTTTTTACTTCTTCAATAAATTCTGGAGATGTGATGGCCTATACACAGAAGGCTTTCCACATCTCTAATGTGCTGGCATATTTTCCATTTGCCTTCCTGACTCTTCTCTAAAACATTCTTTTTTGGAAATTTCTGCAAGATCAGCTTTTTTTTTTTTTTTTTGTCTAAGGAAATTTATTTTTTCAAATTTATTTTATTAGCCTTTCTTTAAACTCTTTCTGTAAATAAAATTTTACTTGGCATCCTAATAACAGGTTGCTGGAGGGACAGAATTGTGAGTCTGGCCTAAGCTCCCCCAAAACTCATCTGTGGAACGATGGTGAAGAGAACTGGCTTTGTGGCCAGGTTCTCCTGAGTTTGAACACTGGCACTGCCATTTCCTCTCTTTGAGCCTTAGTTTCTTCATCTGTCAAACTGAGATCATATTATCATTTACCTCATAGGATTGTACAGAGTGAAAGAAATAATATGGGTAAAGTCCAGACACACATTAGATGCTTTATTGAAGGTAGCAGCGTGCAGAGCCAGACAGCACTCAGACTGAATCCTGGAAGCATCATTTACTAAGGTGTGTAAATGTAGGCAAATCACTTAACTTTTCTATGCCTTGATTTCTTCCCTGATGAATGGAAATAATGAAATACATACTTCATCTGGTGGTTGTGAGACTACATTAGTTAATACATGTAAAATATATGCTGTAGAGTAAGCACTTCTTAAGTGTTCGTTATTAACTAGGTTAACAATTGTCAGTCTTCTTCCACATCTGAAAGTCTGTGCCAGGTATACAACCAGGATTATCTTAATAACAAAGAAAGCATCATACAGGGCAGTACAGCTCTATAAACACATGGATTATCCAGCCTAGGCTTTCCAGGGCACTGCCCTCTTTATATTATCCAGTTCCCTGACAAACTGTAGAGGACCCTCTTTGTCCCAGTTTAAGCAGGGGAAGCTCCTTGAGAGTGCTTCATCTGTGTTGCTCATTACTGTGCCTCCAGTGTCTAAAAGTACCAATAAGGGTGCTTGCCAAATAGAAGACACTCAGTAATCATTTGTATGTTTGTTGAACGAATGGATTTGGGAAGGTAGGATGTGGTAGGGATTGTTTTCTTATCGGCAAGTGTGCATACTACCACCCTCTAGTGGTTCTCCTTTTATAAAATGAAGCCTACAGTAATCTGTATGACAAATATCCCCTGCACTCCTGTGGTCATTAGTTTCTGCTAAAGAATCAGGTCATTAATCCCATCCGTTCATGTCATGTTTCTAATGTTCCTCTAGTAACTATATTACTATTTTCAACTATGTAGTTTTACTTTAGTAAACCAAGGGGCAACATAAACAGTAAAATTTACTGATTGTGCCAATAGAAAACAGAAATGCTCAAGATTTTTGGAAATATTTTAACATGGTTTCCCTACAGGGCCACGTACGTCTTGATTAATGAATTTTGCAGTCAGTATACTTGAATATTAGACTGTCAAAGAGAATAAGGAGGGACCTTTGGCAATTGTTGGGTTTTCAATGTGCAGTCTTGGCAAATCCAGATCTGTCTATGTGATCATGCAGTCAGAGCTAAACCAGGCTATAGTCAGGTCATATAGAGATTTCTGTTATGTCATAAACCATGATATTCAGGCTGGAACTGGCTTTCGATATGGAGAAAAAAGGACAGGGAAACTGTTATATATAACTATAGCTACAATCCTAAGAAATAAATCAGATCCAAACTAAAATGCCTTTCCTCTATGCTTCCCATGAGTTCTCAAATTAAGTATTTCTTTTCTGTGATCCAAAATCAAGATGATCAGAACAGTAATATAATATTTATCACATTGTCAGACATAACTGGTTATGTACGGACTTACCTCCAATTTTAGTTTATGGTTTTATAAAGGCCAGTGTGTATCACATTGCCTGTCACATTGGGGCTTAAATAATGACTAACAAAGAAGTTGGGTGCTTCTAATACTTTCACATTTTATTCTATATTACTTCCATTAATTATGCTTCTTCAGCTTGAATTTTGTAATATGCCAATGAGCCCATCTATTGGGATCTAGGGTGCTGTGTAAATTTGTACAAGGTCCTTCAGTCCATTTCCTCAACTGTAAAGTGGTAAATTAAATAAATCCTGTTGTGAGGAGTAAATGAAGTGATACATGTTAAATGCTTAGTAGCAGCATTCAGGAAGCACTCAATAGATGGTAGAGAAAGCTTTTAGAAACGTGTTTGGCTGCAGGCAAGATTAAGGCTGATTTTCAGAGGCCCATATGGTTTGTTTGAGTTTCAGTTTCCTCATGTTACAAGAAATGCACATATGGAGGTAGACTGCTCTTGGTATTCCTCCAAGTCTCGGTGATGCCAGAGCTAAGATCTCTGCCATTCTGTACCCCTTGTATTAATGGTTACATGATGACTCTCATGGCTCCATGCATTGTGTCATTTTATTAGGGCAAACAAACGTCTTCTCAGACTCCCATAAAAACTGCCTTCGTGTCTCGGCCAAAATTGCCTTTGTGTCTTGGCCAAAATTGTTTCAGGTTGCTAGCTATCTCTAGCTGCATGAATATAAGAAAGTGTGTGCATTTAGCTTTTACAATGTGCATCATGGAAACTGAAAGGGATGAAAGGGGTGGTGTCAAGTGTTTATTGGATAAACTAATAAATAGTATCCACCATAGAAAGCGGCAGCACTTAGCAGCAATAGGGGTCATAGTAATAGTAATAGACTTGTCTAGTGGTCACAACCATTGAAAGTAGGAGCCATAATCATTCCCATTTTTCAGAGGTAGAATTTCAGGTCCAGCCTGGTTAGACTTAGCTCATAGTCTCATGACTAGTAAGTTATAAAGCAGTTTTTAAATCAGATCTTAGCTTTTTGCGATCTGAGCTAAGCATTTCCAAGAATGTATTCTTTGGAAAGCTAGTCTCACAAATCGCTCCATGAAAAATTTAAAAAGTTATTTGGTCAAACAAGTTTGAAAAAGCTCTGACTACTCTATCCTTTTATTGGAGATAAACACTAAGAAGTTGTTCAGTGTAGAAGCCAATCATTCACTCATCTGTTCATTTTGTTCAATCTTTCCCCAAACTGCTTGAACACAAGATCATTTTTTCAAGTAACCCTCTTGATGTCCTGGAGAATTGATATTACAAAGGAAAACATCACTTTGGAAAACACCACCACAGCTAAAAAAGACATGTTTCTGAGGTCTGAAGAGTAAGTCATATTTTCAGTAGGAAGCATACCAGAAAGGCAATTTCTACTTCTGGTCATGGAGAGAGATCACTTTTGTTTTCTGAACACCTAAGGGAAGAATACAGTTACTTCTAATAGAGCAAGCAGTTTTCTGGAAACTTAAATAGGCTCAACCTAGAACACAAAAAGAAAAGTGCCCAGAGTCAATCATTCAGTTCACTGAAATAGCAAAGGAAGATTTTTATTTAAAAATGAGAGGCTTTAGTTGTGCTGTCATGGCTGCTTTGATGTCCTGAATGGATTCAAAATATTTACCTTTCATTGTCACTTTGACTTTGGAGAAGAGCCAAAAGTCACACAGTGCCAGATCCGGTAAATAAGGTGGATGAGGACACACCATAATGTTTTTATTTGACAGAAATTGCTGTACATGGATCTAGATTAAAAGTCGTTTTTTAAAATTTTTCTTTAGTTGTATGGCACAGAGCCTTTCTGTGGTGATCACAAAATATGGTGAATGCTGCTGCTGAGTGCCATCCAGCAGAAAGGCAGGGATCTTCAATACAGGAAGTGGCACTTTGAATCTTAGTAAAAGTGTGTGACAAGTTTCAACTTGTTCAGCACAGTCAGTGGGGTGTGAGCTACAGTTGAGAGAATGTGTGTTTTAAAGTGTGCCATAAATCATCTTCCATCATAACAATGGTCTCTGTCACATATTGCTTCTTTATTTGACAACAATTTTTGTCAAATAAAAACATTATGGTGTGTCTTCATCCATCTTATACACTGGATTGGGCACCATGCAATCTATGGTTCTTTCCCAAAATCAAAATGATTCAGGACATCAAGGCAGCCATGACAGCACAACTAAAGACACTCATGGAAGAGGACTTCCAGAACTGCTTCAGAAAGTGGCAAGAATGATGGGATAAGTGTGTTTGAAGTGAGGGGGAGTACTTTGAGGGTGTTATTGGCAAACTTCCTTTTAGTGTAATAATTTTTTTTTTTCATTTAAACACTCACCATATTGTTTGATTTTACCTCTTAGTTCTCGATCATAAATTTTCTCAGAAGGTAAAGCCCTCTCTGGGGATTCTAGTAACAGAAACATTAGCGTTGCCTCCACCTTAATTTTAGAAACTACCATTTTCCACTTTTGTTTTAATTAACTAATTAACTTTGCTTTAATTAACATTGTTATGAGGGCCCACATAGGCTGTCTGCTAAAGCAACTGCTAGTCCTTTCACAACTATTGCTCAAATTACAATTTCCCTGGAAAATTGGTTCTTTTGTGTGACTTCCAATATAACCCAACTATTATCAGAGCTTTGACAATTTCCAATTGCTTAGATTTCATTAAGGGGTCATTAGTCTGTGTGAAGTGATGTTTATGCTATTTTTCCCTCCTTAGAATTCTCTGCTTGTTCCTGCTATCTCTCCAGATCCTTTCTACCTTCCAAGTCCCCAGTTCTTCATGAAACCCTAACAGATTAAGCCATCTCACACTTTCCCTCATGTGGACTCAGAACATTTATTATGTATAGCATACATTTAGTAAACATTCCTCATTTATTATTTATTCACAAACATTTACCGAGAACTGAGCATTGCCAGCCCAGGGGATATAGAGGTTATCTTATGTAATATATATGCAATATTTTCACTACTATCTAATGCTGTTGTAAAAGTATTCATATCTCCCTTGGTGCCTAGCACAGTGCTCATGGTAGATGGATTATGAATCTGAGAGGCAGCAGCTCTTAGGGATCACACCACCATCAAAGAGCATTCACTTTGTTGACTTGATTGCCCAGATTTTATCTGATAATACCAATCCCCAAGATCAAAGGGATCTAAATATAACTCAAAAACAGCCTTTGAGGCCAGCCGAGTGGCACGTTGGTTAAGAGCTGGCTTGGGACACCAGCGGCGCCAGTTCGAATTCCACATATGAGGGCCAGTGACACTGCCCTCTACAGCTAACAACAGCTCCACCTGGAGCTGGGCTGCTGTGAGTCCCCTGGGACGGCATAGCTGCAGCCCCTGCTGCAGTGGGCTGCCATAGGCTACAGTGAGTGGCCAGCAGCCAGTGTGAGCAGCTGGCAGCCAGAGTGAGCTGCCAAGAACTGCTGTGAGCAGCCGTCCAGAGGCCAGTGACCGATCTGCCTCACCCGAGAAGAGCACAATCACGATACCAACATGGTCCAGTGAAGCAACATCCTCCACAACTAGACTGAAGAACAAAAGGACAACATCTTGTCTGTTCCCCTTCCCCAGTTCCCCAACACTGTTCCTTTCCCCCAATTCCCCAATAAAATCTTTAAAACAAAACAAAAAAACAACCTTTGAGGAGCTCTCAGTCTCCCGAAACAGAAATGGAAACAGGTAAGTTCAATAAAGTAATACAGTGCCATGTCAGGGGTCTACAGAGCAACAGAGGGGCCCAGAGGTAGAATCAGTAAATTCTACATGTTGGGAATTAGAAAAACCTTCCGAAGGAACAGCTTCAAACAAGAGAAACTATTTAAACATTTTAATCCCTGCTTAGATGTCTTCAGAGTTCTCAGCTGGCTAGGATAGGATGGAGCCAAACTTTCTTTGCCAGGCAGGAAAGGCCCCTAGTAGTATGAATCCTTCTCCCATGGCCCGCCTGGCATTTAATCACTTCCTGACTTTCCATATTGACCTACTCACAATTTTCTTGCTTTTAGGCTTCTATCGAGACATCTGCTTTGGTATAAAATACACCTGTGTCATCCACCTTCAAGTCTCAGTTGGCCAACTCATACTCATCTTCCCTTCTCCTGAAAGCCTGTCCTCACCTCTCCGACTTCATTAGGTTCCCCTCTTTATGATCCAGATGAGCCCTGTGCTCCTCCCTATAGAGCATGTATCATCCTGTGTTACAATTACCTGTTGGATTGTAAGGATCCCTTACACACATGCACATGCATGCACACATACACTCACTTACACTGTACTGTGAACTTATTAAGCACAGGGGCCATGTCTTATTCATTTTCTGTGCCCTTGGCACACAGCTCTGTGTCAGGCACATAGTGAACACTCAGAAATGTTTATTAAGTGAATAATGGATGGATAGACAGATGTATGAATAATGATGTTTGAGCTACATTGGTATCTGCCACGGAATGTTCAAGGGCTGAAGATACTGAATAATTAAATTAATTGAATGCTTGCTATGGGCCAGGTGCTTCTCTAAGCCACTTACAAATTAACTCTTTTAATCCTCAAAACAACCCTCATTTACATATGAGGAAACTGAGGCAAACAGAGGCTAATTTACTTGCTCAAGACCATACAGAGAATGTAGAAGAGGCAAGATTAGAATAAAGTCAGGCTGGTTTTGGAGCCCATGCATGTAAACATTAAATGGCCTTCCTCATTCCAGCTCTTAATACACTGTAGCCTGAACCGAGAAAAACTGGGATTGAATGGGTGTGAAGTGAGTTTCCCTGAAACTTCCCCCCAGGAGTTACCCTGAATACTGCTCCGTAGGTCTGTCTTGCACTGTACTTCCTTGATATGGTCAAGCCTTCAACTGAGCCTGATTTTATTTGCATTTATTTTTATTTTATTTTATTTTTTGCATGAATAGAACACACAGAAGCTTCTGATATAAAACTTGAACTTTAAAGGCTGCCTGAAATATTTTGTTTAGTGATGATTTTTAAATAAGTATGCAGATTTTATGAGAAAAATGTCTGACTAATTTTTGCTACTTATAATATTTATTATACTTAATAATTTTATTATAACTAGGAATTATGAGGATTTGCACTACTTTTCTATATAATTTTACATCTTTTTTTTTGGTATGCCTAATCTCATATAAAAGCTCATGAAATAGGCAAGGAATCCTGATTTCCCCACCTTGGTCCAGTCCATTTTAATTCCAACCAGTGTTTTTAGAGTAATTAGTACATACTGGATACACAGCTGATTTCTAGGATATAATGATATATAACACACGAACCCTACCCTTAGGGGCAGCTCATAGAGTAGTGAAGAAGATCAAAACACACACAAATCATTGATTCCTATAGTCTATGAAGTAATAAAGGAGAGACTACACAGGGAAGTCAGAAGTCATTAAAGAAGGTACTTTGTCCAATCTGGAGGTTCCATGAAGGCTTTCTAGAAAGGTGACACCTCGGTGGACCCCAAAGGATGATGAAGTGAACCAGGTCAAAACCATGGGTGGGATACTATGTTCTGGGGAAAGCATTAACAAAAGCACAGTGATATGAAACCACATGGTGCATGCAGGAAATTACAGCGTGTAAAATATGTGTCCACAGGTGACAGGAAACAGGCTATGGAAGCTGATGAGGAAGAGGTTTAGCCTGAAGAGCTCTGTCAGCCCACCACCTTCCATCTCCCACAATTTCCCACAACTTCTCTCTGTTTAACCGTCCCCTCTCCATTAGACATCCGATTTCCTTACACTCATGGCCTCCTCTGAACACCAACTTGATGCCTCCCCACTAATCCCCAATCAACACTTTATGTTCTCACCCTTTCTGTCTGCTAGAGAATAGATAAATTAGTTTGTGCTATTACAGTAATGATTATTGGTGACTTTCTTCATCCTTTATGCAGTAAACACTTATCCAGCAACTACTTTATTACAAAGACTGTGCTAAGTACTTACATATATATGTACGAGGCATGATCAAAAACTACAGTGAATGCTTAAATTAAAAAATAATTATTACAAAAATAAAATTAAAATTAAAAAATAATTATTACAGTAAAAGACACTTTGCCATTAATCTCCCTCAAAATACTTCCCCTCACTTCAAACACACTTATTCATCATTCTTGCCACTTACTGAAGCAGTTCTGGAAGTCCTCTT
Source organism: Aselliscus stoliczkanus (assembly GCA_033961575.1). Lineage (NCBI taxonomy): Eukaryota > Metazoa > Chordata > Mammalia > Chiroptera > Hipposideridae > Aselliscus > Aselliscus stoliczkanus. The sequence continues at coordinate 75,001,145 of CM066736.1, forward strand.
TCGTGAGTCTTTAAGAGTGTTTAAGAAATGATGTGCATAGAAAACAGCCTGGGAAATGGGCAGTTTCATTTTCCATCATGACAATGCTCCATGTCACACATCGCTTATGATACAGCAATTTCTGTCAAATAAAAATATTATGCTGTGTCCTCATCCACCTTATTCACCAGATCTGGCACCGTGCAACTTCTGGCTCATCCCCAAAATCAAAATGACCATGAAAGGTAAACATTTTGAATCGATTAAGGACATCAAGGCAGCCATGACAGTGCAACTAGAGACACTCATGAAAGAGGATTTCCAGAACTGCTTCAGAAAGTGGCAAGAATGATAAGTATGTTTAAAGCAAGGGGGAGTATTTTGAGAGGGATTAATGGCAATGTGTCTTTTACTGTAATACATTTATTGTATCTAAACATTCACCTTATTTGTTGATCATACCTCATATATATAATCTCATTGGATCTTCACATAATATTTTATAATAGGAAGTAGTACCTCCATTCCACACATAAGAATAATAACTGAGATATGCAATAAAGCCCTTTATTTGGTGCTTATTTAATAAGTGGTAGAACCAAAATTTGGAATTCAAACCTGAGTCTATATGTCTTCAAAGCAATTTTTCATTCTGATATTGCCTTTCTGATGGATCTGTTTTCTCAACCATGTATCCCATTTTGTTACTGTTGTTCATAAACAAGGTCACTGTGAGTGTATTTCTGCCACATAAAATATTCATATTTTGATTCTGATTTTTACTCCCAGTGAAATAACCCTCAAGGTGACTTTTTTTTTTTTTTTTTTTTTTTTTTTGGTGTTGAGGCAGATCAGTCAAGGTGACATCATGAAAGAATGCAGCCTGTTAGTGCTTCTCACTTTGTGACCTGGCAACAGCAGTGTGGTGAGGCAAGTCAGCCTGTTCAGCAAGGGCATGAATGCCAATCCTGACTCTGTCAGTTATAAGCTAGAACTTCAGATAAAGCACTTAACTCTCAGAGCCTCTGGAAAATGAGGATGGGATAATATTCATCACATTCTGTGGGATGGTCACAGAGTATGCCCCACCGTCTAAGTTCATGAAATGGGAGTTTCCATTTTTCTAATGATGGCATCATCTCAGTTCATGTCTACCCAAACTAGAGCTCTGCTGACATTATATTGGGTTGTCGGAAAAGTCATGACGTATTTTTTTTCTGTTTTTCGTTGAAAAAATGTGTCATGACTTTTCTGACAACCCAATCTAAAGGGTCCCATGACATCATCTTTCAGGAAAGTTACTGAAATGGAAATATTCAACTCTAGGAATATGGCCTGAATTACAAGTAAATCATTGCTGTATGCTGGGGGTCCACTGCCCTCCAAATTTGCATTCTATTCTTAGGTGATAGGTTAAGAAGTTTCTGTTAAAGTGCTTTTTTATAAATCAGACTTTCCACAGAGTTTGAGTTGATTTGTAGGAGTTAGCCATTTTTCTCATTCTCCTTGTTTAGCAGTGCATTTATATTTCATGAAAAAAAAAATTGATTTTTTACTTGGCCCAGAACATATGGATCCATTTTACCTAATATTCAGAAACTAAATAACAAATCATGGTGGTAAATTTTATACATAACATGATATCAAGCTCTCTTGGTGAGGCCAATGTGTCCTCATATTGTTCACTTATGTTTAGCCAAAAGAAAAGGCAGTTGAACAAAATTGTCACAACACCCCTTGTGGCACAAGCCTGCTGCCTGGCCTTGCTCTCAGGCATCACAACAGCACGCTCCACATGGTAGGAGCTGCCAGAGAACTTGACTGCTCCTCTGCTGAGTTAAAATGGCACGGCCAAAAATGCAAACCAATAATGCTGTTTTCTCCAATTTGTTATCCGTATAGCTTTTTTAGTTGGGGAAAGAAATAGAGACCATGACTCTGTAAGCGAACATAGATCTGTCACTGACCTTGTTCTTCCAAAACAAATAATAACTGAAAAGAAAAGCCTGGTGAACCTCATGAAGCTCCCAGGGAAGATAAGGAACATTACTATTAGCTTTTGTTAAGCAAGTCCCAATCATGTGGCAGACACTGTACTATGTATATTACGTATTAGCATCTTATGGAATAAAGCTCTCCAACCCATCAGGAACTCAAATAAATGACCCTATCCTGACCATAGTCCTTGAAAGACATAGGCCATCTTGCTCAGGCTGAGGGAGGGGAGATTTGGGTCTTCTCCACACAAAACTCTTATAAGGTTCATGACATTCTTTAAGGTTTTACTTTGGTTATCTCTCTCTCTCTCTCTCTCTCTCTCTCTCTCTCTCTCTCTCTCTCTTTCTCTCTCTCTCTGCAATCACTGAGGGCAGAATTATTTTCTTCCTCATCTCTAGGATGGCTTTGAGCAGGAGCTCAGTAAACTATTCTTGTGGTACTGCAGGAGGTGAAAAACCTCAAGATCAAGCCCAAGTGCACCCTCTACTTAGGCTCCACAAAGGACAAAAGGCTCCCACTGTGCTACACCAGCCATCTTAACTTCCCCCTATGCTATCTCTTGTTCACTTTACTCTGGATCCCACCAGTGTCCTGGTCAGAAGCTGAGAAGAGCAGGACCCATTGGTGAAAGTCAGGCATAGGCAGTGTGCTCTGACTCAGGCAGACACATTATGACACTGCAAAAAAAAAAAAAAAAAAAAGTCACAGCAGGAGCATCTGAGGGAAATGAGAGGGAACTTGAGTTCAGAGTAAACTGTGGACACCTTTTTCAGGGACATTCCAGCCACTGGGTACAGCCAGTGTGCAGCCCATTGCCGAAGAATGGATCCAGGCAAAAGTAGGCCTTTCTCCTCCATGCACACAGCGAGTGCCTGCCAAGACAGAAAAAAAAAAAAAAAAAAAAAAAAAATGAGAACCAAATGTCCTAGCCCAAATGGACTAGCAAACACTTTTCCCTTTCATTGGTTAACTAATTAAAATAGGAGAAAAAAAGTTGATTTTGACATCACTCACAACAGAATTCTAACTTTAGGATTTACTTGTTTCAACCCAAAGGATGATGAAATGTCTAATGATACTTTAGAAAAACTGAGCAAATTGACTTCAGCGAGAACTTATGAAGGCACATTAGCAGAATGCTAATGACCTGAACTAGAGCTGAGCAGATTCAGATTTCTGCTGTCCTGCCCATCTTTTTCACCTTCAAACTCCAAATCCCTGCATCAAAGCACACATTATCTAATTTCCCCTTGGACATTTCCAGAGGCTTTCATTTAATTGTATTCACTGTGCAGACACTGCTTTGTGACTGCATCTCCAGGGAGAATAGTGCCAGACAGAGAGCAAGTTGCGGGCTGAAAGGAGCAGACAGCCTTTAAACTCCAGGGCATTTCTAACTATCCTTAGTGATGCTTGTGAAGAAGCAGCCTTTATGTGTCAACTGTTCACAGACTCGCCCCTTCCTTTCTCTTTTCCTTACCCGCACAGCCCTCACCCCTACCCCCAGCAGTCAGTGGACTAGGTTCCTCTCCTGGCCACTGGAGGTGGTGGGCCGGGTTCTCTGGGCAGTTACAGTGGGAGAGAGCTTTTCTGTACAAGATGCACTCACTTGCGTAGCAATGATAGAGGACTGCAACAGTGGGCTTGTACTGAGAGCCTGTTGCAAGCAGCCTGAGACAAACTTTTGCAGAAGCTGTGCTAACGATACACGCGCTGATTCCCGGATATACCAGGTGAAGAAGATTCCTAATACAAACTTGTTGGATTTCCTCATCATCACTGATATATTTTCATACCTATAAAAAACCGTGTGACATACAACAGTTAGAAAAAAAAACAAAAAACAGCATTTTTTTCACAGAACATTGAGGTTGGATTTTTGGAAGATACATATTCTCACACATCCTAGAGGACCTTTGCCTAAATTTTCTCCAATGGCTCACTTTGCCACCAGAAATGCCTTTCAGATTTGATAGGACATGCTTCCGGTGTTTATTCTTCATCAAAGTGACTACTGTTAAGATTTCCCATTTATTGGGGATGCACTCTGTGCCCATGCATACTATTTATTTAATCCAATTTATTTCTTACAATGACCCTCAGTTTTGTTATGCCCACCATTATACTAATAAAGACACTAAATGTTAGACAGATGAAGACATTTGCCCAAAGTGGAGAGTGGTTAAACCAGGGTTTGAATTCAACTGTTGCACTTAAGAAGTTTAGCCCTAAAATGCACTAATGTAAGACTTTCTCTAAAGCTTAATCTTCTGGATGGGAAGCCAATTGGCCCTGTCACATGTTTAGTCACATCTTTTCTGGAGGGGAGCAAAGCATCGTGAAGAGTCAAAGAGGCTTTCATCGGTGAAAATGAATGAGTCAGAGTCTGCAGCATTTTACACCTGAGTGTTCCATGAAAGTAAGACAGTGTTGGGGTCTGCCAGTGGGAAGTGGATGAGAAAGGACACTGAGATGGGGTCAGGCAGTCACCGCTACTGGATTTAAAATCAAGCTTTTAGGCACTACAGCCAAAAGTTTCAACAGGAAGAACCTACAGACGAGAAGGTAGAAAGGAAAGAGGATGATCAGAATGATGATGTTGATGATGATAGCTAACTTTTATCGAACATTTATAATGTGGCAGGCATTACTGTCCATGCCTCACAAGCATTCATTAAATCTTTTGATAACCCCATGAGGAAAGAACATTAATATCCCATTTTATAAAGAAGGGGATTTTTTTTTTTTAAAGATTTTATTGGGGAATTGGTGGAGGGGAACAGCATTGGGGAATCGGGGAAGGGGAACAGACAAGTTGCTATCTTTTTGTTCTTCAGTATTTTTAGTTGCGGAGGATGTTGCTTCACTGTTGGTATCGTCATTGCGCTCTTCCCGGATGAGGCAGATCGGTCGCTGGCCTCTGGATGTCGCTCACCGCGGCTATTGGCAGCTCACGCTTGGCTGCCTGCCGCTCACGCTGGCTGCCGGCCACTCACTGTAGCCTATGGCAGCCCACACCATCACCGGGGCTCGCACAGCCCAGCTCCAGGTGGAGCTGTTGTTAGCTGTAGAGGGCAGTGTCACTGGCCCTCATGTGGGATCCGAACCGGGGCCGCTGGCATCCCAAAACCAGCGCTTAACCAATGCGCCACTCGGCCGGCCCTATAAAGAAGGGGATTGAAACAGTGAGGTTAAGCAAATTGCCCAAGATCAGATAGCTGGAACAGATTGGACCTTAAATTCTAATCCAAGCAGTTTTGCTCTAGAGTCAATGGCCTTAGCTGCCAGAAAGTATAAACACTAAGACTGTATTTGAATAGATAGTAAAGAGTATAAAGGAATCAACAAAAGGTCAGGATTGAGAAAGACATTTGAGAAAGTGTCATCATTGCTGTAATCTGATTTAGGTTGGATGTCCTCATGTTTAACCCCCTTGACAAATTAAATGATTACGTGCTGCCCCATTTTCTTTCGTTAACTCATTCCAGTACCACTTCCTTTTCTGTAAAACTTAAAGCCGCTATCTAGAGTACTCTGCTAAATTATAATCTTGTTAGAGCCTAAAGCCAGTCTGGCTTGCTCACCAAAGCAAGTATACATAAGGACATTTCAGATTCTTGGCTGAGATGTCTGCATAACGCAGACAGTGTTGACTTGAACTAAATTGGTACAAGCAATGGGATGTGTTTCCTAAAGGCAGACTCAGATGAAATACATGGTTTCACTCTTATCAGCTATGGTTTTTTTGTGATTTATTTCCTTTCTTCAAATGAAGACTGTTTCTAAAGTTGTTGATTTAAAAGTGGGTGAGGTGGAAGTTGTCTTTTAAAAATAGTTGGGCACAGGGCCGGCCAAGTGGTGCGGTGGTTATAGCGCTGGCTTGGGAAGCCAGCATCCCCGGTTCAGGTCCCACATATGAGGGCCAGTGACACTGCCTCAAAAATAAATAAATAAATAAATAAATAAATAAATAAATAAATAAATATAAAAATAGTTGGGCACAGGTGAAATTCGCACCTACTTCATGAAAATATTTAAGTCAATTTTTAGAATTAAGTGTATTATACAAGTACATCCTGGATGATTTTAACATGTAAGACAGATCATTAGAGGAAAATATTATTTTGATCAAAAACTTAAATGAAGATTTCATCATCACTTCTCTAGACATTATTATTGATGCCTCTTCTTCCTATAACCTTTCCTCTCTGTATAAAAACTACATTTTCAACCTAGTTGCCCAATCCTAAGTCATCCCTGACTCTTCAATTTCCTTGACCCTTCATATTCAATCAATCACTTCCTCTATTTATTTTACCTTATCTTTTGTATTCTCACTGATATTACCATTGATCAGGACCCCATAACTTACTGTCTGAACAATTCATATAATGTCCTAAATCTCTGTTATCGATGGATGAGCCACCCTGTCCCAACAGCTATCAGAGTGAGGATCTTTCTAAAGTGAAAATCTGATTGCATCACTCATCCTTCTAATTAGCATAGTTACCTTACAATATAAAAATCTAAAACTCTTTCATGTGGCTCACAAAGCCATTAAAGACCTGGTCCTTGAACCCTTGACCTTCTCAACCTGAGGTCCAGCCACCAATCTGCTCCACCAGTCCCCCAATACCCTCACTGTCAGTGCTCCTCCGAACACATTATATATCCCAGCAGTGCCAAACTGTATCCAGTTCCCTAAATGCATCAGCCATTTCTTTGTTTGGTATGCTTCTGCCTGTGTAAATTCTACTCTTTCTTCCTTTACCTCTAAAACACCTTCTTACCCTCCAATTCCTAATGCAAATATTACACCTCTTTTATAAACTGCATTTCCATTAGACTTTCCGGATCTCCTCATGTAGAAACTCTCAAGTTATATTGTTGGATTGTTGGTTTATGTAGTTTTCTCCCCAGACTTTAAGATTCTTATAGACACTTCCTTCTATATTTCCATCACCGGCAACTATCACAGTGCCTATTTTAACAAGTTCTCTAATAAGTTATTGTTCCTTGAGTGACCGGCAAAGATTCACTTCTCTAGTCCCTGGAGAAGACCCAGCTCCTCCCCTAATGGTGAATCAGCACTCAATCATAGTCCATTTTCCAAGAGAATAAGGCAACTAACTTTTCACTCTACCAGGCTCTATCACTGCCTGATAATACACCATTTAAATGTATTTCTGTCTCTCACTGGGCATGTAGAAGGTAAATGCGAAGAACATTTAGATCTGCTATGTTGTAGTGTTATGAATGGTAAGTTTCAGGTGTTTAGTTTTAGGGAAGAGAAACGCTTTGAAATGATTAATTAAATGGTTTGGCTCTGCAATTATTCAAGTATATTTGTGGGGCTATGAAAGACTATGTCTGGATGCTTTTGATGAATTGCTTCTCAAACATTCCCTTTGTACAATGAATTGATATTCTTGAATGCTGTGATTACAGTGAATTTTAATTTGCATGTGATACTAGTGGTCTCATTTGTTACTACTTGAATTTGATTAAAATGTTTTTGATTACTTGACATAAATTTTCTAGTGGTGGTATAAACTAAGCATTTTTTTTTTCAAAATTCTGTTTCCAGTAATGTTCCTTTTATTAGTATTAGCCCTGCTTAGAAGTGGCCTAGCTGTACCATATCTGGGATGTGCGAGTCATATCTCTTTCAGAACATAGCATTTCATATCAGAAAAAAAAGTATGCCTCGGGTATAATTCTGTGAGTTGACAATTTGTTTTCTTCCCTCAAGCTCCATTCCATTGATAAAAATGGAATTGTTGAGGAAGAAAGAAACAATGGGAATATCCTTTTCTATAGCTTCTTGGCTAAACTAAGTTCTATAGCCTTCCTGCATCATTTGGCTGCCTATTTCTCTGGTATTCCTCCCAATTTCTCCCATATGACATATGATATTTTATTTAATTTGTACTACTTTGGAAAGTGAAGATAAACCAATTTTTATAGCTGTGAAAACTGAGACTTAGGGAAATGAAATAATTTTACCAAGACTGTATGCTTAGCTTGTGATTGAGTAAATTTGAACCCATGACTGCCAGGCTTCTCATGTGCCCTAGTATATCCTCTATTACTCCTTAGCTGAAGAAAACATTCCTATTAGTCTGAAAAGGGGAATTAGCTACAGAATTTCAACTCTCATTGATCTACTAAAGAAACTCACAGAGGAGGTAGCATTGAAGAGAAAGTTACATAGGAATGTTTGAGTTGCTTAGGTAGGAGAAGTCATTCTAGCAAGAGATAACTGCAGGTGGGCCGGCCGAGTGGCACTTTCGTTAAGAGCTGGTTTGGGGATACCAGTGGCCCCGGTTCAGATCCCACATATGAGGGCCAGTGACACTGCCCTCTACAGCTAACAACAGCTCCACCTGGAGCTGGGCTGTGCGAGCCCCGGCGATGGTGTAGGCTGCAGCCCCTGCTGCAGTGGGCTGCCATAGGCTACAGTGAGTGGCTGGCAGCCAGTGTGAGCGGCTGGCAGCCAGCGTGAGCTGCCAATAGCCGCAGTGAGCGACATCCAGAGGCCGGCGACCAATCTGCCTCATCCGGGAAGAGCGCAATGACGATACCAACATGGGCCAGTGAAGCAATGTCCTCCGCAACTAGACTGAAGAACAAAAAGACAGCAACTTGTCTGTTCCCCTTCCCCGAATCCCCAACACTGTTTCCCTCCCCCATTTCTCCAATAAAATCTTACAAAAAAAAAAAAGAGATAACTGCAGGTGCGAAGGTACAGAGTTGAGGGCTACCTCCTCTCTCCCAGCTGTAGGTGTTGTCTAAGGTCAATCCATGGTTCTTGGCTCCTTTCTCCTTCTTTGGAAAACTCAAGCATCTCTGTACTTTCAGTTCGCAAATATTCTTCCTTGAGCTCTACTTGCAAGTCTCCAAATGACAACTGGATAGTTCCATCTTCTTGTCTGGTATAACCTCAACCTCCACTCAGTCTTTTCTAGCAAATTCTTCTGTAATATTTTCATTATTTCTGCATTTCTGCTTCTGTAGCAAATAGTACTTCCCTCCCTCTCAAAATGTTAGCCATGCTTAATTTGTCCTTGTCCTCAACTTCAGCATATTAAATCATATATCAGATACTATTTTAAATTGTTTTCTTCAAACATTTTGGGTTTTTAAATCCTTGTTTTTATTTTCACAACTGCTATACAAATCTAATACCTTATCTCTGTATGTATGAATTACTGTAATAGTAATAAACCCAATACATTTGACCAACTCAAAAATAACCAGTGCTTCCTCACTTCCTACATGTTGAAAAATATGCTGACAATTCAAGGCTTTTCATGATATCTTCAGTTTACCTTTCTTACCTTGTCAACTTTACCTCATGCTGTTCCTGAGCTTTAATGTTCTGCATAAATCAAGCTGCCTCAACCATGGACCCCAAACACTCATTGTACATTGCTGCTTCTGCAAAATATTTACTGAGCATGAAATTCATCCTCACTCATCTGACCTGATCCAGCTTATGCCATTGATAAAGCCATTATTCACTCTCGTACATGGGAAGTTCTCAACATATATAGCCTATATTAATGAATTTACCATTCACTTAGATGGAGATATATATATGAGAGAGAGAGCCATTAAGTTATTATAATGTGTGTGATATCTTATTTCCATAATAATTTTTTTAATGAAAGTTTATTCGGTGACAGTTGTTAGCAAAGTTACATCAATTTCACATGTACAATTCTGTAATACATCATCTACATATCTCATTGTGTGTTCACCACTCAGAGTCAGTTCTCCTTCCGTCACCATATATTTGATCCCATTTACCCTCATCTACCATCCCCCCTCCTCCATTACCCTCTGGTAACCACTAAACTATTGTCTGTGTCTAGAGTTTCTTTGTTTCTTCATTTGTTTGTTTTGTACTTTTGTTGTTTTCAGTTTTATATACCACATAGCAGTGAAATCATATGGTTCTCTACTTTTTCTGTCTGACTTATTTCACTTAGCATAACCCAAGATCCATCCATGTTGTTGCAAATGGCACTATTTCATCTTTTCTTATGGCAGAATAGTATTCCACTGTGTGTGTGTGTATATATATATATATATATATATATATATATATATATATATATATCACAACTTCTTTATCCAATCATCTATCAAAGGACGCTTTGATTGTCTCCATGTCTTGGCCACCGTAAATAAAGCTGCAATGAACATGGGAGTACATATATCTTTACGGATAAATGTTTTCAGATTTTTTGGGTGGATACCCAAGAGAGGGATTACTGGGTCATATGGTAATTCTATTTCTAATTTTTTAAGGAATCTCCACACTTCCTTCCATAGCAGCTGCACCAATCTGCATTCCCACCAACAGTGTATGAGGGTTCCTTTCTTTTAACAGCCTCCCCTATTCTTGCTGTTATTTGTCTTGATGACAGCTATTCTAACTGGTGTGAGATGATATCTCATTATGGTTTTTATTTGCATTTCTCTGATGATTGGTGATAATAAATAATTTTAATTTCTCTCACCCTTGAATTTTTGTGAATTCTCCATAGTACACAGAAAAGTATTCTTTCTTAGTTTTGACTGCTGTAGAGTTTTTACAGGAATACCTTTAATGAAGAAAGCTTTATTTACTCAAATTACTCAAACTGCATTAGGTTAACTATTCTATTGCAACAAAAGTAGTATTACATAATACATAATATGTTTATATAGGTATATATTAATATATAGAGATATGTAGATATGTATCAACCCATTGAAGATAAACCAAAAAGTCATGTGGACTTCTCCAGAAAGGGACTTCTCCAGAAAGGGAGAGAATAGTAAGAGAAAAGTGTAGACCAGTACTTGGGGATTAGACTAGGAAAGGGGCAGATTTTGTATTTTGTCCTGAATGTGATGGGAAGCCTTGGAAGGTTCAAGAAGAGAAATTACATGATGACATTAATATGCTAAAAAAAACTCTCTGGTTTCTATAGATGAAATAGAATGTGGAATATAAAAAAGAGGAGGGAAAAATCAGTTAGACATCCATTTTGACAGTCTAAGTAAGAGAATATGATGGTTTAAAGTAAAAGATGCAATGATAGGACTTAATGATTATTATGCTGTAATATAAAGGAAAGAGAAAAATTAAAGCTAGGTCCCAGATTTGATGACCTGTGTAAATAGGAAGATTGGGACCTGTGTAATTCAGTCTTGGGGAGAAGAGGTTTGAAGGGTAAAATCAAGTTAACTTCGGATATGTGAATACAATGAACTCAGGAGAAGTCCAGTCTAGAGATTAAAATAAGAGTTGGGAAGAGTTATCCATATTTAATGATAATAGGACTAAATTAGAAGAAATTTTGGATGGGGGATAGTAAGGTAAAAGAGAGAAAGTTTGAAGAATGATGAGTTTGGTTTTGGAATTGTTAAATTTGAGTTGCCTAAGAGACATTTAAGTGAACAAGTCCAAGAAGCTGCTCGAAACACTGGCTTGAAGTTCAAGAGAGTCTTGCTTTGGAAGTACAGTTTGGGAGAGCTAAGAGCGGAGCCCAGGGACCAAATAAATACAGGAAAGTCTGGGACTCAACTACAAATTCCGGAATGTTAGTGTAAAGTACACCTGAGACTAAATGCAAGGGATATCACAAAAGGGAGAGAATGATTCAAAAATTAAGGAGTGGTCACTGCAATGTACACCTGAAGCTGAAGCTGAATAACATTGATTGCTAACTATAATTTAATATATTGGGTTGTTGGAAAACTCATGACGCATTTTTGTAACAAAAAACATAGGAAAACTATGTCATGATTTTTCCTACAACCCAGTATATATATAGGCACAGGGTGTGAAGTACAAATAGGGAGTAGAGTCAATGGAATTGTAGTAGCTATATACGATGTCAGAGGGGTAGTAGATTATCACTTTGTGAGGGGTGTAAATGTCTAACTATTACATTGTTCTGTATACCTGAAACTAATACAAAAAAAAATTAAACACACCACACACACATGCACACAAATTAAGGAGTGGTCAATAGTCCCAATGTCACAGAGAAGTCAAATTACATAGTGTTAAGAGTCATCATCACTGGATATGGCCATCAGATGTTTGGGCTTTTAAAAAAAGCAATTTCAGTCCCCATCTCTGTGAGGAAGTTCTTTGTCTCACAAAGACTTGAGTGAAGATGGAAATCAGTGTTTATTCATCAGATAGGACACTCACATTAGTCGGCTACTGGATTCCATAGAAGAAACTTTGATATAATATGCAAATTACCAAGATGCAGGTGGGATACCCATAAGTAAGGATCCTGTTGGTACCAAGAACACTGAGACCCCATGGCAACCACCTCAAAGCCTCCACTTGTGATGGGTTTCAGTTGTTGACATCCTCCTTGCTTGCTATGCCCAACTGTCATATTCCTAATCCCACTACATATATAGCCACAAATTCATAAACTGGGGATTGCAGGAGCAGGCAAAGGAGTCCTGGGGGTTGACAACCCTGCCATGAGCATAGTAATCCCACTCAAGGACAGTGTTGCCAAGTGTCTATCAAACTGGTCCTGAGAAGTGTGTGATGAACAAGGCCCCCTAGAGGGCAGCAGAGCCTCAGAGGAGGGGGCAAACATACAGTACCAAATAGGGGTTAGTGGGCCGTTTCACTAAAGGAGACACAAGGGGGCAATACACGCTGTTATGGAAAACAGAATCAAAATTAAATTTAGTGAATTAAAGGAAGTCAGTTACACAAGAGGAAGAAAGATCTAAGTTGTACACCAGACAACAGAAACAAGTGGGCTAAAAAGAGGGGAGCTGGGCAGCAGTCAGTCACAGGACAGTAAGGTTTCCTGCTCGGTGAATGTTTAGTACTTAAACAGTAAAAATAGGTAGGTCCCATTTGCTGACAACCTATTATTCATGTTACCTGCTTTGCGTTAGATGATACTTTAGGCACTCGAGATAGGAAGATGAATACTTCAGGTAACACCTCTACTCATAGTAGAGCTGGAGATGGAAGCAAATAATATCAGTAGAGAAGTGTAGGTGCTTTAAGTCTTGTAGGGAGCACAAAAAGAAAATAATTCATTATATGAGAGGGGACAGGAAAGCCTCGGAGAAAGGGTAGCATGATGGCATGGATCCTGGTTGTGATGGGGGTTTTATTCTCCCCTATGATTTTTCTAGGTCTTTCCTGATATGAATGCATCTCTTTTTTTTGTCCTCATTCATTCATTCACATATTCAGCACATTTCTTTATTGAGCCCTACTGGGTTTCAGTCACCATTGCGGGCGCTGGGTTACAGATGTGGTCTCTGGCATGGCAATCACAGGCAAGGGAGTAAGCTCATCCCTGTTGGTTTCCCTCCTCCTCCCCTCTCTGCATCCTGTCCTCTCTCTAGGGATGATGTAGAAAGCTAAGCCTTTCAGTTCTAATAGGTCCTGTGTGAGGAAGAAAGGCAATGACAACAACAAGACCACTATGCCTTTGCTAACTTGACTAACTCTTCTTATCACTTATGCATCAGCAACTCGTGATTGTGCACATGTGCCAAGCTTCTGCCTCGCCTGCCAGGTGAAGTTCAAGTTCCACCAAGACATTTGCCACTTTAGTTCTAGAATCTTTCCATCTTAGCCACACATAGGTATTGTTATCGTCATCATTAATTTCGTGTTCCCTGATTATTTGTGGAATGCGTGTTTGTGATCCCCATTAGATTCTAAGGGAGCTTTTAGATTCTCAAGGAGCTCAGAGTTTGTAAAATGTATTTCCTTCATGTTCACTACAGAACTTAGTACTATGCTAAGCATGAAGAAGATGCACAATATGTCTGAGTATATTACTTACAATCTGAAGAACCTAGTTTTGAATTCCAACATCAACCGTCATCAGCTATGTGAACTGTAGTTCTCTTTTAAATGAGGTCATCACTATCCCTCCTTAGAGTTGTAAGGATGATTGAGACAATGTATAAAAATTTCCAACACAGTGCCTAGCTGTGTTTGCTCATCCTCCTTTCTTCCTGTTGTTTGGCTTCTCCTAGAATTTTTTGTTTTTGTTTTTAAATTGAGTTTTCTTTTCCCTTTAGTTATCCCTGTGTGAATTATTTTATTTAACCTAGTGTTCTAGAGTACAAGGTTTAGAGTTCAACAGCCCAGATATGCATCCTGGCTTTGCCCTAACTCTGACTTTGAGCAGGTTACTTACCGACTCTTACTCAGTTTCCTTAGCTGTAAAATGGGATGATAATGGTACGCACTTCATAGTATCTTTGTGAAACGAAATGTACAAATCCATGTAAAACATCAATGCTGTGAGTTAAGTAGCATTGTTCCCATTATTTAAAGAGGATATTTAAGAAAAGTTATGTAAGTTTACCTGTAATCGTACAGCTAGAAGTGGTACTGCTAGGAATCAAAACCGTATTAATGAACTCTAAAGCCAGTACACTTATCTACCATGATTTGTTGCCTATCTCAAGCCAACTAAAGCCCAATCGGTTTAGAAAAACGTGGACAACTGTTGTGTACCTATCTATATATGTGTGTTTGTATGTGATTATATAGAGATGTGGGTGTGTGTTTTTTTTTTTGTGTGTGTGTGTGTGTGTGTGTGTGTGTGTGTATGATGTTATATAACTGCATACATTACTTTATTACACTCTGCCATGATAAACTCCTATATTTCTAGATCACCATGCAATTTCTAGTTCAGCATCTGGTACATAATAAGGACATAAGAAATACTAGTAAATTTATCAGAGAAAAGACTTTACAGCATCATTTTTATGTAATGTTTCTTTGGGTATCTCCCTATAGGAAATTAACACAATCTCACTTTCAATTTATTGTGATAGACACTGAACAATGTAGAATCTGCTTAGAAGTGGCAAAATTAGTAAATCAGCCTGCTATAATTATGTGACTATAAGAAACCACAATACATTATCCTAAAACCAGGAGAAATATTGGGTTGTCCGAAAAGTCATGACGTAATTTTTCTCTGTTTTTCATCGCAAAAATGCGTCATGACTTTTCCGACAACCCAATATAATTCCTTTTATTAGAATAATACTAGTAAAATAAGGTGATGAAGAATACAAAGGAAGTAGAAGGGGAGTCCCTAGTCTCAGACCTGATTTTAGTATTTTGTCCAGTATAAAGGAACAGAGATGATCCTTTTGAAGCTCATATAAGAGCACGACTCACAGACCCAGGACTTGCAAAGATTGCTTCCCTCTCCTTGGGTATCATTCCCATTCTTAGGAAGCTGTCCCTGACACAGTAAATGTGCCCCCGCCCTTTACCTCACCCCTCATACATACAGGGACCAGGAATACCCCAACCTCCCTCTACCACCCCTACCTCATCTTGGTCTTAGCAAAATCAAGCAGTCTTAAAACCTGAGAGAAATGGAAACTAAGATTCTTTAGTGAAATTTGGCAATATTGTACTTTTTTACTTGTTCCTCAGTGGTGAAGAGACAGAGGAATGGGAAAAAAAGAAGGAACAATTGTGTGTGGGGAGATGGGATGGGAGCAACAAAGGTGAAGGAAGAGGATAAGAGGAAGAAAGGAGGGTGGCAAACAGAGAAACTTTGTTGAGATAAGATTTGGTGAATTAATGTCTATGTGTGATAGAAGGGGAAAGCCAGGTAGATGGAGTCAGGTTTGGATAAATATTACGGCCTCACTCTTAACAAACATTCTTGCCTTTACCATTTTCACAACTGCATTCATGCAAATAAAAAAAAAAAAAGCATTTTCTGAGTTGCTGCCATGAACAAGGCCCTGTGCTGGTTGCTTGTAAAAAGAACAGTCATGCCCTGGCTGCCATAAAGTTCACAGTCTAGTGAGAAGATCAGATGACAAGCTAGGAAGCAAGTGAATATCTAATTGCAATTTGTAATAAGTGTTATAAAGAGACGAGGGCTCTACTAGAGATCAACAGGGAGACAGGCTGAATTGAAGAAAAGAAAAGAGCTTCATCTACCTCCGTATCATTTTTAAATCCCCCCTTCAATCATAGCAGCATAAGTTAGGGTGTGGGAACAGACCGATCATGAGAGTTCATTCCGAATGGAGGTAAAGATCAAAGATTCATAAACCCACAATCTTTAAAGACAATTATACGGGTTGTGTCCCATATGAGGATTCATGGTTTCATAGGTATTAGAGGACCTGTGGGAAAAAAACAGGACAAAATATTTTGAGAAATATTTATTCTATAACCAGGCAGATTATTCTGAGAAAAACCTGCCTGGTTATAAAAGTTATTAGTGAGAAGAAAGAAAAAAATCTGACAGATGTGAAAGTAACATTATGTGCACCCTATGAAGGTCAAGAATTTAATATAAATTGTCTTACCTAGTCCTCAACATTCCCATCTTGCAGATGGGGAGATTGTAACTCAGAAAGCATTAATGAGTCTGGTAAGATAACACAACTAGTTTATGATTTCCCTATGGGAGAGGAGGTAAACTGTGAGAAACGGGAGTAGAGTCAGATTCTGTGAGACTTAAAATTCATAAAATTTAAGCGAAAGATTATACAATGTGAATACAAAGATAGACATAGGGTCTTGAAAGGGACTGCTTCGAGGGAGGGGCTCTCATTCACCATCAGCTTTCAGAACAAACCTGCTTCCATAGAGAAGCAGTAAGGTTTCTGCAGACCCTGGGCTGAGACCATCAAGTTGCTGAGAGCAAACTCTAATCGAGGTCAGTAAGGAAGAAGGATTAGGATTTCTCTACCAGGTAGAAAGGGTCAAGAAAGAGCAGAGCAGGGGCTCAAGCCAGTAGATCAGGAAAAAGAGGAAAAGGTTTGAAAAATAGCACAGTGAACCATTTGCCTTAAGCCATGTAAAGACACAAGTCCAACAAATCAAATGGCCCCGCGAGTGTTTGTAACCAGTGAGAAACACTATGCACCATAATTAGCCAATCAGGTAACCTTCCTGTGTCCTAGTTCTTCCTCGTTTGTAACATAGGAATAATAATAGTAGCTACTTCATAAGGCTGCTGAAATGATTACATCATTGGGCACCTAGAATGTGTCTAGTATAGTCCAAGGGCTCAGGTGATACTGGCTCTTACCAATTACCCAGCTTGGTCTGACTCCAAAGCTCTTCCAGTTGTTCATACACAAAAACGTTAGGAAATAGTCCTGTTGAAAAACTACTAATCTGTCTTTAGGAAGAAGATTTTGTCTGAAAATTCCCCAGTCCTAAAGGAGAAGCCAGCAGCTTTTAATTAACACTACTGCAATGTTTCTTTAGGCTGATGCTGTTCTCACATGGAGACCCTCCCCCTTGTCAGCATTTTGTTCCTCCCTGCAAAGTTCCCCTATTGAGGATGTTGTGCAAGCCTGTGAAGCACCTTAGAATCAGTGTTAAAATCTGTCTCTTCCTGGGTTTCTATTGATTGTGAAACAAACAGCAAAGCTGAAGGAAAGCACACATCAGAAAGGCAATGACTTAAGATGATTCATTCCTGAAAACAAGTCCTCATCATCAGTGGGATTAAAATACATCCATTGGGAATTCTCTGGAAGCTAAACAAAAAGTTTTACTCAATAGAAGTTTAACACATTTCCCTAATATTGCTGTGCTGTAATTTATTAAACCATTCTCCAGTGGTTTATTTGTTCTTATTTTGTTCAGTTCTTGCTATTTTCTATAACACTGGAGGAGACAATCTTTGTACAGATGCCTTTGAGCTGCTGTTGGATTATTTCTTCAGAATAGGTTCCTATGAATAGAATTCCCGGGTCAATATAGCTGATTCTTTATATTTTAATTGCTTATTTGCATTGCTTCCCACCTGTCAACTTCTACTTTCCCTTTGTTTTATAGAGGACAGAGCAATATGTTCCCTGGCAGCTTCTCAAATACTTTCGCAACTTATGTTCAATTCTGACATTACTTTCTGGGCACATTAATCATGATCAATTTTTGTTTTTAATCTGAAATCTTTGAATGAATCAACTTGACATTTCAAGCCTGCGAAAAGCTGTTTTTTTTCTGTGTTTAGATACTGCAAGATCTGCCGAAACACTGTCTAATATATTTTCTTACATATAGATAAATAGAGGGCAGAAGGGTGAGATTGAAGCAAGGAATTATTTGGCAATAATACTACTTTGTAATATTGAACTAGATTAGGTTACTCTTTCCCTCTAAACAGAAGATTCATAAGGATTGATCTTCTTTCTTCTTTTAGAATTCTCCTTTGATCAACTCAACTTGAAAGGTTGACTTGGGCTTTCCTTCAGCTCCCTTGTAACACCTTATAGTTGTTGAAATATTCTACCACCTCATCTTGTCTGTCTTCTGATATCACACAGCGTCCTGCACATCTGATTGTCAGTTCTCAGAGATACCTCTTTTACAGCCTTCAGGGTTTTGTGTGTTCCCCGGGAGGTAAACTCCAGTCAGAGGAATGGCAGCCTGCATATATGTTAGCAAGGTCCCTGGAGGGTGATTATTCCACTTGGCCACTGTGTCATCAAATTTGACCTTTGGGGGGAAAAAAAAAAAAAAAGCTTATATTGTGGTCAAAGCTTCATTCCACATGCTATTTCCTTCATGTATGACCTTTTCAGTTTCTTCATGTATGACCTTTTCAGATTATGTAGGTAAGTTTTTCAGCATAAAATGAAGAAAAACAGTGAAGTGCTAATAAAGAGCATGAGGTTTGGAAGTAAAGCATCTGGTTTCTAACCCTATTTCTGTGACTTACCATTGATGGGGCTTTGGCCAGACTATGAAGCTTTCTAAGCCACAGGTTCCTTCTGTAAAGGATGTGGATAATAATCGCATTACTGAGCTTGTTGAGATAATCAAATGGTGTAGGGAAAGTCATCTATAATATTTTAAAAGCTATTCAAATGTATGTTCTCCTTCCTTGATCACTGTCAGGATCCAAAATTAGGATAGTCCTGAAGATAATGTGGCAATAAGTCTGGAGCATAAAAAACATTGTGCTACACTCTGCTGCATACATTTCAAAATGAGAAATTGTTTCTGGGTGATCGCCAAAGCTGTTACCTGTGGGTAGGTGTTTGATCTGAACTTTGCCTGCCAGGAGGCCAAAAGCCGAGATCTAGGTTGGTGTTTGTGGAACCGACAACAGAACAGGGTTGAATGTGCCCAAAGCTGTTAGAAACATTTGTAGTGGTACAATGACATGGAGACAAAGATTGGAACAAAGTAAACATTGAAAGCTAAAGACAAACATGTGCTGTCCAAAGCCAGGGGAAGAAAGAGGAAGGGAGAACTAAAAAATAAAAACTGGCTTCAAAAGCTGCTGTAATGGAGTTCAGGAATCTGACGGCACCTGGAAGAGAATTCCAAAATCACCACTGAGGAGAGCCAGGACTATTGTACATGGATCCGTAATGGACTAGGCAAGGGGCAAGCACATAGTGATACTGAGCTTTGTTCTCTTCATTTGGTTTTCTTGATCCTTTCTTAGTCTAGTGACATGAAAGGTAATCGAGAGAACTCTTTTGCAAATACCTGCACACATATGTGACCAAAAGTTTATCAAAGTTATGTACTTATAAGTGCTTTGACTTGCGATAATTCCCTGTGGCTAATCAGTTTGAGACCACAAAGCTAAACCCATAGTAACCGGTTATTTTGGGTTCCTGGAAGGCTTCCCCACACGGACAAGCAGTTCTCCAGAAACCAGCTTGTACCCTATAATTCAACTCAATTCTGACACTACCTACCTGGAGATACCATCAGATCTCCAGATAGATATTAAGGATTCAGTCCTACAAGACAACACCACTCCTTTCACACATCAGTCCTAAACCCAGGTTATCACCTGTGCTTCTGACTGGCTATAAATCAGAGATTCCCACAACCCCCAGGCTCTCACTCTAAACCCTCCCCCCTCACTGTTTGATTAATTCACTAGAGTGGCTCACAGAACTCAAAGAATCATTTTAGTTACTAGATATAACTCAGGAACAGTCAAATAAAAGAGACGCATAGGACAAGGTATGGGGACAGAGCATGGAGCTTCCACACCCTCTCCACCTGCCCTTCTCTCCCAGTATCTCTACCTGTTCACTAACCCAGAAGATACCTTTATCACTCTCAACACTTGGGAAATTTCAAGAGTTTTGGAAGCTGTGAATCAGGAACCATGGTCATCAGATTGACCAAATTTATTTTTCATACATATTTTTCTTATAAGTCACAGTATCGCACTGGTTATAACTATAATTGGCATAACTTCCAGTGAGTGAATAGTGTTGTTGGACCATGGTTTTGAGCCCCAATTGTTTAGGTGTTCTCTACAAGTAAAACTAGGATTATTGAGGAAACAATACTTGGTTTTACCCAGTCTACCTTCCTCTCTTTTTTATATAAAACCTAACTCTGTGAAGATGCTCACACCTTTTTATATACAATAGTATGTATAAAAAGGAACTATTTAAAAGAAATAAATACTAAGGTAAGACTAAAGTATTTGTTAGTAAGTTGCTTCTTTAAAGTCTTCATAAATACACACACACACACACACACACACACACACACACTCACACCCCTCTTATAAATATCCAAACCTAAGTATATGTTATAAACAACCTTGGAAATTCTTAGGCTCAGCCTTGATAGAGGAAGTAATAAAAGCAAGATAAGAAGTAAGGGTATTTTTTTTTTTTTGTGGGCTGTGTCACTAGCCCTCATATGTGGGACCTGAACCAGGGCCGCTGGCTTCCCAAGCCAGCGCTTAATCACCGCACCACTTGGCCGATCCGAAGTAGGGGTATTTTTGATATCAGAGAATCTAAAATCTAATTCAAAGTGGCTTTCCTGATAAGGGAATTAATCTCACATAAAAAGGAGTTCTAAGGTTAAAGAGTAATTCAGTGGTTCAGAGACATCATCCAGAACTTACATTCTTTTATTTCTTTCAATTTTTTGGAGTGTTGGCTTAGCTTTTTTCATTCCTGCAACATGGTTGTAGCATCGTTGGGTGTCACATCCAAACAACTGTCCATAGCAAAAAGGGATCATGTTTTCCAGGTAAGACTGAAAAAAAAAAAAAAAAGTTCTTAGAAATCTCCGGAAGAGCCTCTCTCTTGATCACTGGCTGAAACTGATAAGCAAAATAGGGTAACGTTGTCATTATTCTAATTAGCACCTACCTCCTGAAGGTAAGAATCGGACAGCTTATTATGAAGAACGTGAAGGAGGGGCAAATACTTTTGTAAAAATGAGTATCTTTTATACTAACTTCCTGGCCGCTGTGTTTCACTGCCTGCCAATTATTTTCCCTGTTTCTATTGCTTATTCCATAACTTCCTGACCAAAGTGACTATTTCATTTTTCCACTCACTTTTACAAACCTCAGACTCCACCCATTCTACTCCCATTCCACTCCAATTTTATCGAGAGATTTAATGTCATTTAACATGCACTTACTAATCTTTCTTCCTTCCCACCTGAAAACTTCCCCATAACTTGCTTCTCCTTTTATTCATTCATTCATGCATGCATTCATTAAACAAATATTATCACTGTAATTAGCATGGCAATGTCATAGGCACTCAAAAGATAGCAGTGAAGAAACAGTCCAAAATCCATGCCTTCAGAGAGCTTATATTTTTTTTGAAGAGTCTATTGGAGAAAAACTATAGTAAACAAAACAAATAAGTAAAATACAAGTTTTTTGGCTAAAAGTCAGAAATGGTGACAGGAAGAGTGGGGGGTCACAACTGCATTTTTAAATAGGGTGGTTCTGGTAGGCTATATTTATAAAAGTGACCTTTGGGAAAACATATAAAACTCTGAGGATATTTTTGCATTGAATGCAGAGGAAATGGACAAAGCAAAGGCACCAAGGTAGAAGGATGCTTGGTTTCTTCAGGCAACAGGATCAGTGTGGTTGAAACAAAGTTGGCAAGAGATAAAAAAGTAAGTTATGGGATTGTAATGTAATTACAGACTGGGAGAGGAGATTGTGTGGGACCTTATGAACCATTATGCTCAGATTTTAGTCAGAGCTGGGTACGTAATTGAGAATTTTGAGCAGAGAGGTGATATAACAAGATTTTTGTTTTGACAGTTATTCTGGCTGCTGTGTGGAGGTTGGATTGGATTGGGTTGGAGTAAGGGGGTGTTAGTAAAAACAGAGCAAGACCAGTTTAGGAAGCTATTACAATTTTCAAGGTAAGAGGTGCTGATAGTTTGGACCAGGGGAGTACATAGAGGAGGAGGTAAGAAATGGTCAGATTCTGGGTATGTTTTGAAGATGGAGCCTGCAATATACACTGACTATTTAATTATGAAGTATAAGTGAAAAATTGTGTTCTTTCCTCCTTTT
The DNA here is from genome assembly GCA_033961575.1 of Aselliscus stoliczkanus. Lineage (NCBI taxonomy): Eukaryota > Metazoa > Chordata > Mammalia > Chiroptera > Hipposideridae > Aselliscus > Aselliscus stoliczkanus. The sequence goes on from CM066736.1 coordinate 75,023,458, forward strand.
TTTTAGAAATATTTTATCTGAAAACTCTGTACATTAGTTATTACTTTTCCCCAAACATCTTTAATTTTTTTCCCCCTCTTTCTTGGCCTCTTGACCTAAGTCTACAAAGTTGTATGATTTTGCACTTACTGTTAAAAACAAAACAAAACAAACCCCTTTGGAGATTTGATAACCCCTAAACTTATCTTTCCATTTCATTCATTTATTCATCCATGCACTCATTCACAAGGTTTATTCACACTGATCAATTTTTGTTTTTATTTTTTTTATTATTTATTTATTTATTTATTTATTTATTTATTTATTTATTTATTTATTTATTTTACATTTTTGTGGTTTTATTGTATCATGAGGCATTGAAACATCTGAACAAATCAACATCTGGGCGGTGAGGCAGCTGCTTTCTCCTTCACTTCTTTGGGTTACTAGAGCAACTTGTCAGTAGATTAAAAAAAAAAGACAACCTTTTGCATTACTTAAGTCTTTCCAAGGCATGCGCTGGTACAACACAAACTTCTCCTGTCAGATGCAACTAGTCTAGCATCCAAACATCATGCACAATACCTCGGTAGCAGCAGCGCACTGCGCCCACTCCCACCGCGGCCCTGCTCATTTGTGTATGATATTTGGAGCATCTGGAGGAGTGTGAATAGCATCGGGAAGAGGAGGGAGGAGGAAACAGCATGAGTGCCTGGCTGGGAGGAGGTCAGCCGAAGTTGTGCAGGGCAAGCCTGAACATGTCGTTGGTGCAAACCCAAGCATCACTGATGTTCTTTAATAGGAACATCTGATGGAACCCCATGATGGGGTCTTCATCAGCCTTAAGCTGGCCCACAACCATGCTGATGATGCAACTATCTGGTGTGGGCTGATGGTCCTGCGCCGTGATGCTGTGCTGTATTTTCTGGAACGGAAGGCTAGACAACTTCTCCACAATGGCGGCTTTCCCCTGGAATTGCTGTCCTTCCCACGTAAGGCATGATGCATCAATTTAAATTGCGCCTAGTTGGGTTCTGTAATTATCAAATAATTGGTAGTAATGTTGAATGAAACTGGATCCGATCTGCTCCCAAATTGGCTTGTCTCCCATTCTGGAGCGTCACCTGGCCTCGTTGAGACCCAAAGGGCTGGCACGATGGCGGCAGCAGCGACGGCAAACCAGCGCGGTCTGCCAATTTTTGTTTTTAAATTTTCTAGTCATCCATGTTTATACTCAACCTTTGCCTTGAAACTGCCTTCCGGACTGCAATTTTAGTATAAAAATTCCTTATTGGGTTTTTTATGACATTCAGAATGACTTGTTCTATGAATGCTTCAAGAGTCCCTCATTTAGTAACTTACTTTTTCTGCATCTTATTGCCCCATAAACACTCTTTTCTTTCCATATCATTTTCCCTCTTTTCATACCACACTTCCATTCTGAATAATAGCAAGTAGTTGAGGAAAAAGATTTAAATTTGCTTTGTAAATGGGGTGTATTAATAATGGTTTAAATGAGAGATTCCCATTAAGAACATCCTCCTACCCACTTACTCCCCAGTCTTACCCTCCTGCCCGATTAGCATTAGTTCCATATTGAATTACTAAAATTTACATATAAAACCTATATGGATAATCTAACATTTTCCATCTCCCTTTCATTGACTTCTAAGAGAAATCATGTTGTTTTTTTTTCTGAATACTTTAAAGAGTGATAGATTAAATAAAATATGGATACAATGGTTTCTACATGGATGAGAAAATATCTCCCTGTGATTTTCACAGAACTTAATGATACGTAGCTTGGGAGTGGAAAAGCAGCTGGATGTTGAGAGAGTTCAGAAAATTTAACTCAATGCTCCTACAAGGAGTAGAGTAAGGTATATAGTAGGAGTCAATGTGGGAGAGAAGATGGTGAAAGAAAATTATGTTTCAAGATAATTTTATCTATTGGAGAGAACAAAACCTTAAGCAGGACTAGCCCTTGCCAAATTTTGGAGTCAGGAAAATGTGCCTCTGGTACCTTCAGCTTTCTCCTTTTGTGTCCCTTTTTCCCCTTCACTATTGAAACCATTAGGATCCCTATGCTGTCTTCCTCCACTCATCTCTAACCATGTTCTCAGAGAGTCTGCAATATCTATGAGAAACATCCCTCCAAATAGCCCATGCGATGTCTACTCACAGCAGCATCTGCATCATTAGGATGGAAAAATCTTTGTTCTTGACATTAGGGGAAAGTGAGAGAATTCATCAATGGAATTTTCCCAGCATTTCAGAAATAGTATCATGTTGGGAAATTCCACTTATGCTTATTTGTTCTTTATTTCATCCACTGGAATTTTCCTTTCCAAACCATTTGAAGTCTTTGTCTGTAATCCCTAATTGATGATAAAAACCCTCCTTTGTCTTTAACTATTCACCAAACACTCCATTTACCATCTTTTCTTTAAATAAAACCTGGTTCTCTCCTAAGGACATCCTTCCACCTGTAGCCCTTTCAGATAGGCTTATTATTCTTCCATATCACACATTCATCAAAGCACCAGGTTGGGGGTCAGCAACTCAAGGCTGTTTTTAAATGGATCCCACATCTCACTCACAGAAATGGAAACTGAAATCTCTGTTTCCTTGGAGGCTCTTGACATCTATCCCTCCATCTTTCAACTTTCTTTATAATTACTATTTACTGCCAACTTCCTAGTAAAGAATTTCTGTCCACCTCAAGCTGTGTTATAGTTCAGGATTACATTAGTGCCCATATAAAGGGCAACCGATCATTACATTCTCATCTTTCAATTCTAGTGATGGAATTTAATTCAATTAGAATCATCATTTTAGCCACCCTATTTCTGGTAAACTTGTTATTACCTGAATCTCCCTCATATAAAGAAATCTTTACTTCCAACATCAAACTCTCCCCTTCCCTTCTAGCTTCTGGCATCATCCCCCCCAATGCCTGCTATTTCACCTAATGTACATTTTTTCTTTGAATTCTTCATTTTATTCTAGTTTCTCATCTCATTCTGCACTCATTTATCCATTCAGGGCCACATAGCCTATATAGAAATTTCAGTAATCCAATGTTTAGTAGGTATTGGTAGGGAAGGAGGAAAGGGAGAGAAGAAATTGAATTTTCAGTTCATATCATGTTGGAGAAATTACATTTTCTATTTAATCCTGAGTGATTCTTACCCCGACACATTTTCAATTCACCAGATGAATATGAGTTCTTACAGAAATGAGTAAGAGAAACTAGAGCTTCCTGGACAAAGGAGGAACAAATAGAACAACAACAACAAAATCTTCATGGAAGACAGCTGAAGCTAATTTCAGAGCAAATCATTCTTAAATTTATTAAAAGTATTGTGAAAGTTTTTCATGCCAAGGTTATGGCCCAGAGACCAAAGCTCTATGGAGCACAAATGGAGTGTCAATGCTCTATGGAGCACAAATCTAGAAGTCTGGAGCCTATAAAAAAATAAATCAGCAGAATCAAGAACCCTGAAATCAGTACCTGGCCTACAGTAGATACTCAGTAAATGCTTTAAGAGCATCCTTACATTAAGCATTATAGAAGTTTTTGAACAAGTAGGATGATGAAGTCTGTAAGCCCCTCCTTCCACCGACTCCATATTCTACCTGCTTTCTGTAAGCACTTCAGCCACTGTCATGGTATTTTCAACCATCTGTATGCTGATGGCTCCCCAGTTTATAACAGTCCCCTAACCTCCAGCTACTTTTCCACAATGTCTACTGAATATGTCCACTTGGATATTTCACCAGCATCTCAAACTCAATATTCCAAAATGAAGTTTTTTATTTCTATCCCCAAATACACTTTGTCTCCTGTGTTTTTAACTTAGTTAAGTGCGCCACTCAAGGCAGTAACTGAAGTGGCATTCCACACATCTCTGTCTTACACTCATGATCCAATAAATCCTCCCACATATTTTCAAAACTGTACTCCACTCTTCATCCATATCATCGCTATCCTAAGGCATTATATCATCATCTCTCACATGGACTATTGCAGTAGTACGCGTTTCTCTATTTCTAGTTTTGTTCCCTCAAATCTATAGTATTTTATCTAAATGTCAATACTGATCACATTTTTTTCTTAGCTTAAAGATATCACATTTGAATCTCATAACCTTCAAGATAAATTCATCCATAAGTTACGTTTTCTATATGTCTCCACCCATGCTGCCCATTTGACCTTGTCTTATTTTTTGCTTGATCACCATAAAAAATACTGAACTCTGTTTCCCCATATGTGCCATGCTGCTAAGCCTCTTCATGTGTTTGCTCTTGATTTTCTTTTGCTGCCTATCCACCTTTTCACATGGGATTCCTACTCATGTTTGAAGATGTCTCTTAGGTATCATATCTCACTGGCATTTTCCCTGTCATTCTAGTATGGGTTAGGTAGACCTTTTTGTGTTTCTTTCTATAATAAAACTTCTCACATTGTTTAAAAATGATCTGTTTACATTTCATCGTCCCACTCTATATTGTGCACTTATAGACTTTCCTATGTGCTCCTTGTCACAGTGCCTTGCACATGGAGTATTCAGTAAATGGTTTGAATGATGTAAACTAAACATATATAGAACATCTATAAGAACCCAAATGAGGGAACAAAATCTGAAATCCTATCCTAGATCCTCCATTGATTGTCTTTGTTAACTGTACTACTCATTTGCAAATTGGGGCCAAAGAGAGAAATGGTAAATAATAAGCCTGAATACTTTTGTTTCACATCGTTACTTAGAAGGAGGTTTAATGGAAGATGAGCTTTGGAATCAGAGAGTCCCAATATCTAATCTTAGATTCCCCACTCATAAACAGTGTGAGCTTGGGGCTACTGACATGGATCCTCAATGTCCATCTCTTTAGAATGAGGATAATAACACCTACTATGTAGGATAGTTCTAAGAATTGAGGATAATGTACAGAAAAGAACCTGGCACATTCAATATTCTGTTGTTATTATTCCTATCATGACTTTGGATATATTTTTAGTAAACTAAGCATTTTGTTTGAAAAGTGAGTTAATACTGGAAAGCATGTAAAGCAGTGCCTCACAGTATGTGTATACAGATGTGTGTGTATGTGTGTATTGTGTGTGTGTGTATATATATATATATATATTAGTAAGTGCTTAAAAGATACATGAATTTGTTATATAAAAGAAATAATTTCATTGATATTTTATAAGCTATAAATTCTGAAAAGCTTAAATTATTTTTAATTGATAATTCTATATTTCTGAAATAAACCCATAGAAAGACTTGTACATCTGTGGTGGAGACTATAAAAGCATTGTGGGGTACCTGACACAGCACATTATTGGTGAATGGAATAATGAATAAGTGAATCAATAAAAATGTGTCTGGTGTACATCATTAAACTGTAATTATAGCTATAGACAGGCAAGAAGTGTCCCATCTGAAAGCAAAGACAGCTTTCTGAACTGAAAATGGCATTTTCACCTTACTTTGAATACAAGAACTACTTAAAAGTTCCGAAAAGTCTAAGGTACCTCTTGCTTTATTGGAATAATTTAGGATTTATGTTTTTTCAGTGTTTTGTTTTGTTTTATAAAAGCTTTTACCAAAGGTGGTTGGCTTTTGATGGGATCTTTGGGATTTATTTCATAATCAGTGTCACTTGGCAGAATGTGCATGTATATGAGATAGACAGAGAAGAGCTTATGAGCATGAAGAGTATAGATGTCCTAACTTATGTGAAAGATATAAATTAACTGGCAATATCCCTAATAGAAGACATTCAAAAATACTTTAAGAACCCCTTTGAATGACCATAGTAATTCTATTCTATTAACGTTCTTTTCATTGAAGCTACAGAGCAGCTTTCTAATTGTGCAACCCTATTCACCAATAAGCACAAAATATTTTCTGTTGACATGTGGGATGCCGTTCAATGATTGGTACTTCACAAGAGATTCCCTCCTAAGGTATTTTCTTTGGTAAAATGAAGTCTGCTCAGTCTGGTGTGGTCTCTGATGCTTTACCGCCTCTAACCAAGTCTTGAAGTTCTTTTCCTCTCTTCTTTATGATCTAGACCTAAAGTTGCCATGTACATACTGTCTCCTTCCCTTCCTCTCCCTAACTAGTCTATGAGGGAGGACCTGTGAATTATTTATCTCAATATTGCTAGGATAATCCCATTACCTATAATTTAATAGATGCTTAAATAATGTCTGGTGAAAAAGGTAATCTAGTGTATCCATTTGGTTTGATTTAATGAGCCATTTTCATTCAAATGTTAAATACTCTTAATATATCTGAAGAGAACGAAATTAATAAGAAGGCCTCTACCCCAAGACTAATAGTGATTTTCATTTTGTTGTACTTTGTTTTATTTAGTATTAATTGGAGACAGCAGGAAAAGAAACTTTTTTAAAAAGTGACTCCATCAAGGGTAAATAAGCCTTCTGATCGTCTGTCACTTTATCACCAGTAATGTGAATGAAGGGGCATCATCTCAGGTTCAAGTTTTAGAAGTCAAAACAGTAATAAACTTTAAGTGTGTTGGGCCCCTGCAACTCTCCTGGCACTTAGTCTCTGCTGACGAGGCCTCTGACTTTGGTCAAGTCAGTTAAGGAAGTCTCAGTTTCCTCATTTGGAGAATGGGGACAACAGTGCCTTTTTATCCCACAAACTTAAAGTGATGAATAAAAAAGAGATTATTTCTGTGAAAAAATGTTGGCTTTGAAAACTGTAAGTTGAATATAAGGGCTCATTTTTATGCATGTTGCAGACTAATGTTGGGTATCTCATAATTTATTTTAGATGCAACATCTGGTACCCTCCAGGAGTGGTGAACTGCCCATTCTGATGCAAAAGCTGTTTGAGCCACTGTCTACAGTACAGGCAGCTCATTACTGACTCTCAAACTTCAGCTTGATGCTTATATAGATCTCTCAAATTCAAGGAACATCTTTTCTCTTTTAGCATCTTCAGTCTCTAATATAATGCTCAGACATATAAGCTGTGATCAAAAACTACAGTGAATGTTTAAATTTTTAAATATATATATATTTCACTGTAATATATATATGTATTACAGTGAAAGACACATTGCCATTAATCCCCTTCAAAATATTCCATTTCACTTCAAACACACTCATGCACGCCACTTTCTGAAGCAGTTCTGGAAGACTTCTTTTGTGTCTTTAGTTGCGCTGTCGTGACTGCCTCAATGTCCTGAATCGATTCAAAACATTTTCCTTTCATGGTCATTTTAATTTTGGGGAAGAGCCAGAAATCACATGGTGCCAGATCTGGTGAATAAGGTGGATGAGGACACACCATAATATTTTATTTGTCAGAAATTGCAGAACCAGAAGTGATGTGTGACACACAGCATTGTCAAGATGGAGGGTGAAGTAAAGACACTCACCACTTACAAACGAGGACTTCCAGAACTGCTTCTGAAAGTGGCAAGGTGATGGGATAAGTGTGTTTGAAGCCAAGGGGAATATTTTGAGGGGGATTTATGGCAATGTGACTTTTACTGTAATAATTTTTTTTTAACTTAAACATTCACCATATCTTTTGATCACACTTCATAGTACCACTCAATGAAGGTTCGTTAATGACAGGAATGATTTAAAAACAAAAACTAAACTGATAATGGCAGGCAACACATTATAATGGCTAAAAGTCTGGATTTTAAATTTACGCTCCCTGTGTTCAAAATCCTTGATCAATCTACATCATCCTTACAATCTTACATTGATTCTTCAATAAAATGGATATAATAATAACAGAGTCTCTGCAACAGGGTTGTTGCCAGGATTAATTTTAGGTAACATCGTAGCACCATGTCTGGCACATGACAAACACGAAATAAATACTAACTTATTCATATTCATTTTTTCTTAGATGCTAAGAATTGCATTCCTTTTACCATTGACTATTAAATGTGATAAATTCACAGATTAATAAGCAATGTAAAAGGGTAAATCACATGTGGTTTAACCAAGTAACAAAACTGTCCCCAGTGTTATCTATATACCACCTAGTCATCTAATCAAGTATTGTGAGCCACTGCAGCCGTTGCAGTGAAAAGCAAAGGCCCCCGTCTGGCGTGGGAGCAACCCTCTGCAGCCACAGCTTTCCCTCAGCCTGGCCAGTTAAGCATACAATCACATCTTTCTGTTTGCTCCTGTCCTTGTTCATGCTCACCAGGTACAAAGACAGGAGACTGGCCCAGCACAAGTCGGAAATAGAGTGTTTCACCCCCAAAGGGAGTATGGGGAATGGTGGGAGAGCAACAATGAGCAGGTAAGCAAACTGTGAGTGGCCTGAGGTGGTGTGAACTAAATGTACGCAAGCTAGAGGAACAGGCAGCTCCTTGGTCTGGGTCCTCCCTCAACTGTGCATCCCATACAGTGTGTCCAACCTGGGCCACCACTGGCTCTCTGTGTGTGTTTCATTTGCAAAACCCCTGCCATCTTCGTGTGAAGTTATGGGAGCCTCCTGTCCCAGATGCCGCTATTTCCCAGGGTTGTACGCTTTGCATGCCTCAAGCCTTAGCTCACAGTCAGCTCTCCTGTGGATTTTGATGTATTGGTCAATTGCTTCTGGAGTTTGCAAAGTGGAAGAGATTGGAGGAAATTCACATTTCAGGATTATCCAGTCACTTAGGAAAACAAATGCAAAAGCCTAGGACTGGTTTTGAGGGAAGGGCTGCAATGGAGGGAAGACTCCAGCTCCTGATCCCAGACAAGACTGGAAATTAATCTGACTTACTTGGAGTGTAACATCACCTCACAGCCAAGGGCAAATGCCATGCCAAACTAGTGAACTGTAGAGGCAAGAGGCTTTTGATGAACTAAAATCAGGAAAGCTAGTCCTCCTCTAGCTACCGTAGCTTTGCATCTCCTTTACTTCTCTGTTTTTGGTGGTGAATACTCCCTGCTGCTGCGCTGTGCATGTTCCTTCTAACCAGGCATTGCCAACTGAGCTGTGCCCAGTAAACTGGGGTATTTGGAGCTAGAAGCATCAATGGAGCTGTGTTGCATGAAATGATCGTGCTTTATTGCATGGGACTGTGTTTCAAGAAAAGAGCTCTGGAGATAAAGACTGTCACAATTGGCAGTAAACAGTTCCAGAATGTCCTAGAGGTTGGGGAATCACTCCCCGTGAACTAACCCTCCAACTCTAATCTGTTGTGGCATTTCCCGACCCACCTGTGGTATAGAGGTGTGGAAAGGAAGCTCTGGCAAATCATCCTGGATTAAAGGAAAGGGGAAGTGCAGAAAGCAGAGAGTGTATATATGTGTGCACATGGGCTGAGAGCAGAGCTTGAAGGCCAGCTGCACAACAAGAACATAATCCTGTTGAATTCTGTTGAACTTTGTATTTGCTTCTCCAAACACTGTATTTGCTTCCTTAGTAGGGGGTTCTTTCTGGTTTTCAAAATAATGTCTAACTTTCTCCAAGGACCACTGCATTGCACAACTTCTGGGGGACCATTCACATTGCAGTATGTGAAAATGGTGCCCAGAACTGTGGGACATACGGCCTGAGCAATCATTCAAAGCAACTCTGGCTCAGAGCTTGGCCAATTTCATCCATGGCTCCCACAGAAAAGGCAATGAAGGCATGTGTCCGTGTGTAGGCACACATGTGTGCCCATTGGTGTGTCTGATGGTCTTATGCCCATGATCCCATCATAAAACTATTGCTGAATCTCAGTGTGCCTGGAAGATAAGCGTCAATAGGTTATTTTGTGGGAGTAACTCAGCAGACTGTTCCTGGGGTTCCCGGTTTCCTTCCATCCAGACAAAGTATCATAATTCCTGTTTTTCAAAATCAGTCAAACAGAGCCTGACTCGGTTGAACAAGGTAAAAATGACTGCATCAAATGCATGTTGGGGCTCTGTCCAGGGTGACTTTTGATTTGAGGAAATTATCTATAATTGGACTAGAGTTCCCAAGCCTATCAAACTCAGCTGATTATCAAACATACTGAGGCAAAATCTTGGGCAGTACAGCCTAGAAATTTGTAGTGTTATATGTTCCCTAGGTCACTCTGATTTAGCCAGTCTATAAACTGATATTTAGGAATAATCCATTCATCTAGAAGAGGACATGGAGCTATTTATGGCAAACATTAGGTCTCAGTTCTGTCATGTGTTGTTCTTGGGAGTGTTTCGTCAAAGCTTGGAACCCTCAGAACTGATCAGCCCAGTGATAAGATTTGCTCAAAGCTGTCTTGATTGAGAATGGGGAAGGAGGAGACAAGAGACAGTGGGACATGGAAGGTAAGGGGACCCCAGATCAAACAGACCTAACTTCCTTGGATCAGGTCTAGATCTACAGAGGTAGGCCTTCAATGTGTCTACACTGGGAATGGTCCAAGTTTCTCTACAACAGCAAGGTACCATTTAGCTTTTGTTTCTCACTTGTTTAGATATAGGCCTTAGCAAGACTTATTACATGGACATGTCCTTCGGGGGCAGAGGGGAACAGAACATGCTGTAGTAATGGCAGTTCTATTGGAGTAACCACCTCCGTCCTACAGATAAGTATAGTTACTTGAGAACAAATGGTCTTCTCTTTGTACTTTTTCTTCTTTCCCATTTGCTTAACATGAAATAAAAACTGACAATGAGAAAGAAAGAGGAGAGTAGGAGGGGGAAGGAGCCCTTCAGTGCTCTGGAGGAGAAAAGACCTGGAGACATAAAAAAGGAGAGGCCAAAATTTCTAAGGCCTTTGAATCTTTTTTTCCAACTTCATATTTGTTTATATAAACACACACACACACACACACACACACACACACACAATGACATTTATCCAGGAGAAATAAGTTTAAAGTGAATATTAAGAGAAAAGATATCAGAGAGGAGATAATTGCAATGTATAAACCATTTCTAATAAGAGGTTAGAGTAGTTAGTGCCAACTTGGCTACTCTGGAATTGCATGGAAGGACTGGGAATAGGATAACAGTATGAGACTTATACAGATACTTTTAGTATCAACCAACAGGGCCCTCTTTCTTATCCACCCTCCTCCCCCCCACCCCCAGAATTATATCCAAGCCGCATTATTTACTCTGAAAACATCTGGGCTGGTTCTGTGGGCATTCCTCAGCAACGAATCCTAGAGAGGGGCTACAGAAGCTCAAACAACCACAGAAAACCAGGAGTGTTGTCCTGCATCTCGTTTGCCTGTTTTCCATAATGAAACTTCAGAATGGACAGGATCCTGTGAATTCATGCCTGGGGTGATTCTCCAGAGCCAAGTTGCCTGGTAGGGAGAGGAGTTTGATAATGCATGTAGTCATATACGGCCAGAACGCTATCATCTCATCTATAACATTGGCAAGGCCTTAGAGACAGACACTCCCTCCCTTCTCCCTCCTCCTTCTTCCTCCTATTTGGAAAGGAATGAGACCATTATGTCTCCATAGCACTCCAGCTTCCTGAAATGTTATACTGCTCTTTTCCTTTTATGTGAGTAGTTTCGGTTTCCTTCTGTCTGGATACAGCATCACTTGTCATCATTTCATATTTTCACAGTAGACAGTCTATATGTATTTCAGAGCAGAGTCCTCCTGATTGTGTAAGTGAAAGAGAATCCTAAACAGGGAAGTGATCTAGGAACGGGAAATTCTTTAAACTCTGTTATTGCTGTGAGTTCATACCGAGATGGTCCACCCTCAGGAGGGAACATTATTATCTCCTGTCTCAACAGGGGTATCCCAACAGAGTACTAGTTGGAGTCTGTGTTTGATGTGCTCATGTTGCACCCCACGAAGGAGTGCACTAACGCCCCCCAGTCTCTCTTTGAGAAGGAGCTCCCTTAGTCAAATGAAATAGATAGATCTACAGTCCCCAACCAGTGCTAGAAGGAAGGAGAGTGCCACCGGGTTATTTCTACTGTTGCTCTGTCATGATATCAATCATGTCAAGTGCTAACCTCCAATAGGTTGAGTAACTGATTTTCAACTAGTAGATGCAGCATCTGCTTTTAGTGGGAATGTTTAATAAAGCCTTAGAGAATCTGGTAACAGTGATGTTACAATAGTTATTATTGAATTATAAGAACTCCAATTTGAAAAATAACCCCAAAATGTGATGTCTATGTTAGAACTATTATGCCTTGCATTCATTCAATTATTTCTTTCTTCATTTAATGTTCATCTAGGAAGCACCTACTATAAGCCAAGCACTTAAAAGGCATTGGAGATAAATCAATAGCCAAGACATGACTAATGCCCTGAAAATCAGTAGTTTATTTGGGAACAAAGTCAGAAAAACAGCTAATGCGATGTAACATAGAACCCCTCTTCCACAGGACAATCTATGCATCAGACTAACTCTTCACTTGATATCATTTCTATAGCTTATGCCAGTGCAAATCAAATTAAGAGTAATAGAAACTAAATAACAATAAACATGAACTGAGTATTCAGATAGGGCTATGCACACCATTGTATAAAATTCAGAATCCACAGAAGAGAAAAATTCTGCCTTTCCAGAATAGAAGAGGCCGGCTTGCAGCTTGGTGATAGATTAGAACTCCTGCAGTAGTCTCCTCTTCGTTCCTTCCCAAAGTCAATTTGAAATGAATGTTCTGACTTATATTTAGAGATGTTCTAAAACAGATAAGAATAATGATTATTACCATTACTGTAATTACTATACATCAGACTCTGTAGTAGCCCCCCCCATGTTACTGGTATGTATTAGGTTCTCCCAAAAACATTACAGGCAAGATATTTTTCCTTACCATGGTACAGATGAGGAAAATGAAGATCAGGGGTATTACTAATAAATAACTTACATAGTATAGTGGTTCAGTTTAGAATCTGAAATCAAAGAGACCTGACAACCTGGGTGCCGTTATAGCCAGAGTGTGACATGCTTTAGCTGAGATGCCTTCATTAAGATCAAAAGGAATCTTTTGTCTAAACAGATATCATTTTTCAGAAACCATTGTAAAAATCCTGTGACATCCTCTTATTCTACAGTCCCTCAGGATTCATCTCTGTGACGTTCAGATCATTGTCAATACAGAGCTTTGGAATTTACTATCACGTTATTTTATGGACACAACCTTGGGTGATGCCATTTCCCTGGACGCTTTACAAGGGACTGTCTTGTTAGCCCCTTGGTTCTCGTGTGCCCCTCAGCACTGAGCGCAGAGACAAAATTGCACAGTGACTGGATTTAGGGTCAAGTCTCAGGCACTGCTCTGCCTTTTATTTGACATGTATAACTTAGTTAAGTTCCATAAGCCTCCATTTTTGTATCTAGTACGTGTTAACAATACCTGTCCATCCCACGCATTCAAGGTGTGGACCTTACTTCATTTCCCCAACACTCCCAATCTACCTACTCCACACCAGGCTCCATATAAGCACAGGAGATGCATGTAGTCACTGCTCTTGGAGTGTTCAAGTTTAGAGCAGGAACAGATTTATAAACAATGAAAAATACCATCCAGTAAGTGCTATGTCAGATAGCTGTTGTGAAGGTCAAATATAGTAATATAGGTGAAAACACCTTGTGAGGTGTAACTTCTATTCAAATGGGAGCCATGATCATCCTAAAGCTCTCTTCTCCTTTGTCATCAATCCCAATCCCATATTTTCTTCACGGTTTAAATCAAGCTGGATTCCTCCACAAAGTCTTCCGGGCCATACCAGCCCACAAGCACAAAACAGCGGTGTCTTCTTTCATGGTCTCCTTACTCAATTGTAATCTGAGCTTTACAGTGATTCTAAAAAAAAAAAAAAATCATTTCCTGTTTTAGAAAAAAAAGTCCCCTAATCTTAGTTGAAGCACCTCAATTAAAGCCTAGAACTTAAATCTCAGTATAAGGTGTAATTTAGTTTTGAGGTTCAAGTCCAGGTTACTGAATTATGGATCATAAGAAATAGTTCAATTTGAAATCTGAAAACGATGCGGTGATCCAACAAAACGCCTCTGTTGGGCACATGCTCCTGCATTACCTTCGTTGTCAGATGCTTTCTCTTTATGAGGATTTAGGGGAAGTAGCAGCTGTACCAGGGCCATCAGGCACTTTAATAACCCACCCTGAACGGACATGTAACATTTTGAAAAGGCCACCTGTTGCCATTAAACCAAAGAGGAGTTAAAATAGGACCCAGTGCTTCTCCTCCCACAAGGATTTAGGGACTAGATGCCAAGAAAGAGGTGTGCGCTCTGTGTGGGCACAGAAGCATGCTCTCTCCCCAGCTACTTAAAAGAGAGGGGGGCGTCCATCTCACAGCGTTGTTGGAAGGGTTTCATAAAAGTAAGAACATGGAATCAGCTTCTTTGCCATATATGCAATGCACATATTAATCGGATTTTTAAAATTCATGTTACTTTAAGCTTCCCCAGGCCTTAAGGCCTCATTTAGTTCCACTTTATTTGCAAATCACTCCTTGAAACTTCTTCCCCAGTGAGCAGCCTTTTCTCTGAATTCCTCTAATACCAACAAGAAAAACCTAATGGGCAAAGACAAATATCTTTTCTTTCACAATAGTTTTTCTATCAGTATCTTCCTTTCCATCCTCATTTTCATCACACCTGTCAGCATCTTAACACTGTATCCTTGCACTGTGAAAACAAGCTCTAAAGTCTACCCCCGACATTACTATTTTGCTTGTGTCAATCTTCTTTGTTCCTTATTGCTTGCCTAGAGAATTATTTAACATAGCAAATAAATATTATTTAGGCGTTAACATTTTCCTGAACTGGGAAATGGGCCAGATGGGGAATAAGGTCACTAGATAAAACTGGGGTGAGGGTTTTCAGGAGATGAAGGCATGGTTCTGCATTCAATTGTTTTTGTTGAGTTCAAGAAATGTCAAATATATGAAACATTAAATAATAGCACAGAATATTTACAGTTGAAGAATAACAGAGAAAAGAAGCCATGAGTATTTTTTATACATTCATTTATTGATCAAGCATGCAGATTACATCTGTATCTGAGTTATTTAAATAGCAAAAGAAAGGAGAAAAAAGAAGATCCTTGTAGGTAAGGGGTGACCAGGAAGAATTTTTATAGACCAAACTCTACCTTCTGATGCCTTTAACATCTTACTCCATCCCCATACAGTCAAACTACACGACTGCTTATCTCTAGAAACTTCCTTATGGGTTCTGTCATTGCTGTTCTTCCTAGAAGCCAATGTCTAGCACTCTCTTTTTATATTTTGCCATAATTACTAATTATTCAAGGCCTATATGCAATCTGTCTCCTGTAGGAAGGCAGCATATCCTGGCCATTCCCTCCCCTCCGGCTGGAAATGGTTTCTTCCTCTTGAAGTTTTGAATCCCTTAAAATTTGTAACCTGTAGAAACTCAGCGAGCTGACAATTTGTTCCCAAGCTCCACCATCTCGCACTCTCCTGATCCTTAGCACCCTTCCAACCTGCCCATCTGCTTCCTCATTTCACTGTCCTAGGAAACAGAAAAACAACCTCTTTCTATGACAATACTGTGAGTAACTCGTGTTGTTAGCATTCTGTATGTATCTTCTCTCTTGGATTCGATTTTACCCTCTTTGAAGGAAATCTTTTATACCAATAACTCTCAGCCACAATATCAAAAAGCATGGATGAATAAAATCATTTGTGAAGGTATCACATATTATCAGTTACCAATATTAGTTGAAATACCAAAATTTTCAAAATGGTGCAGGTTTAAGATCATGCTTGCAATTATACCATTTCCATTTACTGGTATTCCAAATAAGTCAGAGAGAAAATGAGAGAACTATTGGGGTAGTAATTAACTGTGCTACATACAAGACAATTGTCTTTTATAGGATGACAGCATTAAAAAAAAAAAAAGGCTGAGAAGGCCATATAATAGGAGTTTATCTGGTTGTAAGCTTCAAGTGCCTTCATCATCAAGGCATCCATTCATTATCCTTGACAAATGTAGGGGTTCGATCAACTTGAGCTATTTGAGTTAATGACTAAAGAGAGAGATATAGGGTGCTCTCTAGAGACTGCAAAATATATGAGTAAGAAGCACAGACACATAGAGTAACAGAGACTATAAATCAAATGACTATCTACTTAAAAACATATACCATCACCAGGTAGCATCTGAAGCTAGTCTTCCATGGAATAAGAAGAGAACTCCTCACTTCAAAGAGCAAATATAGACAATGTGCTGTCATGGAAAATGGAATTGGAAATTACGATATGGTATTAGTCCCACTTTGCCATTTTTTAACTGTGTAATGTTGGGCAAATCACCTAATCTCACTGAGCTTCAGTTTCCTCATTTTTGAAAGGGGGATAAAGATGTTGATCCTATCTACCTTCAACAATCAGAGTGTTCCTAAAAGTGCTTTATAAAGCACTTTGTAAATATAAGGTGGTATTGTTTTGATTATGAGTCTGTATTAGGTAATTCAGTCCTTGACATCATTTCCATTTACTGGAGTGTTTTTCTCTATACATATATCTCTAATGCATATATCATCATGACCATTTAAATTGTTTTGTCAGTAAGATAGCTATCTATATCTATTTATGCTGTAACTGGGGAAATTTATATAAATGATTCTGCCATATTCTTATATATTATGGTGTATTTCTCAGTGTAATTGTCAAAATCAAGACATCAAGTTTTAAGCAAGGCTCAGAAAGAGATGTTTCCACCTAATTTAGAATGTCTGAATATAAACAATATTAAATTCTTCAGTATCTTTTAAAAACTGTATTTCCCTTCTTAATTTAAAGCAAATTTATGAAAGTAAGATGTATTGATAAAAAGTTGAGTAAAGTAAGCAGAAAATGGAACTACAACTGCAGATTTCTGTTTATAATATTCTCAATTCATAAAATTCTCTTACTGACCTAATGATTTTCTGATGTCATTGCAAAGGCGTATTTGCTAATGATGTTACAAAGGGTTTTTTTGTTTTTGTTTTTCTTTTAATACTTGTTGTATTAGGAAGCTCAAAATCATACTATACCTCTCCCTTGCCAACCCCTCAAGCCCAAAATCACCAATGACAGGTTTAGTAATTATAACTTTTTCATAAGAATAATTTATTAATTTTCAGAAAATACATTTGATTATTCTGATAACCTGAAACTGTACAACTTATGAAGGTACTAATAAAGCCATGTAACAAAAGAGAGAATAAAGGTTTAATTTAGTTTAGTTTAGTTTTGTTTTCCTATTCAATGAAACCCTCAGAATTTTAATTGCTTACATGCTATTAATAAAACACTAAACAAGTTCTGAGGAAAACACCACACAGATCAATCAACAGCCATTTAAAATAAATGCAAAAATTCTAAATTCCATACACTTTTGATGGCCAAACTCTCTCTGTATTAACATTTGCTTCCTAATGATGGTTGCCATGGCAAAATGCTCTAATTCCTGCAGGTTTGGGCAGATGGATAGAGAAATGGGGAGAGGTCATGAAGCTGACATTCAGAGGTGGCTTAAAATGAATAAATTATTTGTGTCCCACATAGAAAAGAAGAAGGAGAATAAACTTGTGAGAATAAAGATAGAAGGTGTCATTGTGGCAAACCCAAAATATAAACAGACAAACAAAACAAAAACCCTAGCCCTCAAATAGCATTATTGAAATATTTGCTTTATTTTTTTTCAGAAACAATGAGCAAATTTCATAAACGATAAAATAATAGATTAATTACATAATATTATATTTGGCTAAAAGGTTAATTGGTGCCTAGAAAGAGCAAGGTTTTTTAGTGTTTTTGTTGTTGTCGTTGTTTTGGCCAGTTTTTCCTCCTTCACAGATGTAGTCAACAATTTGTCCTGTCTCTCCTCCATTCCTCTTTACTCCTTCTTCTTTTCCAAAGCCCAGAATACTCAGTGGTAAGGTGAAGTGATATAAACAGGTAAGGAAGAGTTCGCTTTTCTTTTTCTTACCTCAGGCCTCTTAGACATATGTATAATCCTGATGCTTTTAACAATATATCTCAACCTAAGTAATAATAAACAACATTGTACCTTGATTGAATGGAAGATTTGATGGTGATAAATAATGACTTGCAGAGGTGTTTTGCTTAATAAAGAACCCTCATGTGTATTCCCCTTTGGGTTCTTCCCAGAAAGCATGTGAGGTGAGCAGAGGATGTTTATTTCTTCCATTTTTCACCAATAAGCAAAGAAGTTCAAAAGTATTAAGCAATTTGGCCAGTGTCACTCAGGCTAGAACTTGGACCCACATTCTGGGTCCAGTGCCTCAGTACGCTTTCATCATTGAGAAGTTTCACTATAACAGACATATATGAATTACAAAAAAAGGGATAAACACTTCTATTGTGATTTTCATGGTAAATATCAAGATCTGTGCTTTCATACTTAGTTAATGAAATATCTTTTGTCTTTATACACTGAGGACTGACTATTCAGTACAGTGAGTTATATAAAAAATAGATACATCCAGAAGACAAAAAGAGAATTTCATTAATACTGAATTATTTTTAAAGCTTAATTCTAACAGAAAAATAATTCACTATGAATTTTTTTAATGAAATGCATTTATCCATTCAATTACTTGTCCCAAAATATTATTGACCACCTAATATGTTCTAAGCAATGCCCTGGGTATTATGGACATAACAGACAACAAACAGCCCTCTGCCTGTGCCTTTATAACACTCCATCCAGCAATAGGAAGCACATATGGCAAAGAGTTATTAGGTGCCTAAAGCAGGAACTATGGGAACCTAACCTAGCCAGGGGTGGAGGTCAGAAAGGCACCCTTCAAGAAAAGGCAAGTAAGGCGACATAAGAAAAAAAAAGGGATAAGAAGTACTCGGGCTAAAAGGAGGAAAAGGCAAAGAGAACCGAGCATAATGAAAGAGCATTTCAGGAAGAAGCAAAATGTGGAAAAGAAATAATGTGGAATTTCGTGGAGTAGATGTGATTGTGCAACGATACAACTCAATGAGAAAAGACAGGCCACAGATCAAACCCTATGGCACTCCAATTTTTGTTACAGTTGGTCAGGTTAAGGAGAAACAATCAGAAATATTTATGGCTTTGCCACATATTTTACTTTGCACTGAATTCTCTGTTCCTCAAACCAGAGTTCGAAATGGCACTGAGTGTCGTTTTTCTTTTCTGAAATGTAGTATTCACAAGGAATGTAAAAACTAATCCTTACATATTTTCTCCTTACCTAACCCTTTCACCTACATCCTCACAATAACCTTTACTAAATGATATACTGTCTGTTCTTTTACCAAGGCTTAAAGAGATTGTTATTTTCTAAGCATCTGGCTGGAGATCCAGAATTAGAACCCAGATTTTAGGATCCATTGTCCATTGCTCTTTCTAGAACACCATACAATGGCCATGTTAGCTTAAGAATCCTGTTCATCCATTAAATGCTTATTAAGATTCTGCTGTCAATGAACAAGACAGATAAGTTCCCTGTCTTCACGGAAACTACGTTCTACTCATAAACAGATTAATGTCATAAGTTGCTTTTATAAAAAGGTTTCCGTTTACTTTGCAGATAAAAAGTATTTTATTACCTAACAAATGAAAAATGAAGTGCTCAGATTTGGACTCTGTTTCTCTGGCATCTCCCATGTCCATTTCCAATGTTATTCAGATTGTCTGTCTCATAGTCTCTTTCTCACATGACCATGGACACTGAGCAAAGGCCTGGCCAGGAAAGATGTCAGTATTTTCTGCAGATCGGTTGGTTAGGATCATTTCCTTCTCACACATTCATCCAAAGATTTTACAATCTGCTATCATGTTTCTATAACTGTCACTGTTTATATCCAAAGTTATGTTCCATCAAAACTTTTCTGTGCCAGGAGCAAGAACTTCCCTAGAGTAAAACTTGAAGAATAAATCCAGTTATACTTCTAGCTTTTAGCCCATGTTTTGTATTGAAAGTGGCCTCAGAGACCCGAAAGATTAATTTTCCCTCCCGACATGATTGTTTCTTATCCTGCTGGTAGGAGAGAAAGGGGGTTGTTAGCAACCACCCACCCAATCAAATCCCATAAATAACCTGGCCCATTACTACTGTGTCATGTTCCAGGAGCTAGTGCACACCTGAGAAGAAGAAAAGTAATGCACTAAAATTATAAAAGGTGGCAGGTCAGACTAATACAAAACGTAAAAAACAAACCTGAAACTCTCCTGGAAACGAAAGGTAACAGGTTGGTAGGGCCCTTTCTGCTACTGGGGAGGCATTGCAACAACCTGCAATCCTGGAAATAATCTGTCCATCCTTTTCAGAAGAGGTGTGGGAGTGAAGGACATCTCACATTCCAGAATTCTGAGGTACCCCAGGTTACAATATATTGTGTAGATTAAATGGAATGAGAGTTCAAAGGAAGAAGCAAGAAAGGAAGACCACAAAGTGGAAATGAACAGATGAAGAAATGGGAAGCAGAAGGGGAAAAGGCAGAAGTCATTTTGTTATAGGGGCTACAGAGACTGTTATCAAGAAGGCTGGATATCTCAGGCAGAGTAGATCTGGCAGTTGCAGTCAGACAGCCCCAAGGTACGTGGGCTCCATACACAATTCAGTCCCTGCCTGATAAAGGCAGGTCAGCCCTCTATCTTGGCCTCCTCCATCCAGGAGGCCAAGGGAGCAATGGGAACCCAGAGAGAAAGGATAGCTTCCTGTTAAGAGTTTCTCAGTTTGTGAAATACCTGTTGTAGAATCATTTTGGAGAGCAGGGATGCAAAGCACTTGTAAAATGCACCAATCATTGGAACCCAATCCAGAATCTCCTGGGGTCCTGCCTGGGATATTTGACAAATGCCCTAGATGAGTCTTACGCACAATTAAGTTTAATAATCACTTGCTGAGATAAGAATTGGTAGCCAAAGCTTTTTGTCCACAAACTGCCCAAGGCTATCTGTTGGTCACAGCTCCTAGTACGCAGCTATCTGGACATAACAGGGCCATAGTTACAGAGACTTCGAACTCCTTGGTAATGAGAAATCACAACTGAATCTTTCCGTATGCCATCCCTGAAGGTCAGGCCACATCCTCTTCTGACCATACATGAGGTTCCTAACAGAGGGTCTGTAACTTCAGAGGTCGTTGTGTCATTTTTTGCAGTCAGTCAGTTACTGAGGCAGAAACACCAATTGCATTCTCATCAGAACAGCTTTCAGACCCCAGGATGGAACCAATGGAAGAGGGAGAAAGGCCTTTAGAAATCATGTCAGGCAACACTCACCAAGACCCTACTTTGAAAGCAATATACTAGGTGCCAAAGGCAATATATTGCAAGCTCCCTCAGAATTGTTATTTCAAGTTTTAAGTCTAAAATAAATGTGTGAGGAAATTTTCCACGAAGTAGAAAATTTCTAATTAATTAGAAATTCCTATATGTTTACTGAATTTGGATTTTCCAGCAGATAAGCCAGACTAAGTAAAACCATGTTCAAAGTCAAAAGTTCAGACAGAAATCCCTAGGTTAAATACATCAAACATTGGCCTGCCGAATAAAAACTGAACTGGAACCACTGTCTGCTTCCTCGTAACCCTTGACTCTTACCCTTTGATGACTGAGTTGGTGAGTTGAAGTCCTAGTTCTAACGTTTCCTTTCAGAGGCAGCCAATTTTAGGAAGCCTTGGGCCCGTACCAGAAACTTCTGGACACAACCACAATACTGCAAGCCCTCGTTTCGATGTTTGCAATATAACCAGCTGTTGCACTCCCTGGTGGGCTTAGAGCCACTGCGGAATCCCATAAATACTCCTTCATCCTAACTAATAACCCCTTTGACACACTTTAGTGAAAATGATCAACGGAAGGCCAGATATTCGAAAGCAGCCTTAACTTGAAAACAAAAGCCACTTCCAACGTCTCTTTCCACGGTGTCCTTTCAATGCCTCATTTCCTAATAGAACAAGGAAAGTCCTTCCCAGTCCCAGCCCCAGAACCACGCACCCACCCCTGGGGAAAGGTGCCGGGGACCTCGCTAAGCCCCATTTGTCTTTTTCTTCTCTCCACAGCTCCAATGGGAAATCCGTCACGTGGGCCCAGAACGAAAGGAGCGGTCGGGGCCAGCACCTGTGGCAGCGCTTGTCCATCCACATCAACAAGAAAGAGAATCCCAACCAAACGGCCGTCATCAAGCCCTTCCCCAAAAGCACGGAGAGCCGCGGCCTGGGCGCGGGAGGCGCGGGCGCCAGCGCCGGGGTCACGGGCAGCGCGAGCGGCCCCGGCGGCTCCGAGCCTCCGGACGCCGGCCCCAAAGCGCGGTGCGAGGTGGCGGAGACGGAGGCGCAGCGCCCCGCGCCGGTGCGCCCGCGCTCGCCCTCGCCCATCAGCACGCTGAGCCACCGAGCGGGCTCCGCCAGCCGCACCGACGACGACGTGCCGTCGCTGCAGTCGGAGCCCGCGGCGCGCAGCAGCTCCTCGCAGGGCTCGCTCATGGAGCAGATCAGCAGCGTGGTGACCCGCTTCACCGCCAACATCAGCGAGCTCAACTCCATGATGCTGTCCAGCGCGCCTCCCGGCCCCAGCGCGGGCGGGGCCCCGCTCTGCTCGTCCTACCTGATCCCCAAAGAGATCCAGCTGCCCACGACCATGACGACGTTCGCCGAGATCCAGCCTCTGCCCGCCCTCGAGGTCACAGGGGGCGCGCAGCCCGCTGCAGCGGCCACGCCGGCGGGGGGCGCTGCCCGCGAGACCCCGGCGGCTGGGCCTGAGGCTGCGGCGGCCGCCAAGCCGGACCTGGAGGAGTTGGTGGCTCTCACCCCGCCGTCTCCCTTCAGAGACTCGGTGGACTCGGGGAGTACGACCCCCAACTCGCCAGTGTCCGAGTCGGCGCTCTGCATCCCCTCGTCTCCCAAATACGACACACTGATCATAAGAGATTACACGCAGAGTTCCTCGTCGTTGTGAAGAACCTTGGAAACCACGCTGGATTCTGCGAACGCAGCCGAGACAGCCGGTGTTCACGCAGACACAGGGACAAGCACAGACGCGCCTGGTTAAGACCTGCGGTGAAGATGCCTAGTAAACCCCTAATGGAAATATGAGATTAAGAGTGCTACTTAACATCCACCGACGAAGACACCAACTACAAATCTTTTGGCAGATTTTCTTCTAGTGGCCTTAGAAAACATGGGCTTTTAAGAAACACTGCTTCTATTTTTGAGGGCTGACAAGGAGTCTTTTGGAACAGTCACATACCAAGTGCTTTGCTCTAGGGAAGCAATGAGTGTGAAACAGCATAATAGAGGGGGGAAAGCATAGTTAATCAGCAACTGTAAAAAGTTTTGTTTGTTTACTTTAGTTCTTTTCCCAGAAGATTCTTGGATTCATCAAACATGAATGTGCATTTTCTAACAAACTCAGAATCTGGGACCAAAACGTCCACCTTTCTCTCTCCCCTTTTTTTTTTTCCTTTGTTTTGTCTTTTTTCCTTTATAGACCTTGAAAAACAGTTACTTGGGCCCGGTATGAACTGAGGCATAGTGAATGTGTCCCAGGCATATCACACAACTGGATAATGACTGCTGCACTGATGTACGCAGGGCTTTTTCCAGAGACTTTCCTCTCCAATTTGGTTGTGAAATCCTCTTTCAAAAGCCTGCATCTGGGATTCCACCTAGTTATTTCAATTCACCTCCATTAACCAAGAAAACCAGTGGAAGATTTCTTGACTATTTCACCATGTTGCCAATCAATACTGGAGTAGCAAAAAAAAAAAAAAAATATTTTCTGGAATACTGTTTTGTAATTCCCTCACTGAGGTGCGTTGTGTAGCTGGAAATTCTCTTTATAATAATAACAATTCTTAAGCTCCAGCTAGGCTATCTCTTTCATGAAATATGGCCACTCCTCCTTATGAATGCTGTTCTGTTAGCATTGCCAGCTAAAATGTTACCATATGCATTTGGGCTTCTTCATTCCTTTCTTTTGAGAACCTGATGCACAAAAAGCTCCTGTGTTCTTTTCAAGTCCCACCACTGGAAGAATGGTCCATAGACCCAATGAAGACATTGTCATGATCATAGGGACGTTCAAAAAATTAACACAGTCTTAAAACACTGGAAAACTTAAACTGTGTCAAGTCAGCTTAGCAGAGATTTAGCCATGCCAGTGAGCAGTCATTTTAACTTTTCTTGGCTGCTTAAACAAGGCAGCTATGAACTATGACAAATGTAGATTTTTTTTCAAAGCAATACTAAAACAGAGGAACTTTAATGAATAAACCACACAACCTTTCTTAGCCATTCCAAAAAGAGGCAAAGTGATTATTATTTTCCTTTTAAAAATAATCTTTAATAAGATTTTATGCACTTCATACTGTCACTTTTTAAATACTGCACAAAAGAGATTTAAAGTTATGATAGAAATACACATGCTTTGATATGCTCATTTAGATAGAATACATAGCTCAAGACCTGCATCTACTATCGATTCTCTTTCTTCCTCCCATTACAGCTATCCTCAGGTGCCAAATTTTTTTTTTTTAATAAGGATAGTAATAAAAGGAGGAGGTATCCTGTAAATTTAAAGCTCAGTTGACCGAGCCTTATACTAAAGATAGCCTTATGAAAAAGATTTGCTATGAGGCAGAAGCATATTTTTGGCAGAGAGAAAAATAAGTAAAACCTTTTAGTTTTGCTCAATATCCTTATTTTGTATGTATTTTGTATTTCACACATACTTAAGGAATTGAGAAATGAAAATATATCCATTGGCATAATTTAACATTCTCCACTTTTAAAAGCTATAATAAGTATACTGCTTGATTTTCCTTTCCTGGTACCTGTTTCTATATTAGATTTTAAATCAAATTTCCCAATATAAAATATTAAAAGCTAACATTAATTTATTAACATATAAGTTAAATTGAACCACCTATGACAGATTTGAAAGGAACATCATCAGAGCACCCTGATCCCAAATATTACAATGAGACCCTGGAAACAGAGCAAATCTAAGTTTTATGGCTTCATTGAAAGCAATGTTTGCTTCTACTTGAAAAACAAATGTAAATATTTTGAGGTATTATTATCCGTGGAACCTCATCAAAAGAGCATTCACCTGGGGATTACTGTCTTGATTTATTAGACATTGAAAGCTTTCTAAGTATACTCTACTATCCAAGTTTTAAAATTTGTTTCATAAAAGCCTTATGTTGATTTCCATTTTATTCTCAAGTATAAGTTTCACTGTATTGACCAATAGAAGAACATTTTTTTTGAACTTTATCCATGATCAAATTCTTTTTCTACCTTTTTAGTAACATATTTCTTTAAAAAGCACTAATTTATGAAAATATTCATTAGAAATTAAAATTTAATACAAATAAATTAGCATGTGATAATTACATATGAAATTACAATCAACTGTAAGAAAAATAACTTATCCAATTAGAGAACAAGATATATTTTTCTCTGTATTTCTATACCCTTTGCCAATTCATTCAATACATTGTACAATATAAATTATTAGTAATGCATTCTTGATATCTTTTATTTTGGAATGATGCTAACTCTGTCTCTTTGCCAATTCTAATACAGGTTCCAAGTAATAAATCTACAATACAAAGAGAACTGAATATTCATTCTAGGGCTAGGATATGAACTTCACAATTTGTTTGGGTACCTATTTTCATTGAATTTCCTTGAAAACAATCTGTTCCTGGTGCCCAGTGATAATTCAGTTGGGACTAAAAGAAAGGGGAAAATACAGTGAAATGCTAAGTTTCAGAAAAGTGACCCTAAAGGACAGTTTGGTCCCAGAATGAAAAAAAAAGAAGAAGAAGAAGAAGAAGAAGAAGAAGAAGAAGAAGAAGAAGAAGAAGAAGAAGAAGAAGAAGAAGAAGAAGAAGAAGAAGAAGAAGAAGAAGTTGTTGTTATTTGGACTATCTAAACAATCTACGCATTCTTCGATTTTGGGAGAGGAGTGGGATCAGCCTTGAGAAGACCATATCTGGATTGGGAAGAACCATCTCTCTAGGTTAGGGGTGGGGGACAGAAAGGGAGTGTGGAAAGGAGAACCATATAAGATGTGACTGAAGCAAAGCAAAAAAAGCAAATCCCCAGATGTGCTCAGCCTTGATAGTAACAGTCTTCCCCAAGCTACTGTTGTTACCAGCCAGTGATCAGGTGCACTCGGAGCTATTTCTGACTGTAAATGAATTGTATAATGGCTCTGCTGCAGTTCTGTGACTTCCAAGCCAGGAATTAAATACTTCTTAAAAAAAACAAAAAAACATTTCCTATGCTAGTCTCCCAGCAAAATGTACATGTTTTGGAGACTTCAAAGGTATTATCTGAGTTCACATTTAGCCACAGCTTATTAATAACCCTCAAGCTGTCAGAATCTCTATAGTTACTATTTACAATTTTATACTGTGAAAAAAAATACAGATCAGTGAAAAGCATAAAGATAAATCAGAATTTACTTTAAAGAGGGTCTGAGGCCTGGGAGATTCTCTACTATCTGTTGAAGAATGAGGCATGTATAAAATAGTTGGCTGAATTTCACTGATCTTCCCAATGTGAACAAATATACTATGTATATTGTGTGTATTTCTAGATTTCAATGGCAGCTGCTGGTGATGTTGTAATTAGAAAATCTATATAGAATATAGATGTTTTAGGGAGATGGTGCCAATCCTAAAAGATTTGTGTGGGCTTCAAGTGCTTGTACTTACTTTTTTCTGCACTTACAACTGATTTGGTTTTAAAATTGTGTGCGCGTATCTGTTCTTTTTCTGTTGTTGCAGCTTGTACTATTAAAACAATAGAGAATGTTAAATTATTTTGATGTGAATTGCAAATGATTTTTTTCATAAAGTTTAACATTTTTATCAGCACTGTTTCGCTTTGTACTTGTATAAACGTGTTTTATTTTAGCATTTGAAAATACACTTGCCTGTTTCTCAGTTGTCTAAATCATGTTACAGTTGGTGTTTGTGAAGTCAGTTACTTTTTGAAAAATATTAAAAAAGAAATTATGATATGACTTTAAGATTCTTCCCCTTAAATGTTTAGAATGTTGTCTTAACAGTGTTCTCTAAGACCCAAAGAGCAATACTCTTATTTAATCTTAAATTCTGAATGATCTACACTTGAATTATGGAGTTTACAAAGTAGCCTGTAGACAGTAGTATATTAAAATAAAAATATAAACCAACCACATACTAACCAGAGATGCTGTCCCCGAAGAAATTGACAAACACTTTTTAAGACATAAATAGTTTTTAAAAACAAGGAAGCATGTAAGAAATATACCTTGTTTTTTGTGTCTGGAAATATAAATATAAATTACAGATATAATTCAACAGTTATCTGTGTTGATCGAGGTATCACAGAAATAATATAGATTGTGTGTGTAGATGTATGTATGTGTATTCAGACATACACACATCTACGTAGGTATTTCACTTTTGGGTCCATCTCTACATGTTTTTGTGGGTGTATTTTTGTTTCTGTGTTCATGTATGGGAATATCTATATAATATTCCCAGAAAAAAATTTTACTTGCCAAATCACTTTTTACTTGAATGGATTCTTAAGCAAGCAATTTACTTTATCTGGACACAAATTAGCTAAAACCAAAATGAATAATGTAGGCAAGATGCTTAATATGTGGGAGACAAAGGCAATGTAGATTTTAAAATGTAGCTTCTCTCCACTTCCCTACATTGTATTATGTATGATATATGCATATATTCTTATAGCATATATGGAAATTGATACAAAATATGTTTGATCTTTAAAAAGGAAACCATTTTTTGTGCTTTGTCAGACTTTCCTGCTTTGGTATCTTCTATTCTGAAGTAATACAAATGGGCATATGTTTACATAAACTTAGATCTCAGGACCACATACATGATCTTTTAAACATCAAAAGAGTCTTGTGAGACTCCATAGAATCATGGAAGGCCAGCCAAAATGAGCTAAGGCAGTAGAAATGACATTGAATTAAAAGTTAGGATCTATTATCCAGTCCCATATGAACTTGGATCAATTACCCATGACTTCTCTATAATTCAATTCCTCTTTCTTTAAATGCAGAAGTGAGTTATAATAACTTGTGAAATATCTTCATTTCCATGATTCTTGGTATATGCTTAATGCTCAATAGATAGTATCTATTATTAGTGGCAACATATACAGTTAATATTCAGCAGCCAGCTTAGATATTTTATGTTCAATATTACTTGTGGAGCTATTCTTGTCCAACTTAAAGCATACCTCACTGGGGGGAAGCCTGCTAACATTTGAACTTATATGCAACCTTGGAACTGTCCAACTAGGATGACTCAGAAAACCGGCCTTAAGCATCACAGAACTAATGTTTTCCTTCTCTAGTAATCTAGGCTGAATGTTGGCCAATTTTGTGGTCATACTGTACATGAATGACCACTTTTTAAAAAATAAACAATACTCAAACATTTACCTTTTTACGGTAGCAAGCTGGAGAGACAGGTGAAAGGGCAGGATTATATTAATGAAATTATCCTCTTAAACAAAAGTGTAGTATTTACAGGTTTTCCTCAAAGTATTTCAAAACTCATAATCAATTATTATATTTCACCCTGTTTTCTATTTTTTGAGAATAATTTTAATAGTGAAATTCTGTGAAGCAAACCTTTAGACTCAGCTTCTCTGGACATTCTTAGAATCATAAACCAAATGTATTTACAGGAAAACTTAGCTTAACTTCAACAAGAGTAAATATGTTAAATTAACTTTTACTTTAGACCAAAGGCATTTATTTTTCCCAAGATATAATAGCCTTTTTGAGGTATATGACCTAAATGAGCATTTATATAAATAGGTTAATTATGTAAATATACTGGGGGTGCCAAAAATAAAGCATGCAAGTGGACACCTTGGTCAACTTTGCTCAAGCAGTAGTTCATCATAATCAGAAGTGTCTGGATGCTGATGTAATCACTTTGAGCACCTCTTGTAATTGCAGAAGTCAAAAGTGACTGTATTCATCTTTTGTTATCAGTATATATTGAGTATTACCATTTTAATCATTTTTTCCTTTCTTAAAATGTGTGTATGTTTTTTGGCACCCTCAGACACATATATATCAGACACATTTGACTTATTTATACACAGCTTGTATTTTTACTCATTGATATAAAGCTTTTCATAACTCTTATATTTATATAACAAGTTAATATTCTACCTTATATAAATGATATGTTCATGAAAATCACATAATACAGCAAACTGGCTTTTCTGAACTGCTAATAGTAATAGATGTTACCTAAAATAAAAGTTTTTAGAGTTTTAAAAGCTTGGAAAACATAACTTTAAGTTAAATGATTGCCTTCAATCTTTAAATTTGCTAATATACATTAACTCTGAAAGTTTTTTTTCTCTCTCTCTTTAATGAGTAGTCTCAGAGTAGAGCTTTATGGGACACATTTTGAAAATGTTATTACATAAAATTTATAATTTGTACATACTTTCGTTTAGTCTTGAAAATTAATTGCTATTTCCACAATGACCTCCTACGGCGTTTGGAGCAGCAAGTATGAATTATAGTTATATGTATAGAATTACAGTTATATATACAGAAAATATAATACAGTCATAGCATCACTTTCAGAGCTATTATTCTGAATTGTGGGGAGTCTTGCTTAGTTTTACTATTCACTTTCTTCCTATTTCCTGATTCTTTAGAACTCTACCAGCACATAACTCAGAGGTCAGCTGAGGTTTTCTGTTTTTTTATTCTTTATTCATTGTACATGTTGGGTGGTTCCCCAACTCCAACATGCTCACATGAAGTAATATGTGAGATAATAACATTAGCAGATGTTGAATAGCTAGTGAATTGTATTCAAAGAGCAGCAGAAATAAAGTGAAATAAAACTTACAGAACTCGAATAGCATACATACCAAGAATAATCAAATTTATTTAGAGAATAGACATTCTTTCCATCATCCATGAAACATTCAAAAGCTTCAACCTTAGATTTGATGACTAAGGAAATCTTATTAAATTTCAAAAAGCAAAAATCATAGGCTATATTCACTGACTTAAAAAAACATAAATTTTTGAAATAGACAAATAGATATCCAAAAGAAATATGTTTATTTGGGATCTTTTGCCTAAGTGCTTTTCTTTTGGATGAAGAGGAAAACTAAAATCACAACCTACTTACAGATGAACATTAATGAGTACCTTGCAGATTAAAAGCTGTATGACAGCTAAAGAGTAGTCCAAAGAAAATATTTTACTCTAAATACATACATTTAAAAATAGACTGAAAATAAATTAATTAAATATTCAAATGAATATATTTAAAAATAAACAACGAAAAACAGAAAATATAAATACTAATTAATATTAAGTCAAAATTAACACGAGAAAACAAACATCTAACAAAAAATTAAAAGTGATCATTCAAAACAAATTCTTTTAATTCGAAAAAAACAATACATTGACATTCGTTAAACATACTTGAGTAAACCACAATTAACATTAGTAATGTAAATTACATATAAAAGAAAACACTAGGTAAAACTTTATGCTAATAAATTTGAAAATATTGATGAAATGAATATTATTTTGGAAAATATAAATTATCAAATTGAAACAAAAACAAGTAGAGAAATCATACCAATAATGACATAAAGGAAATTTTAAAATAATTCTAAAAAAATAAGCCTAAATATTTTGCAGGTAAATTTCATCATGGTATATAAAAATAAAACATGGGAAAGTATGTAAATATCTATAGATAATTTTATGAGGTTTTTATAACTTTGGCACACAAATCAGACAAGGAAAGAAATAAAACAAAGTTGGCTATTCTCATAAATTTAGATTTTAAAATCCTAAACAAAGTATTTATAAATCAAATTGTGAAATTTAATAAACAAATAATACTTCATAACCCTAGCATTTTAAAGTTGTTCAATATTAGAAAATTGATTAATATATTTAGTTACATTAACATATTGGGAAAACAATGTAATTTATATAATAGATATAGAAACATTGATAAAATTCAACACCAATTTTGGTTAAAATAGAAGAAAATAAATTAGTGACTAAAAACAGAAGGAAATTTTCTTAAAGTGAAAAAAAATTCAGCAAACATGATACTAAAAGAAAAATATTAGAATTCCCATTAGGTCATGAAAGAAAAATGTATGCCATATATGCACAATTTCTGAAGTGACCATGGGATTTTGGTCTAAAACTAAACAATTTTGAGAGTTATAGAAAATGTAAGCATTAATTATATTGGGACAGTGGCTTTACCTGTGACAACTACTTATATCTGAACTGTAATGGGCAAGCCAGGACATAGCCTCACTATTATTCAATATGGTGTTCGACATCCTAGATAAAACTTTAAGAAAAAGAAAGTAGATATTAACACTTTAAAGAAAGAAATAAATCTATTACTAGCAGATTTATCCACCTGTACAATCCATGGCAATCAAGAAATAAAATATTAAATTTAATAATATGAAAATACAAAAAGGGAAAAATAACTAGTGAGATGAGCTGTGTGGCTTTGGGTAGGCAATTTCTTGTCATGGGTTGCTCATCAACATTGTAAACTCATAAAATAGTAGGGAAAGGTAAAAATATAAACACAATAATTTTTTTAATTGTGAAAAGCAACATAGTATGTGCTTGACAAAGAGAAAGGGGAAGGATGTAGGTGAGAACAATATATTGGAACACTTCCCAAAGAGATTTCCAAAGAACAAAAATGTAAAGGATCACTAGGAGCTGACCAGATGGATACAAGAGAAGAAAAGATTAAAGGAACAGCACATCCACTGGCTCAAAAAAGTGCATGGAATGTTCGGGGGAGTACTATTCGTTTAATTTAACTAGAGTTCCTTGGGAGGATTGAATGAGATAATTACATGAAATGCACAGTGTCTGGCATATTGGTGTATGTTCCTTCAGTGCTAGTTGTTTTAGTAGCGGTAGTCATCATAATAGCAATAGTAGTAATAGGTATTTAGTCCTAATAAAATACTATATAAAATATAGCAATACTATAATACTATATAATACTATATTAAAAAAATGTAATAATACACCTATGCAAAATAGTTAT
The DNA here is from genome assembly GCA_033961575.1 of Aselliscus stoliczkanus. NCBI lineage: Eukaryota > Metazoa > Chordata > Mammalia > Chiroptera > Hipposideridae > Aselliscus > Aselliscus stoliczkanus. The sequence goes on from CM066736.1 coordinate 75,055,509, forward strand.
TGCTACTCTCATTCCTGAGCATATATGCATATTTCTCTAACAATTGGAACAAAAATAAATTCAACCAATCAGAACTCAGAAGGATCCTAATCATCCGGTGATCACACACATACACACAATTGTTTGCTGTAGCAAATATCAAAACTAAATGCCCTTACCTCTGGCAACCACCATTTCTTCTCTCTGTTTCTATGAGTTTCACTGTTTTAGATACCTAATATAGATGGAATCTTGCAGTATTTGCCCTTCTGTGCGGACTTATTGAATTTAGCATAATGTCCTCAGGTTCATCCAGTTTGTTGAATAAGACAGGGTTTCCTTCTCTTTTAGGCTGAATAATAATCCATTATAATTATATTTACACAACACAGTATACTTATAACAACATATTCTTTATCTGTTCATCCACTGATGGACATATAGGATTTGGGTTATTGCCATGTCTTGGCTATTCTGAATAACTAATAAAGAATTAAAATCTTAAATACACATTGTCCAAAGAAACCCTTCTAGAGTTTTCTTCTTTCTAAATTTTATTTATTTACTTATTTATTTTTGAGAAGTCTGTGCCTTTACTGGCAGGCCAGGCTGCTTGAGATACTTGGTGGGGGGTGGGCTGTGAAGTAGAAGGAATGGGTGGCCCCCATGCTGGGACTGTGCTTCACAGGCTTTTAGGTGGTGGAGAACTCGCCCACGTAGTGGCTGATGATCTGAGGCTTGATTTCCACTTGGTTGAAGATCTTGCTGTTGTGAATGCTCACCATTGCTGCCTATCACCTCCTGCAAGACAATCACATCCCACAGGTGTGAGGCTTCTCAGTGAGCCACGCGTCCTTCTTGTCCTTGCACATGTGCTGCGGTGGCGAGAGCGACTTCCCCCGCAGGCTGGGTGCCGGGGCGCTCAGGAGGGCTTCAGCTGCTCTGCTTATGGGACCAGTCTCCCAGCTGGTCAAGGTCCTCATCAAGGTAGGTGAACTTGCAAAAGTTCTGCTTTTTTTCCACTTCGGCCACCTTGTATGTTCTTCAGAAAGCTTTCCATGTTATTTTCATTGAGTCTAAAAAATCATTCTCAGCTTTCCAATGGCTTTCATTCTGCCCTGCTGCCCACACAACTCCTGACCCATTGCCTCAGGGCAGATTCAAACCTGAAACTGTTTCCTGCCGTCTTCACAGAAAACAACCAGTTGGGGAAGGAGGTTGGAAGAGGATGACTGTACCAGTGCACCCAAAGATAGGCCAGGTGGAGCTTCACAGAATTCAAAGGAAAGGGCTGGTAGCCTCACAATAAGTTTCTAAAATGGGCTGAAGAAGAGAAGCGGTAGGCCCGTCAGAGGCTTTACAGTATCTCACAGGCCTGGGTCAAACCCAGAATAACCGACACCTGGGGGTGTCAGTCTTGTGGAAATTCTCCCATGTTGGGAGGTGGGGAAAGTCTCAGGGCGTGAATATCCTCACTCTTTTTGGTAGAAACATTTAGCTCTAGTGTTGGGAAGTCACCTACACTAAGAAAGGTTATGAGGGCCTGAGCCCCTGATAAGAATAACATGTGTGGGTTGGTGATACCTTCTTTCAGACGTAAATGGTATTATTAGGCACTAAGTTGCTTTTAACTATTTTTCATTTTACTATTGCTTTAAACATAAAGATATCTGGTTTAATTTAGCAACAAATCATGAACATTATAAATATAAGCAATTTGATTTTTAAATTTCCTAATATCAGATCATTAAAGCAAGTTGTTTTTGCCATAATATGTAGTGTTATTTCAACCTACCTTTAAATTACATTCAGAATCTAAACTAATCATGACATAGTCTTAAGTCTTTTGTCATCAAAACATGATTGTTCTTTCAAACATAACTTTAGTACATTTTAAGAAGCTTTTCTATAAATGCAAAAGAATTGAAATTTGCCTTTATATATAATTCATTCAAACAACAAATAATGAGTGTCTGCTATGTACTAGTGCATTTTTCTAGATTCTGGGGGTTGAGCAATGAACAAAACAAAAAGTACTGTTTGCATGGACCTTACTTTGTATTAATTTTACTATTATTTTATTATTTAAATAATATTTAAATATTTTATTATTTAAATATTATTTAAAATTTATTATTTTATTATTTTTATTAATTTTATTGGATATGTGTATGTTGGCAGAAGAGACAAAAAAACAAAAATTAACAAGCAGCGTCTAGTATAAGAAAATAAGTGCTGTGGAGGAAAATAAAGCAGGTAAAGGAGACAGAAATTCAGAAAAGGGGAGTGATTTTAAGCTCATCAGGAGATTTTTACTTCCAGGTATATCTGAGCAAAGACTTGGAGGTACAGAAGCAAATTGTGAAATTATCTGGGACAACTATATGCCAAGCAGAGGAAGTAAGTGACAAAGCCCTGAGGAAGGAGTACGCCTGCTAATGTTAGGAACTGCAACAAGTCTAATGTGGCTGATGGAAACTAATGTCAGTAAGCCCAGAGTCAACTCATGTTGAGCCTTGTAGCCATTATAAGTAGGTAGGCTTTTACTCTGATGGTTTTGAGCAGAAGAATAACCTTATCTGATTTATTTTAAGAGGACCAGTCTGAAAGTCTTGGAATACATTGTTAGTAGGCAAAGTTAGAAGCAGGGATACTACTGAGAAGCTATTGCAGTTAACAGACAGTATAATAGTCTTGGCAGTGGAAGTCATGAGGGATGGTCATGTGTGTGTGTGTGTGTGTGCATATAGGATAGACTCATTGATATCTGCTGATGGACTGGTTGTGGGCTGTTTAAGAGTGTTGAGAATGACTTCAAAGTTTTCTGGCCATGATGGAGCTGTCCCTAACAGAGGTAGGAAAGGAAATCTAAGTTGGAGTAGATTTTGGAGGGAAGATCAAGACATGTTGAATTTGAGATGCCTGTTAGGGAAGATGGTTGGATATTAGAGCTTAGTGCTCAGAGATGTCTAGGCTGAAGGTATAAAACATGTATCAATTGCTGTAGGAATATAAGAGCAAGTACTATTGTATAATATGGAATTATTATATAATGCATGAAGATCAAAAATAAATTATTTAACTTAAAATTACTTTTTCATCTGCCATTTAAAAATTATGATTCAAAAAAAAAAACTTTAAGAGGGGTGTTATGAGATTACATATCACTGTGAAATAGGTTCACAAATCAAAGATTGAAAAATGCTACATTTCTCAATATATTTCTGTATTATCCATATGGTTAATTTTAGCTTAAAAATAACTGAACTTTATAATATGGGTGGAAGCTTTAAATTATATCTACCTCAGCAATAGTATTTCACAAGAAAGGAAACTTCTGTGTGTAGGTGAGATAAGCCTGACTAATAAATACTTCAATCTTAGCTCTGACACAAAGGCAAAATCCAGAGCCAGTTTCAATTATACTATTGTTTCAAACTGCCCTCTGTAACTTGAGCCTCTGCATAACTATTAAGCAGACTATTCATTGGTACATCATTCCCTGGACTTTTCTGCTTGAAATCTATGCAGATGGTCAACAGACGTCCTGGCATTGAAAACCATCTCTGATTTCAAGGCCCATCAGCCATTCCAACACTTATCTCGTGCGACTTGACCCTGATGCTTCCCTCCAGAACAGCCCACACTTGAGTCACATGCCTCATTCCAGGCCTAGGCAAGAGACAATATATTAAGGAGAGGAGTAAGCATAAGGCATCTTGTGTTCATTTGACATAAGACAGAGCAAAATTATGGTATTTCATCCTGCAGAACAGAACACCTTGCCCTGGGACAAGGTGTCACCTGAAGGATAGGGGCCACTGCGATCCCTAAGACAGACCCAAATCAGTTGTGGGGGCTGTGGTTATCTGGGCAAGTTCCCTAGAGAAGGTGATGCTGGAGGTACGACTTGAAGGACTACTACGCACAGGTTATTCTTGACAATGGAAATAGCATGTGCAAATGCATAAGTGTGAAGTTCAACCTTCTGTGATAAATATGAAAGGATTTGGTGGTACTCGAGTGTAGAGTGCTCATGAGGAAGTACCAAGAAAATGACTACAAAGTTGGAAAAAGAAAAAGAAAGAAAGGCTTGTCTGCTTTGATACGGAGTTTAGTCTTTAAGGTGATAAGAAGCCATTGAATTGTTTTAAGAGATTGACAGGAACAGCTTTTTGCTGGTAAAATATGATTGTGATAGAAAGCAATGGAAAAGGGTGGGGACGGCAAGCAAGGGGCAGGTGGATACATTATCAGGCAATGTATTTGACAGATAGTGAGAGCAGAAACAGCAGATGGTGGAGAAGTAGTGATTTTAGGAAACCTTGTGAAGGAGAATTGCTATAAATTAGTGGCTGTCTGGATGGTGTGAGTTAGAGAGGCTTAGGATGATCCTTAGGTGTCTGGTGTGGTTATTAATAGAGTAGCAGCAGTCATTGAGTCAGGCAACACCCTGATTGTGAAACTATTGGGTTGTTGGAAAAGCCATGACGGGTTTTTTTCTATGTTTTTTGTTGCAAAAGTGCGTCATGACTTCTCCGACAACCCAATATATATAGTAACATGTCCAGTGAGCAGTGGATAATGGGAGGAGAGCTCAGGAAAGCAACAAAGTTAGAATCTCATCAGGAAACAGGTGGCCAACCCAAAAAGGTATGTAAAAGGCGTTAATGAAAGAACCATTAGGGTGGTGCAAACTTAATTGCGTTTTTTGAGATTCTTTTTAACCTCTTAAGCTGTAATTAATTTTGCACCAACCTACTATTTACAAAGGTATGAGCAGAGTTAGGCAAGTAAGTAGGGATTGGCTGGGTCTGAAGGGGCAAGAGGAGACAGGATTTACTGAATGGGTAAGAGCTGCAGCTGTAGGGTAGGGCCAGCTGAAAGGCACTACCATCTTTGAGAGCTGGGAAATGCCACATTCCCTTTCTTCAAAGCAGCCCCCATCTCAAATGAGCTGCCTAGAACTATGGCAGTTGACTGTATGAGATAGACTTACTCAGGAGAGCTTGTCACTTGCATCAGCCTAGAAAGACAGCCCAATAACACTTTAGCCAAGTATCCTTGGATTAACACATTATATTTATAAGTAACACTGACAACTGTTTACATAATCCTAATCGTCTGATAACCAGCGCAATTAAACCTGTAAATCATTCAAATTAGAAAGCACTATAGTATCACCTACTAAAGTTTAATATTGCCACATCTCGCGATGTGCAAGTATCTAGGATCTAACACTGTGAAGGGGACACATGGAACTACAGAATAAACTGTAAGGCATTCATTTTATGTTAAAACAATCACACATACTTTATGGGATAGAATGCAAATAAGACCATGTGAAGTTTAAAGATAAAACAGAACATGTGAAGTAATCTCATGTGTTCATGTTCCTCTTCTATGAGGAAAAATTGGAGAAGCATTATTTCAAATTCTCTTATTGGCCTTGATTTTGGAATCCACAAATCAAAATCTGTCATTTAAAGTTGGCATGATATTGGGCAAATTATGAAAATTCTTAGAGCCTTGTATTTCTCATTGGTCTCCCGATGATAATATGTAATTAAATGAAGTAATTTATGTTAAACACCTAGCATAGTGCTTGGCGACACAGTATCTAAACATGCACCCTTTTCCTTCTCAGCTCTTCTTTCCCTAGAGATAGAGTTACTGAGTGTTTTGCTGATTTGTCCAATGCCACAATCAGTTCATAAAAGAGTCAGAACCAAGAAAGGGAAAGATTGAGCATCTGCTATGAGTCTGTAACTGAACATGGAACATATGTAATGTCATTTAACCCACACAAAAGCCCTTGTGAATTCAATTGGAATCCATTTCCTGGCTCCCATCCCAGCAGCTTTCTGCTATGGCACACTGCTTCTCTTTGTTTGGATCCTGTGCTTGCTCAACATGCAATTATATTAGCTTCCAAGAAGCCCACTAAGACATTCACATGGAATTTGCCCTCTTGCTGTATCCTCTCTCTTGCTTACTATGATGACAGGTGGCTGGAAAAGAACCTCATCTGGGGTTCTGGGGAGGCAGAACGGAGCAGCTAGGAGGCCAAGGTCTGGAGGACACCTTGATTCAAATGATTTTAGAAGGCTGGAGTCAGACCTGAAAACCTTTCTTCCTTTCAGTTTCTTTCCTAGAGAGAATAACTTAGGATGGTCCCAAATGACTTCTTGCTTTTTTAAAATAAAGACTATCATATGTTTATGCAATCTCCAACGTGGGAAACGCTAGCAGCAAAGGAGTGAAACATGGTATATAGCAGCATTTCCCAGCATTCTCCAGGGATGAGTCTAACTTCTGGCTCAGAAGCACTGGTCAAGGGAGTGTAGCCACTGCTAACATCATCCATCTGTGGACAATATGTTATCAATCTGTTCTGCCAATAAATGGACAAGGCTGCATGAGATAGCATCTTTAAGGGAAATGGTCCTCTTTCAAGATTATTGCATTGTATCCCTTCTTAGGGTTCATGAATTTGAGCCAAAATTCTTGGCAAATAAAAGAAATAAAGGTTGGCCCAGGTTTTTTTTTAGAGAAACAAGTATGGCAAGTTTTCTACAAAGCAATGGAATCAAAATGTCCTCATCTCTGGTTACTAACACTTCCCAGCTCTATTTACTAATAGTCTCAGAATTCTTATCAGTAAGACATCTTTTTTGTAGGATTAATTGTGGCTAAAGCAAAAAATGTGATCAATGACCATTTTGAATTGTTAATTGTTATTAATTTTAAGAATAATAAGTTACGTCCTAAATAAGTTTTGCATAAGCTTTGACAGGACATGATCAAACAGTTGAAATGCTAGAATGCTAAAACTTGTACTAGATCTTTCAACTTCTGGTCCTGATGCAAGGGCTACCTACTCCCACGACACCCTGTCACTTTCCTCTTTTAATTGAAGTCTGCTATATCTCAGCAATTTGCAAAAGAAGTTGCCACTTTCATGTCACAAATATGCAGGGTTAAGTGTATCTGTTACTTCGAGAAGCACAATCGTGCATTTAATATCCCTCCCATCTTTCCCCTTGTGCCTCTATCTACCCAGAATGGCATTAGCAATCAGCTGCTTTGGTTACATAGGCTAGAATATGAGAAACCAGCATGAAAGCAGAAGTACATTTAGTCTGAATAGATACTGGATAGACAGCAAATTAAGAGGGTAACAGACAGACTGTGACCTGGATTTGGGTCCAGCAGACCTGGGTTAAAATTTGAGTCCCATGACCAAGTAACTGGGAGATCATAGGCCAAATAATTGAATTTATCTGAGCCACAGTTTTATTTTCTGTAAAATAGAGATGATATTCCCTCCAAGTCAATATCAAGGTTGTTTTGATGATAAAATAATGTAATAATATGTACAAATGCCCTTGTAATTATAAAGAACTATGAAATGATTAACTGTTATCTGTTATACTAGGCATTAAAATACTAAAATGTTTTTGCTCAGTCTGCTATCAACTCCATTCTTCTAATTAGTCAAAAACTGTACTCTTGACTCCTCTCTCTTCTTCTTCATTCATACCTTTATAACTCTCATTTTATCTGTGTTAAAAATATATGAAGAATTAGAACACTTCATACCTATCTACTTCCAACTGTTTGAAGATAACAGTCACCTCTTATCTGGATTTCAGCAGTAACTTTCTAACAGGTCTCTGCTTCCACCTTTGCCTCCCCTCCCCCTCCCTCAAGGTATTTTCAACGTAATAGCCAGAGTTATTTAAAATATAAGTCAGATCATGATACTCCTTTTCTTGAAACCTTCCAAGACCTTCCATTATTACTAGGAACAAAAGCTGACTTTCTTATAGTAGCCTTTAGGTCTGTTTATTTCTTTAAGGATGTCTAATGAATCAGAACATATATGCCAGCATATCTGAGGCACAATGAAACCATTCACTTCCAGCTTTAACCTCCCACAGGGCTTGGCCTGATCTCAAGCCAGTTCCCTAGCTGTTGTTAGTCTTTTGTGAGTTTACAAGACATGGCTTTAGATCGGGCTCCCAAAGCTCTAGAAACCAATCTTTCCATATGGGCAGCATCAGGAACCCACATGGAATCCTCCAAAACTCAGAGGAATTATCTTACAGTCAAGTCAGCAAGGAACAGGGTTGGCTCTGGTCTAAGCTCAAATGAGACCAGACTACAGTGTCAGATTTCCTTTTTTCTTTTTTTGAGGGCAGTGTCACTGGCCCTCATATATGGGATCCCAACCAGGGCCGCTGGCTTCCCAAGCCAGCGCTTAACCACCACGCCACTCGGCCGGCCCATTGTCAGATTTCTATGTCTGTGTGCATGGTGTTCCCTTTGCCTGGACTGCTATTTCTCATTTGTCACTTGTCAAAATCCTACCCGTTAGTTAAGGCTGAACTTAGATCCCACTCCCTCCTGGACCACTACCCAATGTACCTAGTCACGAGCGATTCCATCCTCTGCTCACCAACATTTCTTCTTCTAGTTTAACCTGTAAATCATTTTCTGCATCTTAATCCACTGGCTATTTCTGTTAAGCATGGATAAATTGTGACTTCCTTGTAAAAGTGACTCAGTATCACATTACTTCTCAAGGCAAGTGGGAAGAAATGCCTTCAGAATTTTGGAGTGGGGATTAAAGGAAGAAAGGAGAGGATAACACTTGCCTGCTGGGAGGGACCTGTGATCTCCCTTCCCCACCTCAGCTTAGTAACTGTATTAAGATATTGCAATTTGTAGACTAGCCCAGTGAATGCCCTCAAGCGAGTCAGGAAGAGCTGTTCAGCAGAATCATCTGGAGGAAATGTTAGTTAAGTACATGATCCCTCAGCCAAGTCTAAGGAAGTTCCTAGAACTTCAGTTTAAGTGGGCCAGCACCTAGGTATATGCTTCAGCATCAAGTGTCAGAGCAATAACTGGCTTAGAGTCTAATTTTAATAAGTTTTTAATATAATCACCACTGTAGATGATAGGAAAAAAAGTAAAACGGTAAAAGCAGATGCAGAAAGTCATAAGTATGGCACAAGCGAGAAGGTGACCTAGCAAGAAGTGATTTCCCAATAAGGCTCATTTTATTTTCCTTGTCTTGCCATTATGGTCAGTAATAATTCTCAAAGAAAAATTTGGTTTAGGCTCAGGTCGCCCTCAGGGAATGAATATGTGGGCCAAAAATTATGGTGTCCTTTCCTTTGGAAGTTACATTTCTCAGTGTCAATTAATAAATTCACATCCTAGTAACTATTTATTAGTCTGTGTGGGCTTGTTTACTGTCACTGTGTTCTAAGAGACACATGTATTATCATTATGTCAACAAAATCAGGTTTCTGAATCTGCAAACCTCCAGACTTGGAAGAGAGGACCAAGTAAAGGTTCACACCATTAAAAAAACCAAACGTTAGTAGCTGATGGAAACCCTTGCATGCCCCACTACCTTTTACTGATTAATAGCATTAATACATGAGAAATGAAGAATAGGGAAGATCTGGAAACCTAGATACAGATCTTGACTCTGTGACCGATTGGTTTTGTAATATTGATCAATAGTACCAGTGACATGCTGCAGTTCTATGTCCCCAGTCATTGTCCTTGACGTCTTATGTACCTTATCTGTTTAATTAACCCACTAACCCTGCAAAAGAATTATTTTGTGGCAGGTACTACTAGATTCTGACACATTTGCAATTCTCGTCCTTAAAAAGAGAATCCCAATTTTATTTCAGGTCCTTGATGCACAGAATGCATACAAAATGACTGGAGTTCTCACAGTTGTCTTAACCTCGAGGGTGACTATAAGGATGGAATCCACTTGCTAAGAATGCAGAATGGAGATAGCCTGGGTTCCTGAGGATGCTAGATGACACTGTACATTCCCTGGACGGTCTCCCTCTGTAATTCTTTCACATAGTAAATAAATAAACCACTCTAATTTTTGGTTTTCTTTATATGCTGCAAGTATAATCGAAAGTGCTACAGAACCAAATTCTCATTTTAGATTGAGGAAACCAGGTACAGAGAGGTTAAGTAGTTCACCTAAGATCACACAGCTAGTGAGTACTGAGCAGAAATTCTTCACCTGGCAATATGATTCTAAGGCCAAAGTTCTATGCTATATGACCTCCAAAAAAGAAAAAAAAAATTACTTTTATATGTTTGGTATAGATGAAGCAAACTAGTGGTGTCTACTGACTTTTTTTTTTATGTGCCGGGCATTGTGATAGATAGTGTAGGTATTGCCACATATATTTTCTTGTTTATCCTTTAAGCTTGGGTTTCTCTATTTCTAAAAATTACATGGTTTAAATAAATCATCTCTTCTTTTCATCTCTGTAAACCAAAATCAAAGACCTTTAACTACAGTCTAGCAGGGATCACTTGCCTATCTATAGCCAAGGGTTGGCTGAGGTCTTTTCTTCAAGTCAGGCAGCTCTACAGGAGGAAACGATCACTTCATCTTTGATAAACACTGCACCTTTGAAATAAATGGATTCAAACAAGCCAAACTTATTCTTGTCCTGTGTTTCATTTTCAAAGTTACTTACACATTGTGGCAGTTATATTAAAAATTTAAGATCCTGAGCCCGCTGAGTGGCATGGTGGTTAAGCACTGGCTTTGGAAGCCAACGGCCCCAGTTCCACATATGAGGGCCAGTGACACTGCCCTCAAAAAAAAAAAAAAAAAAAAAAAAAAATATATATATATATATATATATATATATATATATTACAAATTTAAGATCCATTAAAAACAGGATTAAAGAAAATAGAAGTAAATATCTCTCTTGCCAGAGAAAGAGATTTAAAAAAGAGAGAGAAGCAGCAACTCTACATTACAAGGTTAAATAAAGAAGAAACACACAATCACACACACACACAGAGCAAGTAAAAATTGAAACTAGAGAATTCTGAAAGCACCATATATCTGTCTATATTTAAGTACAATTAAAGTGTTGAATGTAAAAATATGAAAACAAAAACACACAGAAACTGAAGCCTTTAAAAAAACACACAAAAAAAAACAAGAAGAAAAACGATTATTTAATCTTAGGATAAAAAAAGATTTTCTAAGCATAAAAGCAAGGAAGGGAATCACAAGTGGGAAAAAAAAAACTCAATAGATTTAACTGTTAAGAAAAATTAAAAGAAATATAAATGACAATAGGAAAAAGTTGAATTTTATGAGAAAGAATTGCACATTACACTGATAAATAATTTCCAACACATTAACAAACATATTTAAATGATAACTTAAAATTAAGCAAAAGACAAACAGCATCTTCATACACTGATGATGGGGAGATAAAATACGGAGCTTCTCTAAAAGGAATTTTGGCAATGACTATTTACCCAAGAATTCAGACCAAAATTTATATGCAAATATTTTCATTTTTTCAAATATTTTATTAAGTGTGACCTTTGACTCTCTTGAAACAAAAGCCACTCTTAAATTATGAATATTTACTTCCACTGAAAATATTTATTTAACAAAATGTACATACAACAGGCTCGCTAGACTTCCAGAAATGCTTTGCTAATGCTAGATTTATCAGAAGCAGCTTGCTTTAAAATCCTTTGGAACGCGAATGTTCTAGTATGATGGCCAGGAGAAGAGTATCATACATTCATTCACCCATCCATTTAGCAAATGGTTTTTGATAATCTATTATGTGTGAGGTATGGTGCTAGACACTAAGGGTATAGTGGTGAACAGAAAACATATGCAGCTGCATACTCGTGGGTCATCATGTCCAGTGATAAGGTAAATTAATTAAATCCTTACACAAACTAATAGGAAAATTGTAACTTTAGAGATACAGGCCTTACATGAGGTTATATATATAGTACTCAGAGAACAGATAATAGGAAAATGAGGCAATGACAAACAAAGGTAATAGAAACTTTTCATTCACAAATTTAATAGTCATGATTTCAGCTGTTTTGTGATCTACCTGAAGGTTTTTGATGTTTAGCTAATGAATGAGCCCTCCTCACTTTTTTGGTTTCTCGTTGAGGCTTTGGAAATTTGTGGAAATCTCTGAAGTCATCCCTCATGAGTGACAAAGGTCTTTCTTACAGTTCATGTTTCTCCCAAGAGTGGAACTGTTTGAAAATTTAAGCTTTAAAGAGCCTAGTCTCTTTAACTGAAATCAGGATCTATTCTATTCACAGCTGTATCCTCTATACCTAATGCCTATCATATAATAGGTGCTTAATGCATATTTCTTTATTGATTGAACTACTGGGATGGCTAGTTCAGAAGAGTCATAAGGCTCTAAATAAGTGACTTGCAACTCTGTCAGCTTGTCAGAACCAGTGAGTGGGCTTAAAACCAACCAACCAACCAACACCTGTGCACTAGCCCCTTGAGGAATACATGTTTGTTACAGAACCCAGGCAATCCTGATGCAGTCTATTGGAAATCTACATAAAAGAACATTTTGGGCCATTTAAGGATTACTGCACATTTCTTTCCTTTTATTTTTTTAACCGACCTGAGTACTGTGAGAAAATTGATGAAATATTAAATATTACATTAATGATATAACAAGTTAGAGAAGTGCCCCTGTAAATGCCCAGAAATAGAGAAAATGAAATTTTAAAAAATCTGTTTGTTTACAAGAAAGGCTGGATGAGGCTTCCTTTTCCTCCACAGCCTCTCCAATACTTATTATTTGTCTTGTTGAAGATAACCATCCTAACCGAGGATAGCCATTTCAATTTTCAGAAATTGAAAAATAGCTATTGTTGAACGCTACATGCTATTTATTTCCCCAGTAGTCAAATCATCAAGTACATGTTGTGTGCCAATGAGGTTGTCTTCCTGTGCTGGGAATGGGAAATCTGATTTCATAAGATTAGTACCTTGCATCCTGGGGGCATTTAAGTGAGGATGTGGATACTTATGCAAATACAAGATTGAGAAAATAAGATAAGAGGGGAAGGAGGAAGAGTTTAAAAAAAAAAAAAAAGGGCTTACATTCTTTAAGAATTTGTTATAATCAGGGACTATCCTGAGGAAAATCAGAGTGTGTCATCCTCATTATGTCCACTTTAGGAAAGCGCATAGACTTAGGAATGAAACAGTCTTGTGATCCAATCCAGTTTTTTGTTTGTTTGTTTTTGAGGGCAGTGTCACTGGCCCTCATATGTGGGACCGAACAGAACGAGGTGCTGGCTTCCCAAGCCAGCCCTTAACCTAGAACCACTCGGCTGGCCCTTCCAATCCGTTTTTAAAGCTCGGTTTCTTCATCTCTAAGATGATGATAATCAAATCCTTACATGAGATATTTGTAGACCACCCAGCATTATCAAAACTCATGTCCTTTGTTCCAGTGTAGTTTTTCATAGCATTCACTTTCACTTTCAGAAATATCCCAAGTTAGGTGATAATTGTGTGGCCTCTACATACGCCTACATATTAAATATAAGTAGACTATAGAAATCAAAGACGGGAGAGATTTGGTTGACCTCCAGGAAATGGAGATTTTGGAGTCAGGCAAAGCTACATTCAAAGCCCTGCTCCTCCACTTATTAGTATAGATAGCACCATGTGCTAGACAAGTTATACTGGGATCTTGGGCCAGTTCGTTCACCTAATAGTTTCATCAGCTGAAAATGGAAATAACAATGGTGCCTTCCTCAGAGGGCTATGGTGGGAATTAATAGTGCTCAAAGAATGTTTTCATGGCACAAAATAAAGAGTAAATGAATAAAATGGTTTCTCCTTGAGGCATACACAGGGGCAGTTTTCCAACTGCCTATTCCCTTAAAAAATAGAATGAGACCCATACCCTTGGAAAGGACATGGATAATGGTTGCCACATGACACGTGATGCCTCATGGGAAAGCAGTGTCACTTCAAATCACTAATTTGTTCAACACGATTTCTGTCCCAAAAACTAGCATTTGACCTGAAGATGACACATGCACAAGGCCTTCTCCTTTTATTTAGTAGAAAATAACATAGTTTAAACTGTCCAGTGTTTATGTCTTTGTAGCTCTCTTTTGTGATTTTGGGGGAATTAAAAAAATCAAGCCCTCAGGGATAGTCTTTCAGCAATGTATTAGTTCACGTTATCTGAGATGTCTTCCTCTGTCATGTCCATAAGTTGTGCAGCCTACCCATCAATAAATAAAAGCCAGAAAAAAAAGGGGGTGGGGAAGAGATGTGCCAGGGACTGTTTTTTCTCTTCATATATTCCACTGAAACAATGGTCATTTTAGATACTACAGCACTGAATCTGGCATATGAAAAATGTTACCTTGGGCCTCAGCCTTCCACACTCTTCACCTCTATCCCCACCAGCCTTTTTGCTGTTCTGATTTTGAACCACATTCTATCCTAATGCTTAATCTTGAGGTAATAATTGAAATTACTGTAATCCCAACCCCATGCCAATCAAAGCTTGAGGAATGGGTGTGGGACACAGTCAAGCAAATGAGATCCATAAATGTCCTCTTTCCATATAATATTCCTACTCCCCTGCTATCATTATCTATCCCTTTATGCATCCCAATACTGTCAGATGCAAATGATAGAAAGTATCAACTCCGCATGGTTTATACTGTAAGGAAATGTATGATCTAAACTAACAAAATATTCAGAGTTATGGTTGGTATCAGGATTATGAGTTCTTTGAGAATTTTATCCTTGGATAAGTAGCAAGATGACTTCGGCAGTGCCAGGTTTTACATCCAGATAATGCCAGTGTTGGTTGTAGCTGGGTAAGGAGAAGCAAAGATGACCTAGAGAAGATTTCTCCCCTCAAGTTCAGTTAAACCAGCAGAGTGAGATAACTCAGTACCAGGAATTGAACTAAGTGTAGGTTTACAAAGGTGAAACACAATTCCTGCCCTTAAGGAGCTTATAATTTAATTAAAGAAATTAACATGTTTATGGATGTCCATGATACGTAAAAACGTCTGTGCTATAGTTGTTCATAGGATACACTGAGAGGGTAGATGAGGGGAGATAACCTAGATGGGGGTTTATTTAGGTAAGGTTTCATGGAAGAGAGGATAACTTAGCTGTCTTATTAAGCTTACAATACAGCTTAATGGTGGAAAGAGGTGTATGTAAGTGACCCCTGCACCAATAAAATGAAGAAAGGGCATGATGGTGGTTGATAAAAGGTGTGTGTGCAGAGAAAGGGCCATCAATCTGTCTGGATCATTCCAAAAGGCTTTTTGGAAGACAGAGTCTTCCAAATTCAGGCTTGTGGGATGAGTAGGATTTTGAGAGGCAAAAAAGATTCTGGAAGGAACAAGTTGTTAAGATACTGAAGGACTACACATATTTAAAGAAAGTGAATAATCAATCCAGTGAAGGCAGAGTATAAATGATGTCAAGTATGAATTGGCAATTGAGAACTGAATGCCACGTAGGGACCAGATTATGAAGGACTTTGACCTCTAGATGAATGAGATTGGACACTATTCTCTAAGTGGAGATTGTGGGGAATAAGAAAACACATTTCCTACCTAAAATGAACACTAGTTGTGATACAGATATGGCAGCTCAGCCCATTCTACAATGCTGTCGTGTGTCTACCGTCATCTGCTCTGGAACGAATGTAAAAGACAGATAAACACATTGGCAATCCAGTAAAACAAATGTGATGGAATGCAGATATATGAAATAGGGCTGTAGCAGAAGGAATCACAATGCTATAATCAATAGGGCATCGTGACTGATTAGATTTGGAAAATTAACAACAAAAAAAGAGATGTCAAATGACTGTAATTTTTAAGTTGGATTGTTTGGAAGATGATGATGTCCTAAATCCTTTGACCTGATTTAAGCCCCAAAGGAGAATTTATTATAAGCAGAGTAGCAGCTAATAGTTATTGAGCATTTTTACAGTCCCCAGCACTATTCTAAAAGCATTATAGTTATCTCATTTTCTCCTCAAAATGGTACTGATGAGGTAGGTACTAAATCCATCCCCAGTTTATAAATGAGGAAAACAATACTAGCATTTTTAACCAGGACTACATAGCTAGTAAATGGTAGAGGTAGGATTTGAATTCAAACATTCCACTCCAGAGTCTGTGCTCTTAATCAGTTGCCACTGGAATATACCCCGCCCCCTACAACCAAAGGAATATAGCCAGTTCTCAGGAAGAGCTGAAAAAAGATTTGGGAAAACTGGTGACAATAAAGTGGTATTCATGTTTCATCTCTCATCTGTCCTTCAGTCGCCATTTGGTGTCCAGAATATGATTACGCTGGAGAAACACAGCTACCCAAAGTTCCCAAGCTTACATGCTTGAGTTCTAGCCATAGTGGGTCTCTCACTCAATTTTATTCTTATTTTTATTCTTACATTCTAGACTCCAAATCCCTAGCAAAGGAATTCTGACTGAACTGTGATTGTATGGCCAACTCTGGTCCAGTCACTGGGGCCAGAGTATTTGCTAATCATCAAACATCCCTGTAGTTGACATTTTTTTTTAAGATTTTATTGGAGAATCGGGGAAGGGGAACAGACAAGTTGCTGTCCATTTGTTCTTTAGTCTAGTTGTGGAGGACGTCGCTTCACTGGCCCATGTTGGTATTAGCATTGCGCTCTCCCCTGGTGAGATAATCGGTCACCCCTCATGGACAGCCACTCATGGTGGCTCACAGCAGCTCATGCCAGCTGCCGGCCTCTCATGCTGGCTGACAGCCTCTCATAGTAACTTATGATTCACTGTAGCTTATGGTAGCCCACTGCAGCCCCGCTGCAGCCTATGCCATCTCTGGCCACTCTTGGCAACCCAATCCCAGGTTGAGCTGTTGTTCACCATCTTAGCTGTAGAGGGCACAGCATCACTGGCCCATGTGGGATCCGAACTGGGGCCCTGCTGCTCAGAGCTCACGCTCCCAAGCCAACTCTTTTTTTTTTTTTTTTTTGAGAGCAGTGTCACTGGCCCTCAAATGTGGGACCCGAACCGGAGCCGCTGGCTTCCCAAGCCAGCATTAACCACCGTGCCTCTTGGCCGGTCTCTGCACTTGACATTTTAAAGGCCTGAATTTAGATCTGTATTTACAACTACCATTAACAAGTTATTCTTTTCATAAATTATAATTATACTTGCCCAGCCTACCTCACAGGGTGATTTTGAGGGCCAAATAGAATAACTCCTCCTCCTCCTCTTCCTCATCGAGCTAAGACTAATAAAGTTCTTATCATTCATAAGCCCTATTTTAAGTACTGTACGTATTGACATTATCTCTCTCATTGACCCTATGAGATAGGGGCTAATTTATACTCATTTCACAAATAAGAAACTGAAAAACAGAAAAGAAAAATTTGCCCAAGCTCTCAAAACTACATACAAGTGACAGATCAGGGAACATAGCTTTTGGGTTTTTTTTGTTTGTTTGTTTGTTTTTGTTTGTTTGTTTTGAGGGCCGTGTCACTGGCCCTCATATGTGGGACCTGAACCGGGGCCTCTGGCTTCCCAAGCCAGCACTTAGCCACCGCGCCACTTGGTCGGACCAGAGAACATAGCTTTTGAATTCATGTTCTTAACAATGCCTAACATGAATATGAAAACACATAATAATCTGCAAAGCACTATCCAAACATTGTTACTACTGTCAAGTACTACATTTGAAAGCCAGAAAACAGTGTTATGGTCAGAGGATCAAACAAATGAAATATGACTGAATGTTTGGATCTTTGTTTTTAAGATTTTGGTACTCTGGTTTGCCCTATTTCAGTAGTTGTAGGAAAGACACATATTCAATTCTGGCTCAGATTTTTCCATGTGAGTCTCTTGGAAAAGAGTTTGTTTGGCTTTTGTGACAGATACTTTGATGTCTCCAGCAGAAATTAATATATTTTGGGTTTATGTGGTTTCATGGCTCACAAAATTTGTATAATTTATTGCAGCTTTGGGATCTTAGCTTCACTCGGTTCTAATTCCAGAATAAGGTCCCATGGCAAAAGAAAAGGAAAGCGTGAGAAAAACGGTGAGAGTGACAGTCCAGGAACAAAGAGCCAAAGGCCCTACCAAAGAGCCAGGAAGGGGAACAGAACCTTCCTAAAGGAGTATGTTCTCATGGAAAAAACTAATCAAGACTCTTATTTATAGGAGAATTACCAAACTAAGAGAAAAGGGAAGAAGAGTTGTCCAAATACGGTGGGGCTTGAAGACTAAAGTATAGGGCCTGTGACATGGCTGAGCACCTGGAAACTGGGGCTGAAGATGTTAGGAGCCAAAAGTCTTTACAAGAAGGCTCACCATTAGTGTGACTCAGTGACTGTGTGTGCAATAAATGTGCTTCTTTCTTCCTTTTCTGCTTTCACCTAATTCAGTTTATCAATATATGTGAACCAGATTTAAACTACAGCTTATCTTTGTGCAGCAGTTTGCATGGTCAAACTTTGATTCAAATGTTCCCCCTGGTCAAATGAGCTAGGTTCCAAGGTGTGCAGTGTTCACTCAGCCGATGCTGTGAGCAGTGAGTATTCTATTCGAAGAGGTTGTGGCTGGGTAGACACACTAAACTATCCAGTACCGTTCACTAGTGCTGACTAATTGTGGATTTATATAAGGAATGTAAAACAGCACAAAAAAGGTAATTTTTTTCACAAAACTTGCGCTCTTTTTTGAAAGATCAGACTATGTAAACAAACAATGAAGCAGAATTGAAAGAGAAATTGGTGTCTAATAAAACACTTGCTGTTCCAGTGAAGAGCCTGTGCCATAAAGAACTTGGAGAAAAATGAAGCCAAATGACCAGAGTGGTAGGAGGGCTTCTTAGGGAAGCTGGAGTGTGCCCTGGGCCTGAAAGGATAGTTGGGTTTGGATAAGAATAGGTAAAGACCATTCCATGCAGGAAGGAATGGGAAAGAGGAGGTTTTCTTGATTTGTAGTCTCATTTATACAACAAATAACTTGAACTTCTCTTATGTGACATATGCTGTGATGCGATGTGCACGTATCAATGGGTGCTACACAATTTTTTGACATATGGAATGATGGAGAGTCTACATAAATAGGAGAGATGTATTAGGGAACAATAGAAGAAGCAAAATTGAGATGAGACCATAATATGAGAGACTTGAAAGCCAGATGATGGACCTTTAGGAAACAGAAAACTATTAAAGGTGCTCAAATTAAAAAATATCATGATGAAATTGGCATTTAAAGAGGATGAATTGAGCTGAAATGTACAGCCAGGAGGGAGAGAAGCCAGCCAGAGGAAAATGGCCGCAGCCCATATGTGAATTATTGAGGAGCTGGTACAGATTGTTGGCAGAGGGGCAAGGAAAAGACTGACATGAATGATGTTCAAAAGGAAGAGATGTAAAGGGCATATAGTCAATAACATTTTAATAACTATGTATGTTGCCAGGTGGGTACTAGACTTATCGGAGGGTTCACTTTATAAATTATATAAATGTCTAACCACTATGCTGTGCACGTGAAACTAATATAATACTGAATGTCAACTGTAATTGAAAAAAATAAAAGTAAAATTTTAAAAAGAGAAGACAGGAGAGGAGGGTAAATCAATGATGCTTCTGAGGTCTTCATGAAGTCACCAGAGGTGATAAGCTAAAAATGGAAGACTGAGGAAGAAGAATGTGTTGGGGTACATTCCTAAATGTGATCATGATGACGGAAAGTAGTGAACTTAAAGGTCCGATTGTAACTCTGTTAATGACATGGTCAGAGTATGTCTTTTCTTGTTCCTTTCTGTTTTTTTCCTAACTAACTCATTACTGATACATGATTTCCAATGCATACAGAGAAAACAAGGAGGTCTAACATTACACTTCTTCACATCTTTAATAAATGGCAAGACTGCACTTAGAAGTCATTGTTAAGAAGATGGCTATCCCCAAATTGAAAAGTATTCCTGCATGGTGTGGTACAACTGGCTGTTTCCCCTAGAATGCACAATTGTTTTATTGGCACTTTGATTTACTAACTGGGGCTCCTTTCAGGAGAGGCTGGCATAGTGAGTTAATGTCCCTGGCTGAGCAGGTGAGGGTGACGGGGAACAATGCCTAATTACCTAGGATGAACGCCAGCCTCTTCTCCTCTCACCCCAATGGAAACATTTGTTATTTACCCACAGAGTAAGATGTGCTCTGAGAGCACAGCACCAAGGACATATATCCAGATTAGGGCAGAAAAGTTCATTTGGACCAACTTAACTCTAAAAAAGGGTATTATTCATTGCCAAAATACTACCTTTCTCTCCCTAGAAACCTTCCCAATTCTTAATTAAGCCTCTTGCTTTGGCCAAAGTAGAAGACAGCAATTCCATGTTCCTCCTGATCTCTCTTGTTTTTCCACCAGAAAGTACGTTGAATATTTTCACAGAGAGTCTAATCCAGAAAATCTACCCCAGTGGTAGTGTCTGTAGATAAGGGTTTTGTGTTAGGATTCCCCATGCAGTTCGCTGTCAATAGAATTTTACCTTTTGAGCAGAATAATTTTAACCCAGATACAACCGGGAAACCATGACGGCTACGCTGTGGCTGGCACTCAATAAATCTGGTTGAAAGACGGAAAATTCAATCCTGCTGATGTTAAATTTCTAGATGACTTCTCTCAAATGGAATTTTGGGTCCATAAAGTCAAAGAAGCTTGAAGAATAACTATATTTTTCAGTTTATAGTAAATCCTCACTCAGGTTCAGCCTCATTCATTAGTTTAACACTCTCTTGATTTGCTTAGTTTTAATTTTTTCTAATGCTTTTTTGGGGGGATATATAAGCATTTTTTTCTAATGCTTCATTGGGATATATAAGACAAATAAAAATTGTATATATTTAACCTGTACAATGTGATGTTTTGATACATGTAACATTGTGAAATGATTATAACAATTAAGCTAATTAACAGGCCCGTCGCCTCACATAGTTATGGTTTTTGTGTATGTGGAAAGAACACTTAAGATCAACTCTCTTAGCAATTATCAAGTATACAATGAAGTATTATTTTTTAAAATTTATTTTTCAGTTATAGTTGACATAAAATATTATATTAGTTTCGGGTGTACAACATAGTGATTAGGGATTTATATGTCACTTCAACACCAATAAGTCTAGTACCAATCTGGTACCATATATAGTTATTACAATATTATTGACCATATTCCCTATGCTGTACCTTATATCCCGGTGACTATTTTTATAATTGGCAATTTATACTTAATCCCTTTCACCTTTTTTCTTATCCCCTAAACCCCTGCTCCTATCTGGCAACCATCATCTTGTTCTCTGTATCTATGACTTTGTTTATGTTTTATTTGTTCCTTTATTTTGTTTTTTAGATTCCATTTATAAGTGAAATTATTTTTTTGTATTTCTCTGACATTTCAATATCATAATACACTGTAGATCCATCCACATTGTCGCAAATGACAAGATTTCATTCATTTTCATGGCTGAGTAATATTCCATTGTATATGTTGTACCACATCTTCTCTATCCATTGTCTACCAATGGACACTTAGGTTGTTTCCATGTCCTGCCTATTGTAAATAATGCTGCCATAAACATAGGGTGCATATATCTTTTCAAATTAGTGCTTTGGATTTCTTCAGATAAATATCCAGACATGAAATTGCTGTACAGTGTTACATATAAAATATTGTGATTATATAACCACAGGTAAGTCAATTGACCTTATCTGTAAAATAAAGATTACTTCTACCACAGAGAGTTGCTGCCCAGATTATATGATATGTTTGTGCAAATTTCAAGTAATATGCTTGACATATAATAGGGACTCATGTTTATGTATATTTTATATTTATTTATTTATTTATTTATTTATTTATTTATTTTTAGCTGAACCATCTTGCCACTGTTGGCAGCTCAGCGGCTGCTCAGCTCGGGCTGGGCATTGAACTGCTGTTGCCCAGAGCTCAGCTCGCACTCTTGAACGAGCTCTTACCCAACTGAGCCACTCGGCTGGTTCTTTATATATTTTAAATATGAGTAGATAGTTGTGCTTGTATGGTCAACTTCAAGCAGGACTTGTAGCTGTCACTGTAAATTACTAGTTAAAAGCAGCCTGCATATGTTATAAAGAAAATTTATCTTCATTTCTGAATAGCTAAGTTCTAACTAACCTCTCCCACCACCCACTTAAGGAGCTTCAAGACTTAACGTTTCTAGCCTCAGTGTTCTTATCTGTTAAATGGGGGTAATTTGTATATACTTCATAGGATTGTTGTAGTAACCTCGTGCAGGCAGTGACTTTGTAAAATTAAATGCTTTTAAAGCCCAGATAATTAATTGTACTATAAAAACTGCTATGGAGAGCACTGTGGCATCACTTAGGGGAGAAGCCATCATGGTTTTTGTTAAATTCTCAACAGCTACAGATCGTGGAGACTGCAATATACCACTCACTTGCTAAGCACTGTTTACAGACACCTTCAGTTGCTCACTAAATCCTCCCAACAATCAGGATTTAGAATTGCTCCCAGTTTCCACTAGGAAATTGAGGTTCAAAGAAGTTAAGCATCTCATCTAAGACCACTTGGCAATGAATCAGACCTAGGCATAAGCCCAGGTCTGTCTGGCTCCAAGGCCCATGCTCTTTGCACCACGTCACACTGCCACATCAATGTGAAATAACAGATGCTGCCCAAATTAAAATTACATGGAATCGTGGTAAGCACATTGGCATGGTCTGTGTGAAGTGGGTGGGACAGATGCTGAAACTAGGCAGAAGTATGTGTGCTGTCTGAGGGGAACCAGGACAAACAAAGAACTAGCTTATGAAAAAAAATCTGTTGCTCTCAAAATAATGTTAAAACATTTTGTTTAAATAGAATCCTCATTTCCCTCTAATGAGGAGCAGTCAGAGGTTTAGTGAAATACGATTAGTGAGGAAATCAGGAATGCTGTGACAAGTTAC
Organism: Aselliscus stoliczkanus; assembly: GCA_033961575.1. Classification (NCBI taxonomy): domain Eukaryota; kingdom Metazoa; phylum Chordata; class Mammalia; order Chiroptera; family Hipposideridae; genus Aselliscus; species Aselliscus stoliczkanus. Next base: position 75,078,357 of record CM066736.1, read on the forward strand.
AATGTGCCTGGTCTCAGGAAGACCCCGTGAGTATAGTGTGACCTTTAAATGGGCCTCATTTAAAGTGTGACCATTCAGTCCATTAATGCCCCTTTAGATACTACTTTTAAATTGCTTATAAAAATGTCACACAAGTTGTTAAACATACAGGAGATTTTCAGCCCACTTGCCTAATATGGTCATAGAGTACCTCTGGAAAAAAAGATGTTTTATTGGAAAATGATGTCCTTTCTTTTTTAATTGTGATTAGAGCAACCAACCATAGCAACTTTGTTAATTTAGCTAAAGTTGAATTTCAAAGGAGCAGAGAAACCAGTTGATTCTGTGTATACTACCTAGTTATAAAGTCCTTTCTGAAAATGTTATAACAATGGAAACTTTACAAAGGAAATAAGATGATACGGACCCTTTAATAAAATCTGTGTTGGATTTCCCATGCAGATATTTAGAGGAAGCCATTTCTTTTTCTAAATTTTATTTCAGCCCTTTTGTGTTTTTACTGATCATGAACAATAATACATTATTGTTGTGACTACTTAAAATTATACCAAAATTATATAGAACAAATGTCATCATATAAACAGTGTTAGCACTTGGAACATTTTTCTGCACACAGCGATCTATGTCTCTTTCACATGGACACACTCATACAGACACGCACAGACCTGACAATTAAATTTGCAAACTCATCCTACAAAAAGTGTTACATACCTCATTGCTGAATATCACTATGGTCACCTTCAAAGTACTCCCCTTGGGAAGCTATGCACCGATGCCAGCGCCTACTTCACCCTTCAAAGTAGTTTTGGAACTCTTTTTCTGGAATGACCATCAGAGCTGCTGTCGTATTACCCTTGATGTCCTGAATGTCATCAAAAAATCTTCTTTCAATATTTCCTTGATCTTCAGGTAAAGAAAGAAATCATTGGGAACCAGATCAGGTGAGTAGGGGGCGTGTTCCAATACAGTTATTTGTTTACTGGCTAAAAACTCCCTCACAGAGAATGCTGTGTGAGCTGGTGCATTGTCATGATGCAAGGGCCATGAATTGTTGGCAAAAAGTTCAGGTTGTTTTTGTCTAACTTTTTCACGCAGCCTTTTTAGCACTTTCAAATAATAAACTTGATTAACTGTTTGTCCAGTTGGTACAAATTCATATTAAATAACCCCTTTGATATCAAATAAGGATAGCAACATCATTTTGACTCTTGATTTGGACTGATGGAACTTTTTTGGTCATGGGGAATTGGCTAACTTCCATTGTTCACTTTGACACCTTGTTTCAGGGTCGTATTGGTACACCCATGTTTCATCACCAGTGATAACACGGCCCAACATCATCTTGCCTCTCCAAAAGGTCTTGGCTAACTTTGACTCTTCTTTGGTTTTGGTTATTGGAGAGCTCCTTTGGGACCATTTTTGCACATACCCTTCTCATGCCAAGATTTTCAATTAAGATTTTCCTCACTGTTTCTCTATCAATGTTTACTGGGTCTGCTATGCTTCTCACAGTCAGCTGATGATTTTGACACACAATTTGATGAATTTTTGCAATGTTTTCATCAGTTCTCGTTACTGACAGCCCTGATCTCTCTTCATCAGTGACGTGCTCTTTTCTCTCAGATAAAAACGTTTAATCCTAACCACCATGAGATTACCACCTCACTCCGGTCAGAATGGCTATCATCAATAAATCAACAAACAACAAGTGTTGGCCGGGCTGTGGGTAAAAGGGGACCCTGCTGCACTGTTGGTGGGATTGTAGATTGGTGCAGCCACTATGGAAGTCAGTATGGAGGCATCTCAAAAAACTGGAAATGGAACTACCATATGACCCAGCAATTCTACTCCTAGGCATTTATCCTGAAAAACCCAAGACACTAATCCGAAAAAATATATGCACCCCTATGTTCATTGCAGCACTATTTACAATAGCCAAGACTTGGAAACAACCGAAATGCCAATCGGTAGACGACTGGATTAAGAAACCTTGGTACATTTACACAATGAAATATTATACAGCTATAAAGAAGAAAGAAATTGTACCATTTGCGACAATATGGATGGACCTAGAGAACATTATGTTAAGTGAAATAAGTCAGTCAGTCAAATACCATATGATCTCACTTATATGTGTTATCTAAAGAACTGAATAAATAAGCAATATAAACAGAAATAGTCTTAGAGACACAAAGAAAAAACTGATGAGGGCTAGATAGGATGGGGATGGAAGAAGGGGCAGGAACGAGGCAACATAAACTGATAACTACAATACTACCGCAGAGACAGAAGAGACAGTTTAGGGAATATAATCAATAAGGTTGTAATTTTTTTTTTTTTTTTAGGGGAACAGACGGATGCATGTCCTTTTAGGGAGACCACTTCATGGACGGTGTAGTGGCCTTACCACTGCACTGTACATCTGAAGCTGCCGCTGAACAATATTATATGTCAACTATAATTTAACACATATATAGTCATGGGTTGTGGAATATAGTGTGGGGATGGAGTCAGTGGAATTGTAAAAGATATGTATGATATTGGGTGTGGCGGGGCAGGGGAGGGTGAGTCACTTTGTGAGGGGTGAAAAAAATAAGTATTGGATTTTTTGTACATCTGTAACTAATAATATAATAATAGTAATAGTAAATAAAAATTTTAAAAAAAAATTTAATCCATTTGTACACTGCCATTTTCTTCATGGCATTATCCTCAGAAACTTGGGCTAACATGTCCCTGATTTCATGTCCACTCTTGCCAAGTTAAACAACAAATTTAATGTTTGTTCATTGCTCTAATTCAAGCTCAGACATTCTCGTGATGGCACAACAATAATAATCGCCACTCAGCAAGACAGCGCCACATGTTGGCACGAATACAGCTGTGAGACTGATATACCAAGGTTATGAAACCTTACCAAGCTGTTTGTACAGTTCTGTCAATGTAAGCGCGTGGTGGCAAGTTCACAAACTTAATTGTGAGACCTTTGTGTACACACATGATCCTATATAAATGGAATCAAACACATGTAACATTTTATTAATCTTCTTTACAAGCTTCCATGGGTATCTTTCCAAGTTTTTATTATTATGTTTCTGGATATTTAGCATTTTCATTGTATGGAAGGAGATGGCTTATAACAGTACAGTAAATGTCCTGAAATCAGAGTCAGCAGTTTCTGTGAACTTCTAAGTCCTTTTCTCTCATAAGATTTTAAGGTCCTTGCCAATAAAATAAGGTGTTCGAAGCAGGTGACTTACTGATATATCATGCTTTCCCCACATCCTACCTTGAATTGTCCTTTTCAGTTTTGTGTAATCCTGCCTCCCCTCCCCTCCCAGAATAAATTAAATGCTATAAAAGAGACTTCATGAGGATAACACAGGGAATGGGGGGAGGGCAGTGTATGTGAGGGAGAGGGAAAGTGGCTGAAGATTACTTCATTTGGAGATAAAGAGAGGTTTTTGGTAGGGACTTTAAAAGTTAAACTTAAAGAGCCAGTAGCATTGAACATATGGCCTGATATGGAAGAAAGCATTTGAAAAGCAGGGAACAGCACAGACTTAGGCATTGAGTCAGGACAGAGCATACAATCAGGTGAGACGGACATAAAGGCTACTTAAAGGAAAGTGAGAATGAGAAGGTTGGGGTCATATTATGGAGGAAGTTTGTAAATTGTGGGAATTTTGGGGGTAGGAAGGAGAATGATAGGTATTGAGAGTTTTTGAAGGTCTTAAGTGAAGTGAGAGAAGGATAAAATAATAAGGACAAAAATAATTTCTCTCACTTTTGTTCTCTTGCCTTTTTTTTTTTTTGAGTTGCCCAGAAGAAGAAAGGTTTTAGATGCAAAAAGAACAGTTGGGAGATTGTAGGACTGGAATCTTGTTAGCAGCCTGGGATGGGCAGGCAGCCTGAGGTGCAGCAAAGTGCAGCCAGTCTTTAGGAGTGTGTGGATTCCAAACTGTATGGGTGTGAATCTTTTTGCCAGGATTCAGTAAGTGTGTTGGTCTGGGGAGTTCCATGAATTCTGCTTCAATTTCTTTGTCTGAAAAGTGAGGATAATACCATTAAATACTTCCTTTTTTTATTTTTTCTCTTTTTTTTGTTTTTGTTTTTGTTTGAGGGCAGTGTCACTGGCCCTCATATGTGGGATCCCAACCGCGGCTGCTGGCCAGCCCCTATTAAATACTTTCATTGAGGGTATTATGGGGATTCAATGTGTTAACATTTGCATATAGCAAGCACTATAGGTGTTTTGCATACGTAGTATAAAGATGTGAGGAATGAAAGAGACATTTCAGAACTAGAGTCAGTGAGACATTTAGGGGAAAAGATAAGGGAAGTTAAGGGTGGCTCCAACATTGCTTATTCAGGTTATTGAGAAGATGCTAGAAATCTGAAGAATAAAAGGGGAGTAGGTTTGCACAGGGAGACCATGAATGATGTCTGATTCATGCCAGGTGGATTTTATTTTAAGACATAGAAAGAATATTCACATAAAACAAGCAGCTGGAGATTTGAAACAGAATATGGGACTCAGGCACTCAAGGCAAGGAGGAGATTTTAGAATCATGAGCTCTGTATATCATAGTGATTTTTGGCTTGAGATATGATAGGGTGAAAATTCTAGGCTTAAAGAGAGAGAGTGCATGCATCCACCCAATAAATATATATTGGAGGTAGCTGATATGTATATGGCAGAATACAATTTTCTCTTTGGTGCTGGATAACAAGGATCCATTTGACAAGTAACTTAAAATGGTCTGTTATTGCCTCCAAGAAAATAGTGATGATACAGTACTATGTTTCTAATGCTAGACTCGCCTGCAGTGCGATTTCCAAATGATGACTTTCCAACTGGGCTGCATAAGATAATGACAAATGCTGTACTTAATGAGCCTCAAAGCAATTAAGACAGAGACACATCAGAGAATTCGATTGCATTTAATCATCAGAAAAATAATAAACAAAACTGCACTGTGATGATTAAATGAACTTGATAAATCAATTACAAGTTAATTTCCAGAACAGATTTCAAAGGCTATAAAAGTCTGATATAACATGGTTTAGGTTAGTTGTTAAGTTTGGAAAGAATCAGAAGGAAAAAGTGGAAAAAGTACTTAGCTAGGATTTAGAAAAAAATAGATTTTTATGCTGTCCAACTAATTTCATGACTTTTATCAAATCATTATACTGCCCTGAACCTCAATTTTCTTATTTGCCAAATTACACCACACATATCTTTTGTGATACTGTGATGGAAATAAAAATGAGATACTGCAGGTAGAAATTATCTCGTAATTTTTAGGAACCAAGTAAGATGGGTCATTGGTGTCTGTGGCAAAGAGAGCCATCTTACGTGCCAAGAAACTGCATCACAGTTTCACCATCACTTTGGTGTGTTTAACTTATTACACGTCAAGCTCTGGGGAACAGATCAGCACAGTGGGGCTCAGCACAGTGTGGAACAGATCCATTTCTCAGTAGCAGGCTCATATATAAAACAGGAAAAGCATATAAAACAGGAAAGAAACAGAATTCTAATATGAGTGAAAATCCCATCATATTCTCTTCCTTCTGGCAGACTTTCTTGAGGAAACAGATATTAACAATGTCATTTTAATATATGGAATTAAAAATATGAAGAATTATGTAGGATCAGGAGTGTAATTGTATGACTTTATACACTCACCTGCTCCAGACATCTACCAGAGGTCTTGTCTTGGTGAAGGCTCCTTACTCCTCTGATGGTACTTAGATGGTCATGGCCCAAAGCTCACCTCTGTGGTTCTCCTTTTCTAAAATTTAGTGACTGATCAAACATAGTTCTAAAAGTTCATTTTTAATGTGTTGCTATTATCAAGCAAGTTGTCGTTAAGTCCATTGACTGGTGAGCCAGTACCACTAGATCTTTCACTTCTGTGATATGATCAAGCTGGAGTTAATTTTACATGTTTCTTCTCAAAGGAACATCTTTCCAAGTTCTTGAGGAGCAACTCATTGTGTTTCCCCCAACTGCCTTTTCCTCTCCTTATGATTATGGTAGCAGAAAGTGTTCCTTTTATACCCAGCTAGGCTGACTGTGAGATCCTAGGAAGCAGGATGAGATAGACCAGCAGTGCTGTCCAGTAGACTTTTTTGCAATAATGGTAATATTCTATAACTTGTGTGGTATAATATAGTAACCACAAGTCATAGACAGCTACTGAGCACTTTAGATGTAGTTAGTATGACTGAGAAACTGAATGTAAATTTTATTTTTAATTTAAATATAAATAGCCACATGTTGCAGTGGCTACCATATTGGGCCACAAAAGTAGAGTGATAGTTTCCAGTGTCACTGAATCAGAAGACTTTGTGAGTGGAACCCAGGCAACATCTGTGCTTTTAAAAAAAGCTCCACAGGGGCTGGCTGAGTGGCTCAGTTGGTTAAGAGTGAGAGCTCTGAGCAAGAGAGTCACCGGTTCTATTCTCACATGGGCCAGTGAGCTGCACCCAAGCTGAGCTGCCGCTGAGCTGCCAACAAGTGGCCAGATGGCTCAGCTGCTGAGAACACATGCTCCTAACAACAAGGTTGCTGGTTTGACTCCTGCATGGGATGGTGGGCTACGCCCAGCTGCAACTAAGATTAAGCACAGCACCTTGAGTTGAGTGGCCGCAAGCTGCTGTTGGGTGGCCAGATGGCTGGATTTGGGGCTGAGCTAGCTGCACCCTCCACAACTAAGACTGAAGGACGACAACAAAGTGGCTGTTCCCCTTCTCAAATTCCCCAACACTGTTGCCGTTCTCCAATTCCCCAATAAAATCTTTAAAAAATAAAAATAGGGTTGGCCGAGTGGCTCGTTGGTTAAGACTCGGCTCGGAAGTGCGAGCTCTGTCTGAGCAGCCGGGCCACTGGTTAGGATCCACATGGGCCAGTGTCGCTGCGCCCTCTACAGCTAAGATGGTGAACAGCAGCTTGACCTGGAGCTGGACTGCCGTGAGTCACCAGCGATGGCATAGGCTGCAGTCGAGCTGCAGTGGGCTGCCATAAACTATCGTAATTGGCTGGCAGCCCTATGGCCAGCAACAGATCTGCCTCAGCCAGAAAGAGAGCAGTGATCACAATACCAACATGGGCCAGTGAAGCAACATCCTCCACAACTAGACTGAACAACAACAGGGTGACAACTTGTCTGTTCCCCTTCCCTGGTTCCCCAACGCTACTGCCTCCCCCAATTACCCAATAAAAATATTTTTAAAACATAAAATAATAATAGTAAAGAAAGAAAGCTCCACAGGAATTCTGATGTATAACAACTTGGAAAACTTTTCAAGAAAAAGTAGTGGAGACATAGAAAGGAGAAGCCTAATCCTACCCTTGACCCTTTTGCTACTTAGTTATGGACAAATAATTTATTTGATCTGATTTTCAGCATCTTTGTGTGTAGAGGGGGAAATTACCTTGCGGTTATTGTGTGTATTAGTTAAATTAATACTTGTGATAAATCATTAGGTCTGAATTCTTGGTGAGTCCTAAAATTCCTAGCACAGTAGAAGGTGCTGAATAAGTGATTAACTGAATGAATTAAAACTACTGCAGGAGAAAGTCCCTAACAGGGCACTTCTTAGTTGTTCATAAGCATTATCTAATAATAATAACAATAATAATAATAACGACTAAAATTTATTAACCAGTTACTATATGCCAGCCAATATGCAAATACCTAACCTGTATTTCTCTGTGTAGTAGATATTTTACAGGTTTGGAGTCTAAGATTCAAGGATGTTAAATTTTTACCCAGTACCACATAGTGAACAAATCATTGGGAAGGGGGTCAAATCCATACCCATTTGAATCCAATAACCATGTACTTGTTCAATAAATTTCAATTTTTTAATGGCATTAGCTCTTCTTCCATTAGGATATCTAAAGGAGAACAGTAGAAGAAGCAGCACGTAGAGACTTCCATTGTTCATACCCTGACTAATTTGACGTCACCATCAAAGTGAAGAGAATGGATGAATTCAAGAGCAGAGAGGCTTGACATGAATAGGGAGTAGACTTGGGGATGGAGCACCAGGCTTAAGGAGCACCTGTTCACATCAGCCCAAAGTAACTCTCCTAGCCATTTTTAGTTTTAGATAAGATATCTGAAATCTAATGCTGTGAGGGATTTGGTTGACAGTGTTAAGTCAGGTGCCAAACTTTCCCAAAGTTCAAACTCTCAATTTTGACATCAGATATTTTACACAACTTTGTTTTGTTCCTTCTTGAAATGTCCAATTTCCTCTACCAGACTTCCTCTTCAATCGAGTACCATTTTACAATATATTAAATACATACATGCATTATATAATCTTGAGCAGGTTTCTCTATTTGTGCTTCTGTAGCAGGTACAAGAGACTGACTCATCTAATTCTAACTGCTTTCCAGTCTCTACATGAAGGCTATAAAAACTAATTACTCAGTTTCCCACTCCTTTAGTGAGAAGTAACTATATCTTACTGACCAATGAGATATAAGTAGAAGTCTGGTTTAAATGCTCCCTTGCCCCTTTTATCTTTCATGTCACTTTTACTTTTGGTGGCTAGAAGTGCAGTAGCCATCTTGGGGAGAAAGCCATGGGAACAGGAAAGTGGTTGGTTTGACCTTTCTAACCTGTGGAAGTAAGGCCAGAAACCCCCTTGCCTTGGACATGCTTGTTTTGAGGCTAAAATAAGACTGAAATTTTTTTCCACTAAAGTCAAATTTCTAGTATGTACAGTTAGAGGATCCCTAACTGGTATAACTGGCCTTATAAAATGGATTGGGGTATTCTTTTTCAATGACCTATAATTATTGACCGTTAAAAGTATGTATACTTTAAAGTTAAATTTTAGCTATAAAACCATCTGGTCCTATTGTCTTTTGAAATGTTGTCTTTCCACTCTCTTCTTGGTAGTTGGTTGATTCAAGTTACTTTTTTTTTTTTAGTTATTTTTGTAAGATATTGTGTTAGGAAATTATCTATCTTCTAGATTTGAAATATTTTTAGTTTTTGTGAAGAGTTGCACATAATACTCTTAAATATGTTTTCCTCATTTTCATATCTTTGGGTATATATTTTTTTCTTATTCCTAATTTCAACTGTTACTGCTGTCCTATTGTTTTGTTTAGTTAAGGTTAATCTACTAGTATTTCTTTTCAAATGACATTAGAATATATTTTTCTAATATACAGAGGGTGCCAAAAAAATGTATACACATTTTAAGAAGGAAAAATTGTAATACTTAACAAATACCAATAACAAAAGAGGAATACAAATCATGTGTATACATTTTTATTTTGGTACCACCAGTATTTGTTTTCTATTTTATTAATTTTAAAAGTTAGTAATTCTTTTACTTACATTTTGCATGATGGTTAATTGTTTTATCTTCTAAATTAGTGATATAAATACTAAGTTGCTTAATTTTAGTCCTTTATTCTTTAATAATAAAGACATTTAAAGTATGTATTTTCTTCTGCTAATTGCTGTAGCTGTTTCCCATAGTTTGGATGTGAAGTGGTCACATTTTGTCTTTTCATAGGAATTAGGAAATTTTAAGTTTTATTTTTATTATGATCTAAAGATTATCTAATGGTGTTTACTAATTCCAAGTGCTTATGTTATTTTATTATTTATTTCTAATATGCTGGCTTTTTATCAGAGAATATTTATTAGATCCCTACTTTTGAAAAAAATTGTGAAGATGTATACTGTAACCAAGTACATGACTACTGATATTAGTTATATGAATGTGTAGAAATGTGTATGTTCTATTCTAAGAATGAAATAAAGCATCTATTACGTGTCAGTTACTTATCTAAGTACTATAGATAAAGCAATGACCAGAAATATACTAAAGTAAAGCTTACATTTTAATTTTAAGGGAAAACACAATAATTACAACAAACAAATGCAACATATATTGGGTTGTCGGAAAAGTCATGACGCATGTTTGTGACAGATGGCACTAGTTCATTTTTGGAAGTACTAGAGTCATTTGCGTCTATATTATTGCTATGTCATTTGACAGCTGACAGTTCTAGCTTCATTCCAAAAAAAAAATATTGAGCGATTTGGTTGAGTTTTGGGGATTTTACAACAAATTGAAGATGGAAGACCAAACTGTGCATTTTTGCCATATTTTACTGTTTTACTTCTATAAAGGGAAGAATGCACGTCAAGCTTGAGAAAAGTTGCATAAAGTTTATGGTGACGATGATCTACAAGAACATCAGTGCCAACGACGATTCATGGAATTCCATGCTGGTGATTTTGATCTCAATGATGCTCCTCGGTCAGGGAGGTCCACCAAGGTTAATGACGACAAAATAAATGCATTGGTCGAGTCAAACCCACGTTACACGACACGAGAAATTGCAGACACATTGAAAATCCATCATTCATGCATTCACGACCACCTGAAGAAGCTGGGATGTGTAAGCAAGCTCAATATTTGGGTTCCGCATGAACTCAAAGAAGTTCATTTGATGGTGTGTAAAACATCTGCAGTATGCTCATTAAACATGAGGAAAATGATCCTTTCTTAAAGTGACTGATAACTGGTGATGAGAAGTGGATTGTTTACAACAATGTGGTGTGCAAACGGTCTTGGTCCTGACATAATGATTCACCTCAAATGATATCAAAAGCAGACATTCATCAGAGGAAGGTTATGCTCTCAGTGTGGTGGGATTTTAAAGGTGTCCTGTTTTTTGAGCTCCTACCAAGGAACCAAACAATCAATTAGAATGTGTACTGTTGGCAGTTGGACAGTTTGAGTGAATCCATCATCCAGAAACGTGCAGAGCTTGTTCATTGTAAAGGAATTGTGTTCCATTGTGACAATGTGAGACCATACACAGGTTGGAGCACCTGTCAAAAATTACTGGAGCTCGGATGGGATGTGTTGCCACACCCACCATATTCGCCTGACCTTGTGCCATCAGACTTCCACTTGTTTCACTCTCTTCAAAACTCCTTGGGTGGTATAACATTAAATTCAGATGAGGCTGTAAATCAGCACATTGTTCAGTTTTTTTCACAAATAAAGACAAGTCCTTCTATGAACGAGGAATGATGAAGCTCACTGAAAGGTAGCCAAAGGTTATTGAACAAAACGGGCAATAGATATATCATTGATTGATCTTTGTTCTTTATATAAATAAATGACCTTTGAAAAACATATACAAAATACATCATGACTTTTCTGACAACCCAATATCATCTTGAGAGTAGTAAGCTGGTGATATTAAAAATACTTAACAACTAATACAAATACAGAAAATTCTAAGTCTAAAAAAATTCAGTTATTCTCTAAATCTTACCAAATGATACAAGTTGTAGCATTAATCATTGTGTAATCATTCTTATAATTTCAAAATAATTTTTTCATTTTTAGAGATTTTTGACTGATTCAGCTGTTATTAGCTAAATGATGCCTTTTGGGTGCCACATTTTGACAGGGAGAATCACATAAAATTTCTGACAATTATGTTCACGAACCTGTTGCAACAATGATGCTAACCTTTTTTTGATAGCAGAGGAATTATTCATTATGAATTTGTACCAACTGGACAAACAGTTAACCAAGTTTACTCTTTGGAAGTGCCGAAAAGGCTGCGTGAAAAAGTTAGATGACCTGAACTTTTCGCCAGCAATTCATTGCTCTTGCATCAAGACAATGCACCAGCTCACACGGCACTGTCTGTGAGGGAGTTTTTAGCCAGTAAACAAATAACTGTGTTGGAACACCCTCCCTACTCACCTGATCTGGCCCCCAATGACTTCTTTCTTTACCTGAAGATAAAGGAAATATTGAAAGGGAGACATTTTGATGACATTCAGGACATCAAGGGTAATATGATGATAGCTCTGATGGTCATTCCATAAAAAGAGTTCCAAAATTGCTTTGAAGGGTGGACTAGGCTCTGGCATTAGTGCATAGCTTCCCAAGGGGAGTACTTTGAAGATGACCATAGTGATATTTAGCAATGAGGTATATAGCACTTTCTCTAGGATGAGTTTGTGGACTTAATTTTCAGACCTCTTATATATTTTAAATGAATAATCTCATTAAGTTGATAGCTGTTAGGTAATTTGTAGCTTCAACAAGTGAAAAAATGTGTCTTATCACAGATGGTATTATTGATGGTGCTGAATCCACTCTGAGTTTCTTCTGAACAGTAGTTACATTGAAAATGATTTTTTTAACTACCTTTGAAATATTAAAATCTCAGATAGTATTAACCTCTCTAGTTTTGACTAAATGAAGAAAAACGTTTATTAGCGTATATTGTGATGAAGATTTTTTATTAGAATATCATGTTAAATTATTTTTGGTACTAACTCAGAGGTTTACAAAAATCACTGGGCCAACTTTCAGGACTCAATAAATTGAAAGAAATATAATTTTATTATGCCTTTCATGTTTGTCATCTTTCAAGCACATCTTATAATTTATTAAGCAATCTAAGACTCTGGGAATTATGATTTAGTTTTATTTCAAAGGATGTGTCATGTTTCTTCATTTCTAGAGTTTTACTTTTCTTTCATGGATTCTTTGTTTTGATTTTATATGAAATGATTTTAACTGTTTATTGAATTAATCTATCAGCTTTATTACTAATGTTTTTTCTTTTATGGGAAGATAAAATACTAGTATCTCCGTTAAAATGTCATTTAGAAAAGCTAAATTTAAGATTTTTTTTTGGAATTTTTAAGGATTTCTATTTCATAATTTTCATCAAAGAGAATATCCAACACTTGGTAAAATTTCCAGATCACTTCTGGGGCTAGAGCATAAGTTGCTGCCACTTTGGCTTTTCATATATGTTCTTCTAATTTCTAGATCCTCAGACATATTATTTAATCCTCTTTGATAATGATGTGCTGACTAGAAGTAAATTTAAAGTTTGTTGAGAAAAGATGATTCAAATAATTTATCTAAGTATTGCATCATCTAGAGATACTTTTATTTTGAGACACTGCCAAGTAAAACATCTGGAAATTTTCCCAATTTTGGCTCTCCAGCCTCTCTCTTTAGTATTATAATGTACCATCTGCACAAAGATTGGATACAGTTTTCAAAGTTCTCAATAATCCCACTTTTTCCAGTCATAAATACTGAAATAAGATGTATTATTTCAGATAATGTCTTTTCTATTCCACAGGATCAAAATAAACTATAAAAAATAACTTCAAAGTCATGAATTTTTCATTTTAAGTAAATTTTTGAAACAAGTTGAAAGGGCGAAACATTGTTGATGAGGACTGAATTTTTTTTTAGAGGGCAGTGTCACTGGCCCTCCTATGTCGGTTCCGAACTGGGGCCGCTGGCATCCCAAGCCAGCTCTTAACCACCGCGCCACTTGGCCAGCCCGAGGACTGAATTTTTAAAAACATTTTTAAAGTATCACAAACACATGCAAAAAAGTATAGAGATTATGAGTTTATGGTTCTAAATTATCACAGAAGAATGACTGTTACATTTTTGTGAAAGCCTTCCCATTTTATCCCATATGAAACAGAAACTCTAGTCTCAATGTCCCCCAGCACTCCTGCTTCCTTTTTTCTCTATAGCATTTATCATAATCTCTCATAGAGTATATGTTTCCTTATTTGTCTGGACTCTTAAAATAGCCACCAAAGTCTACCTGCCTCTGCCTTTGTACTGTCTTAGTTAAGTTCTCAAAATTCATTTTACCATTTCAGTATTGAAATGATCCCATTGCTATTGTTTTATTTCTAATTGAGATTCTTTCATATCACTTGGTAACTAATGTGATAGTAAGTATGGTAAGCAGCAAGATTAATTAGTAAAGTTATCATATCCTTGATTTATGCTGATTTTCTTAGGATGCCACAGAGACCTGAGGAATTGAGTTCCCATCGTGGTGGCATCTGCAAAACACTCAGCACTGCCTTCCAGTTGGCCTAAGTCATGATTAGTTGCAAGGTTGCTCCAGGATTGTTTATGGAACATCTTGTGCTTTGTGTGAAGCACCAGTCCATCATTATCCTTGAATTATGTTGTGACTAATACTCCTGAGTTTAAATGAATCTTCTGAATCTAGAGGCAATAAAAAAAAATGACATTAATAATGAATTACAGCCTATAAATTTTTCTGATACTGTTCAAAAGTCAGAGAAGCCTGGAAATGGAATGCCTTTTGGTAATATGCAAGAGTTAGTACAAAATGAAAACAAATAACCTATGTTGGGGGGAAGAAAACTAATTATTTCAACCAAACATATGAGTGACTTATTATTGCTAGTAACATAAAGGTTGATTACAAATGACACTCAAAGGTTTTACCATTAAAAATTGAAAGTGCTAAGCATTTATTAACACTATTTCTATCAGAAAGGCACTCATGTTCTGTTTAAAATTTATGGTTCAGGTAAAGAAGACTGCATGTATTAAAGAAGAAAATGTCTTTCAAAGAACATGAATCAATTTCACATAATGCAGCAATCAAAGAAAAAGAAAACTTGAGAAAGATTCTTAATCACAGAGTGACTATAAACCCTACTGGAGAGTGTCCTCATGGCACCCTCTTTCAGATGAACTTTTTGTCTGTCTGAAAGGTTCTATAACATATTGCCTTACATATTTTTAATGTCTTAACAAAGGATCTCACAGCACGACCCTGATTTTGATCTTTGACTGTAACCCATTTCTTAAATTCAGAATTGTTTGTCATCTAGAGAAGGTGGAAATGAGATACAATTATAATTTTGAGCCCAGCAAGCCCTCGCGCGTTTAAATTTAGCGGGTTTTTTTTCCCCTTTAGCTCATCTCTTTCCTCTCACTTTTATTTTGACAGTGAGAGAAAGCCAGGTGGCACTTTCAGTAATCTGCCTGGAAATCGGCTCAGTTGCATCATCCAGTTCATTAGATAGGGATTGGACTTTCCACATAGCTGCAGGTAACAGTATTGCCAAACTTTCTGCTGCTTAGTAACAATAGGCCCCTTCTCTTCAGCTGCCAATAAAATGCTACTCACTTTCCTTCCATCCACAGATGGCACTCTCGAAATGTTATTGGCTTCACTAGCACTCTCTTTGAGGCCCTCTGACGTTTACTCACTGGATAGTCCCAAAGTCAGTGTTTTAGGTTTTTGTTACAGTAGCATTCAACTTCTGGTACTAAAATCTCTTCCAATTACTATTTTGCTGCATAACAGCCCCAAACCTAGTGACATAACTAACCACTATTTTTTTATACTCATGAATTCAGAAATATTACTGCAGGGATAGGTTGTTTCTACCCTCCGATGTCTGAGGCCTCAGCTGGAAAGACTCCATGGCTAGGGATGGCTCAGTATCTGACAGCTGGAGTCATCTAAATGTCAGCTGGGACCTCATACATATGAGCACCTGAAAATGACCACTCCGTATGCCTGATTAAACTTTCTCATGCATATTGACTGAGTTCCAGCAGTGACTGTCCCAAGAGAATAAGCAGGAGCCTTTATCACTTTTATGGCCTAGCTTCAGAGGTCATACAGCATTGCTTAGCTGTCATACGCCCAACAAGCTTCAAGAGGAGAGAACATAAATCTCACTGATCTGTGGGAGAGATGTCACATCATAGGAAAAGTATGTATGATGGGAAACAGTCTTCTGGCTGACTCTGGAAAATATAGTCAACAACAATAGTATTTCCAAGGTAAATGTCCCATCATTTTGACAGTTAAATCAGAGATGGCATACATAAATTACATATTTTGAGAAGAGTTTATAGAAGATTGCAAATGAGTGAGCAGGGTGAAGTAAAATTTTGAGGAATATTGTAATATCCAAGGCAGGACACTATTAAGACCCTTAAGTGTGAAACAGTATAACTGGCTTTAAATCATCCTATATGCATTATTTCAGGTCTTGCTCTTTTTTTCAGCTGTGTATTTGTAAGATTAGTCTATTGTCTTGCAGGTAGCTCAAATTCATTCATTTTCATTACTGTCTAGAATTCTCATTTATGAATACACCACAATTATCCTGTTAATGGACTTTTTTCTAGTTTGGGCCATTACAAACAATGCTGCTGTAAACATTCTTGAACAGGCATCCTGGTGCACACGTGCATGGATTTTCTCGGATATCTACCATGAGTGGAATGAATGACTGCATCATAGACCATGTGCATCTTCAGCTTTACTAGATAATGCCAAACCATTTTCCAGTGTCATACAATCAATTTATAGTACTACCTACAGTGAATATGAGTGTCTTTTGATGGATATCCTTGAGAACACTTAGTAGTGTCAGACTTTTTTATTTTTGTCTGTTTACCACTCTGATGTAGTCGTGCTGTTTGATTTCGTTTTTTTTTTCCTGATTGCTAATGAGATTGTGCATTTTAACTGTTTATTGACCAGTTGGACTTTCTGTTTGTAAAAGTGATAGTTCAAGTCTTCTGCTTAAGGTTCTGTTGAGTTTCTTATCTTTCTGTTGTCTTCTAATGTCTTCATATCTTCTGGGACAAGCCCTATGCTAGGAATCTGTGTTTTATTTTTTTATGTTTTCACTTTCCTTAAGATGTCAATCTTTAATCATATGGTTAATTTTTTCTTTCTTTTTTTTATTGTTTAAGCAATTTTTCCTTAATACTAGGTGATGATATTTTCTCATGTGATCTTCTGAAAACATCGTAAGGTTTTCCTTTTTTATTTACGTCTACAAACTATCTGAAGTCAATGCTTTTGTTTCATGGGTAGGAAGAGTCTGGTTTTATCTATTTCCCTGTGACTACTCAATTGTCAAAAGCACTTATTGAAAGAGAAGTCTTTTCTCTATTGCTCCATATTTTCATAAGAGAAGCTATCTCACATTTGCTGTAACAACTGATATACTTAGTTTTATTTCTTCCATTATACTTTATATTCATTACACAAGTTTTTCTTCTTACTCATTTTCTTTTATTTTGGTTTTAGTAAGTTTTTATTCAATATTCCCCCCTTCTTAGTATGGAAGATTTATATTCTTCCACATTCCTATGTTTACCTTCCATTGCCTGAAACTCAAATATCCGTATCTATCTGTATTTACAAATACCTATATTCAGTATTATATGAAAACAAGATACCAACTATTTTTCATACTTATATTCCCTGTTTCTCTGCTGTATTTCAGACTGTATTAAGATGAACATTTGAGTGTATTTTACTTCCCTAACTCATAGCTTAGTCCAGGATATGTTTGGAAATATCAAATTTTTCCTTCCAGTATGACTATATTAGTTTAAGAGTCCTTCTTTAAAATTTTTATTTACAGATTATCATTATCCATTTACACACACACACACACACACACACACACACACACGGGTTAAGAATGAGAGAGAGATTGAGTCATTGCTAACCACTTCATTTTTGCCTATCATGATTCTCTGGTCTGTTTTATTTCCTAATTTGTTAGAATCCTTTTGGGAATATTTTTATCAAGTAGATATAGTATTCTCCAAATATTTGAATATCAATTATTTACTTTTAATAAAATAAATTATAAATCATATCCTGATTGGGTATCAGGTGAGTCTAGTGTAGTAGTTCTTTTCTCTGTCATCTGTAGATGTTATTCTTCATTTTCTAGATTCTGTTGTTTCAGATGAAAAGTCTGATACCACTCAAATATTTTTCTTATTTTACATTTAATTTGTTTTTCTATGAGGAAACTTTTAAATTTTATTCTTTATTTTTTTAATCTTTTAAAAAAATGTTTAGATTTCAGATATTTTACCAGGATACGTGTATGTACATATCTTTGTTTTATCAGTCTTGCCTGGAACATGGTGAAGACTTTAAATTAGACTATTAAATGTTCTTAAGTGCAGTGGGATTTTTCTTGTATTGTTTGTTTAACTATTGCCTTTTTTAAAAAAATATTTTATTGGGGAATTGGGGGTGGGAAACAGAATTGGGGAATTGGGGAAGGGGAACAGACAAGTTGCTGTCCTTTGGTTCTTCAGTCTAGTTGTGGAGGACACCGCTTCATTGGCCCATGTTAGTATTGTGGTCATTGTGCTCTTCCCAGCTGAAGCAGTTGTTTGCTGGTCTTTGGATGGTTGCTCATGGTGGTTCACAGGAGCTCACACCAGCTGCCAGCTGCTCACACTGGCTGCCAGCCACTCACGGTAGCTCATGGCAGCCCATTGCAGCAGGGGCTGTAGTCCACACCATCCCTGGCAACTCACGGTAGCCCAGCTCCAGGTAGAGCTGTTGTTCACCATCTTAGCTGTAGAGGGCACAGCATCACTGACTCACATGTGGGATCTGAACCGGGTCCCTGCTGCTCAGAGCTGGCGTCCCAAGCCAACTCCTAACCATTGTGCCACTCAGCTGGCCCTAACTATTGCCTTTCTTATGTCAGCTCCTTTTTCTTCTAAAAAATCATGTAGTTAAATCTTCTGCATTTTCCTCCAAGTCCATTATCTTTTCTTCCATTACCACCATTTCCTTTTAGTGTGTTATATATTTGGTCATATATTTCTCTGTGTTCTCCTAAAACATTAATAACTGTCTCAAAAGTGCCCACCTTTTTTTCTTCCTCTGAATTATTTTCAAATTTGAAAATAATACATACTTTTTTCACCTCACATATTTACCATTTTTGTTTGAATATGTGAACATTTAAATTCTACCTTTTTAGCAAATTTCATTTTGTCCGTTTCCAATTACAGAATTATATGAAACTGAAAGCCTTCCTTTGTTTTGTGTTATTTTATTTTATTTTCTATGCAAGCTTACGCTTTCAATATTTCTTATAGCATAACATTTTCAAGAATTTCAGGAACCTTCACATATGTCTTCTTAAATAAGAATCTCTTCTAGCGGTATTTCATGTGTAATCCCATCTCTATTCCCAGCTTCTATTTGGATGGCTGAGGGGAACCCATGAGTAACTTGCCTAATCTTTTCAAAGAGCCTTCTGTCTGACTGCATACTTCAAGGTTTTGGCCTTTCCAAGACACTAGCAAAAAGTTGTGGAGCTACATCCTTGGCTTTCTGTCCACAGCACACTTTCATGACAGTGAATCTTCTCATTTTTGCATCTTTTGCAATCTGGATAAGTTGACAATGTTCCAAATCATGAAGTGCTGGTTCCTTTTTAATAGTTCCTCAATTCTTTGCTTGGAAATGTACCCGAGTAAATATTCAATTTCATTGCTTACAGGTTCTGCTTTTCCCCATCATAGGACACAATTCAGCTAAACTTTCTGCTGTTATACAATGAAGATGTTTTTTCCGGTTTCCAAATACATTTCCTCATTTTCTTCTGATCCCTCATTGACAATACCTTTTTTTTTTTTTTAAGATTTTATTGGGGAATTGGGGGAGGGAACAGCATTGGGGAACCAGGAAAGGGGAACAGACAAGTTGCTGTCCTTTTGTTCTTCAGTCTAGTTGTGGAGGACGTTGCTTCACTGGCCCATGTTAATATCATCATTGCACTCTTCCCAGGTGAGGCAGTCGGTCGCCAGCCATTGGACAGCTGCTCACACCAGCTGCAAACCACTCACAGTAGCTCATGGCAGCCCACTGCAGCCCTACTGCAGCCTACGCCATCACCGGTGACTCACAGCAGCCCAGCTCCAGGTTGAGCTATTGTTCACCATCTTAGCTTTAGAGGGTGCAGCCTCACTGGCCAATGTGGGATTTGAGCCGGTGGCCCTGCTGCTCAAAACTTCCGCTCCCAAGCCAACTCTTAACCAATGAGCCACTCAGCTGGCCTGACAATATCTTTAATGCCCATATTTCTATCAATGGTCTGTTTATAATGATTTATATGTTCACTAATATAGGTTTTCTCTACCATGCTTTCACTTCATTTTGAATCCTCAATAAGACTCATTACTGTCCACATTTATGTGCACAGCAATTTAGACTTTCTATCATACTAATCAAAATTCCTTCATCTTCTGCCCATTGTCCAATTCCAAAACTACTTCCACATTTTAGGGATTTACATAGCAGCACCCTACTTCCAGATATAGAAATCTGTATTTCCTATTACTGCTTTAACAAAATGACACAAGCTTAGTGACTTAAAACAAATTTAGTATCTTATAGTTCTGGAGGTCAGAAATCTGAAATAGCTTTCATTTGACCAAAATCATGATGTTGGCAGGATTGTATCCCTCTGGAGACTCTAGGGGAGAATGTCCCTTTGCTTTTCACAGCTTCTAGGGGCCTCCTGAATTCCTTGGTTTGTTGTGCCTTCCTCAATCTCCAAAGTCAGCCTCTTCAAAGCCTCTCTGACTCTTTCACTCCTACCTCCCTTCTGATTATATTGGACAATGTGTTTGATACAGGATAATCTGTTTATCATAATATCCTTAACTTAATCATATGTGCCAGTTACTTTTGCTCTCTCAGGTCCGGTAACATAGTATATTAGTCAGGGTTCTCTAGAGAAACAGAACCAATAACATGTGTGGATAGTTAGATGGTAGGTAGGTAGGTAGGTGGGTGGGTGGGTGGGTAGGTAGGTAGGTAGATAGACAGACAGACAGACAGATAGATAGAAAGAACATATGTGCTGTTAGTATTGCCATAATAAAAATGAAGTAATTGAAGCTTAAAAGCTAAAGCATCTTACCCCAAATCACATAGTAGAGAAATAAGAATTCAAATTTAGATCTCTCAGACTCTAATAACTATTATTTTTCAGGAAAGAAAGGCAGGTTCCACCTCTCTTTACTGACAAGGTCTCACTTGATGTAAGAGATAGATAGATGGATGGATGGATGGATGGATGGATGAATGGAAGATAGATAGGTAGATAGATAGATAGATAGATAGATAGATAGATAGATAGATAGATAGATTCCATGTTCACTGGAAGAAGGCAATTTTTTTCCCCTGAGTCCTTCAACTGATTGGATGAGGTTCATCCACATTATAGTATATAATAAAAATTTACTGATTTAAATGCCAATCTCATGTAAAATACCTTTATACAAACATATAGGATAATGTTTGACCAAGTATCTGGCCTAGTTGACAGAAAATTTACCATCAGACAATAACAGATTTTAGGGATTAGTAGTTGAACATCTTTAGAGGGCCATTACTCTGCTTACCACATTGATGATCTAAAAATGTAAAGAATGAAAGACAAAAATGACAAGAAGAGGAGTGCAAATATAAATGGTGTTATCAAAAAGCATTTCAGACAGATAAAATATAATTTGCAACAGTGTGGAGGTGTGGGGGGAATAGATGGGAATGGAGGTATTTTAAAAAGTGCTAAAATGACAAAGCTGTAGAGATGGCTATGGCCAGCTTAGAGACATAAAGGTTAGTCTTCATTAAGGGTTTTAGTTTATACCCCAAAGTGAATTATTGGGTATGGATAGGGAGACTAACCATAGTGAGTCACTGCTGAGTGTTCAGTAGGGGATAATAAGATCATCATGGTGCTTGAGGAAAACCTCTCTGGTACCAGTAGAAGGCTTGACTTCCAAAAGAATCACTGGGGGCAAGGGGAAAATGAGCAGTGAGTGAAAAAACAATGACATGGAGCTCAAGGCATAATCAATAAAACTTGGTATTAATGAGTCAAAGATGATAAATCAGTAAAAGTATGCCTACCAAGCATTTGAAAGATTATGTTCATATCTAAGACAGGAATGTGATTACAAGGACAATTGATTCTAATATTGGAAGACAATGTAGGCATCTGGCAATGTTTCGTTAGAGTGATGATATTTTATTCTAGGAAAATGTCACGATCGAGTGATAGGAAGTGATGGGGCCTCCTTATTACTGAAGACTCACAAGGGAATTTCAAAGAGTCTGTAGTTAAGGTTGCGTTTTTTGTAGTCTGAAGGTGAGAGTGGAAAGAAGGGTTTGATGAGGATCCAAAGAATGAAGTGGAAGCAATGGAAATCTTCCACCTTATAAGATAAATCAAATGGGGACAAAGCTTACAGTTGTGTAGTATCTATAATTTGCTATGTTCTATCACAAGCATATTACATATAATTTTTTAAAAATCTTAATAATAGTTACTCAGCTTTTACTGACCATGATATCAGTCTTCAGCAAAAAGCTTGCATGCATTTATCATTTAATCTTCATATCTAACTAGTATGGTATATATGTACTATTAGTATTGCCATATTCAAAATGAAGTAATTGAAAGCTTAAAAGCTAAAGCATCTTACCCCAAAACACATAATAGAAAAATATGAATTCAAACTTAGACCTCTCAGACTCTAGAAACTATTCTTTTAAGGAAAGAAAGGTATATATCACTCTACTGACAAGGTCTCACTGGGTGTCAGTAATGGTCCAAATAGCTGCTGTGGTATAATGGACAAAAAGCATAGCTAAGAGACTCAGAGTTGCATCTTCAAACAGCAAGTGGCTAGCTATGTGAACTTGAGCAATTCCTGTCTCTCTCTCTCTGTCCCATTTTCCTCATCTGCAAATCAGATCTATGTTTTCCATCCACTGATCTGCTGACCAGTACAGAAAATTGTTTACTCTTCTGTGATTATTCCTTTCACCATTCCCCTCGGTAGGAGTGTAAGGCTCTGATTCCCCTTCCTGTCTCACAGTCAATATTTCTCTCAGTGGATGGTGATCACCTTGTCTGCAGTATGACTTGGTTTCCATAATATCAGACAATAAGACCTCTAACGTCCCACCCAGATCATAAAATCTACTAATGTGCCACAGCGGACGATGTTTGCTGTTTTTCAATCTGTAAATGTATTCAGCTGTGAAAAAGACATGCTGTTTACTGAGGCACTTTTGAAGGAGCATTTCATTTTGTACAAAGGAGAAATCCCACTGACAGTAAAAAAAATCATAATAAGGTTAAGTGGAATTTCTTCTTGAAGGGAGAAATTGAAGAAATACTCAAGTACATTAAGGACAGTGGGATTATAGACAATATAGATTCATTTCAGAGCTTTGAGACACCTTCACACTTTGGAGTTATAAAGAGTGGATAAAAATAAATAACGGCTTCCTGGAGGGAACCAGGAAAAAGTAATTTGACGATTGCAAAACTCTACCCGTGAGTCCCCCAAAAACAAATTGTTTATTTTACTTAGGAATTTAATTTAATTTAACACCAGTTACCACTAACGTGGAAGTAGCAGGTGGACTTTAAAAGGCAGACACTCAAGTGCAGAAAGCTATTATACAAGGGACTCACACCCTTTGACAAGCTGAAAAACCGTATCTTCTTTCAGCAGAAGTGTATGACAAGGTTTGGGGCTGTTAAAACAATTAAAGTTCCATATAATTGGGAAATTGCCTCTTTCACACAGCTCATCACTCACTCACTTGACTGTACTTAATGGAAGATGCTGATGGAAAGCCACAAAGGTGTCACTGGGGTAACATTCCATTTAAAGTGACCCCCAAACAGACAGTGTGAGCTTTCCAAGGGGAAACATAACCATCAGGCTGGAAGTAGGCAGGGTTATAGAGCAGAACGTAAAAACACAGGAGAGAGTTGTACAGCCCAGTGACTGAAGAATGGGGCTCAGTGAGATGCAGTGTCATCGCTGCTCACAGATGGATTGCGTGTCCCCCTTCCAGTGCCTCTCTAAGCCCTGCTACTCTCTGGAGAAAGAATGCAGAATATGGAAGCAAATGTGTAATTTTATTTGATTGAGAATTTATAGAAGAGAAAATAAGGAGAGGAGAGAAAATCAAAAGTCCTTGTGTAATGTTATGAAAAGTAGATTAGAAAGCAGGAGCCAAAGTATGTGGCTTCTCACAACATGACCTCCATTTTGTCATCAATGAGGGAAATGCCTTAGATGATGTCAAAGTCAGCTCCAAAAGTTTATTACTGCAGATTAATAGTTGTTTGTTTATTTCAGTTGGAGGGATGGATTTAGGGAATCAAACAAGAGTAAATATGTAGGACTTGACAGGTCATTTCAAGAAATAAAAGAGAGGGTTGACCTAAGTTGATTATGATGACTGGTGATAACATGACATTGTACATACTGACCAATGCCTGAATCTGCCTCCCTGTCTTCTTCGATCAGCTGCTTGTCACTATCCATTGTCTCAACTATTGCATTCCCCATGGATTTCCCTGCCTCTGTTCTTACCATCTTTTAATTCATTTCTGCACTGCAACCAGAGAGATATTACCCCAAATGGCAAATCTTATATCACTCCTTTGTTCAAAAAAATAATACATTTTTCACGGTTGGCCTCAAAATAAAATCCAAACCCCTTATTTAATGTTGCACAAAGCCTTTTGTGATGTGACCTCGACGGAGTACCATCAGTGGCAGGACTGAGGAGGAAGTCTAGAAGGACTGGGGATTGTTTATCCGAGGTACTCTCAGAAACATTCTTAGAAGAATAGAACAGGACTCATGTACAAGAAGAAGTGCATAGAAGCTAGTAAAAATGCCTAGTATTAAAAAGCTGAAGGGTTGAAGCTCAAAGTATGAGGCACAGAAACACATTAGAAAGGTGTGAAGCAAAACAGATAGAACTGGTGTGAAGAATGGAAGAAGCTTCAGGAGGACAGTCATATATGGTAAGGGTGAAGCTTTTCATTTATATGCTGCCTCCTGTCTGTTGGAGGAGAAAGTGAATGTAAGAAGGCAGGAAGGACTCAGCACTGTATCCCTTCCCAGCATCCCTCAACTGCTACTTGCTTTCATCTGGGCTGCCCTCCTCCAGTGGAAGAGGAGGCTAAAAAATACCCTGTGCTCTGTCACATGACTTTGTTCAGACTGTTTTCACTCTGGAATAGACTTTCTTTCTTTCTTTCTTTCTTTCTTTCTTTCTTTCTTTCTTTCTTTCTTTCTTTCTTTCTTTCTTTCTTTCTTTCCAATCTTCAAAACATAGCATAGATTTCCAAAAATCTATGACCCTTCTGTGGGCCCTGACACAGTTGTTCCTTCTCTGTGTCTCCATAGGACCTTGTACATGCCTAACAGATAATAACGGTATAATATTATGTACCATTATTATTTGGGTTTTTTGTTTGCTTGGGGTTTTCTTTTTTGTTTGTTTGTTTTCTAAATTGGGGAATTGGGAGAGGGGAACAGTGTTGGGGAATTGGGGAAGGGGACCAGCCAAGTTGTTGTTCTTCAGTTTTAGTTATAGAGGGCGCCAGTCACCATCTGGCTGCCCATTGGCAGCTCGTGAACTCTAAGCTTAAGGTGCTGTGTTGCAATCTTAGTTGCAGGTGGGTGTAGCCACCATCTCATGCGGGAGTTGAACTGGCAGCCTTGTTGTTAAGAGCGCACGCTCTATCCTCTGAGCCATCTGAGCAGCAGCTCAGCTCAAGGTGCTGAGTTCAGTCTTCGTTGGAGGCAAGCGTAGACCACCATTGAACAGGCAGTATTGTTAGGAGCATGTGCTCTCACCAGCTGAGCCATGCTGCCACCTATTGGCAACTCAGCAGCAGCTCAGCTCTGATGCAGCATCATTGGCCCATGTGGGAATCGAACCAGCAGCCCTGTTGCTCAGAGTTCACTCTCTTAAGCTAAGTCAACTAACTGAACCACTTGGCCAACCCCCATTATTATTTGTTAATGTGGCTGTTTCCACACTAAAATGTGAGTTTCTGGAATTTAGGGGTAGGCCTTATTCAATACACTAGATGTAGGAGAGGGAGAAATCAAAACCCATTAAAGGCACTCTCCTTTCTCATAGATTGAATCTGAAGGAATAAAATAGAGCTCTACTTTGAGTATTATTTTTCTGACTTCAAATAACCTCAGAGAATTTTTCTTCTGATCTTTTTACCTACCCATAAGAGGGAGACCTGCATAAAAAAAAAAGATGAGGAAACTAATGGACTTTAGATCAAAATCATAGAGATATGGAATAGATAGCAACTTGCTTCTGGCACCACATAGAGTTAAAGGGTGTTAAGCTGTTCCCAGAGAAAGATGACTTAGCCTGCCTTGGGTGAGGGTGAGTACAAAGTAAAGAGAGCTGGAGTTGGATCTAGTACTGCTTATATCACAACAGTATTTCCCTTTGAATGGGAAGCTACATATTTAGAAAGCTGAATTTGGGAAGAGAAAACATCTCAAAAAATATGAATATCAAAAATCTTAAAATGATTTTTTTTCTTTGCTCCATTATCTTTCTGAGATGAGGGTAGTGTTTCACTATGAAAAAGGATTCAATTTAAGTAAAATTCAATTCTGCAAATATGTATTGGATGTCTACTGGGATAAAAATTACTGTGCTAAATTGGAATTATAAAGGATATGTTGAGTGATATCAATTAATGAATGAAACAATATAAAACAATGACTTAAGTATTTTAGTTTTGGAGCCAGACAGATCTGGGTTCATAACCCAAATCTTCCATTATTCTGTATAACATATTTGGTGTTATAAAAATTAAAAGACTAAAGTATGTGGATGGGTTAGGATGATTCTAGGTGAAAGTTAACAGAATACCCATCTAAAAATGCCTTAAACCATATGGTAACAAAATGTCTCACATAACAGAGATATCAAGAAAAAAGGTGGTACCAGGATTAGCGCTATTATGACCCATTGACATCAATAAGGACCATGACTTTCCACTGTGTTGTGGGGTTGAATTGCATCACCCCAATAAGATATGTTGAAGTCCTACCTCCCAGTACCAAAGAACGGGACCTTATTTGGAAATAGGGTCTTACTAGAGCTAATTAAGTTAAGGTAGGGTGGCTGTAATATAGTATGACTTTTGTCCTTATACACGGGAAATTTGAACACAGAGATGGACACGCACAGAGAGAAAATGATGTGAAAAACACAGGGAGAACACTGTGGCAAGACAGGATTGGAGTGTTGTACCTACAAGCCAAGGAACACCAAAGTTGGCCAACAACTCATCAAGAGCTCAGAGACAGGCAAGGAAGGATCCCCGACAGGTTTCAGAGGGAGCGCAGACCTGCTGATAGCTTTATTTTAGACTTCGAGCCTTCAGCATTTTGAGACATTACATTTCTGTTGTTTTAAGCGCTACAGTTTATGACACTTTGTTATGGCAGCCCATAACTAGAAAAATAATAAAATTGTTTCAGCTCGGCTAGCCTCAACTTTCCTCATTATGTCAATCCCTTCATATAATCACCAAATGACTACGACAATCCCAGGCACCACATCCTGCCCCTTTCTCCAAATGCAGAAAGGTCAGTTTCTTCTGGTGTACCTTTTTTTAAGGAAAAAAAAAAGGAAGAGAAGAAAAAATTATTTTCTTTCCCAGCAGGAAAACGTAGCTTGAGCTCCCCAAGAGGACTTAGCTTCATGTCCCATTCGTTAGGAATTGGTTATATGCCCAAGCTCTACAGGAAGGGTGGCTGGCAACACGAATGTCTGGAACGTTAAACCTTATCACGGGAGGCAGCTCTGCTTTCAAAGAAAAAGAAAATAGCTGTTAGAGAGGCAACCAATGCCATCTGCATAGTACATAAAAGACTTAGATGGGTAATGACAGCTATGAAAAGCTCAACTTTATTCCATTTTGACATTTTATGTAGATTCTTAAGTAGAATGAAATTTTATATTAAAACAACAGCTAGCTAATACTTATTTGACCTTCTGCTGTGTGCCAGGCACTGTGATAGATTTCACACGTATTCCCTAACTTTAGTTTGACAGGCACCCTACAAAGTCAGTACAGTTAATCTTCCATTTAACTGATGAAAAACCTGAAACAGAGAGCATAAGATTGCTTAATGTCATGCAACTAGTAAATGTTCGGGCCAAGAATTGATCTTAGGGAGTCTGATTTGAAAAATCAATTGATAAAACATCTATCCTGTGAGATAGAAAAACACGTCCCTCAATAATCAGTTTTTCTTTGGAAGCACGATGACAAAATTGAAACTTGCAAAAAATTCAACAAATGCCCTTGGACATTTTTACATACCATCTCTAACACAAAGAGTTCTATAAATGCACTCCTTATATATATAAAAAGCCCATATTTCTTCAGAGACTTTCAGCCAAATTCAAGAAAGCATATTTAGAAGCCAAATATAAAACTTTTTTTTTTAACAGAGAGGTAGTCTGGTATAGTGGTAAGCTCACTAATTATAGAGTCATTAAATCCCAGCCTTGTCATTTAGAAAATAAATAAGGTTTGGCCAGTTACCAAACTTCTCCAAACCTTATTTTCCTCATCTGTAAAACAGGTAGAATAATGATTAATTTGTGTGGCTGTTTTAAGGAAGAAATGAGAATAATATATGTGAGATACCTAGCATGCTGTGTGTTACAGAGTAGTCACTCAATAATTAGTAGCTCTTATTATTATTCCACATTGGAATTTATTATCTCAGTTTTCATATATGAGCACTGTCATAGACATTAGCATGATGTGAAAAAGTTATTTTAAAGATATACATACTGTCTAATTTATTTAAACATCAGGAATCAAACGGAAAAATATCCAAAAATTGAATTTGCTTATTTATGCATTGGAACAGTTCCAAGGAAATGTCAAGTGACTATATTTTCAAGGTAATCAAATTGCTGCTTTTCAAAATTAACATTATAGTAATTAATGTTTTCATGTGACAATAGCTTATGAAAAGTGGCAAGAAGTCACCGATTTAGTCTTGTATTTAGCAACATAAAAACATCGGTAATATATTAAATAATATAGTGCTTCTGTCGAAAGGCCCTCCATAGCTTTGGTTATTTGTTAATTTGAACTTCTGAATGTGTCTTAGAAGTAAGGTTTCTTTTTTATTTTAAATGTATTCCTTCTAAATGCTTTTAGCACATACACCCTGCACAAGATAAAGATTTGACTTGGAACCCATGGTTTGCTCATTTTGGGGTTTAGTAGTGCCTAACTCAGTATTTTTGTGAGGATGAAATGAGTTTATACGTACAAATTGCTTAAAACAGAGTCTGACACATAGTGAGCATTCCATAAGAATTAGTTATTATCAGTTTACTGTTATCTTCACCATCATCATTAACATAATATTGAGAAATGAAATGCACTTATGTTATAAAATTTTCTAAATAAGAAATAAGGAGAAGCAACCAAGGGTTTTTAGAGAGGTCTATATAAATTCCTTCATGATTATAATTACTAGATTTAAATGAGAAAATTATCATCACCTATTATCAAAACTTTAAAACCTAAAAAGATGTGATTTATTTTGCCAAAGATGAATAAGTATGATAAAAATAAAAGGCACATTCTTTTTTTTCTTTTAATTCATTTTATAAAATTTATGATTGTATTCCAAAGCTTCTAGATGCAAGAAAAATTATTCTCCTTATAGAAATATACTTTTTCTTATGTGATAAAATATTACAGATTCTTGGATAATCAAGAGATATTAGACATGTCTAATGTTTATTCATATGGATAGATAGATAGTAGATAGATATAGATATAATTTACTATTTTATAGATGGTAAGTTGATTCTCAATTAGATAACTTAATCTTTCAAATAAAAAGCGTACACTGTGGGGCTGTAAATCCCCTTATATTTTTTAATCCTTAAGAGATATTTAGTTGTTCAACAGTCATTTAATATTGACTCTCAGTTTTACAATAAAGTAAATTAATTATCTCAACAAACAATTAGCAATTTTTAAGAATAAATCTCTAATACAGAGAAAAAAACTGATGGTTGCTAGATGGGAGGAGGTTTGGGGGATGGGGGAGAAGGCGAAGGGATTAGAAAGTACAAATTGGTAGTCACAGAATAGTCTCAGGGATGTGAAATACAGTATGGGGGATATAATCAATAATGTTGTAAAGATTATGTAGGGGATCAGATGGGTGCTGGACTTATGGGGGGATCACTTCATGGACAGCGTAGATGCCTGACCACTGCACTGTTCACCTGAAGCTGAAGTAGAATGATACTGAATGTCAACTATAATTAAATATATATAGATAAATAGATTTTCACAGAACATAAGATACAGCATAGGGAATGTAGTTAGTAACAGCTACGAGGTCTGACAATTAAGTTTGCAAACTTGTTGCAACAATGTTGCTAACCTTTTTTGATATCAGAGGAATTATTCATTATGAATCTGTACCAACTGTATAAACAGTTAACCAAGTTTACTATTTGGAGGAGCTGAAAAGGCTACATGAAAAAGTTAGATGACCTGAACTTTTTGCCAACAATTCACGGCTCTTGCATCACGATAATGCACCAGCTCACACAGCACTGTCTGTGAAGGAGTTTTTAGCCTGTAAACAAATAACTGTATTGGAATACCCTCACTACTCACCTGATCTGGCCCCCAGTGATTTTTTTCTTTACCCGAAGATAAAGGAAATATTGAAAGGGAGACATTTTGTTGACATTCAGGACATCAAGGGTAATATGATGACAGCTCTGGTGGCCATTCCATAAAAAGAGTTCCAAAATTGCTTTCAAGGGTGGACTAGGCACTGGTGTCGGTGCATAGCTTCCCAAGGGGAATACTTCGAAGGTGACCATAGTGATATTCAGCAATGAGGTATGTAGTACTTTTTCTAGGATGAGTTCACTAAATTAATTGTCAGACCTCGTATGACATGATGCATTTGTCAAAATTCATAGTACTTCGCAGTGCAAAAATGGACCTTAATGTAGCCAGATTTTAAAGAAATCATTTGTTAGGTTGGAGGATCTCAGTAAGAAATACAGACTGTGACAAGAGAATCTAACTGTATTACAAATGTACTCCTATAAATAACAAACTGTGGTTTAACAACACCCATTTGTTACGTCAGAGTTCTTTACATCCCAATCCTGAGTGTATTTGAATAGCTCCTTTGCTTAGGGTCACATAAAACAAAATCAAGGTGTCTATGAGCCAGGCTCCCAATTGGAGGCCCTGG
Source organism: Aselliscus stoliczkanus (assembly GCA_033961575.1). NCBI lineage: Eukaryota > Metazoa > Chordata > Mammalia > Chiroptera > Hipposideridae > Aselliscus > Aselliscus stoliczkanus. The sequence goes on from CM066736.1 coordinate 75,109,179, forward strand.
GGAAGAATCTACTTCCAAGCTCATTCAGGTTGTTGGCAGAATGTAGTTCCTGAAGTTGTAGGGCTAAGGGCCTTCCTTGTTTCTTTCCTGTCAGCCAGAGATCTCTCTCAGCTACAGAAGGTTGGCCCTCTGCACTGACAATTTACAGCACAGACGTTTGCTTTCTTCCATTCCAGCAGAGTGTGTCTCTGTTTTTCACTTTCCTCTTCTTCCCTTGCTCTTGTTTTTAAGATTTCATGTGGTTATATTGGGCACATATGGATAATTCAGAATAAACTCCCCATTTTAAGGTCAATTGATTAGGAACATCAATTACAACTGTAAAGTCCTTTTTGCCATGTAAGCAAGTGTATTCACTGGAGTGTTATTCTCATCATATTCACAGCTTCCAGGAATTCGGGCAGAACATCTTTGGAGGCCATCATTGTCTACTGTGCCTAATAATAGTTGTGATAGTTTCCAAAGTTAAATAGTGTAAAAAGACTCTGAGTAGAAAAAGGAAGTCATATACTCTCCCTCAGTGACTTTCTTCTTTGCATTCTGCAACTCCAGATCAACTATTTTCAATTATTTTGCTATTTCTTCTAAAATTTGCCTTCATGTTTTAAAAAATGCATTTACTTACAATTGGATTCTTTGGAACAAGATGATATACACTCATCTCTCTCTGCTCCTCCCTGCTAAGTACAACTAAAAAAAAACCCAGGAAACTACAGCAGGCTCTCAGATGGGATTCTGAAATGTGGAAAGAGATCAGATTGGATAGAGACCCCAGGACTTGAGGAAACGACAGTGACCGGCCTGTCCTACCTCCCCCATGAACAAAACCTGGGAAGGAGGCCAGAGTTGCACATTCTGATGATACAGGCAGCACCTGCTGGGATTGGGAGGGAACCTCGCTAACATCTGGTGGCCCACAAAAGTTTCTATTCTCACAGGCCCAAACTCTCCCACTTTCCACCTAAAGTCACCAGGCCCAAAAACTTCATCTCTCGCACTCCAGGTGACAGAAGCAGAAATCAAACAAGAGACCAATGGCACCTACTGAAAGAAGCAGGTCAGAATTACAGCAAAAGGGTTCTGAAAACTAAACTGTCATTAGAAACACAACCCACAAAAGTATACCAGGATTTATATGCTAAGGCTAAAGAGGGTGACTGCTTGCTAAAATAAAAGATTAAAATAGAATTCAGAATCTCCTAATATCCCAAATTATGATTGATCTAATTAAAAATCACCTGAGATACCAAAAAAGAAAAAGAAATAAAAATTTCTCAAAAGATAAGACAGTCAAAAGACACTAAGGTTAGGGCTGGCCAGGTGGCTCAGTTGGTTAAGAGTTCATTCAAGAGTGTGAGCTCTGAGCAACAGGGTCGCCGGTTCTATTCCTGGCCTGAGCTAAGCTGCCAAAGGTGGCAGGATAGCTCAGCTTAAAAAAAAAAAAGACTATTAATTTTAAAGCAAGAATAATAATAATACCAAGAGCATTATAAATATTCTTGAAGCATTTTTTTAAAAAACATGGAAATATCACCAAAGAAATAGATGATATAAAAGAGAAGCAAAAATTGCAAAACTGAAAATTAAAATAATCAAATTAAACCTTCACCACTCTAATTTAACATAATGTTAGAAATTCTAGCCAGCAAAATAAGGCAAAGAAAAAAAATAAATTTAGATTAGAAATGAAGAAATACCACTCTCCCTATTTGTAGATGACATGACATGATTACCTACATAGGAAATACCAAGGAAACTACAAAAACTCTTGAAACTAATGAGTAAACTTAGCAAGTTTGTAGGATATGGGATCAACCCATAAAAATCGAGTGCATTTCTACATACTAGCAAAGAATAAGCTCTTGTTGTTCAGAGCATCTATATATATCTATATATATCTATATATATATATATATCTATATATATATAGATATATATATATATATTGCAGTCATACCTCGGTTTGCAAGCATAATTTGTTCTAGAAACAAACTACTCGTATTGCAAGATATCACTGGTTTACCACGTTAAAATGTATTATTAGGTTGGTGCAAAAGTAATAGCAGTTTTTGCCATTACTCATAATGGCAAAAATCACTATTACTTTTGCACCAACCTAATAGAAATGTTTGCTTGTTTGCGGAACACTCACAAACCAAGTTACTCGCAATCTAAGGTTTTACTGTGTGTGTGTGTGTGTGTGTGTGTGTGTGTATATATATACAAATATATATATGCAGTTTTCCATAGAAAATATACAGTTGTTCCAAAGAAAATGAAATATTTATCTTTAAAAAGATGTATAAAAACTTTATATTAAAAATTACAAAGTACTAATGAAATAAATCAAAGATAAACTAAGTAAACTTGTTCATGGATTGGAAGACTCAAGATAGTAAAGATGTCAATTCTCCCCACATTGATCTATAGGTTTAACAAAATTTTCATCAAAACCCCATGAAACTTTTCTTGTAGATATAGGCAATATTAATTCTAATATTTACATGGAAGTTAACAGAATGTAGAGTAGCTAAAACAATTTTGAAAGTTAATTAAGTGGGAGGAATAACACTCCTTAAGGTGAGAATATTATACAGTTATAGTAACAATGACAAAATGATACTGGCAAAGGGATAGAAACATAATTTAGTGGAACACAATAGAGAATGCAGAAATAGCGACATATGAGTTTGGCCAACTGACTTAACAAAGATCCAAAAGTAAACGCAATGGAGGAATTATATAGCTTTTTTCAAAAAATGGTGCCAGAGCAATTGGACATCTATAGGCAAACAACAAAAAACACAAACCTCTCAATTTAAAGAAGAAAACATAGGAAAAAATCTTCAGTACCTAGGGCTATGTGAAGAGTTCTTGACATGAAAAGCATGCTCAGTGGAATGGAAAATTGAAAATCGATAAGTTAAATTTCTTTACAGGTAAAAAGTTCTCTGCGAAAGACCCTTTTAAGATAATGAAAAGACAATAAGGTACAGGCCAAGAGAACAGACTTATAAACCACACAGTCAACAAAGGACAAATACCTATTGGGTGGTCGAAAAAGTCATGATGTATTTTTTCTATGTTTTTCATTGCAAAAATGTGTCATGACTTTTCCGACAACCCAACAGAATATATAAAGAATTCTCAAGACTCAACAGTAAAAAAAATAAATAAATGAATACACAATCTAATTAGAAAATAATTGGCAATAGACATGAACAGACATTTCACTGAAGAGGATACACAGATGGAAAATAAACACATGAAAAATATTCAACATCTTTAGCTATTAAAAGAGGGAAAATTAAAAACGAAAATAAAACACCACCACACACCTATCAAAATGACTAAAATAAAAAAGAGTGATAACAGGTACTGATAAGGACGCAAAACACCTGAACCACACATGCACTGTTGGTGGGAATATAAACTAGTACAGCTGCTCTGGAAAAGAATTAGGCAGTTACTTTAAAAACTGGGTGAGGGCCAGCCAAGTGGCGTGGTGGTTAAGAGCTGGCTTGGGACGCCAGCGGCCCTGGTTCGGATCTCACATATGAGGGCCAGTGACACTACACTCTAAAGAACAAACAAACAAACAAAAACTGGGTGAAAGCTAGCTGTAAGGGCAATGTAAGTCAAAACCGCAAGGAGATACCACCTCACACCTGTTAGAATGGCTGTTATCAATAAGGCAAGAAATATCGTATTTTGCTGTGTATAATGTGCACTTTTTGCCAAAATTTGTGAGGGAAAAATAAGGATGCTCATTATACATGGGTAGTACTACTTCCGTATCCATACAAATGTTTTTAATTCTTTTATTTATGCTTATGAGTTAATAGTGTAACTCTATAAATCAATAACGATATCCATATGCAAAATAATACCCTGGAATACAATAATCGGTTTTGTTGAACTTACAGTGAATTTGCAATGACAAAGAGTTCTTGGCCTTCTGTGATGCGTAAATGTTGTAAATTTTTTACCGATACATAAAATTTCTTGTACCTTATCCCTTATTATGTTTTGTAATTATTTGTTACATAAAATTTCTTACACCATAATATGTTAAGAAATAAATGCTGAAATTCCTTTATAATACAAAAAAGCTAGTACTTAAATGTAAACAAATAAAAATTTGATTAAAAAATTAAAACAAAAGATTTTTTTCCCTGAAAGTTTGAGCCAAAAACATGGGTGCACATTATACACGGGAGCATATTATACATGGCAAAATATGGTAACAAGTGTTGGAGAGGATGTGGGTAAAAAAAAAAAACCCATACACTGTTGATGGGAATGTAAATTATTACAGCCACTATAGAAAACAGTATGGAGGTTCTTCAAAAAATTAAGAACAGAGCTACCATATGACCCAGCAATCCCTCTTCTGAGTATCTGCCTGAAAAAAATTGAAAACATTTATTCATCAGCATATATGTACCCCAGTGATCATTGTGGTATTATTCACAGTAGCCAAGACATGGAAACAATCTAAGTGTCCTTCAATGGACGAATGGATAAAGAAGATGTGTTACATATATAATGGAATACTACTTAGCCATAAAAAAGGATGAAATACTGCCATTTGCAGTAACATGGATGATCTCAAGAGCATCATGCTAAGCAAAATAAGTTAGAAAATGACAAGAACCAAATGATTTCACTAATATGTGGGATATAAAACAGAAAGCAACAAATGGACAAACAAAACAAACAAATTCATAGAAACAGAAAACAGTAGGGTGGTTACCAGAGGGGAAGGAGGGTTGGGAGGATAAAGAATAAAGGGGATGAAATATATGGTGACACAGGGAGACTAGACTTTGGGTGGTGAGAACACAATGCAATATACGAGTACAGATGATATATTATAGAATTGCATATTTGAAACTTATACAATATTATTAACCAATGTCACCCCAATTAATCTAACTTAAAAAACTGAGTGAAGGGCATGGAATTCTCTGGACTTTGTGAATTGATTATCCCAAAACAAAATCTTTAAAAGTACATATTTACTATTATCTTGCATGACATCATGTTTAAACATTTTCACCTGACTTCTCACTATGGGAAAAGAAGATTTTTACCTTCCCTTTAATCCCACATCCCCTCCTCCATATAATTTGTACTTTATTGGTTAAATCTGTATGTAGTACATTCATTGTTATGAGGTCACTGCTGAACCAAGTAGTCTGTTATCATTATGTTCTTATATAAATTCCTACTTATACTGACGTTAAAACCTTTTTTTATTTGCTTTCATGAATATGTGGCTAAGCCTTCTTCTTGCCCTTTCAACAGACCTGTACAGTATTACACACAGAAAACCTATCAGATAACATTTTTTCCCATTTCCTCCTTGGAGTCTTCTCTTAGATTTTGCTTTATACTCCACTCGGGAGGCTGCTTAACATAAATCCTGCTGAACAGTTGAGGTCTTTGGGAAGTCTGTCACCATCCTAAGAATTCACCCCACCTTCTCCCTGTGCTGGACTGCCCCACTCCCACAATTCCATGCTCTCCTGTGTCTTGATATACTCCCCTTTTTTGGTGGTACACATCTAGCAGCTTCCTGAGAAGAGGTGCATGCAGATTGAGGTCTTATATGGCTGAGACTATAATATTTTTTCTTTACCCTTACCCTAATTGATTATTTAGTTGGACATATGTGTCTATATTGAAAATATCTCCCTCATAATTTAGAAGATATTATCAATCCATTTTCTACAAACTTGCATTTTTAACACAATCATTATACTGTTTTTACTGTATGAATCAATTTTAAATTAAGATTTCATTGATATTTGCAAAATTCATGACAGTTTGTTTTGCTGCATTCTCGGTGGGTCTTTTCAACTAGAAAATTCATATGCTAAGAAATTTTCTAATTTTTTTGTAATTTCCTTCTTTTCATTTCCTGTTCCTTTTTTTCCCCAAATTTTCATTGTTTAGATAATAACTTCTAAATTGGTTTCCTAAGTTTTATTTCTTCTACTTTTATCTCTTTGCCTTTTTGTACTTTGCAGATAACTTCATTTTTTGTTGTTTTTTTTTACTTTGGATATCGTATCTTAATTTCTGGAAATGCTTTATTACCTTCTGACTGTTCATTTTTTAAAGCCACCTGATCACTTCTAATGGATGCAGCATCTTTCCTTATCTGTGTGAACTTTAATTCTAATCTCTTACAAGTTTTCTTCTCCTTGCATTGTCTCTGTTTCTCCTAAGTATTTACTTTGCTTTTTTAATTTCTGTCTTTCATTTTAGATACTTCCCACAATGATCAGTAATTCTCTGTTCCCCTTTCACATTTAAAAGTGAGGCCCTAAAGAGCTGGTTACAAGTATTGTGTACATATTCAGGGCTTCTTCGCTGATGTACACCACTCTAAACTGGCTGGAAAGTATTCCTGTCTTCATAATTGGCTCCCCCCAAATTTCAATGTATATACGTCTTTATTCTGTATTAATTATGATTTATTTCCTCTATAGAAGAACCCTCCCAACTTCTATCAGGGACATTTAAGCTGAGCTACTAATATTTTAAAGTTAGATGAACAAAGAGGGCCCAGATATAAGATCTTACCTTGGATATATAGACTTTCACTTAGTTGTTCTGTTTTAAGCACAGAGCTTTACCTCTTGGCTGGATGTTCCCAAATTCACAGCCTCTCTGTTTTCATTTTTCAAGAAAATATACCTCCAATGCCCTTCATTGATGGAGGAAGGGACATAGGTGAACTAAGCTCTTTTTCGTAGACTGCTGAAGACTTCTGTTGTCAGCCCAGCCAGAAATCCATATATATATATATATATATATATATATATATATATATATATATATATATATTTTTTTTTTTTTTACCTTGGAAAACAAAGAGAAGGTGGAATTATTAACCTAGTCCCTATTACACCTCTGACACTGTGTCACCACTGTATTTACATTGTCTCATCTAATCCTCTCTACTACCTTCTGAGATACATTATCCTCATTTTACACAAGAGGAAGCTAACGCACAAAAAGCTGATTAAGTTTCCCAGTATCACACAGCTAGTACAGGTTGGGAGATTCAGTGTAACTTCCTACTGGAGTCCTTTACTTTTCTATGCAAGTTTGTGCAAAGGTTCCAGTGTAGGGCCCCAGAGTATTAGGAGTGTCACTCTGGTCCTTGTTTATCAGTCTAGACTGATGAATTCTTAGATGTTCCTTGATCTGAAACACTTGATCCCACCTTGTTGTTTCTCTAGGGCACAGACATGTTTTCTCATTTGGGTGATGACAAGGGTTGCTGTCCGTGCTCTTTAGCTTCACTGCACTGGTATACTTTGATCTGAGGAACTTCCTAGAGGGTGGTCATTAGTTGGACATGAGACTTGACTGTTTTCAGAACCCATTAACCTTTCTATCCTTCCCAGGCTAAGAAAACCTCTCAGAAGTGTTTATAGCACTCTCATGCCTACCTTTCAGGGACATGAATAGCATACTCTCTATAATACACTTAAGGGATTTTATAGAAAAATAAAAAAGAGCCATTTGGACCAAAGAAGCTTCTGTTTCCCACTCTAGAAAAGTTTTATTGGGAAATGAATTAGCCTGATCATTTTATTTTAAATGGGAGATTGAAAAATAACATGAACAAATGAATAGTTGGATAAATTATTCTGCTGTACACATACTACGTTCTTAAAAATCTGGTCACTTCAGCAAGCATTCTGAACAATGCCACTGTTGTGTGTTTTTTTTAATGTCCTTTGGTTCTCCACTGAGGCCACTTGCAACTGTACAATGTGAATTGTTTTGGTTTTGGTTTTGTTTTTTTGAGAGCTTTGCAGTCTCTGTAGTAGATAGACTTCCCTTCCAGATGTTTTCATGAAGCTGTGTCATGACTTTTTTCCTCTGAACTTCTTGAAATCGGCTTCCTAGTAAACTTCAGACTCTGTGGGATCTTTCCTTCTCTGGTTATGATAAACTAACAAGCACGGCAGATTTCTACCCAAGAGCCAATCTCTTTCATTTCACTGTATGTATAGACCCCAGATAGTTCCCCTAGACACTTTATCTTCTTCTCAGGAATGAAATCATCCAAAAGACAGTAAGGAATTTGTCAGAAACTCTTCTTTGAGCTGAATCAATATGTTTCAGATGGTACTGGGTTGACTTTGTGTTCTTTCTTGGTCAGGATATGTTCATTTCTGAATGAACTGGTCCCTGCTCTTTGTTGTGTGCACAGACTATGTGTGATACCACCTCTGTTTCTCTCCCACTATCCTCATGAAAATGGACTCAAAATCGAATTTGCATATTTCCACAGTACATACACTCTTGATATGCAGTAGAACTCTGACTCCCAGCCGAAAAGTTTACTTTTTAATACCACTTAAATCACCGTATCCCACTCTTGAGTTTCAACCCAGCAAGTCTCAGTAATCTTAATAAGATTAATGTTTATTACCTGGCGTAATAATCTCAGTTTTACAAATCGATATGTAGGTATACACAGCCTGCCGAGTGGAGCGTTGCTTAGGAGCTGGCTTGGGACGCCAATCCTGAGCATCAGGGCCCTGGTTCGGAACCCACATATGAGGGCCAGTGACACTGCCCTCTACAGCTAAGATGGTGAACAACAGCTCCACCTGGAGCTGGGCTGCTGTGAGTCTCCCGCAACGGCATAGCTGTAGTGGGCCGCCATAAGCTTCCGATGTGAGCTTATGAGCGGCCGGCAGCCAGCATGAGCTGCCAATAGCCACCTTGAGCGGCCATCCAGAGGCCAGCAACCAATCTGCCTCACCCTGGAAGAGCGCAATGACAATACCAACATGGGCCAGTGAAGCAACATCCTCCACAACGAGACTGAAGAACAGAAAGACAGCAACTTGTCTATTCCCCTTCACTGATTTCCCAACGTTGTTCCCTTTCTCTCCAATTCCCCAATAAAAAAATCTAAAAAAAAATGTAGGTATACATTTTCTTGTCCTCTTTATTCCTGTTTTTTTTAAATTGTTTTTTGTTTTTGTTTTATTGGGGTTTTTTTTTTTTTGGTTGTTTTTAGAATTGCTATATGTTTTCCTTTCTTCACCTTCCAACTTTATCTTAACCTGTTTTCACTCACTGTCTCCCAGATTTGTTACTGTTTAATTGACAGATAATCTATCTAGTAGATTAGAAATTCTCAGTTCACAGAGCATAAGGAGCATCTGTAAAGCTAACTTGGAGTTGCAAATTCAGTGATTTCCAAACCCCTTTTCCCAATGGGTTCAGTGGGTTTATGGTAGAGCCCAGGAATGGGTATTCTGGAAAATTATTCTGGTGGAGACCAACCGAGAGAAGTACTATTCCAGACAAACAAATGTTCTACCTTTAGTGCGATAGACTACATCATCCAAAAACCCATCATTCCAATATCTTAGGCTATTGTCCAGAAATCCAAATTATTGTTAATACCATCTGTGAGCCAAATGTTCAGTTCTGAGACCATCTTTCTCTTCTAAAGTCTTGTGGATAGGAAGATATGTTGAAAATACCACCTGAGATCTGTAGTCCCTGTACTTTCTTTAATTCCTTCCTACCCAATACTTCACAAAGAATTCTATTTTCAAATGTCTTTAATTCTGATATAAATCAGCAAGAATGAGAAATAGTTAACCATCTTACAACAGCTATCCTTATCTTATATGAGACATGTTTTGGAAAAAATGAGGCATCTTCTGAATAATAAGGATGTTGACATTTATCTACATCTAAATGAATCAGTTGAAAGTTACCAACAGCTGTGCTGACTTATCCCTGCCTCCTGTAATCAATGGCAAGCTTTCCTTTTCCCAACAGTGCTTGAAAATCATCCTTACTGGATCATGGCTTTCCAGAAGATCTGAAATATCTAAATCTGTGATTTGAAACCAGATGCAGTTTTGACCCAGGGAACATTTGTAATTGTCATGAGTGGAATGGGGAAGCTACTGGTATCTAGTGAGTAGAGCCCAAGGATGTTGTTAAACATTTGCAATGCACAGGTCAGCATCACCACAGCCAAACCCACCCCCCACAGAAAATAAATGTAAATGGTGCTGAGAGTGAGAATCCTTGTTCAATGTAAAACAAGCTCCACACCTGCCATGAATACAGTAACTAACATATGGTCTTTAATTATTTTTGTTGCTTATTAAATATTTACATCCCATTAGATCAATGTCATAGCTTTTCAAACTTGACTCAGCTTTTGGCTTATGCAATCTTTTACTCCATATACTCCTCTTTCTCTTTTCTGTATTAGAAGCATTATCGCGGACATCTGTGTTTTCGTATGTCCAGGAACTCTTCCTTTGGGGGAACAGCATCTCATTTGCTCCATCCATGTGGCTTTTATGAGTCTGCCAATCATGAGCTTCTTGCTCTCCTGGGTGATCATGGGGCCCCAAGCTAGGCCGGTGTGTCTTTTTCTACCGGAAATGACATACTTACACATTAGAAAGAAGACACACATGAGTCCAAGGTAGTTATAACTGACTTATTCAGTGGCAGCACTCTAAAGAGAAAGGTCACATATATCTGCTGCTGTTACTGAACTCAAGGGGTTTGTCTGTGCTCATCAGAGAGAGACACCCAGGAGTTTGCAGTGAAGAAAGAAGAGGTGAATTTAAGGAAATGGCACTAATCCTTGGGCCACAGGTGAGCTAGTGCTCTTAAGACCTGACTCCCTGATGGTGTGTAGGTTATGGATTAGAAGTATACAAGCATATAGGGCAAAAATCACAAGACATCGTGGGTTCGGGGGGTCAGGGTCAGGCCGGGAGCTGATTGGTTAGAGGTGAGGTAAGGGTAATAAATCATTTCTTCAGGTTTTGAGGACAGTTGTGGTCTTCTCCAGAGTTCCTCTGTCCTGACTCATGAGAAAGTAGGGGGTCGTTCCACCTTAGGTCTCAGGAGCTGAAACATATAACTTAGGTCAAGATGCTATCATTAGCCTGCCAGAGATCCAGACTGTGTGACTATTAGTCAGGTCTGCTGCCTCAGGGGTTGCTAATTATCAGGGGAACGGCTAAGTCTCTGAGGGGCATATAGAGAGAGGGATATGATTTCTAGAACTAGGATGTAAAAGTAAATCCAAATCTTAAGTTCTCTGTTTCTCTGCTACAGGGTGCACTGATTCCCAGTTCTGTAAACTACCCAGAATTCTTCCACTAAATACCTTTCTTTTCCTTGTTTAAAATCATCAGTGTAGCTGGTAATCAAAGAATATACAGGATACACTTTTATCACTGATCTGCTGACCCAGAGAAGAAATATTCTCTCAGATGCTTCACCTCTTTAGGGAAGAAACCAGCATGAATTCGTTCACAATTAGTTGGGGCTTACCTCTAGTGAGGAGACAAAATTAATATGCATCACTTCAAGCTCTGAAGTGTTTGCCTCAACATCCACTGAGGAAACAGAATATGTTACCGGGGTGCTAACTCAAAAGCTGCTCTGCCTCCCAGCATCAGCAGCTACTCTGTGCCCAGTTAGAGATGCAAATGAGGGGCGGCTCAGGATTGCAGTCGTGCTTAAGTTTCAGCATGCAGAAAAGTCCCTGGGAAAGCTTGTTCAAGTAAAATTCTCTGGGTTGCGTGCACCCCAGACATCAGTAGGTCTGGGGTGGGGCCCAGAAATTTGCTTTTCTAACAAGTCCCAAGGTGATGGCTACTATTGGCTGCTGTGCTTCAGACCACAATTAGAGAAGCTCAGACATGAGAACATGTCACTTTTTCTGCTTTTAACCTTTGTCTCAACTGACATAAAGCTCAGCTGCTTTCAGTTGCAAATAACAGAAACTGCTTTTCAAACTAGATTAAATAACAAAGGGAATTCATTTCCTCATACAAATTGTAGTTTAGAGGTTTGAGGGCTTCAGCTGTAACCTAATTATGTTGCCAAAGCCACCTGACTCTTTCAAAGTAAATGACCTATTTTTGAATATTACTGAAAACTATGAATGTACTTAATAAATGATCACCACTCCTCAAATTTACCTCTTGCCATATCTACATAGCATTTTTAGCACATTTTAGGCCCTCAGTAAATAATAAATGTTAATATCTATTCTCCTCTTTTGAAGATAACTATCTGTTATCTCTACCTGAAATATTTTTTTTCTACTCCTACATGCATTCCCTGTACCAGGATAACTCCCAAATGCCAGAAACCCCTACATGCTGGATGGAGATTGGAGAACCAAACAGTTATGGTCCCTGCTGTGAAAAGCTTTACAGTCCAGGGTAGATGACTTTCTAAGAAGTTTTCCTCACCTTCTTCCCTTATCCCCACCCCCATTCCTCAAATCAATGTAGGAATCCTTGCTGTTCCTATCTTTCCTCTTATACAACATGTCAGATTATATTGTGCATATGTAATAAATAGAAAAATATGGGTAAGTATTGTGAAAAGTTAACATAAGTGGAGCCATTTTAAAATGGAGCCAGAGCAGCCATTCCAGAGGAACTGCCTTGCGTGTCTTTGCTCTTGAACCTTTGGAATGTGTGAACTGGGCAAAATAAACTTTGACAGGGCCATAGCAACATTGCCTTCTAAACAACTGTTCGCACAGCCAACAGGCATCCTGGCCATAAGACTGGTGATTATGGACTCTCTTTCTGAAGATAGAATCAGTAACCAGCCATGTATAGATAAAGAGTAACTCAGCTTGTTAGCAGCAATAGAAATTTTTTCTATTCATGTGATTATTCCCTTTCTTGTCTCTTAAAAATCCCTTGCCCTCACCCTGTAATCAGGCACTATTTGGATTTCTGCCTGAAGCTGTGCTGTACAAGACACAAATTTTTTTGATCCCAAATAAACATTTATTGCCTCTCATTTTGGCTTTTTAAAATTTTTAGGTTAACAGTATAAATTAGACTCAATCAAGTAGAAAGAGATACCTGGGGGAACATGACAATGTGGTTATAAAGGCCATGGGGTTTTGTAACTTGGATCAGGATTCATTCAGTTGATCTTATTAAGATACTCCCATTTTAAAATATGAAACATACGGGGTAATAAAGATTGAGAAAACATAAAAATTCCATGTAAGAGATCATATTATGTTTTTTATTAAACCCAAATCTTAAAATATCCGCTGGTATCTTGAGAAAGAAATAACATTGTAAAGTACTCTTTTTAAATAATCTTCTGCCTTGGTATAGTCAACTGTATGAACTATTATTTTTTTTCCATATAAGCAAAAAAGTAAAGCCACAAGGACCTTGATTGCGCATGTCTTCAGCTGAATAAATCCTCTGAAGAGGGGAATTGATTTATAACTCCATTTGAGCCATTTGCTTTACTGATAGTCTTTTCTCTTTCCATCCAGCATAGTAAAGGGCTGTCAAAAAACAACAACAAATGACTCAGATTCTCTGCTTTGTGTCAGTGTTTCATTTACCTGGAGTCCTTCATGTTCTTCCCTTGTGCATATCTAACAGTTGCCTCTCAAGGTCAGAGACAGACTAATCACATGCTGCTGAGCAAACTGGAAATAAAACTCAGAAAGCTTGTGGAGACAGGGAAGCAGAGGGGAAGCTGTCTCCAGCCCCACCAGTCCTTCCTTGCCTTTAGGTTTCTTTTTGTCCTTTTCTTCTCTCAGTTCGTTAGGTATTAGCAGAGCCAAGATGGCTTTGAATGCTTGCATTTGAGTCTGTTGCTATAAATAATAATAATGGAGCCTGTGAATTTGGCAAGGGTCAAGAAAGTGCCAAGACTGTAAAGTGAGAAGTGTAGCTCATCCTTCTATTGTGTGGGTCATTCTCATGAGAAAGATGGGCAAACCACAAGTAAACGCAGGTAGTGAGATGCGTGCTGGGCTATTTATATAGTAGAGGATCAATATTTTGTGAGACCAAAAGTTCTTACTATTTGGGGCACCTAAGAAAAAAGAACACAAAATAACAACAGAAAATGGTGTGAAAAAAAAGTAATTAGAAAATGACAAAAGAAATGGGGGAAAATTATATATGTAAAAGTATGGACAGATACTACAAACATCACAAAATGTAAAAAACATAATATTCTTATTAATAAACTGACTTTCCCTCTGCCGTAATTTTTCCCCCCATACATATGTCCAATTCCTAATACCATAAAGCATTTTTATATAGCAAATAACTCTGACCCTGCAGGTTCTGGAATGGGAAGAGGCTATACACTGAACTGATGTGGTTAAAATATTATGATTACAAATTTTACAAAGGCATATAAACAAATTGATAGTGTTCCTGAAAGGTGGCCTGGAAGGGGCCTGCTATAGCCTGAATGTTTGTCTCCCCCAAATTCATATGTGAAATACTATCTCCCAAGGTAAAGGTATTAGGAGATAGGGCCTTTGGGAGGAGATTAGGGCATGAGGGTGGAGCCTGCATATATGAGACTAATGCCCTTATAAAAGAGACTCCAGAGAGCTCCATTGCTCTCACCATGCTGTCACCATGGAGAACACAGTGAAAAGACAGCTAGGAAGCAGTCTCTTACCAGAAACTAAATCTGCTTGCATCTTGATCTTGGACTTCCTAGCATCCAGAACTATGAGAAATATACTGCTGTTGTCTGTAAGCCACACAGTCGGTGATAGTTGGTCATAGCTGCCTGAACAGACTAAGACAGGACCCAAGCAAGAGACGGGCCCTAAATCTTAAGGTTCATTGGTTTCACAGTAAATCCATCTCATGTGCTGTGTGGGCTTGGCTAGGAACTTGATTGTTAAACTTCGGTGAATATCTTGAGATCCTGTGCTAGAAAAATTGGAGATGTATGAGGCACATGGTAATGTGGAAGGGAACCTTTTTATTTATATGCATTCATCTTAGAATTTTGGTCTGTGTGAATGCATCACCTATCCTTAAGTAAATTGTATTTAAATGAAAATTTTAAAAGAAACCTATGAGACATGGTTCCTACTCTTACCTTTGATAAGCCTCTTCAGATTATGCTGGGGGAGAAGAGAAGAACAATTGAGAGGTTTGAGAACTCTCAGGACTCTTTCTTTTTTTTTTTCTTTTTTGAGGGCAGTGTCACTGGCCCTCATATGTGGGACCCGAACCGGGGCTGCTGGCCTCCCAAGCCAGCGCTTAACCACTGCACCACTCCACCAGCCCGAGGAATCTTAACAGTGGTTCCTGTGACAGTATCTGGGCATCTCCACCCAGGGCTTAGTGCTGAGCTGAAGGGAAGAGATATGAGGCAAACCAGGATAAAAGAGTAGTCAAGAGGAGCCATTGTGGCCTCAAGAGATAAGTCCATTCACAAAAATCCATTTATAAATCCTTGTTTAGAATGAGAATAAAGGCCCCAGCCAGGCCACCTGCCACTAAACAAGAGTTCAGTAACTGGAAGGCAACGCAAGCTCAAAGGAATGGGCTGGACCAAAGTAACCAGACGATGATATCTGCCTCCAAGCCGACTCTTACATGGCACCGGCTTACCCTGCATATAGTTCCAGAAATCCACCAGGAGATAGATCCTACAGGCTGCAGGAAGGCAGCCTTAGGCCATAGATGTGTGACAGGCTTTGTCATCAGTCCTTAGGCGAGGACTGTAGGTGAGTTCCTGACCTACACAATCTGTGAACATCATAAAAGGATTGTCATTTTAAACCACTACATTTGGAGCAGTTTGTTAACACCATTCTCCATCCATTTATTTCTGAAGCAAGATATTAGGTACTTCAAGCATAAATTATTCGTAACAGAGTTGGAAACTTGTTGTCCAAAGACCTGGAGGAATTCCCTTAGTATGCTCTGACGTGCAATTAAATGAGTAGATTGAGAAGCAACATAACCCTCAGGGACCAGCAGCTGCTCTAACTTCCAAGAGGCAGAATGTATTCCAGCCCAAAGGCGTCGTATTCCAGGAACCCCCACACCTCTCCAGCCTTGCTGTGTCGCCTGTGTGCACACTGTTCCTTTTGCCAGGAGTACTGTCTCTTGCATCTCACTTCTTCAATCACTTTCCTCCCCTCTATCACCACCTTCTTCTTTAGCTGACCCCCACCAGTGTGAGCGATCCACTTCTCTGATTGCACAGGTCCCTGCTTTTGTCATTGTCAGTGACCGTCAGACTGCATGGTAACTGTCTTTTAGCATATCTCATTGACAAGATTATGAAATTATGAAAGCATGTAATTCTAAAATGGAACTGGAGGATATGAAATGGAGAATCTCATGTATGAGCCCTTAGAAGAATGGAGCTTCAGAACTGAGAGACGGATTTCCTCCTATGTGCCTGATTTATAGAAGACTAAGACTCATGTCCTGACCAGTGAACACCCACCAAGAATCGCCCTCCATCCTCAAGCCGGTGAATTTACTGCTGGGATTCTGGCTGGACTTTGCCCTCTTTGTACTCCTCGCCCATAAATACAGCCCACTCCAGATCCTCAAGGGACTCACTCATAGCTTGATACAGCATGCATTCCTCAGATCATAAGTCCTCTAATATTCTTGAATAAATTCAATCTCTGGTAACAAGCTTAACTCAGTTTTCCTCTTTATTTAGGTTGACAGAATCTTTGAAGGTACAGATAATTCTTCTTTATTGAACTTCTAAAGCTCTAACATGCACATAGAACCTGGTATAGAGTAAATGCTCATTATTTACTCACTATAAGGTTAAATGAAGTATAACACATCCCTTAACTACTGCAGAAATTCAGATAAGTGACTATGTACCCCACTTTAGTTTTTCTTAGTATGTGTTAGCCAATGGAACTGGACCTTTAGTGCATTCTCAGAGAAGAGGAAGAACCATTCTGCGAACCAATATCAAGACTTGGGCTAGTAAAAGCCACTAAATAGCTATATTGACCTGACACCTTACATTCGATGACCCCCATGTAATGGCCCAGTATAAAGTAAAACTTAGCACCCCTATTGGGAATGATACATATTAAGAAAGATCTGAGCACTCTCTCCATAAGGCAGCTCCTAGGTTAAGCCTGAGCCTGTATGGGCCCGGTCCCTGCTCTGTCTCCACAAGGCAGGCCTTCAGGTAGCTGTGGTGAAGGGAAAGTCTGGCCCTAGGAAGGCATTCAAAACACTACACTGACTTTGAATGAGGTGAGGCAAGGGAGTTCAGTGGCCTGAGGTAGGGCAAAATCTGTAATCACATCACCTGGCCCAAATTTAGCTCTTCAGCGTAGTTCCCATGGACTGTGCTGAGTCAAACTCATTGATAAAATGAGGAAAATAGAATTAACAACATCACAGAAATGTTCTTGACATTAATAAGTTGATGAATATGTGAAATGTAAAGCTTTTTACAAATGCTAATTATTGTTGCAAGGGGTGGTAGTGGGGTGGTCCGGGGACGAACCCATAGATAAGACATACTTAGTAAGAACATCAGTAAAAGATGAAAAGTACTATCTCTTGGAATACCACAGATAAGTAGCTGTACCATTTACCAGTGGCCTTGGGCAAGTCACCTAATCATCTTTGCATCTCCTTTGCTGAGATGCAAAATGGAGATAAAAGTTGTATTTACCTACAGTGGTAATATATATGTAAAATGATTAACCTAACACCTGTCATACACTGAATTCTCATTATAGATGAACAAAACACCACCCATGTACTCTTAAATGCTCTTTGGAAGTTTAGGAGAGTGAACTCTTCAATTTATTTTTAATTTTGAAAGTGTATTTATGTTTAGGTTTCGTAGAATGAGAGGAGGCTTCATGATAAAGGAAGTATGAGGTCAGACAATTAAGTTCATGAACTTATTGCAACCAATGTTCCTAACCTTTTTGATATCAGAGGAATTATTCATTATAAATTTGTACTAACTGGGCAAACAGTTAATCAAGTTTATTATTTGGAAGTGTTGAAAAGGCTGCATGAAAAAGTTAGATGAACTGAACTTTTCACCAACAATGCATGGCTCTTGCATCACGGCAATGCACCAGCTCACATGGCACTATTTGTGAGGGAGTTTTTAGCCAGTAAACCAGTACTGTATTGGAAGACCCTCCCTATTCATCTTATCTGACTCACAATGACTTCTTTCTTTACCCAAAGATAAAGGAAATATTGAAAGCGAGACATTTTGCTGACATTCAGGACATCAAAGGTAATACAACAGTTCTGATGGCCATTCCAGAAAAAGAGTTCCAAAATTGCTTTGAAGGGTGGACTAGGCACTGGCATTGGTGCATAGCTTCCTAAGGGGAGTACTTCGAGGGTGACCGTAGTGATGTTCAACAATGAGATATGTGGCACTTTTTCTAGGATGAGTTCGCAAACTTAATTGTCCTACCTTCATATGTTGTTTGTTTTGAAAGATAGGGAGCATTTTGACATAAGAGATACATAAGAGAAAGATCTCAGAATTTTCTTTCAACTCAGAGTAATAAAAAGGTATGCTTTACCAGCCAGCTGTCTTTCAGGAAAAGGAAGAATGATATTCTAACCTTTCACTATAGAATACGGTAGGAAAGAGGTGATAAGGGAAGAAGGGGAAGGTAAATTTGCACTGAAGGCCAGCTCTGCCATGCAGTAACAGGCACACACTCTGCATCCTGCTTGGCCTGATATCCAGTGGGTAATACATCATCCATATCCTGCTTGGCACAAATGGAAATTTTCCGTTGCCCCCAGCCCTTGCTACCAGCCACCACCAGCCGTTGCCACTGGTTGCTTGCTCCACCTTATAAAAACTAGACCCTTCCCTTAGTCGGTGCTGACACCTCTCATGGGCTCAGTCTGGCAGGTTAATAAACTTGCTTGCTTGAATACCAGTGTCTCTCACTCCCTCTCTCCTCGGTGAACCTTTCAGAGAAGGGGAGGTAATTTGAAATTTTCTAGACCCTCCAGCCCTTGGCATTTTATGAGCTGGGACCATTAGAGGCAATGGAGGAACTAGAAGCAAAGCCTTTGTTCCAGGGAAATTTCAAATAGAGGATCAAAATTCAGTTTCTGATTGTTCACTGAATCATCTGCTCTATTTTAATGATTGGAACTATGATTATTAACCTTTGTCAAGTTTACACACACACACACACACACACACACACACACACACACACACACACACACAGTTGTACTTGATAATCATTGCTGGAATCCTACTTTGCCTCTCTGACTTTCTTTCTCCACCCACATCCCTTCCCCAGGGCATTTTCAACCACTCCCTGCAAAAAGACCTAGTTTATCAAAGTGTAGCCCAAATAAGTACTGAAAGAGAGACAGAGAGAGAGAGAGACAGAGACAGAGAGAGACAGAGAGAGAGAGAAAAGAGGCAATAGAAATGTTATTGTGTGGGCCTAATCAGCACTAAAATTATAAAGTAAGCTTCATTCAATTTCATTGGCAACAATTCTATTTTAAAAAGAAAAAAATCAGTTAAGGATTAGGAAAATGGTCATAAACCAAAGGAAAAAAATCCCCAGGGAAATATTTAAGCCTGGAGAGCCGCTGCTCTCTGAGGAGTAAAGGAAATATGCTGGCTTGAGGGGTGGAGGTGGATACGCTTGCCTTGCTAACAGCGAATTCCTTAAAGACTAGCTGGCAAGAGGAAGCTGTGGGCCGGGTGTTTGCCTGCAAGTTTTCTCAGAAAAATGGTTCCTCAAGTCTTCAGGTTCCTGGAGGTCATGTGACAGGTTATTTCCCAGTGTCTATTCTGAAGATTTTGGGGCCCAAAGCAGCTCTCTGTCCCCCCATCCCCCACTGCCACCTCACTATATTTCCTGTGCTTTGGGGCTTTTTGCCTAAGAAAGAATTTTCACTAGAGTTATGTTGATGTTAAGAATATCTAAACCTGTAGAAAATTTTTGTAAGTTTATTTGAGCCAAGCTGAGGACACGCCTGGAAGCAAGATCTCAACAAATTGAGAAAAATGCTTCCCAGAATGACAGTTTGCAGTTTCTTTTACACATTTGGAATTTAAGAGGGCAGGTATGGAAGATGACATGAAAATGGGAGAAAGCAAGGCTGGGAAATCTCTGCAATTAGGTTACAGGATAGTTAACAAGATTACTGTGCTCTCTTTAGGGTGGTTAAGTGGTCTGAAAAACGCATTTCAAAGGTGTTAGCCTAGATTGTAAAAACAATGACCAGGACTTGCTTAAGGTTAAGATAAATCTTTTGTAGTCCTAGGAGAGGACTACCCACCATGACCTGCCCAATTAGAAATTTATGAGGTTGCTTTCAATTACATTTATTACAGAGCCCCTTTTTCATTCACAAGTAAAAAAATGAATGCACAAAGACACCACCCTCCCAAATTTCAAATATATTTTAATGTAGGGTAGCACATGGCCCATCCTTTTGAAACTTAGAACAGGTCTCACTGAAAAAGAAAAAAAAGAAAAACTGCATTCTTGTGATTTTTTTACTGTTGCCCTTCTGCACTAGTTCAGTTTAAATCCTCTGTTATCTTATTGTGGAAAGCTCACTTTTGTAGTCACCTCTAATTTTCTTCCAAAGCTCCGAATAATTGTTTTTCATCCTCCTGGCCCATGGAATCTAAATATGAAAATAGAAAGATCTTAGGGATGATCTAAGGTTGTATAACCCCCTCAGACCTCACCAGAGGTTTGACTTCCCCAAGCAGCAGCGCTCAGCTCTTCAGAAAGGTGATAGTGTGAACTTCTCTGGCCTGACCTCAGGAGGGCTGTGTCCTGGGTGTTTCAGACTCCTCACCTAGGCTTGTTTTATTCTACTGTAAAACCTCCCTGTTGCCCCTCTTCCTTGTATTCTGGCATCTAGGGTCCCTGCCCACATCCAGCCTGCTGGCGGGGAAGGCAGAGATCAGTCACTTACCACTTGGTTTGCATTTCAGTACGAATATGCACTCTCTGTGTGTATATGGAAGGGGAAGATTTGCCACTTTATTGGAGGGTTTTGGACACTTCTCATGTTGTATGGTCAGCAGGAGAGGTTTAAGAGGAAGCCTCCAAATCACACAGGAAAGCATTTGCTCTCTTGGCACAAACTTAAAAGCAGGACTTAAATGAGGTCAAATGTGAGCCAGAGAGTTTGGGAATTGATCCCCCTCTGTGTGTTCCATCCCTACTTAGCACACACAGTCAAGCTGTGTCTCACCGCCAGCAAACACCCTGTTCTCATGACGACACTCAGACTCTTTCATTTCTCTTGTTAATTCCTGGCTCTATTTAGACTAGTTAGTAATCCTGCAGCTACAAAAACTAAACATGACTCAAAAATAAAACTCCCTCTCTCCCTTCCCCACATCACATCACTGCACAGCCCGTTCTTGGACTGCCCGTGAGACCACAGTTGATCATCTGGTCTTGTCTGCCATTAAGGATTTTCTCTCAGGCGCATTGCTGTTTCCCATCTCTTCACAGCCTCATTCTGTGCCAGAGGGCAGCAATTGCTGACCCTAACTGCCTCCTCTGGGCTTGCAAAAGTTAGTCCTAAGCCAAATTATGAAATCCCCCAAGGCCTGTGGGGTCTTGGCCTTCTCATCCCCTTTGGCACTCTTCTTGCAGTTGGAACATCACACAAGCATATTTTGTAGGCACCTAAGTATACTCTTTTATATCAGTTGTAGTGTTGCTAATTTAGTCATATAGGACATAGACAGAATGGGAAATAAACACTAAATATTTCTTTATTACCTCAAATATTTCTCTTTATTCTCACTACATTTTCCTGGTCCAGACCTTTATCATTTTTTTTTTCAACCTGGGTACTGGCTTTCTGACAAGTCTCCACACTTCCTGTCGGCCTCTAACCTCTTCATTCTGTGCATTCACCCTGCCACCACTATCAAAAGTAAAGGTCTGACTATAAATAAAGCCTCTGACTAAGTGCCTTAGCATGAAAAGGAAAAAAAATCTAAGATCCACAGCATGGCATTCAATTCCCATATTCAGCTCCACCCCAAAGTATACTTCAGGCCACCAGAACTCTTGATATTGTTTCTTGACCACTCCTTGCTGAGCCTATACTCCCCGGAATCCTCCTCCTGGAATGTCATTTTCTAGGTGCTTTCCCAAAGTATGTTTTATCCCTCAGAGCTAATCATAGAGATTCTACTTTGACATTTAGTTCGGAAACATCCACTCCCATAATATTCTGTGTATAGCTTATTCATAGCACTTGCCATGTTATTTCTTTTATTACAATGTAGTGGATTACTTCTCTATAAATAAAATGTATTTATTGCAGAAAATTTGGAAAATACAGAATGAAAGCCAAATGAAATCATCTGGAAAGAAGAGTCTATTAATATTTTGAAGTATATTTTCCAATCCTTGGGTCTATGCATAGATTCATGTGTTTTTCCTCTCTTGCACCCTTGCACACACCACACACATATACACAAAAACACACGCTTACCCAATCCAACATATTTTATAATCACCTTTATCTTCCACTTAAAAATACATTGTAAGCTTGATTATATATCCTTCTGTGTTCAGAAAGTAAACTCCATGAACAACAGGAACTGTGTGTGTGTGTAAAACACATAGAAACATTTAGATGAGTGAATAGTACATAATAGGGTTTCAAGAATTATTTTCAAGAATTATTTAATAAGGAAAATGAACAAGAAGACAGAGAAAAAATCATGAGAAGAACTGGAGCACATGGCAGGTAAAGAGAAGAAAATAAATCACCAAACAGAGCATTGATGACTTTTAAAGTTTTTATATACTTTATATTTGATTCTGAAGTAGCCTGCTGAAGTAGCTATAAGAGTTATTTACATATCAGGAAAGGGAAACTCAGACAGGTTAAGTGACTTGCCCCAGGTTGTGCACCTAATAAGTAGCAGAACTAGTTTTGGGAATGTGTAAACTGTATTTATCTTACTTCACATGACTACTGAACAAAAGGAGAGGGTGGGGCAGCAACAAGATTCCTGCTGAGGGCCATAAGCTTGGAGTGCTATCCCTGCTGTCTGGCTTGGTGCCTAGCACGGAGCTGGCACTAAATAATTGAACTGAGAAGTGAGAAAGAACAAACAAGCAGAAAATAGATGTAATCCAGAGTAAGGCTTTCGCAATCCACTTTTCTCACTCCTCACCATGCTTGTCTGATCTGCTGAGAAAGCCTCCTAGTTGATCTGTCTGCTTCTACTTGTCGTCTAACTCCCTTTTAGTAATTTTTTCATAAATCGAAACTGATCATGTGAAGCAGCATATTGGTTCCCTTTACTCTTGGGAAAATGTTCAAAATATTCTCCTGGCTTTAAGAGGCTCTTCATGGCCAGACCCACTTCACCTCCATCTTTATTTCTCATTTCTCTTCCTCTTTTACATTCAAAACACATTTAGATCCCTGAAATGCTAGAACATTGTCCCCCTGCTCTCTTATGATGTGTAGGAAATTATTACACTTGTAGCAGCTTTATACAATGCAAACTCATCTCATTGTTTCTCTAGGTCAAAGGTCTGTCATAGTGTGGCTGGATTATATTTTTAAAGTCTCACTGGGTTAAAATCAATGTATTGGCCAGGGCTGTGCTTCTCCACTGGAGTTGAGGTTCCTTTTCCAAACTTACTGGTTTAGGGCAGAATTCAGATCCTCATGGTTATGGGACAGTGGTTCGCATTTCCTTATCCCCTTCTTCTTCAAGCCAATAAAAGCACATCAAATCCTTTTGCTTCTTCAAATCTCTCTGACTTCTGCTTCTGCCTCTCTCTTTTATTTTAAGTGTTCATGGGATTACATTAGGCACACTTGGATAATCAAGGATAACCTCTCTATCTTAAAGTCAGCTACTTTATAAACTCAATTAAATCTGCAAGTCCCTTTGCCACATAACATTTTCATAGTCATAACACCAGAGGGAAAAGGCCATGGGGGTCAAATTTCTGCCTACCCAACTGATCACTCCAAGCTTTACCTAGGTGTCCTCAAGGACCCATGCACATTTCTCTGCCTCCATTTCTAGACTATGAGGTTCATGAGAACAGAGACTGTGTCTGTTTCACAAGTCAGAGGTGTGTTGGAGTCTGCATGCACCAACAACTATCAAGTGACTATTAATAGGTATTCAGAAAATTTACAATGTGGCTATTTAATATCGATATTAAAAATTCAAAGTTTACAATTAAATTATATTTTCAAAAGGTAATAAATAATCATAATTTATCACTTCTTATTTATTGTACCCCTGTTTACCCAATCTGTTCTCTTGAGGTTATTTTCATTGATTGTATCTCTGTGGTGGAAACACTATTTATTTATGTGCTATTGCACATCTGTTCACAACTTCCTATTCAGTGATGTCACATTGGTAGCTTGAAATTGGCCATATTAGGAGTATTTATACCACAGAAGTCAGCAAATTAGTTATTGGCTTGATTTATTATTTATTTTCTTGTATAGACTTGAGAAAATGATGGTGGAAATGTTAATAATATAGATTAAGTATAAAAGTGAGCTATAGCCATTACACAAAAACTTGAAGAAATGTTATTCTTCCAATCTTCTAAACCTGTGATAAGAAAAAAAGCAGCTCACATTATTGACAAAAAAATGAAGTTACAACATATGTCCTTGTTTTGCTTTCATCTTATTCATATATATATATATATATATATATATATATATATATATAAAAGCAAGCAATATTCATGTGTGAATTAATATTCATTCATCAGTTAGAACCATAGGTTGGCTGAAGATACAAGAGTTTGGTAAAAAAAGAAAAAAAAAAGAAAAATATTTTGTGAGAAGAAATTGGCTCTGTGGAATTTACATTAAGAGGATTGAACAATTTGTGCGACAGATACTTCATATCAATCTTTTACATAAAACGTATATATTATGTATGCATATGTACACATACATGTTTATGCCTATTAGTAAAATTTACCAGCCCGCCACTGGATATATTGAATATACTCCTAGAGCTTACCACAGTGCCTCGTGCCTAGCAAATCCTCAGGAAATGTTTATTTAATTACTGGCTGGATGGAAGGCATGGTCTACATGATTGATCAAAGAACACAGAAGGATGGAAAGGGAAGAGGGGCCAGAAGAGAAGCAGTGGGTTGGAGAAGTTGGGAGGATTCAAGGGACTAGAGATCAGCAGGATGAGCTGAGAATTTCTATAAGATTTCATAGAAGTGAGGAGTAGAGGAGAAAAAAAAATTAAAGGAGTTATGATGAGAGAAAGCATTTGAGACGCTAGAGATAATAGTTAATATATATTAGGTACTTATTTTTTTGCTAGGCCCTGCACTGTAATCCACTTCAAGTTAATAATCTTCTATAATCCTAACAAAATCCTCATTTATCCTCATATCATAGATGCAGAAACTAGGTTAGTAAGGTTAATCAACTTGTCCAGATTCAGTTAGCTACTGGAAAACAGAAGCTGATGTGTTCTGAATCCAAAGCCTGAACTCTAAAAGGCTACACCAAAATCGAAGTGAGATGAGACTATGAGTAGGCCTAATGTAAGTCCTTGCTCTCACAGTGTGTTCAAAGGGCCAGAAGAGGCAGCACCTCAGAACTTATTAGAAAGTTGACCCTTGAGCCCCCATCCCAGATTTACGAAGTCAAAATTTGTCTTTTAAAAAAAAAAATTATAAGATATCTTTGAAATTCCTATGCACCTTAAATTTCAAAACCACTGGTTTAGGGGGCAGATGTGCCAGCACGTGACCACACCACAGATGTTCACTAAAATTAAAGAAGTCAAGAAATACTGTCAGGGGTCTTACATGATTGAAGGTGCCCGGGGCAAAGTAAGGGTGCTTCCTCCTAGCACGTAGGCCTAATGTAAGGCCTAAAATCACCTAGAAGGGGCCGGCCGAGTGGCGCGGTGGTTAAGAGCTGGCTTGGGAAGCCAGCAGCCCTGGTTCGGATCCCACATATGAAGGCCAGTGACACTGCCCTCTACAGCTAAGATGGTGAACAACAGCTCCACCTGGAGCTGGGCTGCTATGAGTCACCGGTGTCAGTGTAGGCTGCAGCCCCTGCTGAAATGGGCTGCCATAAGCTACAGTGAGTGGCTGGCAGCCAGTGTGAGCAGCTGGCAACCGGTGTGAGCTGCCGTCCAGAGGCTGGCGACCGATCTGCCTCACCAGGGAAAAGCGATACCAACATACGCCAGTGGGGCAATGTCCTCTACAGCTGGACAGGAACAAGGGGACAGCAACTTGTCTATTCCCCTTGCCCAGTTCCCCAAAGCTGTTCCCCTTCCCCAATTCCCCAATACAATCTTTTAAAAAATAAAATAAAATCACCTAGAGAGCTTTATATAATATCAGGGCATTGGTTATTTAAAAATGATCCCAGCATATAGCCAGGGCAGTGGACTTGTCAGAAGCATCACATCAGTCATACCATTCTTAGCTGGGCACAGTAGCCTCCGGTTATCAAAACAAATGGTGACAGGAATGTCTATGGCTCTGACCTTGGACTTTTTTTTTTTTTAACATGAGAAAATCACCAGGTTTAAATGGGAACCCCACATACATGGGGAGGCAGAGACCCCACAGGCATGAGAGGTTCCGAGATAGAAAGGGGGAATCTAGGCATATAAGACATTCTGAGCTAGAGATGAGGCAAGGTTCCTTTGGGGCTTCAAAGTATCATTGCAGGATGAGAAAAAGAGCAGATGTTTAGGAAATAGAAGTTTGCCTTGCCGTATAGATATGACCTTGGGTTTTCGAGGCCCCAGACATCTCCAACCTGGGGGTATAATCTCCCCCTGCCCCACAGTAGATTCCTGGCTTTGCTCTCTACACAAACAGCCTTGCATTGGCACTCTGAACAAGACCCCCCTGGCCCTTAGGATGTCACAGGTCCCTCACCTAACACAGCTTTTTCCCTCCTCGCCACTAAGCCACATCCTTTCCCTCTTCCAGCCCACATGTATTTCCAGTCTTAAAATGATTTTTTAATGAAAGCCTTTTTTCCTGCCCACATGACATCACATCCCCTCACCAGGATTAAATTATACCACAGATCCTTGGAAATAAATTGTTCAGAATAAACAGAAGGGTTTAAGGGAGGGTACACAGTTCTGTTTGTTGAAATCAAGCATTCTCCATTTTTAAAAAAACGCCGCTGAAGCTAGCCTGTTTCCTTTTGTCTGGGGCCTCTGCTGTGTGGTAACAATCCCAGGCCCACAAAAGAGTGAGAGCTCCCTCCCACATGCACTGCTTTTAGACTGTTCTTCCCAGCTGCAGAGCAACAATGCTCATGCTAGCCAGATCTCAAAACAGGTCTCAGAAGAAGATGGGAAGCAGGACGAATTGGTGCTTCTACTTTTCTCTCCATAATCCTTCCCCAGGCTTCAGATTTATACATGGACTTCTGTTATCAACTGATCTCTTTTAAAAAGTCTCTTGTCTCTGGGCGGTAGGGAGCCTCTTTGAGAAGAGCAATAAGAAAGCTTATGAGCTTCCTCTCACATGATCAACAGACTGATTACATCCTTGTGGTTTAGCAACGTCCTCTTTCCTCTCACCAGCTGCTGAACACATTGCCAGTAACCCTGATTGGGGATGTAATTGGTTCTATGGAATTTGCTCCATTCCTAACGATATTTCAAGCTTGTAATTAGATGGTGGGTTATGTATACTGAAAAATGGTTCAGATGAATATAAGGGAAAGTGTTTCCAGGTTATCGCCTCATTATAAGAACTCATTAAGGCATGCAAACCAATTTCACTTATTTCCTCTTGTTTTTCAGAGAAAGGTTTTCGGTTTGTTTTGGTTTGCTTTTGTTTAGTTTTGATGGGGGTAGGTGGTGATGGTGGTGCTTACAGAAATTCTAGAAAAAAGGCATGGCGATGAAATATGTTTAAAAGAGGCAAACTGAAGCAGTCTCTAAGAAGGAAGTCAGGTAAATTTCCTTGGACACTTGAACAGTTTTAATTTGATTTGAGTCCTCACTTGTACTTTGTAAGTTAAAATTTTCTGTTTAAATTATAAATTCTAGGTACATAAATACTTATTATCATTCGTTTATTTATGTATACATACATTTATCCACTAATTTGTTCATTTATTCAATAAACATTTCCTGGATGTTTGATATAAACAATGGGTTCAGAGTAAAGAGAAATAAATCAGGCGTGTTCCCTGTCCTCAAGTAGCTTATACTCTAAAGGGGTAAAAGAGTATACATGTAAAAACATAGGGCTACAGGGCTCTAAAATTTTACAAGTACTAAAATGGAAATTTCTGGAGACTACAATGGGAATACTATGGGATCCCAGCAAACATGATCAACTTTATAATGGTGGCAGTAGCTAGGTAGGAAACTTTTCTTCTTAAAGCAAAGGGAAAAAGAAGAGCAAGAAATTTCTGGGCGAAACAAAAAAGCTTTAGGATCACTTTTCTATAATCAAAACTGGGGTGCTTCAGATTTTCTGTCTAGCTCACCTTAGTTTTCCTGCACATGACATCATATCTCTCACCAGAAACAAATTATACCACAGATCCTTGGAAATAAATTGTACAAAATAAACAGAAGAGGGCCAGCCTAGTGGCACGGTGGTTAAGAGCTGGCTTGGGATCCCACATATGACGGCCAGTGACACTGCCCTCTTAAAAAAAAATAAAATAAATGAATAAATAAACAGAAGAATTTAAGGGAGGGTATATAGTTCTTTGTTCAAATTAATATTCTCCTTTAATTAATTTTTTTAAAGCCTATGTACCCCTGATTTTTTGTTTCTTGCTTTTGTTTTTTTGTGTTTTTTTTTTTTTTTTTTTTTTTTTTACATGAAACCCACATGTCATCTAGGGTAGTCCTACTCCTTAAACTAAGACTACTCAGAATTTCCATACCATGATCAATGCCTTTTCTAAGAGATCTCTGAATCCCTGAAGGATTTCAACTTACGTTGTACTTCTAGCTCTGAGCACCTGATCCCACAAATCAGTCTCAGTTAAGGATTATCTCATCTTCCTTGCATGATGCCTCTGATTTATACCTCTTTGACTCAGGTATAGAATTTCATATCTTTTCCTTGATCTTAATAAGCACCACCAACAAAATCATTCAGGTATATTGCTCCTACATGTAATAATACTTGACCCAATCTGTCTTTGTCTTTTGACCATGCAGGAACAGTGGTGTCACTTGTTTTCTCTTCATCTTGGTGGCATGGCTGTCTCCATTTCCCACTCTCTTTTTCTAGACATGCCCTTGGCTTGCTCCTGTGAACTCCAAATTCTTTTTATACAGAATAATGAAGTACTCTTCAACCTCAGTCCAAAAATTCAGCTCTATGGCACTTTTTAAAAAAATTTGTTTTTCAATATCAGTTGACATGCAGTATTATAGTAGTACAACATAGTGATTAGACATTTAAACTTACAAAGTGCTCATTCCAATAAATCTGGTACCCACCTGACACCATACATAGTTACTACAATATTACTGACTATATTCCCTTTGCTGTACTTTATATCCCCCTATTTTCATAACTGGCATTTTATACTTGTTAATCCTTGCACCTTTTTTTCACCCATCCCCCCAACCTTCCTCCCATCTGGCTACCATCAGTTCTTTGTGTCTGAGTTTATTTCTGTTTCATTTGTTCCTTTGTTTTTGTAGATCCCATATGTAAGTAAAAATATATGGTTTTTGTCTTTCTCTGTCTGATTTGTTTCACTTAGCATAATACCCTCTAGGTCTATCCATGTAGTCATAAATGGCAAGATTCATTTCTTTTCATGGCTGAGTAATATTCCATTGTATATATGTACCACCACTTCTCTATCCATTTGTCTAGCAATGAACACAGATTGCTTCCATATTGTAGCTATTGTAAATAATGCTACAACAAACATAGGGATGCAAATATCTTTTCAAATTAGTGTTTTGGATTTCTTCAGATAAATACACAAAGTAGAATTGCTGGGTAATATACAGAGGGTGCTAAAAAAATGTATACACATTTTAAGAAAGGAAAAAACTATTAAAATTGTAATACTCAATATACACCAATAAGAAAAGATGGATGCAAGTCATGTTTTACTTCTGTAATTACAAGAGGTGCTCAAAGTGATTTCCATCAGCACCCAGACACTTCTGATTATGGCAAACTATTGCTTGAGCAATATTGACCAAAGTGTCCACTTGAATACATTTCTCCCACCTCCAGTAGTACTTCTATTTTAATGGTTTGAAGAGCCTCCATACTATTTTCCATAGTGGCTGCACCAATTTATAATCCAACTACCAGTGCATAAGGGTTCCCTTTTCTCCACATCCTTGCCAAAACTTCTTGTTTGTTGATATATTGATGATAGCCATTCTGACAGATGTGAGGTGATGTCTCATTGTGATTTTAATTGCATTTCCCTGATGATTAGTGAAGTTGAGCATCTTTTCATGAATCTATTGGCCATCTGTATGTCCTCTTTGGAGATATGTCTATTCAGATCCTCTGATCATGTTTTAATTGGATTGTTTGTTTTTTAGATGTTGAGTTATATGAGTTTTTAAAATAAATTTTGGATATTAATGCCTTATAAGATAACCCTTTAAAAGATGTATCATTTGTGAATATCTTCTCCCATTCAGTATGTTGCCTTTTCCTTTTGTTGATGGTTTTTTTCTCTGTGCAAAACCTTTTTAGTTTGATGTAGTTTATTTTTTCTTTTGTTTCCTTTGCCTGGTGAGACATATCAATATATATATATATATATATATATATATATATATATATATATATATACAGACACACACACATATGTGTGTGTGTGTCTGTACATATATATACATATATAATTAAAAATGATATCCAACAGTTTACTGCCTATGTTTTCTTCTAGTAATTTTATGGTTTTAGATCTTACATTTGAATCTTTAATCCATTTTGAGTTTATTTTTTATTTTATTTTATATATTTTTAAAGATTTTATTGGAGAATTGGGGAAGGGGAACAGTGTTGGGGAATTGGGGAAGGGGAACAGCCAAATTGTTGTCCTTCAGACTTAGTTGTGGAGGGCCAGCTAGCTCAGCTCCAAGTCCAGTCGCCATCCGGCTGCCTGATGGCAGCTCGCAGCCACTCAGCTCAAGGTGCCATGTTCAATCTTAGTTGCGGATGGGTGTAGCTCACCATCCCATGCAGGAGTTGAACTGGCAACCTTGTTGTTAGGAGCACGTGACTCACCAGCTGAGCCATCTGCCACCTATTGGCTACTCAGTGGCAGTTCAGCTCAGGTGCATCTCACTGGCCCATGTAAGAATCAAACCGGTGACCCTGTTGTTCAGAGCTTTCTCTCTTAACCAGCTGAGCCACTCAGCCAGCCCCTTGAGTTTATTTTTGTGTATGGTTCAAAGAAAGTGGACAAGTTAAATTTTTTTGCATGTAACTCCAGTTTTCCTAATACTATGGAAAGAGACTGTCTTTACCCCATTGTAAATTCTTGTCTCCTTAGTAATAGATTATTTGACCATATAGCCATGATTTTATTTCTGGGCTCTCCATTCTGTTCCATTTATTTAGGTCTCTATTTTTATGCCAGTACCATGCTGTTTTGATTACTATAGGCCTGTAGAATAGTTTGATATCAGGAGCAAGCATGATACCTCCAACTTTATTCTTATTTCTCAAGATTGATTTAGTTTAGCTATTCAGGGTCTTTTTAGATTGATTTGGGTAGTATGGACATTTTAATGATGTTAAATCTTCATATCCATGAGCATGTTACAGCCCTCCATTTATTTGTATCTTCTTCAGTTTCTTTCGTACACATCTTATAGTTTGCTGAACAGAGGTCTTTCACCTTCTTGATTAATTTATTCCTAGGTTTGTTTTTTTATTTTTAATACAGTTGTAAATGAGATTGTTTTCTTAGTTTCTCTTTCTGATACTTCATTATAGGTGTATACAAATGCAACAAATTTCTGAATATTAATTTTTTATCCTGTTACTTTACTGAATTCAATTATTAATTTTAATTTTTTTTTGTGTGTGAAACCTTTAGGGTTCTCTCCATATAGTTATCATGTCACCTGCAAATAATGATAGTTTTACTGCTTCCTTTCCAATTTGGATGCTTTTTGTTTGTTTGTTTGTTTGTTTGTTTTAACTTGTCTAATTGCTTTGGCTAGGATTGCCAATACTATGTTGAATAAAAGTGTGAAAGTAGACATCCTTGACTTGTTCCTAATCTTAAGAGAAAGCTTTCAGCTTTTCATTGTTGAATATATGTTAGCTGTGGGGTTGTCATAAGATGAACTTTATCGTGTTGAGGTATGTTCCCTCTATTCCCACTTTGCTGAGAGTTTTCATCATTAATGATAAGTTTGTCAAGTGCTTTTTCTGAATCTAGTGATATGATCATAAGATTAAGATTTTTATCATTTATTTTGTTATGTGGTGTATCCAGTTAATTGATTTGCAAATGTTAAATTAAGCTTGTGTACCATGAATAAATCCCACTTGATCATGATGTATGATTTTTAATTAATGTACTGCTGAATTTAGCTTGCTAATATTTTGTTTAGGATTTGTGTATCTATGTTCATCAGGGATATTGGCATATATATATATATATATATTTTTTTAATGGCTTTGTCTAGTTTTTGTATCAGGGTATTTCTGGAATTTAAAATGAGTTGGGAGCCTTTCCTTCCTTTCAATTTTTTGGAATTGTTTTAGAAGGACAGGTATTAATTCTTTGAATGTTTGGCAAAATTCACCTGGGAAGCAATCTGGTCCAGGAATTTTGTTTGTTGGGAATTTTTGGATTACTGATTAAATTTCATTAGTAGTTATCAGTCTGCTCAGATTTTCTGTTTCTTCCTAATTCAGTTTTGGAAGCTTGTATGTTTCTAGGAAATTATCCATTTCTTCCAGGTTGTCCTTTTTGTTGACATATAATTGTTTGTAGTATTTTCTTACACTCTTTTGTATTTCTGTGGTGTCAGTTGTCACTTCTCCTTTTTCATTTCTGATTTATTTAGGCTCTCTTTTTTTTCTTGATGAGTCTAGCTAAAAGTTTACCAATTTTGTTTATCTTTTCAAAGAACCAGCTTTTGGTTTCATTGTTCTTTTTTTATTGTTTCATTGGACTCTACTTCAGTTTTTTCTACTCTGATCTTTATTATTTCCTTTCTTCTACTCACTTTGGATTTTGTTTGTTCTCCTGATTCCTTTAGGTATTAGGTTAGATTGTTTATTAGAAATTTTTCTTTTTTCTTGAGGTATGCCTGTTTGCTATGAGTTTCCCTCTTAGAACTGCTTTGGCTGTGCCCATAGATTTTTTATTTTTTGTCACTGTGTTTTTGTTTTCATTTCTCTCGAGGTATCTTTTGATTTCTTCTTTGATCTCATTGTTAACCTATTCATTTTTTAGTAGCATGTTGTTTAGCCTCCATATGTCTGTGTGTTTTTCAGTTTTCTTTTTGTAATTGATTTCTAGCTTCATAACATTGTGATCAGAAAAGATGATTGATTTGACTTCGTTCTTCTTAAATTTACTGAGACTTGTTTTTGTGGCCTAACATAGTCTGTCCTGGAAAATGTCTCACGTGCACTTGGAAAAAAAAATGTATATTCTACTACTTTGGGTGAAATTTCCTAAAAATATCAATTAAGATCATGTGTTCTAATGTGTCATTTAAGGCCATGTCTGTCTGGATGATCTATCTGTCTGGATAATCTATCTATTGATGCCCCTACTATTACTGTCTTACTGTCAACCTTTCCTTTTATATCCATCATTATTTGTTTTATATATTTTGGTCCTTCTATGTTGGGTGCATAGATGTTTACTAGAGTTATATCCTCTTGTTGGATTGATCCCTTTACTATTATGAAGACCCCTTGTTTGTCTCTTGTAACAGCCTTTCTTTTAAATTCTATTTTTCCATATCCTAGCATTAGTGGCTGAATTATGTCCCACTCCCCCAATTGATACATTAAGCCCTTACCCCCAGCACCTCACAATGTGACTATTTGGATATAGGACCCTTAAAATGCTGATTAAGGTAAAATGAAGCTATGAGAGTGGGCCCTAATCCAATTTGACTGGTGTCCTTATAAGAAAATTTGGACACACAGAGAGATACCAGGGGTACGCATACACAGATGAAAAAACATGTGAAAGAAGGTTATCTGTGCACCAAACAGAGGGACCTCAGAAGAAACCAACCCTACTGACACCTTTTGAACTTCCAGCCTCAAGAATTGTGAGAAAATAAATTTCTGTGGCAACTAATACACTTAGAAATAGCACTCATCTTTAGTAAATACCAGTAAGACTGATCTTGGTTCTTCCACTAACCAACAAATAGTCACTTTTTAAAATCTAATTTCAAAGATTGAATGAATACATGTATACAGTGAGTTACAAAGTACAAAGATCTAGAAAAATATTATAAGTTAAAATTTAAAAGAAATGTACTGTGTGCTCCTCGATAAATGTCTTTTCTTTGGAAGATCTGAGTTTTCTCATTTCTGAAATAAGACTGTTGAAAAGATAAGATATTTTTCCCTTAAATTTAAGAGTCTGTCATTTACTGTTAGATCATTTACTGTTTGAACATCATTGGCAATACTAGTTACAATGATGATGATGAAAAGTGAAGGCATTCAGGCCAGGATTTCTCCAGCCATGTGTATAAGAACTTATAATCAACACATGACATGTTTGTCTTCACTTGAAGACTATCATTAGAAACTAACTTTTTCTGCCTGAGAAGATAAAGAGTAATAATCTATAATGTGATTGTATTTTATTACAATAAACTAGATTATGCTGCAGTAATAACCAGCCTCCAAATCTCAATGGATTAAGCGCTGATTTATTTCTCTTTTCATTGTACATTTCCAGTGAATGTCAGCACTGCTCATATTAGTGGGAGTAATCTAAAGTATAATATTAGAAAAAGTTCCAAAAAATTACTTAGATAAATAACAAGGAGAGAGAATAAAACATGAAATCATCTTGCCTTTTCAAATTACTAATCAAATCATTCCTATGAACTAAGAACTTGAGCAGACTTCCTTTATTCCCTAATTTCTGTCCTAAAATAGGAAGAGTATCCTTTCACTAAAGCTTTGGGGAAAAAAAAAAGAAAGAATTCTCACTGTGGCAGAGCCAAGAAACAAGTATAAGAGGTATCAGAAAAAATCCTTTTGGTGGTATACATCTTTTGAAATTCCAAATCTTACGCTGGTTGTTTAGTAAAAAAGAGCAAATTAATGAGTTAATTGATTAGCCTGCCAAAGGAATGAGAGCATCTTCTGATCATTGACCAAGGATCTCTGAAAAAATGTAACCGGTTTCATTTTACAGATGAAGAAACTGACATCCATAAAGGTCAAGTCATCAGTTCAAAATCTAAACCTGGTCTTCTCTAGTCACCTCCTTCACTTTCTGAGCCTCTGTCTCCCTTTTTACTTTTATCTACCTCAAATGCCTTCCTTTCCACACACTGATAGAGTTTCAAAATTCAGGATCAAGGAAGTCCCAAATGGGCTGCATTTCTGAAGAAACAACAGCTCACACTGCTCTAGCTTTCCCCCGGGCCTTTATTTGCTTTCTAAGAAATTCAGACAGAATTTTACTTGTTAATCCTTGTATCTGGATTTATATTTTAAAACTAAGTTTGAGGTATTGATTGATTTTGATGAAAGAAAGAATCCTTCATGGTGGGATTATGAACTTCAGGGAGAGGGAAATGTGAGTAAGACTTTCCTGGTGTCTTTGAAATCACGCCACCACAGCATCAGCCTCGACAGAGGAATGGCATTCCAGTCCACACACCGGAAATCTGCTATGCAAAGATGTTCATCATTTGAGTATGGTCCATGAATCAAGAAATTTAACCCAAACGGAAGCGTTTCAAAAAATATAGGGCACGAGGAGGAGGATTTCAGATGTTTCATACAACTACAGTGTTTAAAAAAAAAAAAGAAAGAAAAAAATTCACAAGTATTTGAGTCATCTACTCTTGTCTTTTTCTGTCATTCACTCAGACTCATCTAATTAAAACCTCTGGTTATTCCCACAGATGTTTCCAGACTGATTATTGCAGTCTTCCTTCACAGCTTGCTGGATCCCTATCTTGTAATAGAGTATGACCTCTTTTGGTTGGTGCTTGGTAGCATTTCAACACAGGACTAACATAAGGATAATCTCAAATAAGTAGATGGAAATCTAACATAAAGCATTAGTCTGTAAAGGAAATAGCTATGTACCAAGATTTTTGCTACAACCCAGTTGAAGAAAGACAGAAAAATGAATAGTCAGGCTTCTTGCCAGAAACCTCAGATTCTGCCCTGATTTTCCCATGGCTATTTGGCATACCAACAAACATTTGAGTTTAATTTCTTTGTTTGTACTTGTCTTCGTTCCCCCCTCCCTGCTCCCCAGTGTTGCAACTTGCTTACCTAAGCCTCGTCAACCCACTTAAGTAAGCATAAGTGGGAATTTCCATTGAACACATTTCTAGAGAATGTCTGATGTTGGTCATTGAATTGGAAGCAATTATCTTGTCTAATGTACATAAAACACTATTTAACCCCTTCTGCTGTCATCACCCTTCCACTCCAGTGTT
Organism: Aselliscus stoliczkanus; assembly: GCA_033961575.1. Taxonomy (NCBI): domain Eukaryota; kingdom Metazoa; phylum Chordata; class Mammalia; order Chiroptera; family Hipposideridae; genus Aselliscus; species Aselliscus stoliczkanus. Next base: position 75,145,671 of record CM066736.1, read on the forward strand.
GTAGTGTTCAATCAGAGACATTGAGATTAATTGCTAACCACATCATTTGCTATTGTCTTGTACCCCCTGCTTTATACATTTATACCCACCTTCAGGGGCCCAGAGGATGGCCACGTTTCCACCCAGTTCTAGGCCCTTCTATTCTCACGGTCACCATCTGCAATTGAAATTGCATGTCAGCATCAAGCTATATGTGGAGTTGCTGAGCAACCTTGCAGATCTCCAAGCATCTCTTATACAGTGAACACAAATTTATAAGCCAGGGTAGGCAGCAACCACACCAATAAAACTAAGAATCAACTGTCTTCTAGTATAGGAGGTGTGGAAAGTCTAGTGAATCTCTCATTAACCTTCCAAGTAGCCACAGTCATACAGTGAGGATGAACCATCCTCATAAAATGAAGAAGTAAAAATTATAACCATAACGAGTTTTTACTGTTTTCTGTTTGTTTGTTTAAAGCATTGGCCTTACTTGTATCCTAAGAAATTATAAAATGTTTTCTCTTGCTCTTAGCTTTTCATTCCATGTCCATCTCTGCCTCCCTCCCCCAACCATCTCTTCTGCCCCAGTTGCTGTTGCTCTGTATAAAGCCTTGGCCACCCAACCTGAGTGGAAGTAGATGGCAGCAATTTTAGCTTACCTATACTGTATGCTCACTGCCTAACAAACAGTTCTAACACCAGGCAACAACTCAATAAATATAGGTGAAAAAATGAAGAACCTATAAAGACCAATCAAATTATATGAGACTATATGTAAATATGCAACTTAAAACATAAGTATCCATTTAATCTGGTAGAAAATTCTATAAAATGTTAGAATTGGGAGCCAGCTGAATGGCTCGGTTGGTTAAGAGTGTGAGTTCTGAGCAACAGGGTCACTGGTTCAATTCCCACATGGGCCAGTGAGCTGTGCCTGAGCTGAGCTGCCAACAAGTGGCAGGATGGCTGAGCTGGTGAGAGCTTGTGGTCCTAACAACAAGGTTGCCAGTTAGATTCCCTCATGGGATGGTGGGCTATGCCCACCCACAACCAAGATTGAACATGGCACCTTGATCTGAGTGGCTGTGAGCTGCCGACGGGCAGCCAAGATGGCAATTGGACTTGCAGTTGAGCTAGCTGTGTCCTCCACAACTAAGATTGAAGGACAACAACTTGGCTGTTCCCCTTCCCCATTCCCCAACACTGTTCCCCTTCTCAAATTCCCCAATAAAAAATCTTAAAAAAAAAAAAAAGTTTGAATTGGAAAGGCTCTTATATATTATTTAGTTCAGTCTCCTAATTTAAAAAGTGAAGGTGTAAGGTGCACATACCTAGAAAAGTCACATAGACAGCTAAGGTAAAATCATGCCTAGACCTCCCTCTGGGAGCCATACAAATTTCTCCCCCTCATTAGTACTCTTTTCTGATTAATTTCCCATTCTCATCATATGCAGCTTTGGTATTGCCTCAGCCAGCTACCCAGAACATTCCCATGATTTTTCTTCTGCTTTGTTTTTTGTCAGTTAATGTATTTATTTTTTTTCATGAGTCAGACTTTTCTCCCTAACTGTAATGACCTTTTATCAAGCTTACAGCAACTTCTCTTTTGTTTCAAATATTCCCTAAGTTGCCTAAATTTCCACCATCCTTTCCAAGTTTAAGAGGGGAAAAAGAACATAGTAGAAGGGAGTTTGAAAACTTACTCTGAAATGTGATGTGAATTAATTGGAGGGTAGTGGGTCAGGGAAGGAGGGAAATGTCCCAGACAAGGAAATACCAAAGCCTATAATACTCCAACTCAGACAGGATAGAACACACCTGAGAAATCTGGAGAAGTCCCAAAGGGCACTTTATGCAAGGAAATACAAATAAATGGGCGAGAAGATCCATTTGGGATATCAAATGACAAAAATAATACAATAAAGTAATGAGTTTGATATCCTTTATCCTAGGAGAAACAAGCCATAGATGGGGGGAGTACAGTACCTCACAAACCATGGAGCATTCTACCTGAGGGATTTGAGGCAAGAGTGAGTTTCATGCAATGTTAGAAGAGGCAATAGGGCATAAGTGACTATTAAGGCTGGCAGGTTCTATTTCTTAGGACTTGGGGCGCTAGCTAAAACTAAGTTGGAGGATTGTGAATGGTGTATGTTAGGTTTCCTAGACAGTGAGTCCTTTCCTATAAATGTGGGTTGACTCAGGTTTGGATTTGTGCCATGGGCTGGGCTACTGGGGCAGCCTCCATTTTGTGGATCCTGATATATGAATTTCCTTTATCAGGGTTATCTTTCCCAAAAACAAGCAGTGTAAAAATGAAGCAAAGTCCACAGTTAGTACATTCATTCAAATATTCATTTATTCAACTAACATTTAGAAATTATGTTCATTTGTACTAAATTGCATACCAGATAACTGGGCTACAGTGGAAAGAAACCTTTCCTCAAGGAGTTCAGGTTCATGACACAAAAGAATGTTAAAGGAAATTTCTCAGATGTATTAATTTTGAGCAAAGGTCTTGGTTTATTTCAAACTTTCCATAAGAGTACTAGTTTCACAGAAAGCCAGTTCAAATCTTGCTTCTGCAGAGTCTTTATACAAAAAAAGTACAAAACATGGGCTGGCCGAGTGGCGCAGTGGTTAAGGGCTGGCTTGGGAAGCCAGCGGCCCTGGTTCGGGTCCACATATGAGGGCCAGTGACATTACCCTCAAAAAAAAAAAAAATACAAAACAAAATACACTGTATTGATAGAATTGTTAGTCTATGTGATAGAAAGAAATGTATGTTAAAATTTGTTGATCTAGTCCCAAAATTGTTTAAAGGTTTTAGGTTTATAAAACTATCATACGTATATCAGTTTTGCAGGCCAAACTGTAATTTAACTGCCCAGGATGTTACTCTGATACTACTTGATGTTACTTCCAATTAGTAAAGAAAAATTGATCTAGATGTTATCAAAAAGTAATTATGTTTTTGCTCAGGTTTGAGACAATTCGTTTCTTTTCAATCCCTTTTCAATTTCTTCTAAGCAAAAGAAGAGACACATGAACTGAAATTTGTAATATATATTCTCTTCACTCTGACTCTTTCATCAAGTATTCTTTTTTAAGATTTTTTTTGGGAAACTGGGGGAGGGGAACAGCATTGGGGAATTGGGAAAAGGGGACAGAAAAGTTGCTGTCCTTTTGTTCTTCAGTCTAGTTGTGGAGGACACCACTTAATTGGCCCATGTTGATATTATGATCATTGTGCTCTTCCCAGCTGAGGCAGTTGCTTGCTGGCCATTGGATGGCCACTCATGGTGGCTCATAGCAGTTCATGGTAGCTAACGAAAGCTCACGCCAGCTGCTGTGCAGCCTATGCTGTTGCCGGCGGAACAGTAGCTCAACTCCAGGTCAAGCTGTTGTTCACAATCTTAGCTGTAAAGGGTGCAGCGTCACTGGCCCATGTGGGAACCGAACCAGTGGCCCTGTTGCTCAGAGCTCGCACTCCAAAGCCAACTCTTAACCAACTGAGCCAGGCTGCCGGCCCCATCAAATATTTTTACTACCTGACTAGTAGTGAAAAGTACTTAGTGAGCGGAGACCTGGTCTGAAGTTCTGTCCCGCCACTTAATCAGGTTGGAAGGTTGAAAAAGTTATTTGAACTTTCTGAACATCAGTTTCCTCATTTCTAAAATGAAAGTAGTTTCCAACCTAGGAGTGTTTTGTGAAGATTATATAGGATAATGTATGTAAAAGCACCTGGCACAAAGTAAGCATCCGATATATTATAATTACTTTAATTATATCACCATCGTTATTTTCTTCCAGTCAGCGTGGGTACATCCTGCCCATTGCACTGGGTAGAAATCAAAGCATCTAAGGTTGGGATCTTAGCTCCAAAACTTGGTAGTTATAAGATCAGAGAAAGTTATTTAATGTTTCCCATTTAAATTCTTCATCTATAAAACGGTAAAATAAGAACTGCATCACAGAGTTGTGATGGCAACTAATTGAAATAATATGAGTAAGTGCCCCGTATGGTATAGATCCTTCCAAGTGACATTCTCCTTACCCAGAATATCTAGATCTGTTATTTTGGCCAATTGGAAGGCATTCCTGTGTTATAAGTGAGTAAATGGGCATTTAATTTCTCAGCTTGGTTGCAACTTTTGTTAGTATGAGGCAGTCCTTTATGGTCTTCTTATTCTTGGAGAAGGGGCTCAAGTCACATTAAAAAACAAGCAAAATTGAGGACAAAAATCAGGATAATTGTCCACATAAGAAGCCCTACACCATGAAATCATTTGTTCTCTAGTTTAAACTGAGTATAAATATATAAAAAGAAATGAAAATCAGAGTACTGACTTCCATGTTATTTGTCTAAGATAGGAGTCAGCAAATTTTTGAGACAGAAGACCTGCCAGGGGTCGGCAAACTATGGCTCGCGAGCCACATGTGGCTCTTTGGATACGTACATGTGGCTCTGAAGTACAATTGAAAATGAAAATAAAACTATCATAGTTTCATTTATAATATTACTTTAAATTTTCCTTATTTGTAAGAATATATTTATGGCTCTCAAATAATTTTTAAATTCTTGTGAGGGACAGGATTGGCTCTTTCAGGGGTCAGCAAACTTTTGAAACGGGACCTACCCAAAGATCCGCTGTTTGCTGACCCCTGGCCTAAGAGGAAAAACCTAGAGAATTCTTGTAGGTGAAGTGCAGGAGACGGAGTCCATTTGGGGTCCAGTTGGCTGGTAGGCATGAGAGCAGTTTCTCAGGAATTTGCATCCTCTGTCACCATTCCCCGTGCTCATCCCTATGTCCATGTATTGAGATCTTGGCTCTAGTTATTCTTAACTACCTAATATTCTCTGATGATTTTGTTTCAATGCCTTTGTACCATCTAGTGCTTCTGCCAGAAGTGGCTCTGTGCACTTTTCCTCTGCCTTTCTTCTGTACCTCTACACTTGCATAAGTTTTAAGACGCAGCTCAAGTGTTATGTCCCCTGGAAAGACTTCCTTCTCTCACACCATCAATACCTTGTCTCGGTTTTGTTGTTGTTTGTTTGTTTTGTTTTGTTTTGTTTTGTTTTGCTTTGGACTCTGCCTTGACCTTCACCACAGACATCCCAGGCAATATCTTTTTGTTTTTGTTTTTTTGTTTTTTTAAAGGTTTTATTGGACAATTGGGGAAGATATTGTCAACAGCCAAGATATTGTCCTTCAACCTTAGTTGTGGAGGGCGGAGTTACCTCAGCTCCAAGTCTAGTCGCCATCCGGCCACCTGTCAGCAGCTCAGTGCAGCTCAGTTCAAGGTGCCGTGTTCAATCTTAGTTGTGGGTGAACCAGCAACCTTGTTGTTAGGAGCACGTGTTCTCACCAGCTGAGTCATCCAGCTGCCTCTTGGCAGCTCATTGGCAGCTCAGCTCAGGCACAGCTCACTGGCCCATGTGGGAATTGAACCGGCGACCCTGTTGCTCAGAGCTTGCTCTCTTAACCAACTGAGTCACTCGGCCAGCCCCCAGGCAATATTTTTTGATTTTCCATCTCCATTTGATGATTGATAAAGCATCAAATGTAGGCACTATGTTTTATCCCCTCTTCCAACATTTTTCTTTTTTTTTTTTTAACCTCAAGCCTAGTCCACATTAGGTTCTCATTAACACTTAACATGAGACTGACAAGTCAAAAATTGAGATAGAAACAAGGTTAAGTTCCAAGTGAATATAAAAATGAGCAGCTTTAACTTTAATTGGTGTGTAAAGGGTATGTGTTGCGATCTCCTAGTATGCTATTCTTAGGAAGTTTTAGGCTGTTGTTATTTATTTTATTTCGGTTTTGGTATAGGGAGCATGTTTTGTTGTTTATTTATGTATTTGTTTGTTTTTCATCTCTAAAAGAGGAATACTAATTACTGTTCAAGGTGATTGTAAGATTTGAAAAGATAACATGTGAATGTGCATAGTGTAGTGCTTCCGAGGTAAGTAATCAATAGATGTTGCTATTCTAACAACAATTATCAATAGTCTTTTTACAAAAAGATTGATAATAGCAATTATCAATAATCTTTTTACAAAAAAACAAAAACCAAACCAAAACAAAAAACAAAAAAACAACTTACACAAAATAACTAGTAACTTACATAGACCTTACTGAAAATTTTATAGGAAAATTAGAGAAAACTGTTTACATCTCACTCTCCACCACAAACCATGGAAAACCCCCATATAAAGCCTCTTCTCAGCCAGAATAGTATGGGGGATCTGCTCTTTGACCCTTAGGTAACTACTTAGGAGTAAAATGGCTAGATTATATAATAGATGGATGCTTAAGTAAAAAAAAAAAAATACTACCAAAAGTTTTACAAAGTGGTTTTACCATTTTACATTCGCACCAAACGTGTATGAGAATTGTTTCCAACTTTTGGTTTAGTCAGTCTTTTTAATTTTAGCCATTTTATATCTTATATTCATAATGGTCTTGTATCCATAGACATAAAGAATTACTAAATTAATAAGAAAGGGACCATAAAAATTAACCTGATTCTTGAATAAGTACTTAAATAAAGAGGAAGAGGCTAATTTACTTGCTGAGAGTAGGAGCAGGAAGATCTTAAGGAGAAAGGTGAATCTTTAAAGTAAGTCATGAAAGGAACAGGAACAGAACAGTTCATGACCAGACCACACAGAAAGATTTCATAATAACACTGGGAGCCTAGTTGGGACATTATGTAGCAAGGTTTTGTAATTTGTCCAGTACTGTTCAGTCTCTTGGGAATAGCAGGAGAAAATCAGGGTCCAAGTCAGAGATAATAATCGTACCAAGTTATTCAGAATGGGGGAATTTGCTGAAACAAATGATCCCAAAATTCCAGTGACTTGCTGCAAAAGAAGGGTTTGTTTCCCACTTGGCATTCAAATGTAGGCAATGAATGGTCTGTGCTCCACATAGTCTCTCAGGCATGAAAGATCATTTTGTCTTGTCTCTCTGTAGTCATGTTGGTCTCCTAAATTCTCTCCATTCATCCAGTGGATGAAGGGAAAAGTGCTAGAATTAGACATGGTAGGCTTTCGTGGACCAGGAACGGAAGTGCTGCTCATCAGTTCTACTCACACTTCACTGGCCAGAACCTAGTGATAGGTTCCATCTAACTGCTAGAGAAATGGATAAAGAAGTCATCTGACCTAGAAAATTAGGATAATAAAGATACTGGTGACTACTTTCAGTCTCCAATACACAAGGCAAAAGTCAGATACCACAGTATTTTTCAGAATAGGATCAAAAACGGAAACAAGGGAATTTTTCAAGTTCAGTTTCTATAGTAACATGATGTATATGATACACCCCCATTTTCATTTGTCCTCCTGAAAGCTGGCTTACACCCTACCTCCTTAATATCGTTAGCACTTAGTGCCCAGTCTTCTTTTTTTACCTCGTTCTTGGCATCAGCTGGACTTTAGATTTCATGTTCCTCCATCACCTCCCAGCTCTGTGCTCAGAACACACCACTGTGCTTGAGTTTACAACCTCTCCAGATATCCATTCCAACTGCCTGTGGTTTGATTGATACTTGTGCTTAGGTAGTTGATTTCCTCTGCTCTTTTCTTTGCCTATTCAAAATCCTATTTATTCTTCAAAACACAACTTAATTCAATTGACATTGTTGTGTGAAGTTTTTCCATAATAACCAAGTACCTAGACTCTTGGCATGCTTTTAGATTATGCATTTTCCAATTACTTACTTTGATATTGGATTGGGAACTCAAAACCTTGAAGATATTTTTTTTTCATCTGCAGTATGGGAATAATAGTTATCTTATAGAATAATGGTAAATATTCAATCTAATATGTAAAATACAAAGTATCTAGTGTATAATAGATACTCAAGAATCCTAATGATAATTTCTATTCTGTCCAGAACTTGTCATTTTTATTTATCAGTCCTTTCACACATTACCACATTTTCCCATATATTATTGGTGTCTGTGTACTGATCCTATCCTTGTCATTTGATGTGGCATTATGAACAGCTGTTCTTCCTTAAGTGTGTGTGTGTGTGTGTGTGTGTGTGTGTGTGTATTTTTAATAGTACAGAGCACATTCCCTTATGGCATAGATCCAACAAATGTGTTTTTAGGTTCTCATCAAAAAACGTAAATGATGAAAAGATTTAAGCTAATGTGGTAAATACAAGAAATACACAGACTTTTAATAAGAAACAATCTTGCATAAGCAAGCACAAAATGTATCTCAGTAAACATGACAGTACTATATGAACTGTAGCATGTTACACAAATGCAAAGGATGATTATTACAAAGTAGAATAATATTGAAGTTAAAATTTTGCATGTTCTCCATTTACCATTAAGAGTCCAGTTCATAACTCCTTTTATTGCTTTACTCCTCCAGGAGGTGAAACAGAATGATTCCCTGTTGAAGGAAATTAAACTCGTTGGTCATTCTCCACCAAGAAATAGCTTGATAGAGCCATACACAATTTAGTGTATGTAAATACACTAGTAACTGCTCCTCTTTCTTAAATACTGCAGGAAAGCCTCATGGACATCTGGTTTAAGCAAACAGAGAGAGGCTTAAGTGTGTGACCAATTATGTAGGTATACTGAAAAGAAACTTAACAAAAGATTCAGAATTTGAAGGTCTATAGCAAAGTGGCATTAAACACATTTTGTGATTTCATATACACATATTTCCATATACATGCAACTGACAAAAATAAATATACCAAACTCTGTCATGATATGTAATGTTCATCTTTGTATTAGTATTAAGATCTTGCTTCCAAAAACACTGTTCAGGAAGTTGATTTACAGCATTAAAGTTGCTGTTCCTTATGTGTTTCTAAGAAACTAAAAGTTACCAAGTTAGTATGTGGAATTAAGAACTGAGGCTAAAATAAAAAATAAATACAACTAAAAATATGTCATGCCCTCATTGCTTTGAAGCCCCAAAGCGATTTTTAAAAAGAGTTCATGTGATGGCCCTAGTTGAAAATACTTCTATCATTGCCATTTTATTCTATAGAGCATTAAACTGACATGGAATCTAGGTTGCTTATGATTATATAAAGATTGGAAGAGACAGCCTTTTCAGGTATGAAGCTTTCCTGCCTACTGTAGGGACCTCTGTAGTTAAACAAAATGTGAGAGTATCAAAAAATGTTTATTCCTGTAATTAAAGTAAAATAGATTCCAATAATAAGCAGTAGGACATATAGGGCAAAATGTGCCTGCAAAGTCCTCACTCTTTTACATGTATGAACCTACATTACTTCAATAACAGCCATGATATATTAAGTACTACCATATGTGAGGCACAGTACAAGTTGCTTTACAGATTACACCTATTGGCTGGAGTGAAACCCCCTTCCCACCCCCCAATTCACCAAACACATGTACATAAAAGAAATTCTGAAACCAATTATCTTGCGGAAAGATATTAACCAGATAAATCTACCACCCTGTTTCTCTTTATCATGTCCCATGATTTAAGGCTCTCCTGTTTGGCTGCCCTTTTAGGTACTCCAGTCACTTCTACTCCATCCTTCCATCCATCCATTTATTAAAAGCTAATTAAGAGTATGCATTGACTTACTGTGAGGTAGGCACTTCCTTATGGAATGCAAAACAGAAATGGTTTTTATTACTGCAGAACTTTAGTAGAAGAGATGGACAGTAATCAGGCAATTACCTAAATACCTAAATAATTAAATACTAAAATAAGAGCCATGGTAGAAATAAGTTATATGAAATGAGAGAGAACAGCAGTAAGATGTAATTTAATTTGGGGGCTTGGAAAAAAATTAAGAAAATAGTTTTTAAATGGGCATGAAAGAATAATTAGAAGTTAGTCAAATGAGAAATAGGGCAGGAGGGAAGACTATTCTAGGAAGAAACATTAAAATTGAATAAGTGTCTAAGCGTTGAAGTAACTGAAAGAGGACTAGTGAGTAGAGGGAGAGGTAGAAGGAAGCAGAACCAGATCATGGAGGACTCAATATGGCTTTCAGTGGTTTTAGATGTTTTAAAAAACGATTGGGAAATATTTATAATACTCATTATAATATATAATCTTTAAGCTATATAATATTTGTAATATTTATAAGTGGTAAGTATTTATAATACTAATGATTTAAAGCAGAGGACTAACATGATCAGATTTATCTTTTGAACAAAATTACTCTAGCTGCTGGTAAGGAAAAAATATATGAGGGGTCCAGAGAGAACATGAGATGTAAGATGACATAAATGATGGTTCCTTGGACTGCAGTAGTGGCAGAGTTCAGAGATATTTCTATAGAAAAGACTTGACAACTATTATAGCCAGCCTCCAAGATGGTTCCCAATGATCTTCACTTCTTTATATTTATGCTCTTGTATAAGCTACTTCCATACTGAACCAGATTGACCTGTGTGGCCAATAGAATATTATAGAATTGGCAATGTACGAGGTGATCAACAAATATGGTGACTGCTGCTGCCAAGTGCCATCCAACAGGAAGGCAGGGATCTTCAATATGGGAAGCAGTGTGTCGAATCTTAGTAACAGTGCGTGACAAATTTCAACTTGTTTGGTGCAGTCAATTGGGTGTTTGCTATGGCTGAGAGAGACATGTTTTAAAGTGTGCCATAAATCATCTTCCATCATGGCAGTGCTCCGTGTCACACATCACTTCTGGTGTACAGAAACTTCTGTCAAATAAAAACATTACAGTGTGTCCTCATCCACCTTATTCATCGGAGCTGGCACAATGCAACTTCTGGCTCTTCCCCAAAGTCAAAATGACCATGAAAGGTAAACGTTTTGAATCAATTCAGGAGATCAAGGCAGCCACAACAGACAGAGCAACTAAAGACACTCATGAAAGAAGACTTCCAGAACTGCTTCAGAAAGTGGCAAGAAAGATGGGATAAGTGTGTTTGAAGCAAGAAGGAGTATTTTAAGGGGAATTAATGGCAATGTGCCTTTTACTGTAATATAATAATTTTTTTAAAACATTCATGGTAGTTTTCAATCACTGTATGACTACTGAGGTTAGGTCATAAAAGTTATTGCAACTTGTGCCCTAATGTCTTAGATTGATCATTCTGGGGAAAATCAGCAGCTTTACCATGAGGACACTAGAGCAGCCCTTTGGAGAGGTCCCTGTGAAGGAGAATTGGGACTTCACATCAACAATCAAGACCAACTTTCCAACCATGTCAATGAGCAACCTTCAAAGTAGGTCTTTCTGTTCTAGTCAAGCTTTCAGATCAGTGCAGCCTTACCTGATACCTGACTTCATCATTAAGAGAGACCCTCGGCCAGAATTGCCCCTCTAAGTCATATCTTAATTCTTGAATCACAGAAATTGTGAGAGGTAACAAATGGTCATTCTTGCTTTAAGGCACTAATTTGTTACACAGCAATAGATAATTAACATGGTGACAAATTGCATATGGTAAGTGAGAAAGAGGGTCATATCGAGGATATTTCTTAAACTTTTAGTTTGCACAGCTGGTTTGACATACTTTTACAGAGAATACAGGCAGTGACCTAGTTTTTTGTTGATATAATAAATTCCGTTTTATTTTAGATGAATTTTGGGTGCCTTTGGGACACCCAGTGATCATAAATATAAGGATTCTAGTTGCAAGCAAAGTAAACAAGCTTTGTCTGGTTCATACAAAAATAAATAAATAATTCACTAAAAATTGCTGCAGGAAAATCTTTAGAAAAAAACAGGAAACTATCAACATAAACTTTTAGTAGGCAATTATTTCTTAAACAGAATACACAAGGCACTGAGCATACAGAATAATCAGATAATTTGGAAATTCTCTTCTTCACATCTTCTCTTTACCAAGATACAATTAAGAGAGTTAAAACACAAAAGTAACGCACAGACAGAGACAAGATATGATATATATATATATATATATATATATATATATATATATATATATATATATAATCTTTCAAAGGAATCATATCCAGTATACATGAAAAATCACATATGAATATTTGTAATACAAATATTAACAAAGCATTATATCCAGAATATACAAAGAACACCTACAAATTGGTGGGAAGAAGCAGAGATCTCAAGAGAGAAATCATCACAGGCTTGAACAGGCAGTTCAGAGAAGCTATCCAAATAAAAAATATACACATAAAAAGGTACTCAATTTCATTGTTGCCATTGATTAAATGTTCATATCCTCCAAAATGTTTGTGTTGAAACTCTAATCCTCAATGTGATGGTATTTGGAGATAAGTTACCCAGTCTATAATATTTTTAACAGCCCAAAATGACTAAGACAATTGTTTGCCAAGAAAATGCACACTGCGACATAGTAACCAAAGTGGCTAAAGTAAAAATTGCCAGAAAATACTCAGTGTTAATGAGAGTATACAGGAACTGGGATTTGCACTCTAATAGAATAGTATAATTATTACAATCACTTTAGAGGGCTGTTTGGCAGTACCTAATAAAACAACATTCACAAATCCTATGACCCAACAATACCACTCTTAAGTATTTATCCAATTGAACTGCATACACATACCCACCAGAAGACAAATACAAGAATGTTCATAACAACAGTGCTGTCAATAATAATGAAGATAGCCCCATCTGGAAACTATTCAGATGCTTGTATATAGAAGAATGGGTTAATGAACTGTGATATAGTCACCTGATGATAGTAAATATACCAATAAGAACAAATAAATTTACAGCTACATGCAAAATGTCAGCGATTCTTCAGAACATAATATATATTTTTTTAATTTATTTATTTACATATTTTTTTAAATTAGCTTCAGGTGTACAACAAAGTGCAATAGCTATACTTTTTTTTTTTTTTTTGAGGGCAGTGTCACTGGCCCTCACATGTGGGACCCGAACCGGGGCCGCTGGCTTCCCAAGCCAGTGCTTAACCACCGCGCCACTCGGCCGGCCCGATAGCTATACTTTTTACCCCTCAAAGTGACAAACCCCTACCCCAATTCTCCCCTCCCACTCCTCCCCCCATATCATACTGTTACAATTCCTTTGACTCCCTTCCACCGTATAATCCACATCCCGTGACTATCTATATATTCAATTACAGTTGGCATACAATGTTATATAACATCAGTTTCAGGTATACAGTGCAGTGATCAAGCCTCTACGCCATCCATGAAGTGGTCTCCCTAACAAGACATGTGACCATCTGACACCCCACAAAATTTTAACAGCATTATATTCCCCGAACTGTCTTTCATATCCCTGTGACAATACTGTAGTTACCTATTTATGCTGTCTAATCCTTTCCCCTTCTCCCTCATCCTCACCCCCCTCCCAACTAGCAACCCTGTTTTTCCTCTATATCTATGAGACTGTTTCTGTTTCTTTTGCTCATTCATTCAGTTTTTCAAATTCCACATATAAGTGAGATCATATGGTATTTGTCTTTCTCTGACTGACTTATTTCACTCAACATAATAGTCTCTAGGTCCATCCATATCATTGCAAATGGTACAATTTCATTCTTCTTTATAGCGGAATAATACTCCGTTGTATAAATGTACCACAGTTTCTTAATCCAGTCCTCTACCGATGGGCATTTCGGTTGTTTCCAAGTCTTGTCTATTGTAAATAGCGCTGCAATAAACATAGGGGTGCATATATTTTTTCAAATTAGCATCTTGGATTCCTCTGGGCAGAACATAATATTAAACAAAAGATTCCAGACACAAAAGACTATATACTGTATGGCACTATATCAAGTTCAGAATCTGTGGTTTTAGATATCAAGGTTGTTGTCGCCTTAGTAAGCAAGGCTGTGAAAGAAAGCGAACATAAAAGAAGCTTCAGGGGGCACTGGGTATATATGTGTTATTTTTTAGCTTGCAATCATTTATTAAGCCCATACACTTAGAATTTGTTCTCTTTTCTGTGTCAATTTTATATTTCAGTAAAGAGTTCAAAAGAAAAAAAAAATGTTGCCTAGTAGCTCACGGAATGACCACACAGGTACAGAGCCAGGTCCATGAATATAGATTCAAGAACAATGGCCAAAATAATACCATAGAACTATTCCAGTGAGAACCCCCACTGTTGACAGGGAAGCTTGCACCCCTACCCTGTAAACACTGACCACTGACTCCTGAAACTGATCCTCCACAGCTGCTAGTCCAGGGTTTTTATCATGATTCCCCTTGCCTTCATCACCAAAACGAAATGTCTCACAAGTTTCAATTCATTATGTCACTAGTTCTCCAGTCAGCGTCTGTGGCAGGAACATCTGAATGATGGATCCTTGGTTAGGTTTGCATGCTCTTAACTACAAGGGAATGTGGGAAAGCTAAATTTGGAATTGTATACTTCTATCGTGGGGCGGGGCTGTGCCTCTGAATTTCCTCTGACACAAAGGAGAGTTCATATGCTGGGTAGTTAAAAACAATGTCAGATTTTGACTGCATTTTGTCATGCAGTGGCATGGATGTGCTGGGGTTTGAGTCTGGAATGCAAAGAAATCTGGGCTGCAGATCAACATTTGGAATTACTACCATAAATACTAATTGACAATTAATATAAATATTAATATAACATATAAATATTAATTGACCCTGTGGGTATGGAATAATATCATCAAGAACATAAAGAGAGAGAGACCTCAAGTCCAGCCCTGAGGAATTTCAACATATAATAGAAAGTGATAGAAGGATGGGCTGGCAAGGTAGATGAAGAGCTAAGGAGGAAAACTATAAGAGAGTGGAATCACAGAAGGGAAGGAGGTCTTTCAAGAAAGAGAGAGTATTTAGTTGGATCAAATGATGTTGAAAAGAAAATTAAGATAAAGTACCCCAAAATTGTACAAACGTTACTTATGCAGACATGGAGGTCTTTGGTGACTTTAATAAGAGTTGTTTCTATGCAGTGATGAAGCAGAAATGGGGGAAGGCAGATTGGAATGGATTTGGAAGTGAGTGGGAGGACAAAGAATGGAAACAAGTATAAATAACTATTTTGAAAAGTCTAATGATGAATGAAAGAAGCAAAATTTTCTTGACTGTCTCATTTTTTCTCCACTAATGACACTTGTCTATCTATATTGTTATACCTTTTACTTCATCATAACTTGTAACCCAAAGCATTGGTTTTATTTGGCTTATTTAATTGTTTTTGTTTTTGTTTTTTGAGGTACTGGCATCACTCACTAGAATTTTTTTATTTTTAAGATTTTATTGGGGAATTGGGGGAGGGAACAGCATTGGGGGATTGGGGAAGCGGAACAGACAAGTTGCTGCCCTTTTGTTCTTCAGTCTAGTTGTGGAGGACATCGCCTCACTGGACCATGTTGGTATTGTGATTATTGTGCTCTTCCCGGCTGAGGTAGATGGGTCCCCGGCTGCTCACGGCAGCTCACGACAGTTCATGCCGGCTGCCGGCCACTCATGGTAGCTTATGGCAGCCCACTGCAGCCCCACTGCAGCCTATGCCATCGCTGGCGACTCACAGCAGCCCAGCTCCAGGTGGAGCTGTTGTTCACCATCTTAGCTGTAGAGGGTACAGTGTCACTGGCCCAGGTGGGATCCGAATCAGTGGCCATACTGCTCAGAGTTCATTCTCCCAAGCTAACTCTTAACCAATGAGCAACTCAGCTGGCCTTAGAAAGTTTTTTAGAGGCATGTCCTATGTTCATTTTTTCCCCATATTTTTATTTTCCAAGGGCTTGAAACAGTAAATATTTTTAAATAAGTAAATCAGTGTTTTCAGACGTAACCTCCACAGGAACTTTAAAAAGTAGTAAGAAAACTGAGACTCATAAAGTTTATATAATGTTTTCATGTTTATCCAGCTAAGTCTGTGAGTAGAAGTCAAGATTTAACTCCTGAAATTTTTCACATACATGTATAAGTTACATCATTGTTATGGTCATAATTCTCCATTTCTAGATGTTGCTTCTTCATACCAGGGAACAAGAAAGTATACAGAAAAAGATGATAAGAAGAAAAGATGTATGAGTATGCCAGATGAGTCTGTTACATTTTATGGAGGAAACATTGATTTTCCTTAAAGACCTGGTAGTCTCCTGATAATATCTTCTTAGCCATAGTTATGTCACGTGACCATCAAAAATAAAATGGAGCCTATGGCATCAAAAATTTTTAATGAGTACATTGTTGTCTTGAATAAAATTGAGATTTTGTTAGGAAAAAATAAGGAAAGAACCAATATTGGTTGGATAGCTAGCAACATCTACCTCAGCACATTGGAAATATTAAATATATGAATACAGCGCAACAAAATTTTCTCCACCAATGGAACATACTACTTTTTTTGTTTTCAGTTAAATGCCAGTTGAAGTTAGGTTGACATAATACCTAAAACTTTGTGTGCTCCCTTGACATGAGCCATAGGGTACCAAAGTGTCGCAAAGGCCTAACCATGAGTTGCTCTCCTCTTACTAGCCATGCTTCCTGCCCTGCAGTAAAGGCCCCCCACTCAGCTAGCTCCCCTATCAGCGGTACTGCTGCACTCTACCTCAGCCACACTGCTTTAGTTCCCTGCCACCCTGCAGAATTATTTAAACAAACCAGTTAACGTTCTCCTGTAGGAGCCAAGGGACCCCTCATCCTCTTATTACTGTAAAACCTGCCTCCCACAAACCCTGTTTGTTCACTTTCCTCCTAAGTACCACCTCTTGAGGCCCTATATGGCAAGTAATGTCGTCCTCCCCTAAGCTGTCTGTATATGTGGCTAATAAACTGTCAATCTCATCTGTCTAGTGTTGGATGTCCTATGTTTGATCATCTTTTATTATTTAAGGTGGGGATCCCTCCCTTAAAACAAAGTGAATAGAGGTAATCCAAACAGTTGAACAGTAGGAAATTGCTAATATTTGACAGCTTTTGACCTATAAAATGACAGTTTTATGTGATTCAGCTTAATAATTTGTTGACATCAGGAACCATGCTGTATCAAAAGCATATTGTCTTAAATCTTGAAATCACTCCAGTTCAACAAGATGATCATCCAATGCTAGGCATGTAGAAAGAGACTCTACGAGGGAGCCAAAATTCTCTTGCTCACTCAATAAGTAGGACAGATGGCTTTTAAAGTTTCTCTTTTTCTCACTCTTGATCTCACTCCATTTCTATACATGTGTATTTGTGTGTATATCTTGCTGTCTGTCTCTCTGTATCTCTCTTCCCCATGTTATAATAAGGTAACTGAACTTCTTTGAGAAACCATAAAAATTGTACCTACCATTAAAAATTCACTCATGCCTTACAGGAAATTTGGGAGCCTTATAAAGATGTATCAGGCTGTTGTAAAGTTGTTACTCTATTATTATGAGTTTGAATACCGGTATACAGGAATTTAGGGAGATTTAGAAAATGACATAGTCTCCGGACCTGAAAAATAATTGAGAGACTTGTGTCTCTCTCAGGAAACAGTAAAAGGAAGCAACTAGAAGTCTACAATAGAATGGACACACTGAACATCATCTGTCATATTTTAATTTATGGGCCTGAAGACCACTCCCACCTTCAACACCCCACATACAATTATACATATATAATATGTATATGTAATTATATAATATATATGCACATATATATATGTATAATCTTAATATGTTTCAAAAATTCCAAGAAGAAATATTCTTATTCAAAAATTGTCTTAAGTTGCTGTTAAATGATCCTGTAGGGAATATGGAGGGACTTGCTGCTTACCATTCTGAATGATCTAAGAGAGTTTGGAGTGAACATTGACATTTCTTCCTAGGGATGGTGATTAAAAGGGACCTGAAGGATCACTTTGAAGTCTCCTGCAGTCTTGCCTATGGTCATTGAACTGTGGGCCAATTTTTAATCTCTGCTTTCCTCCAAAGGAGAATGCCAGTTCAAATACCTAGATGGCTCAAGCATGTAAAATAAACCTACCTTCTGTAGAGAACAGAAAGCAATGCGCATGACATTTTAACACCAATGAGCATATTTTGATTAACAAAAGAAAAATTCTTTGAATTGTTTTTCATTTGTATTCTGAAATTTTTGTTCCATTTTATTTAAAAGAATCTAAACAACTTAGCCTCATATATCTTGAGGAACAGATTTCTAAAAGAGCTCCTCCTCATACTGTAGTTTGAGGTGTTTGTGTTTTCTAAATTAATTAAATATTTATTGAACATCCTGCCAGTTACTGGGCTAAGAAAAAGGCATACAAAAAGGAATAAGGTGGGCCAGCTGAGTGGCGGGGTGGTTAAGTGCTAGCTTGGGAATCCAGTGGCCCCGGTTTGAGTCCCACATATGAGGGCCAGTGACACTGCCTTCAAGAAAAAAAAAAAAGGAATAAGGCATTCAATTACATGTTTTTAGAAAAGAAGATTTTTTTTTCATCTTCACAATCTACCAAAGTACATTATTTATAAAAGATGCTTCACAGAAGTTTGTTTAAGTGGATTAATTGGGATTTGATTAGAGAAACTGCCACTGGGATTTTACCAGTACTCTTCCTATGAGGTGAGGCCTGGATGGGTCCTCATAGAAAACCAAACTCTACTCAGGAGGCAGAGAGAGAGAAAAGTGCTATGGAAGCTACCGCCTCCCTCCAGTAGGAGATACCATTTGACATGAATGACCTGGAGTACTTTATTTGTTAGGAGTCTTCAAACCTCTTTGCCATCTCAGCATGAGTCTCTCAGTTTTGAGATGAAACATAGAGATGGGGGATTCTGAGTAGTTCCTTACTAAGAAGTAAGATTGATGGTTTACTACCAGGAACACCAGTAGAACGGAGACATGCAAACTTGGTTTATGGGTTTCAAACATTCTATCAAGATCCTGGGTGATAATCCAACCTGCATTTCCTCAGTGGGGATGACCCAAGAAAGGAGACCTGTGCTGAGGCATCAGCCAATACCAGAATACATCTCTGCTCTGACCTTGCTTGGGGTAATGGACTCTAGCTCAACAACACCTGTTTACCAAGTCGAATGCTTTAAAAATAAGGTACATTGATGATTTGGATTTTAGATAGAAAAAAAATTATATATATATATATATATATATATATATATATATATATAGCAAAAAAATCAACATTAAACTGATCAAAATCTATGAAAAGAATGTATATATCATGAAATATCTAAGTACAGTGAAAATTTTTGAGAAGAAATAGAATCCATGGGAAGAAATTGGCAAAGCATTAGCAGACCTATATTTTACAAGATAGGGAAAGAAAATAATATTCATTGAAAGAGGAACTGTCATAATCAATTAACATTTATTGCAGTCTTATTATGTTTCAGGTCCTCTGGTTAGAACTTTGTAACTATTATCTAATTTAATCCTCTCTAAACCACTATTATTCCCATATTTACAAATGAGGAATCTCAGGCTTAAAAACATTAAATAACATTTGCAAGGCTAAGGAACTAGCAAATAATGGAATTGGCATTTGAACTGTGCTCTTAAACATGTTTGACAGATGTTTGGATCAGTTTTGAGGAGTTTTGTTAGCATGTAGGGTATTACGATTATATTCAGATACATATACCATGTTTCCCTGAAAATAAGACTGGGTCTTATATTAATGCTTGCTCCAATAATCTACATTTATTCATTTATTCATGTACAAGATTCTACATTTATTCAAACAGTCATGTCTGGCTGACGATTTTTTTTTTTTTTTAAAGATTTTATTGGGGAATTCGTGGAGGGGAACAGTATTGGGGAATTAGGAAAGGGGACCAGCCAAGTTGTTGTTCTTCAATCTTCGTTGTGGAGGGCTCCAGTCACCATCTGGCTTCCCGTCAGCAACTCGTGGCTTCTAAGCTCAAGGTGCTGAATTCAGTTTTAGTTGCGGGTGGACATAGCCACCATCCCATGCGGGAGTTGATCCAGCAGCCTTGTTGTTAAGAGCTCACGCCCTATCCACTGAGCCATCCGGGTGGCAGCTCAGCTCAAGATGCTGAGTTCAGTCTTAGTTGAGGGTGGCCATAGCCCACCATCTAACAGGCAATCTTGTTGTTACACTAGCTGAGCCATCCTGCCACCTATTGGCAGTTCAGTAGAGCTCAGCTCAGGCGCAGCTTTCACTGGCCCATCTGGGAATTGAACCAGCAGCCCTGTTGCTCAGAGCTCGTGCTCTAAGCCAACTTTTAACCAACTGAGCCTCTTGGCCAGCCCTGGCTGACAATCTTAACTGGGGCTTATGTTTGGGGTAGGGCTTATATTACGAGCATCCTGAAAAATCATGCTGGGGCTTATTTTCCAATTAGGTCTTATTTTCAGGGAAAAACAGTAACAGAAAAGTTCCAAAACCTAGCTAAGATAGAAATTTATATTCTCATGTAAAAAAACTTAAGCATAGCCTAGAGTTGGGACAGAAGCTCTAAGGGACACCAAAGACCCAGCTTCTTAATCTTGTGCCTCACCAACATCTTATCACCTAACTCTCACCCTTAAGATTGCTTCATAGTCCAAGAGAGCTACTGGAGCTCCAGCCATCAGTTTGAATTTCATGCTGGAACAAGATAGAAAGCAGAAAACTTTTAGGTGAGTCAGCCTCCTTTTGAAAGCCTTTATTGAAGTTCTGGACATGACCAGTAACGGTTCCTTGGCACAGACTTGGTAACAACCCCTACCTGTAACAGAGGATGGGAAATTCAGTCTTTCATCCTACGTGACAACGTGCCCAGCTCCAAAAGCAGAACTCTGTTACCAAGGAAGAAAGTGAGACTGGATGTTGGAATAGGAATATAATTATCTCTGCCAAAATAATCTGCAAATTGTGCTCTCCCCCAGTTTTATTGAAATAGAATTGGCATATAACATTGTATTAGTTTTAAGTACACAACATGATGATTTGATATGTGTATATATTGTGAAATAAACTTAGTTCACATCTATCTCCTCACATAGTTTCAATTTCTTCTTCTTGTGATAAGGACTTTTAAGACCTACTCTCTTAGCAACTTTCAAACATATGATACAATATTGTTAACTTTAATCATCATGCTATACATTACATCTCCAGAATGCAAATTGTGTTTTAAATATCATATTGTATGTTATCCAAAATCTATAACATTAAAGCTACTCTTTGAATTATTTGTATGCAGTAAAATCTTAAATAAGTGAAATAATCAAATGGGAGGGTGTGTTTAATTTAATTCTTTGTTTTAGGATTTACCAGCAATCATTTTTGTTTCAGTCCTTTAACAATATATCATTGACTGTTGCTTTAGTACATAGATTCTAGTGAACACAATCTATATTACTCATGGAATTATCTGAAGTGCTGATAGTAGTCACTTCAGTCATCACTGATCCCTATACATTTCTCTAGATTTGTTTAGCATCTTTTCAAAAAGTACTACTTGAAGCTGTGCGAGTTGCTCACAGGGAATTTAAAGAAAATAAAGCAATTTCTGTTATTTCAAGGAACTTAAAGTGCAAAAAATACAGAAAAATTTAATTATCTGTTTTGGTTTTAAAATGATTTTGAATTATGGAAAAGTTACAAAGAAAATTTTATTACAGTAAAAATAATTTTCCCCTGACCTTTTGAAAGTAAGTTTTTTGGACACTATGCTGTATTACCTCTGAGTCCCTCTGCATGCATTTCCTACAGACAAGGACATTCTTCTGTATGATCATAATAAACCTTTCAAATCAGAATATTAAATATTGAAATAGTACCATCGAATAATCTTCAGATCCCATTAAAGTTTCATTAATTGTACCAATACTACCTTTACTAGCAAATGATCCAGCTCAGAATCATGTTTTCTATGCAGTTTTCCTGTCAGTCTTCATTAGCCTTCCCAGTTTTTCCATGACTTTCATGAGCTTGACAATTTTGACAATTGTAGGCCAGTCATTCTGTAGCACTTCCATCAACTTGGCATTTCCTCATAATTAGAGTCAAGTTATTTGTTTATTGCAGGAAAATCACAGCATTGATGCTGAGTGCATCTATCAAGTGTCACATAATTTTGATTTGTCCCATTACAGGTGATGTGTTTTTTAATTACTTGATTAGGGTGGTATTTGCCTGGCTTCTCTACTGAAAAGTTACACTCTTTTTCCCCTTGTAATTAATACATTTTTTTTGGGGGGGGACACTTGTATCTATTTTAATGCTGTTCATTATGAAACTTTCATTTCTGCATGCATTTATGTCTTTATTTATGTCGGTATAGATTCTTAGAATCCTATATTATTCAATGGGTTTCCCATCCATTGCTATCACTTTTTATTCTATTGCTTATGCTATTCCAGATATGGCCTGTGAGAGCCCATTTTTAACTGGTCTCTTGACATGCTCCATCATTCCTCGGGTAGTTCTTTCTTTCTAGCAGAACAGGATATCCCAGACTCATTTTGTACTTCCCTTCCCCTTAGCAGGAACCAGCTATTTATCAATGAAATCCTTGTTCTTTTTATTGGAGAATGGTATTTACACATCAAGGCTAGGTGTGCTAGGTGTGCTCACTTCTGTAGAGTTGTTGCTGCCCCTAGGTCCTCTCAATGGGCAGTGCTAGAGATTAGACAGATAGACATAAATACAAAATATAGATATACGCACATACATACATACTCACAATGACATCTGCATTTACCTACACATTGGATATTATAAGATTGCACTGATATCTCAAGACCAATCCAACATGACAGGTTCAACTCTAGTTTTCTCTATTGTTATACCTGTAATTTCCTTTTCTGAAAGCAATCTGACTCACATTATCCTTAATATATTTATTTGTTGAAGCCCAGGGATATAAACAATCTGCCGTTACTACTGCCCACTTTGCGCTCTTGCAGATGCCCTCATCTCCATTCTTGAGCTCTGGCACTATCCTAAGCGGCTTCCACACCCCATGTGGACACCCTCCTTTCTTCACTTCCCTCTTCATTATACTCAGACCACATACCCTGTGCTGTATTGTACAGGGATGGGTATTAGGCAACCTACCTGGCAAGGAAAGGTGTGCAGGGGATCTGGGGCTTCCAGGCTTGGTCTGAGAACTACTGATTGCAACCCCCAGTACGTAGGTGCCCTCCTCACCTTGCTCTGGCTCTAGCATTGTATGTGGGCCACCTTCCCCCTACTCTTGGGTTCTGATAGGATTGCTCTAACACCCTCCTATAAAGATGTCCTCTTTACCCCCCTTGGGCTCTGATTGCCCACTCTGTTCCACAAAGCCCTCCCTCCCACTATAGACACGTACTAGTATTAGTCCCACGTAATGGTTTTTGGACTGAATTATTTAGGAAGAAAAAAAAAAGAAAGGGAAGAAATGAGAAAGGAAGTAAAGTGGGGAGGAGAAAAATAAAAAAGAAGCTAAAAGGAAGAAAAAGACAGAAGATTTAGGGAGAAAAATAATAAAGTCATAAATTTCAAAGAGACCTTGAAAGTACACAGCCTAGTAATCCCTAAGACTGGCTAAATATTGAAATCACCTGGAGAACTTTTAAAAATTAAGATCATGAATGTCCTGACAAAGAAAGAGGCTGTTATTTAACCAGATCCCCTGATGTCTTATTAATGGTTTGTTCTAGTGCACATGTGTTTTCATCTCTCCTACACAGGGCCCTGCAGTTTCCTCCAACTTCAAGGGAAAGAGGAAGGGAGAAAGGGAGGGAGGGAGGGAGGGAGGGAGGGAGGAGGAGAAGGAGGAGGAGGAGAGGGAAAAGGAAAGGGAAAGGGAAAGTAAATGGAAAGGAGGAGGAAGGGGTTCCACCTAATGACACTCTCCCCACCTCCACTTCAACCAGGGCAGAATATAGAATTCCAAATGCATTTTCTGTATTTGACCTTTATGCAGTATTCCATTAAAAGGCTTTTCTAGCTATAAAATGATGGGAAAGCATTGCACTACACTATTTATTTTGCTTTTCTACATCACTTCATTTGGCCTTTACTAAAATCAAGGCAAATTCTGGAAATTCTCACAGATTCTTTTAGAAATATAAGCATTCTTCAGCACAACAAAAATTAGTCCATCTCATTAAATCTTATATTTAGTAATATATACCATTTCATAATATTTTTACATAGCTAATAGGCTTCATTCCTTCATACAAAGGCTAAATTAAAAAAAGAATTTATTCTTTCTAAAGCAAACCTGGTATCTTGGAAATACTGATGTTTAGAAACTGATGTGCTAGCTAAATCATGACAAATATTACAGCTGTAACTATTTTTTTTTTTTTTACCACTACGGGGTTAAAGCACAGTGATATATGCATATATAGCTTTTCATATCACAAGAGCATTGATTTAACAAATATTTATCGTGTGCTTTCTTATGTTCAGCACCATGAAAAATACGAAGTAGTTCCATTCTAAGGAAGGAGCTCATACTTTATTTGGAGAGACACAAACATCAAAAATAATACAACACTATCAGTACAAATATAAAGATAAAAGAGAGCGAGTACTGTGGAGTCCAGAGAAAGGGCACAAAGGCCATCGAGGGGTTTTAGAAACAGCTTTCTGTAGGAGGTAAGGTTTAAGCTGCAAAGCTCACTCCCACTGGTTATTTCAAATGTGCCCTTAGTTGTGGCCAGGATGAACGCCAGCATTTGAATTTCTATGTGAAGCTCATTGGCTGCATCAGCTCTAATGCAAGATCATCCACACCTTCTATGCCTTCTTCAGATAGGTGTAACTAGGCAGGTCCTGAAGCATGACATCATTCACTTCTTGTCCCACACCTCATTTAATAGACATTAATGACTTTGTTTTCTCTTTTTTAATGTCTTCTTATTACAGGTATTTGAGGAGTAGCCTGCTATGGGACAAGGCATGTCAGAGTTAAAGCTAGATCATCTAGCTAGTGAGGACTGGGCCCAGCACTTGTTAGTAATATGATGGACAATCCATGTTAGTTTTTAGAGTTGCTTCATTTGTAAAATTGGCGTAAACACATCTTTCTAGATTCTAATGTGTGATGAGTTAAGCAACATAAGATCATATCTTTGTGATGGGTATTAAAACATTCTGATAAGATGTATACTTTCATAATTTTAAAGTAATGAGTTTTCAACCCCCACCCCCAAAAGATGACAAGCTGTTACTAAGTGATGGTATAATATGTATTTCCTGGCAGGCACTGAGTGGTCAGTCCCTGTAAGTGTTATCTACAAAAGTAGTACAGATCTACTAGTATGCATCTGATATGAAATGAATGTAAGAGATGAACCAATACAGATAAACCAGTCAGCATTCTGTGAGTTTGGAAAAATATGTCAGTCATTTTACAGTTTAAGAAAGAAATAGAAACAGAAAACCGCATCTTTGGTTATTCGCAAATTCTCATTGGAACATAATTAATAGATGAAATAGATGCATGGATGCTTACACATGAGCTAGAGTCTTGGGCCTTAGTATCAGATCAAGAGGTTTAGATTATATACAGGAAATAATAAGATAGTATATTTGAATGGCTGAGTGACAGAACTAGATGTAAAATTCAGGAGAATTAAAATTATCCTGTCAACAGTTCCAAGATGATGTGGGAAGAACAGAAAAAGTGGGGTTTGGGATAAAATTGTCAAAGTGAGGCCACCTATTAAAATCTGCTTTTTAAATCGTTCTTGTATTCAGTATATTTTGATTGAAGACCTCTGATATTCTAGGCACAACATAGATTAATTCCTTAATATCAATTTATTTTCATGTCATCTGCTAATTTATGGGTACTATTTTAAAAATAAAAATAGCTCCGGGCTGGCCAAGTTGCGTGTTGGGTAAGAGCTGGCTTGGGACGCCAGTGGCCCCGGTTTGGATCCCACATATGAGGGCCAGTGACACTGCCCTCTACAGCTAAGATGGTGACCAACAGCTCCACCTGGAGCTGGGCTGCTGTGAATCCCCAGGATGGCCTAGCTGCAGCCCCTGTTGCAGTGGGCTGCCATAAGCTACAGTGAGTGGCTGGCAACTGCTGTGAGCAGCCATCCAGAGGCCAGTGACCGATCTGCCTCACCTGGGAAGAGTACAATCATGATACCAACATGGGCCAGTGAAGCCACATCCTCCACAACTAGACTGAAGAACAAAAGGATAGCAACTTGTCTGTTCCCCTCCCCAATTCCCCAATAAAATCTTTAAAAACAAAAAAAAAAGAAAATGTAAGTAAAGTACAATATCAGAAATGAAAACTTACTTTAACAGGCTTACCAACAGAATGGACATAACAATGAAAAGAATCAGTAAATTTGAAGATAGTTCAATAAAACTCATTCAAGCTAAAACATGAAGTGGAAAAAAAGAGTGAAAAAGAAAAAAGATGTTTCTGAATTATAAAACAATATAAAATGGTTTAATATACACATATTAATAATTGGAATCTCAGGAAGATAGACAGTGGGGCAGAAGGACTATTTAAAGAAATAAAGGCCAAGACTTTTTCAAATATAATGAAAGACAGTAAGCTACAGTTCCAGAAGCCTCAGCTAAACCAAAGAAGCAGGATAAATACAAGTAATTATATTTTAAAGAGATTTAAAAACTCAAAGTCTGTTATATTTATGCACATTGTTACCAGGTCTAGCCTTTTTTTTAATGTGTACTGATTCAAAACTCTATCTGATATCATATTTCCTTGAACAGAAACATTCTCTTTAACATGTCTTTCCATGCAAGTCTGCTGGAAATAATTTATCATAGCTTTTGATGTCTGAAAAAGCATCTCACTTTCCTATTTGCGAGATGTTTTCACTGGGCATAATTCTGGGTGGAGAGTTATTGTTGTTTTCTTTCTGTATATCAAATAAGTAAATCTACTGTCTTCTGGCCCCATACTTTCAGAAGAGGTCTATTTTCCATCTGTGTTTCCTAGTGCGTAATTCTTTTTTCTTTGATTGACTTCAGGATTTTCTCTTCATCTTTGGTTTTCAGCAATTTGAATACAAATTGCAAGCATGTGCTTTTCTTGATATTTATCCTGAAATTCTTTTTTTTATTTATTTTTATTTTTTATTCGGGAATTGGGGAAGGGGAACAGACAGTTGTTGTGCCTCAATCTTAGTTGTGGAGGGCACAGCTAGCTCAGCTCCAAGTCCAGTCACCATCCAGTTGTCTGGCGGCAGCTCACAGCTGCTCAGCTCAAGGTGCCATGTTCAATTGTAGTTGTGGGTGGGCGTGGCCCACCATCCCATGCCGGAGTCCAATCGGAAACCTGTTGTTAGGAGCACATGCTCTCACCAGCTGAGCCATCCTGCCACCTATTGGAAGCTCAGCTCGCGCAGCTCACTGGTCCATGTGGGAATCTAACTGAGAACTCTGTTGCTCAGAATTTGCGCTCTTAACCACCTGAGCCTCTCGGCCGGCCCTATACTAAAATTCTTATATTAATATAGTATATAACACTTTCCAAGTCATTGTATGAGACAAACATTATCTTTTTTTTTTTTTTTTTTTTAAAGATTTTATTGGGGAATTGGTGGAGGGGAACAGCGTTGGGGAATTGGGTAAGGGGAACAGACAAGTTGCCGTCTTCTTGTTCTTCAGTTTAGTTGCGGAGGATGTTGCTTCACTGTTGGTATCCTCATTGCGCTCTTCCCGGATGGGGCAGATCGGTCGCTGGCCTCTGGATGTCACTCATCGCGGCTATTGACAGCTCACGCTTGGCTGCCAGCCGCTCACGCTGGCTGCGGGCCACTCATTGCAGCCTATGGCAGCCCACTGCAGCAGGGGCTGCAGCCCACACCATCACCGGGGCTCGCACAGCCCAGCTCCAGGTGGAGCCAAACATTATCTTAATAGCAAAACCAGGTACACTTAACCCCCCAAACTATAGGCTAATATTTCTCATGAACATAAGAAGAAGAAAAAAATATGTAAAAAAAAAAACCAAAAACCCCAAAACAACAAATCAGAAGTATAGTTTTATAAAGGACAATATATCATGACCAAGTCAAAATTTGCCCCAGTAATTCAAAGTTGGTTCATTATTTCAGAATCAAACAGTGTATTTTTATAGTCTCAACAGTCTAAAAAATAAGATCATCTCATTAAATGGAGAAAGAACATTTCATAAAATTCAATATACTTTTAAGATGAAAACTAAGTAAAGTAGATATGTGCCCATTAGGATTTTTTTATTTGTGAGTGAACTTTGTTACTCCTTTCTCTCAAGAAATTGGTTCATTTAATCTAAGTTGTTGAATTTATTGGCATAAAACTGCTCAAAAATGTTTCTGTATTATCTTTTAATGTCAGAAAAATCTGTAGTTATGGCTCCTCTTTCATTTCTGATATTGATAAATTGTGCTACTTTTGTTCTTGGTCAGTCTGGCTATAGACTTATCAAATTTACTGAACTTGGACAAGAAACAGCTGCTGGTTTCACTGGTTCTATTTTTTTTTCTCTATTTCAACTTCAGTGATTTCTGTTCTTGCCCTTATTGTATATTTCCATGTCTTACTTTGGATTTAATTTGCTCTTTTTTTATTAAAAAAATAATAATAATAATAAGGTTGACATTTAGACCATTGAGACAATTGTTGTTTTCTTAATATAAATATTTGTGCTATAGATTTTCATCTAAGCACTGTTTGAGCAGCCTCACACAAATTTTGATATGTGTTTTTATTTCCATCTAGTTTAAAATTATCTCATAATCTCCCCAGGAATACTTTTTTGACCCACAAATTTTTTAGAAGTGTGTTGTTTAACTTTCAAATATTTCAGAATTCTCCATGTATCTTTTTGTTGGTGATTTCTGGTTTCATTCCTTTGTACTCCCAGAACATATTTTTTTCATAATTACAATACTTTTAAATATATTAAGATTTGTTTTAGCATAGCATGTGCTATATCTTGGTGCTCTTTTCATGTGTACTTGGAAAGAATGTATATTTTGTTCTATGGAGGTAGGTTGTTTTATGAATGTCAATTATGTCTTGTTGATCAATAGTGTTGTTCATATCTTCCATACTATTACTGATTGTCTATTTGTGCTACCAATCACTGACAGAGGAGTGTTCAAGTCTACAACTATAATTATGGATTTGTCTATTTTTCCTTTGAGTTCTGTCAGTTTTTGCCTTGTATTATTAGGACTCAGGCATTAGGATCATTATGTCTTCTTCATGAATTGACCCATTATTCATTATGAAAATTTCCTATTTATCCCCAGTAATAATTCTCATTCTGATATCTATTTTATCTGATATTAACATAGCCACAACAGTTTTCTCTTGACTAGTGTTTGCATGGAACGTGTTTTTTCATCTTTGTACAGTTAATATAATTCTATCTTTAAAGTTAGGTTCTTGTAGATGGCATGTAGTTGGTGGTTTTGTTATCAAATCTGAAAATCTCTGACTCAATCCCTTTTTATTTAGATGTTTAGAACATTTATAATTAATATGATTTATCAATATGTTTAGGTTTAAATTTACCATATTTCTATTTATTTTGTGCTTGATTGCCTGTTTCTTGTTCCTTTTTTACTTCCTTATTATCTCAGAATAATGGAGCAATTTTTAAGTTTTCATTTCATTTCTACTATTAGTTCATTGGCTATAACATTTTGTTTTATTTTCTTTAGTGGTTTTTATATAGATTATAATCATTTTTAACAGTGATATAAAAGATCAGAGAGACTGTCATAAGGTTCCTATGTGTGAAGTAGAATAATATCATTTAAAAGCTGGCTGATTAAGATAGATATTGTAAACTTGAGCTACCATTAAAAAGCACTAATGCAGCCGGCCGAGTGACGCAGTAGTTAAGCGCTGGCTTAGGAAGCCAGTAGCCCGGGTTTGGGTCCCACATATGAGGGCCAGTGACACTGCCCTGGAAAAAAAAAAAAAGCACCAATGCAGGTACTATTTTAGCCCTATGGAAGTTATCTCGTGTCCTTTATAGCCGTTCTGAGATCAGCACTACTGTCCTGCCCTACTAATGGGAACTATTATATTTTGTTTTGTTTTACTTTGATGTTGCTATGGACTGAATTGTCACCCCAAAGTTTATACATTGAAGCCCTAACCACCAATGCGATGGTATTTGGAGATAGTCCTTTGGGAGATAATTAGGGTTAGATGAGTTCATGAGGGTGTAACTTCATGATGGAATAAATCCCCTTATAAGAGGAGGAAGCGGTCTCTCTCTCTCCCTCTCCCTCTCTCTCTCCCCCTTCTCGCCCTCCCCCCATGCATACAACAAAGAGATCATGTAAGCATACAGTTAGATAGTGGTCACCTATAAGCTAAGAAAAGAGGCCCAGGAATTAAACCTACTTTGCCAGCACCTTGACCTTGGGCTTCCCAGCCTCCACAATTGTGAGAAGTAAATTTCTGTTTTTAAGTCACCTAGTCTATAGTATTTTGTTATGACAGCCCAAGCAGACTAACAGAGGTGTTAACAGATATCTCCTTAAATGGATGAAATTGGACTCTACAAGAAATCTCTTCATGTTACAACAAGACTGAATATAGATGAGTTTAAGCATTAAAATGAGAAAGGAGGTTATTCAATACAAGTACAAACCGGTAGGCTTCAAGTTTTGAGGTATGTATGTAAAAGTGGCTACAGGAATTGCGTGTGTAATTTTGCCCTAACACACTGTATACAACATTATGCAGAGAGAAAGTTCACCATTAGAACTTCATTTTTTTGATATTTTAGAAAGGCAGTATTTTATATTCTTATTTATGTTCCCTACAGCATTCTACATATTTTAACAACTCATTAATATTTATCGATTCAGTTTAATTTTATGTCTTTTGATTACACCCTTCTTTCTCCTTCTAACCTTTCAAAAGGCAAATCACTTCATTTGATATGGTGAATTATAATATCAGAACCATGGAACAATAAAATGAACACAAACCTTGGTTGGGTTCCATTGTAGATAATATGAGCAAATTGTTTCATTTCTTTGTAGCTCAGTTTCATCCTCAGGAAAACAAGAAGATTGATCAAGGAGATCCTATACAATTCATCTTTTAATTAAAACGACTCCATTTTTTGAGCACTTATTCTATTATAAGCACTGAACTAGGCACTGGTGTTATAGTAGTTCCTGCCTTCATGAGTCTTTATGAAATGAGCTCAATTTTATTTTATTTATTATTTCATCCCATTGCCTTATCAGAAATCTCATTACCTTGCCCTTGCAATATATGAGGTCTGACAATTAAGTTCACGAACCCATCCTAGAAAAAGTGCTATATACCTCATTGATGAATAGCACTATGGTCACCTTCAAAATGCTCCCCTTGGGAAACTATGCACTGACACCAGCACCTAGTCCACCCTTCAAAGCAACTTTGAAACTCTTTTTCTGGAATGGCCATCAGAGCTATCATCATATTACCTCTGCTGTCCTAAATGTCATCAAAATATCTTCCTTTCAATATTTCCTTTATCTTCACGTAAAGAAAGAAGTCATTGGGGGCCAGATCAGGTGAGTAGGGAAGGTGTTCCAATACAGTTATTTGTTTACTGGCTAAAAATTCCCTCACAGACAGTGCTGTGTGAGCTGGTGCATTGTAGTGATGCCATAAATTGTTGGCAAAAAGCTCAGGTCATCTAAGTTTTCCCCACAGCCTTCTCAGCACTTCCAAATAGCAAACTTGGTTAACTGTTTGCCCAGTTGGTATAAATTCATAATGAGTAATCCCTCTGATATCAAAAAAAAGGTTAACAAATCATTGCAACAAGTTCACGATCTTAATTGTCAGGCCTCATATGTTGGGATAAAACAGCAGTGGTGAGTAGAGTACTGTGCATTAACTCTATCAACTTCTATTTCAGTTTCTTTCTAGTATTATAGATGCTGGAAAGCTGAAAATCATATTTTACAGATTTCCTTGGAGCTAAGAATCTGGATATGTTTATGTTTCACCAATCAGATACACAAGTATGAATTTAAATTGGGTTAAGTGGGGAGAAAGGCCAGGTGTGATGCATTTGTTTTGCTGGTGTAGATCACAGGAGAGAAGAGAAGTTATGGAATTGGCTGGAACAGCAACTTCTTGATATAGCAATGGATTCCTAATCATGATGGAAGAAGCATCACCCTTAGAGAAACAGTTCTGTGATGTAGATTAGGAGTCATTATTGAAAGTTCATCCTAAAGTCTATTATTTTAATTTCTTCCCCACATTCTGCAGGTCATTTAACACACATCAATAAATTTCTTTCTAATTCAGTACTCTGCAAGCAAATGCTGAGTGACAGAATTGATTTTGAAAAGGGAAAACATGCCTAGAAAGCTTTGTGAAACTATTCTAGGTCAAAATTTCCCAGACTGATCTGAAAATACTAGCAATCTGAGAGATGTTTAAATAGGCATTTAAGTATAATGGATTTCCTTTCAGTAGGACTTCTGAAAAACTCTAAATAGTTAATTTTTGTGTTAAATCATACTATGCAGCATTTCCCCAATGCATTTGACTGCAAAATTAATTATTCATTTCAGAGGAAATCTATTATCACCTTCAGAAACTCAGAATTTGTGAAACATTGTTCTGAATAAACTAGTCAGCAGTCTGAGCTAACAGTCTTTGCTTTTATTCCAAGTCTATTTGTTCCAGGGAATCTGTAGACTTTTTGTTTCCGAATATCTTGTTGTCTTGCTACAGTAGGCAGTTTTCTGGATATGAATATCAATATCCAACCAGTATAAAGAGTTTATAATACTATATTGTAAGTCAGTGGCATTAATTATTTGGACAAAGTAATTTCATTTCAATTTGGATAGAGTAACGAAAACCAAATGTAAAAGAAAGCCCAGATTATTTAATGATCCCAAAGACATCGAAGTGAAAACACTAAGAAAATAAATATGTTTTTTCTTTATTTCCCTGCTTTTGTGTGGATCTAAATGAGTTCAATAGGGGTAAGACTTTTACAAGAGTGAAAAAGAACTCTAAATATTTTTCTGGTGAGATAGTGTTTGAATAATATAGAATCCTTGGCTTGGTTGGGGTCAGCATTTGCTTTACAAAACTAATGACATTATAGTGCAAAGTGATAAGCACTGTTATTTCGAGCAAAGGGAGAAATTAATTCAGCCTAGCATGACAAGGAAAGGCATCACAGATGTGATATTTCATATCTAGAGTGCTTGTTAAAATGAGTTGGCTCGGGCAGTAGAATGTAAATAAGACAGCTGAGGGTAGGTCAGTGTGATTATAGACCCTTGATATAACTTCTGCAGGTCTAATGAATTCTGAATATCATAGTCAAGGCTCACAACTTGGCCATATATCATAATGTAAATTAAGTGATTGGAAGAAGGCGATCACACATTAGAGTGCCATTACTGTGATTCATTATCATGAATAAACTTAGTAGGCAGGCCCTATATGCCTGTCCTTGGAGCCATGACTTTTCAGCATCCCCACTCCCCTATTCCCATGTTGTTTTTTTGTTTGTTTTGTTTTGTTATGTTTTGTTTTTTTTTATATCTATGTCAGGTCTGGGCAGGAAAGAGTTTTCTACCCATCTCCCAGTAATAGCTGACCTCTGCTTTGTATTGGTCCAGGAACCTAGGCCCATGAGCTTTTTTTCTCACCTTTTCCCAAGCCAGAGGTCTTTTAATTCTACCCTTCTCCCAGAGAAAGTGGATTTTTCTCCTGGGTACTGGGGGTGGGAGGGTTTTCTACTCTTCCTTAGAAACAGATACTGTTTATAACATCACTTGCATAAAAGCAATGGGCCTTTTCCTGGGCCCCAAGTATTGGAGGGATTGCTGCCTCTTCCCCACTGGCTTAAGAATTTGTTAAGAATTTGTTATCACCCACATCTAAGCATGTGGGTGGTAATTTGCAATGTTCCCTTAGTGACAACTAACTACTATCAGAACACAAGTGCTACCCAGGGGTCTTTATACTGCCTTCA
Organism: Aselliscus stoliczkanus; assembly: GCA_033961575.1. Taxonomy (NCBI): domain Eukaryota; kingdom Metazoa; phylum Chordata; class Mammalia; order Chiroptera; family Hipposideridae; genus Aselliscus; species Aselliscus stoliczkanus. The sequence continues at coordinate 75,179,515 of CM066736.1, forward strand.
GCCCTGTGCCCAATCATAAATGGGAACACCTTTGGAGGCCCAGGGGAAGAATTTATGAGTCAGGGTGAGCTCCACTTGTGTCTAGGTTCTCACAGTTATTCAAAACTAATAAGCTATATCCCACAGGTGGATTTTAAGAATCTGGCAACATTGTAGCTGATTTCCTCTTACTTGCTTTGATGACAGCAGTGCTTTCTTCACATGGTCTGTCAAAGATGAAAGAGTTCTTAAGTCCCATCTCCTCTCAGAGGGGCATGCCATTCATTGGAATGCATGTGGCTCTGCCTTGCAATCTCTGCTCTCTTACGGTTTCAAGAAAATTTTTGATTTTGTAGATTACTTAACTTTTTCTCTTTATTAAGATAGGAGTGACATTTCTTTGCCACTTTTTACATCCTGAGCAGAAATGGAAATTCTCACCACTAGTTTTAGCATCAGTTGATGATTCCTTCCTGAAATAGTTATTACTATTGTAGTCACAGTTTTTTTTCTAATTTTATCATTTCTTTTACATTAATTAATTAACATTTATTTGAGAGCTTCTGTTTTGAAAAAGGACAGATGGAAATGGGCTTTGGTGATGTCGGTGGAGAACAAGGAGGCTACCCCACACTGTTTCCTGAGGTATATGAACTATTAAGAAAAATGATTTACAGTTGAGACAACACCAGGGAAATAACTTCCAGAAAATTCTGATACTGTATCTGTTATCAGCATAGAATTAAATTCTACAATCGTTTTTTTAAGGATTTACTAAATGACAGGCATTTAATTAGGCATCCTGCTAAGTTCTGTCCGTATAAAAGAAGAGAGCCTTTTTATCTGTCCTCAAAACAATTAACCTTTACTCAACATTTACCATGTCCCAGAACTCTTCCCCTTAACCAGTAGCTGTCAGTGTAATTTGAATGAGTTTAATGGAATTACTTCAGTCTTCCCTGCTCCAGCCACAATCTTTTCATTCCAAACATGTACTCAAAGAGAGATGGAAGTATCTTGGCACATAATTTCTTATCAGGAGTGAGAGATGAAGTTGGGGAGACAGTTGTCTCTTGCTTCAGTGTTCAACACCCCTCCCACACGAAGGTGAGTCTACTGGTCCACTACCAGTGGTTTTCCTCAAACAACTGGTCAAAATGGAGTCACTAGTGCTAAGCTCCACATCAGCAAACCAAGACTCAATTCCTAACCTAATTGCAAATTCAGCTTCTCCTATGAGTGAAATTTTAGACCAATCAGTCTAGAATTTCCTCATCAACACTAGTTAGATAATCTACCTGATCAGACTCCTTTGGTCTCCAACCCCTAAGGGAAGGCGAGTTTGTCTGAAACAATTTGCTCTTTGTTTTTATATACTTCCTTGTTCCATTCCTTTCTGCCTATAAAAACCCTCTATTTGGTACAACTCCTTGGAGTTCCTTTCTACTTGCTAGATGGAATGCTATTTGATTTATGAATTGTTGTATAAAGCCAATTAGATCTTCAAATTTATTCAGCTTAATTTTGTTTTTTAACAACCTTCTTATGTCCAAAGGCCCACAATGAGAAGATGGCCACCCAAGGTTAGCAGTTCATTCTGTGACCACAGATTAGTTTTTCTCTCAATGCATAGCAAAGGAACTTCTGCGGATGCCGCATTTTGAAAACATGTTTTTCCTCACCAAGATCATTACTAGCCAACCCAGACCCCTGGATTACATAATTATTTTATTTCCACACATTTGAAATCAGGAAATATGTGAGTCTCTCAATTTTTCTAAAGAAAAATAGAATGTCAGAGGGAATGCACTGATACTTTAAAGGGAAGAACATGATTGAATCAGCTCTTTCAACCTTCTTTTCAAGTAGACTCAGGAGAAATGGGAGTGTTCCATAATTTACCTGTTATACAGTGGGATTATATTGGGTTGTCAGAAAAGCCATGACGCATTTTTGCAATGAAAAACAGAAAAAATATGTCTTGACTTTTTCGACAACCAAATATTTGCCTTCCTCGGCTCCAGGGCCAAAAGGAGAAGATTGAATGTATTCCTCAGGATTATGTGGATCTTATACAAGCAAAATGTAGAGTTACAGCTTCAACAAAACAGGCTTCTGAAGACACCAAGTGGGGAAGAACTTAAAAGTTAATTTGAGGATTTTAATTTAAAAACTAATAGAAATAACCATCTTTGTCATGATGTGCATGTGTATGATGGTAGGGAAACACTGAAGTATTAGACTACAAGGTCTATACTCTTCATCTCCAAGAGTTGTAGGAAATGTATTGATTTCCTGATTCCTTGTTTGGAGAGATGCAACCAAACATAATAAACCTGATAAATGCATGTCCAACTCTTTTTTTTTTTTTTTTTTTTTTTAAATTTTATTTTATTTTTAATTAGTTTCAGGTGTACAACACAGTGCAATAGTTATACATTTTACCCCTCAAAGTGACAACCCCCCCACCCCCAATAGTTTCAGGTGTACAACACAGTGCAATAGTTATACATTTTACCCCACAAAGTGACAAACCCCCACCCCAATACACCCCCCACACCCCCCCATATCATACATATCTATTACTCTTCCTCTGACTCTCTTCCACAGTATAATCCACATCCCGTGACTATCTATATATCAACTCTTGACTAAACCGAAGTTTTATTAGATAGTTTGCTTTTGAACTCTGTGGACCTTTGATGCCCCATCCTGATTACCTGATTATGTCCATTAATGTCATACATGGCTAATTAAAAGTCATTTTTTCAAGAAATGTATATGAAATATGTACCTTATGATAGGCCTCTTTTGGGGAAAGAAAAATAGAGATAAGTCACATATATATATATATATATATATATATATATATATATATATATATATATATATATATTAGCGAGACAGCGAGAGCCAGAGAGAGAAGAAGAGACAGTGCCATAAAAATGATGTAGAGGACGAAGACATTTCTGCCAGTGGAGTTGGATAGGTAAGAACCTCAGGATTTTAATTGGCTCTTGAAAAATGTGTAGGATTTGAACATGGAGAGGATGTGGCATTCCAACCAGAAAGAAGTGTGTGAGTAAAGTCAGGGCCCATGGGGCTGAGGCATATATTTGAAGGGGAATATTGAGAGATAGATTTGGAAAACACTAGACTATTGAACAAAAGAATATTCCAAGGAATATTGAGTAAAGGCCTGGAATTTAATCTCATATGAGAATGGAGTTATGTGCATTATTCAATAACTTCTCTAAATAAAACATGCTGTCTTCTCCTTACTCAGGATCTACTTTTCTGAGCTTAGTTCCCTTTGACTGAAATTTCCCCACCCCCTCATCTTCGCATCATCCCACCTCCCCCACTATCACTGACTATCTTTTCCTATTTAATTCTTATGCACTCTTTTGATATCAGCCTAAATATCACTTCCTCAAGGAAGTATTCTTTAACTTATCTGGTGGAGTCCTGTTTTATAAGCATTCATAATACCCTGTGATTTCCCTGCATAGCAGATATCAAATTTTAATTATATAATCTTTCATTTAATGTTTATGTTTTCTACTGGATGGTAAAGATTGGGGAAAGCTTGAAAGTGAAGAACTAGAAGGTTGAAAGTTTAGGCTACAGAAAATAGAAACTCCCGTCATGGAAACTTATCCTGGCCAAGGCACAAGGCAAAGAGGTTTGTTCTGATTTGTCCTGATTGTACTGGACACAGGCATTGTCATCCAGGCGTCTAGGGGCAGCTGAGGAATGACTGTGGTCTGAAGGCTAGAGAAAGACGAGGAGAACTAAGGCACACCCAAGGAAGTCAGGGGAGAAGAGAAGTGAGTCAAGGTTTGAGAGAAAAATCCAAACCTGAGGATCAGAAAGAATGGACAGTGTTACTCAACATGGAAGCTGTAAAGGTTTTTAGACCTCCAAAATAATGATAGTGATGATGATGATGATGATGATGATGATGATGATGATGGTGATAGCTAGCCATGCTGCATAGCCACACTTAATCTTCACAGAAATTTTATGAAAAATGTAATATTAGCTTTGTCATTTTATAAAAGCTAGCTCACAGAGGTTGTAACAAATTGCCAAAATCTAATCAGGAGCAGATTGGTGGTTCTGATTAAAATCTTTTAACTTGAAGTTTTGTGCACATAACCACCACTCTCCTTCCTCTGGAAGAGCAAAGTAGCCTGAGGATCTGTCTATATCCTTAGGCATAACTGAAAGGAGTGACAAGACTGTCCTTTAATAAGTGAATATGCTGTTTGAATTCCAGGATTCCAGACACTGTGGGAAAGCAGTTTTGAATTCTGTTTGGTGAAGTGAAACAGAAAACATGAGTTCTGCAGAAGAGAAGATAAAAAGACCACACATTCTAGGCTATGGTCTCTGGGGAGAGAAGCCATGCTCTTCATTTGGGAATTCTTTCAGAAGCAGAATCTGTGGTGCTTTGTGTAAGGAATAGAAGATTCTATTTAGGGGCGATCTTATCACCCAGCAATGTCAGAGATAAGTTTATTCTCAGCCCCTCCAGGGAGCTCCCCTTGTCACCTCTTTGCCTCGGCTCCCTTCACATCAAATACCTCAGTAGCCTGGTCCTGTATTTTCTTTTCATCCCTCTGGTTCCTACCTAAATGGAAATAGACACTTGGGCACATATGAAGGAGGAAGAATGACTTGATCCTACCTACGGAGAACTGAGGATGTTCAGCGTTTTGGTAACTTGAACAAGAAAATCTTGCGACAGAGAGAGACCCCCTCCCCTGTACTCAGCGCTTGGGGTAGGAGGGGGCCTACCCTTGCTGTGAGATGACATCACTCATGAGTGTTGCTGACACCCTTGTTAACAGTCTTTCCATTCAGTCTCTGAGGCGAACCTAATGTATTTTCTCTGAATTTGCTCAAATACAAGTTTGAGATAAAGATACATATCTAGCTACAAGTGTTGGAGGATTAAACATGGTGATTATGTAGCATTAATCAAGTTCCTGAATCAAAACACACAATTGAAAAGGAGGATTTTTGTTAAGTGGTAGTGAATCATACTTTCCATAAAAATCTCTCTGAATTCACTTTTCTCATTGTTAGACACAGCTGGAGGAATGAGCCCAGGGAGACCAAAATTGGTCTATTGGAATTTATTTGGCATGTTTGAGCAGTGGGAGGTCAGGTTAGAAAAGACCATAACCTCCCGAGCAAGAGGGGCGTGGAGTTTTTTAGTGGTAAACAAGGCTATTCCTCTTCAATGCTTCAGGGGCTTTACATTGCATTATTCATTGCAACTGAGGGTTTCGGGGTGTGACCATGTCCTCCTGCTCCATATCCTGGCTCCCATGCCATTGTCTGGTAATGTTTGGGTCTGTTGATCCTGGGCTCCTGTGAGAAACTACAAGCCAGCAGGTACAAGCAAGCAGGGAGCAAGACAAGATGGCTTCTAAGATAAGATTGTTTCTATTCAGCACATTCCGGTGGTTTCTCCAGGCCTAAGGCAGTTTCTGCTCCTGGCCTAACGCTCATTAGTAAAATAAGGATATTAATACTGTAGTGTTATTGTGAAAATTAAAAGGACTGTAAATGCAAAGTACTTGGCTTATAGGAGGTTCAGAAGAAGTGAAGGTATCAGTATAACTATTTCCTTCCTAGGGTCTGCCTGTGTAGTAAGAGGAACCCCTATGTGACATCTCTTGGATCCCATCCCCAATTTTCTTCTTAGCACCTTCAATAATTTATATGCAGATACTAACAACTCATGATGTTGCCGACCCCTTAATTGAGAAAGGATATATATCCCAAGTGCCAAACTATAAGGGAATGATTATGTATATTTGGGGGCTTCTCTTTGATAGAATATTCAAAATCAGTATTAAATTAGATAATAAGATATGTTAAGCAAAATAATAGCAGGTATGAGAATGCTCTCTATGAGAACAGGGACGTGTGTGTGTGTGTGTAGTGCGCGTGCAAGTGTGTGTTTGCATATTCATTGTAGTTTTTTGAGAAGTGCATGGCACAGATAAAATAATCAAATAACATATGGAGGGAGAAAAGAGGAACAGAAAAATAAAACAACTATCTTAAACAAATTAAGGTTGAAATTTTGCTTTGAGATTTTCCCTGCGGACTTTACAATATAAAAATTTAGATGTTAAAAATCATAACCTCCTAAAATATTAGAGATAGTTCTTATTTATAACACTGAAATACATACATCTCAGCCCCCTTCGTCACTTCGAAGCAACTATTGTTAAGAATTTTCTGGTATCTCATGTAATTTATTTCTTCGCATACATATAAATGTGTAATGACGGGTATTCTTTTACCAGATAACTTGTTTTTCATATCATGCATTATGGCCATCTTTCTATGTCAGTATTTAAAGCTCTATCTTAGTCTTTTTTGAAAAAACCTCCAAAAAAATATTCTGTAGTATGGATTTTCCTAAATTTACTTCACTACCCACCCTGTTACTCACCATGTCACTATTATAAGCAATGCTATAATGAACCCACAACCCACAGAATTGCAGAGTTAAAGCACTACATGTATTTAAATTTTTTATCAATATTGTCAAATTGCTCTTAAGAAAGGCTATTTCCATTGTACTATCAATAATATACAAAGTACCCGTTTCCCCACATTTTCACCTAAAATGGATATGCTCAACCCATTACATTTTTATCAACCTTATAGGCAAAAAAAATATCTCATTTTAATATGCCCTTTGAATTAATTGGTAAAAATTAAAATATGTTTACTTCACTTAAACTTCATATCCCTGGGTCATTTTCCTATTGCATTTCCTATTATTATTAATGAAGACTATGTATTTGTTCAAAAAGAAGATTGAAATATAATCACTAACGAGCTTATTACATTTAAATCTTTTCCTTAAATTGAAGTTTTTTCCCTGGGAGAAATAAATTATTTACAACTGGGCAGAGAAGAAAAACCCTGAGGGGAGCAGATAGAGTGAGAATTCAAACTTGACAATTACAGGGAGAGCTATCTTTGCCCTTATTCCTTCCCCATACACAGAGAAAACCCTCTATTCATGAAAAGCGGTATCTTAGCCAAAAAGCTGAAAGCTGAGGATTAAACAGAGCTCTCAGTTTTCCACGGAGGAAGGATGTTAATGCGAGTGCTTCAGATACTTCATCCATTCAACAGGTAATGAATTGCTAGTTAATGTGGACACAGCAGGAGAAAACAGATGTGGTCGCTGAGCTTACAGTAAAGCTGGGGAGAAAAACAATTCAAATTCTTCTCTCTGTTCCTTTTCTTCAGTGGAGGTTTGGGGGAAAGGACCGGTGAATGAATGAGGAGCAAGGATGGACAGGGATGAATACACCAACTCATGGACTTGAGGAAACTCTTGTCAGACTGTGGAAAGGTGGAAGATGCAGGGCTGGTGAACATGTGTTTGGTTATTATTTATCAAACGTGACAATAGTAAAACAGGTTCTAACTTATTATTCTTTTACCTAGTTAGTCTTTTATAATTAATTATAATTAATTATTTAGCAGAGTTAATCAGACACAGTTGCTGTGTTGCTTTTTTCTTAACCTGGTTAAGTTTTCTTCAGGTTAAACCCCCCTTGATCTCCTCACCCCATTCCAGAGATGCTGATGTTTTCATTCAAGGAATGGACAATGGACAATTCTTGTCACAGTAGTTATCTACTTAGCATTATTAACTTGTCAGAAAAGCCCAGATGTTTAGTGTTTTTCATGTTTGAAGAAATGAGCCTATTTCTGTCTATCCCTTAAAATGTAAAATGTGTTCAAATCCCCACCCTAAGATACATTTCTAAATTTAAAACTGTGATTTCAGCATATCAACGCTAAAAAATAAATTTAGTACAAGTCTACACTATTAGAGAGAACACAGCAAGACTCAAACATTCTGCTCCTTTCTTTCAAACCCTTCATTTATACAAGAAAAGATGAAGCAAGGGAGGAAGTAAAAGAGAAATTGGTGCTGGGTTTGGGTGGCCTCTGTATTCTGACAGGGCAAGTGAGAGTTTTATCAGCAGCTACAGAACCATTTCCTCTTTTCTTAGGCCACCCCAGTGTCAGTTTACTATTCCCCTGAGTCATTACCCCGCCTCCCAGAGCTGCTCAGCCCATCTCACATCCACTGTACACCCCTGTGAACCATGGGATCTGTTTGGGTGGTAGTTGCTCTTATTTTAAAACAAAGGAAGTTAGAAAAGACTCTACTCCCCCATAGGTATGAGATGTTTTCTTGTGGTTTTGTGAGCCCTGCCAAAGTGTTTAGCTTCTTGACTTTGAGGCTTTCTGGAATGAAAGAGATATTTGTTAAATAATATAAATGCACCTCAAGCTATTGCAGTTTCTCAAAGGATAATTTGTAGAGGGAGATAGAAGCTCACCGTAACTTTACATTTTTCAGGTGTTGGAGGAGAGCAAACTTTCCTTTTATTTTTGTACAATAAAAAGTTGGGTGACTAAGGCATGTGGCATAACGAAAGAGCATGGGGTTGGTCATTGACCTGGCTTGAATGCTGATACCACTACTTACAAGCTGTGGACTGTCCACAGGATGATAGCTTGCTTGCACATTATTATACTTCTCAGGTTTTAAAGAAGATTTTAAAAAGTAAAATCTTTTCAAAAGCAATGCAAAGTATCTGAAATGGTGGGTGCTCTTTTCTTTGTGCAGAAATTCAAATAACCAAACTTCACATGGTTAGAATTTTGGAAAATCTTTATACAATGGAATTATCATTCCTAAAGCTAGTTCAGAGACTTTCATGATAGTAAAATACTCTTTACTGATTTTTCTAAGCCACATTTGATTAACCCAGAACAATTAAGTCATGGCAGACCCAGTAATTTGCCCAGGGTCGCCAGCTACATAATAGTTAAGTTTGTCCTGAAATCCAGTTTTCCTGATTCTCAAAGATGGTGAGTTTTCCACCATTTCCACCATTTCTAACATAACCACTTAAAATATTTTTTTTAAATATCATTGACAATCTCCATTTCACCTCTCTCTTATTAGAATTACCATTACAGTTATTTGTTAAAGAAAGTACATTTTGACTAAATACGTCTATAAATTTCCTTACATAAATTTGCATCTTATTAATCACAACAGTACCTATTAATACATATATATGAAAAAGAGCCATACATCGTATGAATATGAGACATATTACCTGTTTACATGTGTTTTGATGCATTTTGCTCCCTACACCCCATTAAGAACGTCATATGTTCTGTATTTGGAAACCCGGGATATACAGTTCTTCACTTTTTTCTGGTTTTGTTGTTGTTGTTGTTGTTGTTGTTGTTTTAATGTCACTCTTTTCTTCTCAAAAGAACTCTGAGTTTCTTGAGGCAGAGAGGGCAGGTTCTTGGCAAAAAACATGAAGAAGGTCAGTGTGGTTTATATTGCCCCACTACCCCTTTCCTCTTCTCACTAACTCAGGAAACCTTCCTGCTAGGGGCCCTCCTGCTATGATGTTCCCTCTGGGTTTTATCCAACTCTGAATCCCTCTTCCACCCCCTTTTCCAGCATCACTAAGAGGCTGTGTGGGAGAAATCATCCTAACCAGCTGTAAAGCTAGAAATGGTTTTTTAATTTTATTGGTGGAGAGCCCACAATTTAGGCATATTTTGTTTGTCGTTCTCAGAGGTGTTTGCATTTTTACAGGGGCAATTCAATTTAATAACCATTTATCCACATCTCTTCCAGGCCTGTACAGTACTAGTTACAGAACACTCCCCACTCCATGCCCACCTTTAGGAATATGCTCAGGGACACAAAGAAATGAATTGAGTGAACCCTGTGATTAGTATGGTGGTGGAAGCAGGTACATTATAAAACAGGTGTACAGAAGAACAAATGATTAAGTATACTTGGGCTTGGAATTAATCATACAAATAAATTTAAAGTGACATTTCAGACATCAATGATAAACTAGTAAGGAAATTGCTAGCAAAAACTAAACTCTATTTTCTTGTCACATTAAAACTTTTTGCAAACAACATAGGAACTTCATGCCTCTTTGACAGATTTTTCCCTCTGTCTAATGTATACCACTTAAGCCAGTATCTATCTATCTATCTGTCTGTCTGTCTGCCTATCTATCTATCTATCTATCTATCTATCTATCTATCTATCTATCTATCTATCTATTCATCTATCTATCTAATCCCTATCTCTTAAAAATGACTTGTCACCATCAAGGACTAGCTGGAGCCTCACTTCTACTGATTCAGGTCCATTCCTTACCTTCAGAAGAATTGATGATCCCTCCCTTTAGGTTATTCTCATGCACCCTTTATCAGATAATTCTGTATAATAGTGCCATTACCACACACTTTAATAGTAATAAGGCCTCACATTTTTATTGTAGATCTTACCTTTTACAAAACATTTTCACATGTATATCATCACATGTGATCCTAATAATAGTTCTTTAAGGTAACAATTGTCTTTGTTTTTATAATGAGAAATTCCCCAAGATAATACACCTAGTAAGCTGATGTCCATGTTTGGTCTTTCGATGCTAGTCCTCTTTCTGCAATAGAACAACGAGACCATGTTCTTTATATAACATCTTAAAATTTGAGAAAATCATATTGGGTCTGCAAGGAGAAAATAATAAGCATATTTTTCAACATTCTAGTTACCTTGCCTGTTTTATATGTTTATGTTTCTATTAATCTTTATTTGTCAAATTTTAATATGTCTTCAAAACCATAGCTATGTTTTGTTTTAGAAATAGTCTGTGGAATTTACACGTACATAGAAAAAAACTACTTCCACTTTATTTTAGAGGTCTTTCTGCACACAGATAATGTACTAGATCACTTGACTTAACTAACTTAATATACTGTTGTTATTATAACTGGACAAGTTCCTTCAAATAAAGTGATTTGAATTTGTTTTTATTCACTATGTTTGGAGGTGTTTTTCCTCTTACATATGGAATAATAAAACTTCAAAATTTAAAATAGATTGGAATTTAGACAGCCAACTGGTTTTGAACTGTCATTGAATCGAAACTGGAGAAGTAGTTATAGCTAATTAGTGGTAGGAATTTCCCCAGTTTGTATAACACTGGGAGGAAAAGTATGAGTCACTATGTAGCCAACTTTCCATTTATCACACAACTATGAATATCATGTGCTCATTATAATACTCCTCACTAAAACAACTTTAAGAATTATTAGCTGTCGGGTGACTGGTTAGCTCAGTTGGTTGGAGCATGGTGCTGATAACAACACCAAGGTTGCTGATTTGATCTCCACATGGGCCACTGTGAGCTGCGCCCTCCCTAAAAGAGTCAACTATGCCACTGTAGCATGAAAGCAATGTGTAACCAATGACCATGGCTGTTCCCCAATAAAATAAAAATTATTAGCTGTAAGAATAACAAAAGATAATAAAAATAGGGCTTTTGGGGAGACAACTCTCCATAGCATTCCTACACGTCTTATGGTAGATGGACTATCTTTTCAAAGTTGTTCCCATAGCAAAAAGCCTTGGAAGCTAGAAATAGTGTCTCCTAATAGTCAAAGGATAGATTTGTTTGCTGATCAAGATAGCAAAGATGAGGTTTCCCTCTTCTTCTCGAAGACATTCCAGGGTACTAAATATGATGATACCTTTCTCCCAAAGTGGGGAAAGCTGACCTGCCAGTAACCCCTGTATATGATCAGAATATCATCTTCTGAGAGTCCTCAGTTGTAATCCAGGTCCTTGGCATGAGCAGTCTTTACCTAGGCCCACCCCTGCGTTGTCCCCTGCTTCTTTGTTTAGTATTATAAAATAAATTATGTTATAACAAACATTTTCTCATATTATTATGAACTCTTCATAAACTTTTATTAGCTGCATATATGTGCTAATTTGCACATGCCATATTTTTGCTCATCCTGTAGTTATTTAATTTTTTTTTCTGATTTTTCTCTGTTACAAATATACTTTAATGAGGGCCGCCCGAGTGGCACGTTGGTTGAGAGTTGGCTTGGGATGCCAGCTCTGCACAGCAGGGCCCCAGTTTGGATTCCACATAGAGGGCTAGTGATGCTGCTACCTCCACAGCTAAGGTGGTGAACAACAGCTCTACCTGGAGCTGGGCCGCTGTGAGTCGCCAGGCGATGGGGCTGGCCAGCAGCTGGTGTGCGCTTTCGTGCTCTTTCGTTAGCTGTCCTGAGCCACTGTGAGCAGCCATCCAATGGCCAGTGAGCGACTGCCTCTCCCAGGAAGAGCTCAATGATAATACCAACATGGGCCAGTGAAGTGACATCCTCAACTAGACTGAAGAACAAAAGGACAGCAACTTGTCTGTTCTCCTTCCCCAATTCCCCAATGCCGTTTTCCTTCCCCAATTCCCCAATAAAATCTTTAAAAAACAAAAAAACAAATATACTTTAATTAATATCTTTTTATCGGGCTGGAGAAGTGGCTCAGTTGGTTAAGAGATTGCCTAAGAGTGTGAGCTCTGAGCAACAGGGTCGCTGGTTCAGGGCCAGTGACACTGCACCCCGAGCTGAGCTGCCACGCAGGATGGCTCAGCTAGTGAGAGCACGTGCTCCTAACAACAAGGCTACCTGTTCGAATGGTGGGCTATGCCCGCCTACAACTAAGACTGAACTCGCACCTTGAACTGAGCTGCCACCCAGGTGGCTCAGGGTATAGAGCGCGCTCTCTTAACAATGAGGTTGCTGGTTCGACTCCCGCATGGGATGGTGGCTATGCCCACCTGCAACTAATTGAACACTGCACCTGGAGCTGAGCTTGCTATGCCCTCCACAACTAAGATTGAAGGACAACAAATTGTCTATTCCCCTCCCCCAATTCCCCAATAAAATCTTTAAAAAATAGAAATAAAAAAAATATCTTTTTTTCTTATGGATTTTTTTTTTTCTGTATCTCATGATTTTCAATAGGATATTAAGTCAGGGAGGGGCTCTATATTTGAGTCAAAGGCTAGAAACATTTTTTTCTTTTGAGATACTTATTTTATGTTACCAAAATGCTTTACAAAAACTTGAACCAATTTATGTTCTCACTAGCCATGTCACAATATGTTTTCATAACTACTATCTTTCACTTGTTCCACATCACTCATTGTTTCGGCTTTTCTGAACTTATAGTTCTTCAGATTCCTCCAGCCTTTACGTAAGTTATTTCTTATACTTAGAGGGTTGGTGACATATGCAAGCTCAGCTCCAGGTGCAGTGTTCAATTAGTTGCATATGTCACCTGCAGATCTCAGCCTAAATGCTATTTCCTCAGAGCATTCTTCTTTGACTCCCCAAACTACCATGCATTACCATTACACCTGATACTGACTTTTGTGATACCCATACACATGTAACTGTTAGATTGTTAGATTTTTTTTTTCCCAAAGATTTTACTGGGGAATTGGGGGAGGGGAACAGCATTGGGGAATCAGGGAAGGGGAACAGACAAGTTGCTGTCCTTTTGTTCTGCAGTCTAGTTGTGGAGGATGTTGCTTCACTGGCCCATGTTGATATTATCATTGCTCTCCTCCTGGGTGAGGCAGTCACTTGCTGGCCATTGGACAGCAGTTCACGGCAGCTCATGAAAGCGCACATCAGCTGCCTGCCAGCCCCACTGCAGCCTACGCCGTCACCAGTGACTCACTGCAGCCCAGCCCCAGGTAGAGCTGTTGTTCACCATCTTAGCTGTAGAGGGTGCAGCATCACTGGCCCTCATGTGGGATCTGAACTGGGGCCCTACTGCTCAGAGCTGGCATCCCAAGCCAACTCTTAACCAACGTGCCACTCGGCCAGCCCATTGTTAGATGACTTTATTCCTGGCTTAAATTAAAGCTCCATGACAACTGAGACCTCATTTGGCATGTTTTTCACTGACTCTTTCGTACTGGAACACAGCTTGATGTCACAGTAAGCGCTTTATAAATATTTCTTGAATGAATTCATCTTTTCAAAATCATCACAATCTATTGAGATTGATAGGGTAATTATCCCTAATTTGACAGGATAGGAATCACAGGAATGATTTGAATTGATCTCTTCAAGGTCACCAAACGTGTTAGTGGCAAATATGTAACTATAACCCAGCTTTCCAGGTTCATAGCAGGTACTTTTTATAATGCATTCAGTGCTTTGGTAAGTTTTTAAATATTTGTATCATTAAAAAATAGCATATCTTCATGCAAATTGGGACCTTAATTAAGGACAATCATAGCATTTGCTAAATTCTCTGTAGACATGTATCATGATAACTCTGAATCAGTTATTTCCTATTAATAGATTCAGTTGAACCAAATGAGATTATAACCAAATTTTTTCCTGGTCCTCTAGGGAGACATGTTGAACTTAATGTGCAGGAAATGAGATCATACTTTTGTTTTGACATGTCATGTTAATCATATGCATATGATTTTTTTTCATTAGTTCTCACAATTATACAATAGTTCTATTGCCTGTAATACAAGTTCTTCAAAGAAAAAGCAATAAAAAATTTAAATGTAGCACAATAATTCTGATGTATTTAGGTTCTAAGCAACTAGAAAGTTCAAAAAGTGGCAATATGTCAATCCTTTTATAAAGAGAGGCCAGTGCGAAGTTGATATAAGAAATTTATTTTTATTATTATTTTAATTATTATTAATAGTTACAGATGTATAAAACTATGCAATAGTTATCTTTTTCACCCTTTACAAAGTGACTACCCCTTTCCCCTCCCCTCTCCCCCCACTCCCGATATCATACATATCTATTACAATTCAATTGACTCCATCCCCACACTATACTCCACATCCCATGACTATGTATGTGTTAAATTATAATCAACATCTAATATTAATCAGCGGCAGCTTCAGATGTACAGTGAAGTAGTCAGGCCACTACACCATCCATGAAGTGGTCTCCCTAACAAGACATGACTCCATCTGGTCCCCTAAAAAAATATTTACATTATTGATTATATGCCCTAAACTGTCTCTTCTGTCTCTGTGGTAGTATTGTATTGCCAGTTCATGTTGCCTCGTCCCTTCCCCTTCTCCCTCATGCCCATCCCCATCCCATCTAGCCCTCATCAGTTTTTCCTTTGTGTCTCTAAGCTATTTCTGTTTACATTGCTCATTTATTCAGTTATTTAGATTCCACATATAAGTGAGATCATATGGTATTTGTCTTTCTCTGGCTGACTTATTTCACTTAGCATAATGTTCTCTAGGTCCATCCATATCGTTGCAAATGGTACGATTTCTTTCTTCTTTGTAGCTGCATAATACTCTGTTGTGTAAACGTACCACAGTTTCTTAATCCAGTCATCTACTGATGGCATTTCGATTGTTTCCAAGTCTTGGCTATTGTAAATAGCGCTGCAATGAACATAGGGGTACATATATTTTTTTTCGAATTAGTGTCTTGGGTTTTTCAGGATAAATACCTAGGAGTGGAATTGCTGGGTCAAAAGGTAGTTCCATTTCCAGTTTTTTGAGATACCTCCATACTGACTTCCATAGTGGCTGCACCAATCTGCATTCCCACCAACAGTGCAGCAGGGTCCCTTTTTCCCCACAGCCCCGCCAGCACTTGTTGTTTGTTGATTTATTGATGATAGCCATTCTGACTGGAGTGAGGTGGTATCTCATAGTGGTTTTTATTTGCATTTCCCTAATGATAGTGAGGTTGAACATTTTTTCATATGCTTGTTAGCCATCTGTATGTCCTCTTTAGAGAAATGCCTCTTCATTTCCTCTGCCCATTTTTTAATGGGGTTGTTGGCTTTTTTGGTATTGAGTTGCATGAGTGTTTTATAAATTTTGGATATTAATCCCTTATCAGATATATTGTTGACAAATATCTTCTCCCATTCAGTAGGCTTCCTTTTTGTTTTATTGATGGTTTCCTTTATTGTGAAAAAAATTTTAAGTTTGATATAATTCCATATGTTCATTTTTTCTTTTACTTCCTTTGCCTACAGGGATGTATCAGTAAAAATATTGCTCAGGGTAATGTCTGCAAATTTACTCCCTATATTTTCTTTTAGGAGTTTTATGGTTTCAGGTCTCACATGTAAGTCTTTAATCCATTTTGAATTTGTTCTTGTATATAGTGTAAGGAGGTGGTCCAGTTTCATTTTTTTGCATGTGTCAGTCCAATTTTCCCAGCACCATTTATTAAATAGACTATCTTTACTCCAATGTAAATTCTTGCTTCCATTTTCATAGATTAACTGTCCGTATATGCCTGGATTTATTTCTGGGCTCTCTGTTCTGTTCCACTGATCTATGTGCCTGTTTTTATGCCAATGCCATACTGTTTTGATTACTGTATCCTTGTAATATGTTTTGATGTTTGGTAGCGTGATATCCCCGACTTTGCTCTTATTTCTCAGGATTGCTGTGGCTATTCGGGGTCTTTTATGGTTACATATAAATTTTAGGATTATATTTTCTATTTCTATGAAAAATGCCCTTGGTAGTTTAATAGGAATTGCATTGAATCTATATATTGCTTTAGGCAGTATGGACATTTTAACGATATTAATTCTTCCTATCCATGAGCATGGTAGGTGTTTCCATTTATTTGTATCTTTTATTTCTTTCTTCAGTGTCTTATAATTTTCTGAGTACAAATATTTTACTTCTTTGGTTCAATTTATTCCTAGGTATTTTATAGTTCTTGAAGCAATTGTAAATGGGACAGTTTTCTTACTTTCTCCTTATGTTAGTTTATTATTGGTATATGCAAATGCAACTGATTTGAACATTGACTTTGTATCCTGCTACCTTACTGAATTCGTCTATCAGCTCCAATAGTGTTGATGGAGTCTTTGGAGTTCTCTATATACATTATCATGTCATCTGCATATAATGACAATTTTACTTCTTCCTTGCCAATTTGGATGCCTTTTATTTCTTTTTCTTGTCTGATTGCTGTGACTAGAACTTCCAGAACTATGTTGAATAAAAGAGGAGAAAGTGGACAGCCTTGTCTTGTTCCTGATCTTAAGTGGAATGGTTTTTAGCCTTTCCCCATTGAGTATGATGTTAGCTGTAGGTTTGTCACATATGGCCTTTATTATGTTGAGATATGATCCCTGTATTCCCACTTTGCTAATGGTTTTTAACATAAATGGCTGTTGGATTTTGTCAAATGCTTTTTCTGCATCTATTGATATGACCATGTGATTTTTCTTCTTCATTTTCTTGATGTGGTGTATCACATGAATTGATTTACGGATATTGAACCAGCCTTGCATACTAAGGATGAAACCCACTTGATCATGATGTATGATCTTCTTAATATATTGAATTCTGTTTGCTAATATTTAATTGAGAATTTTTGCATGTATATTCATCAGGGATATTGGCCTGTAGTTTTCCTTTTTTGTGCTGTCTTTATCTGATTTTGGAATCAGGGTGATAGTGGCTTCATAAAAAGAGTTTGGGAGCCTTCCCTCATCCTGGATTTTTTGGAATAGTTTGAGAAGAATAGATGATAGTTCTTTTTTGAATGTTTGATAAAATTCACTTGTGAATCTGTCTGGTCCAGGGCTTTAGTTTTTTGGGAGCTTGTCAATTACTGATTCAATTTCCTTGGTAGTAATCAGGGTATTTAGATTTTCCGTTTCTTCTTGATTTAGCTTTGGAAGGTTGTGTGCTTCTAGAAAATTATACATTTCTTCCAGATTGTCAAATTTGTTGGCACATAGTTGCTCATAGTAATTTCTTAGAGTTTTTGGTATTTCTGTGAAATCTGTAGTCATTTCTCCTCTTTCATTCCTGATGTTACTAATTTGAGTCCTCTTTCTTTTTTTTTTTTTTGATGAGCCTGGCTAGAGGTTTGTCAATTTTGTTTATCTTCTCCAAAAACCAGCTCTTCATTTCGTTGATCTTTTGTATTGTTTTTCTGTTTTCTATATCGTTTATTTCTGCTCTGGTCGTTATTATCTCCTTTCTTGTACTCCCCTTAAGCTTCTTTTGCTGTTCTTTTTCCAGTTACCTGAGGTGTAAGGATAACCTGTTGATTTGGGGTTTTTCTTCCTTCTTTAGGTAGGCCTGTACTGTTATGTATTCCCCTCTTAGAACTGCTTTCGCAGCATCGCAGAGATTTGGGGTCATGGTGTTTTCATTTTCATTTGTCTTGAGGTATCTTTTGATTTCCTCCTTGATCTCATTTGTGACCCACTCGCTATTTAATAGCATGCTATTTAGTCTCCATTTATTTGACAGCTTTCCGGGGTTCTTCTTATAATTGATTTCTAGTTTCATAGCATTGTGGCCAGGGAAGACACTTGAAATTATTTCAATCTTCTTAAATTTATTGAGACTTGTTTTGTGGCCTAACATGTGGTCTATCTTAGAAAATGTTTCATGTGAACTTGAGAAGAATGTATATTCTGTAGCTTTGGGGTGAAATGCTCTGAAAATGTCTGTTAAATCCAGATAGTCTAATGTATCATTTAAAGTCACTGTTTCCACATTGATTTTCTGTCTGGAGGATCTCTCCATTGGTGACAGCAGGTTGTTGAAGTCCCCTACTATGATAGTGTTACTGTTGATCTCCGTCTTTATGTCTGACAATATCTGTTTTATATATTTAGGAGCTCCTATGTTAGGTGCATACATGTTTACTAGAGTTATGTCCTCTTGTTGGATCAATCCCTTTATTATTATGAAGTGTTCTTCTTTGTCCTTTATTATTTTCTTCAACTTAAAGTCCATTTTATCTGATATAAATATTGCTACTCCAGCTGTTTTCTCAGTTCCATTTGCATGAAATACTTTACTCCATCCCTTTACTTTCAGCCTGTGTGTGTCTTTTGATCTGAGGTGAGTCTCTTGTATACAGCATATGCCGGTGTCTTGCTTTCTTATTCATTCAGCCACTCTATGTCTTTTGTTGGGGCATTCAATCCATTTACATTTAAAGTGATTATTGATAGGTGCGTAGTTATTGCCATTTTGTTATTTGTGTTCTAGTCTTCCTTAGTTAGGTTGTTTTTCTCTTCTACTTAAAGAAGCCCTTTTAACATTTCCTGCAAAGCTGGCTTGGTTGTAATGAATTCCCTTAACCTATTCTTTTCTGGGAAGCTCTTTATCTGTCCTTCAATTTTAAATGATAACCTTGCTGGATACAGCAATCTGGGTTGTAAGGCTTTATTTTTCCTCATTTTGAAAAACTCCTGCCATTCCCTTCTGGCCTGCAAGGTTTCTATAGAAAACTCTGTCTTTGTCCTTAACCCTTTTCACTATGTGTCTTGGTGTGGGCCTGTTTGGGATCATCCTGGTTGGAACTCTCTGCACTTCCTGGGCTTGTATTTCAATGTCCTTTGCCAGGTTAGGGAAGTTTTCAGACATTATTGCTTCAAATATGTTCTCAATCCCTTGCTCCTTCTCTTCTCCTTCTGGTATTCCAATGATGCTTCAGTTGTTGTGTCTGATGTTAAAGTTGTTGTGTCTGATGTTGTCTCCCAGCTCTCTTAAACTATTTTCAGTGTTTTTCATTCTTTTTTCTTTTTGTTGTTCCACTTGGGTGATCTCTGCTATCTTGTCTTCTAAGTCACTGATTCGATTTTCTGCTTTGTCCAATCTGCTGGTAATTCCATCAAATTTGTTATTTAATTCAGTAATTGCATTCTTAAGTTCTAGCTGGTTGCTTTTTATGATTTCTCTATCCTTCTTTATATTTTCATTGATTTCCTTGAACATTCTGATAATCAGTGTTCTGAACTCTGTCTCCGATAGGTTGTTTACCTCTATTTCCTCTAGTTCCACTGATTCCAGAGGTTTCTTCTGTTCTTTTATTTGGTTTGTATTTCTTTGTCTCCCCATTCTGGTTTACTCTTTGTGCTTGATTCGATATAACAGATAGATCCCCTAAGTCTCTCATCTTTTCTGGGTAAACTTATATGGTGTGTGTCCTTTATAGTTGAATTACTCAATCTCCCTATTCTCTTGTGCATGTATATCTGAGGTGTTCCGTGTTGTGTGTCTTCACCTGTTGAAGTTTAGCTTTGATTACTTTTGGCTTGTCAGTAGGTGGGATTGACTCCCAGGCTAATTAGCTGTGAGAATCAGGAGTGTCCACAGTTTACTAGCTGCTGTGTGAGGGTTGAGCCCTCTGATGAGACTTGGACACTTTGGGCCCTTGCACCTGTAGCAACTTCCTTTTGGGTGTGACTCTTGTATGTCAAACCAAGAAATGCTCTGGTTTTATCTAAAGTTGGCCTGTGGGTATGATGATTCTTGTGTCTCCATGCCGGTCTTGGCTAAAGTCCACCAAGCTCTCTTCAGGTTGTCCTCTGCTGTACAGAAATTCCTCTGCGTCTTGTAGAAACAAAGACGGCCACCTGACGCCTAGCGTGATCCTGGCACTTCAGGTTTGCTGTACATGAGTGTGGTTGTGACGTGTGATTGGTAGTTTTTACAAAGTCACTGCCATTTCTGCTTTCGCCTGTCCCAAGGCAGGCTGTGCACCCTGCAGGCTCAATGAGTGTCTTTGGGCACCCTTTCCATTGACAGCCATGGAGAATGAGACAGTTCCTCATTGCCAAAAGCCAGCTGCCAGGAATCTGTTAATGCCTCAGCAGCTGAACCTGCCCTGCCTCCCAGGCCTTGCAGCAATGGTGGGGGCGGGATAGGTAGTCTCACTCTGCAGCCTTTACTGGGGTGGAAATTCTCGACCCCCTATGGGTAGGAATACCTCTGTAGTCTGCCCCTACTGCTCCATTCAGGGGTCAGTTTAAGACTCTGGCTTGGTGGGGGCAAGGTTTCTGAGGGAGGGTGGGGATGGGTTTTTATTTCTGTAGTTTTTTTTGTTTGTTTTTTGTTTTTGCTTTCAGTCCAACAGAAGAGGAAAAATAAACAAACAAGCAAAACAAACAAACAAAAAACCAATACAGTCCCAACACTGTTTTTGAGCTAAGGCCTTTGCCTCATACGCTCCAGAGTAGTTCCTGCTGCTCTCCCAAAGAGACTGCCGGGGTTTAGGGGACTGCGTGCACCCTGCAGTGGCTCAAATCTCCCATCTGTCTGCCGGGGTCCTGCATCTCTGCCCTGCACACGCTGCGTCGCCCCCCTCCCCCCCCAGTATTTTTTCTTTCCCTGCTAGGCCTGTTTCAGGCTTCTGCCTCGCAGCTTGTGTGCACCAGGCAATGTTCCTGCTGCTCTCCCGGAGGGACTGCCGGGGTTTAGGAGGCTGTGCGCACCCTGCTGCGGCTCAGATCCCGGCTCAGTCTCTCGGGGACCTGTGTCTCCACCCAGGAGCGCACTGCATCTCCCCCTCCCCCCCACAAGTATTCCTTTTTCCCCTGCTCGCCTGGTTTCAGGCTTCTGCCTCAGAGCCTGCGTGCGGAGGTTCTCTTGTTGCGCTCCCCGGGACCCAATGGATGCAGGTACCGATCCCTGAACCGGGCGGGTGCAGGGATTGATCTTGCCCTGTCGCTGTCACTGCCCGGCTCTGCACCCTGCTTCCTGGGGACCCAGGGAGCCATGGGTGCAGCTCGTACCTCTGCACGCTCTTCTCCCCTCTCTCCTCCTCCTCTCGCCCGGCCTGAGGCTTCTTCCTCAGGCTGCAGATCGTTGTGTTCTTGCTGTACTCTAGGCGGGCCGTGGGGTGCAGGGAGCGAGCAGTGGGAACACTCACCGATCTGTTCTCTGAAGCTCTGTGCTTCCAGCTGCAGGTGCAGGCTGCACCTCGCGCGACTCACTGCCTTCTTCCCCCACTCACCCGGCCTGCCCACCTTCCAGCAATCGTTGTGTGATATTCTTAGTTGCTCTGTGTGATGAATAGACGTCCCTTTGAAGAGTTACAGAAGTTCAAATTACAGATATTTCCATGGAAGAACTCAGGGAGCTCTCCTCACAGCCGCCATCTTCGAATCCCCTCCAAGAAATTTATTTTTTAAAGCAACTCTCAGTAAGTACCACATTGTGGTATCAAGTTATAATGGAACTAAGTTGATATAAGATGCTATTCAGCCTACACCATAGAACCACATAATATGAACAGATGCTTATAATAATGTTCATCAAGACTGGTCATTTTGCAGTTCCGGTAACCCTTATGCAGAGTATTTCATAACTGTCTACTCCAGGCTTCTGATCAATTTCCCAAAGAGCTGGGAGCCTTTGCCCTGAGCCCAAGAAATGGGACACCAATTTGGCATATGGTCCTGGAAGAGGAAGCTGATTATGACTTAGGGATAGTTAGAGCAAAAATACATTCATTAAATTTTAGACTCAAAATTCCTTCTTCCTGGCTTTAATTATACATATCATTGTCTTTCTTGGTCCTCACTCTGAATTCTCTTAATTTTTTCCTTCAGGAACTCCTTTTCTTTAGCTTATCCTTAAATTTAGGTGGCTGTTAAGCTATCTTCAGCCTCTCCACCCTCCACCCCCCAACCTCCTGCCTGGTATTCTATGAGCTTGCTTTCGGTGATCTCCTACAATGTGAACTCTCATTTATTTTGTGATAACTAATAAAAATTGTATTCAGCTAACATATAAGGTAGTCTAAACACCTTACAGCTGTTCTCATCACCTGTCTATGCCTGAAACAGAGTGTATACCCAATAAATACCTGTTGAATGACTGAATCACCACTCCCCTGAGTCTTGCACCAATATGTCCAACTTATTACTAGTCATCTCCACTCTGATATCCCATTGGTATTTTAAATACATGTCTCCATTTGTTTCTACTTTCTCCCCCAAACCCCTACTCTACCATCATTTCCTCTTGCTTAGTGGCTGCAACACCAGTACCATGTTCAATTAATATTTATTGAATAAAAGCAGTTTTTGTGCTTAAAGAGGTATTATACTTCTTTTATTATCTATGGATGACCATTTGTTCAAAATATCTTTTTAGTCTGCTTACAAGCAAGGCAGTGTGGCAAGGTGGGTAAAAATAGGCACTGGGATTCACATTTTGGGGGGGGAATCAGCCAAACTTTAAAGCTTGGCCACTTACTAACTTGCATAGCACTCACAAAGATACTTAATCTCTCAGTTCCAAACACAATTTTATTTCTAAAATGAAGTAATACCTACTCTATAGAGCAGCTGTAGGGGGTCAGACATTGTCATATGTATATGGTGACTGCACATTGTAAACATTCAATAAATGGTCATTATTATCATCAAAAGAAATTATAGCTGTACATTCTATCTCTCCCCATGCTCTCACTTTTAATTCAATTTCTCTGTTTCTCTTAGTTTACTACTAATACTCTTGTCAGTACTTTGTACCCTACATTGGTGAGAAGGCTTGTTAAAACCATGAAAGTCAGGAAGGAAATATATATATAAGAAATTAAAAGCCTAAAGCATCCAATAGCACTGTGACTTTGCATTCTAAGCATTCTCTCCCTCGAAACTCAATTTTAAAAGTCTTAGAATATGACAATACCTAGGACTGGCAAACCAGCAAGTCTTAGAAGATTCTTTTGAAGCTGCAGGCTTAGGTAGAATCCAGAGAAAAGGGCTATTATGGGACATCTGTGAATAGGCAAAAGTCATCTTTCAAAGGAGCTATAATATATTTACATATATATGCACCAAATAACAAAGCAATTAAAATATTAAGACAAATGGTTAAATAACTGACAAGTTCATTACATTGAAATATTTCAATTACTCTTTCAGAATTGAAAGATGTAAGAGACAAAAACATAAGCATGACCATAGACTTAATTCAATTTGTGTATCTCAAAATCCTCTTGAATAGAGAAAATGTAATTTTATATGTTTATTTTATAAAACTCAACCATAAATTTTCTCACAAAAAATTACTACTAAAAATTTTAAATGCTGATATTTTATAATCCACATTCTTAGAACATAATCTAATAAAACAAGAATATAAGTTAATAAAAATTTAACTACTTACAATAAGAAATAGGCTTCCAGGGCCGGCCAAATGGCGTGTTGTTAAGAGCTGACTTGGGATGCCAGAGGCCCCAGTCCAGATCCCACATATGAGGGCCAGTGACACTGTCCTCTACAGCTAAGATGGTGAACAACAGCTCAACTGGAGCTGGGCTGTGCAAATCCCGGTGACGTTATAGGCTGCAGCCCCTGCTGCAGTGCGCTGCCATAAGTTACAGCGAGTGGCCAGCAGCCAGTGTGAGCAGCCTGCAGCTGAAATGAGCTGCGAATAGTTGCCGTGAGCGGCCGTCTGGAGGCCGGCGAGCAACTGCCTCACCCGGGAAGAGCACAATGATGATACCAACATGGGCCAGTGAAGCAACATCCTCCACAACTAGACTGAAGAACAAAAGGACAGCAACTTGTCTATTCCCCTTCTCCAATTCCCCAAAGCTGTTTCCCTCCCCCAATTCCCCAATAAAATCTTAAAAAAGAAAGAAAGAAAGAAATAGGTTTCTAAAAATTTAAGAAGTCAACTGAAAAATCAAACCTAAATTATAAACTTTTAAATTGCAAAGGAAACAAAAGTACTTTATTCTGTAACTTGTAGGATATAGTTAAAGCTTGTCTCAGAAGAAAACTATGAGCCTAATACACCTTTATCATTAAAAGAAAAGACTGAAAATGAGGTGCTCAGTACTCATGTTAATAAATTAAGAAAAGGGGGCTGGCTGAGTGGATCAATTGGTTAAGAGTTTGCTTGAGAATGTGAGCTCTGAGCAACAGGGCCACCGGTTGGATTCCCACAAGGGCCAGTGACTCTGCACCCAAACTGAACTGCCACTGAGCTGCCAACAGGCGGAAGAATGGCTCATCTGGTGAGAGCACGTGCTCCTAACAAGACTGCCTGTTTAATGGTGGGCTACTTCACCAGCCCGCAACTAAAGACTGAATTTGGTTCCTTGAGCTGAGCCACCACCCAGATGGCTCAGTGGATAGAGCATGCACTCTTAACAACAAGGCTGGCGGGGTCGCCCTCCACAACTAAGATTGAAGAGCAACAACTTGGCTGGTGCCCCTCCCCAATTCCACAACACTGTTCCCCTCCCCCAAATCCTTAATTTAAAAAATAAATAAATAAAAATAAACAAACAAATAAAAATTAAGAAAAGAAAGACAAAAGGAAGCAAATAAAGTAGGAAGAAAAAATTATTTTTAAAAAAAAGATGAAACTGATTAATTAAAAAAACAAAAATATTAAGGTAGGTGAATATATCGAAAGTTAGTTCTTTGAAAATAATATCCAAAATTTAAATCCATTAATGCTCCATTAAGGAAAAAAAAAGTAGGCTAGGGGTTAGCAATATCATACAATTTTGGAAGTGATAAAAAATGTTTAAATTAAAATTTATATGGAGGTGGAAAAAATGCCTGAGAAGACCTGAGAAAAAAATATGAAAACAAATTAGGGAGCACAGTTGTTTTGGAGTTAGTAAAACAAAACTAAAGAAATATTCCAATATTTATGGGAATTAAATTGAAACAAATTTGGTGTTTAAATGAACAGAGAAAATAAGATTTATTTAATAAATGGTGCTGGTACCCTTGCCTAAATGAAAAGATAATGGAACCTCTGTGTCACACCATATACAAAAATTGACCTTAGTGACACAAAGTTAAAATTAAATAATAATTATTTAAAGCATTTTAACAAAATTTTAAACAACTTAAAGTATTTAAATTTAAAATATTCAGAACAACTCAGGGAAGAAAGGATGTTTGTAGGGCAGAGGGGGCAGGGGTGGGAAAGGTCTCTCTTTGACATTGCTGTTAGAAATGTGGTTTGCTAAGTCTGTTCAACACACTTAATTTTTCAATGCCTACTTTACACCGCTATTAGTGCCTGTCACTTTCCTATAGAAATGAAAGCAGTGGTGGGAAAGGTAGATATTCAAAAATTCTTACTGCAACATTGTTTGCAGTGGCAAAAAATAATAATGCTAAAATACCTAGAAACAAACCAGTGCCCATTTAATAACAGTTAAATATTATAGATGTGTTCCATACCTTAAGGGCTGTGCAACTATTTTCCTTAAAGGAATTTAATTTTTTGATGTGAGGAGATCTCTAATTTTTTTTTTTTTTTTTGAGGGCAGTGTCACTGACCCTCATATGTGGGACCTGAACTGGGGCTGCTGGCTTCCCAAGTCAGCACTTTAAACACTGCGCCACTTGGCTGGCAATGGAATTTATTTTTAAGAATGAAGAGTTTAGTTAAGAATGAGGAGAATGGAAGAAAGAATGAAAATAAGGTTGAAAAGAAATATACTGAGTATGTTCCCATTTCATAAAATAAACCCCCAAATCCATACGCAGATGCATCAAAATAATAATGATGGCACTTCTTGTAGTACTTACTCTCTGACAGTATTGTTCTAAGCAGTTCACATAGTCACTCATTCTAAACCTCAATACAACCCTATGAGGTAGTTACTATTATAACCCAGTTTTGCTGATGAGGAAAATGAGTCACAGAAGATAAGCAACTAAGGTCATACAAGTAGTAAGAGGTGGTGTCAGGATCAAACCATGGCATACTCGATCATACTCAATCTAGAATCTGTGCCTGTAAACATTATGTGACCTGCCTGTAAATGGCTGCATAAGTTAAGTAAAAATTTGGAACTATGCATACCAGGGAGTGAACATAGGTTACCTTGCCTGGCAGGATGTAGGTGGGAAGAAAAGGGGAGGTAGGAAATAATAATCATCATCATCATCATCATCATCATCATCATCATCATCATCTATATAGCACAATGGCAAAATATATTTGGTGTAATTTTAAGTAAAATTTATTGAGTTTTATATCTCATCATATAATAAAAATGTAAATAATTTTCAGTTAGAAGGAAAAAAAATGGAATAGGAACAAATGAAAATGATGGTCAAATTTAGGTCTTTTTTTCCTCAAGATTGTTACCTTAATTGTACCTGCACTAAAGTTATTTATTTATGCATTCACTTATCTTTATTTATTTAGTTTTAAATTCTAAGGATACTATGCATTGTTTAAAAAGTAGGAGAAATGCATAAATCAGCTTGATCTTTTCAACTTACATAATAAATAATACTAAATAATAAATCAACTTGTTTGTAACTTATTAAAAGAAATATTTTTAACGTTCCTGTATCACTACCAGGGTAAGTAATCTGATTCCTGGAGAAGGGAAACACTTTCTTAACTGGGAGAAACTGATATCCTTGACCTTTAAACCAGTCAGTCACCGTGGTCTGGCTCTGCTCTCTTCATGCCAAGACTCCCTATACTTTTGTTATTTGGAATTCACCTTGTTTGACATCATGTTTCCCACTCAGCAATAATCTATAGATAGAAGGAACATTGAATCAAACTGCAGAGCTTTGAATAATAAATAAGACATTATTTAGTGTGGCCTCACAGCAGCCTCAAGGTCTGCCTCCCTGCATTTGTTCGTAATAGCAGGGCCTCAGGGGGACAGGATTTTCACTATGTTTATGGCAAAACCCCGTGGGACCCTAAGAGAGAGGGCGGGTCAGCCAATGATGGGCAAAGACCCTAAATATGCACATTAGGGTACCCTGGGAGGAATCAAGGAGGTGAAGCATATGGGGCCTAAGGGCCTGTTAACCCTTAACTGCAGAGCTAACAGCCTGCCAGAGAAGAGAGAAATCTTCCTAAGAAGATAACAGCAGTCCTCCTTGCATTCTTGCCTCTAAGTGTCATAGTGAATCATTAACTGTTTCCGTAGGAAGCAATGTTGTATTGGTCAAGGGCCTTTCGGCTGAGGTTGTCTATGAGGCATAGGGAAATTTGGCTAAATCTTGGGTGATGCATGTGATTTACAGACCTCGGAAAGAACAAAGCCCCTTCCCTGTGAGTACTCAATAAAAGCTGCAGTCTGACCAGATTCTGGGCTCTTGTCCATCAGACAGAGTCCCCTGGCTACATTGCTTTTTAAACTATCCCTGTCTCTTGCTCTTTATTTCTTTTTCTGAGTCCCCACCGGTCCTCTAAGGGAAGCTAGACCCAGCCGCGCAGAGCCGCCATAGTTTAACCTTCCTATTGCCCAACACGTGTTTATAACTTGACTTCAGGAGAGCAAACCAAACATATATGAAGTAGTTGAGGGTCAACTTCCACAACTTTCAAATAAATCCACACAAGTATATTAACTTAAAATTCCAGATGCTGCTGAGGCTCACAAGTTGGTTCCTTGTGCTAGATGAATGTCTCTGAAAATGAACCGTATGAGGTGAAAAATATAAAACTTACCATCTAGTGACGCAAATGTTTTCCCAATGAAAATTTGGCTGCAGTAAACCTGATTCTTAAAGCTGGAGTACAGAGTTTTCATCTACATTTAATAAATATCTATTAGGCACCTACTGTGTCCTGGAGTTTATATTCCAGTGGAGCAGATACATAAGAAACAAGAAAATGCAATAATTATAGGAAGTTTAAAGTGTTATGTAGAAATAAACAGAGTAATAAAATTGAAAAGCTGGAGGGCCGGCCTAGTGGCGCGGTGGTTAAGCGCTGGCTTGGGAAGCCAGCGACCCCGGTTCGGTCCCACATATGAGGGCCAGGGACACTGCCCTCAAAAAAAAAAAAAAAAAAGACATTGAAAAGCTGGAGCAGGCTACTTCAGATAACATGAATAGAGGAGACCTATCTCAGGAGGTAAATGTTTATCAGTGAGAATTTCATACACAGTGAAAATGAGCAGTCATGTGAAAAACTGAATTATTTCAGGTAGAGGAGATAGCAAACTACAAAGGTAATGAAGAGAGCAGGAATCTAGAGAGTTGGAGGATCAACAGAAGGCAAGTTTCTGGGACAGTGAGCAATTAGAAGAACGAAGGGAGAGGTGGGGCAGATCATGCAGGGTCTTGTAGAATTTAATCAAAGATAATCAAAAGGTAACCTATTGGAAAGTATCCAGCTTCCTAATACTGGGAGTAACTTGATATGATTTACATTTAAATAAAAAATCACAATGGTGAGGGTAGACTCAGTCTGTTACATTGGCTTATCAGATTGAGGAAGCCAAGGATGACACTTAGGTTCTTGGCTTGCATTAAATTTTAAAAAAAGTGGATGACATGAGAAGGCAATTGTAGTTGTCCAGCAAGAAATGATGGTATATAGGATCAGAGGGGTGGTAGAAAGGGAGCAAAGTGGACACATCCATTACATTTATCAACTCTTTAGGGTTGCTCTTACTCTGTGTGACCGATATGATAATCCTGGTCTGCCAATACAAAATAATGCTTCTCAAAAATTTCATTTCAAAACCATGGTTTATTTAACTGAAGTGAGGATGAGATCAAATACTACAGACTATCTCAGTGATTGACAGTTCACAGCTGCCTCAACCTGCATCTTCCATCCAGTTCACTTGTAGAACCTTTCTTTCTCTTAATTTTATATCTGACTGCATCAATAAGTAGACAAACCTTCACTTTCTTAATTCCATTCTAACATTCTAACTTAAAACAAGAAATCTTTTCTTGGTTATCAGATCTATACTTATTAGGCGTGTGACCATGGGAATGTCACTTCTTTCTGAGCCCCCATTTCCTTATCTGTAAAATAGTAGTGAGAGCTGGGAGATTACTATCAGATTGACATAATATGTGAATAGATTGTGCAAATGATAATAAGCTATTCAAACAGAAAGTATAAATATTATTTTTCTATCTTTATCAGCTTGTATTCCATCAAAATCAAGGATGTCCTTCTCCTATTTTTACATCTCACTGAGTAAACTAGACTGTTCCTACCCCTGATATATAAAAAAATGACACCAGAGACTCACAATCACTAGGGAATTTGCTTTGAGTGGTTTTTCCATTTCTGGAATTGTGTTTGTGGGCATATAACTACACACTGTGTTCATCCCTATACATCTTGTGACCAAGGATAAAAGTCATTCGGAGTTGACAGTGGGAGAATCTTAGGGTATAAAATTATTCTAGTGAAGAAGTTCTCAGAATGTGGTCCAAGGACCCCTGGGAATCCATGAGACTCTTTTCAGGAGTTCACAGAGTTCTTCCTTTTTCAACTACCTATCTGTATACTGCTGGATTTTCTTCGTGTTCTTCAACCAAAACAATATAGTGCAACAGGTGGAATGCGGAAGCAAAGATGACATAGCGCCCTTCCATTAAGCCAGGCATTAGAGAGTTTACAAAACTGTAAAACAATGTTTATTCTTCTCACTAACTTTTCTTTCTCGGAAATATAGCTATATATTTTTTAAAAGTATGTTACTTTAGGGCCGGCCGAGTGGTGCATTGGTTAAGAGGTGGCTTGGGACGCCAGCGGCACCGGTACGGATCCCACATATGAGGGCCAGTGACACTGCCCAGCAGCCCCGGTGACGGTGTAGGCTGCAGCCCCTGCTGCAGTGGGCTGCCATAGGCTACAGAGAGTGGCTGGCAGCCAGCGTGAGCAGCTGGCAGCCAGCATGAGCTGCCAATAGCCGCGGTGAGCGACCATCCAGAGGCTGGTGACCAATCTGCCTCATCCGGGAAGAGTGCAATGATGATTCCAACATGGGCCAGTGAAGCAGCGTCCTCCGCAACTAGGCTGAAGAACAAAAGGACAGCAACTTGTCTGTTCCCCTTCCCGGATTCCCCAAAGCTGTTCCCCTCCCCCAATTCCCCAATAAAATCTAAAAAAAAAAAAGGAAAGAAAATGGGATTAGAGGTGGTAGTACTTTAAAAAAAAGTATGTTGCTTTATTGTTGTTATGTTGTTATTAAATAAGTCAATACTTCAATTTTTTTTACTTTTAAGTTCTAGTAGGGTAAATATTGCCAGATATAATCCATTTAAACAAAAGCGTTTTGAAGTCTTCATAACCTTTAAGAATGCGAAGGGGTCCTAAGGACAAGAAGTTTGAGAAATATTGGTATACTGAAATTAACCAGCCTGGGCAGCATTACTAAGCAATCCTGTGATTTCATCCACGGTAAGCTCTGTAAATCAACTAGGTGTTTGTGCACAGAAAGCTAATTATTTACTCCTACTGCTTATCTTGCTGCCTTCCTTCCTTTCTTTCAAAAATTTTATTGAGAGGATCAATGAGTAAATATTGGCCAGGCTCTGTCAAAAAAGTTGAGGTACAAAAACAATACAGTCCTGCTGTCAAGGAGTATTGATCCCGGTGAATAAAACAGTCAATCAGATAATTAATTACAAGAACATGAAGTCATAGAAGAGAGAGTTTTGTCATCTGCCTAATAGATCAGAAGGACAGAAACAAGGTTTGTTTTTTGGGACAATTTAAGACCAAAACAAACGGTCCAGCACTCTTTTTCAGGTTTTCTGGACCTCTTTGTACAAGTGCAGTATGCTGACAGCTTCCTTCAATCATGACGCCAGGGTCCCCCTCAGCTATCTAGTCAAGTCCAGTGACTAAGAGCAGCACAAATGCTAGGGCCTGGCCATTTCTGTCCAAACCAAGCTCATCTGTGGGTACCATTGCCCCAGAATTCCCTGCTGGGTGAGACTATCTCAGAGTTGTATTCCTGAGTCTTTCTCCCCAGTCCCTTTTCCTTCCTTCCTCTCACAGGTGCCAAACTATTAATACAATGCAGTTCAAAGCTTTCCCAGATTCCTCTCCCTCTCTACTTTCTCTTTCACAGGCATTACTCCTTAATAGATTCCTTTAGCCTCAATTTTGTCTCCAGTAAAAGAGAAATCAGGTAATATCTTCTTCATACAATTGTGATAATTAAATGAGTAAATATATATGAGTTATCTCGGTAAAATTGTAAAGTCCTAAATAAATAAAATTATTATGGCTATTATTGACTACCAGTGACAGAGGTATATACAATACTAACTAGCATTCTACAGTGATATATCATTTTTTCTCTATTTCTAAGACTTTTCTTTGTTTTGCTATGCATTCCAAAACAACGGTTTTTCATCTTATTCTCAAGGCAGGGAACATGGAAATTATGATGCTCTTTGCCAAATACCATGAAATAGAGATTC
This sequence comes from Aselliscus stoliczkanus, assembly GCA_033961575.1. Classification (NCBI taxonomy): domain Eukaryota; kingdom Metazoa; phylum Chordata; class Mammalia; order Chiroptera; family Hipposideridae; genus Aselliscus; species Aselliscus stoliczkanus. Next base: position 75,211,406 of record CM066736.1, read on the forward strand.
ACTTATGTCCATCATATTATTCATCCATTCAACAAATACTTGAGAACTTACTGTATGCCAAAAATTATTCAGAGTGCTAGGATTACAATGGAGAACAGGATTTGGAACCTACTGTCTTAATTATATCGTAAAGAAACGGTTACTAATAGAAATATACACAACGATAAATGTCAGGTCTCTGCAGAGATCTGTATTAATGCATTTAGTCTTCTCAAAACCAGATGAGGTAGTATAGGGGATCCAATTATGCATATTTTATAGATAAGAAAACCAAGACACAAAAAGAAGTAAAACAACTTCCTTAAGGTCACACAGCTTGGGGGTGGCAGTCAGGCTTCAACCTCAGGCAGCCTGACTAGAGAGCCCTTGCTGTTACTCTCTAAACCAGATTCTCAAACTGTACCCGTATCAGAATGCGCTGAAAGGGAAGTGTTAAAACACGGATTGCGGGGACCTATGCAGACATTTTCTGATTCAGTAGCAGGAGGTGTAGGGATCAGGAATTTGCATTTTTAATAACTTCCAAAGAAATAAGGGTGCTGCTGGTCCTGTATTCCTGGGACTGCACTTTAAGAACTACTGGTAAGCAGTGCTTCTTGTCTATATACCTACTTATAGTGATCTGAGCCTAGCATTGAATTCCAGTTTGCATATAAACTTACTTTTGTTTCATGTCATTTTAACATACAGTCATGCGTCACTTAAAGACAAGGATATATTCTGAGAAATGCATCGTTAGGCAATTTCATCGTGGTGAGAACATTATGGACTTTACTTACATAAACCTAGATGATATAGTCTACTGCACACCCCGGCTGTATGGTCTGGCCTATTGTTCCTAGGCTACAAACCTGTACAGCATGTTACTGTACTGAATGCTTTAGGTAATTATAGCACAATGGTACTTGTGTATCTAAACAAGAAAAAGATATAAAAAATAAAAGGGTACACCTGAATGAAGCTTACAAGACTGGGAGTTGCTCTGGGTGAGTGAGAGATGAGTGAGTGTGAAGGCCCAGGACATTGCTGTACATTACTGTAGGCTTTAGACACACTGTACACTTAGGCAATTTATATTTAAAAAAATGCTTTTCTTCAATAATAAATGAACCTTGGCTTACTGTAACTTTTTAACTTTATAAGCTTTTCAATTTTTTAACTTTTTGGCGCTTGTAATAACAGCTTTAAACACAAATACCTTCTACAGCTGTACAAAAGTGTTTTCTTATATCCTTATTTTATAAGCTTTATCTTTAAATTTTTTTACTTTTTTAACTTTAAAAAATTTTTTTGTTAAAAACTAAGATATGAACACCCACACTAGCCTGGGCCCATACGGGGTCAGGGTTATCAATATCACTGTCTTCCACCTCCTCATCTTGTCCCACTGGGTCTTCAGAGGCAATAACATATATGTAGCTGTCATTTTCTAGGATAATGCCTTGTTCTGTAATACTTCCTGAAGGAGCTGCCTGAAGCTCTTCTTGAGGAGGTGTCATTCTTTTCAGAAATATGTCCATAGCAGTTTGCTTGGTTTGTTTCTTTTTTTCATAATGGCTTTGCTTGTAGGTAAATAATGCACCATGAACATTCCTCTCTATTAATGAAAACCTTTCAGTGTTGGGGTCCATGTTTTCAAACTTTTTAAGGACTTTGTTGATGTCAGTAAAAGCTTCTGTTAAAAACTTGAGTGTGAATTTTCTTGCGCATTCTTCTTATTCTTCTCCTGCAGTTTCATTTTCTCTTGCCTCTTCTTCAGCTATGCATTCCTGTTCCAATTCCAATAGCTCTTCGTTAGTCAATTCCTCAGAAACCATCTCTAGCAACTCTTTAATGCCATTCTCATCCACACCCCATTATAGTTGTTTGCCATCTCAAACACAGCCTTATTGATTTTTGCAATCTCTCCAGCCTTGGCAAATTCTTTGAAGTCCTCCATGAATTTCTTAAGTATCTTATTCCATATGCCATTTATACACTTCTTGGAGATATCACCCAAAGCCCAACCAAGGTTTTTGTCTTATCCATAGATGATGTAATCTTTCCAGAATTGTATCAGTGCCTTCTCAGTGTCTTCCTCAGTTGCAGGGCAAAGGTCCTCCTCAGGTAGTGGGCTGTAGAAGATGCTATAGTGACTGGATCCGTTGTGTCAATGAATTCCGAAGACCCTGGAATTTAAATCAAGAGATATTTATTCTTACAAATATGGGTTGCAAGCCAGGGAGATCCAGTTTCCTATGCAAACAAAAAGTGCATTCCAAAGATGGAGACCTAGGGCACAAGTATTTAAGGGCAGATACTGCAGAGAGCTGACCTTCACAGGGATTGGTCTGGCCAAACCGTGACACTGCAAGTGTGTGCAAAAAGGATAGAGATTGGCTTGGGGCTATGGGGAATTTCCGAATCAGGTAATCTTAGATTCAGTGGTTGGTGAAGGCAGGATAAACGTAATGTTCTTTGTTCCTTTGTAAACTTGTCAGACAAGTTGTGGGCAGTCCCTGGCTTTTCTAGAAATTTAGAATTCAGAGAGCATTTCTGAACCGATGAAACGGCTGCTAATTTGACAACGTTCTTTTAGGAGCACAAAGTCCATAATGTAATTAAGGCCCACGTTTCCCCCCTTTAATCAGACCTCACCAAATGTATTGGTGCTGATGAATTCCTGTTCCTCTTGAGTCCCTTAGTTGTTGCTGAAGTGGCATAGCTCTCTGCTCTGGGTTCATCTGGTCCCTCAGGGGAGGGGAAATGTGTCTAGAATTTAATAAGTGTATCCATTTGGTTAGGATAGATGGTTGTTGATCTTGGCTGGGGTTTAGTTCTGATGAAGTCTGCAGATGCTGGCTGAGCATAACCTGGGAAGGAGCTTTCTGGAGGCATTTGTTAAAACATTGGAGAATGCTTCTAAAAAGAAGCCATAGGTTGAAACTTAGAAGGATAAGTAATAGGATAAATTGTAGGGCTGATCTGAGCCAAGCCCCTAAGCCAGAAGGGAGCCAGGAAAATAAGTCAGCAAAGTTTAAAAAGGGAAGGTTTAGAGAAAAGTCAGAGTGCCCTTTCAGAGACTCAGACAATTCAAGTATCTTGGTCATTTCAAGTTCTACTGGGGACTTGGATATGTTAATCCAAGTACAGCAGGAGGTGTTAGCAACAGAAAAACTCCTCCTTGGGTGCTGAGATGATAATCTAGAGCTGTGTGGTTGTTTAAAACAACTCAGCTGTGGAATCTGAGGATTTCCTTTGTGCCCAGATGGCTCTGGCAGTGGACCTGGCTATTTGACTGATAGTGTGGGTGAGAGTTCATTTCATCATGTCATGTTGATAAGTAACAAGACCTCCATGAGCAGATGTCTCACAATAGGTAATGGCCTATGTATATGTGTCCCAAATACTCTGTGGTTAAATCTCAGCCAGCCCAAGCACCAGGACTATTATCTTCATAGTCATCAGGATTCTCATCAGGATAAGGGAAAGGACCCTTTTTTTCCCTTGATGATGAGAAGGGGTTAGAGTTTTCAATAAGAGAGAAAGAGGTGACCAGTTTCACTATGGCACAGATTCTCCCGCCCCCTCACCCCCACCCCACCACCCCGTTCTCTAGGAGTCCAGGCAGTCAGATGCCCAAGATTATTTGTTGTATGTGCAGATGAAAACAACCAGAGGGGCACTAAGTAAGCCAGAGAGATTTTGGAGACTAAGTGGACTTTGTGGGGAGGTTTTGAGGGATTTGGTCAAACCAGGGGTCTGTGTAGGGAAGGGAACAAGGGTGAGTAGTCAGGTTCAAATTGCAGGCTGGTAAGGCAGGTGGGACCACAGAAATGTATACCTAAGGGGATTGTTAACATCAGCTGAGTGGGGGTGATTTTTAATCAGAGGTCTTGGTTAGAAGTATGATGCTGGGGCAGAAAGGTGAGAGGCACTGAGAAAGCAAGTTGATGACCTGTTACTGTTTGAGAAGGTCATGTTTTTATGATTATAAGTGTCTTTTCATTGGAAGTAGTGGTCAGAAAGCATGACTTGGCTGTTCGGGGAGAGTATTAGGAAGAAACAAGGAGTAAGGATAGTCTTTGGGTGAAATTGGCACATGAGCATTCAGTGGGTGACTGGGAGTATGGCATAGAGCAGTTAGGAACAGATGGGAAATTGTAAATGTGGACTGCAGTAGGGTCAAGGAAGCCATAGAAGTTATGGGGAGGAAGGAGACAGATCCAGCAGTATCATTTTATCACAAGGGAATAGGTTGAGATTTGAATAGGTTGTTATAGGTTGGTTAGTGACCCCCAACCATTTGAACAGTTTTGGAATTCCAGGGAGGGGACATAAAAAGGATGTTGTGGTTAAGGACTTAACAGGATGGCTCCAGTGTCAATAAGAGCTCTTACGGGCCTGCAGAGTGGCGCGGTGGTTAAGAGTTGGCTTGGGATGCCAGCGGCCCCAGTTTGGGTCCCACATATGAGGGCCAGTGACACTGCCCTCAAAAAAAAAAAAAGTGTGAGCTGAGCTCTGAGCAACAGCAGTTCGATGCCAGCCGGAACTGAGCTGCCGTTGAGCAGGATGGGATGTTGGCAGGATGGCTCAGCTTAAAAAAAATAAATAAATAAAAACCCTTATTTAAAAAAATAAAAAATAATAAGAGCTCTTACTAAATTATCCCTGATTTTAATATCTATTTTCCTAGGTGTTTAGCTGTTAAAAGAGGGAATGTTCCCATTGAGTCCCTGGAACATCCCTAATCTTGTTTAGTAACTTTGGCTTCGGTGCCTCACCTGGATTGAATTGGAGCTGTCACTTATATTTGAGGCAATCCCTTTAAAAATATCTAGGGTTTTTGCAAAAGAAACAAGAGACAGGGTCTTGATCTGGTGTCTGGGGAGAATTGGGGGTAAGGGGTTTATTTAATTATTGAAGTTACATGGCCATTAGTTTAGCTGTTTGTTTGTTTTTCCTGGAAGTCTAAGCTCCATGTAATATGGGTTTCTTTGTCTTTTTCTATAGTCTTTCCTAGTTGGTTGGCTAGTGAGGCAATTTCATGGAATCTTTTTGCCATCTAATTGTGGTCATGTTGTTTTAACAGGGTATCAAGGGCCTCATGAAAACCTGCAACAAGAACGGAATTGAATAAGTTAGTAGTTTCACCGTTAAGGCCTTTGATTCCAGAATTTTATTGGAAAGTTTGCTCAAAATGATTGAAATAATCTAGGATGGATCCATCCTTTCCTTGTATGCATGGATAAACAGCTTTCCAATGTATTTGCCTAAGGAAAATTTGAGGACTGGCTTTTAATAATTGTTGTGCTTGTTTCTGTGAGGCATTTAACCCTGAGGCATCCAGAAGTTTAAAGTCTTATAGGGGTTGGCTCCAGTCTGCAGAGTTCATCCATTCTTTAGCTAAGACATTGCCAACCAACATGTGGATGAGTTAGTACAGAACAGAGACCTGGCTGGTAAGAACTAAAGATGAGACTAAATGGGCGTGTGAATTTAGAGGGGTTCGTTTTTGGGTTTCGGAAATCCTTAAGAATGGCCAAAAGCTTTGATTTAGTCTCAGGAGTCAATGAGACAGTTTTGACTCTTTATGAGTTATCTAAAACTTTAAAAGGGGCCATGAAGGGAGAAGATTCAGGAGCAGGGATTTCTAAAGAATAAAGAGAGGGTTCAGATAGAGAGGCATAGGTGGAGGATGCCAAAGGAGGAACTGAGGGACTTTGAGAAGACAGTTCAGAGGATTCCAAAAATAAGGGAGGTAGATGACGTGCATAAGTTATTCTAGTTTCTGGGGTGTTTATTAAGTTTTAAAATTGTTTTCTTGGAGGGAGGCAATAGGTGCCTCCTGATTTCATTTGAAGCCTCAAAACACCAATTGAATAAAGCCTCCCATTGTCTTTGGTGGGTTCAAAAACCTCAGCATTGGAGTTGAGATCTCAGATAAGCTAAATGGGAAATTTCAAAAAAGCCCCATTTTGGCCAAGAAAGTTTTAAGCCCGCTTGTGTAATTTTTGACCAGAGATTAAGCCCATTGCATATATCCAGGCCATAAGCTTTAACCAAGAGTTATCTGGCATTAGTAACTGAGATATTGTGGTTAAATGACCATTTGATATGTATGGTATTTGAGTTCTAACTTACTGAAATCATTTCTGTTCTCAAAAAAAACGTACCTGTCACTTTTATCACGACTACAACTTTATTTTATTTATTTAATTATTTAAAGATTTTATTGGGGAATTGGGGTAGGGGAACAGCGTTGGGGAATCAGGGAAGGGGAACAGACAAGTTGCTGTCCTTTTGTTCTTCAGTCTAGTTGTGGAGTACATTGCTTCACTGGCCCATGGTGGTATCATCATTGTGCTCTTCTTGGGTGAGGCAGAATGGTCACTGGCCTCTGGACGGCCGGCCGCTCACAGCGGCTCTTGGCAGCTCACAGCAGCTGCCAGCCATTCACGCTGGCTGCTGGCCACTCACTGTAGCCTATGGCAGCCCACTGCAGCAGGAACTGCAGCTATGCCGACCCGGGGAATCACAGCAGCCCAGCTCCAGGTGGAGCTGTTGTTCACCATCTTAGCTGTAGAGGGCAGTGTCACTGGCCCTCATGTGGGATCTGAACTGGGGCCGCTGGAGTCCCAGGCCAGCACTTAACCAATGTGCCACTTGGCCAGCCCATGACTACAATTTTACATGGAGACATAAAGGGCAAGTATCTCAATGTCTCGCTATGTTTGCCAGCACATTCATATATGAGCATTTAATGTGATGGAATATGTCTTTGTATTCAAAATGTATTTGAAATATCTTTTTATTTGTCCTTTACATTATACTTAGTATTGTTTTTTCCTTTTTTATTAAGTGTGTAAGTAGCTTATATATGAATTTTATTTCAGAATAGTAAAAGGACTCTAAAAAGTGTTCTGAGACTCAATTTCCAACATGGAAGGGGGGTTCCCCCACAACAACAAGTAATTTTTAGACACGCTACTGGTGTCCAAGAATTTAACTCAATTTTGAAACTGTCCGGATAGAGTCAGATTCCACAGGTTAGAGGTTCAGTACTGCAAGACTGCCCTCCACTTCAGAAGCCAGTCTCAAGCCTGTTACGTGAGCTTCTGACCAACTGGGCATAAATCAGAGATTCCCATGACCCTCTCCTTGGGTATGATTAATTTGCTAGAACAGCTCACAGAACTCATGAAAACCCATTTATTTACTATATTATAGGTTTATTACTAAGGATATTAAAGGATACAAATCACCAGCCAGATGAACAGACATATAGGGCAATATCCACACAAAGGGGCTTCTGTCATGGCAACATTCTGGTTCCCTATCCTGGAAGCTCCCCCAACCCCCTCTTTTGGGTTTTTATGGAGGTTTCATTACATAGGCGTGATTGATGAGCTTACTGGCCATTGGTGATTGATTCCACCTTTAGCCCCTCTCTCCTCCCTGGAAATCAGGGAGTGGGATAAAAGTTTCTATTCACCTTAGGTTCCCCTGACAACCAGACCTCTTAGTCACTTTGCAAAGTCCCTTTGAAAGTGACTAAGATACTTTCATTAACATAAACCCAGTCGTGGTGGAAGGGCTTGTTATGAATAACAAGGTACCCATTTCACCTTTAGTGCCCTGAATCATATTTAGGAATTGAGAAGATACCAAATATTGTAACAAATGATGCTCTCATTGTTCTTATAGCTCAGAACATTCCAAGGGTTTGGGGAGCTGTGAGCCAGGAACTGTGGATGAAGACCAAATATACCTGAGAAATATATTTTGTTTATCTGAATGATCATATATATATATATATATATCACAATATTGTAATAGCCTATAAAATGTTCATTATAAAAATAAAACTTCTGAGCAGTTTGAGAATCACTAATTTCCCACCCCCACTCCACTAGCAGAGGACTAGTATTTTATTTTGAGGAAGGCTACTTTGGGAATTAGTAGATAATTAAAAATAAACTCAGTTGAAAATCAAGATTTATTCCTGAGTCTCAGTAACTGGCAATGTGACATTCACCAAGTTATTATCTCTGGCTCTCCATTTCCAAATATTAAATGAATCCATTAGACTAAGAGGTTTTCAAGATCCCTTTCTACTTATTCTTTGCATAAAGACTTTTAAACTTTCTTTACAGTTAAATGAAGTGCTATTTTGATTATACCTATAAAGAAATTTCCAACTTCACTGTTTAACTCTTCAATATTGATGACCTAGTAAAATTTTAATGTTTTAACAACCAGTGACACACTTTCCCAGGCACTTAGGAAGGCAATGCCATTGTCAGTGTACCTCTAAACAGTAAGTGTGCTAGCCTTATTATATGATGCCAGATTTTTATCTGAAGTAAAGGGCTATAAAACCTACAAGTAGAGTGCTGTGTCCCCCTCCCCCTTTCCTTTGCAGTGTGTGCCTACCTTAGAGAGCACTTTCACTTCTGAGCTTTCAAGGGTATCTCCTCTTGCCAAATTGAATTTGGCTTTCAGGCCTAGAAACCAAGATAAGGTTATTAAGTACATTTATTTTATTTTAATTAATTAATTAATTAATTAATTAATTTATTAAGGATTTTATTGGGGAACCAGGGAAAGTGAACAGACAAGTTGCTGTCCTTTTGTTCTTCTGTCTAGTTGTGGAGGACATTGCTTCACTGGCCCATGTTGGTATCATCATTGCGTTCTTCTCGGGTAAGGCAGATCAGTCACCGGCCTCTGGATGGCTGCTCACAGCGGCTCTTGGCAGCTCACAGCAGCTGCCAGCCACTCACGCTGGCTGCCGGCCACTCACTGTAGCCTATGGCAGCCCACTGCAGCAGGGACTGCAGCTATGCCGACCCGGGGAATCACAGCAGCCCAGCTCCAGGTGGAGCTGTTGTTCACCATCTTAGCTGTAGAGGGCAGTGTCACTGGCCCTCATATATGGGATCCGAACCGGGGTCCCTGGTGTCCCAAGCCAGCTCTTAACCAATGCACCAGCACCACTTGTCCAGCCCAGTACATTTAACACCCTAGGATACTTCCTGAGTGTTTCAAGCCAGAATCTAGGGAGACAAAGGTGAATAATATGGACTTGCTCCCTTTGAATGCTTATCAGCTGATGGAAAAGGTGGGCATGCAAATACTTATTTTAACCAGTGTGATAAGGGCAAAATGCATTGCACTAGAAGGCAGTGACAGAAAAGTCTGGCTTGATTATTACTTGTCCTTGATGCTGGCATAGGGCCTGACAGCTAAAAGGTGTCAAGTGTCTGTAAAGGAAAGGAGCCCCAACTTCCAACAATAGACAATAAAGTCAGAGGAGCTCTCACAGAAAACATTTAAACTGAGCAAGGAGGCACCTGGAAATAATGTGTGGAGGAGGAAGAAAGTTTACACGTTCTTTCAGCTGGTCCAATAATCAGATAAACATGAGACAGATTAGCAACAGAAAATAGCCAAATTTGATCACATGCAGATGCATGGAAACCCCACATAAATGAGAGTCAGAGACCCTACATGCATGACCGGTTCAAGGACAGAAAGGTAAAATGGGTACATATTACATTCTGTACTAGGGATAAGGTAAGTGACTTGGGGACTTGAAAGGTTTATTCCAAGATGATATCAGCAGGTTTTCAGTAATTAGACATTTACCCAAAAGAGGTAATGTTTGCTAATCTCTTAGGAGCAAGGCCCCTAATTCAAGTTCTTCTAGGTAGTTAAGGGATGGGCAGACATTTCTCTTGAGGCCACAGTTAAAGTTGCCTTTAGCTCAAAACAATCCACATACCACTGTGGCACATCTGAGGTGGCTTTTCTGGAACCCCCACAAATGCTACCTAATAATTACTAGCGATCAAACTAGTACACTGGGACACTGCTCACAAGACCAGCTTTCTCCCACCAGCTCCCTTCCTCACCCTGGGCAAGGTACTTGCTCTCTCTGAGTTTCCAGCTTTTCAGCGGTAAAAGGAGAAGAGGAGGAGTTGAGCAACAGATTCTGAGAGTGAGGAAGCCCGAGTTGGGGAGAGAAAGAGAAAGAGAGAGAGAGAGGACTAAACCCTATAAAGGTTGCAGCGGGGAAAAAGAAACAACTTAGTAGACAAAATTGTAAGTTTGCTCTACAACTGAATTCTCTTGTGGATAATAGGCAAACAGCATTAACAGAAAACCAAACAAAAACCAAGCCAAAAAAAAAGGTAGTGAAAGTTTTGGAAAACGGAAGGAAGAGCAGTTCTCAAACAGCTGAGGGTGGCTGGGGGTTGCAATTAAAATTTTCAGGGGAAAAAAAAAATTGGTGAGGACAAAGCGAGGAAGAAACGCAAATAAAAGAAAAACTCCACTTATTGATTAGATCTCTCCCTCTCTGGGCCTTTGTCTCGCCTCTGTCTCGCCTCCCAGCCTCCCCCACCTCCCTTCACCCGGTCTCTCTTTGACCTTCGTCCTCCCACCCGATTTCTTTCGCTCTCTTTCCCTCACTCGTTTTGAGTCATCCCTTGGCAATAGACCCTGTCCCTGGGCTGTCCCCGAGATCAAGGTCCTAAGGAGGAGCAGCACGGGCTCCCACGCCGGAGCCCCATGCGGAGCGCCCAGCACTCCGCCCCCCTCCTGTCCCGGAGACCGAGACCCCGCCCCCGCCAGGCAGCGGGTTTCCGGCCCTCTGGTTATTTTAAGGCGCGCGCGGTCCGGGTCGCCTGACACCGTGCCCGCCTCCCTCCGGCTTCTACTCCCCCAGCTCTTCTTAGAGCCCCGACAACATGGGTCCCTGGTCCCGCTCCTTTCTCGCTGCCCTCCTGCTGCTCCTCTGCGGAGTCAGCACCTCGCGCGGCGATACACCTGCCAACTGCACCTACCCTGACCTGCTGGGCACCTGGGTCTTCCAGGTGGGTCGCGGAGGTTCCCGGCAAGACGTCAACTGCTCCGTGATGGGTAAGCAGCCCGCGTTCCAGGCCGTCCTCCCTGTGCAGCCCGCGACCCCTTGCTCACTGTCCCTGAGCTCCCTTCCCTGCAGCGCTCCCCTACCGAGTGCCTCTGCGCGAGGCCAGGACATCGTGGCTGCACTGGGGGCCCCCTGGGATGCCCTCTCATGCGCCAGGGCCTCCAAGTTCAAGGTGAACGGCAGAGAACTTCTAACTTCACATTTTCTTGTTTATTTCTGGGGCCTCAACACTTTTTTAAAGAACTTTTCTCTCCCCCTTAAATTTTTTTTCTGTTTTTTTTTTTTTTTGGTTGGTTTGGTTTGGAAGAGAGTTCAGACTGTGCAGTCTTATGATCTCCCTGCCTAATCTGCAGGGTTTTTGTTGTGTGATTATTTGTTTGTTTTTCTTGTGCTGGTGACACTGAACCGAAAGACTCAAGAATATAGCAAGAAAAATTTTCTCCTAACAACCCTTATGCCTAGTGATTTTGATTTGGAGGTGTGTTGATGCTAATAGCTTGAGAAAATTTATGGGATCACTCTGAACTGTTTTATGAATTGCAGGGAGTTATATAAACGTTTGATTTTTTTTTTGTGGGGTTTTTTTTTGTGTTTTTTTGGGGGGATTCTTTTAATAATTCTTTAGCCAGTAATTATATTGGGGAATATAAAATACCTGGCTTATGGAAAGTTTTAATACACATCTAGTGTTTTAACACATTGGTATATTCCACATACCCTCAGATACCAAGAATAAAGAATTTAGTAATGGGTGTTGGAGAAACATGCAGTCTCAGTCCGAAGAGGCCCTTTTGTTCTGCCCAAATCACTACCCTATGGCTTGTGTAGGAGTGCAACTTTCAGCTGCAATTGCCTTGGCATAAAAACAAAGATGGTCAGATTGTTACTTAAACACCTGTCCAACTCCAGATGACAGGGTGGCATCGCATAATCCTCAGCATTATAACCATCTTCTCTTTTAATAACCATCTTCTCTTTTAAAAGTTGAATTTACAGGTCTGAAGCAGAAGGGAGATCAGGATTTACACTCTTCTGTCACATGCAATCTCCGATTTCAGAACATTAATCTGAAACATGGAAAAACTGCTAAAGTGTGCAAACTTCCAGATGGACACAGCAGAGCCCTTTTCAGGCAGCCTCTGCCTATAAACTATAACTTTGACCTTAATACAATTTAATAGTTAAAGTTAAAGGTTAAAAGTTAAGTTTCTATCAGCACAAATTAGCTTTATAGGATAGAAACCAGAATACTTTGGAAGGTTTCAGATTTTGAAGTTCTGAACTGTAGAGCCATTATGGGAAAGATATCCTATTTCTTCTTTAAATAGATCATGTCATTTTTCCTTTTTTTGATCTGATAGCAAGTCTTTTTATATTTTCCACTTTTTGACTACTATTTTATATTCTCCCCATTTCTGCCCGTCAATGTCAGCATCTCCCATTTCCCCTTTTCTTAAGTGGAAAAATGTCTTCAGTCTGGATGCTCTGGGAAAGTAGTGACTGTACTTTGGGGGGCCTCTCTGCCTGCCGGCATATTTGTCTTTTGAGCCCTCACTTCACAGGCTGGGATTATTGAGAGGGAGCAACAAAATGGAAACTGATATCTTCAAGCCAGATTGGCCCAACTTGGGTAGCATGACAAGAAAGCAGCTAAAAAATAATTGAAATTGTGGAGGAAATTTTTCCTCCTGTTGAAGTCAAAATAATTTTCCATTGCTGTGTGTTTTCTTTTCTTTAGGACCGACAGAAAAAAAAGTAGTGGTGCACCTTAAGAAGTTGGATACAGCATATGATGACTTTGGCAATTCTGGCCATTTCACCATCATTTACAATCAAGGCTTTGAAATTGTGTTGAATGATTACAAATGGTTTGCCTTTTTTAAGGTTAGTTTTGTTGGAAATACATTCATATTGTCATTGATTTAATATCTGAAGACTCTTCTAATCAGTAGACCCTCAGAATTTTCAAATTAAAAAGATAATCAGAATTGACATTACTATTCCCAAGAGAAATTAGATGGTATAATTTTTACAAAAATTGTGATTTCAGTAGATTCAAAAAACTGATCTGTATTTGAATATGTATGTTCCACCTATATTTAAATTTACATTGTGGTAAGTATGAATTAATTTTTAATTTATTTTCTTTATTACTCTAACTTTATTTCTAAATACTGCCTTAGTCACTTGGCTTGTACTGAATCTATAGGAAAGACATGGATGTCATAAAATAATTTTTGCAGTTATTATGCTATTGTGCTATCCTTATCATTGCTTGTTGGTTCTGAGAAATTGACCCAAGTGACCCACTGAAGTAATAGGATGTACTAAATATATTAATGTGAGTAACATGACTAAACTAAGACAAAGAGATAGCATAGGAGTTACTCCTTGTGTTAATTAAAGTAACACGTAATCCAGCCAGGCCAGCATGTTTTCTTCTTTCACTAGGAAAGAACTGTTGACCATTCTTATATGCTTCCAATTGCTGCTTACTCTAGGATAAAATAGCTTAGCACAGCTTGTACTCTATTCCAGATATCCTTCTGAAGTTGGAATATTTTTCTGTTGGCAGAGTATTAAATTGTTTACGTAAATTGAATCCACAAGCTAGAGACTAGCTGTTTCTTACTATAAATCAAGTATAAATAAAGTCAGACTTTTTCATGGGATAGCGTTTACAGCCTTTGGAACATCAAGGGTTGGCCAATTTTAGGGATTCATGGGAAAGTAGGGGACTAACTGTTAAAGATAATGAGAGAGAAAGCGCCAACAAAACACTAACTTCTAAATTTCTTAAGATTTTTCTCATGGGTTGTGATTTAATCACTAGGATATGGTGTTACATCTGAGCTAAGCCTATTTCTTACAATAATAATTCCCAGTATTTTTTTTGTTATGAGGAGTCCTCTTTAATATGAAAAAAGGAAACAGAGACAAAGAAGAAAAAAAATCTGTCTCCCTTCTCCTGGGTTGGCTGGTCTGCTACTCATCTGGCAGGAACAGTCTATCCAAGCTGGTTGTTGAGGGTTAGCCACGCATTTTATTAGTTTAAGCCCATGCTTGACCACTTATTAAATATTTTTAATATCACCCCTGGATACTATGTATTTTTAAAAATCATACCAGTATCTGCATGAATGTTTAAAATAGTGCAGATGTGGTCAATGTAATTCAATCTCATTATAATTCTTGGTTTGCATATTGGTGAGCCCAGGGCTTTGCTTATATAGCTACTCTGTTCTAGCCCTTCAGTATTTTTGCCTTCAGCTTGAGAATCCCTGTGGAATTCATGCACAAGGAAACAGAGATTCAAGACAGTTTCCCTTTCCTCCCTTTTCTCTTCTCTCTGCCTCCCTTTCCCCTCCGTCTTTTCCTTTCTTGCTTGACACATAATAGGCACTTAGTCCATATGTGATTTAAAAAATGAAAATGAATTGATGAAGTAGATTTCTGTTGAGAAATAGGAGGTTGCATAAATTACATATGTGCAAGGTGAGGAATAGTATGTAATTAGATGAGTAAATAGTCTTACTCATTTGGCTTAGAAAACTTTATTCTTTCCTTTAGTAGAATTGGAGAAACTGGTAGGGGAACTTCTAAAGTCACCATTTAATTACTCAAGTCATAGTCAGAAACAGACAAGGGCAATTTCCCTCCATTAATATTTTTCAATCAGTTTGCTCTCAGCTTAAATAAGAGTCGAGCTGGTGGGGACAGAGGGACTGAAGGAAGAGTCAGAACGCTTTGTATTTCTTTTTAAATCACAGTGTAAGCAGATTTGGTATTTTTCCATAGCCTCAGAACATTAGTAGCAGGTCAATAGAAAACTAATTTTTAACACCAAATAAGGATATAAGTGTCTCAACCACAGGGGGAAAAGTCAGTATATATTTGCTTCTGGATGGTATTCTCTCATTAGGAATAAAAATAGGAAGAGTTTTCTACCAATTTCAGTATACTTTTATAAAGTGTGCATTTGACCAGAACCATTATCAGGGTCATCTTTTCTTTTACTGCTGAAAAATCAACCACTCTGACTGTTCAGTATAAAGATCATAATTTCAATTAGCAGGGTAGAATACACATAAGATACTTGGTTTTAAGATTTCTTTTAACATTATCAAGTAGTTCCAGATAAACATATCTTGCCGAGTGAGAAAATCCATGTCTTTTTAGCAAACCCAACTAAAAAATGGGAGCAGAATTTTGAAAAAAAAAAAAAAATGATAGAGTGGAGTTGACTTTAGATAATAGGAAAGTCAAGCACTTTTGGTGACACTTGTTAACACAAAAAGCTGCTGGAGTCTACCCTAAGCATCTGGGTATTTCCCACAGTGGTGCTGGGGAAACCATGCTGGATGTGGTTTCAAGAAAAACACAAACCTATTTAATGAGTAAAGCACATGAGACCTTTCCCTTCAGACTTAGAAAGTATCTTTTAAATGAAAATTAAGTGATTTTTTTAAATGAAGAATTGTCAAAACAATCAGTATTTGTTGTTCAAGGTTGTGTCTTATGTAAATTATACCATAATCCGCCCTACCTACTACCATTACAGAAATACCTGGCAAGTATTTGCTGTGTAAATGTGCTATCAATATTCTCTGCATTGTTATTCCACCAATCAGTTGGATGTCCAGATCTCTCCATTGACCCCACCATTTGATTCCTTTTGCTCTCTTCAGATATGCTTTCATCCCATTGTTTCTTATTGCTGTTCCTGCTAGAGTTTGCTGAGCAGGTGATACTCTCAGGTTATTCTGTTAGGCTTCTGTTGTACTTTCTGCTCCCCGAGAGGGAGCTCCACAGAGCAGACAGCTTCCACATCCTTCTCCCTGCATTCCAGCTTTGAAGCAATTGTGATACCACTTCTATTACGAGGAACTTCCGGTATTAAGTTCTGATTCAGGCCTCACTTGGAGGATGAGTGTTTTTCATGACTTGAGGTTTCTCTGCCTTTTCTTCCCCCTTGTTTTTTATCTGCTTTAGAAATTAAAAGTGGAATGGGGATAATCTGTATTTTCTTTTTTGCAAATGACCTCAAGCTAAATAAAAGCTTGGAAGGAAGTGAATCTTGACACTGAAAGTTTATGCATAGTTTGCATTGGGCAGGAAGTGGTAGGTAAATATTCTTAATGTTTTCCTTCTCAACTTCCTGTAGACATTCAGTTATCTGAACACTTTATGGGCATTATAAATTCAAATGCATTTAGGGCCCACCCAGGTAGGTACCTAAACTTTTGAAACAAGCTTATGTAAAACAATAAAGAGTCATTAGACCTGTGGCAAAATAGAAAATTTCCTAGAGGCCTTCAGTTTTCTTTTTCTTTTCAGTTTTCTTTTAAAACAATATGTTGCCCAAAATAAAACACAATACTGACTGCAGGCCAGTTTCTAAGACTATCACATTTTAATAGCATTTACCATTTTGTTGGCACACGCCAATAAATTTGTGTGCCAATTTATTGGCACACGCCAATAAATTTGTACCCTGAGAAATAACCGCAGATTAAAAGCAGCCAACTTCATACAAAACACACAGTGTAACAAACAAAACAACATAAAGGACATTTAATTATGGCTGACTTTATATGATGGGGGAAAAGTGATCATTTTTTCTTCTTTATGCTTTCATTTACTTTGTTCATTTTTTTATTTTTATGATGAGTATGTATAAAGTTTCTCTGTACTCCATCCTCTCTACCAAATTGCCCAGAGGAAGGAAGTCGTATGAAACTAAGTTCCAAAGAATACCCTCAAGATGAATAGGCTTTCTAACCTTTTAATGTTTCTCATGGCACTTTCTCTGAGGCTGTAAAAGGGGACGGTAGAAAAGGAACTCAGATTTTATTTTGAAGATTATGCTACTTAAGAGCTGAAGAACATGCATAAAAGGGAAACATTGTGGCTGAAAATTTTATTTGGTGATAGTCCAGCAAACTTCAATGATTTCTAATTGAGTTTTTGTTTGGGACCCAACAATAGAACTGTAGTTAAACTGTAGTAGAACTGTAAGCTAAAAAATACATACCATTTCTAAAACAGGTTGTTGTTCAAAACAGGAAAATTTGGGAAACTTGGGATGTTTGGGAAATGTTTGTGAAATCCATACCAGAGGATTTATTTGCCCATTTTTTGTGACAGCGACTTATAAGTTTCAAGGGTGCCACAATAGCCAGAAATTACAATCATGTGTTTCTACAGTAAAAGATATGGGAATCTTGTACAATTTTTTCACTGTGCCTTCTGGGTTCATTTTTAAGATATAAGACTTCAGCTTTTAGAATATTTGCTACTGGGATAGATTTATTTGCTTTAACATAGATTCAGTACACCAAGGTTAGGATTTTTCTTTAAACACCTTAAGGTTTACTTTTAAGGGTGTTTCAATTGAGGGAAAGAATGAAGAGTTTAGCACATAATGCATGCTTAACTATGCCTTTTGTTTTCTTTCATAATGTTTAATCTCAGCATAATGACTCAGCTTAACCTTGTAAACTCTTCATAGGATGTCACTGATTTTATCAGTCAGTTGTTCATGCAACTGGGAACTGTGGGAATATATGATTTGCCACATCAGAGGAACAAACTTGGTGAGCGCCATTAAAATATTTTTAACTTTCTTATTAAAATCAAGCTTCCCTCCTCCTGGAGTTTTATGCAAATTAATGTTTATTTATTCAATAGTGAGATGGAGACCAGACTGGAGAGATTATAGTTTTCTTGTAGATTTCTTGCTTGAGCCTGCTTACTTGCTACCACTTGCATGCTTGCATTATTTGGTGTGATTTTTTTCACTTTGAGCATGTTTTATTTTCACACATCAGATTAGCTCTCCCCAGTATGATGCACAACATAAATAGACATGACCCTAGAAAGGCAAAGACCCAGTTAAGGAAAGGTTGGCTCTAGTTCAGTTTGCATCTTTGAAGTGGCTATGCTGCCTCATGTTGGTCATTGTTTTTTGTTTTGTTTTGTTTTCTAAAAAGACTCATGAGGGTCACAGTATTTTAAGCCTGTCTTCCAGTAGAGAAGGTGGCTCTTCTAGAGAAATTGACATACCTTTCACCCATCCCTGTGCGATATTACCCATCTTTTCTTTTTTTTTTTAATGGCTCCTTCTCAGCACATAAAATATTGACTGGAAGAAGAAGATATTTTTTACCCTTTACATGCTCCTCATGCTTTCAGAATAGATGTTTAAATCATTGTTCTCAATAGATCTATAAATTTAGATGCCCAGAATTTTGGTGGAAAAAATTGGAGAGTAAAGTTAGTAGGGATTTAACCTTCCTTGCGTTTTCACACAATGTTTTTCCTTCTTTCCCTTCCTCCTTTACTTAGCTCTTACCTAAGGATGAGATATGAAAAATGGAACTGGCTGTTGCCTTTTTCTATCAGCATTTGCTGAGAAACTGTTTAATGGGCCAATAGCAGTCCACACACCTGCCTGGTAGGATTGCTCACCAGGTGTACCATTTCATCTTGTTAAGCTTTAGAGATGGTTCCAGGCAGCCATTAGTAACATGTTAAAGTGAAAATTAGAGCTGAAATTAATAAGCTGTTTTTTTTTTCTGAATTTTCTGGTTTTGAATAAGTATAGATTTATGTTAAATAATTTCCTTTATTTCAGAACTTTTCAGAATCTTTAATATATTATGTGGTGATAGCTTAGGAGGAAGATATAATAGGAAACTTTCCCAAAATAAATTCACCATTTTTTTGTTACAAAAAATAAGGTATTCTCAGAATGCAGTTTATGCAATTCTAGCTTAAAACTCTCTTCTCCTCATAATTATGGGGCCACCTCTTCCAGTAGAAAAGATAATCCCTCACAGGCTGGCCGAGTGGCGCGGTGGTTAAGCGCTGGCTTGGGAAGCCAGTGGCCCGAGTTCGAATCCCACATGAGGGCCAGTGACACTGCCGTCTAAAAAAAAGAAAAGATAATCCCTCATATTTGCTCTTAAATGGGACAAAATAGCCTTATACCTGGAAATGGAACCCAAGCAGCATGTTTCAAGATTCTATTAGGTTGATACAGTGGCAGTTAATTTCAAATGTATCTGCATGTTCTTCTCAAACCTTTTGACTGCATGCGCAATACATGTTGCTTAAGCATTTTACTTCTAAGAATGGTGGCTTTTTGTGAATGTCTTCAATAGCATAAAAAATATATATATATACCAGCGTCTTAAATACTAGTACTGATAATTTTTTTTTACTTACAAGACGTTAATACAATTAAACATTTTTAAGAGACAGTATGATCCTTGTTGGCTTATTAACTCCAGTTTTTATTGCCTTGTAGTTATTAAATAGAGCATCTGTTGAAGGGCTGTTTTAAAACCACAGCCCAAAACAGGCTTTGGGGCTAAGAGGCAGAGCAGCACGCAGCCCTGGACCTACCTACCTCTAACGGCTATCAAGCCCGTAGCAGCCCCAGGCCATTCTGGAGTCTGTATGTGCATATAAAATGCAGAGGCGTCCTGATGACCTACCTCCAAGGCAGCTGCCCTCCTGAATGTTTC